>JAUPFT010000020.1:46704609-48137109 GCA_036936625.1 Parnassius smintheus behrii
GGTTGCAGGGAATATTAAAAATATGAATAGCATAGCTATTAAAAAAACTTAATGATATTAAAAGTTAATTAGCTAAGATCCGCGTGATAAAATAAAATGATAAATGGACCCGAAATTTCGTGCACAGTCCTCGGCGCCACTAATCCCAACACCATTACTCGTAACGCCACTACTCCCAACAACACTATTAGGAATGACGTACCATCATCGGTAATACGACCTGTTTGGCTTTTAAACGAGATATCATTAGATGATATATGCTCAGCTGTTCACTAAAAAGTTAAAGCTAATTGATGTTAAAAACATCTTTAATCTAAAGGATTTCCGCCAAGTAACGTCTTTTTCTAGTAATTACTATATAAGGTAGAGAAAACTACCGACTGTGTAGTAATATCCACTTCCCCATTACATCCCGTTGGTACCATGAGGGCTGACAGAGGAAAAAAATCAAAAGATCGGCAGCAGCTTCCTACTAACGACATAAAATATAAAACTGCTGTTGCAAGTAAGTTGCCTAGCGCAGTAACTATGGCAAATATCCCCCCTTTATAGGGGATAATTTTCTTATACATCTTTATAACCTAACTAGTCCTATGTTCAGCAGTGGACTTTAATAGGCTGTATGGAAGGAAAACGATTTTATTCTTTTTTATCGAATAAAAAAAATAAAAAAAGACAATATTGTTAACTCTCACTCGAATTGTAAAGATTTAATTTAACTGCCTGTCCTTTCCTAGGTAGTGACGAAGCGCTTTAATGGGCACTATTACCGCAGCGCCTGTAACACTTTGTCAGCGCGCGCGCCCTGTAATGAACACCATCAAAGCCTTGGGGAAATATTCTTTTAAATGAACAAGGAAATACACCACTTCCTTGTTCGCTTATGGGAGTTTTACTCCGCTTTCCGTTTTCCGCGTTCGCTTTAAATTAGTTGCATTAGGAAATAACCGTTTAATTCCTTTAACTTTGAAGAATAAAAGTTAATGTATACATAACATTTTTTACACATTTATATCAGAAATGTGTTTTGAAAGTTTGCTTGCTGTATTTATTTCTTTAGCAGACATTATATTTTCTGCTGATTTGGAACAGTATTGAACCGAAGAAGTGTATAAGCTACCGTTCCCATTACAGCCTGTTAAAAGTCCACTGCTGAACCTGGGCCCCCACAGATTATCTCATATCAATGTTTGCCATAGAAGCCACATTTAATAGAAACTCTGAGTAGCATAGCTCTAAAACGTACAGTGTTATAACTATCTACACATTTGTACAATTAAAAATATATTAAAACTAAATTACTTACGTTACAAATTTAATATTTTTTTATACGCGCAATATTTATTTATATTGTTTATTAATTGTTTTGTGTAGTGTAATAGTAAATATTTTATCGTCAACTCGTTACTTATGTTTATAGTAATATTTGGTATTCGGTATTGAATGTACATATTATACTATACTTTTATTTTTATAATAATTTTATAAATATCTTTGAATTTTGTTTTGTATAATATCTTAATAAATATAACAAAAAGTTGCCTTTTCCGATATCATTGGATCTTGGAACTTAATTTACGTGGTAGCACGCTGCAGATATATTATAGTTGTAGCACGTATGATTCGGCTCGACTAGGGCAGGACCACGATCTCACAGAATACCAGCGTAAAATAGCAGCGTAATGCTGCTGTGTTTCGTATGGTGAGTGCAGAGAACCGGATACCCTTTGTACTGGTATCGATGCATTCCATATTAGTCCTCAGGGGTAAAAACCATTTGCATTTTGATTCCTAATTGAAGACAAATGTAGATGTCTATGAGCCACAGCATCAACTTACCATCAGGTAGACAGTGTGCTCATTTGTCACCCAATGTTATAAAAAAAATTTATAAGATAGTGGATACTCTCACACTGAAACTACACGATATAAAATATATTCTAAAAAAATAAATTATATCATTAATTATATTGTGAAGTTATATTAGTAATTTATCACCGTGGTAGAGCCATTATGGTTGTAGCGCGAATGAGTCGGCTGTCACGGAATACCAGCGTAAAGTAGCAGCTTAATGCTGCTGTGTTTCGTATGGTGACTGTAGATAATAGGAGAACCTTTTTTACTGGAAACAAGACATTCCATTTTAGTCCTCAAAGGTGACAACGCATTTGCGTTCCGATTCTTAATCGAGAATAAATGTAGATGTATATGGGCCACAGCGTCCAGTTATAATTAGGTGGACTGTGTGTTCATTTGTCAAACTCATTCTATAAAAAAATTGCTATGTAAAATTTAGTATTTTTTTAATATTAACCAAATGAATGTGCATTTATGTTGCATTGAAACAAAATTTGAACTGTAACAAATAAAATCTTTAGGGTAATAAAACATTTTCATTTTATATAAGTAGTATATATTAGTACCATTGCCGTGTAATGACAACGTATCATAACGCATCACCTCATTTAACGCTGCAATATGACTGCACTGTACATGTATCGTACAGCTTTTATGTAAATTAGCGCGCGACTTCATTCATATGAAATATACTACGAATGGATTTCATGCATTTTTATTTTTTTGTACCCAACTGTTACTATTTTTCTAAATCATTCGGTTTTCAAAAATCATATTCTAAGTTACTCCTTATAACATCAGCTATCTTGCGGTAAAAGTACCTTCAAAATCGATCCAGCCATTTCGGATATCAGCCGGAACAAACAGACTGAGAGTCAGACAGATAGACAAAACATTTGAAGACTTTTTATTTATTATAAGGATTGTATGTAATTACTACTATGTATAATATTATTATGTGTATTTAGCATTGAAGTATTATGTACTGTACGTAAGTACATATTACTTCAATGGTATTTAGTAAAAACATGGAATACTATAACGCACACATTATAAAAAGCTGTTATTTTGACATTACAAACAGACACCTCAATTTTATTTACTTCTATAAATGGTATTTTGAATTTCTAAAATATTCTATAAAAGATAAAGATAAAACAAAACAACAAACAGTGACAGACACGTTACCTTAAATTAGATATGATCTTGGTTTTTGCTCAGCACGGTATAATATCAAGTATCTCGCATTGGACCGCCGTCCCCGGCCCCTTTGGTTACAAAATTAGTCCCATTAGGATTTTCCTCTCCATTTCAACCGTATCTACTCAAGTTCCAATCTCGCCTCCGGCACACGGGACCCTCATATAACGATTTGCATCTTGTGGTCCATTGATAGAGCCCACGTTGTAATAATCTGTGCTCATAAAGTAGGTCTCGAGGAGCGTTTCCATAACCATGGAGAGTATTGAAGTGGCTGCGTCTTACGATTTGTTGGCACTGATATTTTTTTAAAGAATAAGGATGTTAAACGAGCACACAGTCCAACTGATGGTAAGCGAATGCTGTAGCCCATAGACATCTTCATTTAACCTCTATTAAGAATCAAAACGCAGATGCGTTGTCATCCCTGAGGACTAAGATGGAATGCCTCGTAACAAGTAAAAAGGGTCTCCGGTTCTCTAGACTCGCCATACGAAACACAGCAGCAATAAGCTGCTATTTTACGCTGGTATTCTATGAGAGCGTGGTCCTTCCTCGGTTGAGCCGACTCAGTCGTGCTACAACCATAATATAGCAGCAGCGTGGCTCTATCACTTATATATTTGTGTACACTTTTCATTTAATCTATTATATGATATTTTACATATAATTTTCACTTATCTTTATTTGTATGTATTATTTTATTTTTATTATTATTTTGTATTTTTAACTTTTGTTTGCATCATTTCGTTACGCAAAGGTTGTCTGGAAGAAATCACTTTCAGAGTGATAAGACCGCCTATTGTACATGTTTTAATTAAGTTTTAACCGTATTTGATGTTTTTATTGTGTTGTACAAAAAATTATAAATAAATAAATATTTGCAGTCATTTGTCTCTCAGCCTATAGCTTGAATTTTAATTTTATATTTATTAACATGAATTGTGGTTAATCGAATTGGGAATATGTTTTTACTTTACATTTAAGTTTTTTGAGACTATGTTCGTAACGTTTTATTTATTCCTACGGTCAATATTAAAACAATAGGCAAAGACGCAAACATACTTTAAACAAATAAGCATTGTACTGTAGATTATAGACATGGCCGTAATATGAAGTCATAAGCAGACTTCACTGCATACAAGTTTCGGTTATTTATATGTACTCACTGACAGCTTATTCGACACAGGGTATTTTATTTACACAAAATAGTGAAATATTAAACTGCATTATATCTACAACGCCCGGTTGTTAACGATTTTTTGACAAAAGTACATCGACTCCTTAATATTCCGTTAACTGATTCACACAGCGGCGGAACTAGTGTGGTTGAGGGAGAGGGTGAGGGTTGTGAGAGGTCCAGACAGCCTCAACCCTAGCCGATACCATCCTGATTCTCGATTCTGATACGAGCGCTCGTTATCGCTGACAAGTGTAGTTCAACAATATCGAGCACATAAATGTGGTTACATTTGTCTACTCCGTAAAAGATTCTCGTGAAACTAAATTCAGTAAACGTAAAATAAATCGTTTTTAGTAGAATTTACGTACAGATATGTTACATTTATTTTATCTCTTGAGTTGTATCATGTTTTAAATGTGAATAAAAATAAGCGCAGTAACATTTAATAAATGGTAGAGCTACGCTGCAGCTTTTTTTATGGTACATGAACGGGTCGGCTCGATCAGCGCAGGACCATGTTCTCACAAAATACAACGTAAAATAGCAGCTTAATACTGCCGTGTTTCGTGAAGAGTTTGGAGAACCGGAGACTCTTTACTGGAAACGAGACATTCCATCTATGTTCGCAGGGGTGACAACTTTTTGATTCTTAATCGAGGATAAATGTAGATGTTTATGGGCCACAGTGTCCACTTAACATCAAGTGAACTATGTGCCTGTTAATCACACTTATTCTATAAAAAGGTGTCTATGGGCCACAGCGTCTACTTACCATTGGGTGGACAGTATATTACCAGTCCTCAAAGATTTGTCCTTTGCATGAGGTTGACTACTTGCGTTCATTAGCTGCCTAACATAAGATGTACAACAACCTGGTCCTAAGATATTCAACGAAAAACTTTAAAACGATATTCATAATTTTTGAAACAAAAACAAAAAATAAAAGAAAAGATTGTTGATTAACAAAAATCATATTTAAGGACCATTTAGATAGATAACACGCTGATGTATGAAGGGTGCTGGCGACGCTTATATGCATATTGATGAACTGTTCGAGACCTTCATTAATTCAACAGTTCTGATTGCACGCTCATTTTATACTTATTTCCTGTTCCATTTTAACTGCTGGTGCAGCAATTCTTATCAAAGAGCTTTGTATACACCGATGACGTATTATTAACTTTTATGAAATTATGGGTCAGATGTTTTCAAGTTCAAATCCTAGAGAAACGTTACGCAAAACTTTTAGTTTCTTCGACTGGCGCTTCAGACACCACAATCTTTTCCTATTTCGTAACTATGGTGAAAGTCTTCCACGGTTTACTAATATAACTTGTGCATCTTCATCTAAATTGATTTCGTTGAAGTTTCACATCCTATTTTCTTGGTATCCTATTATATGAGTTTAGGTTTAGGCAGGGCGTGGACCGCGAACTCAAAAAGGTCGTGGGTTCGAATCTACCATACCATTCGACTACTGGCGTGAACCACTCGTAACACAAGCAATTTAAACTTACCACGTGTGGTTAAGAGGAATATTAGTAATGTTTATAGCATTGTTAATATTCTTTAAAAAAATAAAAAAATATGAGTGTCTTCGGCCAAACATGAAATCTTCCAAATCCGAATCATTTATCAATTCTTCAAATTCTCTACTCCACAATTCTAAAAAAAAAATAAGTGGTTATTAAGGCTATTTTTTTCGTGGGGAACAAATTAAAACAGGCAACTAATGGAACATCTTAAGTTCTCACATACGAACATAATAAATGACTAGTATAAAAAAACATTTGCGAAATAAATGTTAACTTAAATAACAACAACTACTTTTTGGTGTTTTGTCTTTAACTTAAAAACATTTTGAAACTAAGAAATCACATGATTAAACAAATAAATAGCGATATGACTTAATCAGGATTACTGATATTACTTACTTACTTATGAGGACGCACGAAGTCGCTCAGAGAGCTATGGAGAGGGCTATGCTCCGAGTTTCTCTGCGTGATAAACTTAGAAATGAGGATATCCGCAGTAGAACCAGAGTGACGTGACAATGGGCCGGCCATATAGTTCCAAGAACCGAAAACCGTTGGGGAAAAAGGCGAAATCTAAGGCGACCCCCCACAAGATGGATTGACGACCTGGTAAGGCATGCAGGAAGTCAGTGGATGCAGGTGTCTCAGGACCGTGCTTTGTTGCAAACCTTGGGGGAGGCCTATGTTCAGCAATGGACTTGTGAAGGGCTGTAATGATGATGATGAAGATGATGATGATGACTTACTTCCACAGCGCGTGCGATCCATGTTTTACGTTTCGGTACAAAATGGCAGATTGTCTGAGTGATTGTCATGGATAATGAAGCAAGAAACATGTCACTTATATATTCTTCAATCATATAACAAAAAGCAAATTTGCATGAAATATTTTAAAACAATTGTTATTTCCTCATATAAGAACATTGTGTCACCATTACTTCGTTACGCCAATTGGGGCTGGGCCGTAACCAGTTCCTTGTAAAGTCCTTGTGCTATTTGTTTCTAATTTATTACGCTATTAATCTAAATTAAACTTTAAAATATTACTAACTCTAAAGAATGTATATAGATGTCTAAAACATCGGTACCTACAGAAGCAGCTGAATGCTGCTGAGTTTTGTATCATAAGTGCCGGACACTTTTTTGTGACGTATCTGCATTTTGATTTTATTAGCATTCATTTACAATAAGGTGTACTATCTGCTCGTTTGTCAACCCTATTCATATTTAAAAATATATGACATATTTTACATGAAAAAGCAAAGTGGGATTACACAGACAGGGTTTCTACACATACGAGTAGATACATTTTCAACGAACTGTCACAGTGACATCTACATTGGCGAAGCAGCCAACTGTAGCGGAGGTTAATGGTTTCCCTTTCCGGCAGACGGGCGTGGTCTTTCATATATTTTCTTGGTGCAAATATATTATGTTTAAAATGTGATACAAAAATATTGCCCATACGACTTACATTTCTGCTTTACAGTGCAAAATTTTGGGACTTGCATATACTATTCTTCAACTGTAATAAGCCAGCGCTCGGCAATTATCTCATTTGACTGCCTTGTCGTTCTAGTGATCGCAATCCCTGCATATCATGAGACCGTGGTTTCGAATCCAGGATTGGACATCATTTATTGAGCTTACCTATCAAGCTTAGTAGCAGAACGGAGTTAGGAACTTGGCGGAGTTTTTTACACTTGCGCTTCGGAAAACACGTAAATCGTAAGTCTTGTACCTGATCCCTCTTCGGTCGTATTGTGTTGCCGTCTCTTCGGCCTGTGAGATTAAGGGAATGGAAAGTGCGCCTGTGCTTTAGCTCGCCCTCGGACAATACAAAGCAAAGATGGCCAGTTACTGTTGAAACTGATCGTCGTGATCGAAATGCAGTCTGTAGTACTTTTTTAGTGCTATCCCACTTGACTCTAAGTGGAGCAGTCGAAGATAATAAAGCTCTGTCTTAGTTTAACAAAAGCCTCTTCACTCTTGCCTCGAAAATACTTACATTGTAATCGTATAGAGAAACAGATGTGTGTGATGTAGTATTGTATGTGGAAACTCTGTGAAAGACCAAAAGACTTCGAAAAATTTGATATATGATAGTGTATAATTTCGTATATATGACAGATGTAAATTGCAAAGACTAGACAGTGAGCAGCGTTAAATACGCGATACTTTAATGCAACTCCCAATCTACGTGCCAAGCGTGGCACCTTTGGCAAACACATTTTCTATGAGGCAATCTATGGTGGAGACCTTCATTCATACAACATGGTAAAGCCATGTTTCAGTTGTTTGGCAAATATTTCAGCCTGAAAAAAGGTCCACGCTCACAGAATTCCAGCATAACAGGAGTTTATTTTAACCCTCGATATTGGAAAATCATTTATGTTTTGACTCTTAATGAATATTGTATATATATATCTACTTATCATCTGATGGACTGTGTTCTCGTAGTTTGAACAATAGTAGAGCATAAATAGATCTATAGCTCAAAGAAAAATACCTTGGCAAAACTTACGTGTTTGAAAACAAATTAAAAACTTGCAGGGCAAATGCAACTGGCGTTTTTATTACTTATGAGTTGTATTTAGTAAGATGCTGTTGCCATCCCACTGTTTGTGTTTTATAGTAGAGGGGGAAACGAGCATGCGGCTCACCTTTAAAGTGTCGACTGCCACCCATGAATAACTGCAACACCAAGGGAATTGACAGTACGTTTCCGGCCTTTTAAAAAGGTGGAAGATGGTTTCTTCATGTTACCTAACTCGTATCGGTCCGGAAAAAACGTCGTTGGTAAACAATTCCCAAAGAAACAGTGCTAGGAAGAAAACTCTCAGTAAATTTCACAGTAATAATAATAATAAATAACGTTTATTAGCAACCAAATATGTCTAAATACAAAGGAGCTCTGTCTCCTGAACTAGGTTATCACCTGTATCTCAGGAAACAGTGCCTTCCCTAATTCTTAGTTCTAGGTCTATATTCGGCAAGTACATAAGACAATTTATTATTTTTAATTAATATTAGTTTATAGCCGTTACTGTTACATACTGTTTAATGTGTTGTTTATTGTTGTTGTGCGTATGTGCGGAAGTGTGGCGCGCGCGCGCGTGTGCGTGTGTGTGTGTGTGTGTGTGTGTGTGTGTGTGTGTGTTTTAATGATTGTATTTTATTTAGATATTGTAAGAAGATTTTCAGTTTGGACATAGTCAAGATTTTGCAACCATTTCAGTACATATTTTTTAAATCTATTGGTGCTTAGAGTTATAAGGCTAACAGTATTCTCGGTGGGAATTTTATTATATATGTATGGTGCAATGAAATTGTAGTATAGTGTAGTGTCTTTGCATAAAGGTGGTTTTGGTAGTGGGTATAGGGCACCGAAATCTTCTTTTACTGGTTCGTGGTAGTGAGTAGGCAGTTACACGGTGGTATCTCAAGAGAGCTTGAATTATAAATAACTTGCGAACTGAGAGTACCTGAGTCTCGTTGTAGACTTTATTAGTAGGATGTCGGTTCGGTAGGTACATTAGTACTTTTAAAATTGCTCTTTGCGCACGTTCAAGTTGAATCATTGTTGTTTTTGGTGCGCTACCCCACGTCGTCACACAATAATTAATGATACTTTGGCAGAGCGCTTTAAAAGTCTGAATAAGATTTTTTTTTTACTAGCGACTGTTCTTAGTTGTCTAAATACATATATAAGTCTTCTAACCCGAGAACAGATGCTAATGATTTGTTCTTTCCAGCTCAAATTATCATCTACTTGAATACCTAGGTATCTAATACATCTGGCTCTAGTTAATGTGCTGCAATTGCATTGGCTAGTAAACTTTCCATTACGTGGTAAAGAATGTAGTGTGATTTTAAAGTCTTGAGCTGGACCTGAAGTTGCAGACCTCGAGAAGCAGAGGTATTTGGTCTTTGAAATATTTAGTGTGAGTAAGTTATTCTCTAACCAAGCTGAGATATTCTTAAAACAGGTTTCTGCAAAAGTTTGTACTTGTTTCCAACTCTGCCCATGAAATAGTAAGACTGTGTCATCAGCAAATATTAGCACCTCCGTATTAGATGTTAATGCGTTTGGAAGACTATTAATATACGGCAAGAAGAGAGTCGGGCCTAATGTACTGCCCTGTGGAATACCGAATTCACAAGTTGAGACGTCACTTAGGTCTTTATTTACTCTAACGTATTGCTGTCTGCCTGCCAAGTAACTATGGAACCATTGGTGTACATGACCGCGGATGCCCAAGCCCTCTAGTTTAGACAATAGTATCGGAATTGATACTGTGTCAAAAGCTTTTTTTAGGTCAAGAAAAACACCAATGACCTTCTCTCCTCTATCAACATAATAGTGAATGAAAGATGTCGACTTCAATAAGGCGTCGTCCGTTGACCTTCCCTTGCGAAACCCATACTGATAATCAGTTAATAGTTTGTTTTTCTCTAAATAAATAATCAACCTACCGTTGATCAACCCTTCCACAATTTTTGACATGGTAGACAGCGTAGAAATCGGTCTATAGTTCGAGACATCTTGTTTGTTCCCCATTTAAAAAATTGGAGACACGATAGCCCTTTTAAATAAATCGGGAAATATTCCCTGTTCTAAGCTAAGATTACAAAGATGTGCAATTGGATATACAAAGTACTTTTTTGCTAATTTGACAAACCTAGTGGGAATGCCGTCATGACCTGGTGCACTGTCAGATTTTAGTTTATTTATTATTTTAGTAATTTCATATGGGTCTGTGGGTGCGAAAGACATAGATTGAAGCTGAGAGTTTGATTGTACAAACGCTTGCCTTGCTAACTCAAGCTCCGTTTTATTTAGTTTCTGTAGAATGACGTCTGCCAGACTTTTACCAATGGTTGTGAAGTATGTGTTGATCTTGTTTAACGATTCCTTTGTAGTGCTCCCAGTCTTAAGCAACTCTGGAGGCACATCGTTTTTCGTTTTCATATTACATATGTCCTTTATTATGTTCCAGGTTTTTTTGATATTTTCTTCACTTTTTAGTAGTTCCTTTTGATAATACTGCTGCTTCAAAGATTTTAATATTTTATTGCAAGTGTTCCTATATTTTTTATATGTGTTAATAGTGTCTTCATTCGGTCGTAGTTTGGTCCTTTTATGCAACTTATCTCTTTTAGGAATTGATCTTACAACGCCTATCGTGATCCAAGGCTTAAGAGGTGCTTTCTTTTTGGGTATGTACTTAGTGCTAGTGCACTCGTTAATGATATTCGTAACAATATTGACAAGATGTTCCGCAGTTTGGTTTACATCACGCAACTTAAAATAATGTGACCAGTCCATTGCACTTAGATTATTTAATGCCCGGGCGTAGTCTATTACCTGTTTTGTGTGTGTGCTTTTTATCTTTGGCAGTCGGGCGTTTTTTATTTGTAATAGGATAGGACTGTGATCAGTTAATGGTGGAAAAACCATGGTTTGCCACTTTTCAGTCGTCTTTATCATAAAGTGGTCGAGACAGTTGTTGAGCCTCGTTGGATGTGTAACACCTCGTTCTAAACCATGAGTAGCTAATATGCACAGATATTCATTTAATAGATTATTATGAATGTCGAAAGGCATCGTATTAATGTTTATATCGCCTGTAAGAATGATGTGCCTGTTAGAGGATTTTTGTAATAAGCTATCTAAGGATTGTAGATATCGTCGAGGGTTTGCGTAACAGGGTGGTCGATATGAAAAAATAACCGAAAACCTATCTACTTCAAGTATAAGGCAGTTTCCCTCAATTAAGTCCGGTTCAGAGGCGATAACTGTAAAGACCTTACGAACATATACCACTATGCCATCATTCTGATTTAAAAGCTTTTTAGAGTAATGTATATTGTAATCGGTTATATTTGGGGGAGAGATATCCTTTCTTGACCAGCATTCGGTTAAAACTATCATACACATTGTTTTATCAAGTGCCGATAAAAAAGCCAATAGCAGATCGAAGTTGCGGTTTATACTCCGTATATTTGCAGTAAGGATGCAAAAAGTTTCGGAACTATCACGACATTGCAAAAGTTGTGAACATTGCGACACATCGTCAATCAGAGTACAGTTGGATTTATTTTTATCCAAGTCAGATGTAATATTATTATTAAACAGATTGAATTTTAATTGTATAAACACATAGTTCCATATGTTTGCCTTTTTTACATGCGATTTGATATGCAAACGTCAAGGCGTAGCAAAAACGGTACAATATTATAACAATATAAATAACAATTCGTTTTTACAGTAATAAACCTTTTTATATAGATGGTAATGTGAGTTTTGTCACGACGTGTGTTGGTGAAATTTTGTGGCTTGAATTATTCCGGAGAATTTGCCGTTTTCAGTTTCAGCATTACCCGTAGTAAATGCGATAGAAAATGCAAAGGGATGCAACATCGCAGTACCATTAAATCGAACCGATCAGAGAGAGAATTTGGTCGTCAACGATCTGTGCTGGATGCGGTCAAGTGGAAGGAGCTGGCACTATGTAGCCTCGGCTCAGAGATGAGAACAATATAGCATATGATCCGTTATTTATATATGTCCCACTGCTGAGCTCAGGTCTCCTCTCATTTATGAAAGGGTTTTAGAGCAACGAAATGTCCAATGCGTGTTGGCCAGCTTCACATGTCTGCGAAATATTTTTTTCTTATTTCTCAGGTATGCAAGTTTCCTTATGATGTTTTCCTTTACCGCCCAGCTCAAGGTAAATAAGCACTTCAATTTGCAGTTTAGTTGGTGCCGGATGGTGGTTATTGATCAAACCCGGGTTACTGGCGTACTATGCTGTTTACAGAGAGCGCTTAGCCTCTGAGTTGCCACTGCCTTTAGCAACTCAGCTACCACACCGGTGAGCCGACGTGAAATACTGTCTCACACTGCTGAGCATGGCAAGCTTTGTAACTAATATTTATCATATCAAATTCTTATACCAACTTCTAAATAAAATAATATAGTGGAATCTCTTATGGTCGCCACACACGGTCAGTTCAACTGATCATTCCAGCTGATCAGTTCACACTAAAACTGTTGATATTTTTTTAAATAGTAGATTTTCGATTTATCTCGGTGTCGACATATCGAGTGACGTGCAGTTTCGTGATCACTTGGAAGAGAAGGCCAAATTGGCCTCTAAAAAGCTTGGCGTGCTCAGCAGAGCGAGAGAGTTTATATATACATACCGCCTGCAACTTTATAAGGCGCAGGTTCAGCTGCACATTGAAATACTGTCTCCATCTCTGGGCTGGGGCTCCCAATACCAACTCCTTCCACTTGACCGCATCCAGTGCAGAGCAGCTCGAATCCTCGAAAACCGAGTGCTTTCCGTTCGGCTCGAATCACTGACGCTACGAATAGATGATGCATCTCGTTGCATTTTATTTCGCATATACCACGGGGAGTGCTCTGAGGAATTGTTCGGATAAATCCTTGTCACCAAATTTCATGAACGCACTACGCGGCAAACCTCCCAATACCACCCACACCATCTGGATGCTTGTCGATCCATCACTGTACGTTTCGCTAGGAGTTTTCTTCCGCGTACTACCTCTCTGTGGAAAAGTTTACCACCGACGATTTTTCCGGACCGATACGACCTAGGGACCTTCCAGAAAAGAGGTTACTCCTTTTTTTTGTGCTGTAATTTGTGTACATATTATACTGCATCAGTGGAGCTAAGCTGTAGTGTATGACGGCTGCAGCATGATTATATGTGATTAACTAGGAAAGAACCGAACTTCCAGAGAGAACTAGTGTAAAACAGACGATAAATTGTGCTGTCTTTTGTGACGTGAATGACGAAAACCAGAACTTTCATATTCATTAGAGGTAACACATTTGCTTTTAAATTGCTTATTGAATTACAAATTTTGGTCATTATTTAAATCTTAATAATTTTATGCAGCTGTATTAATATGGTTCACGTTCACACGAATCACGTTCTTATAGAATACTAGCATGAAATGGAAGCTTAATTTTGATGTGTTTTGCATGTTTAGTTTAGAGTATCGAAGACGCTTTTTACTGGATACTGTGCCTTCCCTTTTAGTCCTTAGATGTAGTAACGGATCTGAATTTTGATTTCTAATCGAGTTTAGATGTAATGTTTCAGTTTTATTCTGTCACCTGTTAAGACACACGCAGGAGGATATGTGATAGTGGATAACTTTAGACCGCCAATACACTGTTTTACGTTATAATGTTCATAATAATTTAGTCTTTTTATACTGCTTCTCGTTATTTCTTTGTAAATATTTTCTTTTTTAGATATTCTACTTCTTATTTACATTCACATCCATGAAAGACATAAGCGTTCAAAAAAAATGTACATTTTAAATAACAATTCCAAATGTTACCGCAAGTATAGATGGGCTTACACAAAAAAGGCGTTTAAAAATTAAATTTTAATGATGTTTTAATAATACTTTATTGTAACTCAAACAAATGATGTACATGTACCGATTAAGCTCTAGTCCTTTCCATACTTTATGATGAACGGTTAATAACGATCGTGCAATGTAAACTATAAATTTATTTTGTGATGTCCGAATTCGAGTCCGAATTCGAGTGAGTCGAGTTAGAGACGAGTGGTGACCTATAAAGAGTTAAAAAAACTGTGCGTCTCAAAAAACGGCTATTGTTAGAAATGGCGCCGTTGCGGTGACGATGCGGCGGCACCTGTTGAACCATAGCACGGGCTTTTGTATCGTGAGTTGAAATCGCATCGTTTGATTGTACGATCGATAGCCAAATAATGGCTATCGATCATAATACTATGATAATGACGTCTTCCCCAAATTCAATCAATCATTGAGTCAGTCAATCTTTCCTTTCTTACATTATTTATTTATTTATTTATAAGGATTACCAACAGTAATACTAAGATCATTTTCATAAAAAAGTTAGCACATTATAATTGTATTTCTTTTTATAGGTAATCGCTGTGATTACCTATGCATTTATTATTTAGTAAATGAAAGGATTATAAGATTTTGGGGTTACTCATCACAATATCAAAACCTCCACCTTAACACCTTAATTGCTCTTATTTTTGTTGATTTTCCTGAGAATGTTGTTTCACATGGAAAGTTGCCCGCTTTGAGTTTTTCGCGTCACGACCTTGAATATACTCCTTATAAGCTCAAACCCCCAAGGCGCTTTGTCACTTACTGTCTGTACGCAATTTCTCTAATATTAATTACGTTAAGTTAATGAGTGACGCTCGCGGTCTCACTTCAAATTGTTGGGTAGCAGAACCTACAAATGACGTTAAAGTCTCTTTTCTTAATTATAAAGTTGTCAGCTTGTTTGATGCTCATTCTCTTGTCCACAACGTCAGTTCTAGGTGACAGGCATGAGTGTATAATTATATTATGTATGCATATGTTACTTTTGCTTTTGATCAAGAGAGTCACTAAACGAACACACAATTTAGCTGAAACACGGACGTGACGCGATTATGAATCAGTTTTTTAACCAAGTCACGTCTAAGCTCGGGTTACACCCTAATGCACTGAGGGGTATTTGCCGCCCTCATAAATAATTATATTAATTCAATAATGTTATATAAGGACATTAATAGATCTGGGACTAATCGCCTGCCGTAGATTTCACAGTAGTCGAGCAACCTAGGTTCAATTTGAACCAGTGCTTATTTACTAGGCGATCGGCTGTGAAGAAAAATACAGTGACGACATCAGTAGATGATATTTTTATAAAACGTTAAGATCTGCAAACTAGAATTTCCTTGTATGTCGTAGAGGCAGTTTACATAAATTAATTGCACAAGGATGAAGATCCTGACTGAATAAAATACCTGTTCAGTGCGGAATTCGAACCCGCGGCCCTTACAGATGTAGCTCAATGCTAAGCTCATTTATGTGGTAGAGCCACGCTGCAGCTATATTATGGTTTTAGCGCAAATGCGTCGGCTCAACCAGGGAAGGACCACGCTCTCACAGAATGCACGAGTAAAGTAGCAGCTGAATGCTGTTGTGTTTCGTACGGTGAGTGTAGAAAACCGGAGACCCTTTTTACTGAAAACGAGGCATTCCATCTCAGTCTTAATTTGTATGGGCCATGGTATCCACTTACCATCCGATGAACTATGCATGCGTTTATCAAATAGGTCAGCGGTATAAAGTATTTGGAATATGTGAAGACTGCCAACACGCATCGGAAGAACGCAGCAAACTTATTTATTCATAGGCTTTTCAGAATTGTAATTTTCATTTACTCATACTGTAATATTTTTTATCTTTTTTAACGATTTCAAAAATGGAGGAGCTTTTCTACTGAACACACAGTCCAGTCCATGAGTATTTTATGCGTCACATGTCTGGTTCTTACCGCAATGGACTTTATTATGCGAGAGGCTTAAAGGCTTGTGACTGTTGACGAGCTGATTTGAAAAATAATTATTTTATCTTTATGTGCTTTTATACTTCTAAACTCTGTATATCATACACAAGTACTCAGATTGGTTTTATTATCTGTTTCATAATATTATATAATCTTTTGAGAACATAAATGTCTTTAACCGTAACCGTAATTTTATTATACTATGTGAAGACAGGTTTTGGATAAGTAACTGTATAGTACCTTTAATACCTAATACCTTTTGTTCGGTGAAGGGTTTCATCCGCTGAAAGTCGTATGGCAGAATGAAATTGTCTGTTCTGCATTGTGTTGTAGACGTTTTCGAGTGAGCATTGTGTGAGGTAATCTTGTGGGATTGCTCAATAGTTCACATCATACCATTAGTATTCAATCTGTTGAAAGTTTTAAAGTTTACAATGAGATTTTTCTCTAAACGTCGTGAATTTTCACAGTGATATAAGTTTTGATGCGTATTTTTTAAAAAAATCTGATAATCACTTTCAGTAAATACTTGTGGTAAAGGATTGTAGAATAAAATTGGTTATTTCATCTTCTTGAGTTTTCTTCCCTTATTCTTTACTAATTTTACTGCCCTCAGATTTATTTAACTAAATCGTCGCGTTATTTAATGCTGCTATTTAACCATTTAAGGTTACTAAATGATCCTAGTTTACAATCAAAAGTAATGGTTCCTTATCAGATTCCATAACAGTCACTTTTTGTATTATGTATTTTTGTATGTTATAAATATTGTAAATAATATTTGACCATACGGTTGGACTATGGTAAATAATTACAGGAGAGATCAACTATTCGCTTCACAATATTTATAACATACAAAAATACGTAATACAACAAGTGAATGTTGTGGAATCTGATAAGGAACCATTTCTTTCGGTTGTATACTAGCATCATTTAGTAACCTTAAATAGTTAAATAGCAGCATTAAATAACGCGATGATTTAGTTAAATAAATTAGAGGGCAATATTCTATGCAAGCTTATTTATTCAGGAATTCTTAATCGTAGTACGTATTCTGAATGCATAGACTCTGACCTAAACACATTTATCACAAAGGAGCCACTCCAATTTTTTTTTAATACGTTTCAGAAACCGTGCCGAGATTTCAGCTAAATAAGTTAAATAAAAACGTAAAGAGCAGAATAAATTTAAAGCCTTATATTACGTAGACCACTCAATAAGTTTTGAGATGCTCAAAATTTAAAAATGGAACGCACTTGTGTTATATGTTTCTAAAAAGCAAATTTATTTAGAAATAGAAATTCATCAGCCAATTGCTCAGTATTAAAAAAAAACAAGTTCTACTAATTTTCCTGCAACGCTTCCCGCGCTTTTTATTTAAACCGATGGATCTTAACCACGAACATTTGCGCGGTATCATCAAAGTAGTAGATTACAATTGATCTTCATTGCAAGATAAAACAATCTTAATTCTACTTTTACTATGACCATAATGATTTCTTATATTTACGCGAACATGGCACATGATTAAAACTACTTTTACGGATTTTATCGCGTTTATTTTTACTTTTTATTTTTAATTCCCGACGTTTCGGGCGCTTTCCAGCACCCATGGTCACGGGGGACTGAGATGACTGACGTCCCGATGTCATTGTTAAACCCGGAGTACCTTCAGCTTTTTTTAATACCATAAACAATAATGAAAAAAGCTGAAGGTACTCCGGGTTTAACAATGACATCGGGATGTCAGTCATCTCAGTCCCCCGTGACCATGGGTGCTGGAAAGCGCCCGAAACGTCGGGAATTAAAAATAAAAAGTAAAAATAAACGCGATAAAATTCGTAAAAGTAGTTTTAATCATTTACTATGACCAGTTAATTTAGGAATAATATTCCTTTTCAAGTTTTACTAGATTTAAATATAAGTATATCTCAGTATAAGTAGGTAACAACATCATGTCCGTTAGTGCAAACATAATGCAACTTCGTATTTTAATTCTCAATTTACATGTTGTTTCAGGACTGTTCTTTATCAACGAACATGTTGTTCGTTTTACCCATTGCCTCGGTAAGTGAAAGCAATAAATTATGACACGGTATCACACGATCCGAGTGACACTACTAATAGTGTCCCAAAGCGATCAAAGTAATAAAGTAGGCCAAGTATTGGTACTGCTATATACACGTAGTTACTACATACACGTAGTAAAGTCATACTGCAGATATATTTTAGTAGTAGCGCGAACGGCCGAACCAGGGAAGGAAACAGAAGAGAAGCGTAAATTTGTAGCCTGATTCTACTGTGTCCCTTATGGCGAGTGTAAAGAACCGGAGACCCTTATTACTGGATACGAGGCATTCCATTTTATTCATTAGAGGTGACAGAAAATCTACATTTTGATTTTAAATCGAGAATATACGTAGATGTCTACGAGCCACAGCATCCGCTTACCTGATCTGACTACTTATAGATCTGTCTGTCAGTTGCACTTGACACCCTACTTTTATAAAAAAAAATACTTTTATTCGATATTTTCACACCATGTCACGTCACATTGCTTCGTAGCGTAACATTTAAATTAGATAAATTTTTCAGAAATTAAATCACTCGCATATCAAAATATTAAAAAAAAACGTAAATTAATATGTTTTAATATTTCACAAAAATTTCACAAACGTAAGCGATCTATTTTACAGTAGCTCTTTTAAGAAAAAGATATTAATAATTGTCGGACTGATTTTACGATATTGTAAGAGTTTATGCATTATTTCAGAAAATCCTTTCCAGTTTGTTCCAGTATTAAATCAGACATCAGCGAAATACACATACTTAATTAGAATATATAGATATATATATAGATTATATATTAGATAATAGTATTTAAATAGTACTCCGAATAATAATAATTCTTTACTGACGTTTTTATAGTTCACGTACTTTTTACACACATTTTTTTTGATATGAAAGAACGCTGGTAAAATAAGGAGCGAAAGGGCCTCAAAAATAATTCCCGTTCATCACATGCTCTACATAGAGACGACCTTATTAAATATTATATATAATAATTTATATTTCCGACTTTTTGAGTACTTTCCAGCACACATGGTCACGGGGGGGGGGACTGAAGTGTTCAACGTCTGAATATCATATTTAATCACGGCCTTAAAATTATTAACTTTGTTCAGATCGACGCAGTATGAACTTATAATATGTTGAAGTCTTGCAGTTGTGTACTTGGGTTGGAATTTAATTTTATTAATTATAGGATCATGATCATGCAGATGGTAGCACTCATTCATCTTCTCTATTGAAATTAGTATGTTTCTTGATTTCAATAGCCTCGCAAATCATCGTTGGAAGGAATCGGTATTCTTTAGCGAGGATTTGTGGCCTATCTAATATGATGTAGTGACGGGGGCGATCTCGTACATGTTTACAGACTGCAGTCTTCCCGGAGCGTCGATTCTTCACATCAGCTATATGTTCTTTAACGCGAGATTTAATGATCATTTAGGTTTTCCTATGTAAGAGAGACCACTTTCACAATCAAGCTTGTACACTACTGCATCTTGCGGAGGGAGATTACACTTCACTGATGGTAAAAACTGACTAACCCTCTTCGGCAGTTTGAAGTAGGTTTTAATGGAAGCACGGAGAATTTGGTAATTGATTTTAAGCTAACTTCTCGATGAGCTGGAAATTTCAAACATTGAAAAAGCTCATATTCAGATGACAATGCAAGAATATTTAGAAAACTTTTTATTTTTTTTTAATCAAAAAAATCATTTGTTACATCACATCACATCTTTAAAAGTTATTAAAAATGAGTGCGAAACATAATTTTTCCAACACCGAGTTCGACTACGGTAAACACATTAAAAATAACGACGAATGTGTTACCACGACCACGTGCTCGGCGGTGAAGGAAAACGTCGTGAGGAAACCTGTATGTCTGATAAATAAAAAAAAATATTTTGAATATTTCGCCAACACGTATTGGGGCAGTGTGGCGGACAATTCCTTGCTCTAAAACCCTCACAGAAATGAGCAGAGGAATGTGCCCAGGAGTGGGACGTATATAGTCTGTAACTTTAACTTTATGTTTGTGCAAATAAAAATATGAAAATGAAAGAAACGACATAGGTGCGGACGGGTCTGCGCTCACAGACGATACGGCACGGCACGCCGTGTCAAGGGATTTTTTTCATGGAAAAAATATTTATTTATTAGATGAAATTAGCACCGGCACTCCTTTATTTCAACGTGAATAGACCGACACGTGTCATGCGGCACAGCAGCATGCTGCGACACTTCACGTCATTCTATGGGATGCCGCGGCATGCAGCTGCACGCATAGGTTACTTCATGTTGTTAAAGTAATGTGACTGCAAAATTAAACAAAGTTGAATCTAGTTCGTTGCGACGGCATTCACAGCGTTCACAGTTGCTGAAATAAATCTACAAATTTGGACGTGGGCCTCGTCCGTTATAGGGAGAATATTCTTCGATCTTTGTGCTCAGTAGGGTTAGGATTCCTTCTGGAATACACATACAGAGGTAGACTCAGCTGTGGCCTTCTTTGCTCGAAGTAACACTAAAATTATGTGAATCGTTTATTTGTTATTTCAGATTTACTAAAAAAAATAAAAAACATTATTTAATTGCCTAAAGAAAATTACACATATATATATATATATATATATATATATATATATATATATATATATATATATATATATATATATATACATTAGTTATTAAAACACTAACATAGTATCTGTATTAGTCATCGATCAAAGAAAACAAGGATTAGAATCGTTCATATCCTTAACAACCATATTGTACAATATAGACGTGCGTAGTGTTAGCAGAAAGATAGCCGAGTGAACGGGTTAAAGTTAGTAGAAATAAATAATAAGAGAAAAGTATTCTCATACATGGTGTATTCTTTTATTGAATTTTCTTTACGTTTTCTTTTTAGTCTACCTTGTTAGTTCACTTACCTTTTGAGGAAAATTTATATTGCAAAGCCGACTTTAAGGCTTGTTTCACAACCTGTACCGGAAAAATTGCCCGCATTATTTGGTTTGTTTGTTTTGTTTTAATACTTTTATTCTTTTTATAATAAGCCAGCTCTAGATTGTTATTAGCGTTACAATAAACTGTCAACTGCCTTTTTGGTCTAGTGGTGAAATTGGTAATCATGAGATCTCGGGGTTGTATCTATCATACCAAAATCATATATTGGGGTTTTCTACCAAGAAAATTTTCAGTAGCATCCCGGAATCAGGAAGTTGGCGGCGCTGATCTCGCTTGCCTCGAAAAGCACGTAAAGTCGTTAGTCACTCTCCGGTCGTGTCGTGAGTGAAGGAATAGAGAGTGCACCTAAACTTGCGCACGCACTCGGACACTATTATTCTATCCTGAGCAGATGGCTAATTGTTGTTGAAACTGAACGCCTTGACAGAAATTTGGTCTAGAGTACAATTATTGTTGATAAAATTTTACCCGAAATTTTTATATACAATTTTTATACTTTTTATTTTTAGCGTAACGCTTTTGGCACTTTCATGTCATACATTTTAAAACTAGTTACTGTAGATATTGTGTAAGTCATGAGTTAGAGAGAGAAAGAGTCATGATGTTGTATGCAGAGATATTGTATGCAGTCTTCAAATTCTGCAAGCTCATCGCAGCATTGGAATAACACTTCCTGTTCCTTCAAGCTAATCTCTGCGCTACAATGTTCGGCTCGACTCTGAACCTTTATGCTATCCTCTGCTTCACAGCACTCTCGCAGATTACCAACCTTCTTCTTTACTCACCGGCACATAAGGCAATTTCTGGCACTTGCACTTTAGTCAACAACTAGACTGCACTATCGACCTCCGATCTGAGCAAGGGTGATTTTTTTTATAGGATAGGGTGACAAACGAGCACACAGTCCACCTGATGGTAAGTGGTTGCTGTGGCCCATAGACATCCACATCTATCCTCAATTACGAATCAAAATGCAGATGCGTTGTCGCCCGTGAGGACTAAGATGGAATGCCTCGTTTCCAGTAAAAAGGGTCTCCGGTTCTCTACACTCACCATACAAAATACAGCAGCATTAAGCTACCATTTCACGCTGATGTGATACCACGGGTGATGTGATAGCGCTGTGTCGTCACGCCACAAGCGAAATGCACCGAAGTTTAAATCTAGCTATTAAAGTTTCGAAGTACTGGGGTATATATAGAATATCTCCAAACTATCACACGGAGTGATGGCCGCACCCCGGGCTTGTCCGGCGGAAGATCGCCCCATTTTCCTTCACGGCCAAAGTAATTACATAAAATCCGTACAAATAAGACCATGTAACAATATAGTAATAATATCTACACATAATTTAGCATCACTATGGTGAGGAGGGGAACATTAGCTACTTGCTAAATATTTCCTTTTCATTTTGAAAGTGTATTAAACATATTATATTATGTTGGCGATCCACTCAGGCGAAGTCATATTTATTCGTGATTTACTTTTTTTTAATTAATAATCATGAACATTTATTTTGTCTTTTATCAGTTTAGTGATTTGACAAAAAATAACCAGACATTGGGAACAAAAAAGCCTAGATCAATCCTGGTAATGATCTGAAACTACTTAAAACGTCCAAAAAATAACCTACTTCTTCCTCATAGGTCATCATCGCACCTGCGGTTCTTCTAAAGTCACATTTTTTCGTGGGCGGCTCTTTGGCCATCAGGTTTTATATAAGTTACTAGGTGTCAGTACTTCTTTTCAGACTTCTGTCCGGTGGGAAGATACGACCCTCTTACGTATTCCTGCTAATGCTCTCACTGTTGTATTCCAGTCTGAAGGTTCAAGAGAGCCAGTCTAATCAAAAGCTGTGAGGTACTCTACCTTTGTCCTGGTGACAATACATCTGTAGCCGTCTCTGATTGAACTTGATTGCAGGCAGAGACACTTACCATCAGATGGGCTGCAAGTTCGTTTGTCACTTACATAAAAAACTACCAACTCTTCTTTAAATAGGTTGCCGCTAATGGTATAACGATTTGCCGTAATCGCCTCGATTAACATGTGTTTCCTCACGATGTTGCTCTTCAACACTGCATGTAAGCATTTCGGTCGATGATTCTTTGAATCTCTTGTATCATTAGTTTGGTAAGCTAACACGACCTTGGAGAAATCCGATGAAGAATCAACTGTTTTACGTGCTTTCCAAGACACAAGATTGTAACATTGCCAACTTCCTGACTCCAGGATGCTAATGAGAATTTAGTTTCAGAAAAATCCAATAAATGATGTAGGCCTGACTCGAAGCTGGGACCTCAAGATCATGGGTCACGTTTACAATCACTAGACCATAGAGGTAGGCACACCTGATACGGTTTTCCGGTCATCTATCCATTACAGCTATAAGAGTTCACTTCTAAAAAAAAGTAACTAAATACAGATCCAAAGGTGTTTGTCAACAAGGGAGAACTCTTCTGTTCTTGATCTATCCTTATTTAAGGGATGATTACAGTTTTTCGAAAATAAAAAAATATGCCGGCGCAATAAGGCAAATTATGATTCCAATCATATTTTTCTGTATTTTTGCTCTTTCGCATTCTTGTTTCAGATGTAATTTGCCTAAGGGTGTCTTATCTTGGATCTTTTAGCACACAAAGGCTGTTTACCTTGAATCAAACGGAAGCTGATACTGAAATTTTATTCCTTTAGGGAAAGTCGGCCTAGGGCACGTTAAATTATAATAAATACTTTTTGCATCATTGGACATTAAACTTACTTTGGGAGCCCACCCTTTCTTTGTGAATAACCTACCATATATAATATTTCAATAAAGCGTTGCTCCATCGTTTTAATGAGTACAGCAAAATGCGGGAATATTTTGGTGGCATCAATACTTTTTTTGAATAAAACGAAGGAGTTTTGGTGTCTTCTAGAAATGATTGAATAAGTTAACGCGAATACTACACATTTACAGGAAACTATTTGAAATCCGTAGTTTTATCGCTTATATTAACTTTCATTTACTCATTTTATGCAATGGCTTGACCACAATATCACATTGTGGTAAGTGGTAAACCTTAGATGGTAAATTACTCTGTCTTAGTGTAAGAAAAGCCAATTCACTCTTACCTTGAAGACGCCTAGATTAAATACCACTAAATAAATTATAGTTAGCACTTTAATTTAAATTACTATAATTTTTATTTTGAGGAGTTGGCTATAACAATGAGATGTCAAACACATCGACTGTAAAGTACTCGAAATGTAGGGAAAAAAATAAGTAATTATACGCCAAAAAACTACAGTTTCATTTAGATTGAAAAAACTTTTCTTATAACTGTGATTAACTACTCACGACTGAATTACTTACTATAGCATTTTAACTGCATTGTTCTAATGGTTGTCTACGCCAATGCTAGGATTTCTTAAATTTACGCGAACACTACACACTGAATAAAACTATTATTTACGGATTTTATCGCGTTTAGTTACAACTTTAATTTATTTTACTATCCCTACGTTTCGGGTGCTTTACCAGCACCCATGGTCACGGTGGGACTGAGATGTTTGACTTCCCGATGTCATAGTTAGTCCGGCTACCTTCAGTTTTTGAATATTAAGTTTTGGTGGTATGCTTGGGTTTGGGTTTAATTTTGTTTTAATATAGGATCCCAAGCAGATGCCGGCACCCATCCATCTTCTCTATTGAAATTTAGATATTTTTTAATTTCAATTGCCTCGCGTATCATCCTTGGTAGAAATCGGTGTTCATTTACGAGGATTTGTGGTTTATCAAATGTAATGTTTGATGTAATGGTGGGGACGATCTTGAACATGTTCGCAGACTGCAGACTTCCCGGAACGTCGGTGCTTCATATAGCTGACGTAAAGTACCGACGTTCAGTACCCACTAATGAATCCATAACAATTACTATTTTAGGTTTTTCAGGCTCATTTTCAAAGCCATGCGTTTATATCTCAACATATATAAAAATTTATGTAACTTTATCAAGCCTCAAGGCTTAAAAGAAATGCAATTAATTTTCTCTCTCAAAATAATTATGTTAAATCAACTAAATTAAAAAAGAAAAAGCGAGCACATTAATTGAATCACTGTAGTAAAATGGCTGCAGTTAATTATTTTGATGAACTGAGTCACGAAAGAAGTCCTGTGGAATGCATTATTATTATTTTTAAACTGCAACACAATAAATGATTTTAAAATTTGACGAATTAATTTCTTTATATAAATTTCATATAATACTTAAACGGTAAGTATATAATTATAATGGCAGCCCCCCACTACATGGAGTGAGGAGCCCTTTACAAATCCACTGCTGAACATAGGCCTCCCCCAAGGTATGCCACAAAGCACGGTCCTGAGCCACCTGCATCCATCGACTTCCTGCATGTCTTACCAGGTCGTCACTCCATCTAGTGGGGGGTCGCCCTACACTTTGTCTACCGGTACGAGGCTGCCACACGAGAACCTTTTTTCCCCAACAGTTGTCGTTTCTTCGAGCTATATGGCCGAAACAAGTTGTATATTGATAATTGCATGTTATATATATATATATATGGGTTTGTACAATTTAATAGTTCAATCTAAAAAAATACATTTTAGCATAATTTATATAATAATTTAAAAAAAAAACGTAGCACAAATTTCATTTTGAAGGGTACATAAATACAGATTAATTTAGCAAGAAAATGTTAAAAGTAATACCGCTAAATATTTATACATTATACCTAACTCAATGTATTTCCGGAGTACGGAGACGGATTTGTAAGTATTGTTACGAGCTTGAGGTTCGTGACAGTAAAAACTGCCGATTGAGTTACCAAAATTTACACTTTTATTACCTAACACCAATTAAAACTTAAAACACTAATAATTAACCACGCTTTATTTCGCTCCGAAGCTTCGCTTGTCTCGCCAAATTTAATACTGCCTCCATCGCGTCTTGCAGCGCCTTTAAATACGCCCTTTTCACCGAAACATCCAGAATATTCAAGTAAATACGGGCGCCAACCGACCATGCGCAGAAAGTTCGAGTGTGGGGCTTCTAGAAAGCTTATTTCTTCTGTTCGATACTAGATGGCGCTGTTGGTCGAAAGTCAAGATTGACATTTTCTAGGAAGCCCTCCTCACTCTGGTCCCCGAACTAGATGGCGTTAGTCAAGGTACCTGACGTCAACTTAGGCGCGCAACAGTATTTTCAAAAACCATAAAGCTACGTTGTGTTAATTATCATCATTATGATAGTCATCAACATAATCATCACAGTCCTTTACTGAAACATTACTCAACTTTTTTTAAAAGAATTTCCCAAGGAATGACTCAAAAAAGTAAAAGAAATTACACACAGTAAATCTTTTAACGGATGGAAATTTTTGACACTAAAGTTGTCACTGTAGTTAAAAAGTTAGGGGAAAAAAATTGAGGAAACTTATTTATTTCCATACTAGTAAGGGTGAAAATTTAGCACATAGTTCAACTGATAATAATTGAATGACGAGGCCTATAGGCAGATGCATTGTTACCCTTAGCGACGTATATGGAAAGATAGCAGTGAAAAGACTACCTTTTTATATACGTCCTTTCATGTTTTACACCACACAAATTTGTAAGTATTGTATTGAAGTTCGTATTAGAGCTAACATTTTCTATACTAATTTTAACATTTTTTGTAATAACTTAAGTAATGAAATTTTTTCCTCCAGACTAAATTTTGGTCACGGTGACCCATCTCAACGGAGAGTAGTCATCTATGCAGGTCAGGATTATGCTAAGCCCTGCGCACATTAGATCGTACAATACCTACCTCCCGTTCAGTCAGTAGAGCACAAATTTGATCAGAATTATGTAACAGTATGTACCTATGATAAAACTATTTTTCGTTTTAAACAAAACCAAAGACACTATGCAATAGATAATAGTATCAAAGACAAAGATATGCTCTTTTATTTTAAACCATAACCTGGCAACGTTTCATAGAAAAAAAAAGAAATCACTCTTAACTTTCGGCGTTCCACGTGTCGCTTTGATGAAGGTGCTCCGTCTTTTTTATAGAATTTTATATTTGTGTCTGGACTAAAAACGAAAGTATTATACTTTTTTATATTCCTTGTAATATAGTAAACACGTAGATATATAATTTGTGGTATAAAAAGTGAAAAGTAAATTGCCAAAACTACTTCAAAATCCGGAAGGCCCATTTTGGCAGCTGGGTCATAAATGTGTTATTTTTCAAATTCTCATTTATTTTTAGTGTAAAATGTAAGTAAAAATAGTTTTCTTACATATTTCAAATAACTTGATGTTGCATTTATTTCAAATTCACACAAAAATATATTTTGAAATTTTGGTATGAGTAACGAATGGAAACACATAAAACACAAAATATACATATTTCCAAACATTTTCATATAAATTTCCCCAAAAACAAAAGTGTAGAATTCAAATTAGTAGTAATTTTGTCACTAAAATTTAAGTATATACTACTACTATGCTATACAGGGTAATTTACGTATTTTATTACAATTTCTAGCAACCAAAAATAATTTTATTCGATAGTTTATACATTCAACAAGAATTCCTGTAAGTTTTATCCATAAATATTGTCTCAAAGTGAAAATATAGCAAAATTTGCAATTTAGCAAAAAATTTTCTAACTAACAAATTTTCCCGCCATTAAGGTCCCGAGCGAACGGGAGTATAACATGTCGCGCGCTGTCAGAGCGGAAAGGACTCTCATATTCCGATGGGACGGCGATACAATACTGCCGAAGATGGATTAGGAGAAAGACCAACGGCTTTGCGTGCTTTCCGAGGCACAGGGATGAACTAACTTCCTGACTCCAAATGGCAACTGATAATTTGACAGAAACACTCACTAACTGAGTTTTTAGCTTCAACCACGATTCGGGACATTATGGTAAACATTCACGTTTACGGCACATCAATCTGAATAGTATTTGGAAAAACATGATTACCTTGGCTGTCTCGTGCCATTTTGAATTTTATCAAATAAAGCAACATGTAATAAACCCTAATATAGCTGAGGAACATAACACCAAAAAAACCCTCATAATTGTTGAAACCTTTCTCAAAGCTCTCCAGTTATTTAAAATTGAATAACATTGTAACTTTATTCAAAAATAAAGGAAGAATTATAAGTTTAGAAAATATAAAAAAAATCTGAAAGGTTGAACTTTATAAGGACTTTCTAGGAAAATTATTTTGAACTTGAATGGAAACAGTTTTTGTACAAAAACGACAAAAAGTTGTACAAAATAATTTCTGGACTAAGTTTGTAGTATAATCGTATATGCAAGCATTTTTTTAACTTCGTTTACATATTTTATTATCCTGAACGTATCTTTTTTCAAACAAAAAAAGAATTATTAAAATCAATTCTCGCAATCCAAAATTACCACCGAAAATTTCTTGCACGTCTATGTATTAATTAGTAACCCGATTCCCCGAGAGATGGCGCTGTAGGTACTTATTACAATGGGTCGGGTATTATCGAATTGTTCGGTTGGTTTATCCTTGGCATCGCCTGCCGCGGAGCGCGCAATGTTGCACGCTCCATGTTCGCGCACGTACCCACTAGCGGGAGCAGTTGCAGGAGCGCGGAGCGCTGCTGGAGCGCGAACATAATGGATACCCACCTTTAAACTCATAAGTGGGAACACTTATTACTTATAGATAATATAAATAAGATATCCATTACAATTGCACACTGTGAGGCAATCTTTTTTCTTCGAAGTAGGTTGTAGGTGTCAATGGACTGCACTTTCTATCATGTGGACTGTAAGATCGTTTGTTACTTCAGTTTTATGAAAAATATACATTTTTCGATTACATTTCAACATAACGCAAGGGATTTTATAAAAGCTATCCCTCGTCAAACCACAAGGCGTTTTATATATATATATATATATATATATATATATATATATATATATATATATATATATTCCCTTTTCCGTGGTAACAAAGCATTCTATCTTAGTCCTCAGGGGGACACTTCATTTTAAAACTGTTTCCAAATAGAGGATAAATGTAGATCTCTATGGGTCTCAGTGTTCAATTACCACCACTTACTAAAATGTGTTCAGAGGAAGCTACAGAGTTTTAAGGTGCTATTTAGCAGTAAGTTCTAATTAGAACGCCTTAAATATGTTGGACATGAGAAAAAAAGCATAGTACTTAGAAGTTACAACGCCTCCTCAGATTTGTTTATTTAATGTGTGAATAAGATTGATTATATTAGACTTCAAGTAAATGTAAAGTTCTATAACAAGCACTAGAGCAGTGCGGGAAAAAAGTATAAGAATGACAACCAGTACATCTGATGATAAAATGGTCACTAGACTATTTATCCTCGATTAAATTGTCAGCCCTGATGATTGAAAAGTGTCTCTGGTTGTTTACAATCATCACAAGAAACACAGCAACATTGAGCTGCTACTTTTTGACCAACAGTTGTACGTGCTTTCCGAGGCACGGAGGTGAGATACCGCCAACTTCCTGAGTCCGGGCAGCTATTGAGAATTTCTTGACAGAAAAACTCAATAATTGATTTTTTGGAACCCTGGACCTCATGATCAGCAGTTGCACTACTACAACCACTAGACCAACGAGGCAGTCAAGATTCAGCTCTATTACAGAGTTAGCGGACTCCATATTGTAAGCGGACTCTATATATCTACGAAATATTTTTATTCCTTAAACATGTTTGTGACGATATTTTCCTTCACCGCTGAGTATATAGTAAATCAGCACTTAAAGTTGCAATTAACAATTTAATTGGTGCCGCCAAAGATTTAGTCCAGGTTCACAACGGCTTATGCATCTAATGAAACTTAATAAAATAATACTAGCAACACTATGAATATTACTAATATTTGCCTTAATCGCCCCAGGTAAGCTAACCAGCAGTGTTAGGATAGCGGATTCGAACCCAATGTCTTTCAGTTTGCCGTCCGCACCCAACCTTGCTTGAAATCAGAATTACTTCGTTTGTCTATCCTAAGCTGTCTGAGACTATCAACGATAAGGAATGTGTATTATTTCTAATATTCCTTCGTGTACTTCAATATGAATTTTAGTGCAACCTTCGACTTACAATTAAAAGTGAATTGAATCGAATAGAATATTTTTTTCAATGTAGGTTAAAAGTATCGTAAGGTACTGTTACAGCCAATCAAAGTCCACTGCTGAACATAAGCCTCCCCATAGATTGCCTCTGTATGGGGGGATATTTGCCATACTTGGCAGGCGGGTTGGCAACCCCAGATTTGTTTATTTTTAGTCGTCTTTAGTCTCCTGATATGTTTTCCTCTGTCGCCTCTTACGACACACACACGGGATGATACGGGGAAATGGATATTTTTGCACGGTAATAGATTACAAGTAATTATTATTGAAAGTCTGTTTTTACTTTAATCACTGGTACGAAATAAACCTCAGTTCTAAAAAGAACTAGCAAGAAACCTATGGGGACTTTAGAAAGCTAAAGAAACACATAAGTATTCATGGAACTTTATATATATCTTTAAATATATCGCTCAGTCCGACTTCATTCATCTTACACTTCTTGCAATCGAACGTTTCCACAAATGGAAGTTAGTGCATTTATCAAAGCGGTTTATGCAAAGTTTTACGAAAGGTGTTCCTTTTGTTGAGCACAATTTGTATGATATTGCGCTCGCTATTACTACTACTACGGTTTATGTTTTAAAGTCGCTTTCAATATAATCACTTCCAGTCACTTTAAATTAATAACTATTTCATTATTATATCTCATACATATTATATAAATATTAATTAATAATAATTTGTATGAGTATAATATACATATAATATTATACTCATACAAATTACCATCACGTCAAAGTTTTATTTAATATGCAGTACATTAAATAAAACTTTGAGAGATTGATGTCTACAATCCGAGAATATTTTTAAGACCGTCCTCGTCATTTAATCATGGTTGATAAACCACTAATCCTCGCAAAGGAATATTAATATCTACCAAAGATGTTCTGCGAGACCATTGAGATTAATAAATATCCAAAATTCAGTAGTGAAGATAGCTGAATGCTATCATGTGCTTGTGATGCCCACAATTAATAAATTAAATTCAAACCCAAGCACACATCTAAAGAATTTAAGAATATTATAACCTCATTCTTCGGATTTTGGACTGAAAATTTTACTGGGCTATGTCAATGTGGTAGTGCTACGCTGCCGCGTGGCTGCAGTTCCAATGGGTTGGCTCGACCGAGGAGGAACAACACTCGTGCATAATACCAACGTGAATGAGCAGCATATTGCAGAGACATTTTTTAATGGTAACGAAGCATTTCACAGTTATTTTTGGTTTTTAGTACTAATAAAACAACTTTAACCCTGTTAGGTTAAAGTTTTTTCTCCTTCACTCAGACCATACCAACTGCGCGTGTGAACCCGTAGAAGTAGTAAGAACGAAAAAATATCTTGTACTAGTGATTGATGACTGCTTTAAACGGACCGACCACATCAACTCTGTTTACGATAAATTGAGATCAATTTTGGCAAAGTTTTCTCTAATTAAATAGAAAATACCGTTTTTAACGAAAATCCTGCTGTACAAAGCATTAGGAGAATCTGTCATATCATACGGGCTGAGTAGTTATGGACGGACATACAAATCACATCTAGACCTAATTTATCAACTCCAGCTAAGAATTCTTAAAACCATCGTATCACCTCACATAAAAGAGAAGTACAGAAATAATTATGATGGTCTATTTAGTTACTGTCAAATTATTCCCATCCATGAGAAAGTTAAATTGACTTTACTTAACGAACATTTTTTTAATAAGGACATACAATACTCAATTGATTATAAAAAACACACTCGCTGTGTGTCAATAGCTTTATTGAAAATACAAAATCATTACGGAAGACAACGTGTTGCCTATATTATACCCAAACTAATAAATGAATTACCTTTTACACTTAAAATGATATTACTACACAAAATATAAAAAGAAAACTAAAACTACATTATTTAGACGAAATAAAAAAGCATCTTACTAAATAATTATATGTCATATATATTATTATGTACGTAATAAATGTACATATTATACATAAATAAATGAAAAATAAAAAATAAATCTTATATTATGCCCGTATGAAAATGTATACATTATTGTTATATATGTATTTATGTGCGTATAAATTTGTATGTGTATATATATTTACACAAAAATATCGATGATTTTCTATGTAATATAATATTAAATTATAAAACAGAGATTACTTACCAACCATAATACTGTTCAATTCTAACTCTTGTGAACATCCTGTGTACGTTCATTGGCTAACCGGTTTTGTATGCTTTTGTGCGTCTGAGTAATGACACAATTTTACTACCCGTAAATGTAGGTACATATGCATAGCAAGCGTATAGATCTTCGCTACGGTTTTATAGCATATTATATCTACTGTAATATATAATAGATAATGTAATAAATGTGTACATGGGTTGAGCATCGAGTGCCGTCGATGAAGCATGGTGTACAGATAAACCTTCTTAGGTTTTTGCGACACCGTGATAAAATAATTTAAGTTTTTTATTTGATTTATTTTTAATTAAAAAAATAAAAAAAGGTATTTCTCCTGTATAGTGGAGGCAGTATCTAATATAAATTGCACAAGGACGAACATTGAGACCCAGAACAATTATTTTAAGCTATACAAATACCTGTTCCCCTGAATATTTTATATAATTCTAGCTTGGTGTTAAGCACTGAATATATTATCTTTCTTTACCTCTCAAAACGAGGGACAAAATACAAAAACAATAAAAATAAAAATATTAATAAGGTTATTAATACTCCCATTTATTTCACTATAATATTAATATAACTATTTATTTATATATCAGCAATCTAAACTTTGAATTCATAAAGAATCCTACAGAGTAATTAGATTATACATTATATTGCCCAAACTATATTTTTTTTTTCATTATAACGCCCCCGCAATCCTCTCAGTGAGTGGATTTTCGTAAAATGCGTTCTCAGATGAACGCAAGATGACAAAAAATAATAACTTCGCCAAATTCAAACCTGCAACCGCTACAGAATTAGAGTTAATTTTTTAACGGCCCCGCACTGCCCTGTGTGGGTGGAATTTCATAAAATCCGTCCTTGGTAATTTTTAACAAGCGAAAAAGAATATTCTGGTCAAGTTTTATACCTATAAGAACTATAGTTTGAAGGTGTGATTTTTTTATTCACGCCACCGCAACCGTCCACGCAGGTGGAATTTTATACTATCCGTTCTTAGCTGAACTCTACTTTGCGAAAAGAATATTCTTACCAAATTTCAAGTCTCTAGGCCTTACGGTTCCAGAGGTATTTAAAAAATCGTCTTGCTGGGTTCCTTGCTGGTTCTTCCCACGACAGAATTTTTTTTCGAACCATCTGTGGTAAATTGAAAAAAGTGACTTTTAAAAAGTATTATTTACAATCTATATTAAATAAAAAAGTTTCTGTGTCTGTTTCTATCGTTATGAGTCAGTACATAGGTGCAAATTTAAAAAAGACTTCATAAAATATTAAATTTATGAAGTCTGTTTTCATATTTTTAAGTATGATTTTTTTTGTTAATAGCTAGACTTGCTAGACTCTTTAACAACTAGAATGTCGTCTAAATAGTTACTCTAGAAATTTCATCCTTCAATTTTTCCACCCTTATTGATAAAAATTTTTCATTAAAATGTATATGGTAACCAAATTTTATGACTATTTTATGGTCACCCCAAATTTTGTGACTTATTTTATGACATCTATAACCTATCTCGTAAAAGAGGAATCTTTTTAATCTGTTCAGCGATTTCCAAGAAATCGAATGAAATGACATAAAAATATATACGCGTAAATATGATATGATAAGAACCACTTTGTTATTTTGAACTCAGTTAGTGAAAATAAATATCAACTATTTTCTTGATTGTAATAGTTTGACTTTAGCCAAAACTGGAAAAATATTATTTACTGACTCTGATGAGTGACGGGATCTGAAAGTGTATTTTAAAAAAAAAACGAGAATATTCAATGAAACCGAAAATTAATCGTAACTCGGAACTGTTTTGCCTTAAATGACAAAAACTACATGAAGAAACGTAAAATAGTAAAGGGGCCTTAGAAAAAAAGAAATTTAATTTCTTGCGTCAATAATAATGAAGGATGGGTAATAATAATTATTTCATTCGACGTCGATAACGTGAACCCATTATCCACTTTGCCTTCGTATATGACCTAGTTATTTATGTAGAAAACCCGATGACCCACCTGGCTTCCCCTGGATAGGAGAATATGTGGCATTTTTAGATTTAAGACAGTCAAAGACCGTAATAATAAAAACATTAATTAATTTGCAATCTTGCGCTAACTAAATTCAATGATGTGTCTTACCTGAATTGAAGAGCACCTCCCGCCCTTCCTCAATTGCGTGCACCAATCCCGTCACCACTAATCCCAGCAACAGTACTCCCATCATCACTACTCCCGGCATCACTGCTCTCAACACCAATATTCCAGGAAAAATACACCATCGACGATAATACGACACGTGTTTCGCCTCTACACGAGGCATCCTCAGGTGTTGTAGACTCTACGGCTGACCGCTAAATTTATGATAATAGGTTTCCGCAAATTAACGCCTAATTCTCTAAAGTCAAAGACCGTTTTATTTTACATTTTTTTTTATAATTTATGGTTTTATGTATCAAATATACTTAACCTAAATCTATTCTAGCATTACTATATACAATAAGAAATAGATAAAACTTTCCAATTAGGATAGTTTCTTTAGTAGGCGGCTCTCAGGACGACGAGAAAGACGCTGTATAGAATTTTTTCTCTCTCTTATATGTGTGTGTGTCTCAATTCTCTCATAAATGTGTATTTAAAGGGTGTACTTATTATGACTCTAAAGATAACAAAACACAAGAAGTGTCATATCACATGTAAGTATGCAATATAGGTACCTCAATTTATTTATTTTATTTAAATGTTGAGTTTAGAAAAGAGAATAAGGGGCAAATAAATTTGACGGAAAACTATAAAGATGAGTTAATGGTGGCCTGAGTAACGTTTGTTTATACTTACGGGTAAGTGACAAACATTAGCATTCCTAACCTAACCTTCATTTTTATATCTTTTGATAGTAAAATTTAAGATGAAAGAAATGTATGTGAATGTATGAAAGTAATTTTGTGAGCTCATAACATATTTATATTATATAAAATCGATCGGTATTATATTAAATTTTTTACGACTTCTAATCGATCATAAACATCGATGTGTATAGTAATATTACACATAGAGTCACTAAATGTTATTAACTAGACATGAAATAATGACCTTTAAGCCGAATTCCGATTACGGTGGCTAGCGCTAGCCTTCTGTTCAGGAGAGCATTATAGTACATAAGTTTATGCGCAAGCATTCTCTATTCCCTCAGTCTGGTAGTCTGACAGTAAGGTAATCCGACACTACTGTCAAGAGATCAGGCGCAGGACCAACAGCTTCACGTGCTTTCCAAGAAACGGATGCGAAACACGGCCATCTTCCTAAATCTGGGTTGTTACTGAGAATTATGAGAATAGAATAAAATATAAGGGAATATAAGAGAATGGAAAGGAATGTAATAAAATTAGAATAGAATACAATGCAATGCAATGGAATATAATAGGATTTAATTAAATCGAATCTAAGTCTTCAAGAGTGACAACGAATCAGAATTTTTCTTCTCAATTGACCGTTGATATACATCTAAGGATGCTGTGGAAGCTCAGGGGTTAAGCACTCGTTGGAAATTTTACAGTACGCGAGCAAACTGGATTTGATCCCCGCTAGTATAAAATAATTTGTTAATTGCAATCATAAGTGTTGATTTTTCACATTCTCGTGGGTGAAGAAAAACATTGTGAGCAAACCGGCACCTCCGAGAAATCAGAAAAAAATCAACACGCATTGGTGCACCGTGGTGGAGTTTCCTCGCCCTAAAACCCTCTCAGAAATGAGAGGAGGCCTGTGTCTAGCATTTGGAGTATACAGGCCGTAGCTTTAACTTTAATTGTAACAGAATGTAAATAGAACGAAAAAGTGGAATATAATGGAATACAATGAAACAGAATAAAATAGAATCGTTGAAATTTATTTATTTAATAATTGAAGACAGCCAGTGCTAATTATGACAACAGTATGTCAAAAAACCTCCGTGTCAGTCTCCTCTTGACTCTAGGTGCTATAGAGCTCTAGAAATGTAGGGAATTGAAAATAAGTTAAATTTAAACGCGTTATCGTCACAACAGAGGTCCACTGATCATGATAGCCCTTCCCCGTTAACTGCCTTATAGGGGAGCTATTAGCCGTAGTATTCACGATTTATAGGCGCGTAGGAACCCGCGTGTTTTTATTTTTTATTGTTATTAAGAAGACACTGCTGCTCATATCCCGGTTTATTTCAATAAGTCGCCTCTTACGTCGCCAACTTAATGATACGGATAGAGGATATTCTTATACCACCGCGCTTTATATATTACTTGTTTTTATAAAATTAGGGTGACAAACGAGCACCCAGTCCACCCGATGGCAAGACATCTATCCTCGATTACGAATCAAAATGCAGGTGCGTTGTCATCCGTGAGGACTAAGATGGAATGCCCCGTTTCCAGTAAAAGTCTCTGTTCTGTACACTCACCATACGAAATACAGCAGCATTAAGCTGCTATTTTACGCTAGTATTCTGTGAGATTACTGCTTAATTCTATTTATTATTTATTTACAGAATACACATTCAGCCACAAACTTTGTTGGCTAAGGAATGGCCAGCCATAAAATTTAACTACACGTAATTGGTTTTATTTTATTTCGATATTTTCTATTAGTGGTTTCTCGCAAATATGCTAAGATTATTTTGCATTATAGAAGCTCCACGTTTATTTTCTTAACAAATCTTTGCCACTGTCGTTCAATGTTTAAATCCGAGAGTTGATTATATAGATGTTGCTGTGGTTCGGTTCTGCACCGTACCTGATCCCGCACCTAGCGGTTGAGGACAAAGCTTGAAATAAGTGGGTGACGTAAGCGAAGTCTCCAACCCCATAATAATACTCTTATTATTACGAATAACGCAAAAGTCATTGGTTTGAATTTACTTGTATTACTAACTGTTTGAATTATTGCCGTATTATTTTGGATGAAGAATGATTGCATAATATTACCGTTTATGGTAAATTATATGTGCTGTTTAAGATGAATATGACGAAAACTTTGAATAATATTTTTAGATCAATTTTAATTCTCATTGGATTGGATTGGACTTTGCAAAAGCGAGTTATTATCAAAGATATTTCGCTCATCTTTTGATTAACCTCGTCATACTTATCTATTGCTAGTTTTATGTTATAACATTTTATATGTTGGATTATGCTATTATATAAACATGAATTAAAATACAAACAAAATAAATTATAAATCACTTCGATTTTCGCTCTCCTGTATCTGTAAGCCCATGTTACAGAAATGCAAAAAATCATGAAAAAAACATGTGTGTCTTGGCTAACAATACTAATTTTAAGAAATGTGCTCAGTGTGTAAATATTTAAAAATTGATTATAAATTAAAAGATACGAATACTACTAATAAAAATCATAAAATACTATAAAAACCCAATTTTACGGATTTTATCACTTATAATTCCGTGTGACGACTCACGGAACCGAAACGTTTACAGCGGGTTAGTTGAGAAATCTTAAAATCACGTATCGAGCTATGGAGAGAAATATCATGCACTAAGTTCATCCGAGTAATAAAATCCAATCTAGAATTGACTGATAGAGAACGCCATAAGATATTATATCCGGCCTTTATATATACCTTATTATAAGGTGTATAATAAAATTTAATAAATAAATAAATAAAACTCGTAACAAGTAAATCCTCTTCAGGGGATTTACTTCAAACCATTATTCAAGCAACAGAACGGGAGCGACAATCCGTCGACGGCCAAGTTCCCGTCAAAAGTCCTAATTGCGTCCGTTTTGACTATTTCATCTTTTCATCTTTTTTACGAATACATTTTTCAACCAATAAAAGATGTGAATATAAAATTGTGTATTTAACTTTGTTTAAGAAGCACTTCCTAATCTCTCACAGTTGCGTGCATTGTCACTGCTACAATTACTCTACTTCTACACAACTCCATAAACCATGAATTAAAAATGTGTGCCTGCATGCGTGTTATCGCGCGCGCGTGAGTGCATGCGTGCGTGCGTGCGCTAACGTATGTAGGGATCTGCTATGTAAGCAAAGTAAGCTTTTTGTTTCCTGTTAGAAGCAGTTCGTTAGTTTGTACCTAACTTAACTTGTGAACAATGACCTCATGTCTCGGACGACACAGCTGAATTATTGTTGTTGTTGTTGTTTGTTGAAAAGCTAGGCAGAAAAAAAAACAGTGATTATTTTACATTATTAACTTACTTTTACCAATTGTAATGAACATCTTTCTTCAACTAATCATTATTAGGGAGGGGTTCTGTAAAAGGACCAATTGGTATATCTGTAACTATGAGCTGCAGTCATCCGGAGTCTCTTTTAATTCGTGAACTTTCCATAAATATTTAAAGTCTTATTGATAAAACGTGTCAAGAATTACACTGAATGCCATTTAAGGAAGCCAAAATTGCGTCAAAAATCCATTTAATCTACGAAATGAGTTATTTTATTATATTGTTACGAGTTATTTTATTTTATTGTATGAGAAAGTCGACTTTTCTCAATCGAGGGGACCCATTTATGCTACAACCATAATATAGTTGCAGCATGGCTCTATCACCCTAAAAATAGCTTTTATACAAGCATGAACTAATTCAGCGCAAAAGTATATAATAGTTGAATACATCGGGAATTAAGCGAGGGATTAAAGCAAGAAATGAATAGTAAATGACACGAGAGCGGAATAGCTCGCGGCTCCCCGGGTATCAACTACTTATTACCTATTCAGCATCGAGTAAAATGCAAACTGGGTGGAAATTTTCATTTGTAGCAGCTATATTTCCTTACAGGTAGTCTAATTTAGAACAAACAATATGTATTTTTGGAGGAAGTGCATTTGAACTTATATATACAAAATACCGACAGAATTGATTTACGGATCCTAGCAATTTTAATTTGGAGAAGGAGTTACCTATACGTCCCACTGCCGAACACAGGTTTCCTTTCATTCGTTATGAATATTGGGTTATGAAACTTGGTCAGCCGCGCTGCTGTAGTGTTAGCAGATTTTATATATTATTTTTATCCTGAAAAAATCCTCATGGATATCTTTCGCTACAGCGGTGTCGAAAAGGTTATGCCGGAATCTGATAGGCTAAATACCCCACGATAGTCACCATCAGCGCATACGAGGGATCCGAAACGCAACAACAACAACAGGCCAGATTTGACATATCCTAAAAAATATTCATCAGATACGTAATTATCCAAATGATGTTTTCGACCGATGACGTGACAAATCAGCATATGCAATACAGCAATAAGCAATTTCGTTGGTCCCATCGGGGATCGAACTCATGTTGCTTGCGTAAGAAAAGGTGAACGTAAAATTTACGGTGAACGCTCTAAACTGAGCTATCTAGGCTATTTTTTTATAAAATTTATACTTAATTTTTCACGGAAAGGAAATAATATCAAAAAATAAAAAATAAAGCATTGCACTTTTTCTTTGAACCAGGGTAGATACAATAATTCTGTAATATTAGTCAATTTTTTTTCGAATATCACATGGAGTACTTGAAAAGCTACGAAAGATTATTATACTAACTCTCTCCTCCCTTCCTCATACAAATGCGATGTGTTAACATGATTGATATGAAATTATCATGATTGCTTATTAAACAACCATGTTAAAATATGAAAAGTACGCTGACATTGAACAAATCGAAGATTTGTGGTTTATTAATTCTGATGTAATGAAAGAGACAATCTTGAACATTGTCACAGACAACAGACTTTACTCTAAGAATTCTGATCGAACTGTGACTGCAAATCTAGATCTCGAACACCTCAGTCGCCCCATAAACATTGGTGCTGTGAAACACCCTAATCGTCGACAATAATAAAAGGAAAAAAAAAAGAAAAATGAATCGATAAAAATAAGATTAATTCAAAGTGTTATATTCGCTTTTTTTATAGAAGAGGGGGCAAACGAGCATGTGGCTCACCTGATGTTAAGTGACTACCATCGCCCATGATCAACCGCAACACCAGGGGAATTGCAGGTGCGTTGCCGGCCCTTTAGAAAGGAGTAAGCTCTTTTCGTGTAAATATATGAAATCACCTGATCGATAAATTTATTATTCAAATAAGAAAAATTGGTGAATGTGTTCGGTATACCTATAAAACTCAATGTAAAAGAATCCTAGATTTATACGAACGGTTTCGCAGTTTTAAACGTGAGCGTCATGTTTAAATATTTAACAGTTGGTGGGAGCTGAGACGCCGTTTGTATATTTAATTCAAAACCGTTGAATATTTCTCTTCTTTGAGATTATTATAGTAAAAAGTTTTCAAATAGACGTAGTTCCAAATAACTATAAACATCATCGTCATCACAACCAATTACAAGTCCACTGCCGGACATGGGCCTGTAGGCCTCTGGGGTATCCCCGCTTGTACAAAACAAGTATTTGTATGGCTTACAATTAATTACTGTGGGTCTGAATATCTTTCCTTTATCAATTTAGGTGTCTGGATGTTTTATTTGTACAATTTATGAATATAAGCTGAGTCTACGATACAGCCTAGAATCCTGGTGAAGAGCGATTTTTTTTAAAACACAAAAAGAAAAAAACGGTTAAGGGTCTGCCCTGTGGTGCTGAAGATCGTGGCTTCGGATCCCGCACGCAACAAATATTTGCATGACCTAGAAATAATTGATCCACGTTTGTATGTTTGTGTTTGTTTAGTTTCTGTATGCAAGCGCATTTAAAATCCGGGAGGAATTTCTAATGTGGGGTAAAGATTTACTTTTATTGAATAAAACTATTATTTACGGATTTTATCGCGTTTAATTACTTTTAATTTATTTTTATTATTATCCCGACGTTTCGGGTGCTTTACAGCGCCCATGGTCACGGGGGGGACTGAGATGTTTGACGTCCCAATGTCATAGTTAGTCCGGCTACCTTCAGTTTTTTAATATTAATTTTTGGTCCGATTTACGCAAAACGAGCTTATAGTATCATGAAGTCTTGCAGTGGTATGCTTGGGTTTGGGTTTAATTTTGTTAATTATAGGATCCCAAGCAGACGGTAGCACCCAACCATCTTCTCTATCGAAATTTGGATGTTTTTTAATTTCAATAGCCTCGCGTATCATCCTTGGTAGGAATCGGTGTTCTTTTGCGAGAATTTGTGGTTTATCAAATCTAATGTAATGGTGGGGACGATCTTGAACATGTTCGCAGACTGCAGACTTCCCAGAGCGTCGGTGCTTCACATCAGCTATATGTTCCTTCACGCGGGTTTTTATAGATCTCTTTGTTTGACCTATGTAAGAGAGACCACATTCACAATCTAGCTTATACACACCTGCATCTTGTAGAGGAATATTACATTTGATGGATGGTAAAAATTGACTAATCTTCTTCAGCGGCTTGTAGTATGTCTTAATGGACGCTCGCTTCAAGATGTAGCCAATCTTGTCCGTGACTCCTCTAACATATGGTAGTAGATATGGTATAAGCTAGATTGTGAATGTGGTCTCTCTTACATAGGTCAAACCAAGAGATCTATAAAAACCCGCGTGAAGGAACATATAGCTGATGTGAAGCACCGACGCTCTGGGAAGTCTGCAGTCTGCGAACATGTTCAAGATCGTCCCCACCATTACATTAGATTTGATAAACCACAAATTCTCGCAAAAGAACACCGATTCCTACCAAGGATGATACGCAAGGCTATTGAAATTAAAAAACATCCAAATTTCAATAGAGAAGATGGTTGGGTGCTACCATCTGCTTGGGATCCTATAATTAACAAAATTAAACCCAAACCCAAGCATACCACTGCAAGACTTCATGATACTATAAGCTCGTTTTGCGTAAATCGGACCAAAAATTAATATTAAAAAACTGAAGGTAGCCGGACTAACTATGACATTGGGACGTCAAACATCTCAGTCCCCCCCGTGACCATGGGCGCTGTAAAGCACCCGAAACGTCGGGATAATAATAAAAATAAATTAAAAGTAATTAAACGCGATAAAATCCGTAAATAATAGTTTTATTCAATGTGTAGTGTTCGCGTAAATTTAAGAAATCATTTACTTTTATTTTTAAAAAAAGGTAGTCAAGATTTTTCCTAAGAATCAATATTTTGTGCGCTAATATGTCACAATATTTGTACGAAATACTAAAGCAAGATTTATTTTATTATCTGTGAACATAAAGCAACGGGACCGCTCGTGCGACGTGCCGGACGTCAGTAGCTATATGCGGGTGATCCCCTGTGCAAAGCTATAAGTCTACCGGTCCTAAGCGTAGATTAAGCTAGTTGCAAACTATAGTTGTCAACTAAATCCACATAATACAAAAATGCAGAGTTGTTTAGTTTTTGCTGCAAAAAGAGATCTGCCTCGTCAAATCGTTTCTCGATTTGTAAAGCTTCTACCGTGAAGTCCGTATATCGTTGCATCCGATTACAGTTATGCCGAGTTCTTAATATTGCGTGAGCTTCAGTGCGTGCACTTTGCCAATAAAATTACAAGATTACAATTGGGCAAGATTTGTAGGTGCTTATGCAACTCGCATTTTGATTTCGATCAGGGACACTCTACAGTTTTACCGCGTTAAGATTATATTTTGAATTTATTAAATAATTGCCACCATAAATAAAACTTTCACGCTGACCCTTTTTTTCTTTTTTCATGGGGAAATGCCTACGCATACCCGCCTCGCGGGGGCAAGGACGGGTTATGTCGGACTCGCACCGACTAAAACCCCATGGTGTTCCACCTTTGTCGCATATTGGCAGGGCTACGGGAACGCTTTCGCACACATCCGCGGCCCTACTAGCGCCTGCCGCCCCATGGCAGCACCTCCTCAGGAGAGGAAAATTCCTCCCCGTTCTCCTTCCCAGGTAAGGCGCACCAGAACACATGGCGCGCCTTCCTCCACGGCCTCCAATTACGTCTGTGCAACAGACGCCCCCGCGTCCGATGCACAAAGGCCATGGGGCCAGGAAAAACGAGCACTTAGAAGTACTAGCCTTCCCGACCCCAGCGGCGGATCTGGTCTATGGCTCCGCCGCCAACCAAGATTCGGCTGCGGAGGGTAGGGAGAGCGGCGCCTCGCAATACCGACAATCCTCTCCCCCCGCAGCCCCACCACCACCGCATCAACGGTGCGGCCCCGTTTGAGTCGCGAAGGATAGGGCGAGTGGCGCATCGCCATACCAACACTCCTCTTCCTCCGCGACTCCACCTCGGCTGCAGCGGTAGAGGGTGCGCGAGTCCCCACTCGCTGCAGTCCACCAGCACACATCCGAAGTGGGCTCCCCAAGCCCACTCGGAGTGGCCACCTCAGGCCGGCCCTTCACCTCGGGCCAGCCACGTGGGTTCCTCTTTGTTCACCGTGGGAGACCAAGCCACGGCTACTAAGCCCCCCCGCCACGACAAGGCGAGAACCCGTTCGGGGGGGTACCTGACCCTGAATTGTTTATTTTGCATAAAAATAATTGGATTCTTTCTGCACGTAACTTAATTCTTAATTGGGTGCACAGATGCATCGCTTGTTTTCGAGTTTATCCTAGGCTCTCATTACTGGAAATGGCGTACCTTGGGTGTTCTCCTGTAACACATCTGCAAAGCCTTTTACGCACACCAGGTCAGATTTTGCTGATCCATTCAAGGTCACGCTCACCCGCGGGTGTGGTGTATGTTTGTTTTATTGTATGTTTAACTACTCGCGCTGTGCATGTAGAACATGCCAGTGATCTAAGCACGGATGGATGGATGCATTGAAAAGGTTCCTTTCTCGCCACGGCCCTATAATTAAAATTTACTCGGATAACGGTAAGAACTACGTAGGGGCGAAAAGTATTTTATCGAAGTTACACAAGTTTCTAACCTCTAAATATAATAATTCGGAGTTCGCTCACATTTTAGCTGAGAACCGCGCTGAGTAGTCTCTGAACGTCCCCGCCGCGAATCATTTTGGGTTAAATTGGGAGACTAATATTAAGAGTCTAAAGAGTCATTTATATCGAGTAATTGGAGATCAAATTTTGTCTTTTGAAGAAGTAAGCACCGTACTCGCACAAATCGAGTGCGTCGTGAATAGCCGCCCCCTTTGTCGTAAGTTGTCGAGTGACTCCTCGGAGCTGCTGGCTCCAACTCCAGCTCGTTTTTGAATCTAACGCTTTTGAAGTATTTACCTGCTATAGATATAGACGAGGATTAATTTTATGTTCTTTCACGTCATAACTTATTAGAAAGGCTAGTGCAGTCATTTTGGAAGCGATGAAAAGCGGAATATCTACATACGTTGCAATCTCGCCAGAAATGGAACACGACAACTAAACCATCAACGGTCGGAACGATGGTTGTTCTCACCAAGGAAAACACGCCGCCTCTTCATGACCATTGGGGATCGTCGAAAAGGTTTTTCCCGGACCCGACGGGGTAACTAGGATAACTCATATTAGGACCGCGGCAGGGTCATGTATATGTCCTGTTGTCCGTTTATTTAGGCCAATCAATAGTTTTGAATTGCCTCTCTAGGCTAGATTGGAAGTTTAAATTAGGTCATAGTAGTCGCTTTAGTTAGTTTTTAAGGGAACCCTTCAAGCCGGGGCGGAATGGTTGCGCCAAAGCGCATATTTTGTAGACTATATTTTTATTAGCTGGCAGTATTTCCATCCCCTTTCAACTCCGCATTCTTCCTGCACGAGAAATAGGAGGCTAGATTATTGGCGTCATTTGCGTGACCAATAAGACGCACTGTTCGATGTTGTTCTCGACGTGTCGCCGCCGCGCCATGTGGTCGAAGACCATCGCTAGATGTGATTGCACATCTGTGGTAGCCACGCCGCACAACAACCTAGTAGTAACCGTTTCGCTTAGTGCAAGTTATCGTCACGCACCACCGCAGCTGCAACGTAGCGCCATCAACCTCAAGCCTGAGTAAAAGGCCGCCAGAACATCAACGCCCCAGTAAGTGCCTGTTTTCATTCCTAGCGTGAGCTCTGCTCATTTGTGTCACGCCTTCCATACAACAGCTCACGCTCATACCATTGCCAGCTGATATAGTAGATTAGGCCCTAGCAAGTACATTGTTCAACACCCGACCACGTGCCATTTCCGCCATCTTGCATTGGTTATTGAGATCCACGCATACTTATAGTAAAATCTCGCAAAATAAAATTTGGCCCGACCCAGGAATCGAACCCGAGACCCTGTCACTCCACCATTTTCCGCTTATTCCGGATATAGATTTAGTCAGCAGCGCGACCATTTTCTGGTTCTTCGACCCAAATTAGAAGGGACAGCCTGTAGCTGCATCAACTATCAAAGATTTTCCATCTAAATTCTGAAGAATTTTTTGCAACCCAGCAATTTTTTCTTTAATTTTTTTCCGATAATATAGGTGTTGTTGTATTATTATTTACGTTCCCAGGATGATTCGCGAGGCTATTAAATTTAAAAAATCATCCTAATTTCAATAGGAATATATAATGTCTAATTAATAAAATTATATTCCAACCAAAGCACACAACTGCAAGACTTCAAGATTATATAAATTTAAACTGCGTAGATCGAAATTAAAATTATTCAATTTAATCTGGCGGTAACCGTGGTTAACTATGACATTGGGACGTCTACCACTTTAGGCCCTGGGCCCATAAGTGCTGTAAAGTGCTCGAAATATCGGGAATATAAAATAAGTAAATAAGTTAATAATACTCTCAATATAGTCCGTAAAAACTAACTTTATTTAAATGTTTAGTGTTCAATATAATATAATAAAAAATTTGATGCAAATTTTTATACTAAATTATATTGTTATAAAGCTCACAATATATATTAAATAAATCAGAAAACACAATCTCATAAATGATTTTCCCGTTTTTAATTTTTATCTACATCAATTTACAAACCGGTATATCAAAATGAAAAGGAAACAAGTTCGGAAGTTAACGTTCGATTAAGAAACAGAAGGGAGGAATCGAGGCTTCTCTAGATCCGGCCTCCTATAACGCCTACGTTGGGTTCGGGAACAACGTATGTGATCTCCGCAACGGAGTAACACACTAGGGCGATAACCTCTTTCTTTTTCAGCAAGTAGGTTCAGACGGGGATTACGGATCTTCCGAAGTCGTCCCGGTCCCGATGCCTTAATTCTTCGATGTGGACTGTATAACTTTAGGGATGAATTACTTGGGAATAAAACAGCAATTATCTTCAAACCGTTCCGTGAGAGAGTAATCACTTTTCCCTATCACTTCCCTACACTTTTTCTTCTTATTGACTGCTGGTTCTTCACTTTTCCCAAAGGATTTTCTTATTTTTCCGAACTAATTCCCCGAACGAATTGCAATAAAACCCGTTCACTAAGCTACCCCCAGAGCTATACGCGAAAGTGAGCCGCGCCATTCGCGTGCCTGCGCAACTTAATCACATGAATTTGTACTATTACTCTCTCACGTTTCACTTAATTTCTTTATTCACTAAGTCATACACAAATACAAGTTATCTATTTAGATAGCACAAAACAATATCTACACCATGATATACATTATATTTTCGTATCACAAAAATCCTTTAATTTATAAAACAAAACATGCCTATTTTAATCACAAATTCAAAGTCCAAACTTCTTAAATATTTAACACAGAAAGTTAAAACAATGTTTCCCACTTGAATTTATACATATGTTAACTATTACAATAGTTTAATTTACATTTTCTCTATTTATTTCACTATTTAAAACACTTTCAAATTTCTTATACAAAACTATCATTATTTCACTTATACACAGGAATTTTCACATAAAAATAACACAGCATTTACCTTTTTAGCACGTACAATCAACCTGAAATGTTTTACAAGTCATTTTTACATAAACTGCTGAAATTACAAACATTTTAAATTTTTACATATTCGGCCTCCTGAGGGCGTGGTCAGCGTGCTTCCGTGAACTCACACTATTTGAACAACTAACTTTGCACGGCTCTCGGTTATCAGAAAAAATGAAAGTCTGAAATACACTAATTTTAACAATATTAGGTAAATAAGTGCTTCTACATAATTTTTAAACTGTAGGAAACTATCTCTGATAAGATTCTTATCAGTTATCATGTTTCTTATCAGATAACAATACAAGTGAATGTTTTCATTAATCAATCATAACAAATAGGCATTTGTTTTCGTACAAAACGTATCATACTTATACAAGACAATACTTATGCAATTAACTTCCGTTAATTCTGTTTATGCACAGAGTGATCATCTCGACCGGGGAACAAATCCGATCTCTAACTTAACTTTAATATTCCTTTGAATTTACATCATTGGAAAGACGATTTCAACCGGGGAACAAATCCGGTAACATAATTTATAACATAAAATTCCCTATATGAATTTATTGAAAGATATTACTTAGAAAACAGTAAACTAGTCCGGCCTGGGAGTCGAACCCAAGACCTTCATATCATTAATTCGACATTTCTTTAAGATTTAACTAAGCATTTTCTTATCAGAACATTTCTATTGGACAATGAGTCTTTGAAAAGTTATTCGTCATCGGTTGACTTAATAAACTGAAATATTCTTATAGGCGCGTCGCCAACAATCTCCCCCCCCCCGTGCGTTAACACCATCATTTGGGAGGCGTCGCGGGTACCAGGACTATTATTCTGGTTGTAGGTCTCCTCAAGATACCTGTGCTAGTAATGACGTCAACCACTCTGGTGTGACCGTCTGGTCCCGGTAACGTTCTACTAATTTTGCCTTTCGGCCACGTATTTCGCGGCAACGAATGATCTGTTATCAAAACAATATCGCCTTCTTTAGGTTCCATGAACTTTCCGTTATTACCTGTTCGCGGTATTAAGGTAGGCATGTATTCTTTCAGCCACCTTGAACCCAAAAATGGTCGGCTAACCTCTGTACAGCTTTCCAATTGAGTTGACCCGTCAGATGCTGCTCTAGAAATAATCCAGGTGGTCGATCACCACATGAGCGTCCCAGAAGAAAATGATTGGGTGTCAAACCCTCTTCAGGACTATCCATACTGAATGTTACCAGAGGCCTGGAATTTACTGTGTGCTCTGCTTCTAAAAGCAACGTATGTAGAATTTCCTTTCGTGGGCTCCTTTCTCTGAGCGTAGCGGTCAACGCAATTTTAATCGATCTTACTAACCTCTCCCAGGCGCCACCCATGTGCGGTGCTCCCGGAGGTATAAATTTCCATTTAATATATTTCTTAAATGACTCATTTTTCATGCCTTCATGGCATTCTTCGCATGCTTTCAATAATTCTTTATTCGCAGCTTTGAAATTTGTCCCGTTATCGCTGTATATAACGGCTGGTTTTCCTCTTCTGGCGATAAACCGCCTCAACGCCATTACCATTGACGCTGGTGTCAACGAGGCTGCTAATTTCAGATGTACTGCTCTGGTAGTCAGACACGTGAATAAAACACCCCAACGTTTTTCGTGTCGCCTTCCTATAGTCACACTCATAGGACCGAAATAATCCACAGCTGAGCATGTAAAAGGTGGTTCATGATGAGCTATTCTCTCCAGAGGAATATTTCCTTGTGGCACGTTCTGCGGTTTTGATCTGTATGTCCTGCACCACTGACAATGATGTGACACACTTCGTACTACATTACGTAAGTTCAAGACATAAAATTTCTGGTTCACCTCATTCATCACCGTCTGGTGATTGGCATGTCCAAAATGATGATGAACTTCTCTAATCATCATTTTAACGATTTTGTGTTTACCGTCCAATATGACAGGTTTTCTACTTTCCTCGGTCAAATTAGACTTGAAAGGTAAACGTCCATTTAAACGGAGTAAGTTATCTTCTCCTATTTCCATAGATAATTTACTTAAGCGTCAACTTCTTTCAACACTTTTGCCTGCTTTCAAGCATTTTATTTCCGAATAAAAACACTCGTCTTGAACGAACTTCCAAATTAATAATTCCGCTTTTTTCAAGAGCGCTATGTCCAACGCGCCATCGGGTCCTTTAACCGACTTTGCTAAAACTTTGTTGGAACACATAACCGACTTTTCGGCTGCGTCGTCGGGTCCTTTAACCGACTTTCTTAAACTCTTGAATTTTTCTACCGCTTGTAGGGTGCGTGCAGTTGCCCCAAGGAATTTCTTAAAGCTGCTAAATCGTCCGTAGTCGGGTAGACTTAACGGTTCTTGCTTTCTTAACGCATTTACGCCCTTTGGCGATTTTTCTTCACCTGTTTCTAAGCTTTTTATGGTGTCCACTTGTTTGGGCCATAAATCAGGACTTTTCCTGAGGAATTCAGGTCCTTGAAACCAGCGATGACTTACATCGAAGGTGGAATGAAAATTTCTAGTGGCGTCGTCTGCCACATTTTGTGACGTTGGAACCCATCGCCATTCACATGGTTTACTGTGATCTTCGATCTCAGCCAATCGATGAGCAACGAATGGTTCAAAAGCGCGAGGATCTGACTTAATCCACGCTAACACTGTACGTGAGTCCGTCCAAAATACTCTCTCGGATATCTCATACTTGCTCTCTTCAGTAACTGATGCAGCTAGTCGACTGCCCATAAAAGCTGCTTGTAATTCAAGCCTTGGAATCGAAATTGGTTTCAGCGGCGCTAGTCTTGCCTTTGCGGCGATCAGCGTAATCCGCTTTTCTCCTAGCTCGTCCGTGGTGACGTAATACACCGCGGCAGCGTATGCTTTTTCACTAGCATCCGTGAAAGTGTGTAATTGTCCCTTTCCGACGCCTTCAGCAACGGGTCTAGGTACTTCTAAATGACCTAATTTCTTTACTAATAACACGTGTAATTCGTGTGAAACTTCTTTATCCCAAGAGATGCCTGTCCTCCATACTTGCTGGATCAGCGACTTCCCTTGAATCGTTATGGGTGATGCGAGTCCCAAAGGATCGAAGACTGACATCACAGCGCTAGTTATCTCCCTCTTCGTAGGCGGTTGTAAACCTTCCATCACCTCTTCCGGTGTGTTACGAAGACTTGTGGAGAAACTTATTATATCCCGTTTGATATTCCAAATCAAACCTAACGTGCGCTCTGTGTGCTCTTTATCTCCCAACGAAGCACTGTCGCTCTTATATTTATTTTCCATTTTACTTAAAACTTCGGGTCGGTTGCTAGCCCATCCCCTCAGTTGGAAAGAAGCATGTTTATGTAAGTCATACATATCGTTTACTATCCTTTCGGCCGTCGTCACGTCGGGAAATGCCTGTAGATAGTCATCCATATAAAAATTGCTTTCCGTAGCGGAAGCTGCTTCTGGATAGATATGTGCGTTGTCCTGCGCATTCCTATTCTTTACATATATAGCGATGCATGGTGATGATGCCGCTCCAAATATGAGTGACGTCATTCTATACTCTTCCGGTGGCGCGTCACGATTGTGCCGCCATAAGAATCGAAGGCTATCCCTGTCTTCATCCCGGATTTTCACTTGAAGGAACATTTCTTTAATGTCTGCCATTACTGCCACGCTTCCTTCTCTGAATCGTAGCAGAACTCCGAACAACGACTTCAATAAGTCCGGTCCGGGTAACAATGCATCATTGAGACAACGTCCGCCCGTCTTTGCGGCGGCGTCGAAAACTATCCTTATTTTCCTTTTTTGTGGGTGAGTCACTGCGAAGTGAGGAAGGTACCACGTACGTGGGGAAATGGGAATATGGTTCGCTTTCTCTGCGTAACCATTAACGATGATATTTTCAATTTGCTTCTCATATTCCTTTTTCAACTCGCTATTTTTGTCGAGCTTTTTTTCAATATTCAACAGGCGACTTTCAACCTGCGCTCTATTCGACGGCATGCACTCATTGTCTGTGCGCCATAACAAAGCAGTCTCGTACCTATTATTAGGTATACGACGTACCGTTTTGTTCAAAATACTTAAAGCTCGTTCTTCTGGGTCGTTCGCGGGCTTTCTAGCCGACACTCCCAGAGATTCCAAACTAAAATAATCCTTGATCAATTTATCCATATCTTCCTCCTTCTTGGTGGAAATGTGGTTAACGATCTTGATCGGTTTAATACCACCCGATATGTGACCATGTAAAACCCATCCAAGTTTGGTAAGCGATGCTACAGGTAGGTTCTTACCTCCTGAAATTAATTCACGAGTAACTATGAGATGCCAATTGTCCTGACCAATTAATATGGTAGGTTTGGACCTCTCATACATCAACTCATCCTTAATCGGTGTCAAATGAGAACACTGTTGCAATAATTCTCGGCTTACCGACTGAGGAGAAAGGTTAAGTGACTTAATTGTGTGTACACTTATCTCTTCTAAGTCGCTCGAGTAAATGCCTCTTATCTTAACGTTTAAGCGATACGAACTGTCGTCGTTAATTCGCTTACCTCCCACGGCTTCGATACGTAATCCCTCTTTACGTCCACGAGGCGCTAATTTCTGAGCCATACACTCCTCTATGAGTGTCATGGTCGATCCCTCATCCAGAAGAGCTGTTGTCTTGACCTTTCCTCTAGGTCCATACAACTCGACCGGTATAATCTTTAAGTATGCACATGCCAGTGCATTCACTGTACTGTTACGAGCTTGAGGTTCGTGACAATAAAAATTGCCGATAAAATTACCTAAATTAACACTTTAATTTACTTTACACAAATTAAAGTTAAAACACTAATAATTAAACACACTAATTCACTTAATTCCGCTCCGAAGCTTCGCTTGTGTCGCTGAGTTCAACTCTCTCTCCGCCGCATCTTGCGCCACCTATTTATTTAAATTAGCAAAATATCCGGAATGTTCAAGTAAACACGCGCAAGGTACCGAGAGTTCGAGTATAAATTTTCTAGTTCTCCGGGTGGCGCTGTCGGTCGAAAGATCTGTGATGTCATTCTTTACACGCTCTACTCGCTCTCGTTCCTGACACTAGATGGCGCTAGTATATCGTCGACTGGAGCGCGTAACACTGCCCCCTTCTAAGACATGCTCGTCCCGAGCATTATCGGTCCCATGATAACGCGCCAAGCGATCCACATGGACGATATTAGGAGTCCCTCTTACGCCTTTCTGTAACGGCTCCGCAATGTCAAGGGCTGTCCTATCCCGTGGTGCACCAATATTGTACAATTTCTGTGCTCCTCTACTACGTGTCTGAGGTCCCCGCACGGCCGCACAACTTGTACATGTACGGCACAGCTGTAGAACATTCGGCACTTTAGCTTTAGGGACAACCATTTGTAAACGACAGCTGTCTCCTCGACCATTGTCCCATTTACGGCACAGGACTCCATCCTGAAGCAGCAAGCTGTCCCATTGGGCCCAATAGCTTTTCGTGGTTGAACTCATCGCTGAGACGTCCCTCCCCTTAGGCTTGGTAGCACGGGCCTTCATCCATCCCAGAATCGGCTTGATGTCCGGATCTTCCTGCTGTGCATGTCGTAGGCTATCCTTCCAACCGTTGCTGAGGTGGTCTGTCCTGAGCATCCTCACGGATACCACTTCCTTACTCTCTTGCCTACTACAATGGTTGCAATCTTCAGGACAAAGTCTTCTTGACAATGCATCTGCGTTGCCGTGAGATATCCCGCTGCAGTGTCTGATAGGAAAGTCGTATTCCTGCTGCTGCTGGGCGGTGCTGTTAGCCGCACTTCCTTTCTGAGACCGTTCACCTTCCCTTTCTAGGGTGTGCTTAGGGCAGCTAGACCGAAGATGGCCCCTTACCCCACAGCCATAGCACCTAGGGCTGTATCTTTTATTGTGGTCGCGAACCGTAACTGCTGTAGCCTCCCTAGCGTGAGGTGAACGATGATCCTGTCGCCGCCAGGCAGTGCTGTTAGCTGCACTACCCTCTCGAGATCGATCAACTCTCCTTTCCACGGTTCGCTTAGGGCAGCTGGATCGAAGATGGCCCCTTTCCCCACAGCCATAGCACCTAGGGCTGTATCCTTTGTTGTGGTCGCAAACTATAGCTGCTGCAACCTCCCTGACGCGATGGGAACGGTGATCCTGCCGCACGGCTTCCACTTCCAGTGCATGGGCCAAGGTGTCCTTAAGCGTCTCGTGGTGCCCGAGCCTAACAGCAGCTCTGACTTCCAGGTCGCGGATGCCGTCGATGAATGTCTGCACCAGGTTCCCTCCAATGAGCGCAGGTACAGACTGGTATGCTTTACGAACCATCTTCTCCACCTCAAGGGCCCACTGCTGCAGGTTTTCGTTGCTGCGTTGCACGCGATCTTTAAGCTGCTCGCGAAAGACGTGTTCCAGGTGAGCGTCACCATATCTCGCCTCCAAGGCCTCAAGAAGCTGCTCATAGGTCACTTTCTTACCGAGAGCTTCCAACACAGTTAAGGCTTGGTCGCGCAGGCCTAGGGTGAGTGCAGTCATGGCTTGGCTTTTATACCAGCCGTTCGCCTCCATGACGGCCTCGAACTGGATTTTGTAGGCCGACCAGGAAGAGGTCCCGTCGAACGGCGGCACTTTGAATCCACGTAGCGAAGGTGCTGCAGCTACTACGGGAGCTGTAGTTCCATCCCCAAGTTTGAGGTCGTTTAGCGTTTTCTTCACGTCAGCCATCACGTTGTCAACCCGATTGTTCACATGGTTGATTCGGGTTTCATGTTCTTCGATTCGGGTTTCAGCTTCCGACAGGCGGTTGTCGTGTTGAGCAACCCTATCCTTCACCTGACTTATGTCTTTCCCAAAGGTAGCGTGAAGGTCCTTCATGAGGAGCATCTGCTCTTCCGACCGACGAGCCTGTTCCGCCTGCTGACGGGCCTGTTCCTCCTGTCGGCGAGCCTGTTCATCCTGTCGCCCCGCAGCTGCTCTTCCAACCGACGGACCTGTTCCTCCTGTCGGCGAGCCTGCTCCTCCTGTCGGCGAGCCTGCTCCTCCTGTCGGCGAGCCTGCTCCTGCAGCATCACCATCAGAGCACCTAAGTCAGGTGCCACAGACGTAGAAGCTGCTGACGGACCGGCTTCCGTGGCCGGCGGCTGGCCCTCAGACATCTGTGGCGTTGCACCACCAAATCTCCTCTGGTCCGTCTCCTGCTGGCGTTGACTTCGGGTACGGACACCCTCCGTTTGCTCCTAAGGAAAAATCGGCATTATTTTATCCCACTTCTGACACCAATTGTTACGAGCTTGAGGTTCGTGACAATAAAAATTGCCGATAAAATTACCTAAATTAACACTTTAATTTACTTTACACAAATTAAAGTTAAAACACTAATAATTAAACACACTAATTCACTTAATTCCGCTCCGAAGCTTCGCTTGTGTCGCTGAGTTCAACTCTCTCTCCGCCGCATCTTGCGCCACCTATTTATTTAAATTAGCAAAATATCCGGAATGTTCAAGTAAACACGCGCAAGGTACCGAGAGTTCGAGTATAGATTTTCTAGTTCTTCGGGTGGCGCTGTCGGTCGAAAGATCTGTGATGTCATTCTTTACACGCTCTACTCGCTCTCGTTCCTGACACTAGATGGCGCTAGTATATCGTCGACTGGAGCGCGTAACAGTACTAACAGTTGTGATCTGAGCATCTTTACCCCCCTCGTCCCCTTGTGGCGAGGTTTTTAGGGTTCCGTAGTCAACTAGGAACCCTTATAGTTTCGCCATGTCTGTCTGTCCGTCCTCGCTTAATCTCTGTGACCGTTAGCACTAGAAAGCTGAAATTTGGTACCAATATGTGTATCAATCACGCCGACAAAGTGGTAAAATAAAAATTGGCAAAAAATATTTTATTAGGGTAGTCCCCCTATATGTAAAGTGGGAAGTGATTTTTTTTTAATTTCAACCCATACGTGTGATATATTGTTGGAAAGGTATTTAAAAATGAATAAGGGTTTACTAAAATCATTTTTTGATAATGTCAATAATTTCAGAAATAATCGCTCCAAAAGTAAAAAACAATGTGTCCCCCCCCCCTCTAACTTTTGAACCATAGGTTTAGAAAATATGAAAAAATCTGAAAGGTAGAACTTTATAAGGACTTTCTAGGAAAATCATTTTGAACCTGGGTTGAAACAGTTTTTGTACAAAAAAGACAAAAAGTTGTACAAAATAATTTCTGGACTAAGTTTGTAGTATAATCGTTTAAGCAAGCATTTTTTTTAACTTCGTTTACATATTTTATTATCCTGAACGTATCTTTTTTCAAACAAAAAAACAATTATTAAAATCGGTTCTCGCAATCCAAAATTACCACCAAAAACTTCTGGCACGTCTATGTATTAATTAGTAACCCAATTCCTCGAGAGATGGCGCTGTAGGTACTTATTACATTGGGTCGGGTATTATCGAATTGTTCGGTTGGTCTCTCCTTGGCATCGCCTGCCGCGGAGCGTGCAATGTTGCACGCTTCATGTTCGCGCACGTACCCACTACCGGGAGCAGTTGCAGGAGCGCGGAGCGCTGCTGGAGCGCGAACATAATGGATATCCACCTTTAAACTCTTAAGTGGGAACACTTATTGTGACGGACGGGAAACTACGGAACCCTACACTGAGCGTGGCCCGACACGCTCTTGGCGGTTTTATTTCATTGGGGTATCGGTGTAGCATTCGATGATGTGACATTCTACATCCCTCTACACCACATTTTTTCGCTTTGCACTCTAACCTCCTATGGTTAGGTGACAAACATTGGAAACATACCTTCGCTTCTTTGACCGCTTCCCATTTCTCGCGAATATTCATGTCCTTAAACTTGTAACAACTCACTATAGAGTGCTCCTTGTTGCATATAACACACTTATGTGTTACCCGACTTTCAGGCTTGTCCTGGGTTGTCATAACCACTTTTCGGTTGTGCCCTTTATTATTTCGGCGTTCTAGACGCTCGCTCGAATTACTTCGGCGCATATAGCGCTCGCTCCCGGCACAGCTGCGTACACCTCCCTTTGCAGTGTGTACAGTTTGCTTCCTGAATTCAGGACGCTTCCTTTTTTCAGGCGCATTTTCATTGCTTAAGGACGTTCCAAATTGTTCACTCAATAAATTTAAAAACTTGGCCATCTTCTGTAACTCTGGCTCCAAATGATACTGAGCTCGATATTCAAACCATTTAAATTTAATCATAGTTCCGAGTTTCTCCACTATGCGGCTCACTAACTCCGGTGAGTACAAATACTGTGGTTGATTCAACGCTTGTATCGTGGCAACCACGTTCGTAATACGACTTGCAAAAGATCCTATATTCCGGCAATCTTCTGCCAATCTTGGCATACGCTTTACATTCTCGATTTCGGCTGGAATGAGCATCTCAACCCTACCGAATCTTCTTTCGGGAGCGTTCATTATTTCTTCCGGTTCACACAAAGTAAATAACAGCGACTTTACCGCCTCTTTAGCGGTGCCCTTTAATGCCCTCCTAAGGCGTGCAACATTTTGCACCCCTGAAAATTGGCTTCTCGTGTCTTCAAACACCGTTTTGAAAATTATCCATTCACCCAGGTCTCCATCGAACACCGGTAATTCCTGGAGGAAATGAAGCTGGGAAGACTTATCTTTACCCGCTATTTTTATTGCACTCACAATCGCTTCGGTCAATTCTGACACCTCACTCGCGTGTGTTTTCTGTGCATTTCCTTGGTTGCGCTCGATCTCCGCCCCTTTGCGGCGTGGTCCTTTACACGCTTCCTTATCAGTAATATCGGGTTGTGCTACACTAACCGGCGCGCTCATTATGGTCTGCTGAACCCAACTCCTTACGAAAGGTTCCACCTGAGTATTCCGCTCTTCATCATCCTCACTCGAGTCGATCTCCTCTTCTCGGTTGAGTCATGCCAACTCCAATTGAGACTTGGCTAAGGCAGCAGCTGCCTGTGCTCGTTCGAGCTCTGAGCGTTCGAATTTAATCCGCACCTCTAATTCGGCTTTCAGCCTCGCCGATCGCGATGACCTACTACCTCTCTGTGACCCTTTATCACTAGTGTGCCCGATTACTGTCCTTGACGATGCCGCTTCTTCGGTCCTTTGACCTACTTTTTCGACCACCGTTTCACTCCTGGATATAACGGATTGTTGTGCGGTACTGGCCTGCGTACCACTGGTGTCCGTCCTGTTGCTTGTCGTTGCCATGGACGTCCCTGAGTCCCACGTGCATGTGGACGTGTCGGTGGTGGCTCCACTTGAAGGAGTTGCTCCATTTGACGCAGTAGCTGTGGTCGCTCCAGATGGTTCCGCTTCTTTGGCTTTTCTTGAGAGCCCTGTCCTTGTCCTGCTCCCTTCGCTTCTCCCTGTCTCGTCTTGTGCCTTTTTCATCTTGCAGGAAGGTGATTGTTGGCCTACGGTCCCTAACTGTCCCTACAACCCCTTAACTACAACCCTTCTATACCCCAACCTAACACCACTACCCCTCCCCCCACTTATCTCCCAACCCTACAACCCTACTACCACCCTAACAGCCCTATCAGCCCTATCAATCCTGGACGGGGCCTACCGAGGTGAGCCGTCCAGGGATGGAGTCGTGCAGGAATGGAATGGAGGAAAGGTTTAGGAACTGTCCCGCCAAGGAATATGACGAAACAGTCGAGCGGTAGTGCAAGCGCAGTCTCGCTCGAGAGAACTGCTCCACCCGAAGGTGTTGTGCCAGAGCCCAACCGTTTGGTACCGTAAGGTGGTCGGGATGTATGCTGTGCTCGCCGCCCAGTTGCCGGTGACGCCTCGTCCGAGCGCCCTCCTCCGGCCGCGATGCAGTCAGGTGCCCACGCGCACCCTCGCCTGGCAGCAGCAGCGGTGGATGCTTCTTCTTACACCCTGATGACCCGATAGGAAAATGCCGGACACGGTCGTCCGACAGGAAATGCCGAGCACGCTTGCCCGACAGGAAAAATGCCAAGCCCTGCTTGGCCACGATGAGTGCCTTCACAAGACACCTGCGCCCGGCTGCGATACGTGCCCCATGCGAGCACACGCCCCAGGCCTCAATCCCGGTTTTCTTTCTTCCGGTAGTACCAGGTCCAATCCTTCAGCGCTGACGTCCTGGTCTTCTGGCCTTTGGTCCTATTGCTTCAGCTCAAACCTCCGGCTTCCTTCGGTTGCTGATCTTCACTTGGCTCCGAAGGTCTTCTTTTCCACAACCAGCAGTCCACAGCTGGTTCCTTGATCCAGCTGGCGGGATTCGGGTGGTCCTTTTAATCCGGCTCCGAAGTTCCAATTGAAAAGGAAACAGGTTCGGAAGTTAACATTCGATTAAGAAACAGAAGGGAGGAATCGAGGCTTCTCTCGATCCGGCCTCCTATAACGCCTACGTTGGGTTCGGGAACAACGTATGTGATCTCCGCAACGGAGTAACACAGTAGGGCGATAACCTCTTTCTTTTACAGCAAGTAGGTTCAGACGGGGATTACGGATCTTCCGAAGTCGTCCCGGTCCCGACGCCTTAATTCTTCGATGTGGACTGTATAACTTTAGGGTTGAGGTTACTTGGGAATAAAACAGCAATTATCTTCAAACCGTTCCGTGAGAGAGTAATCACTTTTCCCTATCACTTCCCTACAATTTTTCTTCTTATTGACTGCTGGTTCTTCACTTTTCCCGAAGGATTTTCTTATTTTTCCGAACTAATTCCCCGAACGAATTGCAATAAAACCCGTTCACTAAGCTACCCCCAGAGCTATACGCGAAAGTGAGCCGCGCCATTCGCGTGCCTGCGCAACTTAATCACATGAATTTGTACTATTACTCTCTCACGTTTCACTTAATTTCTTTATTCACATAAGTCATACACAAATACAAGTTATCTATTTAGATAGCACAAAACAATATCTACACCATGATATACATTATATTTTCGTATCACAAAAATCCTTTAATTTATAAAACAAAATATGCCTATTTTAATCACAAATTCAAAGTCCAAACTTCTTAAATATTTAACACAGAAAGTTAAAACAATGTTTCCCACTTGAATTTATACATATGTTAACTAATACAATAGTTTAATTTACATTTTCTGTATTTATTTCACTATTTAAAACACTTTTAAATTTCTTATACAAAACTATCATTATTTCACTTATACACAGGAATTTTCACATAAAAATAACACAGAATTTACCTTTTTAGCACGTACAATCAACCTGAAATGTTTTACAAGTCATTTTTACATAAATTGCTGAAATTACAAACATTTTACATATTCGGCCTCCTAAGGGCGTGGTCAGCGTGCTTCCGTGAACTCACACTATTTGAACAACTAACTTTGCACGGCTCTCGGTTATCAGAAAAAATGAAAGTCTGAAATACACTAATTTTAACAATATTAGGTAAATAAGTGCTTCTACATAATTTTCAAACTGTAGGAAACTATCTCTGATAAGATTCTTATCAGTTATCATGTTTCTTATCAGATAACAATACAAGTGAATGTTTTCATTAATCAATCATAACAAATAGGCATTTGTTTTCGTACAAAACGTATCATACTTATACAAGACAATACTTATGCAATTAACTTCCGTTAATTCTGTTTATGCACAGAGTGATCATCTCGATCGGGGAACAAATCCGATCTCTAACTTCACTTTAATATTCCTTTGAATTTACATCGTTGGAAAGACGATTTCAACCGGGGAACAAATCCGGTAACATAATTTATAACATAAAAATCCCTATATGAATTTATTGAAAGATATTACTTAGAAAACAGTAAACTAGTCCGGCCTGGGAGTCGAACCCAAGACCTTCATACCATTAATTCGACATTTCTTTAAGATTTAACTAAGCATTTTCTTATCAGAACATTTCTATTGGACGATGAGTCTTTGAAAAGATATTCGTCATCGGTTGACTTAATAAACTGAAATATTCTTATAGGCGCGTCGCCAACACAAAACCATCACTCGGTGACAGCGAAAAACTTGGATACGGACACGGACGAGTCGCTAGAATGAACCGCGTATTATACGAGGGCGTGCGGCCGGTGATGGTAAACAAATCTGAAACAACACAACCATTATCTGATGTTATTATTGTATTTTTTTTGATTAAAAATAAATAGTAATAATGTTATTAAGTATTACATATATGTGAAAGGCTTCTCCTCCCTCTCGTTTTTTTTGTAAATTTGACATGGCCGATCTCCTTTTGCAGCAAAAACTGAACAATTCTGCCTTTTTTTAGTATGTGGATTTAGTTGCGCAACTAGATTTTTCAACTAGTTTAATCTACGTTTAGGACCGGTAAACTTATAGCTTGGCACAAGGGAACACCTTCAGCTTCACAGGGCAGATCCTTACTTGTTTTGTTCTTTTTGTGTTTAAAAAAATTCGCCCTTCACCAGGATTCTCCCCTGTATCGTGGACTCAGCTTATATTCATAAATTTCAAAAAAAAAATATCCAGACACCTAAATGGCTACAGGAAAACATTCAGATCCATAGTAATTACTTGTAGGCCATACAAATACATGTTCCGTGCAAGCGAGGATACCCCAGAGGCCTACAGATTCAATATGTCGATACTAGTAAAAAGAGTCTCCGGTTCTCTATACTCATCATACATAGTCACTACATTAAGCTGCTGTTTTAAGATTATATTCCGTGAAATGTTGAGTCGATTGATTTATGTTAAAACTATAATATATCTGCAGCATGGATGCACCACTTTAAATGAATCAGACTCTGCTGAGGTTATTCTTTGAGGGAGGCCTATGTCCGGCAGTTGTAAAAATATTAAATATAAGTTTTACTAAAAAAGAGCCTGGGTAGCTCCGTTCAGAGTGTTCACCGTAAATTTTACGTTCTCTTTTTCTTACGCAAGCAACCTGGGTTGATCTCCCATAGCACCAACGAAATTGCTTATTGCGGTATTGCATATGCTAATTTGTCACGTTATCGGTTGAAAACGTAGTTTGGATACTTGCATTTCTTATGAATATTTTTTAGGATATGTAAAATTCGGACGGTTTCGTTTCGGATCCGGGACCATCGGATCGTTGTATATTTAGCCTATAAGGTTCCGGCATAACATTTTTGTCACCACCGTAGCGTAAGATATCCATGAGGATTTTTTTACGATAAAAAGAATATGTTAAATCTGCTACACTACAGCAGCGCGGCGGAACTAGTTTCATAACGTAATATTACTAACGGATAAGAGGAAACCTGTTTGGCAATGGGACTTATAGGTAACTCCTTCTCCAAATTAAAATTGCTAAGATCCGTAAATCAATTCTATCGGTATTTTGTATATAAAAGTTCAAATGCACTTCCTCCATAAATGTTGTTTCTATTAAACTAGACTACCTGTAAGGAAATATAGCTGCTAATATATAATAAAATGAATACGTGGATAAACCTTTGTACGTGGTGGAGCCATGCTGCAGTTATATTAGTAGTATAGTTGTAGCACGAATGGGTTGGCGCGAACGGGGGAGGAGCACGCTCTCACAGAATAGCAGCGTAAAATAGTAGCTTAATGCTACTGTGTTTCGTATGGTGAGTTTAGAGCACCGGAAACCCTTTTTACTGAAAACGAGGCATTCCATCTTAGTCCTCACGGGTGACAACGCATCTGCATTTTGATTTGTAATTCATTTTGGTTGCTGTGGCAACCTAGCACACAACCACAAACTAGCACAGAGTCCATCTGATAGTAAGAACCATCAGATGGACTGTGTGCTAGTTTGTCACCTTATCTAATAAAAAAATCTTTAGAATCGCTGAAACAATTGTAATGAAACTTCACGAATAGATGAGTACCATCAGATGGACTGTGTGCTAGTTTGTCACCTTATCCAATAAAAAAATCTTTAGAATCGCTGAAACAAATGTAATGAAACTTCACGAATAGATGAGATAAAAAGACAGCAATTCCGGGAGTAATCTATATTATCGGGGTATTCTGAAAAGTTTCTGACCTAATGTTCAATGAACGTGTTTGTCACATATTATATCAACATTTAGGCATGAGAAAGCTGTCAGCGCGTTGGGTGCCGTGTTTGCTCACGTTAGATTGAAAACGTGTTCGAATGAATATTTTCAACGCTCAGTTGGTGCAGTTTAGGCGCAATAATTTAAATTTTTGGCTAGAAACAGTCAAAATAATGGACTGCAAAGGGGCAACTAGCTTTAAAAAAAGCAAAAACTGTTTTTTCGTCTGGGAAAGTGATGGCGATTCTTTTCTCGTATAGTCATGAAGTTGTCTTAATCGATTATCTTCAAAAAGGAAAAACCATTACAGGACCATACTGCGCATCATTACTTGACAAATTAAGGCAAAAATGGCCACTATTGCAGAAAAATAAAATCACGTTTCACCTTGACAACGCGCCGTCTCACACCTCAGCGGTTCCGATGGGAAAATCTATTTGAACTGCTTGATCTACCTACTATATCTACTATCTACTATCTACCTACCTTATTCACTAGATCTAGCCAGAAGCTACTTCTTTTTGTTTTCTTGTCTAAAAATTTTTCTCCAAGAAGAAGAAGGAATAATGGAGATCCTTCAAGGAATGATAGAGATATGGCTCTTAAATATCGCTGAGAGAAGGGTATATAATAATTTAAAAAAGTCTTGTGTTTTTGTTTTGTGGGAAAATTTTTGGACCACCCACGTATATTGTATCTGAAAAATCGATAAAGTAAATGGTTCTTCCATTCATCCATAGCCTATAAAAGTCCACTGCAGAACATATTATAGTTCACCTTAAAGGGGGATTTCGTCAAACGGTATTAGATTATCGTAAATCTTAATATTGCAACAGTTAATGCATACTACTCAGGCAAAGCCGGGATGCATTTCTAGTATTTGTAAATATTATTCAGTATTTATATACACAGAGTAATGAGAATACAAATAATAGAGCAACTGAATGTAACGCAGCGAAGGTACAGAAGGTAGCAATCTGACTAAAAGCCGACAGCTGACAATCTCATTTAATAAATGGCTCAAGGGAATTCTTACTGTCGTAGTGATTTTCTCGTAGCTCGAGTTTTAATTCTGTAATGAGCAATAAGGTAGAGCTATGCTGCAGTTATATAAGTAGTATAGTTGTAGCACGAATGTGTCAGCTCAACCGGGGAAGGACCACGCTCCCACAGAATACCAGCGTAAAATAGTAGCTTAATGCCGTGAGTAGTGAGTAGCATAATGGTAGCATATGGTGAGTGTAGAGAACCGGAGACCCTTTTTACTGGAAACGAAGCATTCCATCTTAGTTCTCACGGGTGACAACGCATCTGCATTTTGATACATAATAGAGGATAGATGTAGATGTCTATGGCACCCAACGCGCTGACAGCTTTCTCATGCCTAAATGTTGATACAATATGTGTTGGCGACGCGCCTATAAGAATATTTCAATTTATTAATTAACCGATTACGAATAGCTTCTAAAAAGCAAATTATCGAGCAATAATATTCTAATAAGAAAATGCTTTTGCAAATGCAAATGCGTTGAATCTTAAAGAAATATCGAATTAATGATATAAAGGTCTTGGGTTCGACTCCCAGGCCGGAATAGTTTATTGTTTTCTTAGTAATATCTCTTAATAAATTCATATAGGGAATTTTTAAGATGTAAATTATGTTACCGGATTTGTTCCCCGGTTGAAATCATCTTTCCAATGATGTTAATTTAAAGAAATATTAAAATAAAGTTAGAGACCGGATTTGTTCCCCGGTCGAGATGATCGCTGTGCATAAGTAGAATTAATGGAAATTAATTGCATAAGTATTGTCTTATGTGAGTTTGATATGTTTGTATGAAAACAAATGTCTATTTTCTATGATTGATTTATGAAAACATTCACCTATATTGTTTGATAAGAAACATGATAACTGATAAGAATCTGATTAGAAATAGTTTTCAACGTTTGAGAATTGTGTAAAAGCATTTATTTACCTAGTATTGTTGATATTAGACTTTCCATTTTTACTGATAGTCGATAGCCGTGCAAAAGTTAGTTGTTCAAATAGTGTGAGATCATAGACGCACGCTAGCCACGTACTTAGGAGGCCAAATATGTAGAAATCTAAATATTTGCAATTTCAGCAATTTATGTAAAAATGACTTGTAAAACACATCAGATTGATTGTACGTGCAAAAGAGGTGAATTCTGTGTTATTTTTATGTGAAAATTCCTGTGAATAAGTGAAATAACGATAGTTTTGTATAAGAAATTTAAAAGTGTTTTAATAGTGAAATGTATAGAGAAAATGTAAATTAAACTATTGTATTGGTTAAGATATGTATAATTTCAAGTGGAAAACATTGTTTTAACTTTCTATGTTAAATATTTAAGAAATTTCAACTTTGAACATGTGAGTAAAGTAGGCATATTTTGTTAAATAAATAAAAGGTTTTTTGTGATATGAAAATGCAATGTATATTATAGTATAGATAATTTTTTGAGCTATCTTTATAAGTAAATTGTATAAATGTATGTCTTATACAAATAAAATTATTGAGAAAACCGTGAGAGAGTGATAGTACAAATTGATGTATTTGAGTTGCGCAAGCGCACAAATGGCGCGGCTCACTTTCGCGTGTAGCTCATGGGTAGCTCAGTAAACGAGTTTTCTTGCAATTCGTTCGGGAATCCTTCGGGGAAGTTCGGGAATCCTTCGGGATTAGTTCGGGAAGAAGTACAAGACCAGCAGTCAATAAGAAGAAGAAAGAAAAAGTGTAGGGAAGTGATAGGGAAAAGTGATTACTCTCTCACGGAACGGTTTGAAGATAATTGCTGTTTTATTCCCAAGAAATTCATCCCTCAAAATTATACAGTCCACATCGAAGAATTAAGGCGTTGGGACCGGGACGACTTCGGAAGACCCGTAATCCCCGCCTGAACCTATTTTCTGAAAAGGAAGAGGTTATCGCCCTTGTGTGTTACTCCGTTGCGGAGATCACATACGTTGTTCCCGAACCCAACGTAGGCGTTATAGGAGGCCGGATCGAGAGAAGCCTCGATTCCTCCCTTTTGTTCCTTAGTTTAACGTTTACGCACCCTGGTTCCTTTTCAAGTGGTCCTTTGAAACAGGATCAAGGAACCAGCGGTGGACTGCCCGGTTCGTTTTCAATATGTGACAAATACGTTCATTGAACATTAGGTCAGAAACTTTTCAGAATACCCCGATAGTATAGATTACTTCTGGAATTGCTGTCTTTTAATTTCTTCTATTCGTGAAGTTTCATTACATTTGTTTCAGCGATTCTAAAGATTTTTTTTATTGGATAAGGTGACAAACTAGCACACAGTCCATCTGATGGTACTCATCTATTCGTGAAGTTTCATTACATTTGTTTCAGCGATTCTAAAGATTTTTTTTTATTGAATAAGGTGACAAACTAGCACACAGTCCATCTGATGGTACTTACCATCAGATGGACTGTGTGCTAGTTTGTGGTTGTCTGCTAGGTTGCCACAGCAACCACTTGGTTGCTGCGGCCCATAGACATCTGCATCTACCCTGAATTACAAATCAAAATGCAGATGCGTTGTCACCCGTGAGGACTAAGATGGAATGCCTCGTTTTCAGTAAAAAGGGTTTCCGGTGCTCTAAACTCACCATACGAAACACAGCAGCATTAAGCTACCATTTTACGCTGGTATTCTGTGAGAGCGTGCTCCTCCCCCGTTCGAGCCGACCCATTCATGCTACAACTCTACTACTAATATAACTGCAGCATGGCTCTACCACGTACAAAGGTTTATCTACGTATTCGTTTTATTATATATTAACAGCTATATTTCCTTCCAGGTAGTCTAGTTTAAAAGAAACAACATTTGTGGAGGAAGTGCATTTGAACTTTTATATACAAAATACCGATAGAATTGATTTACGAATCTTAGCAGTTTAATTTGGAGAAGGAGCTACCTATAAGTCCCATTGCCAAACAGGTTTCTTCTATTACTTACATACTTACTTAATATTACGTTATGAAACTAGTTCCGCCGCGCTGTTGTATTGTAGCAGATTTAACATATTCTTTTTATCGTAAAAAAATCCTCATGGATATCTTACGCTACGGTGGTGACAAAAATTTTATGCCGGAACCTTATAGGCTAAATATTCAACGATCCGAGGGTCCCGGATCCGAAACGAAACCGTCCGAATTTTACATATCCTAAAAGAATATTCATAAGATATGCAAGTATCCAAACTACGTTTTCAACCGATAACGTGGCAAATCAGCATATGCAATACTGCAATAAGCAATTTCGTTGGTGCTATGGGAGATCAACCCAGGTTGCTTGCGTAAGAAAAAGAGAACGAAAAATTTACGGTGAACACTCTGAACGGAGCTACCCAGGCTCTTTTATAGTAAAACTTATATTTAATATTTTTACCACTGCCGGACATAGGCCTCCCTCAAAAAATGACCTCAGCAGAGTCTGATTCATTTAAAGTGGTGCATCCATGCCGCAGATATATTATAGTTGTAACATAAATCGATCGACTCAACATCTCACGGAATATAATCGTAAAACAGCAGACTATGTATGATGAGTATAGAGAACCGGAGACTCTTTTTACTAGTATCGACATATTGAATCTGTAGGCCTCTGGGGTATCCTCGCTTGCACGGAACATGTATTTGTATGGCATACTAGTGTAATAGTGGAGAATGAACGGTCCACTATTAACAGACTCCAAGTAGTTTTAAGGTGGAGAAATGAATCTACTGTTTAAAAGCCGAGTGGAGTATGAATATGGAATGGAATGTGGAATGGAATGGAATATATTTGCATCAACCTTACCTATATTTATATGGCCGGCTACGTTTTTGTTTTGCCAATGGTAACAATTTTTATTTTACCTAGCCAATTATAATGCTTATATTATGACCAATGAAAATTAACCAAAATATACAACTATTATGTACGTTTTGTTTCCCGGCGTGAGACTTGTGTGTTGTTCACGAAGCTACGTCGCTGGACCGGGCTATAAAAGACATGCAGATCTGTGCGCGCGCGTACATAACCACGCAGCCGGCTGCGTGGTATGCTATGAGTATTCTTAACCTCCCTCCCCCGCTTTCGGAGGGTTGCCCATATTTGCTTCGGGCGCAAAAAATTATGCGCACGTAGTCGGTGAGCGGCGGCGTTGTGGAATACAGCTCCGGAACAGCAAGAAGAAGCGAGCTGTGGCGTTGAAGAAACGGCTCACCATTGGTCGACGGATACGTGACGATAGCGGCGTGTGAAGTCGATGTGGCGCTGAATGATATTTGCGGCTGCTTCCTGTTTCTTAAAACGTCAAATTATCTATATGCGGTCCGCAGTATCTCAGTAGCCAGGGATAGTTATGAAATAAATGTTTTTTATATTCGCCTTCCGCGTTATGGTAGCAGCAGAGTATATATTATTTATTCCCGTTTATGGTTGATTAGTCTGGCTGCTACATCACTCTCCCCCTAGCGAAAGCGTACCGGAGGCTTGATGACTCGCCCGTATCTCGTAGTTTTTAAAATAGATTTCAACTGGGTTGATGTAGATGATGGAGTTTCAAGCTTCCTCGCTGGTTTTGATGATGATGATGAATCCTCTGAAGTATCCTTGTTAATAATATAGGCAGGCTTCAGTCGGTCGATCGAAAAAATCGTAGATTTCCTTCCGGGTATTTGTAGTTTAAAAGTCTTGCTATTTCTCTCTAATATTTTATACGGTCCATCGTAGCTAGGTTGAAATTTTTTTTTCACTGCGTCGTTTCTTACAAAAACCTGCTTGCATGTTTTCAAATCTTGGTGAATGAATACCGATTTATTATTTCTATGTGATTGCATTTAGGTGCATTTCGACGATAAGGCTTTATTGATTGATTTTCGAAGTTGAGTTACGAAATCGTAATCCATTTCTTGTTTGTTTGACGCTGCTGAACTGAAGAAGTCACACGGCAGTCGTATGCTGCAGCCGTAGGTTAGCTGAGCGGCACTAAGGCTAGTGTCTGCACGCGGTGTTGCTCGTAGTCCGAGTAGCACTGTAGGTAGCTCATCAATCCACTTTGTATGTTGAGATAAACGAGTTTTGAGTGCGGTCTTTAATGTACGATGCCATCGTTCGATTATTCCGTTTGACTGAGGATGGTATGCTGTTGTAAGTGTCTTCTGTATTCCCATAGTTTGAAGAAGTTTGAGGAATAGGTTGCTTTCGAAATTTCTTCCTTGATCCGTTGTGATGGTTTTAGGTGATCCGAAACGAGTAATCCAATTTTCATAAATTATCTTCGCGACGGATTCGGCTGAAGTATCATCGGTAGGTATTGCTTCTGGCCATCTTGTTGTTCTGTCGATCATTGTTACGAGGTAACGATGTCCTTGCGGTGAAGTAGGTAATGGTCCAACGATGTCAACGTGCAGGTGTTCGAATCTCTCCGTGGGTGGAAATGTAGCTAGGCTACTTGATGTATGCCTTTGTACTTTGCATTTCTGGCATTGAATGCATTGCTTCGCCCAGTTGCCAACATCCACTTGCATTGAAGGCCAAAAGAATTTTTCAGTGATGAGTTTTCTTGTTGTTCTAACACCTGGATGACTGATGTTGTGCAGTGCATTGAAGACTTCGCGACGACATTCTTCTAGTAGGTATGGTCGCATGGTTGTCGTTGAGGCTTCACAGTATATAGGTAGATGCGTCATTGGCATTGTAACTTGCTTAATGGACAAGTTACCTTGCTTCGATAGATGTTTTATGTTGTCACTATCTCTGTCTTGTGCTGCGGCGATCTTATGATAGTCGATTGATGTAGGGCACGTTACACTGTCGATTGGTACGCGACTGAGTGCGTCGGCGACTATGTTGTCCTTTCCACTGATGTGACGTATGTCGGTCGTGAATTCACTTATGAAAATAAGTTGTCTTGCTCTTGGTGGTGTTTCCGATAGTGATGGTTTCTTTGAAAGTACATATGTCAATGGCTTGTGATCGGTAAAAACGATCAGGTTTCGACCCTCGAACGTTTTTCTGAAGTGCTTGATAGCCATGTAAATAGCGAGTAGCTCTCGGTCGAATGTACTGTAGTTACGTTAAGTATCGGAGAACTTCTCCGAAAAATAGCCAAGTGGTTGCCATTTCCCATTGCTGTATTGTTGGAGAACGGCTCCTGCTGAGAGATCGGATACGTCGCTGAAGATAGCAAGGGTTGCTTCGTGTGATGTGTGAGCGAGTAAAGCTGCATTTTGGATCACAACTTTACAAGCTTCAAATGCCTTCGTGGCTTCATCGTTCCATTCGATTGACGTTTTATCTTTTTTCTTCGTGTTGTGAAGGTAGGCGTGAAGTGGTGCTTGGATTTCAGCGGCTTTAGGTATGTGTTCTCTGTAAAAAATTATCATCCCAAGAAAACGCCTTAGATCTTCGATAGTTTTAGGTTTTGCATAATCGATGATTGCTCTGACTTTTTCGGCAGGCGGTTTGATTCCTTCCTTGCTGACGGTGAAACCAAGAAATTGAGCTTCTTGCTGTCCAAATATGCATTTCGAAGGGCTTATTGTGTTTCGTTGTCTTCTTATCGCTGTAGCACGGTGCATAGATGGGTTTCGTGCGTTTCTTTATCAGGGCTTACAACAAGGAGATCATCAATAAATGCGAAAACGAAATCCAGTCCATGAAGTACTTCGTGTATGAATATTTGGAAAGTTTGACCTCCGTTCTTTAATCCTGGGATCATTCTTGGGAATTCGAATAATCCTATTGGGGTAATTATTGCTGTCTTCTCTATGTCTTCATCCCGTACTCTTATTTGTTGGTAAGCTCGGTTGAGATCGATGGTGGAGAATATAATCTTGTCTGATAGTTGATGAGTGAAATCCCTGACTCGCGGTATTGGGTAGCGGTCAGGAGTGGTAATAGAATTCAGTCTTCTATAATCTCCACAAACTCGTAATTCTCCGTTCTTCTTCGGTACAATGTGAAGTGGTGATGACCAAAGGCTTGTGCTTGGACGGCATATTCCATGCTCAATCATGTTTTCGAATTCCTTTCGAACTTGCTCGTATAGGTGTGGTGCGATTGGACGTGCACGGCAATGAAGTGGTGGTCCATTGGTGTCGATGGAGTGCTCAACGTCGTTCTTCGGTGTTAATTTCATTGAAGTTATTCTTGTGATACCCGGGTATTCTTCGAGGATCTTGTGATACGGTTGTTGAACATCTATGCTTCTTATTGTGGGCGGATTGGTTGCTTGGACAAAAGACTGAGATGCAAGACTGGTTTTCCCGTCGATAATTCTTCTATTTTTGCTGTCGACGATCAACTGGTGATGTTGAAGAAAATCAGCACCGATGATTGGTTTGCTGACTTTAGCGATGATAAATCTCCATTTGAATGGTCGGCGTAGATTTAAATCAAGTTCCATTGTTATTTCTCCATATATAGGAATCACCGTATTGTTTGCTGCATAGAGTTGAAAATCCAGTGGCTTCAACTTCTGTCCTTTCTTCGGCGGTAACACTGAGATATTTGCTCCGGTGTCGATAAGGAAAGTAAGCTTGCTTTTTTTATCGGTGACGAAAAGACGGTAGGACTTTGCTGTTACGCTGGATCCCATCGCATTGAGCGTATTAGTTAGTTCGAATGCCTTCGTATTTTCATTTTTGAATGTACATGGTTCTGTGCATTTTCTTGCCTCGAACCCGAAACGTCGATGATAGTAGCAGTAAGGGGATCTTGATGTTGAGCTTATTCGACTTCTACTTGCAGAGCGGTTGCGACGAAAAAGTGGTCTTCGTTGTTGCTGATTACGCTGGTTGTACTGTTGCTGGTAAAAGGTTTGATGCTGGGAAGCTTTGAGTGCAGCGACTTCGTGTGATAACTTCCGAATTTCCTTGACAATTGATGTATATGTGTTCGCCTCTTGCTCCATAATGACGGCTTGATTACACTAATTTTATGTATACTGAAGTCTTCCTTCTCGGTGTTCGCCACGGGTTTCCTTCTTGGTGCTCGTACGGGGTCACCACTGTAATAGTGGAGATGAACGGTCCACTATTAACAGACTCCGAGTGGTTTTAAGGTGGAGAAATGAAACTACTGTTTAAAAGCCGAGTGGAGTATGAATATGGAATGGAATGTGGAATGGAATGGAATATATTTGCATCAACCTTGCCTATATTTATATGGCCGGCTACGTTTTTAGTTTGCCAATGGTAACAATTTTTATTTTACCTAGCCAATTATAATGCTTATATTATGACCAATGAAAATTAACCAAAATATACAACTATTATGTACGTTTCATTTCCCAGCGTGAGACTTCTGTGTTGTTCACGAAGCTACGTCGCTGTACCAGGCTATAAAAGACATGCAGATCGGTGCGCGCGCGTTCCTACGCGGGCTCCGTCTTTACCCACGCAAACCCCAAAATCATTAATGAACTCCAAATAGTTCAAAACCTTTTCTGTCGTCGAGCTGCCAACGCACCTTGGTACGTCCGTAATGCCGATCTTCATCGGGACCTAGAGCTCCCAACAATTCAACAATTTCTCAAAAAACTCTCTGAGAACTTCTTCAAAGCCTCAGAGTCGCATCCAAACCATTTAATTCGTGAGGCAGCTACTTATGCAGCCCCACCCCCCTCTCGCTATCGAGTCCGCAGGCCGAGAAACTCTCTCTCGGACCCGCCTAATAAACTGACAAACGACCTGAACTGCCTCCTGGCGGCTCAGGCCAATTCTAATTAAATTAATTATTATTATATTAACTAATATTACTTTGCCTTCGTAGGCACTCCCTCAGCGGCTCTTAGCCGCCTGCGCTCTCTTTTCCCAAAAGAGGGTCGCTCATGATAAGGCACAATACAGCTTAATCAGCCAGTATCACTTTGGGTCCCCGGTAGGACAGTGAGTCCCTCATAACCACGATAGACCGGCTATCGTGGTATGCGTAATGCATTTTCCGCCTCCCTACGTATAGGGTAGCCCTTTAATTGCTTCGGTCGCAAAAAAAAAAATGCGCGCGCGTAGACGGTGAGCGGCGGCGGCGCGGAATACAGCTCCGGAACAGCAAGAAGAAGCGAGCTGCGGCGTTGAAGAAACGGCTCACCATTGGTCGACGGATACGTGACGATAGCGGCGTGTGAAGTCGATGTGGCTCTGAATGATATTTGCGGCTGCTTCTTGTTTCTTTATAAGAACGTCACGTTTACGAGACGAAGTGAAGTTAAAGCAGCTTAAGTTGGTTTATTTTGCTCTAGTAGAATCACAACTTCGTTACAGCATACAATTCTGGGGCAACAGTTATAAATATAATATTAAGAAAGCGTTTGTATTACAAAAAAGAGCGGTCCGCACCATGTTACGTATTCCACAAATTGAGTCCTGTAAAGAACATTTTCGAAAACTTGGCATACTTACGGTTCCCTCTCCGTATATCTTAGTTTCACTTACATACTTAGTAAAAAATCTTTACAAATATGAAACAAACGAAAAAAGGAAAAAGAGAGAAATGACACGTCGAAAAGATTTAAAAACTTCAATTACACCAACATTGAATGTTGTACGCCACATCACAAGGCATCAAGCCATTGCACTATTTAATTCCTTACCTATCTCATTTAAAGTTATTTATTGCCACCGAAAATTCCAAAATAAACTCAAATCATTATTAATTAAGAAAAGCTACTACTCAGTTGACGAATACCTAAATGACAAAAATAAACTTAATGAATGTTAATTTTTTTTTTGTTTATGTACTATATTTTAATCTATTATGCCATGAAAAATATTTAATTATGACATGAAAACTATTAAATGTATATAAGTATATAGAATGATTGTCAAATGATATTTAAATTTTATTCGATTTTTGTTTTATTTAAGTCAATTGCATGTACACGTAATTTCTGATTTTGTGTAATTAATTTTCCAATACAATGTAATATTGTTCTAAGGAATAAAAAAAATAAAAAAAAATAAAAACGTCAAATTATCTATATGCGGTCCGCAGTATCTCAGTAGCCAGGGATAGTTAGGAAATAAATGTTTTTTATATTCGCCTTCCGCGTTATGGTAGCAGCAGAGTATATATTATTTATTCCCGTTTAGGGTTGATTAGTCTGGCTGCTACACTAGTAATTACTATGGACCTGAATGTTTTCCTTTAGCAATTTAGGTGTCTGGATGTTTTTTTTTAAATTTATGAATATAAGCTGAGTCCACGATACAGGGGAGAATCCTGGGGAAGGGCGAATTTTTTTTAACACAAAAAGAACAAAACAAGTAATGGTCTGCCCTGTGGAGCTGAAGGTGTTCCCCTGTGCCAAGCTATAAGTTTTAATAGCCTCGCGAATCATCCTTGGAACGTTAATAATAATACAGCAACACCTATATTATCGGAAAAAAAATTAAAGAAAAAATTGCTGGGTTGCAAAAAATTCTTCAGAATTTAGATGGAAAATCTGGAATCTAGTTGATGCGGTTACAGGCTTTCCCTTCTAATTCGGGTCGAAGAACCAGAAAATGGTCGCGCTGCTGACTAAATCTATATCCGGAATAAGTGGAAAATGGTGGATCGACAGGGTCTCGGGTTCGATTCCTGGGTCGGGCCATATTTTATTTTGCGAGATTTTACTATAAGTATGCGTGGATCTCAATAACCAATGCAAGATGGCGGAAATGGCACGTGGTCGGGTGTTGAACAATGTACTTGCTAGGGCCTAATCTACTATATCAGCTGGCAATGGTATGAGCGTGAGCTGTTGTATGGAAGGCGTGACACAAATGAGCAGAGCTCACGCTAGGAATGAAAACAGGCACTTACTGGGGCGTTGATGTTCTGGCGGCCTTTTACTCAGGCTTGAGGTTGATGGCGCTACGTTGCAGCTGCGGTGGTGCGTGACGATAACTTGCACTAAGCGAAACGGTTACTACTAGGTTGTTGTGCGGCGTGGCTACCACAGATGTGCAATCACATCTAGCGATGGTCTTCGACTACATGGCGCGGCGGCGACACGTCGAGAACAACATCGAACAGTGCGTCTTATTGGTCACGCAAATGACGCCAACAATCTAGCCTAGAGAGGCAATTCAAAACTATTGATTGGCCTAAATAAACGGACAACAGGACATATATATGACCCTGCCGCGGTCCTAATATGAGTTATCCTAGTTACCCCGTCGGGTCCGGGAAAAAACTTTTCGACGATTCCCAATGGTCATGAAGAGGCGGCGTGTTTTCCTTGGTGAGAACAACCATCGTACCGACCGTTGATGGTTTAGTTGTCGTGTTCCATTTCTGGCGAGATTGCAACGTATGTAGATATTCCGCTTTTCACCGCTTCCAAAATGACTGCACTATCCGTTCTAATAAATTATGACGTGAAAGAACATAAAATTAATCCTCGTCTATATCTATAGCAGGTAAATACTTCAAAAGCGTTAGATTCAAAAATGAGCTGGAGTTGGAGCCAGCAGCTCCGAGGAGTCACTCGACAACTTACGACAAAGAGGGCGGCTATTCACGACGCACTCGATTTGTGCGAGTACGGTGCTTACTTCTTCAAAAGACAAAATTTGATCTCCAATTACTCGATATAAATGACTCTTTAGACTCTTAATATTAGTCTCCCAATTCAACCCAAAATGATTCGCGGCGCGGACGTTCAGAGACTACTCAGCGCGGTTCTCAGCTAAAATGTGAGCGAACTCCGAATTATTATATTTAGAGGTTAGAAACTTGTGTAACTTCGATAAAATACTTTTCGGCCCTACGTAGTTCTTACCGTTATCCGAGTAAATTTTAATTATAGGGCCGTGGCGAGAAAGGAACCTTTTAAATGCATCCATCCATCCGTGCTTAGATCACTGGCATGTTCTACATGCACAGCGCGAGTAGTTAAACATACAATAAAACAAACATACGCCTTCGCGGATCTTACACCACGCCCGCGGGTGAGCGTGACCTTGAATGGACCAGCAAAATCTGACCTGCTAGCTTACTCTTGAATCCAATAACAATTACGATCCAATCTCAATTTCAATCCAATGTCAATCCAATGTTGACAAATAAGCGTACTCTTGAAAACAATTTTGACAACATTGGATTGAAATCGGAATAGCGCTCGGATTGGCCAACAAATTTATTTTACCACATGAAGTTAGCTGCGTTACTCTTAGCAAAAGGCATGTTTTGTTTATCGTTAAACCGGTAAAGTCATAATAAACCCTTTGTAACTTTCATAAACGAGCGTTTAATTAGTAAAAATACTTAATAAATGGTGTAATTCGTCAAACATATCATTTTTTCATACAGTTCTTATAAAAAACGCTATATTTGCGAGTTTTAATTAATTATAAGGCTGTATAGGAGCGTGTCTTTGCCTCATTTTTTGTTGTCAGAAAAAAATTGTTATCACGACGATCATGAAACAAAGTAAATAAATATAAACTTTCGAAAAACTCTTTTTAAGTTTAACCTTCCAGCGGTCGCACACTTGCGCCGAACACAAGCAGTCGCACGCGGTCTGTCATTCCGCAAATTTAAGTGTCTTGTTTGGGAAAACAAATGAATATTTCGACTTACTGTGTATCACATGATTAAGAAGAGATCTTATATGTGTAAAATAAAATAGAAACAGTTTATTTATGTGTTATTTTTTATTTGTACTTGATAGAACAAAGGTCTATAAAAACACAGAATATTTGTCTCTGGGTGAAAATCACCGTTATAAATAAACAAAACCAAAACAAAATGAAATGTTCTTTTTTATTACTAACAATATATGAACTTGAATATAATTATCTTAGAGACAAATCACATTCATCGTCAATGGCACTGTGTAATAGGAACTCTAAAATTTCATTTATTTTTAGACTATTCTATGTAAAATTCTAGTTATAATCTGAATTATGATAAAATAAAATAAAGAAAACATACCTAAAAGCTATTAATTATAATTTGAGAAAAGCTAGAATAACCCATTCCGTCATTATTATCCATAATATCCACTTGAGATGAACATTCTCGGCATATAACGTCACATGTTCTAGACACATGTGTCTTCCACATTTGAAGCAACTATACTTTGCGGTTCTTTTTCCTATCGCAATAGTAATAAAGACCTGCAAAACGTAGAACTTGGTTTGAAAACGATGCTTCTTGGCCATTTCAAATATTTCAGAAATTTCGTTTATTCTCAGTTTGGTAGTTTGAGAAATAGTCGAAGAAGTATACTTGTACCTCAGTTGATTTTCCATGAATGAATAAGAATTTTCTTCAATAAATCTTCGTCTTACAACACTTATTTAATTGTTGTGTTCAAAAATCACTTGTGCATTTACAGTTGTAATATTGATCAAAGTATAAAACAATACCAACGGCCACGTCGACTCTAGATTTTGTAGTATTGTAGTCTAGTACAATATCAGGTTTTCCTGTAGATTCGTCGATTTTATCACCTCATCTTATTGTCTACAACAAAAATAAATTTTATAAAAATATAATATTATAATAAAAAACATATAAAATAATAATAAGATACACAAAACATGAAATATTTGACCCCGGTTTCACTTTAATTGCACTGGATCCTTCTGGAACACAATCGGTCGCACGCGGAATCTGAGACCGCAAAGACAAGTAAGAAAACATGAGTGCATGCGACGAGTGTCACAGGGCTGCTGAGGGGTGCTACCTCACCTTCCTGAGGATATCACGGAAGCACAAGCGTCTATTTTTTATGGTTTTAGTAAATTGACTAAAATAAGTTCATTGCGGACTCAGAGACCGCGCGCGACCGTTGGAAGGTTGGGGGTCATTGTAGAAGCGTGCTCGTCGCGACCCCTGCCAGCCCTTTTCAGGGCTGCAATTCTACACAGCTGCACACCCATGCGAACGAGGGTTAGGGCGTCCCCCCAAGGCGACGCACACCAGCTCGTCCCCGTTGGTGTGGAATGCAGCGCGCAAAGCGGCGATGGGGACCGCCACCCGTCACGCACAGCCCGACACGGCGGAAGGTGGAGGACGGAGTGAAGAGTTGGCACGTGGAATGTTAGAGGAGGCATGAGAGATAAGACGAATGAGTTGATCGAAATAATGAAAGAAAGAGAAGTAGATGTCGTGTGTATGTCGGAGACCAAGCGGAAAGGCAGTGGTATTGAAGAGCTCCCTGGCAGGACGTTAGCTATATGGTCCGGAGTCCCGGAAAGCGAGAACGCCTGCCAAGGAGTGGGAGTGCTGTTGTCGTCCCGGTTGGTCGATCTTAGGACTGAATACAAGGTTGTGAACTCAAGACTTCTCTGGGTTCGCTTCAAAATGGGACTGACGAAGTTATTACTTTTGGCTGTTTATGCGCCGGTAGCTTCATCGTCCAGGGCTGAGCTGGAGGAGTTTTGGGAGAATGTAAGAGAAGTTCTAGATTTGGTTAAGGGAAACGAAAGAACTGTTGTATGTGGTGATTTGAATGGATGGGTAGGTATCGCTCGACCAGGATACGAGTCGGTGCTTGGAAAGTTTGGCGATAAAAGGGTTAATGATGCTGGCAAGCTTATACTGGCTGTATGCAAGGAAAAGGGTCTTCTTGTGACAAACACTATGTTTAATCACAGGAAGATCCATATGTACACTAAAGAAAAAAAGAATGAGAGAAGTATGATTGATTTGTTCCTGGTGGATGACCGACTGCGAAAACAGGTGATGGATACACGAGTGTTCAGGGGTGCTGACCTGGGAACGGATCATTATCTAGTAATTACTAGATTTAGGGGTTTGTTCGCGGGTTGGCGCCACCGGACGGCAGTAACAGAACCACAGTCGGTCTGTCGCATCCGAAGCTGGAAGCTTCAGGAAGCGGATACTAGGGACAAATATCACACGAGGGTAGCCGAAAAGCTTGACACCATCAATGGCAGGAAAGAATGTGTGGAGAGAACATGGCAGAACCTTAGGGATGGAATGGTAAGTGCAGCGGAAGAAGTATGTGGTACGACAAAAAGAGGTAGTAGTAAAAGAAGAGATGCATGGTGGAATGATGAAGTGAAAGAAGCTGTAAAAAAGAAGAAAAAAGCATGGTTAGACTACTTGGCCTCTAGTAACGATGAGCATATGAGAGAGAAGATGAAAGAAAGATATAAGCTGCAGAAAGTTCATGCGAAAACATTGATTGAGGAAGTACGTGAAAGGTGTAGAATAGCAGCGGACGAGAGGTTGTCGCACAACTTTAGGGAAAACTCCAAACTCTTCTGGAAAGAGGTTGGAAGGTCCCGGAGTGGTGCGACAGCTTTAAGAATGAACAAAGTGCTTTCGAGAACCAATGACGTCCTCTCAGAAAAATCGGACGTCATGCGGCGATGGAGTGAATTTTATAGAGAATCGTATGCGTGTCATGATCTTAGTGAAGGATCCGGGGATGACGCCGTGACTGGCACGCCAGACACGGACCTCGATGACACTGAGGTCATCAGCATGAAAGAGATTGAACGTGCGATTCGAAGTTTGAAATGTGGTAAGGCTGCGGGACTAGACAGAGTTACTGCTGAAATGGTCAAGTACGGTGGGCCTCGCGTCTGGGACAGCTTTCATCTGCTGTGCAATTTGTGCTAGCGGACGGGAGATGTCCCGGATGATTGGCGATCCGCGGTCATTGTGCCTTTATATAAAGGTAAAGGTTCACATTTTGACTGTGGGTGCTATCGGGCGATCAGCTTGACTAGTTTAGCAAGTAAAGTTTATTCGAAGGTTTTGACACGCAGGATGCAAGAGAAATCGGAAAGATTCTTATGGGAGGCACAATGCGGATTTAGACCTGGAAGAGGATGCACGGATCAAATGTTTTCTCTCCGCATGATCACGGAGAAGCTTCTGAGTGTTAACCAGAGGATTTTCTGTGCTTTTGTGGATCTGGAGAAAGCATTTGATATGGTTATAAGAAAGAAAATGTGGGAACTGTTGCCGGGATATGGTGTGGACGGTCGATTGTTAAGGGCTGCGCAGTCACTTTACTATGACTGTCAAGCCTGTGTGCGGGTAGGGCATGACCTGTCACCCATGTTTAGCGTCCAAGCGGGCGTAAAACAGGGTTGTGTCATGTCTTCCTGGCTGTTCATACTGTATCTCGACAGCTGTTTACAGAAGCTGAAAGATAGCTGTTTGGGTGTGAAATTGGGTGACATAAAAGTCAATTGTCTGCTGTATGCTGATGATGCAGTGCTTATTGCACCATCAGAAGCAGAACTGCAGGCATTAGTCACGTGTATGAAAGAGGAATGTGAAATTAAAGGTCTCCGTTTGAATGCTAATAAAACTAAGGTTCTGGTATTTGAAAAGGACGAAGAGAGAACGAAATGTGAAATATGGGTAAATCAGGAATGTCTAGAACAGGTAAATGAAATTGTATACTTGGGGAGTGCTTTCAGCCGGGATGGAAGATGTGATTTAGATGTGGATAGGCGTGTCGCTGCCGGAAACAAAGTCAATGGTGCCCTGAATGCATTAGTAAAAAGGCAAGGCGTGGTGAAGAGTGCACGCCTTGCAATACATAACGCGGTGTTGGTACCGACTTTGTTATATGGCAGCGAAACCTGGGTATGCCAGAAGAAGCATAAAAGCAAGTTGAATGCAGTGGAGATGCGATCTCTTCGTAAAATGTGTGGCGTTACCATAGCCGACCGAAAGCGAAACGAAGAGATTCGCAATATGGCAGGATTGAAAGATGACCTTATCACAAAAATTGATAGGGGCGTACTCCAATGGTTTGGGCACGTTGAACGAATGAGTGAAGACCGAATGGTGAAGAAAATATATAGAGCGAAAGTAAATATTAAAAGGTGTCGAGGTAGACCGAGACTAACTTTCGAAGACCATGTGAGCAAATTGCTCGAAGAGGGGAGGGTCAAGAGTACTCGGATACCTAGACGTGCATGTATGAAGAAGTTAATGAACCTGAAAGAAGCGAAAGAGGTATGTAAGGATCGTGACACTTGGCGATCTGTTCTCTCTGGCTACCCCTTTAGGGATTGTGCGTGACGATAAGTAAGTAAGTAAGTAAGTACAAGCGTCTATTTTTTATGGTTTTAGTAAATTGACTAAAATAATTTCATTGCGGACTCAGAGACCGCGCGCGACCGTTGGAAGGTTAAAGGTGCTTTTTAAGTACAGTGAATTAGTAATATACCTTTCAATTTGGGTATAACTATAAACAGTTTGAAATAGTTCATTACCGCATTAACGCAATTAAGCACCATATGAAATAGACGAAATGGGCACTGTTAGCTAATTAGGATGAACAAAATAAATAATAATGGTCAAGAATAGGCTAAAGTAAGTATAACAATGTTTTTTAAGAATTTTATAAGTAGATATGTTTTTTAATTTGGGCACAGAAAAAATTCAATTTTTGGCCTGTTGAAAAAAGTAGGGATTGATAGCAGTCACAGGTGGTCAAATGTTGCTTTTGAAGACTCAATTTACAATTAATTAAACCTTTACCAACCAACCTTTCTCACTACTTAGTTATTACAAATAACAATGTTGATTCGTTAACTTCTCAATATTGTTGTGTGGCATCTAATAATAATAATTACTATATTTTTACTCACTTTTAAAGACAGACATTTTAATATTATTTTGTTTTTCTAGGAATATCTAATGGATAGGCTAGGGCCACGGCACCAAATGGACCTACAGCTGGTTGATTTCATGGAGCAAAGCGACTCTTTATGATGAACTTTATCTTCTAGACACGGCCACATAGAAAGTGGACTTGGTCGAGCCCAAAGACTATATAACCACTTGACTGCGCATACAGTGCCCCGGCGCTCGAAAACTATTAGTATTTTGTCGCCTATGCGTCGGCTATGGTACTATTAACCATTTTAGTATTGTCCAAGTGCTAGACCTGTGTGCACGCTAAATTAATGCAAATTTTTATAACTTTTATGCAATTATAATGCATCAAAATGCCTTCATGCGCAGTGAAGTGGTGTGGGAAACATTCCAGGACAGATGTCCAAAAGTAATGGAGGAAACCTTTCATTGCTAAGTAAAAAATACGAAAATTATTGTTGATTAATTCAGATTATGAGCCACCGCAGGGGTCTATCTAAAACGGTGGCCGGGTAAATAACGACATGGTTGAGTCGCACGTTGATGTCTTTTGGAAAAGTCTCGTTCTATTATTAGACAATTCTAATGCTTCTATCCCTTTCTTTCCCTTTGTATGTTTATCGTAAACATTAGTACTTACTGTTACCTTTAATAGCTGAAAGTCGATATCGAAAATAATAAAATTATTAAGATTATTCAATTCACACACTGTGAAAAAATACTTATCTACTTTTAACCGTCTTCATAAAAAAGAGGAGGTTCTCAGTTTATCGGTATTTTTTCTTACTTAAAGTTTATATTTACCTAGTTAAATTAGTTAGATTGGTGTACCAAATCAGAACGACTTACAATTTCAAAAGGACACTAAAGACAAGTTATTGTCCGGATCCACTACAGTAATTGTTGGCGACGCGCCTATAAGAATATTTCAGTTTATTAAGTCAACCGATGACGAATAACTTTTCAAAGACTTATTGCCCAATAGAAATGTTCTGATAAGAAAATGCTTAGTTAAATCTTAAAGAAATGTCGAATTAATGATATGAAGGTCTTGGGTTCGACTCCCAGGCCGGACTAGTTTACTGTTTTCTAAGTAATATCTTTCAATAAATTCATATAGGGAATTTTATGATATAAATTATGTTACCGGATTTGTTCCCCGGTTGAAATCGTCTTTCCAATGATGTAAATTCAAAGGAATATTAAAGTGAAGTTAGAGATCGGATTGGTTCCCCGGTCGAGATGATCACTCTGTGCATAAACAGAATTAACGGAAATTAATTGCATAAGTATTGTCTTGTATAAGTTTGATATGTTTGTACGAAAACAAACGCCTATTTGTTATGATTGATTAATGAGAACATTCATTTGTATTGTTATCTGATAAGAAACGTGATAACTGATAAGAATCTTATCAGAGATAGTTTCCTACAGTTTGAAAATTATGTAAAAGCACTTATTTATTTAATATTGTTAAAATTAAGTGTATTTCAGACTTTCATTTTTTCTGATAGCCGAGAGCCGTGCAAAGTTAGTTGTTCAAATAGTGTGAGTTCACGGAAGCACGCTGGCCACGCCCTTAGGAGGCCGAATATGTAAAAATTTAAAATGTTTGTAATTTCAGCAATTTATGTAAAAATGACTTGTAAAACATTTCAGGTTGATTGTACGTGCTAAAAAGGTGAATTCTGTGTTATTTTTATGTGAAAATTCCTGTGTATAAGTGAAATAATGATAGTTTTGTATAAGAAATTTAAAAGTGTTTTAAATAGTGAAATAAATAGAGAAAATGGAAATTAAACTATTGTATTAGTTAACATATGTATAAATTCAAGTGGGAAACATTGTTTTAACTTTCTGTGTTAAATATTTAAGTAGTTTGAACTTTAAATTTGTGATTAAAGTAGGCATATTTTGTTTTATAAATTAAAGGATTTTTGTGATACGAAAAAATAATATATATCATGGTGTAGATATTGTTTTGTGCTATCTAAATAGATAACTTGTATTTGTGTATGACTTAGTGAATAAAGAAATTAAGTGAAACGTGAGAGAGTAATAGTACAAATTCATGTGATTAAGTTGCGCAGGCACGCGAATGGCGCGGCTCACTTTCGCGTATAGCTCTGGGGGTAGCTTAGTGAACGGGTTTTATTGCAATTCGTTCGGGGAATTAGTTCGGAAAAATAAGAAAATCCTTTGGGAAAAGTGAAGAACCAGCAGTCAATAAGAAGAAAAAGTGTAGGGAAGTGATAGGGAAAAGTGATTACTCTCTCACGGAACGGTTTGAAGATAATTGCTGTTTTATTCCCAAGTAATTCATCCCTAAAGTTATACAGTCCACATCGAAGAATTAAGGCGTCGGGACCGGGACGACTTCGGAAGACCCGTAATCCCCGTCTGAACCTACTTGCTGAAAAAGAAAGAGGTTATCGCCCTAGTGTGTTACTCCGTTGCGGAGATCACATACGTTGTTCCCGAACCCAACGTAGGCGTTATAGGAGGCCGGATCGAGAGAAGCCTCGATTCCTCACTTCTGTTTCTTTATCGAACGTTCCAGCCCGTCTGGTTCGTTTTGAATTGGTCCTTCCGAACCTGTTTCCTTTTCAGTAATAGATATTTGTCATCGTTGTAAAATTTTTAATAAGAGGGCGATCAATGAGAGTGGTTCAAAAGTGCTGTCTTCGAAATATAATACCAATTATTTTATGAGAACGGTTTTAAAATCTCTGATTAGGTATTATTGATTCCCGGATATTCATTTTCATCAATACGAAATAGAATCAAAAAATCATTTAATTGAATTAGCAAGATGCATAATTTACTAATTTGTAGACGATTGTTTATATTTTTTTACAAAGAACAATCAGGACCCTTAAACTTCAATTCGAAATAAATATAAAAAATTAATCATTTTAAAAATCAATAATAATATAATAAATACATGTTTTCGTTGTAACTGATTGACTTTGATTATATATTATTTATATGATTTTAATTGAGTATTTTTCATAATGAAAAAATCCATTTTATCGATAACGAATATTTTCCTTTATTAAGAAGAGCAACCCTAAAGATAGCCATAAAACAACGCAACTTGACCATTTGCAGGGACGCGTTCTTCCTCGTCCCCCGGCCCGCAGTAGTGAGTCGTATGCTTAGAAGAAATCTGCCTATACGCTCTCTAGTGGTTATATTCTCTATGGTCGAGCCCCTACCTACAGTTTGATAAAAATAAGGAACTTGTAATATGTAGGTATGCCTTACACTTAAGTGGTAAAAAGGTAATCCATCATTTTTTAATTGCAATAATTTACATAAATTGACGTCATATGTGTTATCCTTTAGTGTAGAGAAATGTTTCAATAAATCTTAAACATCCTAACGGCTTGTGATGGATTAAAACTTCTAATTCAAATATTTGACCTTAATTTTGTCAAATTGATTTATAATACATTACTCTACAGAGATGGGATGTTATCAAATACTTATTTTCATTTCAGAATCACAACTTAATTCCATATCACATTCCCCAAGCAACAACACTCTATCAACAAGAAATGATCAATATATGGAGCATCTGAAAATAAAGTAATAATCATATGTAATGTCAGAAATAGCCAGGACAATTGAGAGTTTTAATATTATTGTTTTAAATTTTCCAAACAGAATACAACAACAATAGCATTGCTGTAATTTAAAATAAGACTTTCATTTAATTTTATAAATGTTTTAATGTGATTTTTAAATTTATTTGTTTTGTTTTAATTACTTTTGTAAAAGAAACTGATTTTTGGTTCACTGAAGATATAATTTTAAGATTTTAATTTCATAGTCTTATCATTTGATATATAATCAATACGTTTTTGATTACATATGTTAAGCTATATTATCAAATTTCATATATGAAAAATAGATTTAATATAGATGTAGTATGTAGGTAAGAATATATACTAATGGTGATAGGTTGATAAAAATGTTTGTATTATATTAAATAAATGGTTAAATTTGTATCGGAATTTTATTAACAAATCCTTATTAGAAAGCAATGAGTGAATGCAGTAAATAAATTAAATGGGGCTCTAAACTCTATTGTGAAAAGTCAGAATGTGTCAAAAAAAGCACATATGGCTATGTTAGTCCCTATTTTAACATATGGTAGTGGAAGTTGGGTGTGGCAGAAGAAGCACGAAAGTAGAATAAACGCAGTAGAAATGCAGTCATTAAGGAGTGTAGTAGGACTGAATCCGAGCGAGAGGGTGAGAAATTGTGTGATAAGAGTGTGGTTTGCAAGATGATGTGACCAGTATTAAGAAAGAAATGCTTCGGTGGTATGGCCATATACAAAAAATGAATGAGGAACAAGTGACAAAGCGAATTTATGTTGCAGAAGTGAGCGGTAGAGTTGGAAAGGGATGTTCTAGGCGAAAGAATACCGACCAAAATGGCGATATATTGAAATTGGGCCAAATTAAGGGTACCCTTAACCGACGAGCATGTATGGGTAGGTATAATGATGTGGAGGAGGCAAGAGAGATGTGTCAGGATTATGCCAAATGGAAATCTGTAGTGTTTGCCCACCCCTCTGAGTAACAGGCGTGTTTGTTTATGATGTGTTAAGTTATATGTTATTAAAATTACGTTAGCTATATAATTTTATTTTCAATTCTTATAAAATTATACATTTATTATATTCATATTTCCTTTACGTGTGAAAACCTCCAATAAACCTCTCAGACATGATAAGAACCTCTGCCCAGCAGTGGGATGCTTTAAATCATACTTGAGATATCTAAACAAACCCCTTTAAACCTTTGCGCCGCCTAACTATTGAAAATATTTCTTCTACAAAACAACCACTTTAAAACGAATTAAAAATAAATGCTGTAACAATATGACGTAAAATATATTCTCTACGGAGGATCATATTTAGGTTTTTATTCTTGCACTATTTTCTCACTAAAGTCCTTAAAATACAATCATTAGCTCCATAATCATCATCACTCATAGGAAAAAACTTAAGTGCTTGAAACACATAATTTGAAGCTCATTTAGTCATTATTTTAATTGTAATGGACTATTACGGCGTAGAATAATAGACGCAAGAGCTAAACATGTCATTATTTCATCGAAAACAATAAGACAATTGCAGAAAACAAATGACTAATATGAACACAATTCCTAGAACGTTACTGTTTTGCTATTGCCTTAATTCCAATTCCAATGCAATGTAAAACATAATACGCTGCTGTTAACTAACTGTCAAAAGTGCGTCGGGAGTACCAATTTCGCTTGGACAATTTCAATTCTAATCCCAATTAGTTCACACAATCACCACGCAATACTAAACTAATTTAGCGCTACAGTCGCTTTCAAGAGTACCAAACGTCATAATTCCAATCCAGATCGATCGGAATTGTTTTCAAGAGTAAGCATACTGGTGTGCGTAAAAGGCTTGGCGGATTGTGTTACAGGAGAACACCCAAGGTCCGCCATTTTCAGTAATGAGAGCCTAGGACAAACTCGAAAACAAGCGATGCATTTGTGCATCCGATTAAGAATTAAGTTACGTGCAGAAAGAATCCAATAATTTTTACGCAAAATAAGCAATTCAGGGTCAGCGTGAAAGTTTTATTTATGGTGGTAATTAACTAATAAATTCAAAATACGATCTTAACGCGGTAAAACTGTAGAGTGTCCCTGATCGAAATCAAAATGCGAGTTGCATAAGCACCTACAAATCTTGCCCAATTGTAATCTTGTAATTTTATTGGCAAAGTGCACGCACTGAAGCTCGCAATATTAATAACTCGGCAAAACTTTAATCGGATGCAACGATATACGGACGTCACGGTAGAAGCTTTACAAATCGAGAAACGATTTGACGAGGCAGATCTCTTTTTGCAGCAAAAACTAAACAAATCTGCATTTTTGTATTATGTGTTTAGTTGACAACTATATTTTGCAACTAGTTTAATCTACGCTTAGGACCGGTAGACTCATATCTTGGCACAGGGGATCACCCGCATATAGCTACTGACGTCCGGCACGTCGCATGAGTGGTTGCTTTATGTTCACTGATAATAAAATAAATCTTGCTTTCGTATTTCGAAAAAATATTGTGACATATTAGCGCACAAAATATTGATTCTTAGGAAAAATCTTGACTGCCTTTTTTTTAAATAAAAGTAAGTCTTTACCCCACAGTAGAAATTCCTCCTGGATTTTGAAAGACAAACATACAGACGTGCATCAATTATTTCTAGGTCATGCAAATACTTTTTGCGTGCGGGATCCGAAACCACGATCTTCAGCACCACAGGGCAGACCCTTACCTGTTTTTTTCTTTTTGTGTTTTTAAAAAAAAAATCGCCCTTCACCAGGATTCTAGGCTGTATCGTAGACTCAGCTTATATTCATAAATTGTACAAATAAAACATCCAGACACCTAAATTGATAAAGGAAAAATATTCAGACCCACAGTAATTACTTGTAGGCCATACAAATACTTGTTTTGTGCAAGCGGGGATACCCCAGAGGCCTACAGGCCCATGTCCGGCAGTGGACTTGTAATTGGTTGTGATGACGATGATGTTTATAGTTATTTGGAACTACGTCTATTTGAAAACTTTTTACTATAATAATCTCAAAGAAGAGAAATATTCAACGGTTTTGAATTAAATATACAAACGGCGTCTCAGCTCCCACCGACTGTTAAATATTTAAATGTGACGCTCACGTTTAAAACTGCGAAACCGTTCGTATAAATCTAGGATTCTTTTACATTGAATTTTATAGGTATACCGAACACATTCACCAATTTTTCTTATTTGAATAACAATTTTATCGATCAGGTGATTTCATATATTTACACGAAAAGAGCTTACTCCTTTCTAAAGGGCCGGCAACGCACCTGCAATTCCCCTGGTGTTGCGGTTGATCATGGGCGGTGGTAGTCACTTAACATCAGGTGAGCCACATGCTCGTTTGCCCCCTCTTCTATAAAAAAAAACGAATATAACACTTGGAATTTAACTTATTTTTACCGATTCATTTTACTTTTTTTTTCTTTTATCATTGTCGACGATTAGGGTGCTTCACAGCACCAATGGTTATGGGGCGACTGAAGTGTTTGAGATCTCGATTTGCAGTCACAGTTCGATCAGAATTCTTAGAGTAAAATCTGTTGTCTGTGAGAATGTTCAAGATTGTCTCTTTCATTACATCAAAATTAATAAACAACAAATCTTCGATTTGTTCCATGTCAGCGTACTTTTCATATTTTAACATGGTTGTTTAATAAGCAATCATTATAATTTCATATCAATCATGTTAACACATCGCATTTGTATGAGGAAGGGAGGAGATAGTTATTATAATATGTACTTTTATGGCGTTTAATTTTATATGTTTTTGTTTTCCGACGTTTTGGGTGCTTTTCAGCACTCATAGTCACGGGGAATTGAGGTGAGGCGAAACCAATGGTATATGCGATAAAATAAGTAAAAGTAGTTTTAATCAAACTTTGTCTAGTTATAATTCTTAAACTACTGGTTCAAATTGAATGAAATTTGAAATATATCGTTTTTATGTAATGCCTGCTTGGTTACTAAAAATTCAGGCTTCTAGTTTTATCCACAACCAAGTTATAGGGGTCAAAAATCGTAAGCTCCGGTCTGTTGCGCAAGTTTTTTAACGCATTACATTAATTTTTGAGAAGATTTAATTTCGGCGCTAAACTTTGATTTAACATAGACTAAATGTCTTGAAGTATGGCCTCTAAATCTTCATTACCAGTATTATTTTGTATTTACAACCCTGAACACTACAAATAATGTTTAATTACGGTATCTTCGCGGTGTAATGGCCAAATTTTATCCTTTCCTTAAAACTTTTATTGCAGCGTTGTCCAGAGTTTGGTTTGATAGGTTATAGACAGCGCGTTATTTATTATTCGTTTCTATGGTCAATGATTTCGTTTGTTAGACATTTGATTTAGTTGTTAATTTTTGGTATTTATTAATGTTTGTTTTTGCATTAATTGTATTTAGTTATTTCGCGTTTACCTAAAGTTTCCATGCAAATCTTAAAATTAAATGTCGACATTTAACTTTTAGAATTGCAGAAAATCATCGAGTGGAAAGTTCATTCTGCATAGAACGGACCGTAAATAATAATTTAAAAATCTGAAGCTTAACATTGACATCGGGACGTCAGTCAACTCAGCCTCCCGTGACCATAGATGCTGGAAAGAACCCGAAATGACGGCTATTCGCGTTCTTTTAGCACTCGTACATTCTAAACGCTTATGCATAATTTTTCCACAAAAGTGCCATTTTATTTTTTTATTTTCATTCCGTCGGATAATGGTTGATCCGGAACTAGGGAAAATCTTATAAAAATTGCACTAAATCATTGGGTTGTAATTTTGCATCAGTAGTTGCTGCTTTTATATGATGCCCCTTAATGCTTTAGATACAATTAGCTCTAACATAGTGCAGCTTGTTGAAAAGCTACTTGGTTTACTCCCTGCACTATCAGAGAATTTTCTCAATTAATTATCATATGCAACTCCCGCATGCCCGGCCGTTAAATATGGGTGGTTATAAACCAAGCCCTAGAACACCAAAAATTTCTTTTGTTAAAAAGATAACACCATTATAACACTAAAATAAATCTAGAGTGATATATGATTAATGATTTAATTTGGTGGGCTCAAAACATATTTAAATGTTCAAATTATACTAAAAGTCCAGACTAAGTTGAAAATCGAAAATATGATGGGGAGCAATTTGTAATTGTAATCGTACTCATGGATTATGGAAGGAAACCGAAAGAAATTATCATACTAATTATTTAGAACTGTTAGCCATATTCTTAGCATTAAAAAAATTGCAAAGGACTTGACAATAAGGCAGCCTTCAGCTTTATAGAATTGGAGTAATACAATATTTACACTCACACAATTTAACCAAATAAATCTCGTATTGGTGTAACAAGCAGAATATATCTATATAGTTGCTTCTCATATTATAACAAAAAAATTTTAAAGCAGATGCGGAATCAAGAAAGATTAACCCCGATATAGAACGGAATTTAACAGATCAAGCATTTAACACAATCACCCACGAATTAGGTCAACCACATTGACTTATCCGCTTCTCGCATTAGTGCCAAAAGTATAATAAATGTTTCCTGGTTTTTCGACCCAAACGCATCTTTTGTCAAGTCATGTACTATTACTGATAGTGTAAAATTACCTGAAAAGATATATTTTTCTACGCTTTCCCCAATACTCACTAAAACTTAAATGTACATATAAGATAGACGATTAAGAGTGTGGCATGCTCGTGTTACCATGGTGGCCTGCACAACCACGGTTACCTAGATTATTATATAGTTAAATTCAGTAAACATTTACTTCACTATTCTTCCAGGGGTCACCACCACGCCGTCTTACGCTGGCTGTTGCGATACTCTCATAGAAGTTTTCCTTCAATCAAACATCCCAGCGCAAGTAATAAATCTAATACTCACTCATAATCATTAACTAAAAATGAGGGGACTCATATAATAATGATCGAACTTCGTTTTATCGGGGCTATGGTTGCATTGTTCATTGTTCATTGTTCATGTTCATTGCAACAGGTATGTTCCGTTTGCCGTGCTACAACGTCGTGTTCTTCGTACGGGACGCGAGGGTGATATTATAAAATTTTCTGATCTTAGCCACGGCTACCTTCAGATTAAAATTTAAATTTACGAGATTAAATCCGTGAAACCCAGTTATATTTAAATGTGTAATAATTCCGTAAACATAAGAAATAATTACCAACTTCAGTAGCTGTTGTGTAGAAATTATTTGATACATTTTAGTTTTTTAAAGTCGGATTGAAAAAAAAAACCCAAATTAAATACTCCACATCATGTTGGACTTTTAGCTGGCACTTTTTGCAACCATGCAGCTTAATTGGAATTGTAAACACCTTGATGGCGTTTAACATTGGCCTTTTATAATTTTCCTTCCTTATTAATTCGATATTAATAATATTTAAAATTTACTTTTTATATTACTCAAATATTAAATTTACAAAATTTATAAAGGCAATGAAAGCATGCTCCATAAAAATTACTAAGGTTTTTAATGATTCTAAATTATATGTATTGAATCTAAGTGTTTCCTGGCCATAACAATTAAACCAAGAACTAAAAATGAACCCACACAAACAAGGAATACCGTAAAAACAGTTGTTAAAAAGATATTACTGGGACTGAGAATATTATTGTAGTCTATGTCACTCCATTAAGACATATCTAACGATGCTTTATTCATGCCTTGCCTTACATGCTAAAATTTGTCAAGCCGTTTAAAAGTTACGTTACGTTAGCCGTGTCAAATATATAGACGTACATACATACATACTATCGAAAATCATTAGGCATTCAGGTAAAACTACAGCAGTCCGTTTTATACAACATAACGTAATCATAAATATCTCAAAAGAGATTTCACTTACAAGTATTCGTACTTTGCACCTGTTACTACTTGAGAATAAATGTTACACGTGAGCCGTTTGTAAGGCGGTAAGTCGCTCGTTGTCAGCGGGAAATGGGACAGAAACAAAAGACTACGAAAAGTGAGCTTTCATTTTTATACATGCATCTGTAAGTTTTCTTATTTATGATTAACGATCATACGGTTCAGGACTCGGTAGCCCAGTGGGTAGGTTTTGATATATTGCTATTTTACGCTGGTATTTTGTAATTGTGGTGCTTCTCCGGGGGAACCGATCTATTCATGCTACAGCTATAGTTCAGCGCGGCTCTACCAAATCTAATGTGTAACTTATTCTGTAAAAGATCTCAATGTTACTGGAGATAATCCTAATACCAATGATTGGGGGCGGAGGTATTAAGTGAAGTAGACGCAAGCCCGTTACCCGAAATTCCCGCCAAATTGACTCGTGAAAAACTTGAAAATTTAATACGGTGTTCATTTTTTCTTTTAAGTATTAGGTACTCGGAGAAACCTAAACACCCACGCTCAGGAAGAGTAGGGTAGCTTGGACGTGGATGCTCAGCAGGGGAATAAGCAGAGCTTCTACTTCACGCAGGTCTTTTGTCAGGTCGTGGTGTGGGGTGAACACAGTTCGAGCTGGCCCATATGTGCAACAGTAAAAGCTGCCGCATGGCTCATACATATTTTAGGTATGTTATATGATATTTAATTAAATCATTCTTGTGGGATTGATTGCTACCAGCATTTTTCCCGGGTCGAGACGACTAAGGAACCTCCAAGAAAAGAGCCCAATCTTTTTTAAAGGCCAGCAACGCATCAGCACTTCCTCTGGTGTTGCAGTTATTCAAGGGCGGCGCTTGTCACATACCATCAGGTAAGCCGCATGCTCATTTCCTCCCGTTATATAAAAAAATTTACGTCGAAATTTTAAAGAATTTGTTTTTATTAAATAACACATTAAATCAAACTCAGAAGGAAAAGTGAGCAAGCTTTTACCGTGAAAAATCCGCCATGTTTAAATAAACGCGATGCGACCCTCGGCACGTCTTTGATACTTTAATATGCCTCTGTCAATCACGTTCAAATTTCCGATGCTCGCATTTTGTTTCCAGAGGAAAATTATTAATAATCACTTTTACGTATTTCCTGTAAGCAAAGTTTTAATAGGTTTTAATAATAAATAAATACATATGTTTTTTTTTTATTGTGTATACTGTTTATTTGAACACTTGTTCAAATAAACAGTATATTTTGTACGTGGTAGAGCCAAGCTGCAGCTATATTATAGTTGTAGCACGAATGGGTCAGCTCAACCGGGACAGGACCACACTCTCACAGAATACCAGGGTAAAATAGCAGCGTAATGCTGCTGTGTTTTGTATGGTGAGTGTAGATAATCTGAGACCCTTTTTACTGGAATCTAGGCATTATATCTTAGTTCTCAGGGGTGGCAACGCATTTGCATTTTAATTCTTAATTGAGGATAAATGTGGTTGTCTGTAGGCAACGTCATCACGTACCATCAGATGGACTGTGTGCTCGTTTGTCACCCAATGCTATTAAGAAAAAATTCGGTCAAATACTAAGCAAATTCATAATCAATGTTCCAACTCCCCTCAAATTAATTTTCACTTTTCATAGCTGCAATAAGTTTTATAGTACTATATCAATTATTTTTTAAATATAATTTTAAAACGCGTTTGAAAAATATGCAATAATATATATATATATATATATATATATATATATATATATATATATATATGCGTGTGTGTGTGTGTGTGTGTGTGTGTATATGAATGTGTTATGATACGTTTCCGTTAATCTACACCGCTATTATTATTTTGAGGTTTTGCTTTGTGATAATTTTGGAGTGACGATGGAGAATAGTAGCTTCATCATCATCGTCATCATTACATCCCTTCACAAGTCCACTGCTGAACATAGGCCTCCCCCAAGTAATGCCACAAAGCACGGTAATGAGCCACCTGCTTCCATCGACTTCCTTTATTCTTCCCATATCTTACCAGGTCGTCACTCCATCTAGTGGGAGGTCACACTACACGAATCGAATAGTAGTTTAGAATAATTAATATGGAAAATGTTAACCAAATCCAAACAGAAAGTTAAAAAAGTGCAGCTTATTTTTTATACTTAATACTTTTTTATAGAATGAGGGTGACAGACGAGCACAAAATCAACCCGATGCGATAGTAAGTGGATGGTAAATAGGCATTAGCATTTATTCTCAATTAATAATCGTAATGCAGATGCGTTATCACCCTCTGAAGACTAAGTCTTAATGCCTCGTTCCCTTAAAAGGGGTTTCTGGATCTTTACAAATACCATACGAAACACAACAGCATTTAACTGTTATTTTACGCTTGAATTCAGTGAGAGTGTGGTCCAGTTCCGGTCAAGCCAATATGATTAATATTTTTAAACCGTTTATACATTCATATTGTTTGAGCTAAAAAATTATTCTATGTTGGTAATATAATGGTAATATAATATAATGGTATAGAAAAGGTTGTCAAACGATTACACAGTCCACCTGATGGTAAGTGGATACTGTAGCCCATACAAATCTATATTTATCCTCTATTAAGAATCAAAATGCAGATGCGTTGCCACCCCTGAGAGCTATGATGAAATGCCTCATTTACAGTAGAAATGGGTCTCTGGATTTCTTCACTCTCCATACGAAACACAGCAGTATTAAGCTCCTAATTAATGCCGGTTTTCTGTTAGAGTGTGAGTTGTATTACAATCATAGTATAGCTGAAGAGTGGCTCTACCACGTAAAAAAACACTATATTGTCTTTCATGAGGCCTACGGGACGATTATATAGGTAGCAGATATTTTTACAACGCCAACGTCAGGTTCGTCCACATTTTCTTTCAAATTGCGGTTGATGCTTCCACGAATTGTTGACGATTTTCTAATTGCTTTGAATATTTTGCCGAAGTTATACATTTAGATTTTCGGAACATAACACCACCAACTTCCTAACTCGGGGATTCTAATGAAAATTCATTATATAATTTGAATCATATTACAGATTTTGTTCTGACCCGAGATTTAAACCCGTGACCCGTATTCATTAAATAATTGAAATAAAATTTTAATAACGTGTTTTTTTATATATTAATAAAATTCATTTTTAGTAAAACTCACAAGCAAAAATTCTGCAAAAGCTACAATGATAAAAGCATTACATAATACAATGAGCTTAAGTACAAAAAGCTGGATGGCTTAACCACTCAGTGATACAACAGGATTACCTTTACAATACGTACTTCAAAACCTCTCTGATACCGAGCAGCGTACAGCGATTAGATTCCGGCTTGTGGTTTTCAGCGGTTTCGTCCATCATTGTATAAAACTGTCCGGGTAAAACCATTATGTGAGAGTGTGCTCCCATTCTTGCCGATCAGTCGGATCGGTATATCATTTGTACTATAGATGATATGATGAGATACAGATGCAACTTTGTTCTAGCACGTGTTAAAATCATAATGGAAAGGAATACTTTATATATATATATATATATATATATATATATATATATATATATATATATATATGTAAAATCTAAAAATATATATTTATAAAAGATTTTGTAAAAAGTAAACAAGAACTATTGATTTCTGTTTAAAAAATTGCATTACTCGTAAACATTTCAAATTTATATACTAGGAATATTTTTTCGTGTGTTCCTGAAATCTGCAAAACGCTGTTGTCGGCCATTTTAAAATTTCTCTTGATGTCACTGATCCAACCTAAGGATATAAGTGTTCTATATCACCAATTAAGAGAACTAGCTAACGTGCTGTGTCATTTCGAAAATTTTAAGTTATAATTACGATTAATGAGTTTTATTAAAAAGCATCATGGAAGACGAATTCGTAAAAACAGAAAGTACTAATCTACCTAGGATAAATAACTTTATGGTGGCAAAATTTCTTGCATGCAATCCCAATTTTAGTTCCGCCGGGTTAAGGAATATTAAAATATCAGTATAAGTATCTATTACCAACTTTTGTTTACCAAAAACACAATACTACCAGGTCAGAGTGTATTTTGACAAAACATAGTTTAGTAGCTATCATAGTTTAGTTTATCTATAATTACAATCATTAGCAATTTTATTTTGTGTTAAACGATAGTTAAATATAAACCATACTTACATCAAAATTATCTTTGCAAAAGTATAGTTTAGATTTTGTAGACAACGCCTTCGGTTCTCTTCTTGTCAGTTTGCCATAACTCTCCCGGCGTTCTTATGTTCGTATTTTTGTATTCAGACACAACATAATAATGATATAAATGATAACTCATTATTAAAAATTGTTCATGGGGGGTATATTGCCACAGTTGCCACGCTTGGCGAGCGGGTTGGCAACCGCAGTTTTTTTTGTGTTATAGTTGCTGTTATCAGGAAGATGCTGCTGCCCATCTCCTGCATGTGTCCCTCTGTCGCCTTTTACGCCACCCACGGGAAGATATGGGGTAGTGGATATTTTTAACCGCCACTACAAACTACAAAACATTAAAAAGTATATTATCCCTTTGCATCGGCAGAATCACCAACTGTGACGTCACGATTTGAACAACATGGAAGCTAGCGTTTTCACGCGAAAATTCAAAACTATAGATTAAAAGTAATTTTATGGCACTATTCGGTCTTAAAAAAATATATAAAAATTATAATGGTTTATTATCACTCTAGGGTTTATTTAAAACAATTTTTGTAAATGGGTAAAATACCCTATTAGTGTAAATATTCTCTAGATGTGGCAATCTATTGGGGAGCCACATGCTCAGCAGTGGACTTTTGATAGACTGTAATTAATGAACGAAAAAATGTTAATGTACCGTGTGGTGGCAGTGTAAGAATACCTACCACGTGTCGTAGGAGGCGGCAGAGGGAAACAGTTCAGGAGACGGGCAGCAGCGTGTTCCCGTTAACGAGTAAAAATAATAAACGGAGGTTGCCAACCCGCTTGCCGAGCGTGGCAACTGTGGGAAACATCGGCCATGTGAGGCCATCTGTGGGGAAGGCATATGAGCAGTAGTGGTCTTTAACAGGCTGTATAACGGTAATTTTATGAATGAATGAAAACTGCACATTTTTCTGGAACAATTATTTGTAGCCGACAAAAGTAGGTAATAGTTCGGTTCAAGATTAGTTTATTTAATTTAATTAGTTCATAGACGACCCGCAGCGTCTATCAAAACTCTTGCTACAACGCTATGAAGCAGTAGAAATACCAAATAAGATTAAAAATCATCAACTACAATTATTATGATAAAAATGTATTAAATTACTTATTTTTCGTCCCTCCCAATCAGTTTTGTTATAAAAATATGAAATGTACAGACACATGCTATTTACATTTTTAATATAATATGTTTAAATAATTCCTTAGTCAACTCTTACGTATAATCCCACAAAGAGAAGAAAGGGAATTACAGCCCCACAAGGAATTTGAAGGTGATATAGCCACGTGCCAGCTGTATTATTGCTGCTGTACAAATCGTGGTAGAATCAGGCTGCAATTATATTATAGTTGTAGTACGAATGGGTCGGCTCGGCCGGGTAGATCCACGCTCTCACAGAATACCATCGTAGCTTAATGCTCCTGTGGTTCGTATGGTTAGTGCAAAGAACCACAGACCTTGTTTACTGGAAACGAGGCATTCCATCTTAGTCCTCACGGGTGACAACGCACCTGCATTTTAATTCGTAATCGAGGATAGATGTAGATGTCTATGGGCTACAGCATCCACTTATCATCTGGTGGCCTGTGTGCTCGTTTGTCACCCTATTCTATAAAAGTACAGGACACATTCACACTCGTTGGTATGCATAGTAATGGTATAACTTGATTCCTCCGTCTTTTTTTAATCAACAAAGATCAGACACTCGACTAGCCTCTATTTTCTTGTAGTAGACACATCACGTATTCGAATCAAATAGTTTGTTTTGGCATTCGTAATGATTAAGCGTAAAGTGTAATAATTTGCCAGCGTGTTGATTCCATCCGATTACAATATGGTTGTCTTAAAGGCGGAAGTAAATAGGTTTTGTGAAGCCAGTGCGCTTTATTATCTTCGGTTAGATTTTCACATACTATTAGGTAGCACTGACTTACTGTGACAGCTGATAAAAATAAAAAAAAGATTTGGTTGACTCGACCAAGGAAAGAGCAAGTTGAGAATAGCGGGATAAATAGTAGTATAATGTAAGTTTTGTTGTTTAGTATCACAAAAGAGACAATCATTTTTGGGCCCACTAGAAATATTAACGTCATTTAATGGTATTTACACCAAAAAAAGACACCAAATTATAATAGTAAATGGTCTATAGATTTTTCGAAAATGTAAAGGGAAACAAGAAATCTGAAAAAAAAATTTGTAGTTTTGACATTCGTGTTCTGATCATTGGCTAAGGTAATGTAACATTTAAAAAATTATTGTCTTAGAGATGTGCCGTGATAACTCGGAAAAAATTGACTCGAGTTGAAATTCAGGTAACTCGATTTTGAGCTCGAGTTAAACAATTCAAATTAGATGAACGAAGCTGTGTCAATATTTCACAAATTATTTTTATAATTGTTCTTCCATACAACACAATTATTATTACTACACTTAATAGGTAGTTATATATTATTTTTGGTATGCGTATCGACATCTTCATAAAATAATATCACTCTAGTTACTAGTTTTTGAGTAAATCAACTATTTACAGAAAAGTTTATCACTAGAGTTGAGATCAGCGATTGCTTTAGTTAAACCATTTTTAAATATGTACCTTTATAAATAAGTAATATGTGGCAACATGAAATTAAAACTATAAATCAATATCATAACTAAAACTAAGTTCAGGTTTGTTTACAACATGCCAGATGCAAGTTTGAATTTGGATGCAGCTTGTGATGTCACCCGCAGCGACTTATTATATATACAAGTAAATTCATATCTATATAGCACCCTCTGAATCTATACGATGCGCCGAGTTAACTCGGTAACTCGGTAAAATTTATTTTCTATCGATTATCGAGTTGGACAAATTCACTCGATTCACTCGAGTGAAATAAAACATAGTTGGAGTCGCATGATTATGGTAAGAACAAAATGGAGTTTTTTATTTACAGGCATTATTAAACTAATGTTTAAGAAAATATGGATATTATCAATTATCAGAAAGGTTAGCCAAATATTAATTGACACAAGTACGTATGTTTTTCTCTTTTTAGTTTTTGTGGTAAAATTCGCAAATAGAATATAAGAGTTTATTAATTTACACCTATTCTAGGTTGTGAAAATCTATTATTAAGTTTGTATATTTTACCTCAAACAAATACAAATAATAAACAGTGAGTAAAACTAAATTTACGGATTTCATCGCGTTTATTTCACTACTTTTACTTATTTTTAATTCCCGACGTTTTGTTTTTGAATATATTTAGAATATAGGGATTTTGAATATAGTTTTGGGTTTTTGAAGGTAGCCGGACTAACTATGACATTGGGACGTCAAACATCTCAGTCCCCCCCGTGACCATGTTTGCTGTAAAGCACGCGAAACGTCGGGAATTAAAAATAAGTAAAAGTAGTGAAATAAACGCGATAAAATCCGTAAATTTAGTTTTACTCAATGTGTAGTGTTCGCGTAAATTTAAGAAATCATTAAATAATAAACAGGTTTTAGAACCTTATTAGTTTGTTAAAAGAGACAAAGTATTAAGTTTATTTTATTAGTAAAATCTAAATTAAATAATAAATAGAATAAATGCACAAAAGGAGTTATTATAATGTTAAAAGAAAATTAGAATCTTCGGGTCGAGGGACTTAAAAGAGGGTTTTGAAGAGCAATTCATATAACTGCATTTGTGTACAAATAGGTACCTTATGTATTCAGCAAGTTGCTTAATACTAAATGGCTTTTTTGTTAAGCCAAACACAGATCCTGGATTTATACTAGCCATAGTAGATAGGCAATATTAATGTTACATATATTTATGTGTAAAAAATGTAGTAATTATTTGTACTAGAAGCAAATATAAAGTTTAATAATAATAGTTTGCATACAAAAGTGTAATGGTTGTTTCTATTATGCTTAGACAGCTGTGTTGTTCACTGTGCAGAAAGGAATATTATTTTGTCATCTAGAATCAGATATACTTAATATAACAATAATATCTTTGTCTACTATGTAAGTACATGAAACCGGTAAAAATAAAATGTGAGACAACTTTTACATGGTTGAATATCATTGATGTTAATCAATTACTGCTTCTGTATTTGATCAGCTGGAGCTGATTAATGCTGTATAATTTATAATAATTTCTTTATTATTTAACATATGAAAAGGCAGATATAATAAAATGCTCACAGAAATATGTAAATACAGTTTATTGACATTGAAGGCATAGTCTTATCTCATATCTCTTATTATTAAAAATGTCCTTTTAATTCCTATATAATATAGAAAAAAATAATATATTGATAAGAATTATTATTTAGTTAAGACACCTTTACAATTGTCATTAACTTCTTTTCAGGTGGATCGCTTAGAACAAATCTGTATGCCGTGCAGGCTGAAAGCTTGCAGAGACAAAAAGTGTATGGATATTGAAGACAACAGTCTTATATCATATATCTTATAATTGAAAATTCCTTCCGATTGCTTACAATATCGTAAATGTACATGTTACCATCAAGTTATTTTCAGAAATATATCTAACACTAAAATGTTTCTACCTATGTCCGTTATAGACAAAACATAAGAAACCTTCCAACCAATTTAAATGAAAATGTTTGTGTGTGTTTGGATGGATCCCTAGATGGTTTATATTTACATTTGGACTCGGTAGATGGCACTGTTGTCGAGATCCATAAATCACCAGTGCACAGCTGAGGCGCATCGCTAGTAATAAATACATTTAAATTAAGCCTGTGTTTTTGTAATCCTCACACAAACAGTTTAAAACATCTTACTTCCTCACTATTTATCATTGTGTAATACATAGATAAGGCATGCTAATTCCTATTCATTTTATTATGATGTATACTACATACTAATCAACCAAAACATTTTAATATAATGTCTTGACCCCGCTCCTATCTATACATGTCAGTCAATCATCAAAGTTCAAAAAATGTATTAAATTAAGTTTGTATAAAAGGGGTTATTATAGTATAAAGGAATTTATGGCTGACAATAACCCGTGGGTAAGGTGATCGCTACCAAGCTATTTCTAATTTGTTCTGTGTTGTTAATTATGACATACATGATAGTAAGCTGGCTTTTTTTTAAAAGACCCACTGGGTATTTTGCTGGTTCTCTTCAAGTCAGAGGTTTCTTTCCGAACCAGTGGTAAATTAAAAAAGTGACTTTCAATAAGTATTATTTATAATCTAAATTAAATAAAAGGTTTCTGTTTCTGCACCTACTACTGTTAATAGAATACTTAAATAAATTATGATTTACAATAATAAATAGAATTACCTACATTATATTTTGTTTTTTGTAATACAATCAGTTTAAAACGTATCTTACTGTGTGTTGGTAATATTGTTGCAGTCAACTAGCGCCATCTAGTGTCAGGAACGAGAGCGAGGGGAGCTTCGCAGAAAATGACATAACAAATCTCTCAACTGACAGCGCCATCCGAAGAACTAAGTTTCTAGAAAATCTATACTCGCACACCCGTCCCTTTGCGCGCATTTACTTGAATATTCGGGACGCTTCTTTGCTAATTTAAATAAATAGGCGCCGCAAGATGCGATCGAGGGAGAGTTGAACTCGGCGACACGAGCGAAGCTTCGGAGCGGAATTAAGTGAATTAGTGTGTTTAATTATTAGTGTTTTTAACTTTAATTTGTATAAAGTAAATTAAAGTTAATTTAGGTAATTTTATCGGCAATTTTTATTGTCACGAACCTCAAGCTCGTAACAATTGGTGTCAGAAGTGGGATAAAATAATGCCGATTTTACCTAAGGAGGAAACGGAGGGTGTCCGTACCCGAAGTCAACGCCAGCAGGAGACGGACCAGAGGAGATTTGGTGGTGCAACGCCGCAGATGTCTGAGGCCCAGCCGCCGGCCACGGAAGCCGGTCCGTCAGCAGCTTCTACGTCTGTGGCACCTGACTTAGGTGCTCTGATGGTGATGCTGCAGCAGCTGCGGGGTGGACAAGAGGAGCAGGCCCGCCGACAGGAGAAACAGGCCCGTCGGTCGGAAGAGCAGATGCTCCTCATTAAGGACCTTCATGCTACCTTTGGGAAAGAGATAAAGGAGGTGAAAGATAGGGTTGCTCAACATGACAACCGCCTGTCGGAAGCTGAAACCCAAATCAAGGAAGCTAAAACTCAAACCGAAAAAGTGAACAATCGGGTTGATTACGTGGTGGCTGACGTGAAGAAAACGCTGGACGACCTCAAACTGGGTGATGGAACAACAGCTCCCGTAGTAGTTACAACACCTTCGCTAAGTGGATTCAAAGTGCCGCCGTTCGACGGTACCTCTTCCTGGTCAGCCTACAAGATCCAGTTCGAGGCTGTCATGAAAGCGAACGGCTGTAATAAAAGCCAGGCTATGACTGCTCTCACACTAAGCCTGCGCGACTAGGCCTTAACAGTTCTGGAAGCTCTCGGTGAGGAAGTGACTTATGAGCAACTCCTTGAGGCATTGGAGGCGAGATATGGCGATGCTCACCTGGAACACGTCTTTCGCGCGCAGCTTAAAAATTGCGTGCAGCGCATCAACGAAAACCTGCAGCAGTGGGCTCTAGAGGTGGAGAAGCTGGTGCGGAAAGCATACCGGTCTGTACCTGCGCTCATTGAAGGGAACCTGGTGCAGACATTCATCGACGGCATCCGTGACCTGGAAGTCAGAGCTGCTGTGAGGCTCGGGCACCACGAGACGCTTAAGGACGCCTTGGCCCATGCACTGGAGGTAGAAGCCGTGCGGCAGGATCTTCGTTCCCATCGCGTCAGGGAGGTTGCAGCAGCTACAGTTCGCGACCGCAACAGAGGATACAGCCCTAGGTGCTATGGCTGTGGGGAAAAGGGCCATCTTCGATCCAGCTGCCCTAAGCGAACCGTGGAAAGGAGAGTTGATCGACCTCGAGAGGGTAGTGCAGCTAACGGCACCGCCTGGCGGCGACAGGATCATCGTTCACCTCACGCTAGGGAGGTTACAGCAGTTACGGTTCGCAACCACAATAAAAGATACAGCCCTAGGTGCTATGGCTGTGGGGAATGGGGCCATCTTCGGTCCACCTGCCCTAAACACACCCTAGGAAGGGAAGCTGGACGGTCTCAGAGAAGAAGTGCGGCTAACAGCACCGCCCAGCAGCAGCAGGAATAGAAAGAAAAGAAAGAAAGAAAGAAAGGTTTATTCTCCAAAATGACGCCATCACAGATAACATAAAAACACATAATTTACAAATAATGTTGGCTATACAATACAAATTACAATATACTACATATTACAAACTATACAATACCTGTACTAGTATGTGTCAAGGCGTCATCTGGGAACAGGAGCACATTCAGCATAATGCCATGAATTTTTTTCCATGGCGCTGATTTTCAGTGTGTCCAACCAGTGACTTACCGAAATCAGTGCTATATGTATACTCATTTTATTATTTTTAAACAGAATTATGATGACAGAATTATGCACAACAAGGGGGAAAGAGACAGTAACTATTTTAAGTGAGAGGGAGAGAGTAGCGTTCAAGGTCGAATGCCACTTCGACACAGCACGTCCCGTTTATGTTGCTTTCAGATGCTCTTAGAAGGTCTATACGAACACTACAAAAGGGGAGATTATTAAAATACTATATAGGGCTATATACTACACTATGTAATTATTGAAGAATATAAAAGTATATAAGAAGACAAAAACCGCATTCAAGAGGACGATTTTTAATGCTCCGTTGTTAATAATCTACGACGATGAGGTACGTAATCGTACAAAGCGTTATAAACTTTGATCAAAGTCAATCTGACTTTGCAGTAATTGTGTTCTATATTTATTTTTAAATGTGTGTACCGCTTTCAGATTTCGCAAAGGAGGCGGTATATTGTTCCAGCACTTGGATGCGGCGTATTTGAAACTTCCTCGGAAAGCGTGAGTGCAGTGACGAGGCACGACGAGAGTATTCCCTCTGATACGCGTATTATAAGTTTTTACATCACGTGACCATATGAGTTTGTCAGCAAGATAAGGAGGTGTTTTATTTTTTAATACCCCGAATAGGAGAGTTGCCATGTGCAGTTTTCGGCGATATTCCATTTTTAACATTTTGGCATTGTTAATGTAAGGGGTGACGTGCGTGCGGGGCGGTATTGTAAAACTAAATCTTGCACATGCATTTTGAACACGTTGCACTAGACGTCGCGACCGCGCTAAAAGTCTCGGGCCATATACAATGTCCATGTAATTAATTTTCGAAAGGACAAGTGTGTCACACAATTTTACCCGAATATCCGAATTTAAAAACTCCCTTATTTGATAAAGAACTTTAAGCCTATAAAAGCAGTTTCTGCTAGTACTTAGTGTGTGGTTCTCAAACTGTAGTTTGTCATCCATTAGTAAGCCCAGATTGCGAATCTCATTTACACGTTCTACGATTTCCCCTCGACTTTGGATGCATGCCCCTCTTTCTGATAAATTTTTTATTTGATTTTTAGAACCCATAATTAGTAGTTTAGATTTAGTTCCGTTTAGTACAAGGCAGTTTGAGTCGCACCACGCGGCTATATTTTCGAGGTCTTCGTTGATTTTATTAACAACTTCTTGAGTATCACGCGGATTACATGACATGTAGACTTGCAAATCATCTGCGTATAAATGAAATTTACAGTGCTTAATGTTTTTTACTAAGTCGGCACTGTAAATTGAAAACAATATTGGAGCCAGGTTCGATCCCTGGGGCGCACCGGCTTTGATTTTTTTTGATTGCGAACGTATTAATGTTCCTCGGTCATCGCTCAGTTCTACAGTTTGTAGTCGATTTTTAAAATAACTATCGAACCATTGTACGGCGCTGCTACTGAATCCATAGTAATGAAGCTTTGATAAGAGAAGGGAAACATTTATACAGTCAAATGCAAGAGAAAAATCTAGTAATACTAGTATTGTGCCTTTTCCTTCATCTTGAGCTGTCAGTACATCGTCAGTAAGTTGGGCTAGGGCCGTCGTGGTGCTGTGGTTCTTACGAAATCCCGACTGCATTTCCGGTAGAATTTTTTTTCTATCTAAATACATGTTTAGCTGTTCTGCGACAATTTTTTCAATAATTTTAGAGACACAGGGGAGAATACTGATGGGCCGAAGGTCTTTTTCAGACAATGGATTTGAGTTCTTAGGTATGGGTTTGACTAACGCATGTTGCCATAATGTCGGATAGGTTTTAGAGTTAATGGATTTGTTCACCATAGCAGTAATAGTTGATAGTGTTTTCGGGAGGGTCATACGGATCATATCGAGAGAAATCCCATCAATGCCTATGGCTTTAGATTTTAAACTTTTAATGAATTTTAGTACCTCTAGTTCATCTACCTCCTTTATATCAAATATATCATTAACGCAGCAGTGGAACTCAAAGTACGTTAAATATGACAACGAGACGTTTCTATTTCCAGGCTTGTTTAAAAAATAGTCGTTTATTTTATTTGGATCATTAAACAAGTCTATCGGGATATTGTGTTTTGGTTTTATCTTAACATTGGACTTTATATGTTTCCACATTGAAATAGGATTATTTATATTACGATTAACATAAAAATTATAGTAGGCTTGTTTTTCTTTATATATTGCGTTATTGACGTAGATTTTTAGATCTTTATAGTATTTAATATGTATGTCGTTTTTACTTTTTCTCATTTTAATGTATGCGTCATCTCGTTTTTTCATCATCAATTTTATATTAAAGGTTAGCCACGGGAATTGTTGATGTTTAATAATTTTTTTTCTAAGATGCGCATGAATTTCAAATAGTGTAAGTATGGCTGTGTTAAATAGCACTACCTGATTATTTACATCCGCGATACTCTCAATTTCTTTCCAATTTATTGATGTAAGGTCCTTATGAAAGTTTCCCTCGTCTATGTCAGAAATTCTCCTACTCATTATTGTTACTGGTGCCGGCTTTTTTTTACTCATATCAATTTGACATATAATAAAAGCATGACTACTTAATTCACGTATAAGTTCTACAGTAACTGCGTTTACATTTATGTCGGTACATATTACGTCAATTAAAGTCTCGCTATATTCCGTAAAGTGGGTTGGCTTAGTTACATGCTGTTTCAATTTGAAGCAAGTAAGAAAATTATTTAGCTTTATAGTGGTATTATGCGTCATATTTAACATATTAATATTAAAATCACCGAGAAGAAGTAAGTTTTGGCTCCATGAAAAAGTCCCCGTAGTAACGGTAAGCGCGTCTATGAATGTATCGACATTCAGCCACGGCGGTCTATACGCGGCACCGATAACGAGTTGCTTTCCGCCGCTAGAGATCGAGATCCACATTTGTTCTACTAGCGGGGCCGGGGGGTGGGGCAGCTCGCGGATGCCGACGCCTCGCTTCACATAGAAGCCGACGCCCCCGCCGCGCGAGCGCACGTCGGGTGGATGCAGCGCGTGCCGCAGCCGGTAGCCGGGCACCGCGGCCGCGCGCCCCTCTTCGCCCTCCCGCAGCCACGTCTCATTGATGGCCATGATATCGACACTATGCCGTTGCATTGCGACAATAAATTCATCGTGGCGCGTTCCAAGGGACCCTGCATTTAAAAGACCAACTTTTACATTACTTTTAGAAGCCATAAACGAATTTTAGATATACATATTTATTTAACATAATAGGTTCCGACGCAAAATGTAACTTTATTTTGCTTCTTGTACAGACAAAATTAATTTTATGTGATTTGATAGAATAAATAATATTTATGGGGATATCACAAATTTTTAAACAGTTATCCATTGAGTAAATTTTCTTGTACCTTAATGTACTCGTATAGTAATTTTTGTATGTATGTATTGCAAAACTTAAAGACAAAACGCTTGTGAGTCTTTTCAATAAATTGATGTTAGAAATTTGTGCCGGAACTAACGAGAATATATTATTATTCCACATTCGAGTATAGGCGTAGTATATTTCATTTGACAGAAATAGAATCCAAAAATAATTCTTAAATAAAAATACAAACACAATTATTAACGACTTACATAAAAATGAGCAATAGCAGAACAAGATAATATTTAAAAAAATAAATTCCGATAATTATAACTTTTATATTTTTTTTTCCATTGCTTCCGATAGCCCCAACTGAATTTGTTCCAAAAACCCTCTCGAGATCTACTTCACTTTTTATGCGATAAGACGTTGTTCCGTGTTCTCGACGAGTATAAATTTTTCCCTCTTTCGACCATACGTAGCGCCAATCAAATCGCCGAGCGAATTCCTTAGTTCTAAAAAATACATTACGGTTCAATTTAGTAAGCCGTTCGTTTATATAGAAGGCTCGTGTATTTTCGGAGCGGAGACCCAGACCTTCGGTAGTTAACCCAGATACTGCGACGGGGCTTTTAAAAGACCCGAAAAAATTATTAAAAATACCCTCAAGTTTCGAGTTGTTAAAATGAATTCTCTAAGATATTTGCACTGTCAGGTTACTTAGTACCTATCCCTGTATGATTTCATGCGGTGTTGTTTACAACTAGACACTTGTTCATTTAAAGTTTTTGTGTCATTGAAGACTTAGGAGTATTAGTGTCACGATGTATGGACAAAGGTAAGCTTCTATCATTTATATATCTGGATGTTGTTACTAATACATTTTGATATTAAATTTTAGACATATTATCTACAATATCAGGTTATCTATTTGTTTTGGTGCAACAAAAACTCATTCCTTTTTCACGTTTCAAATTGATGGCCTTTTAAAAGTCCCGTCGCAGTATGGGGGTCTATAATATTGTTGTTTTCTTTTTAGCACGCGACCTTTGAGAGCACTCAATCTCAACGATATAGTTGATGAATTAGAGCGATGTGAGGATGATGATTTGTTGCCAACTCAAGTTACAATTTTTCCACCTGAGAACGCTAATGCCAACGTCACAGATGAGGATTCTGGAGATGAAGAATTTGTTGCATTGCAAAATCTACCAGGTAAAATATTTGTTTTCGGGTTGATATAACTACGTATCAACGATTCTATCTTGTTTTATTTATATGGTTGCAATATTTATATCCGTTTTTTATAGGCTCTCAACTACGAGCTCCAGCCGAGGTCACTTTTCATATGAGTTCCGACGAAGAAGATGATGTACCTTTGTCAAGTTTGTCAAAAAGAAGACGCACGATGGATTTGACTTTAGAAGATAGTGACGCCGTACCTTCTTGTACTTCAGATGTGTTAACTAATTCTACATTTGTTCAGCCTACAGTTCCCCGAAACCAAACCTATAGATGGAAGAATCATCATATTCTTCCATCCAAAAAACTTCCAAACCATTTCAATCAATGAATTGACGAACAAGGTCCAAAAAACTTACAATCACCCTTATATTATTTCGACTGCTTGTTCAACAACAATATTATTGAATTACTAGTGCGATATACCAATTTGTATGCAGGACGGAGGAATAAAGTGGGCAAAGTAACTGTTTCTGAAATGAAGTGTTTCTTGGGCATCCTTATGTACAGCGCGTATGTAGTAGTACCCCGTAGGTTTATGTATTGGGAGACATCGACAGATGCCGACTTTAGGATTGTGCACAACGCTATGTCAAGAGATCCTTTTACTTTTATTATGTCAAATCTCTACTGCGGTGATAATACAGTTCTTGGTGATTCTCCTGACAAATTCGCTAAGTTGAGACCTCTGTTTGACGAGTTAAATAAAATCTTTACTGAAATTGCTCCGCTAGAAGAGAACTACAGCATAGATGAGGCTATGGTTTCATACAATGGACGCCACAGTTGCAAACAGTTTATACATGGCAAACCAAATCGTTGGGGGTATAAACTGTGGATTGGTGCTACAAGATTAGGCTACGTGATTTGGTTTGATCCTTACCAGGGAAAATCTTCAACCATTGCAGAAGGTTACAAAGAGTTTGGTCTAGGTGGGAGTGAGATTTTGGAGTTTGCTGATGTTCTACAAGGTCGTGATCCAACATTGCCATTTCATTTATTCTTCGACAATTATTTTTCCTCTATTTCTCTACTGCATGAACTTAGTAATAGAGGTCTGAGATCCACTGGAAATATTCGTGAAAACAGAACGTCCAAGTGTCCTCTCGAGTCTAACAAAGATTTCAAAAATACTGATAGAGGTTCATTTGTATTCAAATCCAGTTTGCCTACCAATATTTTGGTTTGCAAGTGGAATGACAATAGTGTCGTTACTGTTGCCTCGAATACTGAAACTGTGGAGCCCCTGCAAAAAGTCAAGAGATTTTCGCAAGAACTAAAAAAAATTTGTACATATTGGACCAACCGTCAGTTATAAGAAAATACAATGAAAATATGGGAGGGGTCGATAGATCCGATCAAAACATAGGGTTGTATAGGAATTCTATTCGTGGCAAGAAATTGTATTTTTCACTGTTTTGTCACACCTTAGATATGGCTGTGCATAATTCATGGCAACTTTACAAGCGCGACGGTGGAGAACGTGATCATCTCACTTTTTGTAGACTACTGGCGAAAGGTTTGCTCGAAAGCTACAAAAAAAGCGATAAGAGAGGACCATGTCCCACAGGTAGATCTCATCTTGAATCATCTCGATATGATGGAGTTGATCACTTGGCCCAGTACAGCGCTCCTCAACTAAGATGCAAAGTTTGCAAAGTTACAAGTTTTTTTATTTGCCAAAAGTGTAAGATTCATTTACATCCTAAGAACTGTTTCCTTGAATATCACACTAAAACTCAGTAAAGTTAGTGAACTTTTTGACTTTTAGTGTGATATACTTAGTGAAGTGCTGTTGTTTTATTGTGAGATATCATATCACATAACTTGCTATACCTATGTCTATTTTCTTTTGTATAGTTAAAATTTACCGTAATAATAAAAAACTAATATAATAACAGTTTGTTTTATTATTAGACCGCCACATACATGTAAACAATCCCCATATTACGACGGGACTTTTAAAAGCCCACCCTTTTCTGGCTTTTCTGAAAACATGTAATTTTTTTTACTATTTTTCCTGGTTATTATGAGTCATTTTAACTATCATATCCGAATATCACCAAGATCGAAAACAAAAAATAGTTACAGTAACATCTGGGTAAAGGAGCGGCGCACGCGCGCGGCCCGCAGCAGAGTGTCCCGCGTGTGCCTGTGCGCCAGCCGCACGACTATGGGACAGGGCTTCGCTAGCCTACTTTGCTCGTCGCGCATAAGACCGACTCGCACACAACTCACTATATCGCGCTCTTCTAGGGTTACGCCCAGCTTAGTAGCGCACGCAGTCACAATGTGTAGAACATTTTCTGCGCCCTCTTCTGGAATGCCTGCGACTTCGATATCATAGTACAACAGCTCTTGGTCTCGATCATTTAAATCTGCTCTTAAGTCCGCAATAATCGTCTCGAGATACTGAATTTTGCCGCAGACATTTTTGGACTCAATTAGGGTTTGTTGTTCTTCAAGACGGATGTATTTGTTTTCTAATGTATCTAGCCGTTCTTCACACGATTTTATGGAATTACGCAAGTCAAACATCTCCTGTCGGAAAGATCTAAATTCTTCCCTGGTTTCTCGCAGTTCTTCTCTAAATTTACGTAGTTCAAGAGCTAGCTCCGACTCTTTGAGACCTTGCGCCACAGGGCTTTGGGGTTTCTCTTCGCCTTGCTTGATAATATTCTCGGAATTAAGTCCTCGCACAGGCGTATTCTGATCTGACTTTCGGGGCGTCCGTATTTTACAGTCCGGACACAACCAAGTAGGTTGGACTTGCACACCTTCAGGAACTTTGACGCAGGCCCTGTGTGATTTTCTATCGCATTTAGGACACGTAACGCCCTCTGCCGCCGCCATAAACTTACCGCACGCACTGCACTTCATCGCGTTAGTTTAAGTTAATTGCAATGTAATGATGCAGATGATTATCACTAGGTGTCGCCGACTATATATTGTAATTGACACTTTGTAGTTCGAGGGTAAATAGACGAAGTACATTAAAGTTATTAATAAAGGTACCTCTTATATTTCACTTTTAGATGTTTATTTCAATTTTCTTTCACCACAATCCTTAAGCACACACAAATAATTAATTTATTAACATATGCACCAGTTTTTAAAGTCCAGAAAAAATGTTTCAAAACATCGATATCACAACTTTAGACGTAGATATTAATTTTTATTTCGCGACAAGCTTTGCGTACTTCTAGTAGCACTGACATCCGCAACGTCACTGTGAATACGACTTTACTATCAGACATTGCAGCGGGAAATCTCACGGCAATGCAGATGCATTGTCAAGAAGACCTTGTCCTGAAGATTGCAACCATTGTAGTAGGCAAGAGAGTATGGAAGTGGTATCCGTGAGGATGCTCAGGACAGACCACCTCAGCAACGGGTGGAAGGACAGCCTACGTCATGCACAGCAGGAAGATCCAGACATCAAGCCAATTCTGGGATGGATGAAGGCCCGTGCTACCAAGCCTAAGTGGAGGGACGTCTCAGCGATGAGTTTAACCACGAAAAGCTATTGGGCCCAGTGGGACAGCTTGCTGCTTCAGGATGGAGTTCTGTGCCGTAAATGGGAAAATGTTAGGGGAGACAGCTGTCATTTGCAAATGGTTGTCCCTAAAGCTAAAGTACCGGATGTGCTACAGCTGTACCATAATGATTATTCAGGAGGCCATCTGGGAGTTAAACGAACTCTACTGAAGATCCGAGAACGGTTTTACTGGGTCCACTGTCGAAACGATGTCGAGGACTGGTGTCGCAAATGTACAAGTTGTGCGGCTGTAAAGGGACCTCAGACTCGTAGTAGAGGTGCATTGAAGTTGTACAATGTTGGTGCACCATGGGAGAGAATAGCCATTGACGTGGCGGGGCCGTTTCCGGAGAGTGAAAGCGGTAACAAGTATTTCATGGTTGTGATGGATTACTTCACTAAGTGGCCGGAAGTCTTCGCCATTCCAAATCAAGAAGCTTCAACAGTTGCAGATAAACTAGTTCATGAAGTCTTCTGTCATTTTGGAGTACCTTTAGAGATTTACAGCGATCAAGGAAGGAATTTTGAGTCTCAAATATTCCAGGAAACTTGCCGAGTTATGGGTACTCATAAAACAAGAACGACTTCTTATCACCCGCAATCTGATGGAATGGTGGAACGATTTAATCAGACATTGGAGAGGTACCTAGCAAAAGTTGTAGACAATCGGCAACGAGATTGGGACAAGCACATATAACCGTTTTTGTTGTCATATCGAAGTTCTGTTCACGAAAGTACAGCAGTGACACCAGCTTTCGCAAACTTTGGAAGAGAATTACGGCTGCCTGCAGACCTGATCACCGGGATACCACCTGATGCCTCACGCAGTATAACCGATTATGCAAATGACTTGCGGAACAAAATGAATGACATTTATGAGCACTTCAGACAATCGGGCCAGCAAATGTCTGAGAAAATGAAAACCTGGTACGACCGCAAAATGAACAATAAAGGGTTCAACGAAGGTTCATTAGTGTGGTTGTACAATCCAGTCCGCAGCAAAGGGAAATCTCCTAAGCTTCAAGCTAAATGGGACGGCCGGGTACCGGATTGTAACCAGGATCAACGATGTGACCTACCGGATACAGAAAGGCGCAAGAGGGACTCCTAAGATCGTCCATGTGGATCGCTTGGCGCGTTATTATGGGACCAATAATGCTCGGGACGAGCATGTCTTAGGAGAGGACAGTGTTGCAGTCAACTAGCGCCATCTAGTGTCAGGAACGAGAGCGAGGGGAGCTTCGCAGAAAATGACATCACAAATCTCTCAACTGACAGCGCCATCCGAAGAAATAAGTTTCTAGAAAATCTATACTCGCACACCCGTCCCTTTGCGCGCATTTACTTGAATATTCGGGACGCTTCTTTGCTAATTTAAATAAATAGGCGCCGCAAGATGCGATCGAGGGAGAGTTGAACTCGGCGACACAAGCGAAGCTTCGTAGCGGAATTAAGTGAATTAGTGTGTTTAATTATTAGTGTTTTTAACTTTAATTTGTATAAAGTAAATTAAAGTGTTAATTTAGGTAATTCTATCGGCAATTTTTATTGTCACGAACCTCAAGCTCGTAACAATATCATAAATATAAATAGACATTATCCCTTAGCCATCTTGGTATTTAGAATTACACTCACAACCAATCAATACAAGTCAAAGTTAGAATCCATACGACATTTGTGCATAGACAGGCACTATGTTTTGCTCGAACTAGTGAAAGGTTTTACATCGATTTTAAAATATTTATAAATGCTGAATATACCTACAGCTTAGTTTTATATCTACTATTATTCAAGACATTATCCCTTAGCCATCTTGGTATTTAGAATTACACTCACAACCAATCAATACATGTCAAAGTTAGAATCCATACGACATTTGTGCATAGACCAGCACTATGTTTTGCCCGAACTAGTGAAAGGTTTTACATCGATTTTAAAATATTTATAAATGCTGAATATACCTACAGCTTAGTTTTATATGTACTATTATTTAAGTGTGCACTATTTTAACTTATAATACCGATGAATACTACTAGAAAATCGCTTTCAGTTTATTTTTAGGTTATTGTTAGATTCATATTTTATTTGTTAATTTCTCAGGACTCCGATTAGATGCAGTAAAACTAATAATTTTATTGTAATCTAATATATATATATATATATATATATATATATATATATATACATATATATATATAGTATATAGAGTAGATATATCGAATAAATAATCATTTGAACGGAAATTGAACAAATAAGTATAATTATCAAACATCATATATATATATATATATATATATATATATATATATATATATATATATATATATATATATATATATGTTGTAAGTTTTACTCTTTTTACTTTAACACATTTAATTTTATCTAATAATAATTATTTTTAACAGAAAACAAGAATGAATTAAAACACTTTTTTACATATAAGTTTATTTCTTTAGAGTTGAATTTTAAAAGAACGATTTTGACAACCTGGCGCGTAGTAAGCGCTCACGGGGTACCGAAGTTCCCACAATAAACAAATAGATCTTAGCTGAGCTAAGAAGCCCGGGTGACAACCCTTTCATGCCATCTCACATCTCCAACTCAACTCCCTTTAAAGGACTGACAGGTGATTACATGAATATAATATGTAACTCTTTTTTCGGGATTATGTTATTTCTGCTAATTGAACCCTCTTACTTTAAAAGTTTTGACATTATCTAACTTCGAAATTTTTTACGGATATTTATTTTCGGCGTCATAAAAATCGTGTTAATCGTCGTTCGTAAGTTTTAACATACGGAATTTTATGCGTTAGAATTGTTGTTTATTTCGAAACCTTTGACAGTACGTCAAAACATCGTTCGTAATAATGAAGAACTACGTTTATGAACACAGAAACAACCACCAAGCGTAGAGTTTTACTTGGGCATTTGCCAAGTCCCAACCATGTCCCAAAACTGGTCTCGGATGTAAGTTAAGTAACGTGTGTTACTCAACTATAGAATGAGATTTTGTAATTAAGAATTCTAACCTTAAGTAATGACTTAACTAAGAAATCACTTGGCAACAAGTAATAACTTCTTTATAAATACGGGTATAAGTACTCCACCGTCCAAGTACTCTATCGACTTTTTTTACTTTTTATAAGCCAGTGCCTAACCACGATGCCACCTATTACATGGTACATACCTATATTACATACATACCTACCTATTATATGGTAAATCACACTGTCTTGACGTAACAAAAGCCTATTCACTCTTGCATTGAATACGCCCTGTTCGTATTCGGATGGAAAGATAGACGCCGGCAAATTATGCCACTCCTTTGCTGTATGTATTAAAAAAGTCGAAGTGAACAATTTGGTTCTAATGCGTGGAATATCAACGACAAGGGGGTAAAGACCCGCCGACCGCCTGGTCGTCCGATGGCGGAAAGGAGAGGGAGTACTAAATCGTGCAATTCCTGCGCATATTCTCCGAAATGCATCCTATAGAATTACGAGAGGCTGGATACTCTGCGTCTGTGCTCGAGGCTGTCATGGTTGGTTTCAACCGAATCAAGGTCACCAATGAGCCTCTTAGCCATCTTTGCACCGAGTCAAACGCTGCCAGCTGGCATTTTGCAGCACCAGCTTACATGTGACAGCAGTACTCCATGCACTACCGGACTTGCGCTTTATATAAGGTAAGAAGCTGCCCAGACGTGAAGTACCGCAACACTCTTGCGAGAACACCAAGTTTCCTAGCGGCTGCTTTGGCTCTGTACTCAATGAACCGGCTATAGTTGAGTTTCGGAGAAAATCCAACTCCTAACAACCAAAGGCGGTCAGTGTACTCCAAGGATACGTTCCGGAAATTAAAATCCAGGGTTAGTGGGCTACTTTTAGCGGTGAAAAGACGCGCTTGTGTTTCAGAGTCGTTGAATCTCACAAGATTGGCATCGCCCCTTTCGGATACTGCATGTAGTATGAGATTAACACGCTCAACAAAAGCCTCTATTTCCAACTGAATTTGATCCCGACTGGCACGAGCACTTGGTTGTCATCGTTCCACAACTGTACTATCGTCTGCATACCCACAGATACCATGCATTATCGAATCATTAATATGCAGCAGAAAGAGAGTTGTGGACAGAACGGACCCTTGAGAAACACCATCGTTAATCGCTACAGTATCGGATTAGTACCCATCGACAACGACCCGGATTGACCTTTCACCCAGGAAGTCCTTTATCCATTCAATCAGACCAGCAAGCTTACTCTTTAATCCAATAACAATTTCATTCATCAATTCGTTCAAATCTAAATTTCAATCCAATGTCAATCCAATTTTGACAAATTACCGTACTTTTGGAAACAATTTTGACGACATTGGAATTGCGCTCGTACTGGCCAAAAATTTTGTTGTAACACATGAAGTTAGCTGCGTTATTCTTAGCAGCAGGCACGTTTTATTTATCGTTAAACCAATAAAGTCATAATAAAAGTAATAAATACATTTGGAACTTGCATAAATGAGCAAATAAGTAGTAAAAATGGTATAATTCGTCAAACATAACATCTTCTCATATTTGCGAGTTTTAATTAATTATAAGGATGTAAGGGAGCGTGTCTTTGCCTCGTTTTTTGTTGTCAGAAAAAAAATTGTTATCACGATGATCACTAAACAAAGTAAACAAAGATCAACTTTCGAAGAACTCTTTTAATGTTTAAAGGTGAAGTGCTTTTTAAGTATAAGTACTGTGAATTAATAATAGTCCTTTCTATTTGGGTATAACTATAAACAGATTGAAATAGTTCATTACCGCAATAACACAAAATGAAACAGACGTATTGGGTACTGTTAGCTAATTAGGAGGAACAAAATAAATAAAAGTGGCCAAGGGTAGGTTAAAGTAAGTATAACAATTTTTTTCCGGAATTTTATAAGTAGATATGTGTTTTTAATTTGGGAGTAGTATATTGCCTACGTGGCGCGTGTCATTAAAATTGCAATATCTTAATATTTATGTATGGGAACCATATAATATAATATGTTGTTAGAATTATTGTTAAATAAGCTAATAGAATATGTGTAAATATGTACGTTCACCCTTTTAGTATGTTATAAATTCGATGGTAAATTTGCTAGAGGCGATTTTTTCCAGTTTGTTGAATATGAAATGTAATCATTAAAAAATTAAGCAAATATTTCAAAAAATATTTACTTCCTTTACTATACAATAACACAATTTACAATAATGAATAAAAAAACACAACTCCACGTACAGTTTTTTCACACCACAAGCTCGACAATAATGTAGGCCACTTAAGATGACCCGAAACAGGCACAAAAAAGGCACATTTTGTACTTAAATATCGACGACGCCTGAGGCACAATGGGCTTTAAATTTTAACTTATTCTATAGCTTAGTCTTTGTTCTTAATATAAACAGTTTCAAATGTTACAACTATTTAGTTATTAAGAAATGAACGAGTTGTAACAAACACTTGAAAATTTGACCCTAAAAAAATGCTTTCAAACTTTTGCATTTGTAATGAACAATTTTGTAATTTATTTACATGTGAATGTATATTCCTAAATTTAATAACATTTCCTAAGTTAAAAACAAAACAAAGAAAGCATCTTTATACAAAATTATGTTAGAAATCATCATCAAAAAGTTACACATTCACTACAAAAAGCACCAATTACGACGTAGTACCCAGCTATGCTAGTATGGATACGCTCTGTGGTGACTTCTTTAATAATTGTAATCATGAGCATAAAATTAAAATGAAATACAAATTAGTTATTTTTCTTTGCTTTTATATATTTTTAATTAACATTTGAATGTTATTATAAAAAATGTTTTACAATTCTTTTTTGTCAAAATAAAGATTTTTATTTTTATTATTTTGATTTTTTTTTAATTTTACTTAATTTGAAGTGACCCTAGCCTACTAGCAAAGGTTAAGCAATGCACGCGTTAGCTTGCAACTGGATGGATGACCGTTTCGTACTTTGAGGCTATTCCAACTATAGAACCGCAACGAGCTAAGGCTTATTGCTTAGCAATAAAAACTACTACGTACAAAAAGCAATCTCTTGCAGATAACCTTGGGTTAAGAGTGAAAACAAAGAGTGTGTCACCTGTAAATCGAGTGCAAAAAATATAATGACATACACATACAAAAAGTAAAACAATTTATTGACAAAAAAAATAAAACAAAACAAGTAAGAAAAACAAATAAAATCCACACCAAAAATTATCGTAAAAATATACCGACACTGGCATCTCAAAATCGTATCCATACTATACAACTTGCTCTCTAAGATGGCGGATTTCATATAAATAACTTTACGACTCATGTCTGTCCACGACCGCCAGGTGGACGCGAGATTTTAGCAATTTGTTATTTTTAGTTTTATGAAATATTTAATCGAAATTATACAATTGTAATTATTGTTATGCTTGTAAATAATTATGTTAACGATATTAAAACAATGTTTACCATTCACAATTGTACATTTGATTTAAAAAAATTGTAATTAATACGAACACGGTATCAACATGGCGGTCGAAATAGCAAGCAATGTTTGATAAAATGGAACAATTTATGTACAAATCGTCATCTCATATGTTTTAAATTAATAGAAAAGTATTTATGACTTACCCATTCATGTTTATCTTTAATATTAACTCCCGAAATCAATTTCAACAATTAATACTTTGCACGTAAACACACGACACCGCGTCACAGAACGAGCAACTGAACGGAATAAATGTATTACTATTTCACAGCTTCTGTGGTTCGTTTATGAAGCGTGTGCGATATTAATTGCCGTCTTTGTTTAATTCTCTGCATGTTGTACCAGTTACAGGGAGATACGTATACTCTTACTAGGGCTGTTTCGAATCTGAAGTTTATAAGTAAACAGCAACCTTCTGATGGTTGTGGACAGATGCGTACTTTTTGACAGCAACCTTTAGAAGGTTTTGGACTGACGAGAGGATATGAAAAATAGATTTAATGTAGATTTAGTATGTAGGTAAGAATATATACTAATGGTGATAGGTTGATAAAAATATGTTTGTATTATATTAAATAAATGGTTAAATTTGTATCAGAATTTTATTAACAAATCCTTATTAAAAATGTCAAATCATTAAGTGAATGCATGAAATAAAGTAAATGGTGCTCTAAACTCTATTGTGAAAAGTTAGAATGTGTCAAAAAAGGCACATATGGCAATTCGGTGCTGTGTTAGTCCCTATTTTAACATATGGTAGTGGAAGTTCTTTCGGCTTTCGGCGACGGGAGTTACCAGCTTTAGTTGCTAGTAAATCTAAACATGCTTTCTTCTTTGATTCAACTTCCACCGGTACCTCATCATCCCACCACAACGTATTCCTTTTCCTTTCATTTGTTCTCTTACTTACACCACATACTTCGGTGGCTGCATCCACCAAACCTTTCTTAATATTATGACACATAGTATTCAAGTCTAAATCATTGATACACAACTCATTCAAACACCTGATATTTTCTCCCAGTCTGCATTTGTACTTCTCTTTCACATCTTCATCTTGTAACTTCTCTATTCTTATACGCTGTAACTCAGTGGTAGACACAGATGTCCGATGCCGCCAACGCTTGAAAAGGCCATTAATTCGACATAAGACCAAGTAATGATCCGTCCCTACGTTGGACCCCCGGTAGACCCTTGTATCTACGACTGCGCTTCTCATTCTTTCATCCACAACTACGAAATCTATCATGCTTCTATCATCACCTCTTTCCCATGTACACATGTGAATCTTCTTATGACGAAAAAAGTATTCGTCACAAAGAGATTCTTTTCCACACATACGGTGAGGAGGTCTTCACCATTCTCATTTATACTTTCATCACCAAACGTTCCCAATATCTTTTCATAACCAGACCTCCTCACCCCAACCCTTCCATTAAAGTCTCTTCACATAATAATATTTTCATTTTCCTTACATTTTGTCAACACCATCCTTACCATGTCCCAAAACTGGTCTCGGATGTAAGTGGGCTTAGACATGTCTAGGCGTACACTCCTACCAAGAACAGCTTCTTTAAGCCCACTTTCATTCGTATCCATAGCAGCCTCGGGCTAACACATTCATACTCTTTCACACATTGACCCATTCTTTCTGAAAGGATGAAACCGACTCCCTGGCATGCCCGTTCGGTCTCGTCTACACCAGACCAATACGCGGTATACGTGCTATGTGCAGTGGCATCCTTTCCCTTTTGTTTCGTCTCATTTACACATCACACATCTATTCCTCTGTCATTCATCATTTTGCATACTTCATCCATCTTATCATTCATTGCTTCACATACATTCAGCGTAGCCAGACGGGCTTCCGCAATCCACTTTTCGCCACTCCGGGAGACAGAACATGACGGGTGGCGAACCTCGTCGCCGGTTTTTCTCCTGACTCATGGTGCGAACAAGGGGTGGTGGTAGGTTTTACGCCGCCACCACACGGCGGGAAGCCAAGTCTATTTTTTCGGCTTTGTCGCTCGTTTAGCACCACCCGGGGGACACGTATAGGGTGGGCCTAAGGATTGGTGATCGAAGCCTACGGACGCGAGCGACTCATCCCCCGTTTTATTGTCTTGGGATTGAAACCACAATATGCCATTTTAGATAAAAAGATAAAAGTAAAGTCGTATTTATTGTATCAAATGCCCTAAAATAGTTCAATGGGGCGAGCGTAGTTCCATGACCTATATCTTGAGCCTCCAATATATTGCCTACTACATCGGAAAGGGCAGCTTCACCTCTTTCTAAAACCTGATTGAAGGTCGAGTAAAATGGAATTGTCTTTAAGATAAGCTAATATTTGCTGCTATATAACTTTCTCAAGAATTTTTGATAAGCATGTTAAACTTTTAAGCCTTAAATCTGAAATCATCAGGATTCCTTTTCTTAGGAATGGGACGTATTAGGGCTCCAGATTACTGGGAATATGTTGGTTCTTATTACTAGTTGATAAGTGCAGTTATAGTACGAACACTTTGAGGAAGTGTCATCAATAATATATTAATTGTATCACCATTTACTCCTTGTGCGTCGAATTTAAGAGTTTTAATATCTTTGAAATATCACCTCACGAAACCGTTTTTATGCGAAATATGCCCAGAGCTGAATTTATCAAATTCAAAAGGGTAAGTTCGAATACGGTTACGTTGTTAGTCCTTGGAGTATAAACAATGCGCATTAATTAAAACAGGTACCATAAATTTTGATGGTAATTCTGCATCATTTTTCGGCAGCAAAGAGTATACCTTCAGATTTGACCACAATTTTTTGGGTTACCAATGTTGCTGTTAATAAAAAAGTTGTTATAAACTTTTTTCTAGTAATATAACGCGATGTTCGCTTGATGCTTCATTTCTTTATAATAAGGTCTATGGTTAGGTAACTGCGAGGAGCGAAAGTTATGTGTCGAATCACATAATCTCATCATAAACTTTATGGTGTACGTAATCCATGGATAAGCGCGGTCCCTAAGCACTATCGATTTAATAAGAGCATGCAAGTCTAATTATAGTATAATATTAAAAGTTAAATGTTTTTGTCATTTCATTTACGCTATCAATACACTGAATATCTTTCAATGGTATTTATTAACTGGAGATAATGTTCGGAATATACGAGCAGAATATTTGGAGGCCGATATACTACAAATCGTGAGAGTATTTTATCTTTTTTTTTTGAACCTCAGAGGAGAGGTGGGCTTAACTATTTAAAGCGTTTAGTAGTAAATAACCACATTTCACGTTGGTACTTCGGTACGTATAACATCTATAAGAGTTTGACTTGCTTTTATAAAATGATTTGGCGAATCTAATAAATGTACTATATTTACATGGTTTAAAAATTATTAAAAAGTTTAGTGTTATTGTTCTTCGTATTAAGTAGGTTAATGTTTAAATCTCCTTATATCATAACATAATCATACGAAAATGTGCTAAGACTATCAGTTATAGCGTCAAGATATATATCAATAACAAACCGTTTAGGCCATGCGAAAACGATACTTTTTAAATTAATAATGTTTAAGTAAGTTCAGGCACATTTCTTCAATAGGGTTGTAATGTGGCGTGGTTAATGTTTTTACATTAATCCCTTGCTTGATATAAAAGCCTACACCACCTTCACGGCCAGCACGTATGGAAAGCGGTCGCGGCACGTGACGAAGTCTGTAGCCGGGTACGTGCGAGGCTCAGTCCTCTTTATTTTCCCGGAGCCAATTCTCGTTTTTTGCTATTAGATTACCTTCATATTGGTTTACAGTGGCTAAAAACTTACTTACTTACTTACTTACTTATCGTCACGCACAATCCCTAACGGGGTAGCCAGAGAGAAGACATCGCCAAGTGTCACGATCCTTACATACCTCTTTCGCTTCTTTCAGGTTCATTAACTTCTTCATACATGCACGTCTAGGTATCCGAGTACTCTTGACCCTCCCCTCTTCGAGCAATTTGCTCACATGGTCTTCGAAAGTTAGTCTCGGTCTACCTCGACACCTTTTAATATTTACTTTCGCTCTATATATTTTCTTCACCATTCGGTCTTCACTCATTCGTTCAACGTGTCCAAATCATTGGAGTACGCCCCTATCAATTTTTGTGATAAGGTCATCTTTCAATCCTGCCATATTGCGAATCTCTTCGTTTCGCTTTCGGTCGGCTATGGTAACGCCACACATTTTACGAAGAGATCGCATCTCCACTGCATTCAACTTGCTTTTATGCTTCTTCTGGCATACCCAGGTTTCGCTGCCATATAACAAGGTCGGTACCAACACTGCGTTATGTATTGCAAGGTGTGCACTCTTCACCACGCCTTGCCTTTTTATTAATGCATTCAGGGCACCATTGACTTTGTTTCCGGCAGCGACACGCCAATCCACATCTAAATCACATCTTCCATCCCGGCTGAAAGCACTCCCCAAGTATACAATTTCATTTACCTGTTCTAGACATTCCTGATTTACCCATATTTCACATTTCGTTCTCTCTTCGTCCTTTTCAAATACCAGAACCTTAGTTTTATTAGCATTCAAACGGAGACCTTTAATTTCACATTCCTCTTTCATACACGTGACTAATGCCTGCAGTTCTGCTTCTGATGGTGCAATAAGCACTGCATCATCAGCATACAGCAGACAATTAACTTTTATGTCACCCAATTTCACACCCAAACAGCTATCTTTCAGCTTCTGTAAACAGCTGTCGAGATACAGTATGAACAGCCAGGAAGACATGACACAACCCTGTTTTACGCCCGCTTGGACGCTAAACATGGGTGACAGGTCATGCCCTACCCGCACACAGGCTTTACAGTCATAGTAGAGTGACTGCACAGCCCTTAACAATCGACCATCCACACCATATCCCGGCAACAGTTCCCACATTTTCTTCCTTATAACCTTATCAAATGCTTTCTCCAGATCCACAAAAGCACAGAAAATCCTCTGGTTAACACTCAGAAGCTTCTCCGTGATCATGCGGAGAGAAAACATTTGATCCGTGCATCCTCTTCCAGGTCTAAATCCGCATTGTGCCTCCCATAAGAATCTTTCCGATTTCTCTTGCATCCTGCGTGTCAAAACCTTAAAAACTCATCATAATTTTTTAATATTATTCTGTTAATATTTTGTAACTAATGAGCTTGCATTTAGAAAACTTTTAGGCACATAGATTTATTCATTTTATAAGCCTATGTGTGAATGCTATGCACAATAGGTATTGAGGTCTTAGCGTTTACTATATATGTATATGTTCCATATTTGTAACATATATGTTACATGATATAATATTTAATATAATACATTTTTGTTAGAATATATAAGCGTTTTTTTCCATTTGATTTTCTAATAAAATAAAGTGAATTTATACTATAGATAATGATAGAATAATTATACAAATATAAAATGACACAGCACTATATAAAAATAGGTGTAATAAAATTGTTTTTAACGTTCTGAAACGCGTGACCCGTAAGTCAAAGTACACTCGTCGAAATATATTGTAAATGTATGTTTCTCGCTGCTTCTTTCAAGAACAGTGGGTTTTTCTAAACCTGTGGTATAATTATAAAACTTTTTAAATAAATATTCTTGGAATGTATATTGGATAAAAATATTATATCATATTATCATCTATATACATCGTAGGGACAGATATAATATCACATTCATATCCGTTAAATATTGTACCATTCAAGGCGGCTGGTGCAATATTAACGTAAACATACATGAACTATATTCACGTGTTCCTGACTCTTGCGGTTTTCTTCTGCTCTTTAAAAGTAACTTTTAACAAGTTGCAACTTTTCTTATGGTTTAGTTGAATTGGTTTGGAAATAAGTAAGTTCAAGCTTCTAAGTAAAACTTTGCTCGGATAGGTTTCCAAAGTTTCATCGTTGAGTCAGCTTTTTTTTACAATTTTAAGCCGATGCTATTTTTATCTTAAGCCTTATTCTTAGCATAAGCTAATATTTATCCTGCATAATTATCTGACTCTTATAGTTAGAGATGAAAACGCATTTGTAGTGTAGTTCTTTATTCAAAGTTCGTTGCAGAGGTCTATGGGTTGAAATAGCTTCTTAAAATTAAGGAGGCTGTAAGTTGGTTTCTCACTTCACTTTTATGGTATAAGTCGTGCCTGAAAACAACAAACGTATCATCATCAAAATGGTAAGATATTCAATTTATGAACTTACTACAAAACAGCAGAGACGTGACCTGTTTAAGCGTCAAAATTTATTTTTAACCAGATCACGTATTAACGCACGTTTCAGCCGCTGGTCCTGCTCACCCTAACTCACGATGTATTATATTTTGTTCCGTAACGTAATTGAAATATGGATGCTTTATTTTGAATAGTAATTTAAAAAAAAATCAAGATTTATACTTGAGGTGTTACTGTGTTCCAAAAACGAAAAGATTCTATATTTTTTGTATGCATTTTTTGTGTATCATACTTATACTGGTGAAAAGTAGTACTGTGATTGCTTTGTTCTGCAGAACGATGCTATAACGACATATTCAGCGATTCAGTCTTAATAGGTGGTCATTAATAAAATTTTAATTATTTACTTTTATTTCAAATATTTGTTAATTTAGAAAATTTTGAGTATCGTATAGCAAAGTTCGTTTAAATTTAAAACCAATGATATCATCAAAAGGAGCACCAGAGCTTTTGTAAAAAACAACATTTAAATCAAATTTTCTAGATGGTTTTGGTAGATCAAAGACAAAGCAAATTGAATACATTAGATCGTTTAAAGCTAAATCCCTTTCGGGGTGTTAAGCTATTTTCAGATATTCACAATTCCGGAGCTAATTCCTTAACACTGAAGGTGGATTTACGTTAAGCGGTTTATATTTTTCAATGAGAAATGGAATGGATTTTGAGTGCCATTTCACATGTGTTTTGTCCCTATATAATTATGAAGGTCATATTGCAATACAACAATATTGTGGTTTGGACGCAGAGGCCGGGATATGGATCTTTTTGTTTATTAAGTGTACTTTTACTTTCTCTTCTTTTTTATCACAGCATCAAAGAGTCGGCTCGACTGGAGGAGGACCATGCTCTCACGGAATACTAGAGTCTAATTAGAGAGACTAATTAGCATTTCATTGTGCTGCGTTTCATATGGTTTCATAGAAAACCGGAGACCATTTTAACTGAAAAGAAGGTATTCTATGTTATTCGTCAAGAGAGACAACACATCTGCATTTTAGTTCTTAATGAAAGGTGGATTAATTTCAATTTCAATTTCAAATCGTTTATTGCTTCTATAAAGTACCCTTACGCGTAATATGTGGAATGTGCAGTTTCTAAATTTGTGCTATGATTAATTTGATAAAGCGCATATGTAAATTTAGAGAGCTTGCATTTAATTTTTTAAATATGTGACTTCCATTTTAAATGTGTATCTACATTAAGTCCAAGCAAGTTATACGAGTCTATCTCTTCTATTAGGGTATTTTGTAATTGAATATTAATTTTTAGGGGTGGTTTATTATATGAACGAAATTGTAAAATTTTTGTCTTTTTAAGGTTTATTTCTAGATTATGGCTATCAAGCCAATGAGTGACATTATGAAGTGTATTATAGATAAGGGCTTCAGAGCTAATGTTGTCGTTACATTTGAATTGTATCATAGATAAGGGCATCAGAGCTAATGTTGTCGTTACATTTGAATTGTATCATAGATAAGGGCTTCAGAGATAATGTTGTCGTTACATTTTATAAGTATTGACAAGTCATCTGCAAATAATACTGTATTGATTCTCTATACAAACACTTTGGCAGGACATTTAGATAAATAAGAAACAGCACACAGCCTAAAACGCTGCCCTGTGGGATTGAACTAGTTAGGTGCTTCTCTTCAGAACGAACTTTTATTATTTCGTTTGTAATTTGGTTGTAGGGTTCAATTTCTACTATTTGCTTCCGATTATTTAAATAGGATTTGAACCAGGTATGTACTGGCCCACGGATACCCGAATTCATAAGTTTTAAAAGTAGTTTATCATAGGGCACCCTGTCATATGCTTTCGTTATATCGAGTAAAATACCGAAAGTATGTTTCTTATCATTTAAATTTTGTAGGACCATTTGTATGAACTTATATATAGCTAGGGTGGTTGATCTTGATTTTCTGAATCCATTTTGGCTATTATCTAGGCACGCGGTAGCGTGTCAAGCCAAGTTCAAGCAGAACGGCGAGCCGCACCGTGTGTAATATTACACGAACCATTTGGAGCCACTTTTGATCCCCTCGTAACTCAAAAACTACTTCACATAAACGTTTCAAATTTGGCACATATATTGAGACTTGCAAAATATATATTTATATTATAATATTATAGCCTTCGCAGGTTCTGAACCTGTTACTTGTCGGTTCTTATTTTATTAATTCAAAAATTTGGCTTGCTGACAAAAAATAGACATCGAACATGATAATTCGTATATGAGAACTAGCCAACTCCAATCTTAGGCTACAATATATAGTTAATAAGTTATAAGAAGAATATAAATAATAAGTTATAAGAAGAAACGATATTTTATGTTGTTATAAATAAATTTCAGGGCTCACCATTGAACTTGGCACCCATTTAGATCTCACTTCTTCTGTCGTTGAAGTCAACAACCAAAGCATTTATCATAATATAGAACTTGGCTCTCATTTCATATTTATGTTTTTGATGGGAACTAGTATTTCATACTTTTCAAGGAATGAGTATTTACTTACTTTATTAGGAATGAGTAAATACATATTTATGACTATATTTAAGTTGTATTATATTAAGTAGTTTATTAAATTGTTCATAAAAGATATTAATATTACTATCTAAGCTGAATAAAACAATATTATACTTCGGTATTTCTATTGCACAAAATTCAATCGTAAATTCTGCAGAAAAACTAAGTCTATTTTTTCAATATAATCAATACAATCTTTCGGCATAATACAAACACCTCCACCACCATGCTTTTTTCTACTAAATTTTGAAGCTACTTTATAATTTGGTATTATTATAGATTCACAAAAGTCCTCACTTCTCCATACTTCTGACAATAATAATATGTCAATGTTTTTATCTCTTTTAAATGCTCAATTATCCTATACTATTAAACGAGCAATTCTTGTGTATATATATATATATATATATATAATCGGGATCTCGGAAACGGCTTCAACGATTTTCATAAAATTTAGTGTCCAGGGAGTTTCGGGGATAATAAATCGATCTAGATAGGATTTATTTTTAGAAAATGTCTTTTTGTCCGTGTTTTTAGGCAATGAAAAACTGCTACAATATCTATTAAAATATAATATATAAGTATAATAATATATAAATATAAGATTATAAATAGCTTAATTGGTATAATGTTCGGTCACAGAATCTTAAAACCCCGGTTCGAGCCCAGACCGACCGACCGACTTTTTTAACTTTTTTCATGTTCCTTTCTTTTTTGAGAAAATCTATTTTTTCGAGCCCTTTTTTTAGTATTTTTTAAAAACACGAAATTTTAAATTAAAATAATTGCACTCATGATTTTTTATTCAAATAACCAGTTATGTTTTTTCTGTTATGTCGCTAAGATCAAAAAATATTATTTATATTTCATCAGTATGTATCTAAATATATACGTAATTTCCAAAACACACGAATTAAAAAAAAATCGAGCGAAAAATACCGAGCAAAGCTCGGTCAACTAGGTACTGTATACTTTATTTCCTAAGCTCTGAAGGTTTTGGAAAGTTAATTTAAAACTGTTAACGAAATGTCTTGTGGGGAATACTACTTTTGGTTATAGGCCCTGTTTCTTGATTTGATGATAGGCAGTTACTTATCGGTAAGGTCTCTTCCTTTTTTGAGCCAATTTCAGAGGTTTTAAAATCATAGGCACTGTTTACTACAATTTTACCACAATCCTCTTCTTCGTATTCTTCTATGTTCTTTATTAGATCAGTGACGTCTTTAAAGATGATGTGCATGCTGCAGTCGTTTACCTGGCCTGTGCGCTTATGAAACATGGTATGGTTGTAATCGAGGTTCAAGTTGTAGTCAATTAAATATGAGTATTCATATGTCATATTGTCCAAATAAAGGAGGTTATTAAATAGTTCTATTCTCTTGTTAAATAGGTTTACAAATATACCACATTTGAATGTCGGCAGACACAAGATAATATTTGTATGTGTTATTTATAGTAATTTTTTTCGGATGTAAGTAATAAGCTCAAAATAATTAGTTGTGGCCTCAAAATCCTCTTTGGATTTTTCAATGACTATTATGCAGTAGTCTTAAGGAGAAGTTCTGAAGTTTTTTTTTTCGATGTCTAGTAGAAGTGGTCTTATGCCATGATCAGTCAGTAGATAGTGGTATATATCAAAGTTGTTTTATACATTATGTTGTAATATGTTTCGGGTCTTCATAAGTCTGAACGTACTGAGTAGACAAATTTTGTTTGCAGTTTCCTTCTCTACTTTGGGCTTGTTGTGCATATCAAGATCAGAGTTTATAGGAATTTCGACACAAATAATTGTGGATAAGTTATTATTTAATTATTTAATCATATGAAGTAATGATATCTGATTCAGATTTCTGAATCAGATATCATTACTTCTAAATCGCCTCTAATTCAGATATCCGAGTCAGTTTATTCAACTTTAATTTACATTCACTTACTTTCTGACATAAAGAACGGTTTTCTGTCGTCAGGCAATAAATTTCGTTTTTTGCGCTCTTTAGTTTGCACTCTAGGTTTTCTATTTTTGCTAATAATTCTTCAACTGTATATGTGTTTTTCTTTTAATTTTTGGCTCTGATAGAATTTGAGTGTCTTTAGTAGGATTTGATGCCGTCGACAAGAACTTCTCTTCATTGTTTAGTTCCTCAAAATAATTATCAGTGGGAATATTTACTCGGTTTTTATTGCGACAAGTGACGTAGTCCTGATCCTGTGTCGAATTCCGAGGATTCCGAAATTTCGAAGATTGATTAAAACTACTTTTACGGATTTAATTAAGTTTAATTTATTATATTTTTAAAACTCAACGTTTCGGGTGTTTTCCTGCACCCATGGTCACGGGGGACTGAGATGACTGAAGTCTCGGTGTCAGTTACCCGGAGTAAATTCAGCTTTTTTAATTATTATTTACGGTCCGATTTACTGCAGACTTCCCGGAACGTTTTAACGTTGAACATTTGTGATCATGATTAAAACTACTTTTACGGATTTTATCGCGTTTATTTTTGCTTTTAATTACTTTTATTTTTAATATAAGAAATCATTTGTGATCATGTCCTAGTTAGCCCCAATCATTACATCAGATTTGATAGACCACAAATCCAAAAATGATACGTGACGCTATTGAAATTAAAATACATCCTATTTTCAATAGAGAAGGAGGCTTGGATGGATAATAAACCCCGGTAAGGGTGATCGCTACCATGCTGTTTCTAATTTGTTTTGTGTTGTTAATTGTAACATGGATGATTGTGAGCTCTTAAAAAAAAGTCCCGCTGGGTTTCCTGCTAGTTCTTCCCAGGACAGAGAATTTTTTGCGAACCAGTGGTAAATGAAAAAGAAAAGGTTACTTTTAATAAGTATTATTTATAATCCATATTGAATAAAAAAGTTTTTGTTTCTGGGTACTACCACCTTCTTGGAACCCTGTAATTAATAAAGTTAAAACGAAACCCAAGCACACACTGCAAGACTTCAAGTCATAGTAAGTTCATTCTTCGGACCATAAATCGTAATTAAAAAAGCTGATGTTACTCCGGGTTAGCACTGATATCGGGACGTCAGTCACCTCAGTTCTCCCTCTGACCATGAGTGCTAGAAAGCACCCGAAACTTATAAAAATGAATTAAATTAAACGCCATAAAATCCGTAAAAGTAGTTTTGATAAATGTGTAGTGTTTGCGTAAATATAATAAATCATTATAGACGTAGATTAGTACACATGTAGGTTTGGCTTCAAAAACTTCCGTAAAACGAGTAGCCAAAACCAAAACATATATAAAAAAGAAAAAAACAAAAAATTCAAAGCGCTATACAGAATTTAATAGAATAGAATTAAATAATTTCAATTCCTTAGAAACTATCAGGTGGAAATTATTTAATTCCTTTTATTTCTTTGAAGTCCGCTTTTACTTTATTTTAAGTAGTTTATTTTTATATTTATTTGATTAGATTATTGAATATCAAGAAGCTCAAGATGAAATCTGAAATTACGTCTAAAAAGTTACATTTTTGCCACCCTTAAGGGTGATTTTTTTATTAATTTGTATGGGACCACGTTTGAAGTATAATCTATTTTATTAAAAAAATAATCGTCAAAATCCATACACAATTGACGAAGATTAAGCGTGACGTATATACAAAAATACATTGAATTCTGAACCTCTTCTTTTTCAAATTCAGCTACAACTTCATTTAACTGCAATATTGAGCCGTGGCCACTGGCTGAAATTGCTTTTGGCTGCATGATTCCATTAACTTTAAAACTGCGCATTGTACTTGATTTTTTATTTGTGGAGGAATCAAACTTACAAAAAGTACTAAAAAAGTATTTTGATACTTAAGGTTATATGTGTATATGTTCCACTGACAAGTACAGGCTCTCTCATTTCCGAGAGTGCTATGGAGCAATCTCACCAGCCTCTAGCACAGGGGCCATGTAGCCATCCTTTAGTTATTTTTCAGAGAGTGTGATCAGGAATTGCATTACTTAATTCCTACCTATACATTCCAACATCTGACCACCATGTTGAGATGCAGATGCGCGGCTGTTTTTCGCTACTTTGTTGTTGACATGCCACGCATTCGAACCAAACGGTTTGCTTCGTCGTTAATAAGGCAAGGGGGTGGTATTGTCCGACAGAATTTGTCTTTTCATTTGATTATAATGTGGATGTGTTTTAAAGCAACAGTGAATAGGCTTTTGTTAAGCTAAGTCAGTGTACTTAACTATCTTCAGCTGCATCACCACCTACCGTCAAGTAAGACATTGATCAAGCACCGGCTTACAATAGTGAAAAATGCAGTATGCCGTGCTACTCCAGTGCATTACGTTGGTCTTAATATATGTTCTTAATGTTTTTTTCCTAAGAAATGCTGGTTTTCTTACAATATTTTCGACCGCGGTAGGACTAAGTTCTCACAGAATGACAGCGTAAAATAGCAGCTTAATGCTAGTGTGTTTCATATACTAAGTGTAGAGAACCGGAAATCATTTTTACTGGACATGAGGAATTCCGTCTTAGTCCTCAGGAGTGACAGCGTATCTTCATTTTGATTTTTAGTTCATTTCGATTACAAATTGTGAATAAATGTTTAGAATATATAATGTTTAGATTTCCATAGGCCACAGCACCCAATTACCATCGGATAATCTATGTGCTTGTGTGTTACCCTTATTCTATAAAAATCGATCACCCACTTTCTTACAAGCTACTAAATTAATTAATATTAAAATAATCATCTCCAGTCCATCTCCATCTCAGTTAAATTTGAAATCAGAATATTTACGTAAATAATTCTAAAAGCCTTGCCTTCCCTTGCGTACAAACTATAAGTTCTAAAGTTAAGTTTACGTTTGTTATTATTGTATTTATAAATATACATTGAGTTTTCAAGAAATTGCTTATTAGTACACGTTGCGAGATATTTCCAATTCGAAAAGAGAAAATAGCCTAACTCTAAAGTGGTATTGGACTTGCTATTCCTTTGATGTTGTGGATATTCATTGGCGATGGTGGTTATAATTAACCACCAACGCCAATGAATTATTTTTTTATTAGATGAGCTTATTGTTCTATATTTGACCTTACTCTTCCTAAATTTTTTATTACTTTTGTATTGATTTTGGGATCACGAACGAGTGTTGGAGCAAATAGAGGTTAACGTAATCGCGGTTGGTTCACAAGATATTCTTTATAGATTTTAAAAATGATAATTGATGTCTTAAATGAAATCACGATTTAACGTTTAAATTCTCCAATGTGCATTGAACGAATACTAAAAACTTAAAAACTATTTTACAGAAAATTTTAAAACCTTTTTTAACACTGAAATTTTCTTAACACAAGCCTTTGACTATAAATCGGGGAAACTGGGATACACCTCAATTAACTCATAACTTGCTGCTTTTGACCTAGCTTTCCTTTTTTGAAAAAAATTTAGATTATTTTACCATAATATTATTAAAGCCTTATAAAGAGAAAAATATTTAATCAGACGTTATTTAGTTTTTCATAGAAGCGGGAACAAACAAGCATGAACAAGTGCAACAACAAGGAAATTGCGGGTGCTTTGCCGGCCTTTTAGAAAGAAGTAAACTCTTTTCTAGAAGTTAACTAAGCAGTGCCAGTCCGGAAAATTACCGGTGGTAAATTATTATATCAGTTAGCTGATCATTACAGCATTCACAAGTCCATTGTTTAAAATATGCCTCCCCAAGTATCGCCACAAAATTGGGAATAAACTTTGATGGAAATTAATGAGTAAAATATCCATCAGGCATGTTATCGAAATATAAAATTACTGACAACGTTTGAAGAGTTTTTGCTCGCAATAAATGAAACAAATGTTCGAAGCATTCATGCGAACGAATAAAAATAACTCAAGACTCTTGTTATGCACTGATGAAGAGTGCAATGCTCTCTTGAATCAATGAATCCAAGAGGAGGTAATTGTACTGCACGCTGTAGCAAATACTCAAACTTTTTTAATTATATATTGCGTAGTGCAATTTAAAAATTGTTAAGTCAATTAATAGATATATAGCAATAAAGCCGACAAATATTAATGAAGTCCGTAAAATGAATATTATTTCTTTATTTTCAATCGGAAATTTAATTATAATTTTATTCGAAAGGGCCTCAAAATATAACTCAAATGATAATTATAATTCCCGTTCGTCACATACATTGCACAGCACTGTAGTCATTGCTAACAAATATTCGTAACACCTGTGAAACTTTATATGAAAAATAGAACCATTAAAATAAGTAGGTGATAGAGATCATTTTTAGCTGGTCAGTTTGCCTGAGTCAATAAAAAATGAGAATTATCATGCGGACTTACAAGAACAATACCTGGTTGCGCGGAAAAATTATTGGATACTCTCACATTTTATTTGGTTGGTTATTGTTTGCCAATCTCTCTTTATGTCCCTCTACGCATTCAATTCCTCACGCACTGAAAGCCCCCCCCCCCCCTTCATTGCGTGAGGAATTGAATGCAAACTGAACGAGTCTAGAATATGACCCAATTTTCGGCCAATCAAAACGCACACCGTCGAGATGGAGGTGGCAAAATGGCCGACGCATAAAGGAGCGCCCGCTGCCGTCGAGCGACCTCTTCTAACGTACCACAAGACCAGGTGCATCGTCCACGAGGCTACAAGGAACCCTACCGTGGTAAGTGCTTCCTTCTAATTTGTCTTGAACTGTTTGATTTGTTTGATTTCCTTGTAACATTTCTCACCCTTAGCGGTTCAAGTAGAAACTCCTTCGAGATACTGGCAAAACCGTAGATTTAGGAATAGCGAGTGCATCGTCCAAGACTGCCGTGTGCCACGTCGGCCATCTTGTTTTTCTTGCAAAAATCCGTACATACAGTCCACATAGCAACATCTCGCATTATAAGGTCAAGGCTCGACCTGGGAATCGACCCCAAGACCCCAATCGCCGAAAACAATTCAGTTCATTGGCCCCATTAATACCAGCACATCGAGAATCATTCATTTTTCTATTACAGGCTATCAAAGTAAACCACACAGTTATGGTATAAGATTTTTTTATCGCGAAGGCAGTTTACAAACATAAATTGCACAAAGACAAACATCTAGACCCGGAAAAATTATCTGTAGGCCGTACAAATACTTGTTCCGTGCGGGATTCAAACGAGTGACCCTCAGCGCTGCTACTCATTGCTAAGCCACTGCACCACGGAGCCGTCGAATATCTACTTCCCCATATAGTCCAGGTGATGGGCAGCAGAATCTTTCAGATAACAACTAATAAAAAAACTTCCCTTGCTAACCCACCGGCCAAGCAAAGCAAAATCTACTATAAGGCAATCTATGGAAGAGTTCTGTGTTCAGTAGTGGATTTTTATAGGCTGTAATACATTAAAGTCTACTAATTTTTAGAGGTCATACTTGTCGTAGTAGTTAGTTGTGTTTATGTGCAGTTTTTTTTTAGTATTTCTAAGTTGTGGTCAGGATGATCCCTTGTGTTTCTCTCTGCCGCTTCTTACGATTCCATTTTTTTTATAGAACTGGGTGACAAACGAGCATACAGTCCACCTGGTGGTCAGTGGTTGCAGTTGTCCATAGACATCTACATCTTTCCTCGATCACGAATCAAAATGCAGATGCGTTGTCACCCGTGAGGACTAAGATGGAATGCCCTATTTCCAGCAAAAAGGGTCTCTGGCTCTCTACACTCACCATACCAAACACAGCAGTATTAAGCCACTATTTGGTATTCTGTGAGACCGTGGTCCTTCCCCGGTTGAGCCGACCCATTCGTGCTACAACTATATACTACTAATATAACTGCAGCATGGCTCTACCACATACAAAAATGAGATAGACATGGATACTCTAAGATAAATAATTTATATTTTGCATAAACGTTGGTCTCAGCTGGAAATAGAGCCTAGCAGGTATTCTAGATACTTATTAACGTGGTCACTCTTTTCAGAATATTTTGAATTATTTTGTTTGCATTCCAGAGGATCGTTGGCATTGGAAACTCCTTAAGATGCTACGAAGTAAGCCTATGAAACAAAAACAACTTCGCTTATTTTAAAGTTATCTCGCTGCAACATTAAATTTGTGAAATAAATGAAGCTGATTCAGGATTGAAGATGTTAAAGCATACTATTGATAGGAGCCGAAATTCCGAACAGTTTTGATAAATTAGAATATAAACAAGGGACCAACGTCATACCGTAGCGTCTCTTGCCATCGTATCTAAATATCCCGCATGATTCAAATACTGACGATACAATTATAGAGACAAGAGCCCTTCGGATGGTTTCGTTCAAAGAACTGTGACGGGAAAACCTACCTGCACATTTCTCACGTGAAAGTCCGTGGAGTCCAAACACGTCGACGCTACTACCAAAGGGACACTAATGAGGTTGACAAATTGCCGCTCCTAGACAGACTCCTTTGGCGATTCGCAAGCTTTCCCCATCAAGCAATGGGTCGAGATTACTTGATTGTACAGCGTACAACCAATGATTAAATTCGTTATTCGAAACAGCTAGAATGCGAATCTGATCTTGGTCACTGTGGGAATTGTGAAACAAATCTTTCTGCACAGACTGTACAAATTGAATGTCACGCTGTTTTTGTTGGTTAACTTCCAGAGAGACATTTTCACCGGCATAGAGCGTAAACCATGTTTACCTTGCCTCCGCAGCAAGGCACAGGTCAACTTTATTATTTAAAATCATATTACATACTCGTAAGTCATTGAGACTGGTGAGGCAAATCGTTACTTCGAACCCAGCTCGACCGAAAAATGGTGACGCTAATGGTTTCTGGGTTTGATTCCCGGGTCGGGCTAAAAATCAATTATGCGAGATCAATTATATGTGGACTGTATGCGTGGTTCTCTATAACAAAACCAGATGGCACGTGGCAGGCTTGGACAATGCACTCGCTATTACCTAATCTATTATCTAGCCGGTGCCTTGTGCGGGAATTAAACTTGAGCTGTCTGTTAGGAAAGAAAGGGACAGGGGTAAGCAGAACAAAAGAACAGCTCAAGATAAATTAAAAGGAAGCACTTACCGGGTTGGGTTTCTTTTAGCGGCCTCGAGGACGATGCCCCTGGTGTTACGACTACCTTGTAGGAGGGAAGAGGGGTGCGCGACGACAAATTACACTATTTTTTTTAAATATTAGTAACCACTCCTGGTAAACTTGAAACGCTTGTGTTAGGAGTGGTTCACGACAGTAGTCAAATGGCGGATTTGAACTCACGATCTTTTGAGTTATCAATCCGCGCCCTTCCATTAGGCTACTGTCGCTTCAGACTATGCTAAGTTAGCGGCTTAGTTCCAAGCGGTTACTACCAGATTGTTCTGTAGCCGACTGCCACAGGTGCAATCACATCTAGCGTCTATCTTCAACTGCGATGCAAGAGAGCGAGCGGCGGCAGCAGACGTCCTTTTATTTGTCGGCCAACTCCACCTCCATCTCGGCGGGGCGCGTTTCTTTATTGGCCTTAAAGATGACGCCATATTCTAGAGCCCCCCCCCCCCTTTCATTGAGTGTGGAAGGAATGCACGGATGGGATAGAGGAAGGCACTGGCTTGATAAATGCCTAACTATAAATATACAAATGCCAACGAAACAAAATGCGAGAGTACTCGGTTTTCCGCGCAACCAGAGACTATGGACGGATGTAAAATAGGAGACATTGCAACGCTAGAAACATTTCTTATACTAATACCACCAAATGCTATAGGTCATAGGAGATTAATTCCAGGCTTTTGTATTTAAAGTCAAATTTAGAATTTTTCTTAAAGCTATTTTAAGATTGTTATCAATATCATTCAATATATATGAACATTTCCAGACTAAATCCGAGCGTAGTATGTAAATTAAGGAACAAGAAGACAATATTTTAAAATAATAGGAGAAATGTGGAAGTTTAAGGTTTAGAATATATCAACTTGGTTTAAAAATTGATATTTTTATTCTAAAACAGGTTTAATACTATCTAAAAACCACGAGGCAATTAGCAGGTATAGAGATTCATGTAACATTTTTTATTTCTGGCGAAATTTCAAATTAAAGTATCTTTGTTAAACTCGATAAATTATTGGAAATAAATATTTCACATTTATTTCTATTTGGTTCAAGATCAATATTTTTAATAACCGTATATTTAGAATCTAAGACAGAGTTTTATAATCATTTAGGGATCAATATTCGATACCTGTTCCAGTTATCATATCATACTAATATTTGTAGCTTTGGGCTGGCCCAAGGGCTACCTTAGTGTTACTTTAACCTACCGGTAACCGGCTACACATTATTTTAGTCAAAGACTTTTATACCAGGGGACCGGAAATTCAGAACAAAAACTGTCACAGCTGTGGATTGCATGAGCGTACACGGCCGGTGGCCGCACCTCGTCGGGTGGGCGGTAAATACGCCACTCAGTCGTACTTTCTTACTCTTTTCTTAGGTAAATACGAAATAAAGGTATCTTAAATAAACTTCAAATGAAGTTGACAAAGTACTCACATAAATAATGACAGTGTTTGCTTGATAACAGTAAACACAATCAGTGTTAGATTGTTAAAAACACCGTTCTAGGTTTATAACAAAGGACGTGGTTTCGTCGCTCGCAGTCGACTAAAAATTTACGGATAATTGACCATAACATTATGAGCAATGTACTGGTGCCGTAGTGCCTGCCTAGTAGTATGCATAGAAACCTTTGGTCCTAGTCATGTTTGAATCCACTAGAATTCGAACATTAACCTACAAACAAACCTAAATCTTGAAAATCGAAAACCTCGTCAATCACCTTCTCGAAAATCATGCTAAGATTTTAGCAGAGATTTGTCGGATTATATCACCACTTATGTATGATATATAAAACCCACTAAACCTCGGGTACAGTAAGTTCAATGTAATCGAAAAACATGTATGACATAGTACGTTGCTAATAAAGTGTTTTAATGTAAGAAACATTGGAGGTAACTTGCTGATTTAACAAATTACTTAGTAAAATATGAGTCTGCTCAAAAGAGAAAAGAGGATGCGAACTAATTAATGTAATTCGCTTTTTCTTTGATCAGCTGGAGCCGACTCACAAAAGAACTTTGAATGGGCGGTTATCAATTAGATACGCCTCGTAGACTTTTACTAACACTTCTTATTTTACTTTTCTATTTAAACAAAATATATTGTTTCTATAAAAGTACTCAACTTATGTTTATAAAAAAAAGTTATATTTGAAAGAAAGATAAACGTCAATTCTAGACGACTCTTTGGCATATTGGCTTAGCAATGAGTTTCGGCGCTGAAGGCTGCGGGTTCAAATCCGGCACGGAACAATTATTTGTATGGCCTACAAATAATTTTTGCGGGTCTGGATGTGTGTACTTGTGAAATGTATGTACGCAAATTACCTCCACGATGCAGGAGAAAATCTTAGTGTGGGAGTTTTAAAAAACTCTGATGGTTTCTTTGCGCAATGACAAAGCGTTTGACTGTGGTTTGAATGTTATCAGCACGTCTGATAGAAATGAATGGTTTTTTCATGGTCTACAAAAATGATCTTCCCCGACAGCTGGTCAGTAAGCTAATTTGGCAACGAGCTGTCTGGAGAAAAGGTTCTTGAATGGCAGCCTTGTACAGGCAAGCACAGTGTTGGGTGACTCCCACTAGATGGATTGAAAATCTGATGAAATACGCAGGCAGATGGATGGTGGAGGCCTATGTTCAGTAGTGGACTTGTGGTGGGCTGTTTTAGTGGTAAAAGTGATGTCGAGCTAACATCTTCGAAAATTGAACAGCTTCTAGAAGGCAAGCGCAAGCAGCACAGCAAGATTCACATGAAATGAAATTCAATATTCTTCTTTGAAGTATCTTACTAAAGTGAAAAAAATGGAAACGACTTGTAAAGGAAACATCAACATCTTTGGAGACAAACTAAAATATTTACAGTTTATATTGTATTATTCACGAACAAAATGTGAATTTAGATTTCAAAAGTTTGACTGTATTTCTCGGAACTTCTATTGATTCCAAGCTCTAATAGAAAAATACTTATTGATAGTCTAGCTGCGAAATTAAATTCTGCAATTTTCGCTATTAGAAAGTTTAGAGAGTTGACTGATGAAGCGATAGCTAAATTAGCCTACTTTGCTTACCTGCACAGTATCATGTCTTATAGTTTATTTCTGTGCTGGATTGGAAACAATTTTCCAAAAGCAAGCAATACGGGCAATATTCAAATGCAAGTTAGTTTAAAATTAATATTCTGTGCGAGCCGACCCTTTTGTGCTGCATTATAACTGAAGCGTAGCTCAACCACGTGTAACTATAATTTTTAAATAACTCTCAAACAGTTTCAATAAAATAATAGTATAGGGTACGGTATAAGTGGAAAGTAATGAATAAATTTGTAGTGGTATCTTCGTGTATTGCGAATTGAATACGTATTTATGGGCAGTATATCACGACATTTGTAGGCATTTGATTTGTGAAATAGTTACATTTGCAATAAATAAGACTTATGTATGTTAGATATTTAGATTTTCCCCTTATTACCCGACTGCAAGAGTGCAAAAGAAGGTTAATATTTTACGTTTCGCATCTGTCACGGGGAGTGCTCTGAGGAATTATTCGCCAAATTTCATGAACGCACTACGCGGCAAACCTCCCGATACCATCCACACCATCTGGATGCTTGGCGGTCCAACACTGTACATTTAACTGGGAGTTTTCTTCCGCGTACGACCTCTTTGTGGAATAAATTATCACCGGCGATTTCTGCGGACCGACACGACCTGGGGACCTTCAATAAAAGATTAACTCCTTTCTAAGGGGCCGCTAACGCACCTGCAATTCCCCTGGTGTTGCGGTTGTTCATGGGCTGCGGTAGTCACTTACCATCAGGTGAACCGTAAGCTCGTTTGCCCCCTCTTATATAAAAAAAAGTTGGTACTTATTTGTACGGATGTAGAACGCCCATTTTTGTTTCCTTCTTTTTGGTGCCTTAATTATGATAACTCAATGAAGACCATTGTGAACTTATTTGTTACGCATATGGTCACACAGTATCATTATAATCAAAAAGTTGCGTTTTTATAAAAAAAATCAGTTTCTAGTAAATGTATATAAAACAAATGCTTCAGTGCTCATTCTTTATTTTAAGACACCTTTAACTTTTTTTAATACTTCTACTTTTAGGAATATCCGTAGTTTGTTTTATATATTTCACATCTAATTAATGTAAAATATTACTTATATTATAGAAAGAAATATAAATCTCTACATTAAACTAACAAATCAACTTCCACCGCTATGAAATCTTTCAAAAATTTCACCTCGTTGGCGTCGTGCTGGAGACAGAAAAATTCGTGGATAATTGAGCTGTCATTAAGGTCCAGTGCCAATCTTTTAATGTAATCCTGTTCCTAAAGCTGTTTTCTTTTCGGTCTAACTACCTTGAGGAAAAGGAATTATTCAATAATCTAGTACAGACTTTAATAAAAAAATAGTAAAGCAAAAAGGTGACATAAAAATTTAAAAAAAAACCAAATGATGTATGGAGTCTGGTGTTACATGAAAGGTACAGGGTATACCGCGTAGTGGCGGTGTAAGAATTTGCACTGCCCAAAATCATCCTGTGGGTGTCGTCAGCGGTGACAGAGGGAAAACATAAGGGGATAGGCAGCAGCGTCTTCCTAATGACGACTAAATATAAAATCAAAATCATCCTGTGGGTGTCGTCAGGGGTGACAGAGGGAAAACATAAGGGGATAGGCAGCAGCGTCCTCCTAATGACGACTAAATATAAAATCAAAATCATCCTGTGGGTGTCGTCAGGGGTGACAGAGGGAAAACATAAGGGGATAGGCAGCAGCGTCCTCCTAATGACGACTAAATATAAAATCAAAATCATCCTGTGGGTGTCGTCAGCGGTGACAGAGGGAAAACATAAGGGGATAGGCAGCAGCGTCTTCCTAATGACGACTAAATATAAAATCAAAATCATCCTGTGGGTGTCGTCAGGGGTGACAGAGGGAAAACATAAGGGGATAGGCAGCAGCGTCTTCCTAATGACGACTAAATATAAAATCAAAATCATCCTGTGGGTGTCGTCAGGGGTGACAGAGGGAAAACATAAGGGGATAGGCAGCAGCGTCTTCCTAATGACGACTAAATATAAAATCAAAATCATCCTGTGGGTGTCGTCAGGGGTGACAGAGGGAAAACATAAGGGGATAGGCAGCAGCGTCCTCCTAATGACGACTAAATATAAAATCAAAATCATCCTGTGGGTGTCGTCAGGGGTGACAGAGGGAAAACATAAGGGGATAGGCAGCAGCGTCCTCCTAATGACGACTAAATATAAAATCAAAATCATCCTGTGGGTGTCGTCAGGGGTGACAGAGGGAAAACATAAGGGGATAGGCAGCAGCGTCCTCCTAATGACGACTAAATATAAAATCAAAATCATCCTGTGGGTGTCGTCAGCGGTGACAGAGGGAAAACATAAGGGGATAGGCAGCAGCGTCTTCCTAATGACGACTAAATATAAAATCAAAATCATCCTGTGGGTGTCGTCAGGGGTGACAGAGGGAAAACATAAGGGGATAGGCAGCAGCGTCCTCCTAATGACGACTAAATATAAAATCAAAATCATCCTGTGGGTGTCGTCAGGGGTGACAGAGGGAAAACATAAGGGGATAGGCAGCAGCGTCTTCCTAATGACGACTAAATATAAAATCAAAATCATCCTGTGGGTGTCGTCAGGGGTGACAGAGGGAAAACATAAGGGGATAGGCAGCAGCGTCTTCCTAATGACGACTAAATATAAAATCAAAATCATCCTGTGGGTGTCGTCAGGGGTGACAGAGGGAAAACATAAGGGGATAGGCAGCAGCGTCCTCCTAATGACGACTAAATATAAAATCAAAATCATCCTGTGGGTGTCGTCAGGGGTGACAGAGGGAAAACATAAGGGGATAGGCAGCAGCGTCCTCCTAATGACGACTAAATATAAAATCAAAATCATCCTGTGGGTGTCGTCAGGGGTGACAGAGGGAAAACATAAGGGGATAGGCAGCAGCGTCCTCCTAATGACGACTAAATATAAAATCAAAATCATCCTGTGGGTGTCGTCAGCGGTGACAGAGGGAAAACATAAGGGGATAGGCAGCAGCGTCTTCCTAATGACGACTAAATATAAAATCAAAATCATCCTGTGGGTGTCGTCAGGGGTGACAGAGGGAAAACATAAGGGGATAGGCAGCAGCGTCCTCCTAATGACGACTAAATATAAAATCAAAATCATCCTGTGGGTGTCGTCAGGGGTGACAGAGGGAAAACATAAGGGGATAGGCAGCAGCGTCCTCCTAATGACGACTAAATATAAAATCAAAATCATCCTGTGGGTGTCGTCAGGGGTGACAGAGGGAAAACATAAGGGGATAGGCAGCAGCGTCCTCCTAATGACGACTAAATATAAAAAATTGCAGCTGCCAACTCGCTTGCCAAATCTGGCAACTGTGGCAAAAAACTCCCATATTGAGCAATCTATGGTGGATATCTATGTTAAACCGTGTATTTTATCATGCTGTAACGGGCGGTATTAATGTGGTAGCTCTGAGACAAAGCGCTTGCCTTAAATTTCACAGCACACGAGGAATATGGGTTCCCTACAGTATCAATGAAATTGTTAATGTTTGGTGTAGTGATAATTATATATCTTGCGTTTGAGTGTAGAGAAAAACATCGTGAAAAAATGTGCATATCTGAGATGAGAAATTCCATTTCTAGGACCTGTGAAGACCACCAAAACTAATTTTTAGCTTAATTGTTAGCAATGAAAATTTTCCGAATATATACTGGGGTAATGGTTTTTAAATTTTTTGAAGTGAAAACTTCTTAGGAATAGTGATTTGAAACTTGATAAAACGAAAAGGTGGCACTAAAAAGAGACACATATATAAATCTATAGGACTTAGCACGCGAAAGAATGAAATAAAATACAGTAACGTTTCCTATTATCTCGTTCTCCTATTCTGAAGGTTTCACTTCTACCGCGTGTGAATTACACACGTGTACAATCGTTAAAATTCTTAACTTAACTTTCTAAATAATGATTATCAACCGGTAATTATTAGAATATTGTATTAATAAATTAATACTAAAAACATTTTTAATAACAATCTTTTAATATAAATCCTCTAAAAAGAAGAAAATATACTTTAAATTAAACCAAACACATAAATTTATTACATTATACAATTTAATGATATACTTGTCTCGAGATTTACCTTTTTTATTTTTAACTTCCCAGTGGGAAGTTATTATAATTGATCCGAATTTGCAAATTGGAAATCTTAATATATCTGCACGTTTCAAGTTCTTTAGAGTCGAATAGTATTGCTTTAAAGTGGATGTCCCTATTCGCACATGTACGTATGTATGTATGTGTGTATGTTCAGATTCAATTTTCGTCTCGCGTATCTCGAGAACAAAGATTTATATTGACATTCGACCAGTTTCATTTAACGCATAATTTTGTAACTTAGACCTTATAAAATTTTGAGCAAAATTGGTCAAGTCGGTGTTTGTGCGGAATGATTAATTGTATAAAATTTTAAAACATATGATATTTTTTATTTTATCCACTGGGACCTTCAGGGTCGCACCTAGACCGTTTTTTTCGCAGAATTACCTACTTATGTCGATGTCAATACACAGGCACAGGTAAATCTCGCGACGAGTCTTAATATCATGTAAATTATATAATGTGATAAATTAAAGGGTTTAATATAATTTAAACTCTATTCTCTTCTTTTTCGAGTATTTAAAATAAAAGCTTGTTTATAAAAAGGTTTTTCTTTAACTATTAATACATTTTTTATTTTTTATGTTATCGCTGCACATTATTCTTAGTCTGTTTATTTCAATTATTTCGTTTGTTGCATATTGTTGGGTTTTGACCACCATCTTAGACCATTTAAACTTAAATGACCTATTACCAATAGCGGGACGTATATAGGCTGTAAGCGATCACTACACATTGAAAAAACAATTTTACAGATTTTATCGCATTCATTAATTTTATACCCGACGTTCAAGTCCGTGACCATGGGTTCTGGAAAGCACTGGGGTGCTTTCCAGAACCCATGGTCACGGACGGAGACTGATGTGATTGACGTCCCGATGTCAGAGTTAACCCGAAGTATTGTGTGTTTGTGGATTATCAAATCTGATGTAATGGCGGTTGCCATCTAGAATATGCATTTGTGATCATATCTTAGACGGCCAAAACGTCGGGTATTAAAATTACGCAATTGAGGGAGAGCGGGTGCCATGCTTCGTAGGTGGTTTGGCGACCACCGCTTTTTAATTTTGGGAAGACCCTGTCGCCCACCATCTGTTTTGCTTTTCTCTGTCGCATTTTACGACACCCACGGGATGATGTAGGATAATAGATGAGATGAGATGAAGTAGATATTCTTACACCGCCACTACTTATTTATTTTATTAATATTTCATTAAAATTATATAATACACTATTATATATATATATATATATATATATATATATATATATATATATATATATATATATATATATATATATATATATATATATATATACTTACAAAAGATTATAAACACGTTATAAATTACCACTGAAATTAGTTTTACTGGGCTACCTACTAAAATAGAAATAATAAGATATCGTTCATTCCACGATCAAATTTTTTTCTAATGTTTAAATACGTACGGTAATTGAAAAGTCCTGTTGCGGTTCAAAAGTACTCATGAAGGAACCGAACATACGAAGTAGGTATAGCAAATTTCGAAAACATCAAACACTACATTTGTAGTTTTTCTACAAATATAAAGATGAATAAAGTTAATACGATTTAACTTACTTCATAAGTAGGTATGCATCTAAAATAATAAAAAATATACATATCTAAACAGAGAAATAATTTATACTTTACGTCATAAAACCATGCTTAAACTGTAATAAAAATGTCCTCTTTCTTTCGAATTTCCGTCACGGCGGCCAGTCTCAACGGAGACCAGCTATCTGCTCTAAACGGGATTATAGTTCACGAGTGGTGTGCAAGCACTGGTGCACTCTCCATCTTCTAACTCTCGTAGCCCGATGGGACCATAGTATGACAACCGGAGTGAGATCAGGGCAGGAGCTACGGTTTTAATTGCTACTGGGTACTAGGTTTTCCCCTGGGAACCGCAAGATCGACGAGGCAGCCGCACGGGTCTAGTGGTCATAAAAAGTGGCCGTAACTATTTATCGTTATTTGTTTATATACATACTAATAATAAATAGTAACAATATAATAATACTACGTCTTGGCGTGGTGTTGAAACCTTTGAACATGACATGTTAATGTGTTCTATGCCAAAAGAACTAAAATTAAACGGCAACGAATAACGTTATAAACTTGGCATTGATTCAACGAGAGCGTCTTAAGTACGTGCACGAACATTAACTTGCACCAGTAAACGGTGCGAATCAGACCATTGTGTAATTTAATAGATAAACGTAAACGGGTTAACTGTATCGTATTCCGATGATATCCTGAGCGAGATTAGAATGGCTCTCCAGCACCTTAAAAACGACAAGTCCCCGGGCGAGGATGCAATTACAGCGGAGCTTCTGAAAACGGGTGGAACACCGCTACTTGAAGTCCTTCAGAGGCTCTTTAATTCCGTCCTCCATGGTGGCACTACTCCGGAGGCGTGGAGCAGAAGTTCATGGTCGGTGGTCTTGTTCTTCAAGAAAGGTGACAACAGCCTCTTGAAGAACTCAGATCGATATCCTTTCCGAGCCGCGTCTACGTGCTGTTTTTGAGAGTCATAACGAATCGTCTCGCACGCAGACTCGACGACTTCCAGCCTTCCGAACAAGCCGGTTTCCGAAAAAGCTTTAGTACCATAGACCACATACATACCCTTCGACAAATTGTACAGAAATCCGAAGAATACAATCTGCCACTTTGTCTGGCGTATGTGGACTATGAGAAAGTCTTTGATTCCGTCGAAATTTGGGTGGTGCTACAGTCTCTTCAGCGGTGCCAAGTTGATTGTCGGTATATCGAAGTGCTGAAGTGATTGTATAGTAAGGCTACGATGGCTATCCTAGTACAGAACCAGAGTACGAAACCTATCCATCTGCAGAGAGGTGTAACACAGGGTGACGTTATTTCCCCGAAAATCTTCACCGCTGCATTGGAAGACGTTTTCAAGCTACTGGAGTGGAAAGGATACAGTATTAACATCAATGGCGAGTACATCACTCACCTTCGATTTGCCGACGATATAGTCCTTGTGGCAGAATCGCTAGAGAACTTAAGCACTTTACTCAATGACCTCAATAGTGCCTCCCAACGGATAGGTCTTAAGATGAACATGGACAAAACAAAGATGATGTTTAATGTCCATGTCACACCTATGCCGGCAGTTGTTGGGAGCACTAAGCTCGAAGTTGTTGACGAGTACGTTTACCTGGGACAAATAGTCCGACTGGGTAAGTCCAACTTCGACCGAAAGGTCAATCGACGGATTCAACTCGGCTGGGCAGTGTTCGGGAAATTACGACGCATCTTGTGGTCAGGAATACCTCAAAACCTGAAAACTAAGTTGTAAAACCAGTGCGTGTTGCCAGTAATGACCTACGGCATCGAGAAGTGGTCCTTCACTGCTGGCCTTATGAGGACGCTCAAAGTCGCGCAGCGAGCTATGGAGAGGGCTATGGTCGGAGTTTCTCTGCGTGATAAACTTAGAAATGAGGATATCCGCAGTAGAACCAGAGTGACCGACATAACCCAATGGAATAGTAAGCTGAAGTGGATATGGGCTGGCCATAAAGCTCGAAGAACCGACAACCGTTGGGGAAAAAAGGTTCTCGAGTGGCAGCCTCGTACCGGTAGGCGAAGTGTAGGGCGACCCCCCACTAGATGGAGTGACGACCTGGTAAGACATGCGGGAAGTCTATTGATGCAGGTAGCTCAGGACCGTGCTTTGTAGCATACCTTGGTCAACCAATAGAAGAGAAGCCAAAAGAAAGCCTATGTTCAGCAGTGAACTTGTAAATGGCTGTAATGATAATGATGATGATGGGTTAACTGTTGCAGATTTTTTGAATTTTACTGTTCCACAAAATGAAAGTATACTTCTTTTTAAATCTTAATCTTTGCGAGACATTCACAAACATTACATCACACATAATATTCAATTTATTAAATATTTAAAGTAATAAATAAAAAAATAAATAATGAGTTAATAAATATAAAAATAATTCGAAGGATTGAATTCGGCTAGGCAGCGTTCGGGGTTTACTACACAACTTCTCGTTAGATATACCTCGAAACGAAAACAAGATTGTGAAAACCAGTGCGTGTTTCAAGTGACGACTTATCGATCTAAAAAGTGTCCTCCACTGCAGGCCCTATAAGGAAGATCAAGGTTGCTTAGGTGCTACATTCGTATTCTCTCTGCGTGATAAACTTAGGATTGAGGAGAACCAGAGTGACCGACACAGCCTAAAGGATTAGTAGTAGCTGAAGTGGCAATGGGCAAGCCATGTAGCTCGAAGAACCAATAAACGGTGGGGAAAAAAGGTTCTTTAGTGGCACCCTCGTAATGTTAGGGGAAGTGATACGGACCCGGTATGGTATGCAGAAAGTCATTGGATAAAAATGCATCAGAACCGTGCTTTGTGGCATTCTTTGGAGGAGACCTTCGCTTAGCAGTGGACTTGTGAATGGCTGTTATGATAATGACGAAATAAAATAATAAAATACACGCACATATAGCGTTTCTAATATGCGAATATTCTAAATTTACCTTTTAATGTTTCACTAATAAACTACTGTTTAGTGGCTGTGTAAGATAATCGTCCACCCATATCTTATCGTGGATGTCATAATAGGCGACTGATGGGCACAAACCAGGAGATGGGCAGCAACGTCTTTCTAATAACAACTAAAAATTAAATATACTGTGGTTGTCAACCCGCCAGTCCGACGGTACATTTGTGGCAAGTGTCCCTCTTTAAGACAATCTATAGGCAGGCCCATATTCAGCAGTGGACTTGAATGCTGTAATGAATGATCAATGACTTTCACTCCAGGAAAAATTGTGTCATTTTAAATACAATACGTATATAATAATCCGTAACCTCTAAACAATTAAGAAACAAAAGCTATATATAATCGACATGTTAAATCAGGTCGATCCAGAAAAGGTACAAGTTTTGTGGCTTGTAAAGTTCATTTTTCTGATTCCTTTTAGGCCGGTTTCCTACGATCATATCGACGTGACGAACATACTGAAGAAGCTATTAATTTTAAAAAGTGATTTGTTAAAACTTAAAGAAAATTATACGGATATAAAGCAGTATAATGAACTGAAACGAGAGATTGCAGGTATGAGAAATACATCTATTTTTAATAGTTTTGAATACAATATACATTATCACGAAACGAGGTGCCTATTTATCAGATTCGCACTGTGATAGTGGTAGCATAGGCTTACCACACATTACATTATCCCCCGAAAATAACTGCGAGTTAGATTTGTGCGATATTAATAGTCAGATAAGTCGGGTACCTCAACAACAAAGCTCATTTACTCCAACTCAAGAGCAAAGCGGACACGTGGAGGCTAATACTGCGGTTTTGCACACTCCTAATGCTGCGCGTCACGTGCTGCCTGCCTGCAGCAACGCCGGCACAGCAGATCACAGTTTTGCATTTAGTGACGTATGCTGATGAGCCCGCGTGGGACTCAATCACTTTGACATCTACTAATGTAAACAAGCATTCTGATGTTAATATTTTTAAAGACAGTGAACGGAAGATATTGAAACCAGACGAGGAATGGAGACTTGTGCAAAGAAGAGGACTGAAGTGTAGGTTTATAGGGATGTACAAGCACAGATATTGCGGAAAATTTTAAAGCAGCCGACATTAAGATCCCATTATTTATAAATAATGTTGATAAAGAAACATCAGCGTATAATATAATAAGGTATATATTTAAGAGACAACAGGTGATCATATTTTTAGTAGATATTAAAATGAAGTATGAGCGTGAATATAATATTATAAATAAAATTGATATATTTCTTGATAGTAGTCTATGGCCTAAGAGAATATCATTTCACAAATATACTAACTTCAGAAACCGTACAGCAGGTAAAAACCACATTAATTATGTTTTAACTTTAATTGTCATTGAAACAACTTGTGTTTTTCTTGCTCTGTACATATTAAATTGAAACACTGGGAATTAGTGTTCAATCAAAGTGCTATTTGTGTTGTATTTGGAGATTGACTTACATACTACATTGTTAAATGATAAATATAGTAAAACTGTACTCTGAATTAGTTAATTTTTGTGTTTAAATAGTGTTTTACATTTGATTAAACCCGTTTATTACTATTTTCTTTTACTACCCTCGTAAAATTTGACATTATCAGCTGTCAAAAAGTGACCATAGACAATACCGGGTTGCCACATAAAGAAATGTGATATGGGACCCGTATTTTCGTAAAGATATATTAATACTGGAAAATGTTCAAACGAGGGCCACAAAAATGGTAATACAACTGCGGAACATGACATATGAGCAACGAATGAGAAAGCTTAACCTCACAACAATAGAGAGCCGTAGGCAGAGATGTAGACTGATTGAAACATACAAAATACTGACAGGTTATTACAATGCTACTTCTCTGCCAAATTTGTACTTACTAAGTAGCAACAAACGTCTAAGAGGACATCAATTTAAACTTTGCCATAGGACTGCCAAGCGGAATCCTATGAAGAATTTTATAACAAATCGTGTTGTCACCAAGTGGAATAAGCTACCATAAAATATGATAGATGCTCCTACATTGAATGCCTTCAAGTACAGATTGGATAAAATCTCCAAACACTAAGACGCACACGCATCAGCTTTTTTAACTGCTAGTGTGTTTATGCATAAATAATAAAATAATAATGTTGTATCATCTAAATAATAGATAGTAATTACTTGAAAATTATATCGTTTAATTGATAATCAGTCACAAGATCAGTCGAGGGCATACGAGCGCTATGTCAATGTGCGGATATCATAGTATTGCAAAAGACATGGCTGTTATCGCATGATGCAGCCTACATCGCGGCAATCCATCCAGAATTTGACTATTGCAGTAAGTCTGTGGATAACACCGGTGACGAATTGTTTAGAGGTCTACCGTACGGTGATGTTGCCATTATGTGGCGTAAATCTTTCTTTACATCAGTTTCCATTATGCAGTGTAACTCATTGCATTTGGCCGCGATTAAAACTGTTGTGAACGACAGGACTACGTTATTTATCACCGTATGTATGCCCTGCGATTCGTTGGACAATTTGACAGAATTTACAAACGGTCTCAGTGAAATAAATGCTATAATAGAATGTAATAATATTGATTTTATATTTGTATTGGAAGATTTTAATGCGCATCCTGGCGAATTGTTTTTTAATGAAATAAATAATTTTTGTTGTGAACGAATATGGGAAATAGTGGACTGTGACTATTTAAAAATATGACACGTTTACCTATATAAGTGATATCAATGGTTCTCACAGTTAGCTGGATTATTGCACTCATGAAATCTGTTGTAAATATTAGGTTACTTTACGATGTTTTCTGATCTTACCACTTTCCACTTGAAAAAACTATTGATATGGAAACACTAAGTTATAAAGTACAAAAACTTAATCTTAAATTTAATTATTAATTGAAATAAATATGTTAAACCATTTCACAGCGACGCTCGAATTGAAAATAAAACCTAAAATAGAAATTTATTACAAAAAAAAAACGAAATAAATTAGAAGACTGTTTAAATCCATAATAAAATGGTGTCAGAATAAAGACCAAAAAATAAAAATGTGAATTTTGGCTACACATATTAAAAGCAAAGACTTTTATAAACTTTGGAAACAAACCAACAAAATAAATCCAAGACTGAGAGGCCCTGCGAGTGTAGAAGGTAAAAGTGATGCGAGGAGAGAGGCGAATATTTTATAAAAACCACTCTAAGTATACTAATTAAAAATCATCGTAGAATTTCGATGCAGGTATCCGGGATGGAAATGAAACCACGTGCTTTACGGTTAAATATGTTAAAGACGGAATTAAAAACATGACACGCGGTAAATCTGCAGGTCATGACTAATTTCTCGGGAAGCCCATAGGAAGGGGGCTTCGAAAGAAGTGCTTTGTGCCAAACCCGATCGAAGGCCTTCGCAATGTCCAAACTAAAGGCCAATGTCTCCGCCCTTGGACTCCACTGCCTCCGCCCATCTATGAGTCCAATAGACCAGAAGACTACGAGCTGATCGGCCACGACAAAAACCGTATTGGCGATCACTAATCAGCAGGTGATCCTCAAGGTACCTCTTAAGCTGGCAGTTTACAATGGACTCCATTGTTTTGGAGAACAAGAAGGTGATGGCGATAGGCCTGTAGTTGGACGGGTCTGAGCGGTTGCCTTTTTTGGGATCGGGTGAAAAAAAGCCATCATCCGTGATTTGGGGACTACGCCCGAAAAAGACGAGTTCAAACCGGTGCCAACTCTGGAGCACACGTTCCTCAGCATAATTAGGGAGATTCCCTCAGGCCCACTCGACTTGTGGTTAGCCAGGGAGAGGAGTGCTTTGCGAAACGAACACTGTGTGAACCGCATCTCCAGCACGAAGCTTTCACACCGCGGGATGGTTGGCGGCGTACTCCTCCATCGTCGAGAGTCGAGTTTGACGCAAAGAAAGAGCTTAGAAGATTGGCTTTCGCCTTTGCGTCATCGGCCAGTGAGTCGACCTCCCTATGCAGAGATGGAAGAGATGGCTGACTAAAATTTCCCTGGACAACCTTGATGAGGGACCGGATTCAGAAGAAAGGCTAACTAGTTTTTCGCCAATTCTTCCTGTGTGCTCTGACTTTGCCTTGATTTTTAGAGCTCTGGTGTTTACATCCCGAGACGTTGATCCATCAGCCCAGGCTTGGTAGTACTACTGCTTATAGCATGATGCTATTTTACAGGAGCGACCAAACCACAGAGGACCACAGAGGAAGGATTAAAAAGTTCCAAACCCTGAGGTACCACATCAGCTTCAGTATCAGCAACAACGTTGGGATCGTCCGGCGCGGAGCTAACCCGCCCCTAAGGGTAGGATGCAAAGAAAGACCACCTCCTATCCCAATCTGCTGATCTATGGTGCTAAACACGGCGGCAGCCTGCAGAATAGAAACGCGATTTCAGTGTGAGTGGCACAACACTTCGGACAAGACAATATTCCGAGAAGCCTAAAGGGACGTCGTCGGAATTCTGATATCCGTCAGGGTGAGAGGTCAGCAGAAGGTCCAACAAGGAAGGTGCATGATCTCCCACATCTGGAATTCGCGTAGGCAAAGTAACCAGTTGTGCCAGACCATATTGTGCCAAGGCAAAATCATGAACAAATCACCCCGCATGATCGGTTAAACGTGAACCAAGATATTCGGTGTGATGGGCGATAAAATCGCCGAGGATCACCATCTATGCGGAGGGAATCTGCTGCAGCAACGAATTTGTAGCCAACTGGACGTGGTCGAAGAGTTGGTCTGTTTCGGCATTACCGCTATGGGACCTATAGAGGCAGCGGTAGACGCGCGGATGTTCGTTGCTGCCTACGCGTAGCCAAAGGATGGACAGGTCCGAACCTTCAAGACGGCCGAGGCGTCAAGAACAGATGTCCTCTCTGACGTAAACGCAAACTACAGCCCGAGGCACAAAGAAGTGTACCTGTTTGTACCGCGGGTAGGAGAGATACGAGGCATTCGCCGGAGAGGACACCTGAGTCTCGGTCAGAAAGAGCAGAGCTGGTCTCTCAGTGTCGAGATGGTAATGGAGGGTTTTTAGGTTATAGTGAAGTCTTCTGATATTGCAGAAATTCACGGAGAGCGTGGCAGGGGCTGCCTTGGTCTTGTTGCTCCGTTTTCCCTGAGCAGTTGTTGTCTTGAGCGGAATTTTGCCCCCTTCAGAATACGCGGGGCGGCTGGAACACCCATGCTCAGGAGTGGAATTACTCTAGTCGTGGATTATTACAAAAGTTATAGCCTACTACGCTCCATTCCTAGGCTTCGGCCTCCCGTCATTTCTGAGAAGGTTTTTGAAGGACTGTTGGTTTTTTTCGTAAAGTCCTTATATGTCTTTGAAATATTTTTTTAATTGTAACTACATTCAGGTTTCCTCACAATGTTTTCTTTCACTTTATAAAGTTACAGCCTAAATACGTCCTACTGCTGGGGGCACAGGCCTCGCCTCATGTCTGAGAGGGTTTTAGGACAGGGACATGTTCACCACGCTGCCCCGACACGTGTTGGCGAACTTCACATGTCTTCGAAATATTTTTTTCTTATTCCTCATACATGCAGGTTTCCTCGCGATATTTTACTTCACCGCCACGCACGTGGTAAATCAGTATTTAAAATTGCAAATAACAATTTCAGTGGTGCCGGCGGGGATCGAACCCGGGTTACTGGCGTCCTGTTATATTTTTTTGTAGGATAAGGGTGACAAAAAGCACACAGTCTACCTGATGGTAAGTGGTTTGCTGTATCCCATAGACATCTACATCTATCATCGATTACGAATGAAGATGCAGATGCGTTGTCACCCGTGAGGAATATGATGGAATGCCTCCTTTCCTGAAAAGTGGGTCTTCGGTTCTCTACACTCACCATATGAAACACAGCAGCGTTGCGCCGCTATTTTACACTGGTATTCTTTGAGGGCGTGGTCCTCCCTCGGTCGATCCGACCCATTAGTGCTGTAACTATTTTTATAGCTCCAGCATGGCTCTACCAGCACGCGCTTAACCTCTTAGCTACCACGGCTATATTTATATATATAAGATTAATTATTAACCTCTTCCTCATTTTATTTTTTCGCATTTTCCAGTTTTATATTTTTTAATAAAATACTGATTTAAAAATATTGATGAAATGGATACGATATGTAGTTTATAAAATACTACCTTTTCTATGCAACTTCATCCGCGTGAATTTATGGTCTGACATACCTATCTGTATTCTCATAAGAATATACATTCACTTACATGAGAATAGTTTAAAAAATAAATTACTTACTTTTTTGGAATAATTACACAAGCTAAATGTACAAAATAATTTTAATCAAATGTTTTGACGGTAGTTACTTTTTTGTTCGATACTCGGGCTGGTATGTTTGTTCCAAAGACCGAAATGACTGGAAGTGGCTTACATTAATGTGATGTGTGAAATCTGTGCGAATATGTTTGAGTAGTTTTTTAAAGTAGCTATGTTCTTCGACTCTTATATTTTTTGGCAATTTATTTTATAATTCGACCACTTCGTGCATAATACTTTTTTTACCGTAGATTGATCGGGGTGCGTACAATTTTAGTTCTTCTTTTTGTCTTAATTTCATTTTACGTACTTTTTATTGTCATTTAGAGTGATAATAGTAAGTATGTACAATATGTAACGTAATTAACGCACACCCTCAGACACCCCAATTAGTATATTATGTTATAATCATAATACATACACTGAATTTTTATTGAATAAAACTAAATTTACGGATTCTATTGCGTTTATTTAACTGATTTTACTTATTTTTAATTCCCGACGTTTCAGGTGCTTTACAGTACCCATGGTCACGGGGGGAAATGAGATGTTTGACGTCCCAATGTCATTGTTAGCCCGGCTACCTTCAGTTTTGGTCCAATTTACGAAAAACGAACTTACAGTATCTTGAAGTTTTGCAGTGGTATGCTTGGGTTTGGGTTTAATTTTGTTAATTATAGGATCCAAGCAGATGGCAGCACCCAACCATATTCTCTATTGAAATAAGGATGTTTTTTTAATTTCAATAGCCTCACGTATCATCCTTGGTAGGAGTCGGTGTTCTTTCACGATTCCTACCAAGTTCACGATTCGTGAAGCACCGACGCTCCGGGAAGTCTGCAGTGTGTGAACATGTTCCAGATCGTCCCCACCATTACATCAGATTTGATAAACCACAAATCCTGACAAAAGAACACCGATTCCTGAGTGGCCAAAATAAAACAGACACCTATCGTGGGCATAAAGTGTAACATCACCTTTTAGTTCAATTTGGTGGACACTATTTATGTTCAGTAAAAAAAGTTTGGGCCCGAAACTTAGCTTTGAGGCACGTTATAATTTTGGGATTACTCTCAGTACTACCAATTTTGACCACTTGATATCTATCCGTAAGGTATTATTTGAATATTTTACGTGCGGTTCCCTTCAAATCAATATCTCTTAATTTTTATTTTAAAAATAGTTCGAAACACCACTTTATACGTGACAATAGCAATGCTCGTTTACGCTTATGCAGTTGTTTAAAGTACATTTTTAGAAAAGGTTTGATGTTAGATTGTTCCGGTTTCCTGTATACAGCACACATATACATGTTATAATTTTCAATATGAAACTAGATTATATATATATATATATATATATATATATATATATTAAATATTAGCAGTGGCTTGTTTAATGCAGCGGTCGGTGCAAGGGTGACTCAACAACAGCAAACCGGTTCACCGCTGGCTGCCCTTGCTACGAGAGTTCGCACCATGCCACCAGTACGTTTACGTATGCCATACTGTTCGTTTGCTGACTATTTACTTGTGATGAGAAACTGTTATTATAATTAATTCGTTCGTTTGAGACTCTTAGTTCCTGTGCTATCTTTCTATATGTAACTATCACTCTATTCTCCTTCTGTTTGTTCTAAAGACTTGTAACTTGTGTAAATTATAATTATTTAAACTGAAAGACTATTGAATTTTATTTTACTTACACAAGCAGCATAACAAATATTAAATTGAACTATAAAGTGGTGACACGGTAAAAGTGCACAATATAATTATGAGTGAGAAACAAAAGGCCGCCGAACAAAATCTCGCCTCATCATCCGGTGTTTATCGAGTCGATGTTCGAATACCGCCATTTTGGCCAGAAAAACCAGCAATTTGGTTCGCGCAAATCGAAGGACAGTTTGCGATTTCAAATATAATAGCAGATGCGACGAAATTCTATTACATAGTTAGTCAACTCGAACCGCAATATGCATCCGAGGTCGAAGATATAATTATCTCCCCTCCAAACACAGATAAGTGCGAAAAGCTAAAAACAGAACTAACCAAACGGCTGTCGGCATCTAGAGACAGGAAAGTAAAACAACTTCTAATGCATGAAGAACTAGGCGATAGAAAACCTTCACAATACCTACGGCACTTACAACATTTGGCTGGACCGGGCATACCTGACGACTTTCTTCTAACTATCTGGATGAGTCGATTACCAAACAGCACGCAAACTATAATAGTGTCACAAACGACCACTTCTCTTGAGGCACTAGCGGAGCTAGCCGATAAGATTCACGACGTTGTTCCTCCATATCCACATCCACAAATAGCGTCTACATCAAGCCTTGCACCAGAGGACTGAGTACAAAAGCTGGAAGGTCAAATAGCTGAGCTCACCAGGCAAGTGAAGACCCTAACGACTCAACTAAACAAGAGACGTCCTAGATTACGAAGCAGAAGCCACCCAAGAAGTAACACCAGGTCGCCTTCTGGTCACAGCAGGTTCCCTATGTGCTGGTATCACAATAAATATGGTGATCGTGCAAGTATGTGCATTAAACCATGCGATTATACCCAGTCGGGAAATGAGCAAGGGAATCGGTAACGGCGACCTACGATTGCCCAAGTACTGGTCGCTTATTCGTTACTGACCGCAACACAAAGATGCAGTTTCTCGTTGATACAGGCAGCGATCTCTGTGTTTTTCCACGAGCGGCAATGAAATAGAATAGGCATAAGACTAATTATCAACTAAGTGCAGCAAATGGTTCGATAATAAATAATTATGGCTATGTTCATTTAATGTTAAATTTAGGCTTGCTCCGTGACTTTACTTTTCAGTTTGGTGTAGTAGATGTTACAAAAGCAATTATAGGTGTAGATTTTTTGTCATTTCACAATTTGGTTGTCGATTGTAGAAATCAGCGCCTCATAGACAGTGTTACTACACTCCCCAGCACGGCTTTGCCTGCTAATTTAGATATATTTTCTGTTAAGATTACTACTGGTGATTCGGTTTATCATGATGTTTTAAAAGAGTTTCCTGATATTCCACGCCCATCGGGGGTTCATAATGTGCCAAATCACAATACAGTGCACCATATTCGGACCACTCCGGGCTCGCCAGTAGCTAGTACACCTAGGCGATTATCGCCTGATAAATTAAAGATTGCAAAAGAGGACTTTACAGCAATGTTAAAGGTTGATATTGCTAGGCCTTCAGAATCACCATGGTCATCACCATTGCATCTCACACCCAAGAAGGATAATGGGTGGCGATCATGTGGTGACTATAGGGCTCTGAATTCTAGAACAATTCCAGACCGCTACCCCGTACGTCACATTCAGGATTTCGCTCAAAATATTTCCGGTTGCAAAGTATTTACAACGATCGATCTAGGCAAAGCCTACAATCAAATTCCGGTCAACGAAGCTGATATCCCAAAAACTGCAATTACAACGCCTCTTGGCCTTTACGAATTCCCGTTCATGACGTTTGGACTTCGTAACAGTGCACAAACGTTCCAGCGCTTCGTAGATGAAATGAATCGTGGTCTAGATTTTTGCTTTGCTTATTTAGATGATTTTTAGTATACTCAAAGGACCACGAAACACATAAAGATCACCTTCGTCAGATTTTTAAGAAGGTTGGGATGGTAATAAACAACGCTAAATGCGTATTTGGCTCTGACGGGGTTACATATTTAGGCTATCATATTTCAGCAGAGGGTTCAAAGCCGCAACCATCCAAAGTAGAAGCAATTAATAACTTTCCAAAGCCAAAAGCTGTCAAAGAGCTGAGAAGATTCTTGGGCATGCTTAACTTTTACAGGAGGTTCATCCCCGAGGCAGCTAAGTATCAAGCACCGCTGAACGAAATCTTCAAAGGTGCATAATGATTTCTTATATTTACGCGAACACTACACATGATTAAAACTACTTTTACGGATTTTATCGCGTTTATTTTTACTTTTTATTTTTAATTCCCGACGTTTCGGGTGCTTTCCAGCACCCATGGTCACGGGGGACTGAGGTGACTGACGTCCCGATGTCATTGTTAAACCCGGAGTACCTTCAGCTTTTTTAATTATTGTTTATGTTCCGATCTATGCAAAATGAACTGACTATGTCCTGAGGTCTTGCAGTGGTATGCTTGGGTTTAGTTTTAATTTTGTTGATAATAGGATCCCAAGCAGGTGGTAGTACCCAGCCTCCTTCTCTATTGAAATTACGATGTTTTTTAATTTCAATAGCCTCACGTATCATCCTTGGTAAGAATCGGTGTTCTTTCGCGAGGATTTGTGGTCTATCAAATCTGATGTAATGGTTGGGGCCGTCTAGGATATGATCACAAACTGCAGACTTCCCGGAACGTTGATGCTTCACATCAGCTATATTTTCTTTTACGCGGGTCCTAATTGATCTTTTAGTTTGTCCTATATAAGAGAGACCACATTCATAATCAAGCTTGTACACTCCTGCATCTTGTAGAGGAATATGACACTTGACGGATGGATACCATGGGCAAATCTTTGTTACAGAGAGCACGAGGGATCTGTGACAGCAAACACCAGGCCGCCGAGCTTCAGCATGTCAAGCAAGTTCTGCACGATAACAAGCTTCGGGTCCCGCGCCTACGTCACAGTGACCCAGTGAAGCCGGCCACAGTCGAGCGTGTGCCTGCTGTACTACCATATGTCAGAGGTGTCACAGACAAGATTGGCTATATCTTGAAGCGAGCTTCTATTAGAACATTCTACAAGCCGCCGAAGAAGATTAGTCAGTTCCTACCATCCGTCAAGTATCATATTCCTCTACAAGATGCAGGAGTGTACAAGCTTGATTGTGAATGTGGTCCCTCTTATATAGGACAAACTAAAAGATCAATTAGGACCCGCGTAAAAGAACATATAGCTGATGTGAAGCATCAACGTTCCGGGAAGTCTGCAGTTTGTGATCATACCCTAGACGGCCCCAACCATTACATCAGATTTGATAGACCACAAATCCTCGCGAAAGAACACCGATTCCTACCAAGGATGATACGTGAGGCTATTGAAATTAAAAAACATCCTAATTTCAATAGAGAAGGAGGCTGGGTCCTACCACCTGCTTGGGATCCTATAATCAATAAAATTAAAACTAAACCCAAGCATACCACTGCAAGACCTCAGGACATAGTCAGTTCATTTTGCATAGATCGGAACATAAACAATAATTAAAAAAGCTGAAGGTACTCCGGGTTTAACAATGACATCGGGACGTCAGTCAATTCAGTCCCCCGTGACCATGGGTGCTGGAAAGCGCCCGAAACGTCGGGAATTAGAAATAAAAAGTAAAAATAAACGCGATAAAATCCGTAAAAGTAGTTTTAATATTAAAAGGTGCAGTTAAAGGTTCTCATCCTATTCAGCTGTCCACTGAGCAGCTAGAAGCATTTGAATCATGAAAGCAGAGTCTATGCCAGGCTACGCTTTAAACGCATCCTGACTGTTCTGCTAAAATAGCTTTAGTAACGGATGCTTCGGACACTGCTATTGGCGCAGTATTGCAGCAGCTTAAAGAAGGCTCGTGGCAGCCACTTGCTTTTTTTCACAAAAGCTAAGTGTAGCACAAAAAAGTATTCGCCTTATGATCGTGAACTTCTAGCTGTCTATGAAGCTATTAAATACTTTAGGTATATGCTGGAAGCCAGAGAATTTACTATCTATACAGATCATAAGCCTTTTTGTTACGCATTTCACTCACGTAAAGGAAATTTCTCACCAAGACAGTTCAGATATCTCGATTTTATTTCTCAATTTAGTACTGACATAAGACATATCTCAGGAAAAAACAACGTGGTAGCTGATACTTTATCAAGGGTTGAAGACGTTACTCAGCCCATTGATATGACAGTGTTAGCTATAGCTCAAGCCTCCGACGAGGAATTACAGCTACTTCTGAAAGGTAATACTTCCTTGTGTCTTAAAAAACTTAAAATACCAGGTACTCATACCGAACTGTACTGCGATGAGAGAAGCAATCCACCGAGACCATACGTAACAAAGGAACTTCGTAGGCAAGTTTTTGAAAGCCTTCATTCTCTGAACCATCCCGGAGCGAACGCAACAGCCAAGCTGGTAGCGGAAAGATTTGTGTGGCCAGGAATTAAAAGAGATTGCCAAGAATGGACCAGAACGTGCTTGGCGTGTCAACGTGCAAAAATCACTAGGCATGTAAATTCACCCATAGGCAATTTCAAATTATCACGTGCCAGGTTTATGCAGATTCACATAGATCTAATAAGACCATTACCATCAGCGCAAGGGTACCTATATTGTCTCACAGCAATCGATCGATTTACTCGATGGCCTGAGGCAGTACCGTTAGTTGACATTTCGGCAGAAACAGTAGCCAAAGCTTTAGTTTGCGGACGGATAGCTCGTTTCGGATGTCCAACAGATATTATATCGGATCGCGGAGGACAATTTGAGTCAGCGCTATTCAAGTGCTTATCAGATATGGTAGGATTTCAGCATAGAAAAACTGCAGCCTACCATCCGGCTTGCAATGGATTGGTTGAATGGTTTCATAGACAGCTGAAGGCCGCCATTACCTGCCATGCTAAAGAAAACTGGGTCGAGGCCCTTCCTTCAGTATTGTAAGGAATACGTAGCGCAGATCTTCAAGCTTCGTCAGCAGAACTTGTATATGGGGAAATTATTAGACTTCCAGGCGAATTTTTTATACCACAAGCAGATGGGACAGCGGATGTGACTGAATATATAACACGATTGCGTACGTTTGCGAAAAACTTACATCCATCTCCAGCGTCAAGGCATAGTAATAGTCGTTCAGTCTTTGTCTTTAAGGATCTAGCAACCACCGACCATGTTTTCCTAAGGGATGACGCTCGTAGGTCTTTACAGCCTGCATACTCGGGACCCCATAAAGTATTAAGCACAGGAGATAAAACTTTTAAAATTCTTTTTAATGGTAAACCAGTTACCGTAACAATAGATCGTATTAAACCTGCATACATATTACACGACATAGTCAAAACTAAACACATTAGCAACACAAACAACCATAGCACCACCACCAACACACCAAACAACACACCTAACATAGAAAATAAAACGGCTATAAAAAAGACAAGATCAAGAAGACATGTATGTTATCCTGATTATTTTCGCCCGTAGGCACGGTCTCTGGTGGGGGGTGATGTAGTGTACAAAATATTAATTGAAGTAAATTACTTTATAAATAACAGTACAATAGTTAATTGTTTAGTGTAATTGTAATATTAAATTTTAAATTATTTCTATATAAATTTATATTTCATAATTACGGTCATACCATGCTACAGAAATTATTATACAATTAAAAATTATTATAAAAATTTTTTTTTCAAATAATATTAAAAATTATTATAAATTTTTTTTTTTCAAATAATATTAAAAATTATTAATATTATTTGAAATTATATATATATATATATATATATATATATATATATATATATATATATATATATATATATATTAAGTATTAGCAGTGGCTTGTTTAATGCAGCGGTCGGTGCAAGGGTGACTCAACAACAGCAAACCGGTTCACCGCTGGCTGCCCTTGCTACGAGAGTTCGTACCATGCCACCAGTACGTTTAAGTATGCCATACTGTTCGTTTGCTGACTATTTACTTGTGATGAGAAACTGTTATTATAATTAATTCGTTCGTTTGAGACTCTTAGTTCCTGTGCTATCTTTCTATATGTAACTATCAATCTATTCTCCTTCTGTTTGTTCTAAAGACTTGTAACTTGTGTAAATTATAATTATTTAAACTGAAAGACTATTGAATTATATTTTACTTACACAAGCAGCATAACAAATATTAAATTGAACTATACTAAGGTCCTCCAGTGATTCTGCCATAAGGACTATATCGTCGGCAAATCGAAGGTGAGTGATGTACTCGCCATTGATGTTAATACCGTATCCTTTCCAGTCAAGTAGCTTGAAAACGTCTACCAACGCAGCGGTGAAGAGTTTCGGGGATATAACATCACCCTGTCTTACAACTCTCTGCAGTTGGATAGGTTTCGAACTCTGGTTCTATACTCGGATAGCCATCGTAGCCTTATTGTACAAACACTTCAGCACTTCGATATACCGACAGTCAACTTGGCACTGCTGAAGGGACTGTAGCACTGCCAAAATTTCGACAGAATCAAAGGCTTTCTCATAGTCCACATATGCCAGGCAAAGTGGAAGATTGTACTCTTTAGTCTTCTGTACAATCTGCCGCAGGGTATGTATGTGGTCTATGGTACTGAAGCCTTTTCGGAAACCGGCTTGTTTTTTATTACTTATAATATCAGCTACATATCAGTTAAAATTCCATCAAAATCAGTCAATCCAAAGACACTTTTGACGAAAATAAAAACAAGCAGACAAAAATTTCAAAGAGTTGTTTTTTTGTTATAGGTATGGTATATATTTTCATATGTATTTAGTAAAAATTTTTTACTTTGACATTTAACACTGACACTTCAATTTCATTTATTTGTGTATCGATTGAACCCAAAGTAATAAAACTGAAAAACAATTAATAATATAATAACAAAAAATCTGTGCGAAAGAAGTCGCTGGCACAGTTAGTGCAAATTAAATTTAAAATAATTATTGTTACATATAGTTCTTTTTAAAATAGTATATTATGTATTTCCCTGTAATTAAATTACTCAATTATAATAATATATAATAATATATAATAATAATAATATTCCAACAACTATCACACAACGCCATCCAGTCCCGAGCTAAGCAGAGCTTGTGTTATGGGTACTAGACAACTGATAAACATACTTATATATTTCTAAATATATAAATATTATAGATAAATTACACCCAGACACAGAAAAAATGATCGTGCTTATCACATTTGTCCTGGGTGGGACTCGAACCCACGACCTCCGGCATAGCAGTCAGGGTCACTAACCACTAGACCAACAGGCCAATTGAATATACTTTATTAATTAAATTAGAATTTTTGATTCCCTTTTTGTTTTCTAGAGACGAATACTGATGGTCATTTTGGCTCAACTATAAACAGACAGTTGTCTGAAATATAGTGTCGGCTGGCTATGAATTACATGAACAATGATAACTCTTTCACTTCCGTTTGGTTATTTAATGTATTTTTGCCTGTATTTGTGGCGAGATATTTTTTCATTAATAGTTTAAAACCAACGTATCTTTGATAGTAATTAAATTATTCTTTAATCTATCATCGATTAAGAATCAAAACGCAAATTCGTTGTTAACCCTGAGGACAAAGATGTAATGCCTCATAAATAGTTAAAAGGATCTTTTCTTTGCACTAACAATACCAAACGTAGCAGCATTATTCAGCTATTTCACGCTGGTATTCCGTAAGAGCGTTGTCCTACCTCGGTCGAGCCGACCCTTTCGTGTTACAACGATAATATAACTGCAGCGTGGATCGCATCCCCTCCGCACGTCATACCTTAAGAGTAAAAAACCTTGACGCCCTGAGGATTAAAATATAATCTCTCGTTACAATAAAAATGGTTTTCTGTTTTCCAGACTCACCATACGAAACAGCAGAATTAAGCTGCTATTGCACACTATTTATTTGTAAAAGCATGACCCTTTCCCAATCGAGCCGAACCATTTCTGCTACAACCGTTATATAGCTATAGTATTTTTCTTCCACGTTAAGGTTTTTCGAACTCAATTTTATATCCTAAAAATACAAACAATATTCAATTTGCGCAGTTCTCCGCAACGCGTTGTTGGCATCGCAACACTCGCTAACGAACCGTAACCGTAATCCTATTACTGTTTGTTATTTCAAGCTTAACCGCATTCTCTAAGCATGATGTAGAAATAGTTCACACCACATAAATATTTAACTAAAGAACTAAAACGGAATGCTTCGCTATAGATAATTAAACGAAAAACCTTTGAATTAAATAGTTATTGTAACCTAATACGGTTGAAGCTGGAGCTTTATTCACTTGATTCATTCACTTTGTCCATAGTGTCGACGAAGCGAAAATATCACGTTATATATGTACATACAAAAAACATCATTAGCAATAGAATCTTTCTATATACATTTACATAAAACCAGTTTTTACGGATTTTATCGCGTATGGAAACTTATTTTATATTCCCGACGTTTTGAACACATTTAAGTACCCATGATCACAGGTTCAGCATTTTCATTGTCGGGAGGACTGAGGTTTGATAGACATAATGGATGTACGCAGTAACGCCACCTATGAACAAATGCAACACAAGGGGAATTGCAGATGTGTTGCCAGCCTTTCAAAAAAGTGGGTTCTTTTATATTATATTTACGTGAACACTACAACGATCACGGGGGACTTGGATGACTAAAATCCGTAAAAGTTGTTTTAATCAAGTAGGCTCTTTCCTTGAAGATCCCTTAGTCATATCGGACTGGCAAAATCGCTGGTGGCATTTGATTCCACAGGATAGTTGTGCGAGGAAGAAAAAATTTTGTAAATCGTACAGTGGTGGATCGCCAGTCATCCAGATGGTATCTATAATATCTCGGGTTTTGTCGCAATGTGCGATAGCAAAATTGAGTGGCTGCAATATTTCTAAACAATTTCTTTGAGTAATCCCCGTGGTAGATACGATAGAATATGTAAATAGATGCAACGTCTTTTCGTAGTTTCAGTGAGTTAAGCCAATCAGAACGAACACAGTAGCCTGCGATTCGAATCGGTCTTCGCTGGATGTCACCAAAGGTATGAAGCTAGCACTGAGGAGCCCTGGCCTAGAAATGGGAACAGTACTGAGTAACATGTGAGGATGAACCTGCGCTTTGTAAAGTTGTAGGTGCTCTGCTGAGCACGTCAAGCTTTTTAGAGGCGCATTTGGCCTTCTCTTCTTAGTGACCACAAAACTACAGTCATTATATATGTCGACGCCTAGGATCCAATACTGGCTGAAGCAACAGGATTTGTGCCCTGAAACTGAGAAAATACGACAAACGGGTTCTTTTTAACGGTAAACGCACTTGTATCTTCTGGGAATTGAACTGGACTAGATTTAGTCGCCTCCAATCTGACAAATTTATCAACAAAGTCTCGATTTTAGACACAAGTTTGTTCCTGTACTTGGCGACGTTTTCCCTAGAAATGTTGGCACAGTTGGTGTAAAAATCATCACCAGTGGCGTCGTCCGCATAGCAATGAATTTTACCGGTTCGCAACATTTCCTTTTATTTTGACAACCTACTTATCGTATTCTCACTTTAATTATAGTACGCTAAGATTGCAGTTTTATTCCAAATACGATAGATGAAAGCACTTTTTACAACCCTATTTTTTATTTCAGTAACTTAGTCTATTACAAATATTAGATGTGGGAACTTCTCTTTAGGAAAAACATCGCCTGTGGTGGAAAGAACCACTCTTTTTACAAACAGTTAACTAGAAAACTAAATTACAATTAATATACAATAAAACAAGTTTAGTTTAGCATGCGCGCGTGTCTCTCTCTCTCTCTCTCTCTCTGTGTGTGTGTGTGTGTGTGTGTGTGTGTGTGTGTGTGTGTGTGTGCGTGCGTGCGTGCGAGCGTGCGTGCGTGCGTGCGTGCGCGCGTGCGTGCAATCGTGCGTGCGTGCGTGCGTGCGTGCGAGCGTGCGTGCGTGCGTGCGTGCGTGCGTGCGTGCGTGCTTGCGTGCGTGTGTGCGTGCATGCGTGCGTGCGTGCGTGCGTGCGTGCGTGCGTACGTGCGTGCGTACGTGCGTGCGTGCATGCGTGAGTGCGTGCGTGCGTGCGTGCGTGCGTGTGTGCGTTCGCGCGTGCTTGTGCGCGTGCGTGTGCGCGTGCGTGTGCGCGTGCGTGCGTGCGTGTGCGTGCGAGCGCGTGCGTGTGCGTGAGTTCGCGTGCGTACTCGTGCGTGCCAATATGCCAAAGTGTGTTGTCTTATTTATATTGTCTTATTTCATACGTCCGTATTTTGAACTTTTAAACTAAAAAACGAAAGTATTTTATGTTATTTCATTGTGTATAATATTAGTTACATAATAAGAATTATTTTTACTAAAAATGAGAGTGTGCGTAATTTGTAAAACTCGTTACCGAAAGGGAAGTGGTATAACATTTCACAAGTAAGTGAATTTGCAGCAAATATTAAACAAATTAAAACCATTTGATAATATAAGTACTTAAAAGTTTGTTACTAATCTTAATATCATATATAACAACATCTTTGGCTATATATTACTGAGTTTTGATAAACAATAAAATTCAATAGGGTTGTCGAGTTGCTTGTCTATAATACGTATCGATGTTCTTTCCTACCCATATGTGTTAACAAAAAAAAATCGCCAACAACGGATGATTATCAAATGTTTATTAATTAACAGGTTTCCAACTGAACGTAGACTAAAATTACGGCTTAAAACATAAATATTGTGAATTGGCGTCCGAAACAAAATGATCATGTTTGGAACAAATAGATTATTATTTCGAATGTTTTTTATTTCTTCTTTCCTCATTTTCCACCAAACTCAAGGGACATAGCTAAGTGTCGAAAAATCGCCTGGTGATGTCGAGCCACGTGGGCTGCGGCTAGAGGAGATTCCTCTCCCTGGACCGCTGTAGTCGAAGTGGAGTCGTAAGGGAAGAGAAGTGTTGGTATGGCAATTGGCGATGCGCCACTTGACTATCTTTCGCGACTTTGATGAGACTGCACCACTTGATGCTTCCAAGTGCTCGTTTTTCCCTGGCTCCATTCACATATTGAGCTCGGGGAGTCCGTAGTGCAGCTCGTATCTCTATAAATGTTTCCTCGGTTTAAGATCTTTGTAGAATATTTAGAGACGATACGACGGTATGGGTTTGGTTGCTTGAGATAGAGAGAGAGAGAGAGAGAGAAAGAGAGAGAGAGAGATAAAGCTTTAGTGTGGGGTACTACTTGCGAACACTTTGACAGCATCCCATCTCAGGTGTACCTCGTCTAAAGCAGGGGTGGCACTAGAGGCAACTGAACCAAGTAAATAGCCCAGAGTATCTGGAAGAACATATTATATATAAGTACATATTTGTGCAATTTGCTGAAGATACTATTGGTCCGTAGGGTGCACGTGCAGTGTAGTTCCTAAAAAGCTGTATCTGTGACTGATCATCGCTGCTGGTAATAAGAAGTTGTTTAGTTTGTTGTTTCCTTACTTGAAGGCTAAATATAGCCATTTAGCCATCATTGAGGACACGTAGCCAGCATTCTTGGGACGATACCACAGAAAGTAGGACTTTATGATAATTTCAGTTATTTTTATATTGTAATTTCAATTTCGAAAATGACGTTGTTAATAACTGATGACTATGTAATTCAAAGTTTATATTTTTTTATATTATCTTGCTAGCTCGTACCCGGCTGCCATTGCTGCCGCAGAAGAAATAATTGTGGAAATATTACTAAAAATGTGGAACAGTTATATTGTATAATTAGGAATGATTATACAATCATTGAATTAGAATGATATATAACTTTATATAACTTTCAAATAAATAGTCGGTATAATACGCACGCCTCCTCGTGTCAGTTATTTGTACCATGCGTATAACCTTCGCACAAGTGCAACCAAAAAGTTAACTTAGTTTGACCGCAATCTGATGAACGGTATTGCATCGTAGAAAGTACGAACAAACATACATTTTTATATAGTAGAAAATATTTTACTGTCTATAGACAGACCTGTAGTTGATTAGAATAGGCGTTATTATAGCAGCTGATTTGTTTTTTATAATACTAGAACTAAATGAACGGTTGACAATAAATTATGTTAGAAATTATGTTTTTATTTTTATTTTGTGTAGTTAGTTTATCCTTAATAATTTTTAGTTGAATGGTCTAAGGGCTACGATGGCTATCCGAGTACAGAACCAGAGTACAAAACTAGTCCAACTGTAGAGATGTGTAAGATAGGGTGTCGTAACATCCCCGAAATACTTTACCGCCGCATCGGAAGACGTTTTCAAGCTACTGGACTGAAAAGGACAAGGATATTAACGTCAACGGCGTGTACGTCACTTACCTTCGTTTTGCCGACAATATAGTCCTTCATGTAGAATCGCTGAAGGACTTACGCACTATGTTCAATGACCTCAATCGTGTCTCCCAACGGATAGGTCTTAAAATGAATATGGACAAAACAAATGTCGGTGGTTTTTGGGAGCACTTAGCTGAAGTTGTTGACGAGTATTTTTACTTGGGACAAATAGTCCGACTAGGTAAGGTCAACTTCGACCGACAGGTCAATCGACGGATTCAACTCGGCTGGGCAGCGTTCGGGAGATTACAACACACCTTCTTGGCAAGAATACCTCAAAACTATATTGTACAACCAGTGGGTGTTGCCAGTGATGACCTATGGATCTGAGACGAGGTCTTTCCTTGCTGGCTGTATGAGGAAGCTCGATGTTGCTCAGCGAGCTATGAAGGGGGCTATACTCAGGGGTTCAAACATAGGAATGAGGATATCTGCAGCAGAACCAGAGTGAGTGACATCGCCCAATCGATTAGAAAGCTGAAGTGGCAATTGACCAGCCATATAGCTCGAAGAACCGAATGCCGATGGGAAAAAAAGGTTCTCGAGTGGCAGCCTCGTACCGGCAGGTGAAATGTAGGACGTTCCCCCACTAGATGGAGTCAAAAACTCGTAAGAACCGTGCTTTGTGGCATTCCTTGGGGGAGCTCTATGTTCAGCAGTGGACTTGTGAAGGGTTTTAATGATGATGAATGATAATGACATTATATTCAGTCCGAATGCGAGTGAGCTGACGAACGCACGCACTCTGCGAGCATTCTGTTGTGCACAGTTGTGTGATAAAAATGACGTCGAGTACAGTGAAGTGCGGAAACTGTAACATAGTTATTTCGGAGCTTTTGGCTTTTGTACAAAACAAAGCCGACATAATGGATGAAGTCAGTATTGTGCGTCTAATTTCTACCACCTACTCCGAAGAGGAAATTACACGGGCCAAGAAATTGCTGTTTGAGGTGACTGATTTATCCAGGCGCATGATAAATCGGAAAAAGGTTGGCAAAAGTGTAAGGAACATTGAAGATATTATCGCGGTCATTAAAGAAACTGACCCTGATAAACTTCCAATCTATGTCGCGAGAGACTTACAGAAATTACCCCCCGTGACATTTGATCATATAGACGCTTCGAAATTACTTAAGGATATATTAGTGTTGCAAAATGAGGTTGCTATAATAAAAGAGACATACGCCACAAAAGATATGTTTAATATACAGAATCATCATAATATAAATGTAAACTACAGGAGAGGTGCTTTTATGGGTAGTTTTGATCACGAGAGCGGCCCCATAGGACTACCGCACATATCTACTGAAGAGTACCGATCTATATCAGGGTAACATTGCACAAAATAATGAAATTAATGAAAAAACTGCGGCGGTAAACACACCTGTTGATATTGCCAATGACTCAGTTGTTTCGTTCGTGCAAACGTCCTTGACGCACGGCAAGACTGACTCGACAAGTGAAGAAACACAGCGCGTGGAGGCTCCGACTGCGGTTTCGACGGGATCGGAGAGCTACGTCGTGGCTACAGCCGCGCCTGTGCATCACTCCGGCACCGCGGTTTCGAACAGTGATAGTAAATTAGTCATCGCAACGCCCGCCGTTACTGGGAAAGGCGAGCGTAAACTAATGGCAGATGTAGTACGACACGGAAATTGGAAACCAGAGAAACCTAAGGAGGATTGGATTTTAGTGCAACGCAAACGTCTTCGGAATAGATTTATTGGTATGAAAGGGAAAGCTGAGTTGAGTCCCGAATGTAAGTTTAAGGCGGCAGAGGTAAATATACCGTTCTATATTGTTACGCGCTCCAATCGACGATATACTAGCGCCATCTAGTGTCATGAACGAGAGCGAGTAGAGCGTGTAAAGAATGACATCACAGATCTTTCGACCCACAGCGCCACCCGAAGAACCAAGTTTCTTGAAAATCTATACTCGCAAACTCGTCCCTTTGCGCGCATTTACCTGAAGATTCGGGATGTTTCTTTGCTAATTTAAATAAATAGGCGCTGCAATATGCGATCGGGGCACAGAGTTTAACTCGGCGACACAAGCGAAGCTTCGGAGTGAAATTAAGTGAATTAGTGTGTTTAATTATTAGTGTTTTTTTTTTTACTTTAATTTGTATAAAGTAAATTAAAGTGTTAATTTAGGTAATTTTATCGGCAATTTTTATTGTCACGAACCTCAAGCTCGTAACAATTGGTGTCAGAAGTGGGATAAAATAATGCCGATTTTACCTAAGGAGGAAACGGAGGGTGTCCGTACCCGAAGTCAACGCCAGCAGGAGACGGACCAGAGGAGATTTGGTGGTGCAACGCCGCAGATGTCTGAGGGCCAGCCGCCGGCCACGGAAGCCGGTCCGTCAGCAGCTTCTACGTCTGTGGCACCTGACTTAGGTGCTCTGATGGTGATGCTGCAACAGCTGCGGGGCGGACAGGAGGAACAGGCCCGCCGACAGGAGGAACAGGCCCGTCAGCAGGCGGAACAGGCTCGTCGGTCGGAAGAGCAGATGCTCCTCATGAGGGACCTTCACGCTACCTTTGGGAAAGAGATAAGGCAGGTGAAGGATAGGGTTGCTCAACACGACAACCGCCTGTCGGAAGCTGAAACCCGAATCGAAGAACATGAAACCCGAATCAACCATGTGAACAATCGGGTTGACAACGTGATGGCTGACGTGAAGAAAACGCTAAACGACCTCAAACTTGGGGATGGAACTACAGCTCCCGTAGTAGCTGCAGCACCTTCGCTACGTGGATTCAAAGTGCCGCCGTTCGACGGGACCTCTTCCTGGTCGGCCTACAAAATCCAGTTCGAGGCCGTCATGGAGGCGAACGGCTGAAATAAAAGCCAAGCCATGACTGCACTCACCCTAGGCCTGCGCGACCAAGCCTTAACTGTGTTGGAAGCTCTCGGTAAGAAAGTGACCTATGAGCAGCTTCTTGAGGCCTTGGAGGCGAGATATGGTGACGCTCACCTGGAACACGTCTTTCGCGCGCAGCTGAAAGATCGCGTGCAACGCAGCAACGAAAACCTGCAGCAGTGGGCCCTTGAGGTGGAGAAGATGGTTCGTAAAGCATACCAGTCTGTACCTGCGCTCATTGGAGGGAACCTGGTGCAAACATTCATCGACGGCATCCGCGACCTGGAAGTCAGAGCTGCTGTGAGGCTCGGGCACCACGAGACGCTTAAGGACGCCTTGGCCCATGCACTGGAGGTAGAAGCCGTGCGGCAGGATCATCGTTCCCATCGCGTAAGGGAGGTTGCAGCAGCTACAGTTCACGACCGCAACAAAGGATACAGCCCTAGGTGCTATGGCTGTGGGGAAAAGGGCCACCTTCGATCCAGCTGCCCTAAGCGAACCGCAGAAAGGGAAAGTGAACGATATCAGGAGGGTAGTGCAGCTAACGGCACTGCCTGGCGGCGACAGGATCATCGTTCACCTCACGCTAGGGAGGTTGCAGCAGTTACGGTTCGCGACCACAATAAAGGATACAGCCCTAGGTGCTATGGCTGTGGGGAAAGGGGCCATCTTCGGTCCAGCTGCCCTAAGCACACCCTAGGAAGGGAAGGTGAACGGTCTCAGAGAGGAAGTGCGGCTAACAGCACCGCCCAGCAGCAGCAGGAATACGACTTTGAGATCGAACATCGCAGCGAGAAATCTCATGGCAACGCAGATGCATTGTCAAGAAGATCTTGTCCTGAAGATGGCAACCATTGTAGTAGGCAAGGTAAGGAAATGGTATTCGTGAGGATGCTCAGGACAGACCACCTCAGTAACGGGTGGAAGGACAGCCTACGACGTGCACAGCAGGAAGATCCAGACATCAAGCCGATTCTGGGATGGATGAAGGCCCGTGCTACCAAGCCTAAGTGGAGGGACGTCTCAGCGATGAGTTCAACCACGAAAAGCTATTGGGCCCAATGGGACAGCTTGCTGCTTCAGGATGGAGTCCTGTGCCGTAAATGGGACAATGGTCGAGGAGACAGCTGTCGTTTGCAAATGGTTGTTCCTAAAGCTAAAGTGCCGAATGTTCTACAGCTGTGCCATAATGGTCGTTCAAGAGTCCACCTGGGAGTTAAACGAACTCTGCTGAAGGTCCGAGAACAGTTTTACTGAGTCCATTATCGTGACGATGTCGAGGATTGGTGTCGTACATGTACAAGTTGTGCGGCTGTGCGGGGACCTCAGACACGTAGTAGAGGAGCACCGAAATTGTACAATATTGGTGCACCACGGGATAGGACAGCCCTTGACATTGCGGAGCCGTTACAGAAAGGCGTAAGAGGGACTCCTAAGATCGTCCATGTGGATCGCTTGGCGCGTTATCATGGGACCGATAATGCTCGGGACGAGCATGTCTTAGGAGGGGGCAGTGTTACGCGCTCCAATCGACGATATACTAGCGCCATCTAGTGTCATGAAAGAGAGCGAGTAGAGCGTGTAAAGAATGACATCACAGATCTTTCGACCCACAGCGCCACCCGAAGAACCAAGTTTCTAGAAAATCTATACTCGCAAACTCGTCCCTTTGCGCGCATTTACCTGAATATTCGGGATGTTTCTTTGCTAATTTAAATAAATAGGCGCTGCAATATGCGATCGGGGCACAGAGTTTAACTCGGCGACACAAGCGAAGCTTCGGAGTGAAATTAAGTGAATTAGTGTGTTTAATTATTAGTGTTTTTTTTTTTTACTTTAATTTGTATAAAGTAAATTAAAGTGTTAATTTAGGTAATTTTATCGGCAATTTTTATTGTCACGAACCTCAAGCTCGTAACAATATTTATAATATTGATGTGGAATCTTCTGCTAATGATATCACTAGTTATATTAAGAGCAAAACAGGGGTTGATGTATTGTTACAAAAGATAGATATGAAATTGAAAAAAGATTATGTAGCTTATAAATTTCTAATCCCTAAGGATAAATTGTCTATATTTATGAATGAGAACCTGTGGCCAACAGGTGTAGCTTATCGCAAGTTTGTAAATTTTAATAAAAAACCGAGGAGCTAAATTAACATTTAAATATTATAATATGAATAATTTAAAATCGAATAATAATAATAATACTAACATGGTTTCTAAATTTATTAGTTTTAATTGTAAAAATGTGAATAGATCTATTGAATGTATTCGAACTCTCTGTAAAACTGCAGATATTATAGCATTGCAGGAGACATGACTATCTCCTACGGAAATACCAATACTGGGTGACATTGACGAAGACTTTGGTTATTATGGAAAGTCTTCTATGGACGCAACTAACCTAGTACGAGGCCGTCCATACGGGGGGGGGGGGGGGGGGGGTAGCTCTCCTATGGAGAAAGTCTATCTTTAATACCGTGTCTGTGGTGCAATGTAGTAATAATCGAATCGTGGCTGTAAGAATCGATTTGGCGGATAGATCAATTTTAGTCATGTGTATATATATGCCCACTAATAGTTACGATAACTTAGCTGAGTTTTGTGAATATATGAGCGAAATGGCAGCGATAGTAGAAAGTTGTAATTTAGAGTCTGTCTTTATACTAGGTGATTTTAATTCAGATCCTATGGAGTTATTTGGTAAAGAGATGCTAAATTTTTGTATGGATCAGAAGTGGTATTGCGCGGATATTTGTAAACTGGGGGGTGATTCAGGCACGTATACTTTCGTTAGTGATGCATATGGCACTACGAGCTGGCTGGATCATTGCCTGGTAACCGATGCGGCTTGGCGGTCTATAGATAGTGTTGACATTTACTATGACGTCTAGTGGTCAGACCATCATCCACTGGTCCTACAAATTAATCTGGGTACGATTAGGCCAACTATACCTACTCTTTTAGAAGGCCAAGTTACAAATAAGGTTATTTGGGGGGAGAGAGATCAGTATCAAGTTGGCAGGCCTGTTGGTCTAGTGGTTAGTGACCCTGACTGCTACGCCGGAGGTCGTGGGTTCGATTCCCACCCAGGACAAATGTTTGTGTGATGATTACGATCATTTGTTCTATGTCTGGGTGTAATTTATCTATAATATTTATGTATTTAGAAATATATAAGTATGTTTATCAGTTGTCTAGTACCCATAACACAAGCTCTGCTTAGCCTGGGACTAGATAGCGTTGTGCGATAGTTGTGGAATATTATTATTATTATCAAGTAGAGTCATACCGTAGGAAGTGTACAGAATTATTACGTGATATTGACTTTCCCGAGGAGTTAAGCGCATGTTGTGATAAAATATGTTCTAATATTGAGCACAGAATGGTCATTGATAATCTTTACAATAAAATTGTAAACGTGCTTAGGGAGGCTGCTGAGTTTAGTTGTGCTGCACCGAATATTAAAAAGAAGAAGCGTTATGTTGCTGGCTGGAATAAGTTTGTGAAGGGTGCGCATGAGACAGCTAGGCAGGCTTTTCTTAACTGGGTCTGGCATGGTCGGCCAAGAGCCGGTCGTCTATATCAGTATATGTGTGAGTCACGTAAAATTTTTAAATCAAAATTAAAATCATGTCAAAAAAATCAGGAACAAATAAAATTAGACATTTTGGCGTCCCAACACAAAGCAAAAAATTTTCGAAAGTTCTGGAAACTCACAAAAAAGTTAGGCCCTAAGCCGGCTGTTTCTGTAAGTGTGGGTGGATTATGTGACCCAAAACAGGTAGCTAATCTATTTAAGGACCATTTTAAAGTAGAGGCAGTATTACGGCAAGAAGCAGAAGGGGGGGGGGTGAGCGATGGTGGGGTTGTCGGGACTGGTGAACCTATCCGTATTACAGCTAACGATATAAAGCTGGTACTAAAGCAGATGACCAGAGGAAGGTCACCGGGTCACGATAGCCTCAGTGTCGAGCACCTTCATAATGCAGGACCGCATCTTCCAAGGGTTTTGTCACTATTATATACTTTCTGTATTCGGCACTCTTACTTACCATTTGAGCTAATGAGGACCGTTGTTGTACCTATTTTAAAAAACAAGACTGGAGATATTTCAGACAAGACAAATTATAGGCCTATTTCTCTGGCAACTGTATTAGCTAAGGTGCTTGATGGCTTGCTTGAGCGACGGCTTAGTAACTTCATACAATTAAATGATGCGCAGTTTGGCTTTCGACCTGGCCTATCAACAGAAAGTGCTATACTGTCGCTGAAGCATACCGTCAAATACTACACCCAGAGACAAACGCCAGTGTATGCTGCGTTTCTGGATCTCTCAAAGGCATTTGACCTGGTTGACTATGAGCCGCTTTGGTCAAAATTACGTGACATAGCTGTTCCAAATGAATTAATCACCACGTTGAAATATTGGTATGGCCATCAAGTTAACCAGGTCAAATGGTCTGGTGCGCTATCTGACGAATACATTTTGGAATGCGGGGTGAGGCAGGGGGGGGGGGGCTATCCTCGCCTTTGCTGTTCAGTCTCTACGTTGACGGGCTCATTGGTGCACTCAGTATAGGCACCAGGATAGGCTGTTCCATTGACGGACAGATGGTTAAATAGTATTAGCTATGCTGATGACATGGTGTTGCTGAGTCCATCGGTGAGCGCATTGCGTAAGCTGTTGGCCGTCTGTGAAGTATACGCTGCTAAACACGGTCTCCTCTATAACACCAGAAAGAGTGAATTAATGGTATTTCAAGTTGGTGCTAAAAAACCCCAGGTTGTGCCTTCAGTCAAGCTCCTTGGGGTCCCATTAAATAGGGTGTCACAGTTTAAATATTTAGGACACATTGTTACAGAGAATCTTACAGACATCTTTGATATAGAGAGGGAGCGGAGGGCATTGGCGGTTCGATGCAATATGGTTGCCCGCAGGTTTGCTAGGTGTACTAGAGAAGTCAAAATTACTCTTTTCAAGGCTTACTGCCAAACCTTTTACACCTGCAGCCTGTGGTATAGCTATACGCAAAGGGCCTATAGTGCACTTCGCGTCCAATATAATAATGCCTTCAGGATGTTGATGGGCCTTCCCGTGTTCTGCAGTGCATCTGGCATGTTTGCTGAAGCGGGTGTTGACGATTTTCATGGCATCATACGGAAGCGAATATCGTCCAGCTGGCGCAGATTGCGGGAGAGCTCAAACGGCATCCTGAAGGTAGTTAAAGATAGGCTTGATTGTCCCATTCAAGGGCATTGGATTGAAATGCATATGGGTGGGAAACTTAAGTATCTTAATTAATATTTTTAAAATTGTAAGTTATTTAATATGATTTAATTTAATTTACTAACATAGCTTGTAAGAAATTTACTAACAAATTTGTACGGATTTTTTAATCTGAAATAAACGTTTTATTATTATTATTATTATTATATTAATCCATCATATTAATCCATCAATCCATAGAGTCCATTCTATTTATTTAGGTATAGATAGGGTATAGAATTTTTATCGATATAATTTGGTACACTGTCTTATCCCTATTATTAGTTCCGTGGACGTGCCCTTCTGCTGTCAGCGCCAAAATGGCGGCAATCAAATCGCTTCAGATGTCACGGTGTATAGCCAGTCCAGCGTACTTGTATATATAGAGGTCAATGGTTACACCCTATATTGATTGGGATACAAATACCTTAAACATTTGTTTTGTGCTTTTCAGCATCAAACCGTATTTCTTCTCTAAGAATCCCAAATTATTGAATTATCCTTCAAACTATGAACTATGTGTGTTTTACAAAGTTATCATAGCTGGCACCTTTTTGAAACCGTTAACAGTTCGTAACGTAAAACCCAGAGTTCTAACAGCCTTTTTGCATATCAATACTACGATCCTTAATTGTTAAATCAGCACAAAGTTTTACTCCTTGACTTGCGTTACCGTATACGTAGCTATATGTAAATGTAAATGTAATAATTATATAGGTAAATATAAATGTAATAAGAATAAGCTATCGGCATATGTTTGAGCGTCAAAGATATCTTTAAGTATTAAGCGGTATTTAATTGTAACTTGTTATCTTTTCTACAGTCAACCACTATATTTATGCCGTCTTGGAGACTGTTACAGTCCTCAAAACTACATTTGTCTATTGTTTTAGTATAATGTCAAACATTTTGATTTCTTCACAACATTGAGTAGGTTATTTATCATGATCAAAAGCTCCAAAGATCCTAGGTTCGACACTTGACTCACACCAGACCATGTAAAATATAATTTTGTCTTACGACCCTCATATTTTATATAATGCTGCTTATCTGTCATATAGCTAACGAAAAAATTCAATAATTTGTAGGAAAAAAAATGACAAAATTTTATCATTTTTTTTTAGTAAGATGTATGGTATTTGAAAAGGACGAAGAGAGAAGGAAATGTGAAATATGGGTAAACCAGGAATGTCTAGAACAGGTAAATGAAATTGTATACTTGGGGAGTGCTTTCAGCTGGGATGGAAGATGTGATTTAGATGTGGATAGGCGTGTCGCTGCCGGAAACAAAGTCAATGGTGCCCTGAATGCATTAGTCAAAAGGCAAGGCATGGTGAAGAGTGCACGTCTTGCAATACATAACGCAGTGTTGGTACCGACTTTGTTATATGGCAGCGAAACCTGGGTATGCCAGAATAAGCATAAAAGCAAGTTGAATGCAGTGAAGATGCGATCTTAAAATGTGTGGCGTTACCATAGCCGACCGAAAGCGAAACGAAGAGATTCGCAATATGGCAGGATTGAAAGATGACCTTATCACAAAAATTGATAGGGGCGTACTCCAATGGTTTGGGCACGTTGAGCGAATGAGTGAAGAACGAATGGTGAAGAAAATAAATATTAAAAAGCGAAAGTAAATATTAAAAGGTGTCGAGGTAGACCGAGACTAACTTTCGAAGACCATTTGAGCAAATTGCTGGAAGAGGGGAGGTTCAAGAGTACTCGGATACCTAGACGTGCATGTGTGAAGAAGTTAATGAACCTGAAAGAAGCGAAAGAGCTATGTAAGGATCGTGACACTTGGCGATCTGTTCTCTCTGGCTACCCCGTTAGGGATTGTGCGTGAAGATAAGTTGTAAGATGTCATCATTGACTAAATCAAATGCTTTTTTGAAATGAATCCTTTACTATTTACTGCTAATATTATATCGGTAACAAGCGCTAGAAGGTTTACAAACAGTGCTCGAGCGGGTCTGAACCCGTGGTGCGCTTCCGACAGCTGTGAGTTTATGTGCAGATGTAAGCTTTTGTATACGGCCAACTCAAATACCTTGGCAGAATTGGATAGCACTGTTACCGTTCCAAAGTCGTCTACACTGGTCCATGTAGTTCCTTTCAAATCTTTATTTTCCATTTTTTCGGAAATCTAGCTAGATTTAAATAGTTATTGTAAATGTAAAGTAGTGGTTTTCCTAGCACAGAATGGCAAGAATGTTAAAGATAAAAGGTGGTATTCCACCTGGTCTACAAATTGCAACTGACTCAAGTGAATATGCGCTGCTAAAATTTATCTCCTTTGGCGTTAATGATTAAATATCATTAATTCATTTTTTATGCAGAAGAATGGGCGTAGATGATAGCACGCAGCATTGTGGAACACCAGCCTTAACAGCCTTGTAATCAGAGCATGCACCTATTAAAACTTGGATTATCAAATTGTAATTTTAATTCGTATCTAAAGTTATATTTCTTTACACACATTTTAAACATCGTTCCATTAAAATCTGTAAAAGTCCACTGCTTATCATAGGCCTTCACCAAAGATTCTTTCATTCTTCATAGGGGAAATTTTGTCATAGCTGTCAAGCTCGGCATGCAATACACAAATGTATTTATTATTAATTTTTACCAAACCAGAACCATAACAAAATCATATTCAAGGTTGCCTTAATATAATTCTATAAAACATTAACAAACACGGATATGTATTCATTATAAGAAAGAGTTAATGTTCTATGTACTGTGCAATAAGGATCAACAAATGCTGTTGTACATTTGTACAACCGAAAGAAGTCATTCGTATCATGTACAAATAAGACCAAGGTACTTAGAGTGTTTTTTTAATTTGCTTCACGGTTCATACTGATTAATATTATTTATATGAGATACTATTTTATTACCTTTGATAAAATAAAAGAAAACCATTATTTTGGAACTTGCTGTTTTAATGGATTCTATATATAGGGTCCATATAACTATCAACTCATTTTTGGATAGATTATATTTTAGAGAGATTCAATTGGTTTATTATATAAAACATAAGGAGTATGAAATAAACGACACTTACTATGGTTCATAAAAGATAGCTTGATCTCTGCGACAGCTGTCATTTTATTTCAGTAGTAGACTTCTGAAGGGCTGTAATGAAGAATGATGATTTTATGTAATAAGTTGACTGTAGATGTACATGAATTGCAGTAATCACTTCCCATCAGTTTGACTGTAAGTTCTTTGGTCACTTCAGTTTAGTAGTTTAGTTCAGAAAATAATTGTCAACAAGATTCTCTCTAATATTACATGTGCCTTTGCATAAAATTCAAGACACAAATAAAAAGAAATCTAATGGAAAAAATAAGAATAAAAAGTTAAAGTTAAGAATGCTTGAACAAAACGAGCTATGTGTGTTCTTAGGTATTCTTGATTTGTGTAGAAATGGTTAAAAAAGTAAAATTGTAACTTTTAGGGGAGAAATTATCTATTTGTAAGTTTCTTGCTGCATCTTCTCACTAATACAACTGCACTAGGCTTGTTGCAAAAGCAGCGTAGTTGTTTTGACAATAAAAAAGGACTTTGTAGAGGCCTGGTCTTAATAAAACAATTTTGACTCTGACTTTCAGTCAACTGTGGTCGCTAGCACCCGTTGAAAATAATTTTCAAAATTCGCCACAGTTCTTCGTGCAATTTCGCGCCTTTAAATACGTCTTAAACCGCATCATGGTTTTGCAATTTTGTCCATAAATATTGAATGAAATTAAACCGCTTCGCCAAAGGAATTGCTTTCCGAGTACATAGTCATTAAACATTTAGAGAATAATTTTGAAAGTTTTTTTATCTCTTTATAAAAATGCATTAAAAAAAAGGTAAAGCGAAATTATTTTCATCTGAACGTTAGCCCTTGTGCATTTTATGTAAGTTAAACGACTCCACTCTACAGAATAAATTTAATAGTTTTTATTTAATATAGATTATAAGAATACTTATGAAAGTCTCTTTTCACTGTTTTTTATTCCGAAAAAACTTCTGTTGAACTTATATTAATTTATTTTAAATAAATCGAATAAAAATATATGATAAACTTATTTTATATTAAATCTTTAAGATCGATCGACAAGCTGTGCATTATTTATCTTCAGTATTATGGTAACAATTATATCGATTAAATTGTGTCGTCTATATTTGTCTAGGTCACTCTTGTTGCTCGTGAAATAGATAATGACCCTTCACTTTCATTGGCTCTCGTCATTGAGTCTTTGCCACACGAAAAACTATTCTCTTCGAACCAAATATATAATATTTTGAGAAAGCGACAACCTTTAATATTAGACAAATGAGAATAGTTTTAACTTCCCGCCATTAAAATCACCTACTACTAAAATCAAGCGCTCATCAGATCTTCATGTTTTACGAGTGCGCGTGCGTGCGAGCATGCGTGCGTACATGGGTGCGCGCCTGCGTGCTTGAGCCGACCCAACCTTATCCAAACATAAAAACCTAGAGCTTGACTCTATGCTCCCATTTTACGGCTTTCGATTGATCGTTGATAGTATTACTTTCTGTTTACGTCAGGCGTAAAATATTCAGATAGGTGACAAGCAGCAGCGTAGATATAGCAAATTCTTTTCATTACCAAAGAGACCCATTTTGATCATTGAACTTCTAGCAGGCCTTATTTATCAAAAGGTTTAAAATTTTTACCAAGGAAAAATTGTTTAGTTAGGGTTATTATACTACTACAGGACATAATTGATAATAATCGCTGAGAATGATCTGATCGCTACCATACTGATCCTACATGTTTTCATACTGTTACGAGCTTTGAGTTCGTGACAATGAAGATCCAGATCTGCTCTTAATGTGTTAATCAGACCCCTTTCGAGCAATTAATTTTAAGCGAAATCACTTTGAAAATCTATACGATTTTGAATAAAAGCTTGACTGACACTTAATAGATTTGGAAAAAGCCATTAGGGGATAAATTAACGGCGGACTCATAATGGAAAATGTTCATTTTGTTGACCTTTGAATGAATAATGTTTTTATAATACACTTGAACTGTATTCAAATTTTAAGTTTTTAATTTCTCTTTTAATAAAATTGATATGAACATTTAGTTTATATTGTTTTTGGAATTTATTTTATATTTATCGATTTCAAGTCGAACTGAAAGTAATAAGAGGCTTTCAAGTCAACTGCATTTTCCTGTGTCTATTACACATTATAAAAGTATTACCTTGCTTAATTTTATCCTAATGTTTAGGAAAATAGAGGATAATTTTTTTAACTTAATAATATTAATTAAGACATTTTAGTGACGGTTGTGAATCGTTTAATTGCTTAGTTCAGCCCAAAAGGACAAATGAGCATATAGTACAAACAATAGTTAGTGGATGCTCAGACTCATAGACACCCACTTCTATCTTAAATTAAGAATTAAAGTGCGGATACGTTTTCACCTCTGCGAACTACGATAAAATATTAATATATACGATAAATTATAAATTCAAGAGCGATGATTTATTATGACTTTCGAAGTGGTTTAACACAAAAACAGTGTGTTGACAGGATGATTTCTGCATTTGGTGATGAAGCCCCAATTTATCGCTGGTTTGCTGAATTTCAACGTGGACGTGTCAAGCTGAGTGATGGTCTCCGTCAAGGTCGTCCAAAAACTGCAGTCACCCAAGAAAACATTAATGCTGTGCGTAACCTGATTGAGGAAGATCGACATGTGACAAACCGCGAAATTCAGGCAACTTTAGACATTGGCATGAGTCAAATACAAATAATCTTGCATGAACAATTAGGTGTAAACAAGTTGTTTTCCCGATGAATACCACATTCGCTCCGTGAAGAGCAAGAAGCGGCTCGCGTTACTTGGTGCGTCAGAACTCTCGAAAGATTCCACGCAGGATCCTCAAATGCTGTATACAACATTGTATCAGGTGACGAATCCTGGATATATGCGTACGAACCCGAAATAAAAAACTAGTCACGAGTTTGGGTGTTCGAAAATGAGTTAAAGCCAACAAAAATTGTTCGTTCACGGAGTGTTGCAAAAAAAAATGGTGGGCACGTTCTCCAAAACCGGCCATGTTACGACTATTCCTCTTTAGAGACAAAGAACGGTTAATGCAGAGTGGTATGCTTGCATTTGTTTGCCACAGGTCGTTTCTGAACTCCGTAAAGAGAACTGCAACCGCCGCATCATCCTCCATCACGACAATGCAAGTTCTCACACCGCACACAGAACAAAAGAGTTTTTAGAGCAAAAAAACATAGAATTATTAGAACATCCGCCGTACAGCCCTGACCTAAGTGCTAATGATTTCTATACTTCCCCTAAAATAAAGAATAAATTGCGTGGACAGAGATTTTCATCACCTGAAGAAGCTGTGGACGCATACAAAACGGCCATTTTGAAGACCCCAACTTCCAAATGGAACAGTTGCTTCAATGATTGGTTCCATCGTATGGAAAAATGTGTCAAATTTTGCAGAGAATACTTCGAAAAGCAATAAATACATTTTTAAATAGTAATGTTATGTCACTTTCTTGATTCCGGAAACTTTCAGTGCCGCCCTCGTAGAGTATACATCATGTCTAGTTAAAAATAGTTTTAGATTTATGAGCTGACATAAAATACATAATATGCCAGCATTCAATTTGGAGTACGCCATAGTTGGATTAAAAGTACACTTAGACGGCACCGTGGTGCAGTGACTTAGCATTTAGTTACAATGCTGAGGGCCACGGGTTAGAATCCTGCACGGAACAAGTATTTTTATGGCCTACAATCAATTTTTCCAGGTCTGGATGTTTGTCCTTGGATAATTTATGTTGTCCCCACGATACCGGAGAAAACCAAATGTGGTAGTAATGTTTAAAAAAAAAACAACATTTACTTAAGTAATAAAAATCCATAAAGATGGCGCAACAAGATGGCTTACATTTTTCATAGAGCAACTTACGTAATAGTTTCCCACTGTGGCGATAGATGGCAATTATTTTAGGTTCCATGCCGTTTTAATTTTTTTATACTATTTTATCATTAGTTTAAATGTTTTGTTGCTTTATTTTTTTACGCTAGAAATCTTATCTTTAATTAAGAAAAATTTCCGCGTGGTAGAGCCATGCTGCAGCTATATTATGGCTGCGCCTTACTCAGGAGGTACCACGCTATTAAAGTATACCAGCGTAAAATTGCAGCCCAATGCTGCTATGCTACGTATAGTGAATGTAGAAAACCGGTTACTCTTTTTACTGGAAACGAGGCATTCCATCTTAGTCCTCAGGGGTGACAGCGCTTCTACATTTTTATTTTCAGTTGAGGATAAATGTAGATGTCTATGAGTAACAGTATCTACTTACAATCAGGTAGACTTTGAGCTCGTTTATCACACCTATTCTATAAAAACAAGAAAAAAAAGTAAAACAAAAAATGCAGTTACCGTAAGCAGCCTTTTGGCGGAAACTGCATAATACCTGTCATTTAAAAACACAAATTATGTTCCATAAGAGAATGATTTTAAACATGTTACATAAAATAGGTTGAGAAAAATGAACACTTAGCAAATCTATTATATATTAAGTTGTTTCACAGTATAATCATACCGCAGCTCTAATATAGTTGTAGTACGAATGGATCAGTTCGACCGGGGACGCTCTCACAGAATACTGGAGTAAAAACGGCCAAACACTGCTGTATTTCTGAACAAAGCTGAAATGGAGACGATTTTCCTGAAAATTAAGCATTCCATACCGGTCTTCATTAGTGAGAACACATCTGCATTTTGATTCTAAATCAAGGATAGATGCAGATGACTAGGGGTCACGGTACCTATTTACCACGGATTATGCGTCAGCATTATGGGGTCATTATGGGGTCAGCAGCCTCGAGGGAAGCCAGTCGACCAAGTTGGTTAATATATGTTGGTTCTCCGCAAGTCAGACAGGTGCGCTTCTTTAGTAATCGAACACGATCGCAGTTCCCTTTATGTGCTCGTTTATCATCCTTATTTCGTAAAAATGCTCCGTACTGAACTGGAGACCAGTAAGAGGTATTACATCCTCCTTTTGAAAGTGTCGAATACAAATTCTGCACAAATATGACAACGACAAGTATTACCAGAAGATACATCTCTTAAGTTCAACAACACGCATGCCTACTTTGATGAGTATGGACAAGGTGTTTTTTTATAGGAGAGGGGGCATGACATTTGGTGGCTGGGATTAATCTGAACAATTCCTCAGAGCACTCCTCATGATAGATGCGATAAAATACGCAAAGAGATGCAACACCTCTTCGCAGTGCCAGTGAAATGAGCCTGTCGGAAAGCACTCGGTCGTCGATGCTTCGAGCAGCTCTGCGCTAGATGCGGTCAATTGGAAGGAGCTGGCACTGGGGAGCCGCAGCCCAGAGATGGAAACAGTATTCCATGTGCGGCCGAACCTGCGCCTTGTAAAGTTGCAGGTGGTGTGCCGGCATAAAATACTTTCCCGCTCTGCTGAGCACGCCAAGCTTTTTAGAGGCCAATTTGGCCTTCTCTTCCAAGTGACCACGAAACTGCACGTCACTCGATATGTCGACGCCGAGGATTCCGATACTGGCTGAGGCAACAAGAAAAGTGCCTTGAAACTGAGGGGATACAACAAAGGAGTTCTTTTTAGCGGTTAATGCGCAAACTTTTGTCTTCTGTGGGTTAAACTGGACTAGATTTAGTCGCCTCCAATCCAAGACTCTGTTCAGCAACGACTCGACTTCAGACACAAGTTTGCTCCGGTACTCGGAGACGTTTTTCCGAGAAATATTGGCACGACCAGTGTAAAAAGCATCAACAGTGCTGTCATATGTATAGCGCGTTACGGGTTTGCAACATATCATTGATATGCAGAAGAAACAGCGTTGGCGATAGCACGTAGCCTTGTGGAATACCAGCATAAATAGGCTTGTAATCGGAGCTTTCACCGTCTACAACGACCTTGACGCTCCGATCTGCAAGGAACCTGGTGATCCAATCGCACAATTTCTCGGGAAGCCCATAGCAAGGGAGCTTCGTAAGTGGCGCTTTGTGCCAAACCCGATCGAAGGCCTTCACAATGTCCAAACTAACGGCCAATGCCTCCCCCTTGGACTCTACTGCCTCCACCCATCTGTGAGTTAGGTAGACCAAAAGATCACCAGCTGAACGACCACGGCAAAAACCGTACTGGCGATCACCAATCAGCTCGTGGTCCTCAAGGTACCTCATGAGCTGGTGGTTTTTACGAACTTCTATGTATTTATTTATAACAAACCGTAATAGGTAATGAAAAATAAAATAGTGGGTATAGTAAGCATAATATTATGCAGTACAAAACAGAAAAAAAAATTAAAATCGGTCCTTATTTGCAGTTGCATCATCAAAAATACTGACGCAAAGGCTGATTTTATGGAAAATTTATAAATCATATCATTGCCTCAGCCAGTATAGGAATCCTCGGCGTCGACATATCGAGTGACGTGCAGTTTCGTGGTCACTTGGAAGAGAAGGCCAAATTGGCCTCTAAAAAGCTTGGCGTGCTCACACCGCCTGCAACTTAACAAGGCGCAGGTTTGCCCGCACGAGGAATACTGTTCTCATCTCTGCTCTGGGGCTCGCAAGTACCAGCTCCTTCCACTTGACCGCATCCAGCGCAGAGCAGCTCGAATCGTCGACGACCGAGTGCTTTCCGATCGGCTCGATTCACTGGCACTGCGAAGAGATGTTGCATCACTTTGCATTTTCTTTCGCATATACCATGGAGAGTGCTCTGAGGAATTGTTCGGAATAATCCCAGCCGCCAAATTTTGTGAACGCACTACACGGCAAACGTCCCGATACCATACACCATCTGGATGCTTGGCGGTCCACCACTGTACGTTTCAAGAGGAGTTTTCTTCCGCGTACAACCTCTCTGTGGAATAGTTTACCACCAGCGGTTTTTCCGGACCGATACGACCTGGGGACTTTCAAGAAAAGAGCGTACTCCTTTCTAAAGGGCCGGCAACACACCTGAAATTCCCCTGGTGTTGCGGTTGATCATGGGCGGCGGTATTCACATAACATCAGGTGAGCCGCACGCTCGTTTGCCCCCTCTTCTATAAAAATTAAAAAAAATAATTTAAAATTATAAAATATAAAAGGGTAAAGGATTTAATTTATTTTCGAACTTTTCGAGTTCCTTTCATGGTTTACAACCCCCTTTCGTTTGATCTTTACGTTCTGGGACATTCTGTATATGTGCTCTTTTGTTCGATAACTTGTTGAATGTTCTTATAGTAGGTGTTTCGCTTTTCATCGCCAGTGACCAATCTTTTAAAAAATGGTTCATTTTCATAACGTTTCAATAAAGAATCTCAAATTAGTGCACGCTTAATACTTATTAACTAAATACTAACAAACGATGTCTTTCAGTGAGCTCGTGTGGCACCCAAATATCGAGCTTTTTTATATAGTCAGATTTTTTCAAATGGTTTGAAACCATTTTGTGGCCAATCCTCAATTCCTTGGTTATATTGTTACTACTAACATGCCGATCTTGCTCCACGTTTTCAAAAATGGCATTCAACATAATCTGTATGAGAGCGATTAATGCGAACTGCATCTTTGACATAAAACTTCACGAACTGAAAACGCTTGAACCAACTTTGCGCTACTCTTACTGATGCTGCATTATGTCCATAAACGTTTTTATTTTTTTGGGGCTTAAATTTTATTTTTTGTTTTTTATTAATAAACCTTCAGAATGTATCGAATTTCTTCGTTAGATTCATTTGTTTTGGCGGATAGAAATGTGGGTAAGTGTAATACATGTATTGATATCAAAAGCAGCCAGATACAAACAGTACAACCAAAGAGATCTTTCTTCAATTTTATACAAACAAAATGCGAAGAAACTTTTCCCCGACTCACTCTCCATAGCTCGATAATTGTGTTGATCATTCTTCCATACATTCATTAATGCCTGTCAAAAGTCATGTGCTGCTCGTTGACTTCAACCACAATTAGCATCATTAGAGGTATAGTATCCATAACTAGCTCGAGGGTTTGAAAATACATTTTTTGTAAAAAGCGGTCTAGGTTCGACCCGTAAGGTCCACACGACTAACTTCCCAGTGGAAAAAATATCATGTTTTAATATTTTATAAAATTTTTCATTCGGCACAAAAGACGACTTGACTGATTTTGCCCAAAATTTAATGAGGTCTAAGTTACACGCTTATGTGTTAATTGAAACTGATCCCATGTCAATATCACTCTTTGTTCTCGAGATACACGAGGCGAAAATTGAATCCGAACATATATACATACAAACGTACATGTGCACGGACATCCTCTTAAAAACCATACTTTTTGACTGGCCCGTTGGTCTAGTGGTTAGTGACCCTGACTGCTATGTCGGAGGTCGTGGGTTCGATTTCCACCCAGGACAAATATATGTGTGATGAGCACGATCATTTGTTCTGTGTCTGGGTGTAATTTATCTATAATATCTGTATATTTAGAAATATATAAGTATGTTTCATCAGTAGTCTAGTACCCATAACACAAGCTCTGCTTAGCTTGGGACTAGATGGCGTTATGTGATAGTTGTGGAATATTATTATTATTATTATTATTATTATTATTATTATTATTATTATTATTATTATTATTATTATTATTATTATTATTATACTATTTGACTCTAAAGACCTTGAAACGTGGAGATATATTAATATTTCCAATTTGCAAAATCAGACACATTACAATAACTTCCCACTGGAAAGTTTAAATTTAGTGGCGGTTTAAAATAATCCAACTGTCCTGTATCAGCTCTTGTTCGTGGTTAGATGCAAACAGAGAGAAAATAATCCGAGATGGACAGCAACATCTTGCAATTCCCCTGGTGTTGTGACTGATCATGGGCGGCGGTAGTCACTTAACATCGGGTGAGCCGCATGCTCGTTTGCCCTCCTCTATATAAAAAAGTAAAGAAGAGGGTGCAATATATATTCTTTTATTATTATTCTTTTTGGTTTTTTTTTTGTTATTTATTCTGAAAAACCATAGCTCATAACAAACATTTATTACACATTATCTCTAAATGTTATTGACCTACGCTAGTAAAAGTTAAAGTTACAGCCTATATATCTCCCACTACTGGGCACAGTCCTCTTCTCATTTCTGAGAGGGTTTTAGGGCAAGGAAGTGTCCGCTTTAGTGCCAGAATAAGTGTTAGCAAACTCGCTCGTGTACAGTGAAATTTACAACGATCGCTAACCATCTGAGCTACCGCGGCTCACTATATAACTTAATTAATATAAGCTTTATAATAGTTTCCCCAATTTAATAATACTTTATTAAAATATTAAGGTTTCATTCTCGGTTCAAAATATACTCAATTGTTGATAAGTATCATACTATTTTCAGCGTTCAGTAAGTGGATGCTTTTGCCCATAGATACCTACATCTACCTCGATTAAGAATCAAAATGCAGATGCGTTGTCACCCCTGATGACTAGATGAAACGCCTTGTTACCAGTGAAAATATTCTCCGGTTCTCTACATCCACCATTTGAAACACAGCAACATAATGCTTATTATGTTACTTTTCGACGACTTGACTGATTTTGCCCAAAATTTAATGAGGTCTAAGTTACACGCTTATGTGTTAATTGAAACTGATCCCATGTCAATATCACCCTTTGTTCTCGAGATACACGAGGCGAAAATTGAATCCGAACATACATACATACAAACGTACATGTGCACGGACATCCTCTTAAACACCATACTATTTGACTCTAATGACCTTGAAACGTGGAGATATATTAAAATTTCCAATTTGCAAAATCGGACACATAACAATAACTTCCCACTGGAAAGTTTAAATTTAGTGGCGGTATAAAATAATCCAACTGTCCTGTATCAGCTCTTGTTCATGGTTAGATGCAAACAGAGAGAAAATAATCCGAGATGGACCCCAACATCTTCCGGATAACAAGTGAAAATAATAAAAGACTGCAATTGTCAATCCGCCTACCAAGTCCGGGAACTATTACAAACATCTCTCGAATGAAACCATCTATGTTCAGCAGTGGACTTGCAAAAGGTTGTTATAAATCTCTCATATTCACACAGGTATAATTTTTTTAATGTTTAATACTATATAGTTAAAAACAAACATCCAGACCCGGAACAATTATTTGTAGGCCATACAAATACTGATTTCGTGCGGAATTCGAACCCGCGGCCCTTAGTGCTGCAACTCGTTGCTGGATGTCTATATATATATATATGTATTCGCCCGGCATCGCACGGGTGGTCCAATTGTGATTACATTACCTTTCTTATTCTGAAAAGTCATACCGTAACAAGCATTCAGTCTACCTATTGTAAGACACAAGGTGATTAAATAAGGAATACCACAAACATACATCAAGTATTTATCTATAAACCAAGAAAACACACAAATTAATTATGTTTGATTTTAATGGACTTAATTTAAAATTGAAATTAAGTATAACAAAACATAGAAATTAGATTTTAATTTTATTATTTTCACAATCATCAAGTACAGTCGTGCTACTCAACAGTTGTAAACATTGGGATGAATTTTAATGCTATTTAAGCATTCAGTGCGCTAATGGCTCCTTCAGAGAATGTACAGACAGACGGCATGAAGACGCTCAGTAGATGTAGTTTTCCTCTGAGTTGAGTACTTCTAAGAAGATGAAAGACATTTTTAAATGTCTCTAATGTATTCTGGAGTTACGTCCCAAAAAGAATTTCCAAGTACGCAATTATGGCCTGTAAAAAAACCATTGGTAATGGGCCTTTATCATAACAATTAATAAGTAAGCAAATTTTTTTTTATCTATGCCCTTTTTACGTGGTAACGATATACTATGGTAATATTATAGTTGGACAGTGAATGGGTATGCGACTGGGTCTATGAAAGACCGGGATGGGCTACGCTTTCATTTTTATATGGATAAGGGTGAAAAGTAACATAATAAGCATTATGTTGCTGTGTTTCAAATGGTGGATGTAGAGAACAAGAGAATATTTTCACTGGGAATAAGGCGTTTCATCTAGTCATCAGGGGTGACAACGCATCTGCATTTTGATTCTTAATCGAGGTAGATGTAGGTATCTATGGGCGAAAGTAACCACTTACTGGACGCTGAAAATAGTATGATACTTATCAACAATTGAGTATATTTTGAACCGAGAAGGAAACCTTAATATTTTAATAGAGTATTATTAAGTTGGGAAAACTATTATAAAGCTTATATTAATTAAGTTATATAGTGAGCCGCGGTAGCTCAGATGGTTAGCGATCGTTGTAAATTTCACTGTACACGAGCGAGTTTGCTAACACTTATTGTGGCACTAAAGCGGACACTTCCTTGCCCTAAAACCCTCTCAGAAATGAGAAGAGGACTGTGTCCAGTAGTGGGAGATATATAGGCTGTAACTTTAACTTTTACTAGCGTAGGTCAATAACATTTAGAGATAATGTGTAATAAATGTTTGTTATGAGCTATGGTTTTTCAGAATAAATAACATTAAAAAAACCAAAAAGAATAATAATAAAAGAATATATATTGCACCCTCTTCTTTACTTTTTTATATAGAGGAGGGCAAACGAGCATGCGGCTCACCCGATGTTAAGTGACTACCGCCGCCCATGATCAGTCACAACACCAGGGGAATTGCAAGATGTTGCTGTCCATCTCGGATTATTTTCTCTCTGTTTGCATCTAACCACGAACAAGAGCTGATACAGGACAGTTGGATTATTTTAAACCGCCACTAAATTTAAACTTTCCAGTGGGAAGTTATTGTAATGTGTCTGATTTTGCAAATTGGAAATATTAATATATCTCCACGTTTCAAGGTCTTTAGAGTCAAATAGTATTATAATAATAATAATAATAATAATAATAATAATAATAATGGCGGACGTTGTCAAAAGTAAATGATGCAGTCAGTACAAAATCTTAAAAATGAATTTTTGTAGCATATGTTTCAAGTTCCCAAATAACAAATTCTCAACGCAAATAGATTTTACAATATCAATATAAATAAAACTTTAAAAATCTGTGGATAAGAAAACTAATTTCAAGAAAAATGTATTTCTTTCAAATTGACAACTGTCATCTAAGAAATTTTACAAACAGATTTATAAAATATTTAATTTAACGTTACATTATGCATCGAACTAAACGACAAATACAAATAAATACCGCCAATACCACAATCGCACACGTAACATCGCCTACGAAGGACTACACATCCATGGAATGTAATCCAAGAGGCACAAGAAGAACCCCCGTACCATCTTTGAGGGGACGAAGAGCGCCAGCGGCTGGCTTGGGACCTGCAGGAACTATCATCCTACATGAGGACCCCGCTACTGATGGTGTAGTGCGACGACGCATGCGCTGGACTAAAGAATTAAATATAAGTGTTATGCGCGCGTACTATAAGGCTACCAAAGGAGGAACCAATCTTACATCTTATCGCCCTAAAATGCTGTCTGAATTCCAACAGCTACAACCCAACCTAACACACTTAACTGCCCAAAGACTTTCAGATCAAGTACGTGTAATTCTAAGTCGTAAGATTTTGGACGACGGATTAATTGAACAACTTTGCAGTGAGTACTCAACATCTACTATCAATTCAATTCCTGATTCCCAACGAACACTTCTAGGTGAGACTGATGACTTAAATGTAAATAACAGTAACCATCATATAAATATTACTAACTTAAATAACGAAAAAGTAGAGCAAAATTGTTTTAATATAGATGTGAGTTCCCAAGACAGCGAATATATGAAAAGGACTTTCGAATGTTCCCTTCTGGAATATAAAAATACACCAATAGAAAATAGACCGAAACTACCTAAACTTCCTAACAACAAAAAAACTATTTTAACAGTAGCATCAATGAATATTCTATGTAAAGATTATTTTGAAAAAAGTAACTCTATTTTGGAAACTATGTCCCTTCTATACTGTTGTGCCCATGCTATATGTATGATAATGAAAATTCCTGTCATTTCAGTACAAAATTTTAAGAAAAATAATACAGAACCTAAATGGAAACAAAGAATTCAAAAACGAATTGACAATACTCGCAAAATTATAGGAAAATTAATAAGCTACCAAACAGGTAACAGACGTAAAAAAATAATTACTTTAGTAAATCAAATCGCTAATGAAAATGATATTAGCCAATCAGATCCCCATTTTCCGGATAAAATTACTGAATTCATTGATACACAGAAACAAAAGTTAAAAGCATGGCCAACCGTATTAGACGATATTCAGAAAGATCTAAACGGTACTTCCAGAATCGCACATTCGAAAGTAACCAAAAGTGGGTGTATCGTCTTGGGAGAACACTACAACTAATAGTTGTACTCATGGCAGCCCAAGCTTAAATGAATGTCTAAATTTTTGGAAAAGTATATGGTCTAACGAAGTTTCTCATAATGAAGGCGAATGGATTCGTGCAACCGAACGTAAGTTTTCTAATTTGGCTAACATGGGTTCTATTTCAATTACTGCTGAAGATGTACACCCAATTACTCGTAGATTACACAACTGGAAATCACCTGGACCAGATGGTATACACAACTTTTGGCTGAAATGGATAACAAGTAGCCATGTGCGTTTGGCTGCACAGATTCAAGAAGCCATTGAGTGCTGTGAGCTCCCGAGACTTCTTACAACTGGTATTACCCACTTACTATATAAAAATGGAAACACCACGGAACCTAAAAATTACCGACCTATAACATGCCTTTCAACTGTATACAAATTAATAACTGCAATTTTGAATAACAAGATCTATGAACATTTGGTAAATAATAACATTCTTTCAACTGCACAGAATGGATGTCGGAAAGGGTCACGTGGTTGTAAAGAACTTCTTCTCATTGACACAGCTATTTGCCGACAAGTCTTTCGTAATCGCAAAAATATGTCCGCTGCTTGGGTGGATTACAAAAAGGCATATGACTCTGTTCCACATTCATGGCTAAAGAGAGTTTTAGAAATATATAAAATAGATGACAAAATTTGTAAGTTTTTAAGTAAAGTAATGGGTCAGTGGAACACTGTCCTAAATCTACCAGGTGAGTGGCAAAGTAGTTCGATAGACTCTATAAATATTAAACGGGGTATATTCCAGGGCGATAGTTTGAGCCCAACTTTGTTTTGTTTAGCCCTGAATCCTTTAAGCACTGCTATTGAGGAATCCGGATTAGGGTTTCGGTTTCGAAAAGAAAACTCACCGATCTCACATCTACTTTATATGGATGATCTCAAACTATTCACATCAAAAGAGAGTAATCTCCTATTATTGTTGAAATTAACACATAGTTTCAACAATGATATTAGAATGGAATTTGGAATAGATAAATGTGCTGTCATCAACGTAAATAGGGGCAAAATTAAAGATTGTAATAATTTTGCAATTACAAATGACTTACATTTCAGTTCTCTTTCTGAAACAGAAACCTATAAATACTTGGGCATGGCAGAAGCGCTAGGAATTAATGACAAAAATATTAAAGAAAATTCAAAAGTAAAATTTATGTCAAGATTAAAAAAAGTTATCAAAAGTCATTTATCCGGCGGAAACAAAATTAGAGCATATAACTCCTGGGTAATACCTAGCCTTCTATATACTTTTGGCGTTACAAGATGGTCTCAAACGGAATTGGATGACTTAGATAGACGAGTCCGTACATTAATAACTACGCACAGAATGCACCACCCACGATCATCTGTCATGAGGTTGTATCTTCCAAGAAAAGATGGTGGACGGGGCTTATTAAACATTAAAAACCTACACAACCGTGAAGTATACAACCTCAGAGACTATTTTATTAAAAAAAAAGACACATCACACATTCATAATGATGTAGTGATTAATGACAAATCATTAACCCCGCTTAATATGTCGGCAAAGGAATGGCAGAGGCCTCATACTATGACTATAGATGAACGCAAAAAGGTTTGGAATGACAAACAACTGCATGGTCGATTTTTTAAAGCATTAACTAATCCTTATGTAGACATGGTTGCATCAGTACATTGGTTACAATTTGGTGACCTTTTTGCAGAAACTGAAGGTTTTATCTGTGCAATACAAGATGAAGTAATTAAAACGAACAACTACCGGAGATACATTTTGAGGGACGGCACAGTTGACGTATGTCGCGCATGTCACCACCCTGGAGAGTCCCTCAGACATGTTATTTCCGGTTGTTCACAACTATCAAATGGTGAGTATTTGCACAGACATAACCAAGTAGCTAGAATAATACACCAACAGCTTGCCATTAAATTTGGCTTTACTCAACAGGATGTTCCATATTATAAGTATGAACCAAAGCCAGTCCTTGAAAATAGAAGTGTCACGCTGTACTGGGATCGGTCAATTATCACAGACAGGTTTATAGTGGCAAATAAACCTGACATTGTGGTGATAGACCGAACTACACGCAAGGCAATAATAGTGGATATCAGTGTTCCTCATGACGAGAATCTCATAAAAGCAGAGAATGATAAAAAAATAAAATATATCGACTTGGCTCATGAGATTGTCGCTATGTGGGACGTTGATTCTACTATTATTGTACCAATAGTTGTATCAGTCAATGGACTTATTGGTAAAAATATGGACGATTATCTGTCCAAGTTAGGTTTGGGCAAATGGCTGAAAGCATTAATTCAAAAATCGGCCTTATTAAATACGGCTCGAATAGTGAGAAGGTTCCTATCTTTGGATGCCTAACTTCACCGATGGCTTAGAATTCCTCGCCGCGGTGGATAATAGCCGAAATAATAATATTATTTATATAGATTGTATTTATATTTATAATATTATAGTTTTGTGATAATATAAGTGATCATATAATAATAATAATAATAATAATAATATTCCACAACTATCACATAACGCCATCTAGTCCCAAGCTAAGCAGAGCTTGTGTTATGGGTACTAGACTACTGATGAAACATACTTATATATTTCTAAATATACAGATATTATAGATAAATTACACCCAGACACAGAACAAATGATCGTGCTCATCACACATATATTTGTCCTGGGTGGAAATCGAACCCACGACCTCCGACATAGCAGTCAGGGTCACTAACCACTAGACCAACGGGCCAGTCAAAAAGTATGGTTTTTAAGAGGATGTCAGTGCACATGTACGTTTGTATGTATATATGTTCGGATTCAATTTTCGCCTCGTGTATCTCGAGAACAAAGAGTGATATTGACATGGGATCAGTTTCAATTAACACATAAGCGTGTAACTTAGACCTCATTAAATTTTGGGCAAAATCAGTCAAGTCGTCTTTTGTGCCGAATGAAAAATTTTATAAAATATTAAAACATGATATTTTTTCCACTGGGAAGTTAGTCGTGTGGACCTTACGGGTCGAACCTAGACCGCTTTTTACAAAAAATGTATTTTCAAACCCTCGAGCTAATTATGGATACTATACCTCTAATGATGCTAATTGTGGTTGAAGTCAACGAGCAGCACATGACTTTTGACAGGCATTAATGAATGTATGGAAGAATGATCAACACAATTATCGAGCTATGGAGAGTGAGTCGGGGAAAAGTTTCTTCGCATTTTGTTTGTATAAAATTGAAGAAAGATCTCTTTGGTTGTACTGTTTGTATCTGGCTGCTTTTGATATCAATACATGTATTACACTTTACCCACATTTCTATCCGCCAAAACAAATGAATCTAACGAAGAAATTCGATACATTCTGAAGGTTTATTAATAAAAAACAAAAAATAAAATTTAAGCCCCAAAAAAATAAAAACGTTTATGGACATAATGCAGCATCAGTAAGAGTAGCGCAAAGTTGGTTCAAGCGTTTTCAGTTCGTGAAGTTTTATGTCAAAGATGCAGTTCGCATTAATCGCTCTCATACAGATTATGTTGAATGCCATTTTTGAAAACGTGGAGCAAGATCGGCATGTTAGTAGTAACAATATAACCAAGGAATTGAGGATTGGCCACAAAATGGTTTCAAACCATTTGAAAAAATCTGACTATATAAAAAAGCTCGATATTTGGGTGCCACACGAGCTCACTGAAAGACATCGTTTGTTAGTATTTAGTTAATAAGTATTAAGCGTGCACTAATTTGAGATTCTTTATTGAAACGTTATGAAAATGAACCATTTTTTAAAAGATTGGTCACTGGCGATGAAAAGCGAAACACCTACTATAAGAACATTCAACAAGTTATCGAACAAAAGAGCACATATACAGAATGTCCCAGAACGTAAAGATCAAACGAAAGGGGGTTGTAAACCATGAAAGGAACTCGAAAAGTTCGAAAATAAATTAAATCCTTTACCCTTTTATATTTTATAATTTTAAATTATTTTTTTTTAATTTTTATAGAAGAGGGGGCAAACGAGCGTGCGGCTCACCTGATGTTATGTGAATACCGCCGCCCATGATCAACCGCAACACCAGGGGAATTTCAGGTGTGTTGTCGGCCCTTTAGAAAGGAGTACGCTCTTTTCTTGAAAGTCCCCAGGTCGTATCGGTCCGGAAAAACCGCTGGTGGTAAACTATTCCACAGAGAGGTTGTACGCGGAAGAAAACTCCTCTTGAAACGTACAGTGGTGGACCGCCAAGCATCCAGATGGTGTATGGTATCGGGACGTTTGCCGTGTAGTGCGTTCACGAAATTTGGCGGCTGGGATTATTCCGAACAATTCCTCAGAGCACTCTCCATGGTATATGCGAAAGAAAATGCAAAGTGATGCAACATCTCTTCGCAATGCCAGTGAATCGAGCCGATCGGAAAGCACTCGGTCGTCGACGATTCGAGCTGCTCTGCGCTGGATGCGGTCAAGTGGAAGAAGCTGGTACTTGCGAGCCCCAGAGCAGAGATGAGAACAGTATTCCTCGTGCGGGCAAACCTGCGCCTTGTTAAGTTGCAGGCGGTGTGAGCACGCCAAGCTTTTTAGAGGCCAATTTGGCCTTCTCTTCCAAGTGACCACGAAACTGCACGTCACTCGATATGTCGACGCCGAGGATTCCTATACTGGCTGAGGCAATGATATGATTTATAAATTTTCCATAAAATCAGCCTTTGCGTCAGTATTTTTGATTGCTGTGAAAATAATATAAATTTATGATTGCTGTGCCACCACTATATATCCGCCCGTCATCGCACGGGTGGTCCAATTGTAATTACATTACCTTTCTTATTCTGAAAAGTCATACCGTAACAAGCATTCAGTCCACCTATTGTAAGACACAAGGTGATTAAATAAGGAATACCACAAACATACATCAAGTATTTATCTATAAACCAAGAAAACACACAAATTAATTATGTTTGATTTTAATGGACTTAATTTAAAATTGAAATTAAGTATAACAAAACATAGAAATTAGATTTTAATTTTATTATTTTCACAATCATCAAGTACAGTCGTGCTACTCAACAGTTGTAAACATTGGGATGAATTTTAATGCTATTTAAGCATTCAGTGCGCTAATGGCTCCTTCAGAGAATGTACAGACAGACGGCATGAAGACGCTCAGTAGATGTAGTTTTCCTCTGAGTTGAGTACTTCTAAGAAGATGAAAGACGTTTTTAAATGTCTCTAATGTATTCTGGATTTACGTCCCAAAAAGAATTTCCAAGTACGCAATTATGGCCTGTAAAAAAACCATTGGTAATGGGCCTTTATCATAACAATTAATAAGTAAGCAAATTTTTTTTTTATCTATGCCCTTTTTACGTGGTAACGATATACTATGGTAATATTATAGTTGAACAGTGAATGGGTATGCGACTGGGTCTATGAAAGACCGGGATGGGCTACGCTTTCATTTTTATATGGATAAGGGTGAAAAGTAACATAATAAGCATTATGTTGCTGTGTTTCAAATGGTGGATGTAGAGAACCGGAGAATATTTTCACTGGTAACAAGGCGTTTCATCTAGTCATCAGGGGTGACAACGCATCTGCATTTTGATTCTTAATCGAGGTAGATGTAGGTATCTATGGGCAAAAGCATCCACTTACTGAACGCTGAAAATAGTATGATACTTATCAACAATTGAGTATATTTTGAACCGAGAATGAAACCTTAATATTTTAATAAAGTATTATTAAATTGGGGAAACTATTATAAAGCTTATATTAATTAAGTTATATAGTGAGCCGCGGTAGCTCAGATGGTTAGCGATCGTTGTAAATTTCACTGTACACGAGCGAGTTTGCTAACACTTATTCTGGCACTAAAGCGGACACTTCCTTGCCCTAAAACCCTCTCAGAAATGAGAAGAGGACTGTGCCCAGTAGTGGGAGATATATAGGCTGTAACTTTAACTTTTACTAGCGTAGGTCAATAACATTTAGAGATAATGTGTAATAAATGTTTGTTATGAGCTATGGTTTTTCAGAATAAATAACATTAAAAAAACCAAAAAGAATAATAATAAAAGAATATATATTGCATCCTCTCATATATATATATATATATATATATATATATATATATATATATATATATATATATTTATATATATATATATATATATATATATATATATATATATATATATATATATAATATTGTATAATTAAATATGAATACATTTAGAAACGGCTTGGTAGTGATCACCTGATTGTCAGTGGTTGTTGTCAATCCTCTATTTTATTCTGTACTAAGCAGCATTACGAGTATAATTACACACAATTATACTCGTAATGCTGCTAAGTTTTACACACAGGTGCAGTGACTAAGCGTTATTTTTGCCGCACTGTGGAGCCGCGGGTTCGTATACCGCACGATACAAATTTTTGTATGGACTACAAATAATCTCTGTATCTGGTAAAGTTTTAATGTTTGTCCATATGCAATTTATATATTATGTCAAACGCTCCTACGATATAGCAGAATAGTTACGACTGAAAACTTAGAATATGGTTTTAGAAAAATTTTAATAATTTTTATTTCTTTTTCACAACGGTATAAAACTATACATTTAAACTTAAACAATACGGTCGCAGATTGTTTGCGATCTTTGTGAGAGACAGGTGTCTAAATTAGGGTAATCCCTGTGATAGGCGGCACTGAAAATTTCGGGAATCAAGGAAGTGACACAACATTACTATATAAAATGTATTTACTGCTTTTCTAAGTATTCTCCGCGAAATTTAACATATTTTCCCATACGATGGAACCAATCATTGAAGCAACCATTCCATTCGGAAGTTGGGGTCTCCAAAATGGCCGTTTTATAGGCGTCCACAGCTTCTTCAGGTGATGAAAATCTCTGTCCACGCAATTTATTCTTTATTTTAGGTAAAGTATAGAAATCATTAGGGCCCAGGTCGGGGCTGTACGGCGGCTGGTCTAATAATTCTATGTTTTCTGGTTTCTTGTTTCGGATTCGTACGCGTATATCCAGGCTTCATCACCTGAGAAGATATTGTATACAGCATTTGAGGATCCATCGTGGAATCTTTCAAGAGTTCTGACGCACCAAGTAACGCGAGCCGTTTTTTGCTCTTCACAGAGCGAATGCGGTTACCATCGGGAAAACAACTTTTTTACACCTAATTGTTCATGCAAGATTATTTGTATTTGACTCATGCCAATGTGTAAAGTTGCCTGAATTTCTCGGTATGTCACATGTCGATCTTCCTCAATCAGTTTACGCACAGTATCAACGTTTTCTTGGGTGACTGCAGTTATTGGACAACCTTGACGGGGATCATCACTGAGCTTGACATGTCCACGTTGAAATTCAGCAAACCAGCGATAAATTGTGGTTTTGGATGGGGCTTCATCACCAAATGCCGAAATCATCCGGTCAACACACTGTTTTTGTGTTAAACCACTTCGAAAGTCATAATAAATCATCGCTCTTGAATTTTCTCCAGTCAATTCCATTTTCTCAACGACTAAACAAGTTTGACAAAACCTTGTGACAAGAGCGAGAATCTTTTTTTAAATAAATAAATGGTATTTGATTTTTAAAACCAAGGAGTTTTCTTAAAAAGATTTTAATATGACAGGAACAGTGAAAATATTCCCTTCCCGATACTTTTAGTGCAGCCAATGTACAGATCACCAGGCTATCACCTTAATAGATTGCACGTGTTTATATTTCTAAATATATTACAAGTAAATGATTAAAGTACAATAAAACATAGGTGGCATCAATCAATACTTTTGTTCTCTCCAGGTTGTTCTCTTAAAAGTTTTCTAAAGTATTTCTCGTACTCCATTTCCCCTCTTTGTTGAGAACCAATACTTGATTGTATCGAAAACTTTAAGACATTCCGTTGGAAGTTGTTGTGTGGTAATTCAAAACAAACTGATAATCGGTGCGCCCAATAGCTCGGAAATTTAATTAAAACGAAGATAGACTCGAGGGGAAAAGTGTAAGAATTTGTTTAATTAATTTTTGCCGAAGGCTGTAGATATAATTACATTACATCTCTATAGATGGATACACGTGAATGTGCTTACACTAAACTTTTATAGAAAATCTGCGTGCCCAAAGTCACAAAAGTGAAATTGTTTCATTTTATTATTTTTATTGTAAAAATACTGACAATGCTATAGGACTGTAACTAATATTTGTGACTCATAATTCCGTTCATCACTTCATGACAGTAGATATGGTGGATTGAGACCCACGACTTTTGAGTTTTTTTTATAGGATAGGGTGAAAAACGAACACACAGACCATCTGATGGTAAGTGGTTGCTGTAGCCCATAGACATCTACATCTATCCTCGATTACGAATTAAAGTGCAGATGCTTTGTCAGCCATGAGGACTTAGATGGAATGCCTCGTTTCCCGTAAAAAGGGTCTCCGGTTCTCTACACTCACCATACAAAACACATTAGCTGCATTAAGCTACTATTTTTCGCTGGTATTCTGTGAGAGCGTGTTACTTCCCGGGTCGAACCGATCCATTCGTGCTACAACTATACTACCGATATAACTGCAGCACCGCTCTACCACGTAAATCGTGTTTGCGTTCCCCGGCCTCATATTAGCCTGATCTTGCTTAATGAATGTTAATTATAATAATATAATTTAATTTGCATAAAATTCAAATGTATTATAATATTATATAATGTTATATAAAACACCAAAAATGTTTTACCTGTCCGTCCGTTATACACTTTGAAACCATCCCACTGATGTGCCCCAACTGATTTCTTTAGAATAGCAATAATGCGAAAATGTGGTTTTGAAATCACTAAAACAATGTATTAAGCACTATATAAAAAAGTTAATAAATAAACAAAATTTTCTTCTTTTCCCACAAATAACCAAAATGGATTTCTTTTTTTGTAGTGTGCATGCCGGGAATACAATATTTATTACCATGACAAATAAAAAACTAAAAACATAAATTATCATACTTTTACTACTACTTTTTTACCAAGCTTTTTCTGATAATTGATAGAATCAGGCGTTACTTTGCGGAAATCCATTATAATAAAAAATAAAAATATCAATTTCTTTGCAACTTCACACAAAGTACTTCACTTAGCGGTCAGCCGCCGTAGAGTCTATATTACCTGAGGATGCCTCGTGTAGAGGCGAAACACGTGTCGTATTATCGTCGATGGTGTGTCTTGCCTGGAATAGTGGTGTTGAGAGTAGTGGTGCTTGGTCTAGTGGTGACGGAGTTAGTGTATGCAATTGAGTGAGGGCGGGAGGTGCGCTTCAATCCAGGTAAGACACATCATTTTATATGTTTAGCGGAAAGTTGCAAAGAAATTGATATTTTTATTTTTTATCAAGCTTTTTCTGATTGGCTTGACTGCGATAAGACGTTGCATATATTTCCGTATTTTATCACATCTACCAGAGTGGTCTGTGGAATTGTTCGGACTGATTTCAGCCGCTCAATACATCGCACATTGCGATAGAACTGCCAACACCATCAATACCATCTGGATGATTGACGGTCCACCACTGTGCAATGAAAAAAAACTTTTCCGGACCAATGTTATTTAGGAAACTTCAAGAAAAGAGCCTACTCTTTTTTAAAAGGCCGGCAAAGCACCCGTTATTCCTCTGATGTTGCAGTTGTTCATATGGGCGTGCATTTTACACTTACTATCAGGTGAGACGCATACTTGTTTACCCCTCATCTATTTCATCAGGTTTTATTGATGTGGAGTTACGTAAGATAATCAAAGACTCCTCTTCCTCGGACCTCCGTAAGGAACAGTTGTGGCTCTGAAGCTATTTTAAATTCGTTTATAGAAAATTAAAATACAATCAGTGATATTAAATTCGAACAAAATAGAATTGAAGGTGCAAACAGTATTCTACCTCTCAGAACTTCCTGAGCACCTGGTATTTCATGCTCCGCCTGCTGCTGTGACGCAAGTATATTACTACCATTCCTGCGCGAGCGAAATGACACCATTTTGTGTTGAGCAACAGCCGCACCCTCACGTTTCACCGTCCCCAATTAGCGGTCGTAGAAGGTGCAAACAGTTCTACTATCTCTTTCAACTTTATGAGCGCCTAGTACTTCGTACTCCGCCTACTGCTGTACGCAACTATAAACTACAACCAATTCTGCGTTAGCGAATCGACACTATTTGTGTTGATTAACAGTCACACACCCACGTTGCACCGACACCCAATTAGGGGCTGCTACCACCACCTACCACTGCACTAAAGCCATCTTAGAGTCAATATGGCCACATGTCCCGACGTTACGTCTTCTGTGACATCAGCAGCGGCGAATACATCTCCTAGTAGCTCTGCTACCTTAGAACAAACGGATACGGTACTCAACAGAACTGCCTCTGACACGGATCTCTCACTTATTACGCCTCCAAGCTTTGCCTCTCAACGAAATAGGAGACGCAGGGACCAATTGGATGATTCGATGTCTAACCAAATGGATGATTTAAACAAGAAATGCGTAGGTTAATGACATTTTTTCTGCCTCCCAAACCAATGATCTTAAACAAGTAAATACCGTACTTAAAGAGATACAACAGACAAATAATAAAATTGAAATCTCTTTCTTATCCGCACAAAATGAGGAGTTTAGGCAGCGAATAATCGAACTTGAAACACAGGCAAAGCAGGATAGGAATTATATTACTGTTCTGGAGAATAAAATAAAAGAATTGCAATTGGAAAGTCGTAAGTTGAGCTTCGAAATTAAAATGTTCCGAAAAAGCTTAACGAAAAAAAGAAGACCTTATTGAGAATGTTAGTGCTCTCTCCAAGTCTCTGGACTACAATATCACTAAAATAGATATTAAAGATATTTACAGAGTACGGCCAAAATCCATTAACAATAAAAGCCCAATCATTGTAGTGGAAACAAGTTCGACCATACTAGAGTTGTTCGAACATAAATGTAAACTGTGTGCCAGACATCTCGACTTTAAAACACAACAAGATACCCCTATATTCCTATCTGAGCATCTAACCCCTAAAAGAGCGCGTTTACATTTCTTGGCGCGTGATCTGGCCAAGTCAAAGAACTATAAATTCTGCTGGACCGCCTATGGTAAAGTTTATATAAGAGAGAATGAAAACTCTCCAATCATAATGATACGTAATGAAAGTCAAGTACACCAACTCCTGGATAACCAGCAGCAGGGATCCCAAGTAATCTGACTATCTGAACATGTACTGTCAACCCACGGTATTACTGTTTATACTAAGCTCACCCAACTGATAAACTCTTTTATTCTGCCTGATTATCTGTTTTTATTGTGTTTTTTGTATTTTTTGTCTCTGTTTCAATTTGTAAAAACTTTTAGAATTATTGTTAAGCATAACACTCCAATATATGTCACACATTTCTTCTACCATACGGTATAAACTCAATTATATACTCAAAAATCCTCATACATTACTCCTCTACAACAGTCATCATTCAAATCTCTATACACACAACCACCAAATGAAAAAAAAAATCTTTACTACATTCTGATAGAACGAAACCTTCCTCATATAACTAAAATCATTACAACTAGCTATAATCCTGTAGTAACGATATTTGCATTTTTATATACACCAAATGGGTGATTCTCAACTTCGTAATTTGAATGTGATAGACGGTATTGATATTTCTCGTGCAATAGAGTGTGACTGTTCTGAGCTCCCAGCTTATAAAATCAATTATGAATCCGGTTTTGTGATTATTTTCCAATAGATCTATAGTATTTACAGTAATTTTGACGATTTGATGTTGACAATGTCTAGTCTTCCCTTTGCGGCGGATATTTTGGTCCTGACTGAATGTAGACTTACCTCATATAAACCCGTAATACAACTACACAATTATAGTTCTTATTCAACGACACGCCATCTGAATCAGAATGATGGTGTAGTTACCTATATCAAACATCTTTACAACCCAAAGTTAGGGAAATAAGTCTTACTCACGCTTCTTGTCTTCAGCTTGACGTACTTAATAACATATTTTTATGAATTTATCGATCCCCTTCTAATACAAATGCTGATGGGTTCATAGACTCACTTTGTTCACACTTGGATACCTTAACTAACCAAAATAACATTATAATTACGGGAGACATTAACATTAATATTACACCCAAACTTATTGAACCAGCACATGGGTACAAAAATTGAACTAACTATTTGAACGCTCTCTCAGCATATGGTATACTAGCGGGTCACACTACACCGACTAGAGAAAAGAACTGCCTAGATCACTTTATGCTAAAGATTACCAAGAATAAACATTCAGCATTCATTGCAGTTTTGCGTACCACCATTACAGATCACTTTACTACCGTTCTTTCTATATCTAAGACTAAACTGTTAAGCTCTATTATTAAAACAAAAACTAAAACAGATTATATTAAAGCTCACAAGGACCTCCTATAAAAAAATATTAATGAATTACTGTTTTATAGTGATCCAACGGCTTTATGTAACCGTCTGATAGTTATGCTCACTGAATCACTGAATTCGAATACCATAAATATCTCGATTCCTAGAAGCCAGCGCACAATAAAGCAATGGATCACTCCTGGCATTTTACGATGCATAAAACACCGTAACAAACTACAAATACAGCTTCGAAAAGAGAGTTACAACGAAATATTAAAAATAACCTATACTAGATATAGAAATTCTGTAATAAGCTTATTAAAAAACTTAAAAGGAAATACGAAAGGGGCTTATTTACTAAATCAGTTAGTAACAACAGACTGCTGTGGAAAAATATAAAAACTATTACCTTTAGCAATAAATCACCCGATGAAAGTGAGGTGTAATTTCAACTAAAAAATGATCCAACTGAATCTGCAAACTTTATTAACATTTACTTTGCAAAAATAGGAGAGCATCTTGCCGAAAATATTCTAATCTTATCTTATCTAAATCCTAGTGGCAATTATAATCTAATTCACGGTACTAGAAATGCTGTTGCAACATGCAACTCCTTTGTCTTGCTACAAACTGATGTGAAAGAAGTCGAAAGAACACTCATGAACTTGAAATCAGATGGCGCTCCTGGTTGGGACAAAATTCCCATTACGTTCTTAAAACTTGCAAAAAACGAAATTGTACCTATAGTTACTCACTTAGCTAACTTATGTTTTGAGCAGCACAATCGCGACGCAAATTGTTAGGCATCTTTCTCGACATAGGTGTTGACGACGCTCACGTTGCTTCTCGAACACCTGAAATATAAATAATATTAATCAATAAAAAATAAAATATGTAAAAAATATACTCATAAAACATTGTTACTTACCTAATGTACTTGCTGTTTTTCTATAATAAATAAGTACGTGTGCATACGGGGACGGTGGCACTTACCGCGATTTTTATCAGTAGGGTGAAGGTATATTTGCAACAACGGTGTTGCACCGCTGAGTACATGATCCCGCGTTTCGAGTTAGTTGCACTAGAACATCATACGAGGTGACACCTATGTCTCCCTCCCCGCGGATGTACACGCGCTCACCAAATTTTTTTTTTGTATATTTTTCTCCCAGACGACACCAGCGGCCTACATCATCAACATAGTGGTCCTTCGGCCGAATCCTTACGTCGTCTGCAAAAAATATAATAATAATAAGTACCAGTTATGTTCCACGCGCCGGCTACGCCGCAAAAAAAGCGACGACCACGTGGCACCGCTGCAAAATCGGAGTGCAAGAACAACCAAGATGTGTTACCATCGTTCAGCTTAAAGGATGAAGTGCTGGAAAAACCTGGAAATGCGCTAAGTGCCTCTAGTAAGAGTAAAAAGTCATCAAAGACCTCAGGCACGTCGTCAAGTACGGCACGCAAACGGCAATTGGAATACGAAACCGCTAAAGCTATGGCTCTCGTGGAAATACAAGCAGCGGAAGCTGAAGCAGAAGCCAAAGTTAAGAGTGCTCAGGCAGAAGCTGCCAAGCTTAAGGCAAATATTCAGTCGAAGCTGCTAAACAAACAGCTTGCAGCTGAGATGGCAGAATTGGAGTCTCATTCACGCTCTTCCCACAAGTCGGCTATGAAATCTTCGACCAGCAAAGTTGAAAATTGGCTGAATGCTCCAGGAAACCAGCATGAGGAGAACCGAGAAGAGTACTCTTGTGAAAAAATCGGCCTAGAAAAGCTGGCACATGCCTTGAATGATGCAGTAGCTGCCTCATCATATAAAATACAGAACCAGGAGCTCTTAACAAGATTAGCAACGTCTAAAGACCTGCCTTTATTTTTTGGAGATCCAATGGAGTGGTTGCAGTTTAAACAGGCGTACCAAGAATCTACCCAATTATGCAAATATAGTGACACAGAGAATTTATGGCGGCTACGTAAGTGTCTTCGTGGCGATGCTAAAGAAGCAGTGACTTCACTCTTGATTGGTGGAACTACACCCGATTTAATAATTGACACCTTAGAACTTCGATTTGGCAAACCAGAAACAATTATGAGTAAAATAGTTTTACAGCTTAAAAAACTATATCCGTTGCCGTTAACTTATCATAATGATATCATTAATTTTGCAATAAAAATAAAGAACTATGTGGCTGCTGCCAAAGCAATGCAACAAAGTGATTATCTTCGCAGCCCGGAGTTAGTATCGATTGTCGTATCTAAGCTTCCAACTTTGCTTGTCGCAAAATGGACCGACTACGTTTATGAACAGCGAGAGTGTAATTTACCGAAGCTAGAATTGCTTAGTGATTTTTTATATGAGGGAGCCACTAAAACAGCTGCATCAGGAATAAGTCATATTCACGCTCAATATAATTTAAAGAAGCCCGATGAACGTAAACACCGTTCACACTCGTTGTTGTACACAAATAGTAATCAATTACAAAACGCTGAAAAGTGTACATTTTGCCGAAAATGGGCTCATGGTGTCGCAGATTGTTCACGGTTTAAGCGCGCCTTACGCAAAGATCGCTGGCGATTTGTACGCGTAAATAAACTTTGCTTCAAATGTCTTGCCCCCCGCCATACGAATGGTATGTCTTGTATTGGCAGTAATTGCGACATTGACGGCTGCAATCAACCGCATCATCGTTTACTGCACTGGATAAAACCATTGGAAGAAAGCTTAAAAACTGTGGAGCGAAGTGAGGATGAGCATCCCAGCACCAATGAAACAGTGACTCATACGGTGGCATCCCACTGTCACAAGGTGCTTTTGAAAGTGGTGCCGCTCACTCTTCACGGACCGAATGGCAGTTTGCATACGCATGCACTACTGGATGATGGAGCTACCGTGACGGTGATATCCTCTGATATCGCAGATGAGCTCGGATTATACGGTGCAAACGTGATATTGCGCGCGCGCAGCGCATGGGACTCGGGCGAGCTTGTGTGTGAATCTCAAGTAGTGAGTGTTAGTGTTACCAATTCGTATAACGAAATGTTTACTTTCCGTGCGCGTAAAATTAAAGAATTAAATTTACCAACACAAAAAGTGCCGAATATGGACTTTAATAATTATGGATTGTTAAGTGAAGATCTTATGTTATGTAATTGTAACGCTAAGCCAAAATTATTAATAGGTCAGGATAACCATCATTTAATTTCTCCCATTCGTTGTGTTCGTGGTAAGCAGCGTGAGCCATACATAACTCAAACTGCGCTTGGATGGTGTGTGCACGGACATATGGTAAGTGATGTTAATTGCACTGATCGCTTTGTCTCTTTCATTAATAGTTGCACCGAAAAGGCGGGACAGTCGCAGTGTATCTTTCACTTACACACGGTAGAATCGATTGCTAGCGATCTCTCTCTCGATAACGATAACGGTGAATGCACCTGCGCGCAGTTGCACGATGCGGTTCGTAGATCCTTCGCGTTAGAGTCTATTGGTGTAGGTTCGAAGCCGCGCCGCAACCCAGACGAAATACGCGCTTTACAAATTTTAGATGACACTGCAGAATTAGTAAATGGTCAATGGAATGTCGGCTTACCGTGGAAATACGATGAATTACATTTACCCGACTCTTACCCTAACGCTTTTAATCGTCTAAAGTCAATAGAAAGAAAATTTTTGCTCAACAAAGAGTATGCAACTCGTTATTGTGAAAGAATGTGATACTTATTTTCTAATGGTTATGGTAGAGAACTTAATGAGACCGATGAAAACTCTAATAAACGTATAATATGGTATTTGCCGCACTTTGGTGTAGATAATCCAAATAAGAAAAAACTGCGTTTAGTTTATGACGCGGCAGCAAAGTCGAACGGTTATTCTTTAAATGATTTTCTTTTACAAGGCCCTGATTTGTTACAATCGTTATTAGGAATAATGTTACGATTTAGAGAAAACCGCGTAGGTATCATAGGGGACATAAAAGATATGTTTTTAAGGATTAATGTACGAAAAGAAGATGTTAATTCTTTGCGTTTTTTGTGGAAAGATATCTATTTAAGCAATGAAAATGAACAATTAGGCTTCGGAAGTAGTAACAAAGGTTCAAAATTACCTATACAACATCCTGTTAAGAAATATATTATGACGTCATTAATTTTTGGCGCTAACTGCTCCCCATTTATAGCACAATATATTAACCAAAATAAAAACACATTGCGCTTTCAGAATAAAATGCCGGATGCAGTTAATGCAATTAGGAAAAATCAATATATGGACGATTTTATCGATAGTTTACCAGACGTCGCTACTGCTACAAAAATGATAAAAGATGTTTCATATATTAATCAGCAAGGTGGTTTTGTGATGCGTAACTGGTTAAGTAACAAGTCAGATGTTCTTAATGATATGCCAAAAGAGACTTTAAATGACATGGCGATACGGTTTAATGTTGAATCCCAGCCGGAACGAACGCTTGGGCTATTGTGGTTTCCCGCGAGTGATATGTTCGGGTTCGATCTTTCGTTAAAGCGTATACCGAGTGATATTTTACAACTATCACGAAAACCGACTAAGCGTGAAGTTCTTCGTATTATAATGTCTGTATATGATATTCATGGTTTTTTAGCACCTTTTACGATAAAATCCAAAATTTTAATGCGCGAAATATGGAATGTAGGTATAAAGTGGGATCAGGAAATAACAGATAGTTTATTTGTTTTATTTAAAGATTGGATTTCGCAGTTACAAGAAATGAGTTACGTTCGAATCCCGCGGTGGTATTTCTATAGCAACGATTCTGTCGGTGTGAATGAGAAGAGCGGCCACACCGTAAACGACGATGAGACGTCGTTGCAATTGCATATTTTTTGTGATGCATCTCCATGCGCATACGCATGTGTTGCTTATTGGCGTAAACAAGACAGCAACGGCGTGCAGGTGTCATTCATTGCGAGTAAAAGTCGCGTTGCGCCGTTAAAACCGTTAACTATGCCTAAACTCGAACTTCAAGGCGCGCTATTAGCATGTCGCTTGGCAGAGACTATAAAAAAGGAGCATAGAATTAAACCGTCACGTGTTTTTTATTGGACTGATTCAATGATTGTTATTTATTGGATACGTAACGAGCATAGAAATTACAAAGTTTTTATTGCAAATAGGTTAGGTGAAATTGATGAGTTAAGTAAATTTGATGATGGCGACATGTATGTTAGACGACAGTGGCGTATTGCCCAACGGTTGACAGACTTATTTTGGAGCAGATGGGTAAAAGAGTTTTTGCCAGAGCTAATTCCTCGTCGTAAATGGGATAGGGAAGGTCCGCAATTAAAAGTAGGAGATCTTGTAGTAGTAGTCGATCCATCATTATTTCGAAACTGTTGGCCAATAGGTATTATTGAAAAGGTTTATCCAGGTTCAGACGGCAGAGTCAGAGTAGTTGACGTTAGGACTAAGTCAGGAGTGATGAAGCGATCAGCTGCTCGCGTGGCCTTTCTCCAGTTTGATAATGAGTGTCGGCGAACCGACACTTGGGGGGAGGATGTTGACGACGCTCACGTTGCTTCTCGAACACCTGAAATATAAATAATATTAATCAATAAAAAATAAAATATGTAAAAAAATATACTCATAAAACATTGTTACTTACCTAATGTACTTGCTGTTTTTCTATAATAAATAAGTACGTGTGCATACGGGGACGGTGGCACTTACCGCGATTTTTATCAGTAGGGTGAAGGTATATTTGCAACAACGGTGTTGCACCGCTGAGTACATGATCCCGCGTTTCGAGTTAGTTGCACTAGAACATCATACGAGGTGACACCTATGTCTCCCTCCCCGCGGATGTACACGCGCTCACCAAATTTTTTTTTTGTATATTTTTCTCCCAGACGACACCAGCGGCCTACATCATCAACAATAGGGAAGACGTTCAACATGGTGTGACACTCTGGATTACTCTACAAATTGGAAGATCAAACAAGTATCCCTCCTATTATGTTGCGGTTAGTGGCATCATTCCTCGCAGATAGGAAATTATACGCCTGTGTAGAGGACGTGTAGTCCGCAACAAGACCTATTAGAGCCGCCGTACCACAGGGCAGCGGTCTGTCTCCAGTTCTGTACGCGGCTTACACCAATAATAACAATAATGTCCTCCGGACCGAATTTAAGCCACAGCGGCTTGCCTCAACGGAGACTAGCCATCGGTGCAGGACAGGATTATAGTGCCCAAGTGTATGCAAGCACAGGTGTACTCTCTATTCCGACCCGGTAAACCAAAACGACCGGAGAGAGATCAGTCGCAGGAACAACAGGGCAGGCAGGACACAGGGGTGATTCACCGCCAACTTTCTAACTCAATAATTGAAATTGAAAATCTCGATAATTGAGTTTTTTGCCTGACCTGGTATTGGAGCCCAGGATCTCATGATCTGAAGTCGCACTACGCAGCCACTGTATATATAAAAAACAACTACCTCGTTGGTCTAGTGGCTGCGTAGTGCGATTTAAATATAAATATAGATATAACAGATACAGTCTAAAAACACAGCACACTCTCAAGCACAGGTGCACTCTCGATTCCCTCATTCTCGTAATCCGAGGGGACGGTAAACCGACACGACTGGGAGAGAGATCAGGCGCAGGACCAATAGCTTTACGTGCTTTCCGAGGCACGGGGGTGAAACACCGCCAACTTCCTGACTCTGAGCAGCTACTAGCCGAGCTACTAGCGGCACTAGTTGAGTCAACGTTACAATATGGATTCGTAGCATATGAAAGGACATTTTAAACATATTTAGATAAATTAAAGCAGTTTCAAATTACATTTATGAAAATATTAGTGAACCCAAAAGCTAAAATAAAATATTGTGAAAATTATGAGCAGCTCTTCCAGGAGTATAAGTTAATACCGATATATGAGCAGTTTGGAATATCATTTACGACATGTGAAAAGTATTATACAATCTTATGTGATGCATTTCGTAGTTTCATCCCCATAAAAAGAATACGCGCAGACCTCATAAGGTAATAACTTTACAATGTAAATGTACTAATTATTATGGTAAAGGAACGTTCCAATATTTAATAACAAACATTTATAACAATTTACCGCAAGAATGCCTTACCCATAAATCAAAACAACAGTTTAAAAATAAGTTAAAAAAACTTTATTCTAATAAAGAGTAAAAATGAAATGTATCATGACGATCCATTGTACAACATCATAGGTAAGCTGTAAAAATTATGTATGCGTATATTTTTACAATACATTTTGGTCGGGGGTTATTCTACTCCTAACTTTTTGATATAATAAATAGGACTAGATTAATACCTATTCTGCTCTCCTGGCTGGCGAGCAAATTGGGGTATTGCTCTGGGGGAGAGCGTAGGCCGTGTTGATCCTCAGGGCGTCTGAGGAGTTCTCCTTCACGTGGTTGCCGCCTGTTATTTATTCTGGTTCAATAGGAAACAGACAGAACTGAAACACTCGGATGATTCTCTTTTTCTTTTCTTTTATCCCATCCCCTTTTCCTATCCTAACCCAATCCAAGGTGTCAAGTGTACCGTGCCGATGGATGCGTGGATGGAGGGAGTCCAGTCGCAAACGGTGCCTACCCGAGACCAAAGCGATTCGGGTAGTATTTTACCCCTTCCCTCGGCATGCGGGGCTCTGCCGGGGATAACCAAGTATTTCCCTAGCTAATCCTGGGAACAAAATGGACGAAAACCGACATTTTGGAAAATGTATTGAGAAATCTCCTTTAATGGAACTAGTGGTAGGCTTGGAAGAGGCTCTTTTGCCTCACCAACACCCTGCAAAATTGCGGCCCAACCTGGGACGAGCCATGAAGTGCAGGGCACCTTTGCAGCCGAACCACCATCGGAAACGAACCAGGGAAGGGAAAAGAAAAAGTTCGCTAGGCCTTATAAGCTTTGTGGGGCAGCAAGGAAAAGGTACCGAAGGCTGACAGCAGCTGAGATATGAGCCGAAGAGGCCCTCTCTCTCTGCCAGAAGCCTTGAGACGAAATTCCTCTGCCCAAGCCTCCCCCAGTTCCGAAGGCGAAAGAAAGCAGTCGGTCTGAGGAAGAGTCCCCGAAAGACCAGCCCAGGAAATCTGTGAAGCTGGCAACGGGGGAGAAGAAGCTCAGCTTCGGTGCCGTAGCTGGCTCCGCGCGTATAGGAATTCGCAATTCGAATCCTATGAGTGTGGAGCTGATGCGGCTGGTCCAACGGGCACTAACACAGGCCATCGCTATGAAGGCCTGTGGGGTGCAACCGGGAAGGGGTTCAAAATTTTTGAGTTTCACCCACAAGCAAGGTTGGATTCTTGTAACGTGCCTGAATAAGGCAAGCCAGGACTGGATTGTGGGTGAAATCTGAAAACTGAAGTCCTGGCCGGAGGCAGAGCTCTCGGTAATACCTGATGATGAACTGCCTCAGCCGGGTATTACTTACTTGCCCTGCAATGAGGCCGACTCTCCAGAGGAGGTGGCTGTGCTGTTGAGGACACAAAATGAAGGGCTCCATACTGAGCTCTGGAGAATTCTCCACTGAAGGGACGAGGTGAATGGGTTCTTAGTAACCTTTTCTCGACGACCCATCGGCAGAGGCTATTCAGAAGGCAGGCGGCAGAGTCGTCGTTGGCTTTAAGATGATAACTTTTAAAGTCAGGTGATGCGCAGATTTCACCTAGGTCTGAAGGTCTCCGATGGTGTCGTCCAGGCCTGGGTGGAGCTGAGAGAGGTTTGACGAAAGATAAGGCAGCGGTCAAGTGCAGAGTTAAAGGACGTCGTCGTCCTCAACAGGCGGAACAGACCTCTGCCAATCCCCCCCCCCCCCCCGGCCATAAATGGCTTAACCCAAGTGTAAGACGAGGGTCTTCCAAGTAAATTTTCACCATGCAACAGCTGCTTCTGCCGTGGCAGAGGTATGCTTTGCAGAGGACAACATTGACCTCGCCCTTATACAAGGACCTTGAGTGGCCAACGGTCAAGTTCTGGGATTGGCGGCTGCCAGTAAGATTCTTGTCAATACAAAAGGCAGTAGACCCAGAGCTTGTATAATTTATAATAAAAATATTGAACTTTTAGCTGTTCCAGAGTACTGCAATAATGACCTGGTTACAGCCTTCATAAATCTCAAGAATGCACAGGAGCCAGAGTAATCATTAGCTCAGTCTATCTTCCCGGTGAGAACGCATATCCTACCATCGAGTTTCATCCTTCTTCCTTATCTGGTGGAAATCTTCAGAGCAAGTTTTGCATAGGGATATATATTACAGAACGATGGGTAATTGTCAAGGTTCTATTTATACCTAAGGCCGTTAGAAAGGACTACGATTTACAAAAGTCCTTTATACCTATAAGGCTATCTTCCTTTCTCCTTAAGACATTGGAAAACGTTATAGATAGATATTTAAGGGATGTAGCTCTAGCTACGAGGCCCATATATTACAACCAGCGTGCTTACCGCAGAGGCAAATCTACGGAAACAGCCTCGATCAGTGTCATTGAAAGGGTCGAAAAAGCACTGGAGGATAAAGAAATAGCTCTTTGTGCCTTTTTAAGTATTGAGGGCGCCTTCGACAGTAGCCCCACATCACTGCTGATTGGGGGCTTGACATTCAAAAAATGTTTTCCCTACAACCATTAGTTGGGTGAAGTCGTTGCTCTCAAATAGAAAGGCAAAAATAGCGCCGTTTCAAACTTCGATTGAGGTTGCAACTACAAGAGGCTACCCACAGGGAGATGTTTTGTCAACTCTTCTGTGGACCCTAGCGGTTGACCAACTATTGTACAAAATGGCAGACCTACGCATTGACACAGTGGGTTATATTGATGACCTTGTGATCATTGCGAGGGGCTTTTGCCAAAGTACTTTATCGTCAATATTACAAAGAGTCCTAAACACCATAAATAACTAGTGTAGGGATAACAGTCTATCAGTTAATGCTGATAAAACTGTTATAATACCCTTTACCAAAAAGAGACGGTTTGACAAATTAGTTCAACCAAAACTTAATGGTAAAGAAGTATCATGTTCCACGGAAGTTAAGTACTTGGGCGTAACAATCGACCAAAAACTAACGTGAAACACTCACCTTAGCAACGTTTGCCACAAGTCAAAAATTGCTTTGGTTACGCGCAGTCGTTTGGTTGGGAACATCTCTGGCTTGCGCCCCAGTATGGTCCTATGGCTGTACAGCAGGATAGTGAGGCCAATTCTCACCTACGCCTCTATTGTCTGGTGTAACAAGGCCTACCAAAAGACGACTGCGGACAGACTAAATAGTCAACAAAGGACTGTCTGCTTAATGGCAACCGGAGCTATGCGATCATCGCCTGGAGCGGCCCTTAATGCACTTCTATGCCTAACGCCCCTTGATCTTTATCTAGACAAGGAGGCAAGGGCTATTTCGTTTAGGATTAACGCTCAGGGCGGTCTGAGCTTGCTCTCCCACAGATTTAGATCCATGCTCGATTCAATTAAGGAATCACCGGTCTTATGCATGATCTCAGATATCATGCGTCCACTACACACTTTGGATTTAAAGTATATAGTGGAATTACCCTCCAGAGAAGACTGAATGAATGGTCAGGTTATCTGTGAGATCGGTAGCCTCATATGGTATACCGATGGGTCTAAAATCGGCCTCGACGTAGGCTTTAAAATTTACGGGGAAAGCCCCAAATTCAAACTTAGCATGAATTTGGGTAGATACACTCAGGCAGAAATTTTTGCCACACTTCGGTATGCGGAAATCGATCTGGAAAAACACTACGTCAACCATATAATTTACATAAACTCTGATAGTCAAGCAGCACTGCTAGCGCTGAGGTTAAACTTAGTGAACTCGAAGCTAGTTGGAGTCTGCGTGAATCGTTTAAACGCCCTAGGATGTAACAACAGGGTCGTTTTAAAATGGGTTCTAAGTCACGAGAGTATTTTAGGCAACGAATTTGCCGATAAACTTGCACGAGAGGGCTCAAAGTGCACACAATTTGGATCTGAGCCATTTTGTGGAATCTCAAGAAGCCTAGCCCGATTGACCCTTGAAATTCTTTATCATAATAAATCACTTAAGATCTGGTCTGACACACCAGGCTTAAAACATTCTAAAACCATAATCCGGCTCTGTCTGACTGGTGCGTGATATGTTCAACTGCGCCGACAACAGACCACATACATACAACACGAGCTTCGAACAGGCGATCATATCCAAATAACTCCTCTTTATATAGATTAGAGAGTCGAGTAAAACCCACAGTGCGACAGAAAGGCCAACTCATACATAACCAGATAACCTCGCTATTTTTATAAATTAACCAATTGCGGCTAAACGACGCTATCTATTCAACAACGCCTTATATAAAGGTGCCCAGGACCGGCCTAGCCCGAAACCTGCTAAGTATTAGCCCAGACAGAAGACAACACGTTGCAGTACGTTCGCGACGTTCGGAACTAGCTACAGTTTCCAGTAATAAATCAAAAAAATGAAAGTAAAAGTTGTTATAGTAGTAAAGTTTCAGTATTGCATTTCCAAGAGCATTTACGAACGGAACGGCATTTATGAAAGAGTCCCGTTGAGTTTCTTTATGGTTCTTTCCAGGACAAAATAAAACACGTGGCAAAACATAAAAAGGACAAAAACAAACATCCAGATTTGAAAAAATTATTTGTGGGCCTTATAAATACTTGTTTTTTTTTTAATAAGGGTCAAAAAAGAAATAATCAAAAACAAATATGCTCCAAAAAACTCTGGTGTACTAACCGCATAACCTCTCGTCAGTCCAAAACCTTCTAAAGGTTGCTGTCAAAAAGTACGCATCTGTCCACAACCATCAGAAGGTTGCTGTTTACTTATAAACTTCAGATTCGAAACAGCCCTAGTAAAAGTATACGTATCTCCCTATAACTGGTACAACATGCAGAGAATTAAACAAAGACGGCAATAAATATCACACACGCTTCATATATGAACCATAGAAGCTTTGAAATAGTAATACATTTACGGCCGGTCTCAATAACTTATCTATCTCTTACTGGAAGTTAAAATGGCTACCATTGGTATCTATAGTTACATTTTTCCGTTTCAATAATCAAAGATAGATAGAAATGTTTAACCATCACATTGATCTACCCTTCGGAGGACTTACCGACTACCTGAGTTAAGTGGGTTCATAGAAAAAAAACATCTGACTGTTTCAATAACGTATTGGCAGTTAACTGGCGATAGTTCAAATTACCAGATGTTAGAGTTTTGTCTATCGCCCAATTTTGAGAGTTAGCAAATATTTGTCGTGATTTTAATATATATATATAATAGTGTTTTTAGTATAATAGTGATTTTAATATTATATAATAATAAATAAAACCTATTTAATATCTAAAAAATGGATTTGTTCAGTGATGAAAGTGATAATGAAATGTATGGCATGTTCCCATACAGTCACCTGGTTAGTAGTATCAAATAAATAAATATTTATATTAAGTAGATCTAGGCAGAATCTTTTTCGTAGGCCATCTAGTGACCTGAAACTCAAACGTAGAACTTAATCCAAGTTTGGCCAGAATTGGATCAACTTCTACAAACATGCATACAATTCTTTATTATAATATTATTAAGTATAGATTCATTTATTTATATAGATTATACCTAATAACAGTCATCATTTTTGCAGATTCAAATATAGGAGAAGAATTCAGAAATAGAAAAGGCATATTTTAAATGAATGTCCAAGGAGTCTGTAATGCAGACTTGTTATTTATGAATGTTGTTGCCCGTTGGCCTGGGTCTGCTCATGATGCTACTATATTTAACAACTCTACGCTAAAAAGTAAGTAGGTACTTAGTTATCTAGAAGATTATAATAATAGGTCATCACATAAACATGATTAATATTTCTTTGTTATTTATTTTCAGTGCAATGTGAAGAGGGATTGTTTGGCAATAGATGGCTTATTGGAGACAGTGCATATCCCTGTACTTCATATATTTTGACACCACTGCTCAACGCCACATCTGTTGCAGAGAATCGTTACAATGAAGCACATATAAAGACTAGAAATACTATTGAAAGGTAAATATTATTTTATTAATATTTTTTTTTTAAAATTTCATGAATATAATATAAAATACTTTGTAACTTTTCAGATGTTTTGGTGTGTGGAAAAGGCGCTTTCCAATACTCTCGCTAAAAATCCGTGTAGCTACGCAGACAACACAGGCCATTATTATTGCCACTTCTGTATTACACAACATCTGCAGATTAAATAATATTAGGGATGTAGATCCAGAAGTTGCAATGCCGCAAGAATCAGGTGACATTACCTATGCTGAAGGGATAGGTCAACAAAATCACAGTGTCAGACAACAGCTAATTAATAATTATTTTAGTGTTTAAATTATGTTTAATTATATAAGAATTTTAATGTGTAAATAATGTTAAATTATACTAGAATAAATGTGCTTTATTTCAATATATATTTTATTTCAAAAATGTCAAATAAAAATCAATGTATAAAATAGATTTTATTTTAGAATGAACTTAACAAAAACATTACATAACTTATAAAAAATACACCTTATTATCACTATTTACTAAATCTTAACATTAGTACTATAATAATCACAAGTCACTTATTTAATTTTTCTATTTCTAGCTGCAGTTTAACTTTTTCAAGTTTAACCACTTCAGTTTTGGCTTCAAAATAAGCAGCCATGGCTAATTCCTTGCTTATCTGAGCCCGTAATAGTTCTTCAGAGGGTTTTTGGCGTTTCTTTACTGTGAAAATAAAAAACATAGTTAAATTCTCATATTTTACACTCTCCTAGCTTGATAGAATTGATGACTGATGACCACAGAGATCGGGCATAGGAGATGACATAAAAAACATTAGTAACAACTACTATCCAAACTACATTAGAAATTACCCAGAACCAACTACTATAGCCTATTTCACAATTTATCTTGTTTGTCAGACAATTGAGTGGTCAGCCTTTAGATTTTCCTCATTAACCAGAAAAAAATACACAAAGTTGTAACAAAACCTGCAACAAGCAATCACACTATTAGGCCATAGAGAGGCGGTCTGTTTTGTCTACCGACTTTAAAAAGGAGCCAGTACTCAATTCGACTGTATGTTTTTTTATGTGTGTTACTTCATAACTTTTTACTGGGTGAACCGATTTCTATGATTCTGTTTTTATTTGAAAGCTGGTGCTTCACATGTGGTCTAATATAAATTTGATCAAGGTCTGAGCAAAAGTTTTTGAGTTATTCTTAATAATTTATATTGAAGTTGGTTGTACAAAATTATAAATTATCTAGTAACAACTGAGGTAAAATATTACAGCTACAACTTACAGGGTTTGTAAGGATTATTAAAAGTAAATCTTTTTGGTGTGAAAATTTTCTCACTATTACCACCACACTCAGCACTACCACCACCTCCCATCACCAAATCACTAGTTACAGCCTCTGAATGCTCCGGTAAAGGTTGTAAATCCATGAGTTCCACCACTGCATCTGGTGGAATGATTTCACTTTCCCCATCACCACCAAACTCCACAGTGAACCCCGTGCATGTTGCACCTAACATAGATGTTACACGAACTAGTGCTTCATCGGGAGGGATGTACATCTTTCCACCACCAGTCTGCAAATAAAAATGTTTCAATAGAAATATTACATAAAAAAAATTCTAAGATGATTAGGTATATCTAACAAAATGTCACAAAATATTTAATGTATGTACTTATTACAAACCTTTATATTATTTTGTCTTATCAATGCATTGCGTTTTCTTGATGACTTCTTTAAGTTTTCCCACTTTAAGCGTAGTTGCTCAGGACGCCGCAATTCTCCCGCCATCGCACTAAACTCCTGCGCTATGGATTTCCAAGCCTCTTCCTTTAATTTATTATTTGTGGCATTCGTTGCTTTAGTAGTAATTACTTTTTGCTTGGAAATCAAGTCAAGCAGAAAGAGTATTTCGTCCTTAACAAGGGCCCTTGTCTTCATCTGAAACAAAATTTTATAGGTGCCTTACATTTTTGGCGCGACTTTGAGACAAAGACCCAAGCTTTTGTAACATTACTGTAAATTTATATATCACGGCAAAGAGTTCACAATACTTACAGTATTTTGTTGAGCCATGTTAATGTTTATCGCTAATAAATTAATGCTATACATAAACAATTATATTATGTGTAGTATATTTCTGCTGAGCTTCTTGAGGTTTGGTTGTGGTGGTGTACACAAACTGGTAGTGGTCGTTACGAAACGTAACTAGTTACTGAAACTATCTATTCACACAATAGCGGGTAGCGGGTTATTGCAGTGCAACGAAACTATCTATTACAGTAGACGTTTTACTCAGTAACACGATTCACGTTTCGCGATTCACGAACGAGCGATCAGTAACAAAACGTTTATTCGGATATTTTCACGACGCATCGGCGACGGCTTCGGCTGTTGAAGTAGAAGCACATGAGTAAAGAAACAGAGTCTTTACGCTGTGGTAGAAGTACCACCGGTCGTCGAATGTCGAGTGAGTGCGGGTGCTTTTCCATTTGACCTATGACTTTATTCCCTTCTTATAGATGCGATATTAGAAATGAGAAAGTAAGTGGCATGTTCTTAACAAAAATAGTTCAAATTCCATAATTTAAGTGGCCTTGGCCCGGTTTAAATTAGTCTTGTGTTTAAGTTTAATGCTACGGTTTATTTTTTACGGTCACGGTTATTTTATGCTGAACTTGTGGGTGAATTTATCATAATCATAATTATTAAATAAATCGTTTGCAGTTAAATCTTTTCAAGTGATATTTTTATCAAACCGTGCGAAATGATTTAACAAATAAATAAATTTAACCATTAACACCATGTCTAATTCTATACGAAACGGTAACAAACAAGTTTTCTCGTGAAATGGTCATCGTTTCATTCGCAACGTCTTTCAATTAAACACGTCGTGAAACGCTCTATTGAAGCCGCTATTAAAATAGAGTGTTTCAAAACCCTCTATTAAAATAGAGTGTTTCAAAACCCTCTATTAAAATAGAGTGTTTCAAAAGCCGCTATTGATATTCGATAGATAGTTTCGTTTCGTTACTCAAAAAAACCGCTACTACCCACCGCTAACACAAACTGTCAATGATCAATGTCAATTGTCAAGTCAAGCAACGCCAAGCGCTGCGTTTTGTTGCTTCGTATCGTTTCTTCGTATTTTAAGATAAAAGTTTATCATTATTTGAAGAAAGCCTTAATTTAGAAATGTGTATAAAGGATAATTGTCAATATTATATTAAAAATTAATAACAAAAATAATTAATAACATTATATATTAATCATAATATTTTAAATACATCATTTATATTTTATTGTAGAACGCGACGCAATTCACTTCGAAGCAAAAACAAAACGCTTAGGAGGGACGCATTAACCAAAGTTATCATGAACTATCTGCCTTTTATCTCTAGTAAGCTTTTTCGAACATTACGATATTGAGACGACAGTAACAGATAGTTTAAACTTAACTGTTTACCTTGGTTAGCTATCTACTTATAACTGATTGTAGGGAATTGAGACCGGCCGTTATTCCATTCAGTTGTTCGTTCTGTGACGCAGTGTCGTGTGTTTACGTGCAAAGTATTAATTGTTGAAAGTGATATCGGAAGTTAATATTAAAGATAAACATGAATGGGTAAGTCATAAATACTTTTTTTATTAATTTAAAACATATTAGATGACGATTTGTACATAAATTATTCCATTTTATCAAACATTGCTTGCCATTTCGACCGCCATGTTGATACCATGTTCGTATTAATTTCAATTGTTTTAAATTAAAAGTACAATTTTGAATGGTAAACATTGTTTTAGTATCGTTAACATACATATTTACAAACATAACAATAATTACAATTGTATAGTTTCGATTAAATCTTTCATAAAACTAAAAATAACAAATTGCTTAAATATCGCGTCCACCTAGCGGGCACGGACAGACATGGGTCGTAAAGTTATTGACATGAAATCCGCCATCTTAGAGAGCAGGTTGTATAGTATGGATACGATTTTGGGAATGTCAGTGTTGGTATATTTTTGCGATAATTTTTGGTGTGGATTTTTATTTGTTTTTCTTATTTGTTTTGTTTTATTTTTGTCAGTAAATTGTTTTACTTTTTGTATGTGCATGTCATTATATTTTTTGCACTTGATTGACAAGTGAAACAAGACGACCGAGGACTCGCGGTCCGCGACGCGGTAGAGGTGTGCGAGTCCGCGGTGGGAGAATGTCGGCAGCGGCGGTAGGTTTGCTGGTGGAAGTGGTGGCTGAACCTGAGGTCGTGGTAGCGCGTGGTTGCGGAGGCCGTGGTGGAAGACCTCGAGGGCACCGTATACCAGACAACGGTCGCCCGGGGCCGAGAACAATTAACGAGTTAGCTTGCTTTTTTACTATTTTTTATTTTACAAAATATTTATTTGTTATTTTTTTAATGTTTAATGTCTTTTTCGGAATAATGTTGGGCTTCATATTTTTAGATTAACAATCAATTTTATCGATGAGATGCTCATGGGGCAGGCCCTCGAGACCCCACTGCACCCGAAGCGTAGGCGCGTGTGGCAACCGTAAGTTTTCGTATTTAATTATGTTGCTATAATGGTTTTAATACTAGCTAGTTTTAATTTTTAATTTGAAATATTACAGGGTCGACCAGAGTGTCTCAGCCTCGGTAGTAGTGCCACGCCCACTATCTTTGATTGCCTCGTCAAGCTCGGCGGCACCGTCACCGCTGTAAGTTTTCGTACTTAAGTATGTTGCTATTATGGTTGTAGTACTAGCAAGTTTTAACTTTTAATTTAAAATATTAATACAGGGCCGACCAGGCTGCCTCAGCCCCGGGTATAGTGCTACGCCCAGCCCTGACACCGTCTCCCGCTATATCGTATTTGGTGCCTTCATCAGCTGTGTAAGTTACTTATTATTTTTCTATTTGTTTCAAAAGGAACTCAAAGTCTTTGTTTTTAGATTGTGAAAACATGTACTTAAAAAAGCTTTTGTTGTAGATTTGTTGAACGTGAAGGCTCAGCGGTGAAAACGCCTTCCACCTCAACAGGCTCGGTAGTGCGTCGCCGTCGTCCTCGCCCCCGTCGGATCTTGGAAGATGACGATATCATATTAGCCATCAATTGTGGTAAGCAACCCTAAATTTTAGGACAGGCTAAGAGTAACGTTTCGTCTCTCGTAGATGTCGACTATAGCTATCTTCAATTTGTTATATGTAGCGAACCAAGCTCCGAGGAGAGCGAGAACGAGGAAATGGCCGTACCATTCGTGCCCCGCACAATCCGTAGTCTTCTAGAGACACCTACGTATGAAGTGGAAGAGCTGACTGCTGAGCCTATCACACAATCTATCTGGGAGCCCGCCGCTGAGCCCGAAATAAGCGTGCCCGCTCCAATGGCGACGGACCAGCCGTGAAGCTTTTTTGATTTTAAGTGGGAAGCGTTCCCTACCGTTCCGATTCCTCCTGAATCGAGACGAGAACGCTTCTTGCAAAATAATGTTGGTCCGGCAACTCCATGTGTCGATCCATATGATATTTTCATTACCATATGGGATCAACAAATTATGGAGCACATTGTCTCGGAGACTAATAAATATGTTCAGCAGTTGGCAAACCAATTAATGGAGCATAACAAACTCCATCCCAATAGTCGCATTAATCGTTGGTACGACACCTGTGTCGACGAATTATATGTCTTTTTCGGCATGATTATTGCGATGGGGGTTGTTATTAAGTCCAGGTTAGAAGAATATTGGTTTTCCACTCAAGACGTATTTATTACACCTGGCTTTACAGCACACATGTCATACAATCGATTCATATTGTTATCAAAATGCTTCCACTTCAACGATAATGATGACATGTGTGCTGTAGAGCGGGAATACTCCGAGGCCAAATTGTTCAAAATTAAACCATTGCTGACATATTTGAATACGAAATTCGAATTTGGATCAAAACATTTCTTTAGATGAATCTCTTCTGATGTGGAAAGGTTGGTTAGATATTAACCAATTAGTTCCCAACAAAGCTGCTACGATGGGGATTAAGACTTATGAGGTCTGTGAATCTCGAACCGGCTATTTACGGCGGTTTGAAATTCACGCTCATAAGAAGTCTCCACCGCAGCAGTCAGAAGACATATTATCCGCGTTCACCCCTGCCACTGTCTTAAGACTTTTACATGGTCTTGAGAACAAGGGTCATACGGTGTGGATGGACAATTTTTATAATTCGCCTTCATTGGCGCGGCGCATGAAGTTATTAGGCTTTGATTGTGTGGGCACCCTGCGGACCAACCGTAAGTTTGTTCCACAGGCCCTTCACAGTCTAACTAAGGGCAACATGCGGCCAGGCCAGCTCACTGGTCTTACCACCGGAGATGTCGATGTCATGGTATGGAGAGATAGCAACCGGGTTGCTATGATATCCACATACCATGGAAACGCCGTCTCTAGTGACGGTCACTCCATCAAACCCATCCTGATTTTGGACTACAATATCATGATGGGTGGGGTGGACAGAAAAGACCAAATGCTGGTGATGTACCCAATATAGCGAAAGAGAACGAGCATCTGGTACAAGAAATTATTAAAGAGGCTGTTGAATGTATCTGTATTGAATTCATTTATAATTCATAAAAAATCTGCTGCTTCTATCGCCTCTCCTCCTCTTACACACCGCTCTTTCCGTGTTTCCTTAGTAAAAGCTCTTCTATCCAAACACGCTATTAAAAATAAACTTCCGCTTCCCCTGCCCACTCCCACACAGATCGTGCGAGTCGATGTAACCCACCGCATCTCCGAGCACCCACGCGTTGCTAAGCAACGACTGCGCCGGCAGTGCAAAAAAAGGGTACACACGTTCTGTGTGGGTTGCAACACATCTGTATGTATAGCACCTTGCTTCCTTCAACTTCACTCATAAAATATTATATTTATTTGCCATCATCATTATTAATATTATCATCATCATCATTCATCAACAGCCCCTAAGTAGTTTATTGTCGCACCCTCGTTCTTTAACTATACAGTAAGGCCGCCTAACTGTAATTTCTTCTCTGTTATTTGCTTTGTGTTTTTGGTACTTTATTTGTAATTTGACCTGCATTTTTTATTTGTGTACGTATTTTTTCGAATTTCATGTTCAAATGTTTCAGCAATGGTTTTTTATTTTTATTTTAAATTTGAAAATCTGTCAGAATAAGAAATTTACTATTTGCCCAAGGTTGTTTAAAAGAGATTGCTATTGTGTGGCCAACTAACTGTAATTTCTATTTTATGATTAATGTTTTCACTCTTAGCCCAAGGTTATCTGGAAGAGATTGCTTTTTATACGTAGTAGTTTTTACTGCTAAGCAATAAGCCTTAGCTCGTTGCGGTGCTATAGTTGGAATAGCCTCAAAGTACGAAACGGTCACCCATCCAGTTGCAAGCTGACGCGTGCATTGCTTAACCTTTGTTATGGATCTCGCACGCAAGCTATCACTAGGCTAGGGTCACTTCAAATTAAGTAAAATTAAAAAAATCATATATAAAACATATATAAACACTCACGTCTGTCACCCAGAGGGGTAGGCAGAGACTACAGACTTCCATTTGGCACGATTCTGACACACCTCTCTCGCCTCCTTCACATCCATACACCTACGCATACATGCTCGTCGGTTAAGGGTACTCCTAATTTGGCCCGTTTTCAATAAATCGCCAATTTGGTCGATAAATTTACGCCTAGGACATCCCTTTCCGACTCTGCCATTCACTTCTGCAACATAAATTTTCTTTATCACTCTTTCCTCATTCATTCTTTCCACATGACCCAACCACCGAAAACAAATCAAAGTAACAAAAATGAAAATCCTTTATTTTAACAAAAAAGAGTTGTCAAACATTTTTTATAATAACATTCGAATGTTAATTAAAAACATAAAAAAGCAATGAAAAATAACTAATTGTATTTCATTTTAATTTTATATTCACGATTATAATTATTAAAGAAGTCACCACAGAGCGTATCCATACTAGCATAGCTACGTACTACGTCATACTTGGTACTTTTTGTAGTGAATGTGTAACTTTTAGTTGTTGATTTATAACATAATTTTGTATGAAAGATGCCTTCTTTGTTTTGTTTTTAGCTTAGGAAATGTTATTAAATTTAGGAATATACATCCACATATAAAAAAATTACAAAATTGTTCCTTACAATTGCAAAAGTTTGAAAGCATTTTTTTAGGGTCACTTTTTCAAGTGTTTGTTACAACTCATTCGTTTTTTAATAACTAAATAGTTGTAACATTTGAAACTGTTTATATTAAGAACAAAGACCAAACTATAGAATAAGTTAAGATTTAAAGCCCATTGTGCCTCAGGCGTCGTCGATATTGAAGTACAAAATGTGCCTTTTTTTGTGCCTGTTTCGGTTCATCTTAAGTGGCCCACATTATTGTCGAGCTTGTGGTGTGAAAAAACTGTACGTAGAGTTGTGTTTTTTTATGCATTATTGTAAAGTGTGTTTTCGTATAGTAAATGAAGTAAATATTTATTGAAATAATTGCTTAATTTTTAATGATTACATTTTATATTCAACAAACTGGAAAAAATCGCTTCTAGCAATTTTACCATCGAATTTATAACATACCAAAAGGGTGAACGTACACATTTACATATATTCTATTAGCTTATTTAACAATAATTCTAACAACATATCATATTATATAGTTTCAATACATAAATATTAAGATATTTCCATTTTAATGACACGCGCCACGTAGGCAATATATCACTCGTTAAGGGTTTGACAGATGCGCCTAAGCGGCTGTTTTGGCCCGGACTGCTGAGAGGATAACTGGCAAAGACACTAGCTCAAGTTCTCCCCTGGCTTTCATCAACTCAAGACCATCCGTAAAAGAGTCTCTTAATGTTTGCAACTCCTACTTTGCCTCTGTAGGTAACAAGCTGGCAAACTCTATCATGCTGAAATTAAATGAGAATCAAGAGTCCTTTGCCGAAAAAGTTCACATTCCTGATCAACCCGTTGGTTCATTTTTCATTAATCCTCCAGATGAACTGGAAGTTTTGGGTCTCATCCGGTCTCTTGATTCAGGTAGTGCGCCTGGTATGGACGGCATCACTAACAAACTTTTAAAATCAGTGGCCCACACAATCGCGGAGCCCCTGGCTACGATATTTAATTTAAGTATCTCGTCGGGAGTCTTCCCAAGCCAGTGGAAAGTTGCGGCAGTTACCCCCATATACAAAAATGGAGCTACGGACGATCCTTGTAATTACCGACCCATATCACTCCTGAGTAGTTACTCGAAGCTCCTGGAACGTGTTGTCCATAAGCGGCTGACTAACTATCTTGAAAAGAATAGCATACTCTCGGACCGTCAGTTTGGTTTTCGCCAGGGAACATCAACTGAGGACGCAGTAACTCTTCTCACAGATATGGTTGTAACTCATCTCAATCAGGGTCGATCCTGTGTCGGTGTTTTTCTCGATCTGGCTAAAGCATTCGAAACGGTATCCATCCCCATCCTCCTTAAGAAATTAAGTGCTCTTGGGATTCGTGGTCTAGCTCTAAACTGGTTTTCCAGCTATCTGTCGGATAGAAAGCAATGCGTCCAAATAGGCGATCAGGCAAGCGATCTTAGATCTGTAGATTTTGGTGTTCCTCAAGGTAGCATCTTGGGGCCGACTCTTTTTATTTCGTACGTTAATGACATTACGTCAATTAAACTTGAAAATAGTGAGGTTGTGTGTTATGCTGACGATACAGCCATAATATTCTTTGGTAAATCTTGGTACGACGCCTACCTTTCAGCCATCTCCGGGTTGCATAAATTACAAAAATGGTTAAATAACAACATCTTAACACTGAACACCTCAAAAACGCAGTTAATTTGTTTTCATAAAACTGCAGCTTCTGAACCGCCACCCTTACTTTTCAATAGCCTTAAAGTACACAACAACAACTGTAGTTTTCGCTCCGTGAGCTTTTCAAATTGTAACTGTGACCAGATAAATAGGGTTGTCTCCCTTAAATATTTGGGCATTATAATAGATGAAAATCTTAACTTTAAAAGTCATATATCGGTGACATCAGCCAGGGTCCGTAAGCTGATACACACGATGAGACTATTGAGAGATTCTACTGATGGCAGCATTTTAAAGTCCGTCTATCTTGCACTATGTCAGTCCGTACTTAGCTATTGTGTACTGGCCTGGGGTGGTATATCCTCCTCTACGTTGATAGTACTAGTATTATTATTATTATTATAAATAAAAGAGTGTTTTAGATCCCCACAACCTTAGTTAAAACATCTTTCGCACGTCATTTCAGACTGTTCCAATTCCCTCGCATCTACAACAAATTAGTCAACTTATACGACTTAAAACGATCCCAACTTTATGAGGCTAAAATAAAAATGAGAAGTCATTTATTGAATTGGGACTGTGAGAAATCAGAAGAAATATTGGTGACCCTTAAATAGGTGTTAAAATGGTAGTGGACAGCACTGACACACGACCTGTCATCCGATCCCAAGAATTTAATCGTAGGGCTACCTAACCACTCAGCTTATCCCCAATTGCAATCTCTCACCCTTTTACTTATAATTTTTAGAGAATTATGTAACCGGCATGCTAGCATAAGCTCACACACACACACGCACACACACACACACACACACACACACACACACACACACACACACACACACACACACACACACATATTCATACACATTCACCTTCAAGTACACGTGCGCCCCTTTTAATTAGAATCTGTTTGTTATGTCTGTAATTTTTAATAAATTTTTTTTAAGTCATTTTGCTTTGCTGCGCATAATTGTTTTACATAATTTCGACAAATAGCCACTTTGATCAATTGTAAAATCTTTTGCTTGACCCCCACGAGGCAGGCCATGCCTAGTGTGGGAGTCACAGAACTTATTGTATTTTGGCTACGTGTTTTCTGGTTAATAAATAAATTTATTATTATTATGGTTAATAAATAAATTTATTATTATTTATTATTACTTAAATTGCAAACTGACATTGTTGAAAGTAATACATTATTATCGTCTGGTTCATTATATATGTATCTTTATGGAAGTCCTTCACCTAATTTTAAAGCAATTTTTACAAGTCGTTATAAATAAAACTTTCCGTTTTACCTTAGAATATAATTTGTGCCAGAATGCGAACTTTACGGAATAAATATACAACAGTTACCTTTTTATTTTATCAATGAAACCATAGATGCCACAAAACTTTACGCAGTGTTCCGGCAACAGCTGGTGCCTGCGGTTCTAAAATATCATAGGAAAAAAGGAAACATGTTTTGAATAAAATTTTTCTCTACGTTCATTTTTAAACGCAAGGAATTCGCGCATAAAAAGTTTAAGGCGGTAAACTCAATGACGTTTTTAGAATTTTTTTATTTATTTATGACCTGATAATTTATATACCTGATGATGATATTTTCTATATCTGATGGAAAGTGAATGCGTGTGTGACCCATAGACATCTATATTCATAAAAATAATGAAAATGCAGATGCGTTATCACCCCTGAGAACAGAGATGGAATGCATTGTTTCCAGTAATAATGTACTCCGATTCTCTACACTCACCATACAAAACACAGAAGCATTGATTTGCTATTATATGCTGATATTGTATGAGAATGGAATCTTTCCCGGGCCGAACCGACCCATTCGTGCTACAACGATAATACAGCTGCAGCGTGGATCTACATACGTTTTCTATCATGCATTCACATTTACTAAATAATTTTCACTAAGTAATTCCAGTAGTTAAGAATAAAATGGGCGATGTGTCAGATAAATATAACTGCAGTCCGATATCCTATGCAACAATTATGACAAAATGGTTGCACAAAGTGTTGTACAAATAAATAAATACTTACAGCTACATGATAATTAGTTCAGATGTCAGTGCAATACTATGCCTCAATTAAGTACTAAATAAATACATAAGCGCCTATCTAAAGCTGTTTTCACGACCTACCTATGGCGTTTGATCTGGTGTTCTATGACTAGAAATATTCTGTCTTAAACTAAAGGATCACATATAAGTGAACGTACAAAGGTCGTACCAACTAAGATATGATCGAAAAAGGGGGATAAAGGGCGGAAAGGGGAGTTCAGCTCATTCAATCTTTTTAACCTCCACGTAAGTATATTAATTAAGAAACCAGTAACATGTGTATCACATGTCAAATAGATGGAGTAATTGTAAATAATGTAAGTTATGATGATGAAATGGTGTGATGCCTTCAATATATGGTCAAATCCTGAGAATAATAGGGGACAAAAAATTGTACTAATGTGCTCCATTGTTGTTAAATTATACCAAGCAATTAAAATTTAACTTTATTTATTTCAATCTGAATATATATTATTCGAAATTAAATAATTTAATATATAATGATTTCTTCTATTTACGCGAACACTACACATTGATTAAAAGTACTTTTACGAATTTTATCGCGTTTACTTTACTATTATTTTTAATTCCCGACATTTCGGGCGCTTTCCAGCACCCATGGTCACGGGGGACTGAGATGACTTACGTCCCGATGTCATTGTTAAACCTGGAGTACCTTCAGCTTTTTTAATTATTGTTTATGGTCCGATCTATGCAAAATGAACTGACTATGTCCTGAGGTCTTGCAGTGGTATGCTTGGGTTTAGTTTTAATTTTATTGATTAAAGGATCTCAAGCAGGTGGTAGTACCCAGCCCCCTTCTCTATTTAAATTAGGATGTTTTTTAATTTCAATAGCCTCACGTATCATCCTTGGTAGGAATCGGTGTTCTTTCGCGAGGATTTGTGGTCTATCAAATCTGATATAATGGTTGGGGCCGTCTAGGATATGATCGCAAACTGCAGACTTCCCGGAACGTTGATGCTTCACATCAGCTATATGTTCTTTTACGCGGGTTCTAATTGATCTTTTTGTTTGTCCTATATAAGAGAGAGCACATTCACAATCAAGCTTGCACACTCCCGCATCTTGTAGAGGAATATGACACTTGATTGATGGTAGGAACTGACTTCTGATGGTGTTGTCCGAAATCCGAAATCCTAACAACACCATTGGTCACACTGTGTATAGGAAAATGATCCATACAAACCGATATTTAAACGGTGAATCTCACCACTATCCTTCACACTTAGCTACCGTGGGCAAATCTTTGTTACAGAGAGCACGAGAGATCTGTGAAAACAAACACCTGGCCACCGAGCTTCACCACGTCAAGCAAGTTCTGCACGACAACAAGCTTCGGGTCCCGCACAGAGTGAAGCCGGCCACAGTCGAGCGTGTGTCTGCTGTACTACCATATGTCAGAGGTGCCACAGACAAGATTGACTACATCTTGAAGCGAGCCTCTAATAGAACATTCTACAAGCCGCCGAAGAAGATTCGTCAGTTCCTACCATCAGTCAGGTGTCATATTCCTCTACGAGATACGGGAGTGTACAAGCTTGATTGTGAATGTGGTCTCTCTTATATAGGACAAACAAAAAGATCAATTGGAACCCGCGTAAAAGAACATATAGCTGATTTGAAGCATCAACGTTCCGGGAAGTCTGCAGTTTGCGAACATATCCTAGACGGCCCCAACCATTACATCAGATTTGACAGACCACAAATCCTCGCGAAAGAACACCGATTCCTACCAGGGATGATACGTGAGGCTATTTAAATTAAAAAACATCCTAATTTCAATAGAGAAGGCGGCTGGGTACTACCACCTGCTTGGGATCCTATAATCAATAAAATTAAAACTAAACCCAAGTATACCACTGCAAGACCTCAGGACATAGTCAGTTCATTTTGCATAGATCGGGCCATAAACAATAATTAAAAAAGCCGAAGGTACTCCGGGTTTAACAATGACATCGGGACGTCAGTCATTTCAGTCCCCCGTGACCATGGGTGCTGGAAAGCGCCCGAAACGACAGGAATTAAAAATAATAGTAAAATAAACGTGATAAAATCCGTAAAAGTAGTTTTAATGAATAATTTAATATAATTGAAATACCTACTAAAACGTGTACTTAACAAATTTCTTACTGCCTCTATTATTTGGAAGATATTATGTTCACCGTTCTATAACACTAACAGTATTGTATTGCTAAGGTAACTTAATGTAAAACACAAAATGATATTATTTTATGTACATCACCACAAATGATTTTATATAATAAACCCGAGACAAATTCGTTTTTTCATTGTCAACATTTATATTTTATATATTCATTGCCGTGTAGAAGTAAGGAAAATAAAATGAAAAATATAATGTACTTTGACTCAATACACTGCATTGTCTTAAAATTACAGATTTTACGAGACATTCATAGCGCAGACACAGCACAGCGCAGACAAGCCAAAGAATAAAAGAAAGTATATTATATAAGTATCGTCACTCCGCGATTTTATAAAACCTTGTTGCCTGTATTAGATGTGACGACAAACTGTATGTGATAATTACTTAATATCAAGACTTTACTATTATTTATTTAGTAGTTTACAAATATATATAACTTTGATATATCTCTGTACAGTATTATAATTCTGTAAAAAAGTTATTAGAGCTTTTCTTCAGAGGCTAGACAGACACTCGAGATATATTGGAATATACGAATAACATAAACATACATAAAGGTCTATCACCTAGAGAGGTAGGCAAAGACTACATACTTCCATTTGACACGATCCTTACATACCTCTCTCTCACCTCCTTCACATACATATCCTACTTATACTTGCTCTTCGGCAAAGGGTACTCATAATTTGGTCCATTTTCAATATATTGCCAATTCGGTCGATAAACTTCGCCTTAGACGTCCTTTCTCGACTCTGCCGTTCACTTCTGGAACGTAAATTAGAGTTGACATTCTTTCCTCATTCAATTTTTCTGTATGACCAAACCACCGAAGCATTCTATTCTTAACCCAGGTCACAAGATCATCTTGCAAACCACACTCGTCTCACCACATCACACCCCGTCACTCAGATTCAACCGTAACATACTCCTTAACGACTGCGTTTCTCTTGCGTTTATTCTACTCTCGCGCTTCTTCTGCTACACTCAACTTTCACTGCCATACGTTAAAATAGGGACTAACACAGCATTTTCAATTGTCATACGTGCCTTTTTTGATACGTCTTGACTTTCCACAATAGTGTAGAACCCAATTTACTCTATTTCCTGCGTTTCTATGCGCCTACTTACTTGCTCGACCAACTCACTTTTTATCCTTATTTCACATATCGTTTTACATGTTTCTCTTTCTCTAACCATAATTTTCATCTTACTTGCGTCACTTTTAATTTCCTTTCTTTTAATTACCTGTTCATTTATGTAACCATCATTTGCAACTCGACCACCGAATACGCAAATATGACTCGATCATCGGCGTATAAAAGGAATTTGACGGTTTACTCGCGCATTATTCTACTTTCCAATTATCAAAAAAACTGTCCAAAAATAGGTTAAACAGCGACGGAAAAGCCACATAGCCCTGTCTTGCACCTTTATGGATGTTAAACCAGTTCGATTAGACTAAGTAGCACAAGCACTACAGTTCCTATAAAGAGACTTTAATGCCTGTATCCACGCAGCGCTAAACTCAAATTAGTACAGTGTTTGCCCTGTCCCAGTCCACTCTGTTATATAAGCTTTTTCCAAGTCTACGAACGCACGAAAAGCTTTCTTGTTTCTGGCCAAAAATTATACGTGATTATGCGCATGAAAAGACTTAATCCGTACACCACAAATATTTCCATCAATTTCTTTCATAGCTTGTTCAATTAATATCTTATCGTTACAATTTTACTACAATCTTAAGATAGCTGATACTTCAGTAGTTTTGCAGTATTGCTACGAAACTTTTCCTTATATATTGGGACTATTACGGCTTTAAAACAGGCTCTCGGTACCCACTTCAGTTCCCAACATAAATTAAGCAAGATGTACAGCAGGTCTGTTACTACTATCTCTCCAGCCATTTTCATTTCGAGTGATACTCTATCATATCCGGCTGTCTTATCTGCTTTCATGATTTTCATTGCTTTCATTATTTTATCTATACTTATTTTCCTTCCTCTTTATTTTTCTTTCGATATTTCTATTTCATTTAATTCCAATTTCTCCTCACTCATAAAGACGCTTTCATAATATCCCTTTCATTTTTTAAGTCTTTTTCATCATTCATTCCGCCAGAATTACCAGTCTTGTTTTCTAATAAATTTAGCCTTGCTCTTCTTTGCTTTAAATTCCATACATACCTCAACATCCTACCATGACATTTTATTTTTCCTTTCATTCGTTCTCTTACTCACACCTTACACTTCGGTAGCTTCATCCTATAAACCTTTCTCAACATTCACACATTCTCCAATCTGGTCTGAATGTTTGTCCTTGAGCAATTTATGTTTTAAACTGTCTCCACGATACAGGAGAAAATTTTAGTATTAACCTTAGTGTTTAACTTTTTTAAACAGACGACAATGTTTCCCACGCAGATTCATTTTTGAATCTGATACCAATAAAGCAAAACTAAGCGATGTATACATTTCAAATAATGCAAAACTAAACCAAAAACAATCGTCAAATTCTTAATACCTCGCACGCGTACACATTTATCTTCATTCTTTCTTTATTAATCCGTCAAGGTCACGTAAAATGGAGTACTCCTTTTATTCTCTTTGCTGGAGGAGGGAAATTTAAATTAAAACATTTGTATTTTTAGTTGCAAATAATCATATTTTCAAAATAAATTGTAACTGGCCAGAGACCGATACAAGAATTTTTTTTTCTAATAACTTTCTGCGTATCCTGTTATCCAGTGTGCATGCCAATGGTGTGCACATATATTGCTGGCACGAATATAATTATGTTTACATGTCATTTTAATATGTCCTCGGCGACGAAGAAGATATCGTGACGAAATCTGATTTTCTAAGAAATTTAAAAAGAGTTTCTAGAAAATGGTATGAAATTTGCAAACATGCATATAAGCGACTACGTGGGCTCCTCCTCGATACAAAAAACCGTCAAGGAAGGAATCGGATTAGCTTTGGAACATATGTACTGCCTGCCTATCCCATTTAGTAAAAACACGATATAAAACCTTCAGTTACGATCAATAGCATTCCGAGAGTAAATTATCAATTGGGTAACTAACAAGTAACTAATGGTAAAATTAATTAAAATTGAAGCCAGTGTCTGCAAGACTAGTGGAGGAAATTACTTAATTAATTAAGGTCCTTTCATTACAAAATTTCCAGCAAGTCTTCTGAGAGCGAAAATATATAAATGCCGGTAATGATTTATCCCGATTGCTTGGCTAGGCATCAAATTTCCTTGTAATTATTTTTTTTACCGTTTTGAGTAGACTGACGAATATTTACCTTAATATTTATTTTTTTTGTTACCTTGAGCCTTAATATTTATTTATTTTTATATCATATTAAATACCGTTCCTTATTTTTCCACACATAGGGTTTTTCTCCAAAAATATATGTAGTAGCACCCATTACACAACTTATTTGATAAATAAAGAATCGAAAGGTCGGGAATTAAAAATAATTAAAATTAAACGCGATAAAATCCGTAAAAGTAGTTTTAATCAAATAAAGAATCATTAAAATCGATTAACAGTTGATGAAAATATCACGTTACATTCATAAAACGAACACACAGTCAATTGTCCTCTTCCTTCTCTATTAGAAGTCAGCTAAAAAGGAAATAGGCTAAATACCTATAAAGGTACACATAAAAGAACCACATTAATTTTCTTTAAATAAAATGAAATCACATTGTATTTGACAAAGTCGTACTTAATAAGTTAGAGTATGTGCGAGAGTGGAATTAATTAAAAATGATTTTAAGGTATAAACAGCTCTATCGATCAAGCTCACTCAAATATAAATTACAATTTTATAAACTTTCATTCCAGATTTCGGCTGAGTACATAATATACATTCGCGTAATGTTGAGCTTTTTGAGACATGAGTATGTATTTCAACTTATCGTCGAGATCATGCGGACGTCGCTCTACCAATACTATCTTGTCCTCGTAGGTAAAATCACATTTTCATACTAAAATAATAAAAAAAATTAACTTATTTAGTTCCAAATATAATTTAGTAGTTAGTTAATAATACTCAATAGTTTAGGAACCAAAATGGCGTCTACTCAGTACAAATATTTTAGTAACTACATAGTAATAAACTATAGCGATGATTCGCAGTACTCTCCGAGTAATCAATTAGGGGCTCCAACATAAAATAAAAACAATTACTTATAAAAAAAATAAAATTAAATAAATAATAAAACTTTTAATATTAAGGAAAAAAGGCAGGAAATTAAATTATTTCATAACATACGAAGACAAAATAAATGTAGAATTACGTAAGTGTTTCTTATTTTATTATATATAGACAAAATATCCTAAAAACTTTGCAAATTTAAAAGGTATTCTTTTAGTTTTATTTTAAAAGCGTGAAACGTGTTGCTGTTTTTGATCGGAGGTTGTATTTCATTTTATGTCTTAAGTACAATAAATGAATTATTTTCCGTGAAAAATGTTGATAGCTTAATTGCGAAAGATGCTAGTATTGTTACGAGCTTGAGGTTTGTGACAATAAAAACTGCCGATTGAACTACCAAAATTTACACTTTCATTACCGAACACCAATTAAAACTTAAAAGACACTAACAATTAATCACACCGATTCACTTTATTTCGCTCCGAAGCTTCGCTTGTCTCGCCAAATTCAATACTGTCCCGATCGCGGGTTGCAGCGGCTTTAAATACACCTTTTCCACGGAAACATCCAGAATATTCCAGTAAATACGGGCGCCGACCGACCAGGCGCAAAAAGTTCGAGTGTGGGGCTTCTAGAAAGCTTAATTTTTCTGTTCGACACTAGATGGCGCTGTTGGTGGAAAGTTCAAGATTGACATTTTGTAGGAAGCCCTCCTCGCTCTGGTCCCTGAAACTAGAGGGCACTAGTGCCAAGTACCAGACGTTAACTTAGGCGCGTAACAGTATCTAAGGGGGTCTAACAGCCATTTGATTTCATAGGACTCTTTATGATGTAATCTTTCCTCCAGAAGTGGTCCCTTAGAAAATGGATTTGTTCCAACCCGGACCGTTAAACAAAAAATGTGATCGGCTTCATTGTGATGACCAGGCTATAACTGTTCTCGAGAGTGAAAACAAGTAGAAATTACAGGAGACATTGGGAGAAACTTATCTATTACACGGAGAGGTAACGTCTATTATAGACCCTCCCTAATTTGAATCCCCGAAAACTATCAGCTCGAACAACAATAAAGTTTTGAGTGCTTGAATGTAATTTAATGTATTATCAATACAAATGGCAAGCTCTTGGAAAAATCCATGCAGTTATCGGAAGGTGCTAAGTTTTGCTCGTTGTAAACAACAGAAGATACAGGGTCTAATAGATAGATAACAGGGTCTAATCTTAACCTCATAGCTGTAAAACGGGAAATGAAAGCAGTCTGCATCAGATATAAAAACGTAACTTGAATTTGCTAGAAATTTGTCTGTCTAAATGTATTTTATTTGTAAATCATATAATTGAATGTTCAGATGTTGCACATAACAGCTGAAATTGGTAGTAAGTTGGTAACTATCCAGGACGGACTACCACAAATTTATTAAAAATATTGTTCATTTGTATATAATATGGCTGACGGACAAGCACACAGTCCACCTGATGGTAAGTGTAAGCTGTGGCCCATAGATATCTACATGTATTCTCGATTAAGATTCAAAAAGCCGATGCGTTGCCACCCCTGAAGACTAAGATGGAACGCCTCGCTTCCAATAAAAAGGGTATCTGGTTCTCAACACTCACCATAAGAAACAGGAATTTCAATACTACTCACTTAGCAAAACGAAATACAGCAGCATTTAGATGCTATTTCACGCTAGTATCCTGTGAGAGCATAGTCCTTCCCGGTCAAGATCACTCATTCGTGCAACAATCATAATATAGCTTCAACGGAGCTATATCACTTGTAACTATAACTATATTAAAAAGATAACTTTTTCTTATTTTTATTCATCATCATCATCATCATGTCAGCCCTTTGCAAGTCCACTGCTGAACATAGGCCTCCCCCAAGGTATGCCACAAAGCACGATCCTGAGCCACCTGCATCCATCGACTTCCTGCATGGCGTACCAGTTCGTAGCTCTCTTTTTTCCCCAATGGTTGTCGGTTCTTCGAGCTATATGGCCGACCCATTGCCACTTCAGCTTACTAATCCATTGCGCTATGTCGGTCACTTTGGTTCTACTGCGGATATCCTCATTTTTAAGTTTATCACGTAAAGAAACTCCGAGCATAGCCCTCTCCATAGCTCGCTGAGCGATTTTGAGCGTCTTCATATGGCCAGCAGTGAATGACCACGTCTCAGTTCCATATGTTATCACTGGCAACACGCACTGATTGTACAACTTTTCAGGTTTTTAGGTTTTAAGGTATACCTGACGAGAAGATGTGTCGGAATTTCCCGAACGCTGCCCAGCCGAACTGAATCCGTCGATTGAACTCTCGGTCGAAGTTGGACTTATCTAGCCGTACTATTTGTCCCAGGTAAACGTACATGTCAACAACTTCGAGCTTAGTGCTCCCAACAACTACCGGCATAGGTGTGACATGGACATTAAATATGATCTTTGTTTTGTCCATGTTCATCTTAAGACCTGTCCGTTTGGAGGCACAATTTAGGTCATTGAGCATAGTGCTTAAGTCCTCCAGCGATTCTGCCATAACGACTATATCGTCGGCAAATCAAAGGTGAGTGATGTACTCGCCATTGATGTTAATACCGTATCATTTCCAGTCCAGTAGCTTGAAAACGTCATCCAATGCAGAGGTGAAGAATTTCGGGGAAATAACATCACCCAGTCTTACACCTCTCTGCAGTTGGATAGGTTTCGTACTCTGGTTCCGTACTCGGATGGCCATCGTAGCCCTACTGTACAAACACTTCAGCACTTCGATATACCGACAGTCAACTTGGACCTACTGAAGAGACTGTAGCACCTTCCAAATTTCGACGGAATCAAAGGCTTTCTCATAGTACACATACGCCAGGCAAAATGGCGGATTGTACTCTTCGGACTTCTGTACAATTTGCCGAGGGGTATGTATGTGGTCTATGGTACTAAAACCTTTTCGGAAACCGACTTGTTTGGGAGGCTGGAAGTCGTCGAGTCTGCGTGCGAGACGATTCGTACTGACTCTCAAAAATAGCATGTAGACGCGGCTCAGAAGAGATATCGGTCTGTAGTTCTTTAAGAGGGCATTGTAACCTTTCTTGAAGAACAAGACCACCGCACTTCTGCTCCACGCCTCCAGAGTAGTGCCACCATGGAGGACGGAATTGAAGAGCTCCTGAAGGACTTCAAGCACCGGTGTTCCACTCGCTTTCAGAAGCTCCGCTGTAATTCTATCCTCTCCCGGGGCCTTGCCGTTTTTAAAGTGGTGGAGAGCCATTCTAATCTTGCTCAGACAGACATCCGGGATATCATCGGAATAGTGTTGGATAAGACTTGCTCTTGGATTGTTACTCACACTTGCGTGTGGCTCCAATGATGATGTGTACAGCTGCCCATAGAACCTTTCAATCTCACTCAGAATCTCAGGTGTCCTGGAAACGATGCTGCCACACTCAGTCTTCAGCTTTGACAGTTAGCTCTTACTGGCAGACAGATTTATGGCAAAGACTTTGGAGCCCTGGTTCCTCTCGATCGCTTCTTCAATACGAGCAGTGTTAAAGTTGCGGAAGTCTCGCCGCATGCATTTAGGTATCTGTCTGTTCAGTTGCCTGTATGCTGTCAAATCCGTTGACGATTGCAGACTCATCTCCCGTCTAACAGCCATGAGATTAAGAGTGTGATTGGAGAGTTTTTGTGTTCTTCTGCAGTGGGTCTTGCAAAACTTAGCTTCGACCGCATGGTCATTCATATCGTCCACTGCATTGCAATCTTCTAGGCACTGAAAGCAGTTACATAACTCGAGCTGAAAGGTGTTAGGATTCTGGATTAGAGGACGAGGGGGACGGAACGTTGCGTTCATTAGACGAGACCTCTCCAACTTAACATTTAGGTTCAGTGTTCCTCAAACCATTCGGCGATCGCTGCCAGTTTTTACCCTTGCGATCACTAAGACATCACTGAACAGTTGGCGTATGGTCTTCATAATGAAGTCAATCTCGATTTTTGTTGAACCGTCGGGGCTCGACCAGGTTCACTTCTTGTGGGGCCATTTCTGGAAGAAAGAGTTCATCATAGAGAGTCCCTCTTTCTCTATAAAGTCGGCCAGCTGCTGGCCTCTACGGTTCCGTTACTCTACTCCAAATTTCCCTACCTTCAGCTTACCGCTTTCTCTTGTGCCTATTTTTGCGTTGAAGTCTCCCATCAACACCGTGTAGTGGGTTTCGGAGGAATGCGTGGGTCTGAAAATATCCTCATACATTTCCTCCACCTTCTCATCGGGATGTGCCGATGTTGGTGCGTAAACCTGTATGACCTTCAGCGAATACCGTTTGGTGATTCTGAGTATCAGGTACGCAACCCTTGTCGATACACTCCCAGTCATTACAACGTTGTTGCTGAGAGACTTGTGGACGATAAATTCGACATCTCCTTGGGACAGATGGTCGCCTTCCCGGTAATAGAACAAGTTGCCGGACTCGAGGATTACTGTGTCCTCCCCCTCTCTTCGGATCTCGGATAATTCAATAATATGTTAGCGCAACTTGTCTATCTCTTTTTCTAGCTCCAGGATCTTCTCGTCAGTCCTCAGGTTACGTGCGTTACATTTTGCCAGGACGAGTCGTCGTAGGTCGCAACCGGACCTCCACCGGAGATTCTCAGAACCTCTGCCCCACCGTTACCATGGTCGCCACCGTAGCCAGGAATAGCGAGCCCGCCGGGGACCTGGGGGCCGTTTGTTAGCGTCGTTATTCATGGGGGGATATTTGCCATAGTTGCCACGCTTGGCGAGCAGTTTGGCAACCACAGTTTTTTAATTATATTATTGTTGTTATTAGGAAGATGCTACTGCCCATCTCCTGCCTGTTTCCCTCTGTCGCCTATTACGACTGACGGGAAGATATGGGGTAGTGGATATTTTCAATCGCCCCTACACGGCAAATATTGATGCCCATTCAATAATAATCATAATAACTGGTATTGCAAACCTCTTACAAAGCGTAGCAACTAGGGAAATTATTTTCCTCAATAAGGCAATCGAAGTCGTGTAGTGGCGATTTAAAAATATTCACTTCCCCATAATATCCCGTGGTTGTTGTAAGAGGCAACAGAAGGATATTGAAACAGTTAGTAGGCAGCAGCATCTTTCTGATAACCGGTAAAAATAATAAAAAATTGCTGTTGTCAATCCTCTCGCCAACCGTGACTACTATAGCAAAATACTCCCTGTGAGGCAATCTATGGGGAGGCCTATGTTCAGCAGTGGACTTCTACAGGCTCTGTGGAAGAAGGCAATCTATTGAAGAGAAAAAAGTATACAGGCAGCCATGTGGTGGTAGTGTAAGAAAACTCATCGACCTACTTCGTTCTGTGGGTTTCCTCAGAAGAGACGATAGAAAATTTAAAAAAAGTTATATATAGGCCATATGTATCCCACTGCTGGGCACAGGACTACACTCATGTGATAACAAATAAGGTAGAATAATAGATAAAATAGATATAAAATTTTAGAACAGTCTAAGCGATAAGTCAGGCGTTCAAATCTGACCTTCCATCTTTATTTTATTTATTATATATATATATATATATATATATATATATATATATATCATCATCATCATCATCATCATTACAGCCTTTCACAAGTCCACTGCTGAACATAGGCCTCCCCCAAGTAATGCCACAAAGCACGGTCCTGAGCCACCTGCATCCATCGACTTCCTGCATGTCTTACCAGGTCGTCACTCCATCTAGTGGGGGGTCGCCCTACACTACGCCTACCGGTACGAGGCTGCCACTCGAGAACCTTTCTTCCCCATCGGTTATCGGTTCTTCGAGCTATATGGCCGGCCCATTGCCACTTCAGCTTACTAATCCGTTGGGCTATGTCGGTCACTCTGGTTTTACTGCGGATATCCTCATTTCTGAGTCTATCACGCAGAGAAACTCCGAGCATAGCCCTCTCCATAGCTCGCTGAGCGACCTTAAGCGTCCTCATACGGCCAGCAGTGAAGGACCACGTCTCAGATCCATAAGTCATCACTGGCAACACGCACTGGTTGTACAATCTAGTTTTTAGAGATTGAGGTATACCTGACGAAAAGATATGTCGTAATTTCCCGAACGCTGCCCAGCCGAGTTGAATCCGTCGATTGACCTCTCGGTCGAAGTTAGACTTACCTAGTCGGACTATTTGTCCCAGGTAAACGTACTCGTCAACAACTTCGAGCATAGTGCTCCCAACAACTACCGGCATAGGTGTGACATGGACATTGAACATGATCTTTGTTTTGTCCATGTTCATCTTAAGACCTATCCGTTGGGAGGCACTATTGAGGTCATTGAGCATAGTGCTTAAGTCCTCCAGCGATTCTGCCATAAGGACTATATCGTCGGCAAATCGAAGGTGAGTGATGTACTCGCCATTGATGTCAATACCGTATCCTTTCCAGTCCAGTAGCTTGAAAACGTCTTCCAATGCAGCGGTGAAGAGTTTCGGGGATATAACGTCACCCTGTCTTACACCTCTCTGCAGTTGGATAGGTTTCGAGCTCTGGTTCTGTACTCGGATAGCCATCGTAGCCCTACTGTACAAACACTTCAGCACTTCGATATACCGACAGTCAACTTGGCACCGCTGAAGGGACTGTAGCACCGCCCAAATTTCGACGGAATCAAAGGCTTTCTCATAGTCCACATACGCCAGGCAAAGTGGCAGATTGTACTCTTCAGTCTTCTGTACAATCTGCCGCAGGGTATGTATGTGGTCTATGGTACTGAAGCCTTTTCGGAAACCGGCTTGTTCGGGAGGCTGGAAGTCGTCAAGTCTGCGTGCGAGACGATTCGTAATGACTCTCGAAAACAGCACGTAGACGCGGCTCAGAAGGGAAATCGGTCTGTAGTTCTTTAAGAGAGCGTTGTCGCCTTTCTTAAAGAACAAGACCACCGCACTTCTGCTCCACGCCTCTGGAGTAGTGCCACCATGGAGGACGGAATTGAAGAGCTTCTGAAGGACTACAAGTACCGGTGTTCCACCCGCTTTCAGAAGCTCCGCTGTAATTCCATCCTCGCCTGGGGCCCTGCCGTTTTTAAGGTGCTGGAGAGCCATTCTAATCTCGCTTAGACTGACGTCCGGGATATCATCGGAATAGTGTCGGATAAGACTTGCTCTTGGATCGTTACTCACACTTGCGTGTGGCTCCAACGATGATGTGTACAGCTGCCCATAGAACCTCTCAATCTCACTCAAAATCTCAGGTGTCCCGGAAACGATGTTGCCACACTCAGTCTTCAGCTTTGACAGTTGGCTCATTCTGGCAGACAGATCTCTGGCAAAGACTTTGGAGCCCTGGTTTCGCTCGATCGCTTCTTTAATACGAGTAGTATTAAAGTTGCGTAAGTCTCGCCGTATGCATTTGGAGATCTGTCTGTTCAGTTGCCTGTATGCTGTCAAATCTGTTGACGATTGCAGCCTCATCTCCCGTCTAACAGCCATGAGATTAAGAGTGTGATCGGAGAGTTTTTGTGTTCTTCTGCGGCGGGTCTTGCAGAACTTAGCTCCGACCGCATGGACAGTTTCCACGAGCTTGTCGTTCATATCGTCCACTGCATTGCAATCTTCTAGGCACTGGAAGCGGTTACGTAACTCGAGCTGAAAGGTTTCGGGATTCTGGATTAGAGCACGAGGGGGACGGAGCGTTGACTTCATTAGACGAGACCTCTCCAACTTAACGTTTAGGTTCAGTGTGCCTCTAACCATTCGGTGATCGCTGCCAGTTTTCACCCTTGCGATCACTGAGACATCACTGAACAGTTGGCGTCTGGTCGTCATAATGAAGTCAATCTCATTTTTTGTCAAACCGTCGGGGCTCGACCAGGTCCACTTCCTGTGGGGCCGCTTCTGGAAGAAAGAGTTCATCATAAAGAGTCCCTCTTTCTCCATAAAGTCGGCCAGCTGCTGGCCCCTTCGGTTCCGTTGCCCTACTCCAAATTTCCCTACCTTCAGCTCACCGCTTTCTCTTGTGCCTAGTTTTGCGTTGAAGTCTCCCATCAACACCATGTAGTGAGTTTTGGAGGAATGTATGGCTCTGGAAATATCCTCATACATTTCCTCCACCTCCTCATCGGGGTGTGCCGAGGTTGGTGCGTAAACCTGAATGACCTTCAGCGAATACCGTTTGGTGATTCTGAGTATCAGGTACGCGACCCTCGTCGACACACTCCCAATCTTTACAACGTTGTTGACGAGAGACTTGTGGACGATAAATCCGACACCTCCTTGGGACAGATGGTCGCCCTCCCGGTGATAGAACAAGTTGCCGGACTCGAGGATTGCCGTGTCCTCCCCCTCTCTTCGGACCTCGGATAATCCAATAATATGCCAGCGCAACTTGTCTACCTCTTCTTCCAGCTCCAGTATCTTCTCGTCAGTCCTCAGGGTGCGTGCGTTATATGTTGCCAGGTCGAGTCGTCGTAGGTGGCAACCGAACCTCCACCGGAGATTCTTAGCACCCCCTGCCCCGCCGTTACCATGGTCGCCACCGTAGCCAGGAATAGCGGGGCCGCCGGGGACTGGGGGCCGTCCTTTTGTGTATTTGTTCATTGGGGGGTATTTGCCGTAGTTGCCACGCTTGGCGAGCGGGTTGGCAACCGCAGTTTTTTATTACGTCACAGTTGTTATCAGGAAGATGCTGCTGCCCATCTCCTGCCTGTCTCCCTCTGTCGCCTCTTACGACACCCACGGGAAGATATGGGGTAGTGGATATTCTTAACCGCCACTACACGGCAACTATATATATATATATATATATATATATATATATATATATATATATATATATATATATATATATATATATACAAAAAAACAGATAACAATCAAAATACATTAAAAATTACACATATACATATAAAAGTTTTGTGCCAGATTGTTTTCCTAAGTATGTTGACACATCATTTTCATATTTACTACAGAGGAGATTACTACATAATACAAAAAAAAACAAATTTTACATACAACAAGTTTAAAATCTATGTGATATGGGACATAACACAAAGAACAAATTTTACGTACATCAAATTTAAAATCTATGTGATATGGTCGTCTATAGTGAGTGGTTTACTTTAATATTAGTAACGTTTATAGCAATTTTATGAAACGTTACCCTCATAATATTACTAATATTGTATTCATTCGTTTTAAAGTATTATAAATATCAGCTCAATATCTAATGCAAAACTTTTTTCTCAATATTTCATAAGACCTCTTCAGAGAAGAACCTTGATATATAGGCATTCACAGCACCGGAGATTTCGTACTTCTGATGCTCGGTATTTATACCCGACGAAAAGTGATGGATGGGTACTAAAAGTTTATAAATCCATAGTCGCCTCTGACGGCAAACATGAGACAATTACAGCTTGTACTATTATATATGGAACAAGCTATCCGTGACAGCTATATAACATCTTCACCTATCGGGTCAAATAATTGTAAATCTAAGTCATCCAGTGGATATTAACTAAACTACTGACTGTTTCGGCTATACTCCAAACTTCAACCTCAATATATTGAATATTTAAGGTTTTTATAAAAATTGCCAATTTTTACCTATTGTACTAATTTTTTGTAATTGGTGCATCTTGTTTTGTTTTTCTTGTAATTTTTGTGTAGTAAATAAGTTTCTTTCTTGTTTTAAACACAAGATCTTAGGTAATTAATAAATTAATAATAATAAATAAATTTATTTATTTACCAGAATACACTTAGCCAAAATACAATAAGTTCTGTGACTCCCACACTAGGCATGACCTGTCTCGTTAAACAACCTGGGTCGTATTAGACGATTGATAGTTGAAAAAGAAATTTGTACAAAGTATTTTTTCTTGAGGAATATTTAAAAAATCTATGGCAGGTATGTTACAGATATACTTAAAAATTTTACGTTTTTTCAGCTGTCCAACGAGATAACCCTATATTGTTATAGTGTATTATCAGAATTCCAAAAAAAAATCTTAGATGGAACGCTCACAGGTAGTATCAAAGTAACAATGCTCATGCGTCAAAGAACGTCGGTCACGGCCCATATATGTTGTGACCTGACTATAAAATATCGTGAACATGACTACTATATGGATTTAGCCGCTCCTTTAGTCACAATCACCTATACTAAATTGAAACTATATTATTTAAAAGCCGAGGATCATAGAACGTTACAATTATGTTTTTCGTCACTTTTGAGGTTATGATGTAATAAGTCTCCAGCCATGACTAAAACTGCACCTAAAACCTTTGATATGAAAAGTATGCGGTTATATGTACAATAGAATATAAAAATTCCTAATGAAATATATAATAGAAACATAATATATATAAAAATATATAATAGAAACATAAAACCACAGACTACATAGAGAAACAGAGATACTCATAATACGTTCCGTTGTAACTATTAGTGCATTCTATATTAACCGTCAATCTATCATTTGCAACTCATTTCGGAATACTTAATCCATATCCCCATCTAAAAACGATGTGATTGAAAATAAACTACAAGAATACACCAAAAATCTACCGTGAAAACTAGTATTATAAGAAATAAACGCATAATGGTAATGTTACTTTAGTGTTATGATGAATGGTATACCACAGATAACAACGGGACGTGTATAGATGCGTTCAAAACCTATAAAAATTAGAAGGAAATGAGGTTTTTATTACAAAGCTAATTTACTTCACCGGCTTCAATAAAATAAATTGGATATTATTTTGATATACACATAATTCACAATTTTTTGACATATCAATCATTGGTGGTCGTTTCATATTTTGGTCAGGTCATATTTGACCTATGTTCTTTATCACTTTGCTCTACCCATTGTATAACGCTTCTCCTGAAATATGCAGGATAACTGTCATGCGGAAGTAACGTCTCCAATCTGAATAAGTGCCAAATCTTTCAGTAAGGCAGATAAATCTTGTCTTAAAAAGATTTCGTAGTGTAAATTTAAATTGTCAGGTAGAAAGTGAAGCTGAATCAAACGATTCGATATTATGCCTCTCCAAACATTCAAGCTGAATCGTCTTTGTGACCTATGTATCCGCTTCTTATTGGGATTTACCTGTTATTTCGAGGTTTAAATAATGAGCGCTGTGGTAATTGGTAATACCATATTTATCAAATTTGGACTCATCTGTCCGTAAGATATTTCATAGGAATGATGGGTCTTTTAAATCTGCATTCATCATAAATTTTCAGAAATCGAATTTCCTCAAAGGATCTTGTTCTTCGATTTTTTTTGAAATAAACTTTTGGTAATAAAAAATAAAACCAAACTTTGAACTAGGTAAATAAACAAAATTAATACTTTTGAAATTAAAATAATACGCAACCAATTAGTAGTATTTATTGATAGATCAATTTAATATGTTAATGTAAAAAAAATGTTAAATATCAGTGCCATAGGTTTCTATTCCGTTCACCTGTTACACCTTGTTTTTTTTTCAGACGGTAAAAAGAAATCCCTCGGTGCGATATTAATGCAAATTTAATATACGTTTACTTTGCGAACAAATAAAATAATGCATCTATATAAAGCAAATACTTCATAAAGCAATTCACTCTGCTATAAAGTGTTATATTATAGAGATAGCATTATTAATTTCTGTTTGTTGTTTCTGCATTTGAGAACAATTAATGAGACGTGATTCGGCACCAAAGGATATAGTTTCAAGCGAACTTGATTCAATATTCTCTATATTGGGACGCTCTAAATACGAGCATCTCATAGATCTGTTTCGCGAAAATAGTTTCGCGATGTTTATATTGAAGTGAAACTTCTTCATCGACGTAGGGGATAAATTTAGTATGGTATTAAAAAATCACGTTTTGTGCTAAATTTTCACCCCGGTGAGCATGAATATACTATTATTTAACCTACTTATATAAAATGTAACATAAAAGTAGAAGGACATGTCGTAAACAAGTTTCACTTTTTAAGTGAAATAAAGTCACCTGAGCATAATATTAGAACAGCTACATAATATAAAATGATTTGTTTGGCCTGTCATAAATTTACCCGACCCGAGGAACAGCTGAATTGCTCTGCATGCAAGGGATGCTACCACTACAAATGTTACAACATATCCTCCGCTTATTACAAAGAAAATCTTCCAGCCTTAAAAAGGAATTGGAAATGCCATTCCTGTAATCGGATCACGCGACGCAAGGAGGACAACACACCGGTTCGTAGACAACTCTCTCCATTATCTACTGCGGCTTCGTCGCATGACACGAACATTTCATGTGACGAGGTTCTGAGAACCTCCGACGGGGGGCTAAATGACAGCCAAGTAAATAATAATTCAACTACGACCCCCACCCCTTCCGCTGCGGCAATAACATACGTCCAGTTCGGCGCGCTGCTTGATTGTAAGTTATCCAAGATAAGTACCGATATAAGAGACGACATCACCCACCTTCGCGAATGTCTCGACGCCTTGAACTCCAAACTGGCAGACTATGATCGGCGAATTAAGTCACTTGAGTCCGTTGAAAAAGAAAATAATGTCCTTAAGGCCACCGTTGCTGATCTGCAGTCTAAACAGCCGAGCACATATTGCCTTAGGAAATGAGCTGGAAATATCGGGTCTAGAAGAAACACCAAATGAAAACCCAACTCACTTGGTATTAATTAAGTGTCGCCGCTAAACTGGGCATTGAGATTCAGGATATGGACTTGAATTATGCGCACCGAGCTGGTCCCAAAAACCAAAACATAAACACTAACGTGAGTGGAAACTGTAAACATCATCGTTCCTTGGTGGTTGCTTTTACCCGTCGATCTAAACGTGAGGAATTCCTTAAACACGCGAAAGCTAGAAAAAACCTAAAGAGTAAAGACATTTTGAATCATGGGCCTGAAAATTTGATCTACGTAAATGGGCGTCTTACTGGCGAAAATCGACGGTTATTTCGTACTGCGAGAGCTTTCACCGTCGAACATGGCTACAGGTTTTGCTGGCTTCGGAACGGATCCATATTTATTAGGAAATAGAATGTCAAGGAAGGTAGCCCCGCAATCCGTATTAGGTCGGAAAATAATCTCAGCCGCCTGCTCTGTGTCCAACCAAACCAGGTACGGCGACCACTCAGTAAACATTACCTGCGCCTCAAGAACCTAGTCATTAATATTTTGTCACTAATTTGCAGTCATATTTATTGCATCATACTTAACAAAACTTTGAAATTAACTCTTCACAATTGTAAGCGCAATCACACACACATTTTAACACACCTACACATCTTCTCCCCCATGGTACATTCCTCAAAATATTTCGTGGTTATCTACACCCCTTCTTATGTTTATATGACACTCTCTCCTTTAATGCCAAAATACTTCAATCAATTTTTCACGATCTTCCCATGGCTTCCCTAGAATTGTTAGATGCTATAGATAATTCATCTTAGATAAAGTGCCACTACATAATGGTCTCAGAGCATTGTAAAGACGTTCTGTCTAAATTCTCATTTAGGATTTTAAGCACGAACATAAGAAGCATGCGTAAAAACTTTGATAATTTCCTAGTAACACTAAAAAGGTTGGATCTTGATTTCGACGCTATTGTCTTCAGCAAGTGCTGGCTTAATGAGTTTGTGACGGTCCCCCTATTGCAAGGATTTACATCATTTTACTCTAAAAAGTATATTAACAGGGCAGGAGGAGTCGCTATCTACATAAGAGATAGGTGGTCGGTCAATTTCTCTGAGCTGAACGTTGACGAGGGTAATTGTATTCTCGCAGAAGTTGCAAATCACTTCTCAGTAGTAGCCGCTTACAGATCACCTAGTTACACCAACTCAGAAATATTTATTCGCTCTCTTGACGCTAACTTAAAAACAGTTAGTCCCTCTCCTTGTCTTATTTTTGCTGGAGACATAAACTTAAATATTATTGGGTCTGCAGCTGACAAAAACTTGCACACGGAGTACTTAGATGTATTAGCAGAGTACGGATTTTTTCCAGCTATAACTAAACCAACCCGGGTCAATACCTGCATAGATCACATTTTTGTACCCGTAAAATCTAATGCGGAGTCCGTAGTCTATCTCAATGCTGCCACTGACCATGATATCACTATGGCAGGCATAATGTTAAGGACACACAAACCAAAAAGACCAAAAGCTATTCGATCAAGAGTAATAGTTGACATAGACTCAATAAGATCAGAGCTGGAAGGAACGGACTGGTCAACAGTAATAAACTGCAGCTCACTTGAAGAGTCTGTAACTCATTTTACTAAGACGGTGTCAGAGGCAATATTGAGATATTCAAAAACTTGTTTAATAAGCCGCTCCAGAACTACCTTACACCCCTGGATGACTCCTGGTTTAATCAGATGCTCTAAACACCGCGATAAGCTTCATATAGAATATCGCAAGGGCCCAAACAACCCAACTAAAAATCTTATATATACGCGCTATAGAAATTTTTACATAGATCTAATTAGAAGACTAAAACGTGATTACAACAAAAAAGAAATAATCAAAAATAAATATGCTCCAAAAAAACTCTGGGGTACTATTAACCGCATAACTGGCAAAGACACTAGCTCAAGTTCTCCCCTGGCTCTCATCAACTCAAGACCCTCCGTAAAAGAGTCTCTTAATGTTTGCAACTCCTACTTTGCCTCTGTAGGTAATAAGCTGGCAAACTCTATCATGCTGAAATTAAATGAGACTCAAGAGTCCCTTGCCGGAAGAGTTCACATTGCTGATCAACCCGTTGGTTCATTTTTCATAAATCCTACAGATGAACTGGAAGTTTTGGGTCTCATCCGGTCTCTTGATTCAGGTAGTGCGCCTGGTATGGACGGCATCACTAATAAACTTTTAAAATCAGTAGCTCACACAATCGCGGAGCCCCTGGCTGCGATATTTAATTTAAGTATCTCGTCGGGAGTCTTCCCAAGCCAGTGGAAAGTTGCGGCAGTTACCCCCATATACAAGAATGGAGCTACGGACGATCCTTGTAATTACCGACCCATATCACTCCTGGGTAGTAACTCGAAGCTCCTGGAACGTGTTGTCCATAAGCAGCTGACTAACTATCTTGAAAAGAACAGCATACTCTCGGACCGTCAGTTTGGTTTTCGCCTGGGAAAATCAACAGAGGACGCGGTAATTCTTCTCACAGATATGGTTGTAACTCATCTCGATCAGGGTCGATCCTGTGTCGGTGTTTTTCTCGATCTGGCTAAAGCATTCGACACGGTATCCATCCCCATCCTCCTTAAGAAATTAAGTGCTCTTGGGATTCGTGGTCTAGCTCTAAACTGGTTTTCCAGCTATCTGTCGGATAGAAAGCAATGCGTCCAAATAGGCGATCAGGCAAGCGATCTTAGATCTGCAGATTTTGGTGTTCCTAAAGGTAGCATCTTGGGGCCGACTCTTTTTATTTCGTACATTAATGACATTACGTCAATTAAACTTGAAAATAGTGAGGTTGTGTGTTATGCTGCCGATACAGCCATAATATTCTATGGTAAATCTTGGTACGACGCCTACCTTTCAGCCATCTCCGGGTTGCATAAATTACAAAAATGGTTAAATAACAACATCTTAACACTGAACACCTCAAAAACGCAGTTAATTTGTTTTCATAAAACTGCAGCGTCTGAACCGCCACCCTCACTTTTCAATAGCCTTAAAGTACACAACAACAACTGTAGTTTTCGCTCCGTGAGCTTTTCAAATTGTAACTGTGACCAGATAAATAGGGTCGTCTCCCTTAAATATTTGGGCATTATAATAGATGAAAATCTTAACTTTAAAAGTCATATATCGGTGACATCAGCCAGGGTTCGTAAGCTGATACACACGATGAGACTATTGAGAGATTCTACTGATGGCAGCATTTTAAAGTCCGTCTATCTTGCACTATGTCAGTCCGTACTTAGCTATTGTATACTGGCGTGGGGTGGTATATCCTCCTCTACGTTGATAGTACTGGAAACGGCCCAGAGGGCAGTTTTGAAGGTAGCTATGGGTAAACCAAGGCGCTATCATACGTCAGATCTCTTTATAGAAGCTCAAGTTTTAAGTGTCCGTAGATTATATCTTCTGAGGGCCTTTACATTTATGCACAGGGAATCTTCAAAACTGCTGACGTTTAATACATTAATAAATAAAAGAGTGTTTAAGATCCCCACAACCTTAGTAAAAACATCTTTCGCACGTCATTTCAGACTGTTCCAATTCCCTCGCATCTACAACAAATTAGTCAACTTATACGACTTAAAATGATCCCAACTTTATGAGGATAAAATAAAAATGAGAAGTCATTTATTGACTTGGGACTATGAGAAATCTGAAGAAATATTGGTGACCCTTAAATAGGTGTCAAAACAGTAGTGGACAGCACTGACGCACGACCTTTCGTCCGATCCCAAGAATTTAATCGCAGGGCTACCTAACCACTCAGCTTATCCCCAATTGCAATCTCTCACCCTTTTACTTATAATTTTTAAGAGAATTATGTAACAGGCATGCTAGCATACGCTCACACACACACGCACACATACACACACACACACACACACACACACACACACACACACACACACACACACATACACACACACACACACACACACACACACACACACATACACACACACATACACATTCATACACATTCACCTTCAAGTACACGCGCGCCCCTTTTAATTAGAATCTGTTTGTTATGTCCGTAATTTTTCATAAATTTTTTTAAGTCATTTTTGCTTTGCTGCGCACAATTGTTACGTGTTACGTAATTTCGACAAATAGCCACTTTGATCAATTGTAAAATCTTTTGCTTGACCCCCACGAGACAGGCCATGCCTAGTGTGGGAGTCACAGAACTTGTTGTATTTTGGCTATGTGTTTTCTGGTTAATAAATAAATTTATTATTATATTAAAAAAAGTGTGTACGTAACTTTTTTTAGGAAGTGATTTTTTATATTAGTCCGAGTTTCGATGGATCCACGGAAAAGTGGATAAGCATTGAGTAGCGCAGCTGAGAGCTGCGAACTTAAATCTCAGACGAAACAAGTATTTTTATGGCCTACAAATAATTGTTTCAGGTCTGGATGTTGATCATTGGGCACTTGATGTTTTGTAAACTGCGTTTACGACGTAGAACAATATACTCCTGTGTGGTAACGTTTTAAAAAGAAAAATAATTGTGTTCGTCAAACTCGTCAAACTCTGCATCGAATGCAGGAACAAGATTTATTGTAAAGGAACCCGTAAGATTCTGGAACTCCCCCAAGAAACACATAGAGAATATAGAATTTCCCGAAGAAGTCCCACAAAGCACTGTTCTTAGCCACCTACGTCTATCGACTTCCTGCATTTTTTCATCTACCTAGATCTAATAGATGATCTAATAGATGACCTCTTCACTTCACTCACACTGACACTCGACAACCTTTTTTCCCATCAGATATCGATCCTTTAAGCTATATGGCTATTCCATTTGCACTTTAACTTACCGATTCAATGCACGTGTCATTTAAACGGGTTTTACTGCTGATATTTATTCAGAAGTTAAGAAACTCCGAGCATAGCCCCCTCAATAGCTTTCTGAGTGACGGTACAGCTTGCAATAAAAGACAAAATCTCCCATCCACAAATCATCACAGGCGGAAAGCAGTTTTTACGTTTGTACAATGTAGACTCTTGTTAACAAGTTTTGAGGTATACGTGGCAAGATGTGCCGTAACACTGAACGCTACCCAGCTGAGTTAGAGCCAAAGATTGAACTCTTAGTCAATGTTAAACTTAGCTAGTTCAACAACTTGTCCTAGGTAAACATACCGGTAACAACCTAGAGCGTAATGCCTTAAACAATTATTGGCATAAATGTGAAATGAAGGTTTACATATGAACAATGTCTTTGTTCATTATAATATTGTAGTTAGGCTCTCAAACGCCAAGCGTCCAAATTTGACCGCTTCGATGTTTTGTCAAAATTCAAGAAGTCAAATTTGACCACATCCACCCATAGCATTTTAACCCATAAACACTTGTGTTTAGACTATTACACTATTATATTTCTATGATGAAGTTTGTCATTATAGAATCGATATGAAATGTTCTATCCTCTAGTGCAATAAAAAACAGTTAGGAGGAAAAATTGCTGGTGATAAACTATTCCACAGAGAGTTCGTACAAGAGTACGCCAAGCTTTTTAGAGGCCAATTTAGTCCTCGCTTCCAAGTGACCACGAAACTGCAAAAATCTTTATAGCAAACCCTAACAACAACGAGTTAACTTCATATCAAACTGTGGGCTTTTATAAGCTGATTTAGTACATCAACGGTATTTTAAAACTTTCATAATCCAAAATTTCAAATATGAAATTTTTTATTCAATATAAATAAAAAAATCAAATTTTATTTCAATATAAATATTAGCAGTAATTTCGCATGTTCGTAGAGGGACGTAGATATAAGCTCGACGATACGTTGACATATTTACTCTTGTCTCTTAAAGCTCAGTATTACGCGAATGAATAATGTGTACTTAGCCGAACTTTGGAACCAAGATGTTTCATCAAGTTTATAAATTATAATTTTGAGTGAGCTCGATCGATGTAGCTGTTTGTTTGCTAAACCTTTTTTAATTAATTCTGCCATCCTACGTTTTAATTTTTTTTTACTTCGACTAAATCAAGAGCAATGTTATGTCATTTATTGTTTAACATTAACTTGTTCCTATTTATGTTATTGTTGCGTTTATATAAATGTAAAAATGTCTAAACTAATAAAAATTCAAGCAAACTGTTAATGTTTTTTTTATTTTGTCTAAATATATATAAAATTACACAGAGGTGTTAAACACGACGGAATATTTCTAAACAAAAATCAATTTGCAAAGACAACCAGCTTCCTCTGTCCCTCGACCCCACAGGATATTATCTAGGTCCATGTTGCCTTTATCCAAGTAATAAAGTTAAAAATATGCTAACTAAAATATTAGCGAAAAAAAATTGTGTCTTCTTTAAGAAGACAATATAGTAGAAGGTTTTATCAAAATAACTTATTTTCAATGCATCTCTCCACAATTTCACATAATTTGGAGTTATAAAAGAATAAAAAAAATTGTAAGAAACAATTATCATTAACAACTTAACAATGAATATCTTATGTGGGAGTCATAATGTATGATCAGAAGTGGATTTTAATAGGTTTTAATAAATTAGTGAATACTCCACATCTCGTACATTCACACTCCGCAAAAGAGATCTGATGAAATTAATTGCTAGAGCCGCACTGCAGCTATGCAGTGTGGAATGTCTATACTCTCACAGAATACCAGCTTCAAATAGCAGCTTAATACTTTTGTTTGGTGGGTGTAGAGCACCAGAGGCTCTTTTGTACTCAAAGCGGGATATTCCATTTTACTTCTCATGGGTGACAACACATCTGCATTTTGATTTATAATCGAGAGTGAATGTAATTTCGTATGGTCCATAGCATCTACTTACCAATATGTGGACTGCGTGCTCTTTTGTAAGCATTATTTATAAGAATACTCTACATAACATACACTTATCACAATTTGGAACACAATCTTAATCTATGCACTTAATTTTATTTTCTCTCATTTGTTTTCATGGTTCTTTTTAATAATAATAATAATAATAATAATAATAATAATAATAATATAACGAAAATCGACCGCGACTTCCCCGCATAGCCCTAAGCAAGTGGAATCGGGCTGTCGTGAGGGCTCTGAACCCAATGCTGGTGACCTATTTGGAAGCCAGCCGGGACCTTTGCGAGACGGACTCAATTCTCTTTGGCGCCGCACTGGCAGTCTGCCGTATTATAGGTGCCAAACTTTCCACGGCTGGACGCACTACTGGACAAAGTAGTGCTATCCCAGCCTGGAGAACAAGAATTGAAGAACGTATCGCAAAGGCTAGGGCTCTCATCGGCAGACTGATATGCTTCAGGTCAGGCAATACCAGGCCAAGGATTGTGCGCACCGTCAGGATGGCGTTTGCTGGGACAAATATTAGTTTGTCCCAGCCGGATATAATGCAAAAACTGACGGAGCGCATAGACGACCTGAAGCAGAGAATCGCTGCTTGGGGAAAGCGAATTCGGCGATATACCGAGAGGTCGACACGGTTCAACCAGAATCGTCTCTTCCAGAGTGATCAGAAGAGGCTCTATAAATCATTGGAGCGACCAATGGTAAGTGGAACGGGCCCAGTACCGAATCAGGCCGACACGGTCGCATTCTGGCGCGGCCTGTGGTCAGAGCCCGTAAACCACAACGAGGGCCCTTGGACGGAAGTTGTGGCGAGTCAGTGTGCGGGTATTACGCCCATGGAACCCGTCACCATAACGCCGGATGATGTAGCTGAGGCGGTCCGAAGGGCCCCGAACTGGAAAAGTCCGGGACTCGACGGGCTGCATCACTACTGGCTGAAGGGGTTTGTGGTGTGTCACACTGTGCTCGCCCGACAGTTCCAAGAGGCTCTCAACCAGAAGTCGCTCCCGAGCCTCTTCACTACTGGGATCACTCATTTGGTTCCTAAAGACCAGGTTACCACAGACCCGAGCAAATACCGCCCCATCACGTGTCTGCCGACCATATACAAGACACTAACATCCATTTTGAGCGCGAGAATCACTCGTCACCTGGACTCAAATCAGGTGATGTCGCGCGCTCAAAATGGATGTCGGGGCGGTGGTCGTGGAACCAAGGAACCACTCCTCATTGACGCGGTCATTGGCAAAGTGGTGAAACGCAACCGTCGGAACTTCTCCGCCGCCTGGATAGACTACAGAAAGGCATTCGACTCGGTGCCCCATACATGGCTAAAGAGAGTCCTCGAGCTGTACAAGATAGACTGTACAGTTAGAGACTTCCTCGAGCAGTGTATGGGGCAGTGGAGTACGATCCTATGTCATCTGGGCGAGCGGATGACGGCTGCGGAGAACCACATAAGGATAGGAAGGGGTATCTTCCAGGGCGATTGTCTGAGTCCAATATGGTTCTGCCTCTCTCTGAACCCTCTCAGTACCTTACTGGAGGGCTCTGGGAGGGGATTTCAGCTACGGAAAGGAGGGACAAAAGTGACCCACCTTTTCTATATGGATGACCTCAAGTTATTCGCCTCCAGTCGCTCCCATCTTATGGAATTGCTAAACATCACTTGTGAATTTAGCAATTCCATTGGAATGGAGCTGGGGACGGATAAGTGTGCGGTACTCCATGTTGAGAGGGGTAGGGTTGCTAACTCTGAGGGCATAGACTTATCTATGCCCGTCAACTTAAGGACCCTTTCCGAGGCTGAAACATACCGATACCTGGGTATGTCACAGAACATCGGTATCGATGAGGCTGGTATGAAACAGTCAGTTTGCGACGTGTTTTATGCACGCTTGACCAAAGTGCTTAACAGCCTTTTGTCCGGTGTGAATAAGACACAAGCATATAACGGCTGGGTCATGCCTGTCCTCATGTATACCTTTGGCATACTCAGGTGGACTCAGACTGAACTTAACGCCCTGGATAGAAAAGTCCGCACTACCATGACGTCCCACAGGATGCATCATCCGAGATCGTCGGTAATGAGGCTGTACTTGCCGCGAAAGCATGGTGGGCGTGGTTTCTTGAGCGCGCTCACCATGCATAATCGCGAAGTGTGCAGCCTCCGTAATTACTTCCTGACGAGATCGGATGATCCATTCTATAAGGACGTCATTTCTTGTGATAAAGGACTTACCCCTCTATCCTTAGCCAACGAGCAATGGCAAGACCCGGCAGTGCAGACAATTTCCGACCGGGAGACCGTATGGAAGGAGAAGGAGCTCCACGGGAGGTTCTACAAGTCTCTACATGGGCCTTTCGTAGACACAGTAACCTCCCTCCACTGGCTACGCTTTGGTGACCTCTTCGGGGAAACCGAGGGTTTTGTCTGTGCAATACAGGATCAGGTTATTAAGACCAACAACTATCGGAGATACATCCTAAAGGATGGCACCATCGACATCTGTCGAGCTTGTCGCCATCCCGGTGAGTCACTTAGGCATGTCATCTCCGGTTGTTCGGCGCTTTCTAACTCTGAGTACTTGCACAGGCACAACCTAGTAGCCAGAATTCTACACGAGGAGCTCGCTCTGAAATACGGTCTCGTGGATCGGAAATTGCCGTATTACAAGTACTTGCCGGAAGCCGTGCTCGAAAATGATCGCGCCAGGCTCTATTGGGACCGGGCCATCATCACAGACAGGACTATTCTTGCGAATAAGCCTGATATTGTGCTGATGGACCGGGCACAGTCAAGGATATTTTTGGTCGACATTACCATTCCGTGTGACGAAAACCTCGTGAAAGCCGAAACAGATAAGCAAACAAAATATCTGGACCTGGCTCACGAGGTGGCCGACATGTGGGGTGGTCTGCCGACCGAAATTATTCCTGTAGTCGTCTCTGCAAACGGGCTAATCCCAGTCAGCCTCTCGGGTCATCTGAGGCGGCTGGGTCTACGTGGCGGACCGCTCCAGGCTCAGATGCAGAAGGCGGTGCTCCTCGATACCGCCCGCATCGTCCGCCGGTTTCTTTCCCTTTCCCCCTAAACCTCGGCCGTTTGGTCTCCCCTGCCGAGGGCCTCCATCTGGTTGGGCTTTTATTTATATATGTATTTTTATATTTAGTTTATGTTATTGATATTTATGTATATTTATCGTTTCATTTCCATTTATAATTATATATTTATAGAACGCAACCAGATGAGAAAACTATATTGATAGCCCACATAATAATAATAATAATAATATTTATTCACTCCACAATTTTACATCGTGACTTACACTATTTAAATAAAAGTACCATCAATTACATTGAGAGGTTAACGTCGGCAGCCGTACTAGTATAAACTGTGCCACGGCTGCCTGCGCCTTCCACTCTGGGAATCAAATAATAACCTAATAGGTAAGATCTTTTACAACATTTCTCAACAAATAATATTTACAAACTTTTCAAGCTAAAATAAAAATTATAACATGTAGGTAGATACAAAACAAAATAGAATTTAAGCAAGATTACCACTTGGTGTGTTTGATGTATGGTATTATTATAAACGCGGAGCGTGAATGCATGGGGGAGTATTATGTTTGTACGAATTTGTAGTGTGGGTTTTGAGTAATTGGATGTGTGGGATATGTAAGTGTGTGTGTGTGTGTGTGCGTGTGTGTGTGTGTGTGTGTGTGTGTGTGTGTGTGTGTGTGTGTGTGTGTGTGTGTGTGTGTGTGTGTGTGTGTGTGAGAGAGATAGAGAGAGAGAGAGAGAGAGAGTCTATTAAGGTGTTTTATTGAAGGGTTTTAATCCGAATAATATTTTCTATCTCGTCAAAATCTAAATTCAGTAACCAATCCCGTGTAGCAAATTTACATTGATGAAGGGTTAAAGGGTAAATATTTAAAGCTTTATTTGCGATGTTATAGAGATGGGAACTTATAACAAAATAATGCCGTTTTGCAATAGTGCTTCTGTGTGGAGGTGTTGTGCAAACCTTGCTCTTATTACGTTTATGAGTTGGAACGTATGGCAGTCCTAGATGCTTACGAAGTATAGTGTGGAAGATAAAGAGTTTTCTTACCGTAAGAACTGAGCATTCACGGTAGAGTAGTGACGTGCTATACCTACGATAATTATGTCTGGTCATAGTTACTTCTTAATCACTTGGATCGAAATAAGTATTGGATATTCTTATGCTGCAACAATACAGAAACACAATTAAAAATGTGTGATAATTTTGTAAGCTTTAAGACCAATCATGTCTTCCACTAACATAGCTACGTGTTGGGAAATCTAGATCTTGCAATTAGACATTATTGTACACAGTAGTTAGTTTCAAACTAAACTCAAACCGTACTTGTTCTTTGAAGTTGTGAAACGCTATTACATAAATATAATAATAGGTCTTGCTTATATTATCTTATCTTAAGGTATCATCGTTTATGTGATATTGTTACGTCTTGAACATCGTGTGTCTGAACGATTTGACTAATTGAAGTCATAATCACACAATATATTTTTATAGAGATGACGTTTCATAGCTTCACTCGGAATCAATAGGTGATAATGTAGTCAAATTTTTAATTCAATAATAATAATTGTTTTTTATTTGAAACCCAAAACTATTTACATGCACAATATTATAAGTATTTATGCAAGCTTTATTTAGCTGCAGCTTGATTAGTTCGGCTCAACCGGTTTATAAGCAGCGACCAGTATAGGTAAAGCGTAAAACTGCTGAATAGTGCTGCTGTGCATTGATTAAAACTACTTTTACGTGTTTTATTGCGTTTAATTTATATAATTTTTAATTGCCGACATTTTGGTTGCTTTCCAGCACCCTTGGTCTCGGGGCACTGAGATGTACTAACCTACTGTTTTTTAATTATTAAATTATTATTTACGGTTCGATCTTCGCAGAATTAAATTATTGTGTCTTGTAGTCTTGCATTGGTATGCTTGGGTTAAGTTTTAATGTTTTTTATTACAGGGTCCCAAGCAGACGCAGCCTCCTCAGCCACCAGTCTTCTCTATTTAAGTTACTTGCATATATATATATATATATATATATATATATATATATAATTTTATAAATGCTATTTATCTTTAATATTACTATATTTTTGACTTGTATTTCTATCATTTCGAATATTTCGAAAAAGTTTTTAATAAATTTGTTGATTTTGAATGAAAACTTTAAGCCTTTAATTTACTAAAATATATTAAATTTAACTTTATGATTATTATTGTATTTTAATTGAATAAAATATTACTTCTAAGATAATTTTTGAAAGCTTTGTATGAAAATAATTATTAATTAATAATAATAATAATGGGGTGTTACACTAACATTACCCAAAGAAATCTGAAGAGACCGAAACAGGTAAAAATCTGAAGGTGCAAGGTCAGGACTACATGTTGGTTGCACTATCACATCCCAAAGAAGATACTCGTAACTTTTAAAGTAAATTAAACCTATTTAGGAGGAGAATGTTGAACCAAACCGTCAATCAAGTGGAAAGTCAGCCTTTAATTATATAATTTATAATTAATATTTTTTTACGTGGTAGAGCTGCAGCTATTATGTGGTTGCAGCATGAATGAGTCGGCTCGACCGCGGCAGAACCACGCCCCCACTTGATACCAGCGTTGTATTTCGTATGGTTAGTGTGGAGAACCGGAGACACTTTTTACTATAAACGAGGCATTCCATCTGAGTCTTCAGGGCTGGCAACGTATCTTCATTTTGATTCTTAATTGAAGGTAAATGTAGATGTCTATGGGCCAAAGCATCCATAGACCATCAGGTGGACTGTATGCTCGTTTGTCATCCTTATTTTATAAAATAATTTAACTATAATCACAATATCATTATTTGCAACGGGTATCAAACTTAGGTTGCTCTCGTACTACGAAATTTAAGGGAACTTAGCCTCTGAGCTTCTAGGCTTGTATACAACACATGGCAACCAATTAAAAACTGAAATGCTGATTGACAAGGGATTATTTATAGTCGCGTTGGGATCCCCATTGCTGATGCATAAAGAGAGCTGACCCTTTTGAAAAGGGATAGAGAATTTGAACAATGAATATTTACCTATATTTTGCGACTCTTACAACCTATTTATATCTGAATGATTTGCATACAAGAGATACGTTGTAGAAAAGTAATTATTAGTTCATCATCACCATCACCAATACAGCTATTCACAAGTCCACTGCTGAGCAAAAGCCTCTTTCAAGGAGTGCCACAACGCACGGTCCTACACCACCTGCATTCATCGACTTCCTGCAACTACTAACTAGATAAATATTAGTTATCAACATATAATGTTGCAATTGTGAGTCACTACGTACACTTAAAACGTTATATGTTCTACTGAACGTATTCATATTTTATAATATTGTACTATTGTATGTAAAATGATTTTTTACAACTTATTTTAAAAAATACGTGTAATATACAATATATAATAATAATAATAATAATATGATAATCATCACAAATATTGTAGTACAAACTACTATATATATATATATATATATATATATATATATGTGTGTGTGTGTGTGTGTGTGTGTGTGTGTGTGTGTGTGTGTGTGTGTGTGTGTACTACACTAAGACTACTACAGACTACTACAACAAGAAGGATAGAAATAAAAATTACTAATAAGTAAAATAGTGTGTTTATGACAACGACTGAAGTAAATTTTCTAAGCGTATAGAAATATTAAAAAAAACACATTTAAAAATTTATCTTAATTTAAAAAATTAACTTTCAAATTTTATGTGGTTTTAATATCTCTACATTGGCCGAGGAGTAAGAGGAGGATTATCAGAGACTTCGCATTACAGATACTCGTGTCAGTTAGAGCAATTAAAACTACATACAATTTACAAATATTTTTATTAAATAAAAAACATATGATTTTTCTGAAAAAAAAAAATTCTATTCGCTTGAATACCGATTCCTATAACGCAGTTAACGGGAACCACAAGGTTTTTGTTACATGTTTATATATGCATATCGGGGGGCACGGCAGTGCCCCCGCCAAGTCAAGCGCGAAGCAAACACTGCCGTACCATCCTTTACTGGAACCATTTCGCCGCATTTTCAGGCCCCTATTTGAGAACCTCTGGATAATACCAGAACGCAGAAATTTTCGTCATCCAGTAAACTATAATCACATACTTAAAATCCAAAATTTCAACTCTGTAGGTCATTTAGTTCCGAAGTTAAGCGAAAGCAAAATTTCGCATTTATGACACTCACTCACTCACTCATGATCATCAGAATGGAATTAGTACTTCCCATAAACTCAGAGAGCTGAAATTTGGTACAGAGTTAGGGTTTAATGGCCACATAAAGGGAAAAATATAAAAACTAGGATAATCGAACATCTGGAGTACCTGGTGACCCTGATTAGAAAACACAAGAGCCCAACCAAACTATTGGAAGAGATCGACATACCGCCTTTACGAAAAAATATTCAACTTGATGGGCCGCTTCATTTGATGTCAAAAATCGAAGGTCTAAAGTATCTGATGAAGAACCCTCAGCTGGTCTCAGCTGTATTAGATATATGGTAATGTCCCCTTCTACCATTGGTACATAAAAATCTACTGTCATTGCAAAAATCCAGCGTAGTGGGACACATCTAATTTAATCTAGCCTATAGCGTCCCACTGCTGGGCGAATGCCTCCCCTTCTGCTTTTAATACGCATATAAATAAAATTAAAGTAAAACTCTGGATAACACTAGATTGGCTTTTATACTTATACTCACAAGTTTACAAGAAAAAATAGTCGAACGATTAACTTTATTCTACTCGAACATTACTCAAATTCCTATAAGGTACCATGGACATGAATTCATCTCGACGAGACCGTTGGAGCGCGACAATGAATTCATGTCCGCATTACGTGCTGCTATTTTCTTCATTAATTGATATAAAATACAGTATATTTTCAATTGAACACTATTTCATTCGATTCTGAACGAACTAAAGAGTATTCTGAAGAATTATATACACTCGGTTACATAGACAAAATCAAATATAACGGCCACTCGCTTTTGTGCTGTTGGTGCTGTTAGTTACGTTATCGTTGAAGTTTTGTGATTGTGATTTTAGTTGGATTTTCTTTCAAAATACTGTAAGTAATGTTATTTATCTTTACTACGCAATGTTTTTGAATGATTTGAGTTACAACAACAGTAACTTTTTATGTTTCAATTGATAAAAAAGTAGAATCAAAAAACCTCCACGCGAACAATTCATAACGGTCAAGATTTCTAATAAGATAATAATAGTATATTTCTTATTCGAATACCATAGTAAATACTTTTACTAGGAATTGCTAAATGTTATATCTATATGATTGTATAAGAAAAATAAAGGAAAACGCTATAATATATACACACAAGGTTTGGAAAATGAGGTTACAAAGCGCGCGCAACTGTCTGTTGTCAAATTTTTAGCAAATGTTTGCAAGTTAAAAAGTAGAATTATTATAATTATTACATGCATAATTTCGGTTCATTTAGGAACAATATGTAGTATTGATTGTAAGAACATAAAAATAAAATAAAAACTTACGATATTTCATTCATAAAATAAAATTTGTTGTCAGTAATTACACTTTATCAAGATCCGTTAGAAACAAAGAGCTGTACAAAATAAAATAAACATTTAGATGTTATGGTTATTGTTTCTACTTATCGAAAATCTTATCGGCTTTAAATAACTGTAACAAAAACCTCTTTAAACATAAGTGAGAAACATAAATGTTTATAACAAGTGCCGCCAGCTGAGGTGACAAAGCTGTTTTTTTTACGGCGGGCGCAGTAAGAGAAAGGTTAAATAAACAAATTACACCAGACTTACCAGAAGATACTGTTTGTTTACTAGCGACTAGAAATATGTGTATGCAGTTAAATAATGCTACGTAAGCGATTTCGCACCCCGAGATAAAGTTAGTTGCTAAAGATTCCTTGGATTGTTCAAAATGTATGATAACGAAAGCCCGGGCGTGTTTACAAATATAAGAAGATGATGCGTCGATGACTGCTGGACTGGAAGAAACAATAATCATTAAAGAGGGAGCTAAAGTAATGCTTAGGATAAATATTGATGTTAGTTTAGGTTTAGTGAATGGGTGATTAGGCGTTGTACAAAAAGTGAGGTGGGACCCGGAAGACCAAACAAAGCCTAAACAATTGGTAGTAAAATTCGCTAATAATTTGATTCACGAATTATTGCCTATTAAGTCAAAATTTGAGATCATACCCCGGGCATACGTGTACAGGGAACAATTCCCAATCTGTGTGGCGTATGGCCTTACAATTCACAAAAGCCAAGGTTTAAGTCTAAAAAATGCCCTCATGGACATTTCCGCCTCCATATTCACTTGTGGCCAAGCCTACGTGGTGCTTTCACGAGTAACCAATCTTCATGGGATGCACCTCATAAATGTTGACTTCAGGAGTATAAAAGCTCAAGCTTCAGCGATCACCGAATACAACCGGCTTAGGCGTAAATACGTCTAAACCGTCTAAAAGAATAAATAATGAACGCGAATGGGCAATACGAAAAACTGTTGCTACTGTACAAGAATCAGAACCGGAAAAAAAAGAAAAGAAAGATTTGTAATAATAAAAAAATTACTCCTAAAAAGAAAAAGAATGTTTCGAATAAGAAAATCTAATAAAATAAATCAATGTGCCCACGTTTCTACAAAAAGAAGTGAAATCCCACCAAAAACATTCTGTAAAAAACTAGCCAAGTCTCAATGGAGCTGCTTGTTTATCTCTAAAAAGTAATGAAATCTAGACAAAGTCGTGCCAAGTATAAGCTTCCCTACCACGATTTATTTATTATTATAGTTAATGTTGTGTGACTTGGCCGTTGAAGGGTACACAAGGGTACAAAACCAGGTGCTACATGACACCCTTGCATCAATCTGTCGCCAGAACCGCTACCCATTGATGACAGAAAATTGCCACTTGGAAAACGTTGATTGAGTAACCAGTCAATTGTAGGCTTGATAAAGCTGCGTATTTCAATAATACTTTTGTATAGGCGAGCCTGAAACAAACAGTATAAAAAATTATTTCCAGTATAGGCGGACTTCGAATCATTGATAGAAGTCCGTCTGGACGTCTATTTTATGTTAGATCGGTGGTCGATTTGACGCCTACAATTGACTGGTTATTCAATCAACGTTTTCCAAGTGGCAATTTTCCATCGTCAATGGATAGCGGTTCTGGCGACAGATTGGTGCAAGGGTGTCATGTAGCACCTGATTTTGTACCCTTGTGTACCCTTCAACGGCCAAGTCACACAACATTAACTATAATAATAAAGAAATCGCAGTAAGGAAGCTTAGACTTGGCACGACTTTGTCTAGATTTCATTACTTTTTAGAGATAAACAAGCAGCTTCATCGAGACTTGGCTAGTTTTTTACAGAATATTTTTGGTGGGATATGTATATACATATATTAATTTTCTACAAATATTTAAATTTATTATTAACTTCCTTACATAAATTGTTATTAGCCGAAAATTCACAAAACATGAACCATAAAATGAATGTAAAATTTTATTCACTTTAAACGTAGAATATTTAATTTATTGAACAAAATATTAAATTATAAAATACGAAACGTTACTGCCTACAAGAGAGAGGCAATGTGCGCGCGCTCTGCTCTCACTTGCTTATGTCCCCACTCAACTCCCGTTCGCCTCGCCCGATCACAATTTCACACGTTCGCCAGCTTACTCCCCACGTCAAGCTTGCGTGTCTTACTTCAAAAAATTTGTGATATTTATACAATTTTCTGCCAATATATTATTTATTTCATTAGAACATTTATTATAATATAGTTAAATATTTTTATTTGATATTCTCCGGAAAGCAAAATCTAACGCAAAGCCTATGCTAAGTGTCTGTAACATCAACGCGTGGCACGCGTACTTGCATTGTTTTAAGAAGATTTGAGATACGTGTGCGAAAGCGATGTCTGTGCGTGTGTTGCTCGAGCACAGCGTATATGAAGCTTTATTTCCGTGCTCTCAATTTATTCTGCCTCGTTGGCTATTGGTCATAAACGCGGTTGTCAATCATGAGGTCGTCTCTTCGAATCCGTTTCAAGTCAACAATAATTACTGGATTTTTCTGACTAGTAGTTAGTCTGACGGTCGTATTGGATTACCGTCCCATCAAACTATAAGAGTGCAGGAATAGAGAGTACACTTGTACTTGCGCGTACACTTGGTACCTATAATCCTTACATTTGCAGCTGGCTCGTCTTCGTTGAGACTGGTCACCGTGAGCGAATTTCTGCCTGAAGGACGTTATTATTTTGTGATACTGGGTAATCGACTGTTAATAATAATAGATGGATTATATACAAACCTATTATTTTACGCTGGTATTCTGTAAGAGTGTGGTCCTTCCCCGGTCGAGCCGACACATTCGTGCTACAACTATACTTCTAATAAAACTGCAACATGGCTCTACCGCGTATTAAAGCGTATAAACTAGCGAACTAACTACTACGTATACGTGTACGTACATACTTATATATATGTACGTACACGTATAACGTGTTAAGTCACACAACTTGTCAGTTATACAATCTAAAGTAATCCTTAGCTCTATGAATTAGGGCCTAGATATACATGTCCGTATTGTCGAGTTACGTCACTAGCAGTAATAATAGGGAATATAATATGTGATTGATTATTCACCTTATAATACTCTTATGAAATATGTATGTTTTATATTTCTTCGGATATACTACGATGACACGTGAATTTGACTTTCTTTAATTGTTAGCGGCAATAGAAAACTGTAAAAATATATAAATGTCATTATCAATTATTTTTATATTTTTTTACTTGCGTACAAAGTCAACATAGCGTACCCCGCAGTTGTGCAAATGTAAACTTTTAGCGAAATAATCTTCATTATTAAAATAGTTAAATATTTTTTTTAATTTAATACATTTATGAAGGAAGGGATTCATTGTGAGATGAAGCAAGAGAAATTACCATATTTTTTCCAGTAAGAGTCAACAAAAATAGCACAAAAACTTGATTTGGTGATAGAAATCCTTTTCTGCACAATACGTGGTCCGAGTTGCTACCACCCTGTCACCTGTTGCTGCCACCAAATCAGGTGAAGGGTACATAACAAGCCAGTACAATAACAGGCTGTGAGGCATCTCATTTATAATTGCTGTTGTTCATTGCTGTAAAGCTCTCGAAATGTCGGGTATTTATAGTTAAATATACGCGATAAAATCCGTAAAAACTAGTATTATTTTAACATTACTGGTTTTACATAATTCAATATAATACTGTGACTAGAATATAAATAAAGAAATATTACACAACGTATTTTAATCTAAGGAAAAATTAATCTTAAATCTAACTAACTCTGAAATAAGTTAATATATATATATAGTTCAGACATTATCATGGTAAATTAAAGGTTTATTATTGCCTTTCAAAACTAATAAATTTATTAAAAACAGTAACAGTAAGTAATAGAACTCAAACATGTTATAATAATAAAGTTAAAAATAATTGGAAAATTGTTAAAAAATTACCCAAGTCATGGAAGATGTTCGTTTATAAGAAAATTGTCTAAGTAACTGAGCGTGTTCGTGTATATGTATATTTCTTAAGTCATGGAGGAAGTTCGTGTTTAAGGAAATGAGGGTTGTTAAGGGTGTTCGTGTATAGATTGCTTGTATGGTGGAGCTGCCGGAGACGCATACCCAAGGGTATACATATATATGGGGTGGTCGGATGACCGACTGCTTATAGTACTGTTGCACAATGTAAATTCCTATATTAGGTACTTAAGACAGTAAGGTCTACTATACTAAAGCATTATTAAAGAACGTCTCTTTGACGAATTACCGTTATGATAGTAGAGTTTTGGACTGAAATTCTATAAATTAAAGACATATAATTGTAAGGTTTACAAAATAAAGCAAATATGTGGAAGGTCTCAAATACTTAAAAGTATTATATTAATAGAATTGGGACGTGAAATGACTTACTATAGTGGCATGTAGACTGTATCACAAGCGTCTGAGACCGAGGTATACTTGGACTCGCTAACCGATGTGCCCTAGATATATCATCTTAGTGCCAGTGGTAAGCAGCTTTATTGGAGCAGTAGGGCCTGCCCCTGGATATCGCACACCCATACCATTTGTGGGCGGCATCTTAGTGCATAGTAGTATTATACGTCGGCTATCTTTCGGATGAGAGTGTTTGGTAGCAATTTTAAGTGTAACAATCGTACTCGACTTTATGACATGAGCATGAGTGCTATGATACGTGGAGTTTTGTCCACTGGCGTCTTAGTAGCGTGCTACTATGATACGTTGGTGTTGTTTTTAGTTAACAACATTACGAACTTTATTACCAAAGCCGATAGGGATTATGTTGGTGTGTTGTGAGGGGGCGCAAACCATATGATAGTTGCATTGATGCTTACTGCTACTTAAGGTATTGCGTCTTGTGATGGATCTGTTGGTGTGCTGGGCGATGGAGTATGCGGGTGATGAAGTCTGCTGAGATTGTATGGGAGATCTTGGAATGGTGTAAGCGTTTCTGCGATGGTTGTCTGGCGGGTCACTATTCTCAATGGCACTCACTTCATTACGAAGCTGGAGACTGTATGACTTCCAAGATGTTTTATAAACATAATAATATGTCTTTGTAACTTTCCCACCTTTCAATGATTAAAGGCAACTTCGTTGTTGGTAAGACAAACATGAACAAAAACACATTTAATCAACGTCAGTGACAAAAACCCTTTTTGATGGCTAATTATTACTTTTATCTTGTCACTGCCTTTTGGCTATATCTGCCGTTGTATATTGGTTGATGAAACACATGTGTCAACCTCGCGCGTGTGGTGGCTGGAGGGAGGATCCGAGGAGACTCAAGGCTGCACCCGAAAGCCATACTACGTGGAATCCCATTCCCTTGTGGTGAGCGTTAGATTCGTGACACGCTCTTCGGCTAGTAGCCATGCTGAAATCTGTGGTGATGCCATATACTGACATCACTTCTAAAGGAACGAGGTCTGGCAGGTGATGGCACTCACGGAGGGATTTTTATGGTCAGTGTGCCTATTTGCCTAAACCGTGTGACGTACATTCACTGTGGCTAGATTTGTTTGTGTTTTGTATGGCGATTACATGCATTGACATGCGCGACTTCGGTCGATGTTTGTGCTTACGCACCACCAAGGGACCAAGCTCTCTCTAACTGGTTCGTGAATTACTTTGCTGTGGACTATGGTCCATTTCCAAACATAACGTCTCCTTCGGGAGGAGCTCGGTAGTAGGTTGTCGCTCACCGCACACGGTGTGTGTTTTTTTTTTAGAATATGGGAGAGCGAAACCTTTGTATCGGGTATTTTTTTATGTACATATTTTTAACCATTCGGAAGGGATAATTAATAATAAATTAATAACGTAAACCTGATACAAGTGGAGTAGGGACGTTTCAATGTTCTTAACCCTTCTCAAGCCATGTCTTCGTGAACGGAGTTCACTTAGCTTATAAGGCACTACCAACGACTTGCAATTGCTTTAGTGAATATTCATTCTTACAAAAGACACCTAAAAGAACTAAGTAACAAAACAAAAATAATGTAAATAAGTCTCTTGAGTAAAACGATTACGCCATAAACATAATAAATGGCTTATTACTAAACCTTTAGAAAGATCATTTGGAAATATCAAAACATATTTATTCATCCTACAAATATAGATATATTTTAAATAAAGCGGAAGTAATATATAGGAGCCTCCTGGCCAGATGATGCGACGATATGCGCAAGGTGACTGGTAGAAACTGACTTCACATTAAGACTTATTCTTTAGGAGACACTATTGAGGTTAGTAAGCATGTCATTGTGAGTGCTGAGATTATCTAGCGATTCTCTTTTTATAGAATAAGGGTGAAAAATAATCACACAGTCCACCTGATGTTAAGTGGATCTTGTGGCCCATCTGGGACAATGCCCCCGCCAAGTCGAGCAAAAAAGGGACACAGACGTACCATCCATTTCTCGAAGCAGTTCAGGCCGTTTTCGACTCCCTATAATTTCGTTGTGGATGAAATTAGAAGCCTGAATTTTCAGTAACTAAGCAGACATTGTATAAGCACGATATATTTTAAATTTTATTCAATTTTAATCAGTCGTTTAATACTTATAACTAGTCAAATTTTCTTAAATTTCTCTTTGTCCGATCATCAAAACTCTAAGGCACTTCTAGCAGACATAAAAGTTTAAAATTTAGAATCCAAATAGTGTTTCGTATATAAATCAAGGAAAAACTAAAATATTTTGCAACTTCGGTCCAGTTTTCTGGATACACCAACAGCATAAATAGCTTACTAATCTGATATAAATATATAGTAATACAAAGTTATATTTGTACTGAATTATTCAGTGTACCTGTAAATGTATAATACAATGGAATAATAAGTGTTGATAGGTAAGTTGTTGTTAAAAAACCAAGTCTCGCAACACATTTCTTCTACCGTAAAAACTTATGAGATCCATGTAATAACAAGTCGGTTAATTAATTCAGATCCTACTTAAGGGTTCTTCTTTCTAAAGGTATTACGTAATTAGCTAACCTAACAACATCTCATAGTGACCATATCAATATTAAAAAGTTTTTAAGTTTTAAATAAATAGATTGACTTAGCAATCTTACTTAAGAACAGAATAAATTACCTGACTTATTATTACATGGATCTCATAGCCTTTTACGGTAGAAAAACTGAGTTGCGAGACTTGGTTTTTTTTACAAGTTATGTTTTTGATGGCATTTACATTTACTTGTATCCTCGATTAAAAATCCGAATTCAAATGCATGGCCACACCCTGAGGAATACGTTTGAATGCCTCCAGATTCCAAATGGACTCAGTATTCCAGATGGAATGCATGATAATATCCATATGAAACACAGCAGCATTGAACTGTTATTTTACGCTGGTATTCTTTGAGAACATGGTCCTTCTCCGCTCGGGATTTCTCATTCGTGCTGCAACCATAATCATTAGATATCTTTATTATGTTTATTTATTTGCAAAGTTATTCCTTTACATGATAAAAGCAAAGTAAGTTAGAGCAACTTTATGTTAACATTATAACGAATTCACTTAAATGTATTTTTATTTTGTAAAAAAATCCTAATTAGCACTTTTATCAGTCGGCTAACAAGCTAACGGACGCTACATACAAAAGATTTAACGTTAAAAAAAAATCGAAAATTCTTTGTTACCGCAACTAGTCTGACCTCGTTAAATTCGCAATCCTCAAACGCAAAAAAATAGCTCATTGCGATAATTAAGAACGTTCGGATAGCAAAGGAAAGAATCTCAGCACGAATTACTGATAATTAGAACAATTCAACAGTGTAAAAAACATATAAGTGGGACATCGACTGATCTAAAAACTTGGTATTAATGTGGAACTCTAAAATCGCTACGAATATTTTATGAATTAAATAGATGTGCCTTGTTTAGTCTTCGTTTGCACGCTATTAAGACAAATGACCATTTTTATTAAATTTTTTGTCTGTCCTCTCAAGCCAATCTTTGAAACGGCCTAAACGGTTGCGGCGAAAACTGTACGAACAAGTAATAACAATCCCTCGAGTTATCTGGATTATAAACACTTTTTTGAGAACTTAAAATTGTGTTTGCTTATATCCGCTTAATAAAATAAAATGATGTATGTTATCGGGTCTGCAGAGCATCTTCCGCCCTTCCTTGATTGCGTGCACTATCCTCGTCGCCACTAATCTAACATCTCGGATTCATCCGAACAAAGTAGATGCGATAAAATACGCAAAGAGATGCAACATCTCATCGCAGTGCCGGTGAGTCAAGCCGATCGGAAAGAGCTCGGTCGCCGACGATTCAAATATCTCTGCGCTGGATGCTATCAAATGGAATGGAAGGATGTTATTGGCGTACCATTAAAATAACATAAATAAAGATTTTTAATTTATTTGTGTCATCTTAATCTTGTGAAGTAACACAGCTGAGCACATGTTTTCTCCTAAACCTTAGCAGCGCTTTGAACTTTTCAAGCGAAGACCAAACAGAGGAGGTAATCAAATCGACGCGTATATTTTTGATTCTTTTATGTATGACCACGCATAACTTTTTACAGAGTGGTCCGATTTTGATAATTATTTTTTTAATGGATAGGGTGTACCTCACAATTGGTCCCGTATAAATTTTGAAAAGAAATTTTTAAATCCTAAGGGTGGGAAAATAGGGATGATTAATACACTAAAAATAGGGATGGTTATAACCACTCTGTAGGTCCGATTTTGATAATTCTTCTTTTACTGTATAGGGTATACCCGAAATTGATCCCATATAAATTAGAAAAAATACCACCCCCGGGTGGTAAACGGGGGTGATTAATTACTGAGTGGTCCGATTTTGATAATTGTTTTTTATTGATTCAGGTTATATACCTCGAAATTGGAATCATATAAATTTGAAAAAAAACTCTCTAAGGGTGGGAAAAAAGGGGTGATTTATTGTTTACTCACAGATTTTAATGCTGAGTTGTATATTTCACTATTATATAATAATTACATTACATTAAAATAAAACCTCATGATGAATGAGCTTTAGACCTGTCAGTCTCTTGTGTGTAGACCTCTCAGTCTCTGCATTTCTGATAAAGCTCGTTCATCGTGAGGTTTGTGTAATACCTAAATAGCTCTAGATCAGATAAAGCAATACCCTTAAGTGTCTCTACTCTACTCAGTGCCACATATACCTGCCCATTGGTAAACACTTTCCTTCCGAGTTCGATTACAGCTTTAAGCAAATAATAGTTAAAGTAGTATTATATAAGAGTTCATAGTTAAACTAAGGTGAGTAGCTGTTTTAAAAGTAATCAAAAATTAAGCATGTTGTAATTAGTAGATGATAGTTACAAAAAATTATAAAGTAAAAAGTTTTTGACAAAAAATTTAACGTTTTACGTAATTAATTAATTTTTCTCGACTGGCGTCGACTCGAAATTACTTAGGTATACTTACATTGGTTTAAGAACTTAGTTATTAAGGTTAATTAAAAACTCGAAATAATAACAAAAATATATACTTAGTTACATTTACATTAGCTTAAGAACTTAGTTATTAAGGTAAACAAAAGTTTATTGTTTTTTACTTTTCAGTTTTTTCGGCGGTAAAATTTTTTTGTTAAACAGTTTTTATTCTGAACCCTATTCCTAATCGCGTGTGCTTGAGAAGTAAAAATGTTCGTTCCTATTTTTTCTATTTTAGCGGTGTACTACTATTAAGTGGTTCGTTTGGCGTTGAAAAGAAGATTTGGCGGATTTCAGCTCTCTGTTTCTTTTAACCTAAAAGTCACGTACCGCTGCACAATAGTCGTAAATCAAGTTAAATCTAACTGCAACTCGCCAGCAAACCGAAAGCATTAGAGAATGTTGATGTAAAACATTATTCATTTTGACGCGCATCGAAATTCGTTTTAGAGAAGATTTGCAATAAAAAAATGGAAATCCTTAAATATGTTCTGTATATTTTGTAAACTATCTTCCTCATCAGTCCAGTCTACAAATGGACATCAGCCACTATCATGACGTATTATTCATCTCTCATTTCTTGCTGTGTTTTGTATGGTGAGTTAAGAGAACGGGATACCCTTTTTATCAGTAAAAAAGCATTCCAACTTAGTCCTCAAGGGTTACAACGCATCTGCATTTTGATCATTATTCGATGAGATCTAATTTATTTGCTGAAGACTGTTTGAGTTGAGCATGCGCCGTGAAATTGGCTATAACAATGGAAACGGCGCAGCATGACTCATCAACGGTATACGACACGGGCGCATGCAGAATCGGTGGGTAAGATATTGTTACGAGCTTAGGGTTCGTGACAATAAAAATTGCCGATAAAATTACCGAAATTAACACTTTAATTTACTTTGTACAAATTAAAGTAAAAAAACACTAATAATTAAACACACTAATTCACTTAATTTCACTCCGGAGCTTCGCTTGTGTCGCCGAGTTAAACTCTGTGCCCCGATCGCATATTGCAGCGCCTATTTATTTAAATTAGCAAAGAAACATCCCGAATCTTCAGGTAAATGCGCGCAAAGGGACGAGTTTGCGAGTATAGATTTTCTAGAAACTTAGTTCTTCGGGTGGCGCTGTGGGTCGAAAGATCTGTGATGTCATTCTTTACACGCTCTACTCGCTCTCGTTTCTGACACTAGATGGCGCTAGTATATCGTCGATTGGAGCGCGTAACACTGCCCCCTCCTAAGACATGCTCGTCCCGAGCATTATCGGTCCCATGATAACGCGCCAAGCGATCCACATGGACGCTCTTAGGAGTCCCTCTTACGCCTTTCTGTAACGGCTCCGCAATGTCAAGGGCTGTCCTATCCCGTGGTGCACCAATATTGTACAATTTCGGTGCTCCTCTACTACGTGTCTGAGGTCCCCGCACAGCCGCACAACTTGTACATGTACGACACCAATCCTCGACATCGTCACGATAATGGACCCAGTAAAACTGTTCTCGGACCTTCAGCAGAGTTCGTTTAACTCCCAGGTGGACTCTTGAACGACCATTATGGCACAGCTGTAGAACATTCGGCACTTTAGCTTTAGGGACAACCATTTGCAAACGACAGCTGTCTCCTCGACCCTTGTCCCATTTACGGCACAGGACTCCATCCTGAAGCAGCAAGCTGTCCCATTGGGCCCAATAGCTTTTCATGGTTGAACTCATCGCTGAGACGTCCCTCCACTTAGGCTTGGTAGCACGGGCCTTCATCCATCCCAGAATCGGCTTGATGTCTGGATCTTCCTGCTGTGCACGTCGTAGGCTGTCCTTCCACCCGTTACTGAGGTGGTCTGTCCTGAGCATCCTCACGGATACCACTTCCTTACCTTGCCTACTACAATGGTTGCCATCTTCAGGACAAGGTCTTCTTGACAATGCATCTGCGTTGCCATGAGATTTCTCGCTGCGATGTTCGATCTCAAAGTCGTATTCCTGCTGCTGCTGGGCGGTGCTGTTAGCCGCACTTCCTTTCTGAGACCGTTCACCTTCCCTTCCTAGGGTGTGCTTAGGGCAGCTGGACCGAAGATGGCCCCTTTCCCCACAGCCATAGCACCTAGGGCTGTATCTTTTACTGTGGTCGCGAACCGTAACTGCTGCAACCTCCCTAGCGTGAGGTGAACGATGATCCTGTCGCACGGCTTCTACCTCCAGTGCATGGGCCAAGGCGTCCTTAAGCGTCTCGTGGTGCCCGAGCCTCACAGCAGCTCTGACTTCCAGGTCGCGGATGCCGTCGATGAATGTTTGCACCAGGTTCCCTCCAATGAGCGCAGGTACAGACTGGTATGCTTTACGAACCATCTTTTCCACCTCAAGGGCCCACTGCTGCAGGTTTTCGTTGCTGCGTTGCACGCGATCTTTAAGCTGCGCGCGAAAGACGTGTTCCAGGTGAGCGTCACCATATCTCGCCTCCAAGGCCTCAAGAAGCTGCTCATAGGTCACTTTCTTACCGAGAGCTTCCAACACAGTTAAGGCTTGGTCGCGCAGGCCTAGGGTGAGTGCAGTCATGGCTTGGCTTTTATTCCAGCCGTTCGCCTCCATGACGGCCTCGAACTGGATTTTGTAGGCCGACCAGGAAGAGGTCCCGTCGAACGGCGGCACTTTGAATCCACGTAGCGAAGGTGCTGCAGCTACTACGGGAGCTGTAGTTCCATCCCCAAGTTTGAGGTCGTTTAGCGTTTTCTTCACGTCAGCCATCACGTTGTCAACCCGATTGTTCACATGGTTGATTCGGGTTTCATGTTCTTCGATTCGGGTTTCAGCTTCCGACAGGCGGTTGTCGTGTTGAGCAACCCTATCCTTCACCTGCCTTATCTCTTTCCCAAAGGTAGCGTGAAGGTCCTTCATGAGGAGCATCTGCTCTTCCGACCAACGAGCCTGTTCCGCCAGCTGACGGGCCTGTTCCTCCTGCCGGCGGGCCTGTTCCTCCTGCCGGCGGGCCTGTTCCTCTTGTCCGTTCTGCAGCTGCTCTTTCAACTGACGGGCCTGCTCCTCCTGTCGGCGAGCCTGCTCCTCCTGTCGGCGAGCCTGCTCCTCCTGTCGGCGAGCCTGCTCCTGCAGCATCACCATCAGAGCACCTAAGTCAGGTGCCACAGACGTAGAAGCTGCTGACGGACCGGCTTCCGTGGCCGGCGGCTGGCCCTCAGACATCTGCGGCGTTGCACCACCAAATCTCCTCTGGTCCGTCTCCTGCTGGCGTTGACTTCGGGTACGGACACCCTCCGTTTCCTCCTTAGGTAAAATCGGCATTATTTTATCCCACTTCTGACACCAATTGTTACGAGCTTAGGGTTCGTGACAATAAAAATTGCCGATAAAATTACCGAAATTAACACTTTAATTTACTTTGTACAAATTAAAGTAAAAAAACACTAATAATTAAACACACTAATTCACTTAACCTTAACCGACGAGCATGTATGCGTAGGTATATGAATGTGGAAGAGGCGAGAAAGGTATGTCAGGATCGTGCTAAATGGAAGTCTGTAGTCTCTGCCTACCCCTCTGGGTGACAGGCGTGAGTTTATGTATGTAATTCACTTAATTTCACTCCGGAGCTTCGCTTGTGTCGCCGAGTTAAACTCTGTGCCCCGATCGCATATTGCAGCGCCTATTTATTTAAATTAGCAAAGAAACATCCCGAATCTTCAGGTAAATGCGCGCAAAGGGACGAGTTTGCGAGTATAGATTTTCTAGAAACTTAGTTCTTCGGGTGGCGCTGTGGGTCGAAAGATCTGTGATGTCATTCTTTACACGCTCTACTCGCTCTCGTTTCTGACACTAGATGGCGCTAGTATATCGTCGATTGGAGCGCGTAACAATATGAAGCAGATTCACTAAAACGGGTGCGGCAAAGTGTTGGCTCAATAGATGTTAGCCTACTGTTGTGAGTGTGGTATAAATGGGCAACTACACAATATGTGGCGATTGGCGTCATGGTTGGTGTCAATGCCGATATCGTAATTTTTTCTGCGCTAATTGTGGACAAGTTGGACATTTAAAACGAGTTTTGTCTACTAAAGGGGGGCAACTGAAATAATGGAAGGCATGAGTACGGTATGGGTAGCACGGGCCACTTGGCGTCCGGGCGGGGCGCGAGGTGCGCCGAGTAGCACGCGCGCACCGATCGAGGAGGACGAGCAGGCTTCCCCCGAAGCCCTTGAGGGTGAAGAAATCGATCATCTTCTGTTCAAAATGTCACCCTGAGGTGTCTAAAGGGCAGAAGGGTCATCGTTGGCCTCGACGTAAATGCGCACTCGCCACTTTGGCACTGCGATCGCCGACACTACCTGGGACGAGGACATACTGCAGAACACCGGAGGCAGCAAGTGGAGGCGTTCATACTTTCACAGGCACTAACGTTGGTGAACCAGCCTGACCAGCCCTATACCTTCTCTGGGCCAGTGGAGAGTCTAATGTGGACCTCACATTATCGACTGGGGACATATACCTTGCCGACTGGCGAGTGCATGAGGGAATCTGCGCCAGCGACCATAATTTAATTACATACACGGCCACTACCAGCAGGCCGACCACTTGCGCTGCTCCCGTCAGGGATCCCCCACGTTTTCGTGACCGGGGGTGTATTGGGACAGGTTCCGGGCGATCATAACAAATTAAGAATGGGATGGTTGCATGTTGACAAACCCGCGGCCCTCCTGGCGTAGGAGTACTCAGGGGTCATCATCCGCTCCGCGGAGGAAAGCCTAGGGGAGCGTCGCCCTAGGGGTTCCGCGGGGTATGAATGGTGGAATTCTGAACTGGATAAAACTCGGAAGCTGCAATGCAAGCTCAGGCGTGTATGGCAGAGTAAAAGGCGTTTAGGAGGTAGATCAGAGGAGATAGCCAGAATGGCTTTTCATAGCGTGCGTGCAAGATATAGAAAGATGATGGTGGAGCTGCAGCAGTCGCGTAACACGAGGCTCGCCAATACTGGCAATGAGGACCCTTGGGGCCTGGCATACAGGTTGGCCAGCGGGAGGGTGCGTCCGCCTGCGAATGTGATCAATGGGATTGCATTCGCGGGGGGGCACCCAGATAGTCTGGGAGCTGCAATGAACAGCTTGATGACTGCGGTCTGTCCGGATGACGACCCTGGCTGTGACAAGCCTTAACACCGGCAGGTTCGCATGCTGGCGGCGTTTATTCCCTCTGGTAGAGCTGCACCTCCACTTGTGGTTGAGGACCTGGGAGGCACAGTCAGGGCCTTGCCCAGCACGGCTCCGGGTCTCGATGGAGTGAGTGCGAGAATCGTGAGGAATGTTTGAATGGCTGCACCGAGGGAATTCGACTCGGTGCATGCCAAGTGTGTAATAGAGGGAGTTTTCCCTACGATGACGGTAGATTGATTGTCATTCCCAAGGGTAATAACAAGACACTCACTGAGGCCAAGGCGTATCGTCCTATAACGCTCCTGCCTGTTCCGGGAAAATTACTTGAACGTGTACTTCTAAGGTGTGCTCCAGTGATTAGTCACGGGATATCCGAGCACCAGCACGGATTTTCTCCGAAACGATCTACCGTAACAGCGCTGCGGGTATTGCTCAGCACGGCAAAGTATTCTCGGGCGTGCTACGTGCAAGCTATTTTTTTGGATATTTCCGGTGCATTCGACAATGCCTGGTAGCCGATGATGATGGTCAGAGCTAAGAGGGGTAGATGTCAACCTAACATTTATAAAATGTTGGTGACTACTTCACCTCCAGGCGTGTGGGCCTCTACATCGGGGACTGGGTAGAGTGGAAGACCTCGACCGTGGGATGTCCTCAAGGCTCCGTGCTGGGCCCAACACTGTGGAACGTGCTGATGGATGATTTGCTTCGACTCCCTCTGCCTGAGGGAGTTGCCATGACTGCCTATGCTGATGATGTCACAATCTTGGTTGAATCAGAAACGAGAGCAGGTATTGAATCCAGGACCTGGGTCACTCTGGACCTTGTACGGGATTGGGGGCTGAGGAATCGACTGAAGTTCTCCTCCTCAAAGTCTACCACCATGACTGTTATAGGGAAACTTCAGCGCCCCCCCCCCCCGTTATTAAACTTGGTGGGGAATTTATCAAGTCTGTGACTACCGCTAAGGTACTAGGCGTGGTTTTGGACTCAGGATTATCATTTGTGCAACACGCTTCTGATATCTCTGAAAGAGCGACTAAGGGATTTGGCAAAATGACTCGCGTATCGACATCGTCATGGGGTATGCGATACCCGAGTTTAAAAATTATTTACATAGGAGTGTTTGTGTCCACGCTCACGTATGCAGCAGAGTGCTGGTACGAGCGGGCGAACATGTACACAGTCCGTAGCGTACTACTGAGATCGCAACGATCTGCACTTGTATTGTTGACCAAGGCGTACCGGTCCACTAGCACGGCGGCCTTACCGGTGCTGGCTGGCGTTCTCCCTGCTGACCTAGATGTCATTAGTGCTGGTAGGATGGGTTTGGAACGCTTGACCGCGCCCAGAGAGGAGTTGAGCAGACGAAAGCGCGATATCTGGGCTGAAGTGATTGGCGTATGGCAGAATCGATGGAAGAACGAAACGAAAGGACGTGAGTTAAATCGATTTTTCCCGGAGCTGGCGTTGAGACTCAGGTAAACCTGGGTCTCACCGGACTATCAAACATCTCAGATTCTCACTGGACATGGATGTTTTCGGAAGAGGCTGCATGACATGCGACTGTGTGAAACCAGTATGAGCGAGTGTGGTACGGCAGAGGAGGATGTTCACCATGTCCTATGGGAATGTCCTCTGTATGACGATCTAAGAGCGAAAGTGTTGGATGGGCTGGTTCGAACGGTTCAGGGACCGATTTACTACTCGGATCTTGTCAGCGATGGGGTGAACTACGGGCTGTTGCGTGAGTTTGCGCATAGGTGGCACGATCGCAGGACAAGGCAGGATAGGATGCTGGTAGGAAGGCCCGACGACGTAGGCGTTATTGTGCCGTCAGCCCCAGAAGGGGGAGAATGACGTTAAACTGGAACAAGGAACAGAATAAATATTTGTAGGGAGTCAAGAAAGTGCGCGCGGGAAAGAGCAAGGTGCAAGTACCGCGCGCATCTCCCGATATTAGGCCCGTATGACCTGAGGGTCGGTGGGGCCATGAGAGGTGGTGGGTTGTTCAAAATGTCTTTGAGGTACTACAAACCGGTTAGCATTCCTATTATTGTTGATCTACATGTTTTAATTATGGAAATTGATAGGGGCCCGGCTTTGTCGTGTATTAGTTACAATTTACATAAAACGACGGGTTGCACTCCGGTAGTGCCGGCAGAAGTGAAAACTTGAGTTGTGCATTTTTGATATTTTGGAATGATTAGGGAATAATTTTGCAAGAATTGCTTTAATATCACTCACGAAAATTCGCGCAAGCGCCCTGCGCCGCCTAAACGAAACACGAAAAATTGTACACGGCCGCTAAAGAAGTGTTCACTTCAAAAAGAAAAATTTAAGCATCTGACATTATTACCATGTTAGTTATCAATCTCGTTTTATGACAGTAGTAAAGTCGTAAAGTAGTAAAGTACAGTATAACGGCAATTAAAAAAAACTTGATTTGTATATAATAGCAAGAGGCTGTTGCGTTGCTGGGAAGACAATGGTTAGTGGAATCAGGAATAGATATTCCGAAATTTCACAAAAACCGAATGAATTGTATACAATATTTTGATAAATTTAAAAATTTGAATGTAACGGCGGGCCAGCCACGCAGGACATCGTATGTCCGCTGCGTGTATCTAACCCACAAAATGCACGTGTAGAAGCACTGACAATACGCTTTAAAAAGCGTTACTTAAACAAAAATCATTACTTAAACGAAATGTAAATGTGTGTACAAAGAATTTTACATTTCATAAAGTTTCATCAAAAGATATTGTAAAATATTTTAAGACTATTGGTATTAAGAGAATCGCCGATCTGTGGGGGATTTCTGTTAAAGTTATTGCGTCTATAACAGATACAATCGCACCTCAACGATCTATTATTTTTAATAGTAGTATCAAATCTGGTGTGTTTCCTGATTTAATGAAGCATAGTAAAGTAATACCTTTATTTAAATCAGGTAGTACATTGGACCCCGCTAATTTTAGACCTATTTCTGTACTGCCAATACTTAGTAAAATTTTTGAAAAAATTATTCTTGATCAATTGTTATTTTTTTTAATGTAAATAAATTACTTCATAAAAATCAAATTGGTTTCACATGGGGTCGCTTGACAACTGATGCTTGTGTTGAGCTGATTAAATATATATTTAATGCATGGGAGAATTCACAGGATGCTTTGGGTGTGTTCTGTGACCTATCCAAAGCCTTCGATTGTGTTCACCATGAAACATTAATCAGAAAACTTCAACACTACGGTGTAAGAAATGATGCTCTTAAATTAGTTATTTCATATTTAAGTGACAGAACACAAAAAGTTGTTATTAATAGTATGAGTTCTTCCGGGTCGATTGTACAAATGGGCGTGCCTCAGGGCTCAATTCTCGGCCCCTTTCTGTTTCTTGTATATATTAATGACTTACCTTACATAATTGGGGGTAACCATGATATAGTATTATTTGCTGATGATACTTCATTAATTTTCAAATTAAAACGACAGTTATTAAATTACTACGAAGTAAATAATGCTATAGCTAAGTTAGTCAATTGGTTTAATGTTAATTATTTGCATTTGAATGGAACTAAAACTAAATGTATGAAATTCGTACTCTTAATGTTAAACATGTCAATACTAATGTAATTTTAAATGGGGAGGAACTGAGCCTTGTTGATACCACCATTTTTCTTGGAATCACACTGGACGCAAAGCTTCAATGGCTCCTCCATATATCAAAACTAGCTAGCAGACTTAGTTCTGCAGCATATGCTGTAAAAAAGATAAGAACTCTTACCAGTGTTGAAACAGCTAGAATAGTTTACTTTAGTTATTTCCATAGCATTATGTCGTATGGTATTTTGCTATGGGGAGGCGCGACTGACACTGAAATTATATTTATTTTACAGAAGAGGGCCAAAAAAGTCACTGAGACAAAAAATTAAGGAAATTAATATATTAACTCTGGCCTCTCGATACATTTATGAAAATGTAATGTACGTACACAAAAATAAAAGTAGTTTTGCGAAAATAAGTAATATTCATTATGTAAATACTAGGAGCAGACACAAGCTGGTAGTACCAGTTACTCGACTCCACCGAGTCAGTTCATTCTTGGGTCGATGTATACGCTTTTACAACAAAATCCCAGAAAATATACAAAATTTGTCATACACAAAGTTCAAAAATGTTATTAAACTAAGTTTTTATAAAAATGGTTATTATAATATTAAGGAATTTATAGATGATAATAACCCCTGGGAAGGGTGATCGCTACCAAGCTATTTATAATTTGTCTTGCGTTGTTGATTGTAAACATGATTGTAAGCTATTATTAAAAAAATAGTCCCGCTGGGTGTTCTTGCTGGTTCTTCCCAGGACAAAGGTTTTTTTTGCGAACCAGTGGTAAATTAAAAAAGTGACTTTCAATAAGTATTTTTTATAATCTACATTGAATAAAAAAGTTTCTATTTCTATTTCTGTTACTTTAACTTCTTTAGTACACCGTGCAAACCTGTGAGCCTATTACAGCGAACAGTTCTTCTCGAACACTCTTTCTATATCGAAGTCAAACTCAAAGTCCTCCGTTACCCAGTGGCCAAGGTACTCGCAATAGCTACAAGACTCGCTATTATAAATAATAATAAAGCTTTATTTAACTATATCATAACAAAAAAATAAGATAACAAACGATACATTTCTTAACTTATTACCCTACACATTCAACTACATTTGTATACTTATTATTTTAGTTAGTTATATTACTATATAGTAAGTAGTTTAATTTTTTTAAATTATTATTTGCTTTAATTATCAACTACCTAATTATTTAATTCATGGACCTCGTTCGTGTAAAAGCCTCGAGAGCTCGCTCTTAGTCATATAAAATATAATGAAAGTTTAAAGGGAGGCACTGAAAATTTCGGGAATCAAGGAAGTGACACAACATTACTATTCAAAAATGAATTTATTGCTTCTCGAAGTATTCTCCGCGAAATTTGACACATTTTTCCATACGATGGAACCAATCATTGAAGCAACCATTCCATTCGGAAGTTGGGATCTCCAAAATGGCCGTTTTGGAGCGTAGGCGTCCACAGCTTCTTCAGGTGATGATAATCTCTGTCCACGCAATTTATTCTTTATTTTAGGGAAAGTATAGAAATCATCAGGGCTTAGGTCGAGGCTGTACGGCGGATGGTCTAATAATTCTATGTTTTCTTGCTCTAAAAACTCTTTTGTTCTGTGTGCGGTGTGAGAACTCGCATTGTCGTGATGGAGGATGATGCGGCGGTTGCAGTTCTCTTTACGGAGTTCAGAAACGATCTGTGGCAAACAAATGCAAGCATACCACTCTGCATTAACCGTTCTTTGTCTCTAAAGAGGAATAATCGTAACATGGCCGGTTTTAGAGACAAACGTGGCCACCAGTTTTTTTGCAACACTCCGTGAATAAACAATTTTGGTGACTTTAACTCATTTTCGAACACCCAAACTCGTCACTGGTTTTTTTGTTCCGGGTTCGTATGCGTATATCCAGGATTCGTCACCTGATATCATGTTGCATTCAGCATTTGAGGATCCTGCGTGGAATCTGTCGAGAGTTCTGACGCACCAAGTAATGCGAGCAGATTTTTGCTCTTCACAGAGCGAGTGCGGTATCAATCGGGAAAACAACTTTTTTACACCTAATTTTTCATGCAAGATTATTTATATTTGACTCATGCCAATGTCTATAGTTACCTAAATTTTGCGGTATGTCACATGTCGATCTTCCTTAATCAGCTCACGCACAGCATCAACGATCATCACTGAGCTTGACACTTCCACATTGAAATTCAGCGCACCAGTGATAAATTGTGGTTTTGGATGGGGCTTCATCACCAAATGCAGAAATCATTCGTTCAACACGCTGTTTTTGTGTAAAACCACTTCGAAAGTCATTAAAAATCATCGCTCTTGAATTTTCGCGATTCAATTCCATTTTCTCAACGACTAAACAAGTTTGACAAAACCTTGTGACAAGACCGAGAATCTTTTTTTAAATAAATAAATGGTGTTCGATTTTTAAAACCAAGGAGTTTTCAATTAAAAAGATTTTAATACGACAGGAACAGTGGAAATATTCCATTCCCGATACTTTAGTGCAGCCTATGTGTATATATATATATATATATATATATAATATGTAAAGTGCGTTAATGCAGACGTCACAAAATGGCGATGGCAACTATCCTATAAAAAAACTATGTGCAATAACTGTGTGCCTGGGGAAGGACCATGCTCTCACGGAATACCAGTGTGAACAGCAGCTTAATACTCCTGTGTTTCATATGGTGGGTGTAGAGTACCGGAGAGTATATGGCAGACGTTCCATTTTGATCCACAGTGGTGACAATAAATCTGAATTTTGATTTTTAATTGAGGATATATGTAGATGGGCCACTGCATACACTTCTTATTCTATAAATATTCAGTCCTTCAGGTGGTGCACACTGATTAAAGGCATATAGTTATTCCATAAAAATAATAATGTCATTCAAACCGTTTGCCTTATATCCATACATTGACAACCTGAATCGGTTCTAAGGTAGACGGGAAGACATGCAGGGAGTCGATGGCTGCAGTAAGCTCATGTTTAATTTTTATAGGATTAGGGTGAAAAACGAGCACACGATCCAACTCATGCTAAGTGGTTGCTCCGGCCCATAGACATCTACATCAATCCTCGGTTGCGAATCAAATTGCAGATGCGTTGTCACCTGTGAATACTAAGATGGAATGCCTCTTTTACTGTAAAAATGGTCACCAGATCTAAGGTGAGTGATCGTACTAAGCAGCAGCGTTAAGCTGCTATTTTACGCTGGTATCCTATTCTGTGAAGATATATGTGGTCCTTCATAGGGTGACAAACGGTCACACAGTCCACCTGATGGTAAGTGGTTGCTGTGGTCCATAGACATCTACATCTGTCCTCGATTACGAATTAAAATGCAGATGCGTGGTAACCCGTGAGGACTAAGATGGAATGCCTCATTTCCAGTAAAAAGGGTCTCCAGTTCTCTACACTCACCATACGAAACACAGCAGCATTAATCTACTATTTACGCTGGTATTCTGTGAGAGCGTGGTCCTTCCCCGGTCGACCCGACCCATTCGTGCTACAACTATACTACTAATATAACTGCAGCATGGCTCTATCACGTATAAAAAATAAGTGGTGATGAAGCTAAAGATGGGTTCGTACACTGACTAAGCTTACAAAAGCCTATTCACTCTTGCCTTGAACATACTCACAATATATATGATAGAAATACTGATATCGTTACCGTTACAGTGCTGAACTGAGACATTTGACATAGTTGCCACGCTTGAAAAGCGGGTTGGCATCGACAGTTTTTTTTTGTCATTATTTCCTCATTTGTTTCTCACTGTCGCCCCTTAGTGGATATTTTAACACCGCCACTACGTGGTAAAAATACTGGCAAACAATTCCACTCTATGTGACATGTGAAATACAACACGCATTGGTGTAGCGCGCCAGACACTTCCTTGCCCTAAAAACTTCTCATAAATGAGGGGAGGCCTGTAACAGTAGGACGTATATAGACTGTAACGTTACTGTACTTTACTATAAGCATTACGAACGACGAAGCAAAGTAAATATAAGCTGTTAGATAAGAACTATAACTTTAATTTTGTAAGAGCAAAAAACTTTTAAATCGAGCGAATATAATTTTTTAAATAAAATTTATTTTAATGAATGGACTTGACCTGCTCAGAAAAAGCCCTGAGTGTACATAACAAAGCAATTAAAAGGCGTTACTAAAATTATGGCTTATGTTTTTTTAAGTTGTAAATAATTACCGTCAATGTGTTTTTGCAGGTTTTATTTCTGACTCTGCGCGGTTAGGTAATTTTTTAATTAGTGAGATACATAATTCGTTTAAAATATCTGGGAAATAAAATCATTGATTATTTCGATATTTCTACGTGAGAAATTAAAACATAAGACGTAGCAGAGCCATGCTGCAGCTATATTATGGTCGTAGAATGAATAGATCCGCTTGGTCGGAGAAAGGCTACGCTCTCACAGAATATCGGTGTAAAATAGCACCTCCATATTGTTGAGTTTTATAATATGACAATCGGAGATCCATTTTACTGAAAAAGAGCTCGTTTGTCTCCCTCATTTTATATAAAATAATCATTATTATATATTGTATATATAGAAATAATCGTTATAGCATTTACCAGTCCACAGCTAAATAGAGACCTCTCTCATTGATTGCTTCGTTGGGAGGGTTCTGCCACAGCTGCCACCATTGGCTGGCTTGGCTGACAGCAGGAAACCGGAAAAGGAGATAGGCAGCAGTATCTTTCTGATAACAACTCAAAATTATAGAAATCTGCGGTTTCAAACCTGACTACGGCCTTTAATAATCTAATGAATGGATATTTGTTTGTTGCGTTTAATTTCACATTGCTTTAATATATCCAAGTGTAGTAGAATTAAGTGCTCGTAGGTGTAGGGTTACTTTTTATAATTTTGTTACAACCACTAGATATAGGTAGTTCCATTTTCAAATATAATTACTTTTTTTATGTAGAAAGGAAAAGTATTTCACTATTCCACAAAATATTAAAGTCGGGTACAGAAAGATCAATTATATTAATCTTCATTTAAATCAAGTAGTATACTGGACCCCCCCTTCCCCAATTTTAGCCTTATTTCTGTACTTCTAACACATAGTAAAATATTTAGAAGTAATATTTCTGATCAAATGTTAGGGGAAAGCACATTTTCGGCCATTAAATGCCCAACAATTTGCATTGGTTAAAAATATATCTTTTATTTATGTTTAATTTATGGTTATTAATCGCCGTATTCATTTATCCTACAAACATGGGAATTATTTTGCACAAAAAAGGTACTGAAAAGATAAAAATTAAATTAGGTAAATGCGTAATTCATTAGTATGTGGATAAAATAAAAAATGTAGCCAATCACAAACCTCATTAAAAAATAGATTCCCTTTTTTTGAGTTAGACAATAGAGTTTTTTTTCAATCGATTATTTATGGTGTCATTGTTACAATGCTAATATAAATTTTCGATAATTATTATGATGTTATGATATAAGTGTAAAGCAGTCCGTTGAAAACGGATATTTATCAAAAGCAGCCGATACGCAACTGTTGTTAACCAGTTGTTTATCCGACTACAGACGAAAAAGGATGGTTATGTTTTTACTGTGTGTCCGAGTGGCCAAGCTAAATCGATTTTTACAATGGTGCTTAAACACTACTTGACCGATTTAAAAAATTCTTTCACCTTTAGAATTCTATTATGACTGTGAAACGTAGGATGCATTTTATTATAGAGGGCACTACCTTCAACAAATATGTATATTTAGAGAAAAATTTGTTGCACAACAAAAATTATTTTTATCCATTTCAAGCCAAGCTTCAGTACTTCAAGCAGGTTCTGTAAAACATCAAGCTTCGGGTCCCGCGTTACGTCACAGTGACCGAGTGAAGTCGGCCACAGTCGAGCGTGTGCCTGCTGTACTACCATTTGTCAGAGGTGTCACAGACAAGATTGGCTACATCTTGTAGCGAGCTTCTATTAGAACATTCCACAAGCCGCCGAAGAATATTAGTCAGTTCTCAAAATCCGGCAAATGTCATATTCCTCTACAAGATGTATGAGTGTACAAGCTTAATTGTGAAAGTGGTCTTTAATATATAGAGCAAACAAAATTATCTATTATAACTCGCCTAAAAGAATATAAAGCTAACGTTAAGCATCAAAGTTCCGGAAAGTCTGCAGTTTGTGACCATATCCTAGGCGGACCCAACCATTACATCAGATTTGATAAACCACAAATCCTCGCGAACGAATCTTAATTCCTACCAAGGACGATATGTGAAGCTATTGAAATTAAAAAAACATCCTAATTTCAATAGAGAAGGAGGCTGGGTACTACCACCGGCCTGGGACATTATAGTTAATAAAATTAAAACTAAACCCAGGCATACCACTTCAAGATTTCAAGACTCAGTAAATTTATTCTGCGTAGATTGGACCATAAAAATAATAATTAAAAGCTGAAGGTACTCGGTAAAAGTAGTTGTTAAAAAACTATATTTGTGAAAAAAAAACTTTTATATACTAAAAATCCCGACTTTTTTTAAACCAATTCTTTACTCATTTTATTCTTTTAATTGCATGTTATCATTTCCATATGCTTTTATATGTGGGCACCCATGGCCGAATTGTCTATGAACAGTGGGCATTCTCCTTTTTAAATGTAAATAATTTACTTCATAAAAAACAATTCGGTTTTATAAGGGGTCTCTCGACAGTTGATGCTAGTGTTGAGCTGATTAAAATATACATATTTTCAATTCATGGGAAAATTCACGAGATGCTTTGGTTAGATTCCGTAACCTATCCAAGGCTTTGAATTGTGTTCACCATGAAATATTAATCAGAAAACTCCAATAGTTCGGTGTATGATGTAAAGCTCTGAAATTAATTATTTCATATTTAAGTAACGGAATGCAAAATTTCGTCATTAATAATATGAGTTCTTCCGGGTCGGACGTGCCTCTTTGCTTAATTCTCGGCCCCTATCTATTTCTTGTATATTAATAACTTACCTTATATATTAAGGGATAGCCATGTTATAATAATACTTTCTGATGATACTTCATTCATTTTCAAATTGAAACAACAATTTCTAAAATATAACGTAGTAAATAATACCTAATCTAGATCAGTAAATTGATTTAATGTTAGTAATTTGCATCATAGCACTAAAACTAATTGTATGAAATTTATTAATCCTAATGTTAACATCTAAATACCGGTATAATATTAAATGGGAGAGGAGCTGAGTCTTGTTAATGATACCATCATTTTTCTCTGAATCATAGTAGACGCGAAGCTTCAATGGGCCCCCCTATACCGAAACTAGCAAACATACTTAGTTCTGAAGTATATGCTTACCCGTATTGAAACAGCTAGATTAGTTTACTTAAGCATAATTTCCATACCATAATGTCTTATGGTATTTTACATGTATTTTAACAGACGAGGGCCATGAGAGCAATCTATGATTTAAAACCTAAGAGTCACTCAGACAAAAAAGTCAATATATTAGCATTGGCCTCTCAAATAATTAATGAAAATGTAATGTACATACACAAAAACAGAACTAGTTTTTAAAAAAATCATTGATATTCATTCTGTAAAATCAATACTAGGAACATACGCAAGCTAGTAATACCATTTACGTACTCTACAGAGTCTTGCTGTTTCTTTCTAGGACAGAGGTTTTTTTTTTCAGAACCAGTGTTAAATTAAACAAAAAAGTAACTTTCAATAAAACCATTCAAGTTTTACGTAAGCACTAAAGGGGGCGGGAGGGTCCTTGATTTGCCCGTTTTTGATGACGTGTGAGATGAGGGGATCTGAATATTCATTACGTCAGAAATATTTATTTATTTACGTTCAGGTAGTCTATTTTGATTTTAACTCATATGGCAACCATGCTACGACCGTGATCCAGGATTTGACGATTCTGCTTATTAAATTGAAGCAATTGGCATCTGACCGCCTTGGCCCTGAGACAAGGGAACCAGACAAATTGTATCATTTTTTTCCTCACAATGTTTTCCCTCACTGCCGAGGTAGTGGTATAAATGCGCACTTAGATTTCTAAAATCCAGAGGTGCGTGCCTGGGAATATTTATCCACTCGGCCACCATCGCTGTAATATCGAACCACTATAAATTAATTCCCCTAAAGACTATAAATTTCTTATTTCTGGACTGGGTAACTGCTCATGAATGAATAAGGCAACCAGAACATAATAAAAACACTTATTTAAATAATTACGTAATCATGGCAGCGAAGGTAAGAGCTTTGATTACTTTTGCAGACGAGGGAGAGGAGCCGGTCAAAAATTTAAAAATTCTGTATACTTAATACTTGAACGACCCCTAAGAATTATTTATAATCTATATTGAATTTTAAAAAACTGTTCTGTTCTGCTCTCTTCAAATATATATTAATTTAAAGTATATTTTACATTTAATTCAATTAAAGGAAAAGATGAATTAAAATCTACTACGATCGATAATACCAAAGGTCACCAATAAATTATATTCCAGAAATTACTATCCATATCTTACAACATACATCAGATTAGAAGCCCATTTATTATATGTAATGAGGTCCAAAAAGTGTGCCGTGGCTGGATTTCAGCGTGCGATTTAAGCCCCATGCATGCAGATCAGACAGATCGACTCGATCCCGTATTAGAAATGGTACAAGTCGCTAGAGTAAGGCGGCATTGCTTAATTTTTTTCCTTTTTTAGACTGTATCTGTTATATCTTTTAACAGTGGTAGAGCCACGCGGCAGCTTTGCTGTTGCACGTATGGGCCGGCTCAAACCGGGGTGGTACCACGACCTCACAGAATACCGGCGTGAAGTGGAAGCACTGCTTCCGCGTTTCGTCTGGTGAGTGCAGGTGGCCGGAGGCCCAAATCCCCCCCCCCCATCAACATGGTAGCGGAATTAAATAATGATAGACTACCCCAGGAGGGTACCAGCACCCCTGGAGAATCCCTCGCTGAGCATCCACGACCATGTTTCTCCACTTCTGAGCGTGGGTGCTCAGGCTGCCCCGCGTATTCTGGGGGGGGGGGGGGGGCAAAATTCCGCTCAAGACTACAACTGCTCGGGGCAAACGGAGCAACAAGACCAAGGCGACCCCTGCCACGCTGTCCGTGAATTTCTGCAATATCAGGGGACTTCACTCTAACCTAAACGCCGTCCACTACCATCTCGAGACGGCGAGGCCGGCTCTGCTCTTTCTGACCGAGACGCAGGTGTCCTCTCCGGCTGATGTCTCGTATCTCTCTTACCCGGGGTACAAACTGGAACACTCCTTTGTGCCTCGGGCTGGAGTTTGCGTTTACGTCAGAGAGGACATCTGTTCTCGACGCCTCGGCAGACTTGAAGGTTCGGACCTGTCCATCCTTTGGCTACGCGTAGACAGCGACGACCATCCGCGCGTCTACGGGTGCCTCTATAGGTCCCATAGCGGTAATGCTGAAACAGACCGACTCTTCGACCACGTCCAAATGGCTGCAGATTCGTTGCTACAGCAGATCCCCTCCGCAGAGATCGTGATCCTCGGCGACTTTAACGCCCATCACGCCGAATGGCTTGGTTCACGTTTAACCGATCATGCGGGGAGATCTGTTCATGATTTTGCCTTGGCATATGGTCTGACACAACTGGTTACTTCGCCTACGCGGATTTCAGATGTGGAGGATCATGCACCTTCCCTGTTGGACCTTCTGCTGACCTCTCACCCGGACGGATATCAGATTTCCGTCGACGCCCCTTTAGGCTCCTCGGACCATTGTCTGGTCCGGAGTGTTGTGCCACTCACGCTGAAATCGCGGTTGCATTCTGCAGGCTGCCGCCGTGTTTGGCACTATAGGTCAGCCGATTGGGATGGGATGCGGTCTTTCTTTGCATCCTACCCTTGGGGGCGGGTTTGCTTCTCGCCGGATGATCCCAACGCTGTTGCGGGTTCTGTTACTGATGTGGTACTTCAGGGTATGGAACTTTTTATTCCTTCCTCTGTGGTGCCCATTGGAGGCAAATCTCAGCCATGGTTTGGTCGCTCCTGTAAAATAGCATCATGCTATAAGCATGAGTGCTACCAAGCCTGGGTTGATGCGTCAGCGTCCCGGGATGTATACACCAGCGCTCTAAAAAAGAAGTATAATTCCGCCTCTAGGTCCTTCAAAAGAGTCATTGCCAAGGCAAAGTCAGAGCACATAGGCAGAATCGACGAGAAACTAGTTCGCCTTCCTTCTGGAACCCGTGCATTCTGGTCTCTCGCCAAGGCTGTCCAGGGGAATTTCTGTCAGCCATCTCTTCCATCTCTGCACAGGGAGGACGACTCACTGGCCCATACTGCAAAGGAGAAAGCCGATCTTCTAGGCTCTTTCTTTGCGTCTAACTCGACTCTCGATGACGGGGAGAGTACGCCGCTGACCATCCCGCGGTGTGAGTGCTCCATGCCGGAAGTGCAGTTCACACGGCGCTCGGTTCGCAAAGCACTCCTCTCCCTGGACATCCACAAGTCGAGTGGGCCTGACGGAATCCCCCCAATTGTGCTGAGGACGTGTACTCCAGAGTTGGCACCGGTTTTAACGCGTCTTTTCCGGTACTCCTACTCCATAGGCGTAGTCCCAAAATCATGGAAGACGGCTTTCGTCCACCCGATCCCTAAAAAAGGCGACCGCTCAGACCCGTCCAACTACCGGCCAATCGCCATCACCTCCTTGTTCTCCAAAACAATGGAGTCCATTGTAAACTGCCAGCTCATGAGGTACCTTGAGGATCACCAGCTGATTAGTGACTGCCAATACGGTTTTCGCCGTGGTCGGTCAGCTGGTGATCTTCTGATCTACCTCACTCACAGATGGGCGGAGGCAGTAGAGTTCAAGGGGGAGGCATTGGCCGTTAGTTTGGACATTGCGAAGGCCTTCGATCGGGTTTGGCACAAAGCGCTTCTTTCGAAGCTCCCTTCCTATGGGCTTCCCGAGAAACTGTGCGCTTGGATCACCAGCTTTCTTACAGATCGGAGCATCAAGGTCGTTGTAGACGGTGCAAGCTCCGATTGCAAGCCTATTAATGCTGGTGTTCCACAGGGCTGCGTGCTATCGCCAACGCTGTTTCTTCTGCATATCAATGATATGTTGCATACCCGTAACATTCATTGCTATGCAGATGACAGCACTGGTGATGCTCTTTACACCAGCCGAGCCAATATTTCTCGGGAAAACGTCTCTGAGTGCCGGGAAAAACTTGTGTCTGACGTCGAGTCTTTGCTGAACAGAGTCTCGGATTGGTGACGACTAAATCTAGTCCAGTTTAACCCCCAGAAGACACAAGTTTGTGCGTTAACCGCTAAAAAGAACCCCTTTGTCGTATCCCCTCAGTTTCAAGGCACTCCGCTTGTTGCCTCAGCCAGTATCGGAATCCTCGGCGTCGACATATCGAGTGACGTGCAGTTTCGTGGTCACTTGGAAGGGAAGGCTAAATTGGCCTCTAAAAAGCTTGGCGTGCTCAGCAGAGCGGGACAGTATTTCATGCCGGCACACCGCCTGCAACTTTACAAGGCGCAGGTTCGGCCGCACATGGAATACTGTTCCCATCTCTGGGCTGGGGCTCCCCAGTACCAGCTCCTTCCACTTGACCGCATCCAGCGCAGAGCGGCTCGAATCGTCGACGACCGAGTGCTTTCCGATCGGCTCGATTCACTGGCGCTGCGAAGAGATGTTGCATCTCTTTGCGTATTTTATCGCATCTATCACGGGGAGTGCTCTGAGGAATTGTTCGGATTAATCCCAGCCGCCAAATTTCGTGAACGCACTACACGGCAAATGTCCCGATACCATCCACACTATCTGGATGCTTGGCGGTCCACCACTGTACGTTTCACAAGGAGTTTTCTTCCACGTACAACCTCTCTGTGGAATAGTTTACCAACGGCGATTTTTCCGGACCGATACGACCTGGGGACCTTCAAGAAAAGAGCTTACTCCTTTCTAAAGGGCCGGCAACGCACCCGCAATTCTCCTGGTGTTGCGGTTGATCATGGGCAGCGGTAGTCACTTAACATCAGGTGAGCCGCATGCTCGTTTGCCCCCTCTTCTATAAATAAAAATCTATATTTATATTTATATCACACTACGCAGCCACTAGACCAACGAGGTAGTTGTTTTCTATATATACAGTCGCTGCATAGTGCGACTTCGGATCATGAGGTCCTGGGCTCGAATACCGGGTCAGGCAAAAAAATCAATTATCGAGTTTTTCAGTTTCAATTATTGAGTTAGAAAGTTGGCGGTGAATCACCCCTGTGTCCTGCCTGCCCTGTTGGTCCTGCGACTGATCTCTCTCCGGTCGTTTTGGTTTACCGGGTCGGAATAGAGAGTACACCTGTGCTTGCATACACTTGGGCACTATAATCCTGTCCTGAGCCGATGGCTAGTCTCCATTGAGACAGGCCGCCGTGATAGAAATTTGCTCTGGATGACATTATCATAAATAAAACTTAAGTGTCTGATTTAACGGAATAACTGCCTTATAATGTATATAGTCTTAAAATGTTGTCTCTCTGTCTGTCTATTCGGGCTAATCTTCGCAACGGCTACACGGATTGTTATGAAACTTCACCAACAGATAACAAGAAAGTAATGTTATTAGAAATCTAGAGTTTTATGAAATAAACGGACTTTGAATACCTTATATCTAATTTCACATTAATAGATTCTATCCAGGCTAAGTAGACGCTTATTACCTTCACTTATTGCGTGTCGGTCAAACCGTGAGACATTAACAGGACAGCTACTTGTACAATGTGAACATTATTAACTTTAATATAATATCTCTGTTCCGTATGTCATGTATTGAACATTAAATATAATTGTTGACTTGTGGTAAAACTTTACTTTTAAAATGCAATATTCATGTTATGTTATATAATATTGTTGCTACTGGTAATATTACAGACTTTGTAGAAAGTAAGATATTACTGATTCGTGTTTTTGTAGTGTCACATTGTGTCACTACAAAAACGCGAGTTTTTATTTTCAAATATATATTTTGTTTTATCTACGTATCTAGGTTTTCATTTTGTGCAGTCTCTATTTATTGAATTAAGATCAACACCAATGTCACTACATTGAGAAATTTCGAGCCCCTTTTTGAAAATGGCTTTGTTACATTTTATAAGTCTCATAAGTTTTAGTTCATTACTGTGTGAAAATACTTAGTAATGTCTATAGTTGGTGTGATGTGTTCAATCACTTTCCGCAATTTATTTTAAGTATTATAAATATGATAGAATACATGTATGATGTACGTTTGGAATTCACTGGCATAATTAATTTCTACCTACTTTGTTTATTGTTATAGGTTTTACCTAATTAATAAATAAATATACAAGTAATTTTACCATGTTCTTAATCAACATACTATAATGTACATTTATGGAAACTCGCTCAACTCTTATAATCGAGACTGCAAACCTGAAGCCGAAGCAAAAAATAAGGGTGAATTTAGATAAAATAATATGGGCAGGTGGCGAACACGTTCATTACTCGCCCTCAGTTAGGCCTCGCGGGATTTCCTCTTATTTTTTATCGAATGCCTTTAATCCAACGAACAGTTTTTTTATAGGAATATAATTTGCGGGGATTTTTTACATAATAAATTTTTCTTCTATTTTTCATCTATACTGACGGTAGTGTAAAAAAAATCTGGAATCGATTGATTTTGCTCCTATTTTCTTCTGTTACGTGCATTTATAAAGAAAAAATCCGTTTTATGTGATAATAGTGACCCGCCCCTACTTCGTCTAGATAATACCTATCAATTTGGCGCAATTCTACACAGCTGCGCACCCATGCGAACGAGGGTTAGGGCGTCCCCCCAAGACGACGCACACCAGCTCGTCCCCGTTGGTGTGGAATGCAGCGCGCAAAGCGGCGATGGGGACCGCCACCCGTCACGCACAGCCCGACACGGCGGAAGGTGGAGGACGGAGTGCAGAGTTGGCACGTGGAATGTTAGAGGAGGCATGAGAGATAAGACGAATGAGTTGATCGAAATAATGAAAGAAAGAGAATTAGATGTCGTGTGTATGTCGGAGACCAAACGGAAAGGCAGTGGTATTGAAGAGCTCCCTGGCGGGACGTTAGCTATATGGTCCGGAGTCCCGGAAAGCGAGAACGCCTGCCAAGGAGTGGGAGTGCTGTTGTCGTCCCGGTTGGTCGATCTTATGTATGAATACAAGGTTGCGAACTCAAGACTTCTCTGGGTTCGCTTCAAAATGGGACGGACGAAGTTATTCCTTTTGGCTGTTTATGCGCCGGTAGCTTCGTCGTCCAGGGCTGAGCTGGAGGAGTTTTGGGAGAATGTAAGAGAAGTCCTAGATTTGGTTAAGGGAAACGAAAGAACTGTTGTATGTGGTGATTTGAATGGATGGGTAGGTATCGCTCGACCAGGATACGAGTCGGTGCTTGGAAAGTTTGGAGATAAAAGGGTTAATGATGCTGGCAAGCTTATACTGGCTGTATGCAAGAAAAAGGGTCTTCTTGTGACAAACACTATGTTTAATCACAGGAAGATCCATATGTACACTAGAGAAAGAAAGAATGAGAGAAGTATGATTGATTTGTTCCTGGTGGATGACCGACTGCGAAAACAGGTGATGGATACACGAGTGTTCAGGGGTGCTGACCTGGGAACGGATCATTATCTAGTAATTACTAGATTTAGGGGTTTGTTCGCGGGTTGGCGCTACCGGACGACAGTAACAGAACCACAGTCGGTCTGTCGCATCCGAAGTTGGAAGCTTCAGGAAGCGGATACTAGGGACAAATACCACACGAGGGTAGCCGAAAAGCTTGACACCATCGATGGCAGGAAAGAATGTGTGGGGAGAACATGGCAGAACCTTAGGGATGGAATGGTAAGTGCAGCGGAAGAAGTATGTGGTACGACAAAAAGAGGTAGTAGTAAAAGAAGAGATGCATGGTGGAATGACGAAGTGAAAGAAGCTGTAAAAAAGAAGAAAAAAGCATGGTTAGACTACTTGGCCTCTAGTAACGATGAGCATATGAGAGAGAAGATGAAGGAAAGATATAAGCTGCAGAAAGTTCATGCGAAAACATTGATTGAGGAAGTACGTGAAAGGTGTAGAATAGAAGCGAACGAGAGGTTGTCGCACAACTTTAGGGAAAACTCCAAACTCTTCTGGAAAGAGGTTGGAAGGTCCCGGAGTGGTGCGACAGCTTTAAGAATGAACAAAGTGCTTTTGTGAACCAATGACGTCCTCTCAGAAAAATCGGACGTCGTGCAGCGATGGAGTGAATTTTATAGAGAATTGTGTGCGTGTCATGATTTAGTGAAGGATCCGGGGGTGACGCCGTGACTGGCACGCCAGACACGGACCTCGATGACACTGAGGTCATCAGCATGAAAGAGATTGAACGTGCGATTCGAAGTTTGAAATGTGGTAAGGCTGCGGGACTAGACAGAGTTACTGCTGAAATGGTCAAGTACGGTGGGCCTCGCGTCTGGGACAGCTTTCATCTGCTGTGCAATTTGTGCTGGCGGACGGGAGATGTCCCGGATGATTGGCGATCCGCGGTCATTGTGCCTTTATATAAAGGTAAAGGTTCACATTTTGACTGCGGGTGCTATCGGGCGATCAGCTTGACCAGTTTAGCAAGTAAAGTTTATTCGAAGGTTTTGACACGCAGGATGCAAGAGAAATCGGAAAGATTCTTATGGGAGGCACAATGCGGATTTAGACCTGGAAGAGGATGCACGGATCAAATGTTTTCTCTCCGCATGATCACGGAGAAGCTTTTGAGTGCTAACCAGAGGATTTTCTGTGCTTTTGTGGATCTGGAGAAATCATTTGATAAGGTTATAAAGAAGAAAATGTGGGAATTGTTGCCGGGATATGGTGTGGATGGTCGATTGTTAAAGGCTGTGCAGTCACTTTACTATGACTGTAAAGCCTGTGTGCGGGTAGGGTATGACCTGTCACCCATGTTTAGCGTCCAAGAGGGCGTAAAACAGGGTTGTGTCATGTCTTCCTGGCTGTTCATACTGTATCTCGACAGCTGTTTACAGAAGCTGAAAGATAGCTGTTTGGGTGTGAAATTGGGTGACATAAAAGTTAATTGTTTGCTATATGCTGATGATGCAGTGCTTATTGCACCATCAGAAGCAGAACTGCAGGCATTAGTCACGTGTATGAAGGAGAAATGTGAAATTAAAGGTCTCCGTTTGAATGCTAATAAAACTAAGGTTCTGGTATTTGAAAAGGACGAAGAGAGAACGAAATGTGAAATATGGGTAAATCAGGAATGTCTAGAACAGGTAAATGAAATTGTATACTTGGGGAGTGCTTTCAGCCGGGATGGAAGATGTGATTTAGATGTGGATAGGCGTGTCGCTGCCGGAAACAAAGTCAATGGTGCCCTGAATGCATTAGTCAAAAGGCAAGGCGTGGTGAAGAGTGCACGCCTTCCAATACATAACGCAGTTTTGGTACCGACTTTGTTATATGGCAGCGAAACCTGGGTATGCCAGAAGAAGCATAAAAGCAAGTTGAATGCAGTGGAGATGCGATCTCTTCGTAAAATGTGTGGCGTTACCATAGCCGACCGAAAGCGAATCGAAGAGATTCGCAATATGGCAGGATTGAAAGATGACCTTATCACAAAAATTGATAGGGGCGTACTCCAATGGTTTGGGCACGTTGAACGAATGAGTGAAGACCGAATGGTGAAGAAAATATATAGAGCGAAAGTAAATATTAAAAGGTGTCGAGGTAGACCGAAACTAACTTTCGAAGACCATGTGAGCAAATTGCTCGAAGAGGGGAGGGTCAAGAGTACTCGGATACCTAGACGTGCATGTATGAAGAAGTTAATGAACCTGAAAGAAGCGAAAGAGGTATGTAAGGATTGTGACACTTGGCGATCTGTTCTCTCTGACTACCCCGTTAGGGATTGTGCGTGACGATAAGTAAGTAAGTAAGTAAGTAAATTTGGCGCTAATTACTCGTATATTTAGGATAGTCAAAGATCATTTATTTTATGAAGTTTTCTTTTTTTGAAGCTTTAAGTTTTCAGTAATAATATAATTGAGTTCCTTCCTGCAATTGTGTCTGTCTTTTCGTAAAGTTTCATTTTAAAAGATTCAGACATTCTGAAAATTAGCCAAAACGGACAGACCGACAGATAAACAAACATTTAAAATTGGTTATCCATGTCTTAATGACGTGCAAATATCCCCCTCGGCTCAACATGAGGCGAATGTTTCGATATTACAGACAGATACTCCAATTTTATTTATTTGTATAGATTAATCTATGTAGATAAGATGTAAAGGAAAATAACACGTACCAGCAGTTAAAAAATCAAGTGCGTGTACATCCCTGAGAAATATGGTGGATTACTATGAAGTATACCAGCTTAATGCTGCTAAGTTTCGTATGGTAAGTGTAGAGAACCGAAAACATTTTTTAATGGAAATTAGGCATTTCATCTAATCATCAGTGTTGACAACGTACCTGCATGTTAAATCTTAATCGAGAATAAACGTAGATAACTATGAGCATTTATGAGGTTTCCGGTTCCGGTATTCGTAATGTGAACATCTCAGCGTCAGTGCTCCGAAAAATTAATTCATACAAATAGTTAAAGTCAAGTGATATTTTACCTCCAAAGGCGCACTAATTAGATCATACAATACCTACATTTCTATTACTACATTTCTATAATAAACTATTTTTCGTTTTAAACAAAACCAAAGACACCATGCAATAGATAATAGTATCAAAGACAAAGATATGCTCTTTTATTTTAAAACGTAAACTGGCAAAGTTTCTTAGAAAAAAAAAAAGAAATCCCTTTGAATTTCCGGCGTTCGACGTGTTGCATTGCGCACAGGTGCTCTGAGTATTTTAAAGTAATTTATCATTTTGTCTGCCATAAAAACGTAAGTATTATACATTTTTGTAATCCTTGTGATATAACAAACCCGTAGATATATAATTTGTGGCATAAAAGTGAAAAATTAATGCTAAAAATAGTTTGAAATCGAAATGATGTAGAAAAGTTCAAACGAAATAGTAAATGTAAATGTCTATATTTTACGGATAAATCTATTGAATACGGTAAAATCCTAATGAAATTACGAGATAATTTATTTATTTATTTATTATTTTTAAGCTATTGCATAGCTTCTATCGCGGGCCTTGAGCGCGGGGACCGAATCCAGAAATTTATTCCGTAACGAAAAAACCTCACGCTCCCCACTCCAACGAGCACGGAGGTGTGGCTTGAAGGCCGTGCATTGTCTAACATCTAGACATGTGTCAATCATGCATGATTCGTTCGTTTGAGCTGGTACACTTGAAAGTATTTATGGTTCATTCATTTGTTTTTGAATGTACCAGTACAACCAATCACAAACAATCGACGGTACCCTTTTAACCCGTGATTTGTTTGAATTGTGAATGAGCCGTAAACCAACCGAATCCCGAACGATCTGAATAAACGGGCGAATCGAATTAACAATGTGGACTGAAGTACATAGAGTAGAGTAATATATACACAGAACACCATTACTCCTACTCCTACGGGAGTATTTATTATTTAAGGGTTTTTATTATAATACTGTTACCTAAATTAAAAATCATTTTACATTTTATTATATTTATTTGTTAAAAATGTGAGTTAAAAATATTATTTCGTAGAGTTTACTAAAAATAACACTTCAAAAGTTTTGATGATAAATGATTTATTTAATGGTAATTTTCTACCATCTTATTATATAAGTTAGGTAAAAGTTTAATTTCGTAGCATATAAATGTTACAATCCCTATTTTCAGACATATAAAGAAAGATGATATTGTGTTTTGTTAGGAGTGAAATTTAAGAATAAACCAATTTTATAAATATTTAAAATATATGATAACTTGAGGTTTTTGTGTTTATGCCATCTAGCGTCGATTGGTCTTACCACCTTGAAAATTAATACATTTTAGTTCGATAGGTGATTACCTATAAGTAGCTGAGTATCAGGTGGTATCAAGAGTAATAATAATAATAATAATAATAATTTATTCAGATAGAAAAGTGATACAGAGTAAGAGTCAAACAATGCATCTTATATACTAAATATGTTCTTAAAAATGAACTTGCTTCCTAAGTTAGGGTAAACCCTGTGTTTTAGGTTAAGCAAAGCTCTTCCCACTTACATAAAACCTTAAATAAGATACACAAAATATAATGAAATAATACAAGTGACACAGAAAAAAAAAATAGATCCTTAGAATTTAAAAGACATGCACAGATTAAAAAAAAAAATATTAGCAGAGAAGTAATGAATTGACATCTATGAACACTTATGCAAGTACTGTTAACAAATTCTCCGTTTCTTCATAAGACTTTAGTTGAAGCCATTTTCTGAGGGCAATGTTGCATTCATGCTTATTCATAGAATATATATGAACAATTTTGTTTACTTTATTATATAAATATGGGCCAAGAAAGCAAAAATATTTTTTTATAAATTTTGTGTTGGGCTTAAAACTGGACTTAATCACAATGTCTTTACGACGCTTACATTTGATTTTGTCAGGGTCATAATTTATACACTGATGCTGTTTTTTTATAACATTTAGAACAAATAGTTGGCGAACAGTTAGTACTTGGCAGTTATTGTAGAGTAATATTGTAGGATATTGAAATGGTTTAAAAGTGGAGACCTTTAAAAGCGCTCTTTGAGCCCTTTCTAAAGAAACCATGTGCGTTTTTAGAGCCCCACCCCAACAAGAAATGCAATAAGTTAACAAAGATTCACACAGAGCAAGATACAGCTGTTTCAAAAGATATGGTTGCACTACATGTCTTAGATTTTTAAAAATATATATAAGTTTGCGGATACGATTTTTTAAATGTTGAATATGGTGTTCAAAAAATAGATTTTTGTCTAGAAGGATACCCAAATACCTGACAATCTCAACTCTTTCCAATAACGGACATCGGCAGAAAGTGAGAGAGCTAGGATTTTTTAAAATACAGCTATGTGCACGTAGAGAGAAAGCGTTTCCTGGTTGCGTCACATCACGAATGGAAAAGGTCAGATATTTGGTTTTCTCCGCATTTAAAGTTAATTTATTAGAGCACAACCACCTTTGTACAGTATTAAATGAATTTTGGGCAGCTTCAAAAGTTTTTTTCCAATCACCCTCTGCAAAAAGTAGCACAGTATCATCTGCATAGCAAATAGACTTTCCAGAAATGAGTTTCATTTGACAGAGACCATTAACATAAATTGTGAATAAGGTGGGCCCCAGTATACTGCCCTGAGGTACACCGTAGGTCACTGGTAAATCTGAACTCATGTGATTACTAATTTTAACACTTTGCAATCTATTTTCCATGTAACTCTTAAATAAATCTAACTGCTTTCCACGTACACCAAGCCTTTTAAGCTTTTCCAGCAAGATAGGCACAGAGACCGTATCAAAAGCTTTCGCTAAATCTAAAAAGATCGCTAAACATCGTCTGCCTTTATCCAAATTTTCTGATATAAACTTAATTACATCATGCATAGCACCATCTGTGTTTTTGCCAGATCTAAAGCCATATTGGTTTATAGCGAATAGATTGTTCGTCTCTAAATAGTTGATAAGGCGTTTATTTATTATTTTTTCTAATAATTTGGACATAGCCGGGAGTAAAGCTATAGGTCTATAGTTAGTAACTTGATCTCTGTCCCCCCCTTTGTGTATAGGGATTATAATAGATTTTTTAAAAGCTTCGGGAATTACACTATATTCCAAGCACCTATTAAAAATATGCGTTAATATCGGTACAAGTATATTTTTATTATTTTTTAGAAAAACATTTGAAATATTATCCCACCCCGTGGAGCAATTGTTTTTGAGATTCATGATAAGTGATTCAATTTCAGATTCATCAGTATTCAACATAACGAAAGAATTACTAGAAGTCGACATGTCGCTTGAGTCGGTTAAATGGTCAGTATCAGCGGTTTTTTCAGCTAAATGTTTTCCAATGTTAACAAAGTAATTATTTACACTATCAACGGCTAAGTCAGCTGTTGCATAAGACTGCAACAGTTCGTCAGCCGATGATTTAGGTTTATTAGTATAGGTTATATTTTTTAGAACATTCCAGAGCTTCCTTTTGTTATTACCAGCACCTAAAATTAATTCACTTTCATACTTTCTTTTTATATTTTTAAGTAAGTTATTACAAAAACACTTATACCTTTTGTAAGTTATTTGTATGGTGTTGTTGTTTGGGTGTTTTTTGGCTTTCTTAAAAAGGTTATCTCTATTTCTAACACATCGAAGTAAGCCTGATGTCATCCAAGGTTTGATAATCCTAGTTCGGTTGGCGTATATAGATATATCTGTGTTTTTGTGATGTAGTTTAGTGATTATCTCAATTAACCGATTTACGGCGACGTTAGGATCATCAATATCATAAATAAAACTGAAATCTGTGTTTATCATATCCTTATTGAGGTTAGAGTGATTCAATTTAGAGTAGCTGTTAGTTTTTGGTTGAGAAGTGGGATCAAAATTAAGACAAAGTAAAACAGAGCTGTGGTCGGTAATATCAGACTGGATGATCAACGTTAGAGCGGGCTTTTTAGTTTTTAATAATACGTGATCGATACAAGTTTTGCTAACAGGTCTAGTAATCAAATAATGTGCTGGCATAAGACCATAAAATGCCGTCAAATTAAGATATTTTTCTGTATGTGTATCCATATTACTCGTTGAGATGTCGAAATTTATGTCTCCCATGATAACGACATTTTTAAACAATACCACCGATTCTAAGACTTGTTCCAAAGAGATGATAAATGAATCTGGGCTGTTATTTCTTGAAGGGGAACGATATATCGCAATGATTGCGAGATCTACTCCTTTTTTAATTACTAAACAGCTTGCGCCCGTAAAATAAGGTTCCTCAACCGAGACACCGAGACTATTTCTTACATAAACTGCGACACCATCATTTTGGTTAAGACATTTTTTGTTAGTATATCCAATATAATTGTCTAAAGTAGGGATATTTGGGTTACATAATAGCCAGCATTCGGTAAGTATAATTATGTCGCAAACAATTTTGGTTCTTTCCAAAAGCAAAGCAAAATTATCAAAATTACAACCTATACTTTGTATATTTTGAGTTATAATTTTAAGGTAATTTTCAGTTTGAGGCACATGTGATTGGCAAGAGTCAACGTCTATTGAAACTGCTCTAGAGACCTCAATGGAGTCGAGATCACCAAAAACTGCTAATTCGTCGAAAACGCGTAAAAACAATATAATGAACCGTAATCTTTGTAAACCTCTTCGATATTGAGATATAATGTGTGACTACAAAAGTTGGTTAAATATGGTAAAAGTGACTCAAGCATTAATAAATAAAGGTCCCTAATTAGATCACAGTTAATCGAAATGGCTTCCTCATTATTACATTCACGTCTTGGTATCAATCTAAAACAGCACTCATCGTAATTAAGTAAATTAAGCCCTTGACAGGTATATTCCTTAAATTCCATATGTACAATATAAAAATAACTTTTTAATAGATTTTGTACCTGCAACATTGCAAAATTAATACAATTTTCATACAAGTCCAAAAGAACAATATGAGATGTGTTATCACCCGTATAATATAAGATATAAAATTTTAACAGTTTTTGTAAGAAGCATGCATCATATAGTAGTTTATTATAGTTACTTAGATATTGAGTTTTTGAGACTCTGAAGTTCCTTCTCATGGTCCACCCGAACATAAGGTTGTTTCTCGTCCTTACGCAAATAGACAACGCCCCTCGAGGTCCAACAGTACGTGAAATTATATTCCTTGGCAAATTCGCGGGCAACAAAAAATAATTTCTGCGTTTTGTGTGTTAATGCCTCAGAAACATATATTGGCTTACTAGTACCCGGTAAATTTAGGTGACTTGTATTAAGCTTTTCTCCTTTTCCCTTATTACGATTAAATTCTTTTATAGCATTTAATAAGGCTTCTTTTTTTATGACGCTGTTTAAGTCCAAAATAATAGGACGAGACGTTTCGTTTTTGGAGAGTATGCGATAAACATCCCTTATATCTGATTCTTGAAGACTGCAGTTCACCACCTTCGCCAAGATCTTGATAATTTCGCATAAATCAGTTTTGGACTCTGGTCTATTATTCTGCTGATAAATTCTTGGCGTGTTTCGTATTTCTACAGCTGTAGCTCGTGATCTCTTTTCCAAAAGCTCAATTTTGTCCTCCAAAGTCTGAATTGTTTTTTTGTCGTTTAAACGTTCTTCCTCCATCGTTTTTAATTTTTCCAATAAGTGGTCATACTTTTCATTCATAAAACTCAGACTTTTTTGCATGTCACAGTTTTGATCGGCGATTTGATTTACTGAAACATGCAGTGCTGCAAAGCGCTTTTCAATTTTAGTAGAGAAGGACGAAAATAAATCTTCTATAAAAGATGTAGTGGACAGAGAAAATTCTTGGCTGCCGCCCTCTAAGTCAAATTTACGCTTAACGCGTTTCGTTACAATATCGTCGCACGCTAAATCATTAAGTGACAGAGCCGTACGCGTAAGTTGCGACGGTGAGTCACGAAATTGATCTGTACTATGGGCCGCAACGGCGTCGGATTCGCCGCTTGTCTGAATGAACACCGGGGAATTCATCGTAGCGGTAGCAGGGCCGACGGGGGGCTGTAACGCGGAGCGGACCCGTTGCGTTGCGGAGGCGGGGGTCTTGGGAGGCGTGCGCCTGAGAGACATTGTTGATTGACGGGTACTAGGCGCGCAGAACTCAGGTAAAGTAGTATGAATCGAGCGTAGCTTCGTAGCAGTACCTGGGAGCCGACTCGTAGCACGCTACGACACTTTTGATGTTTGCTACACAATGTGCGGGACTAGAACAATACGTCACAATACTTTCGGACACTTCTCAGATTATGCACTCCTAGTATCTCACCGCGCCCTTAAACCACTTTAAATTCAATTATTTGACTAAATAAAATTAAAAATAAATCGGATCTTGTGTACACGAGCACTCTGTATGCGGTCCGGAAGGGAAGAGTATTTATTATATAAGGGTTTTTTTTATTATTATATAAGTAAAATAAAAAAATATTTTACATTTAATTATTTATTATATTTGATTGTTGCATGCATGAGTTAAAATATCATTTCGTGGCAAAGGGTATAAAAAAGGACTTTAAAAACACCTTAGTTTCGTGGGGTTTACCAAAAATAACACTTCAAAAGATTTCATGGCAGATTATTTATTTATTATGATGATTTTCTTATAAGATAAAAGTTTATCTTATATTCTTATAAGAAAATCATCATATTAAGTACTTTGTAGAAAATAAACATTACAATCCTTATTTTTAGACATGTGAAGCCTAAATTTTATAATACATAGAATAATAACACCACACCTAGTTGTTATTCTTCTATGTTATAATATTAAATGAAAACAATATCTTCTTTTCACTAAAATTGCTTTCAATGCTTTGCTTTGTAATAAATAGCACCATCTTATACGATCTATAGTTAAAGTCATTTCTCATTTTATCGAAATCAAACCAAAATGGATGACACTCAAGGTGGTACGCTCAATAGATGCTGGATGGCCTAAACGCAAAGTAAATTTATAAGAATCGATGAAATTAAGTATAGTTAAGAATGAAAATTAAAAATAAACAAATTTATTTATTTTTAAATTTCATTTATTTAAATCAATAAAATATATTATAATAATTTTGAATAAAGTTATCAATTAAATGAAATCAATTGAAGTTTTTGTGTATGCCATCTAGCATCTTTTGGACTTACCACCTTGGAAATCCATAAATTTTTGTTCGATAAAATGCTTTATTACCTATAACATGCAGTAGATGGCGATGATAGAATTAAAAAGTCATAAAGATTTTTTTCCCATTTGTTCCCAATGGATCTTACAGACACAGAGTACTGGAGCCAGGAATGATCCATTTGAATGATCGACCCAAATGTACCGGTACGCGTGACGAAATGTACCAGAATGATTCGGTCGCTAGAAATGAGTGATTTACACATGTCTACTAACGTCGTTTCTTTTCTGCAGTCTTCGACACGGTGTGAGCGTGCAACTAGACGTATTGTACAACTCTACGAATCGAGACGAGCTGCTCCGAAATCGGACGAATACATAAGCAGCTGTTTATGAGAAAGTATATAGGTGTATAGGTATTTATGTACAACAGTGAATAGCTGTACTTGTAATGCCGCTGTACACGCTCGTCGAGACACCACGAGACATGCCTAGAGGTGTGCATTATTTAACATAATCGGTTTCAAAAACTGCTTACGAGCTTGATAATCGTATAGCCAGTTTCGTGGATAAAATGTAATGATTATTTTACGTACGCAGTTGACACACCACGACCGTCGCTCGCGTAAGCGTTTCGTTTTGAACAGTTTATTATTAAGATGAATATAGGTAGGTACGTAACACGATATACGACTCGCACAACGAGAGTAAAGAGTCCCTTCGGGATAGTTAATGGCTTACACGCAAGATGTGGATCATAAAAATTATGTGATGTGATGGACAATAATACTTAGGCACTTACATATTTTGTGACTATAAAATTGTACAAAAGTACTAATATTGACGATATCACGCGCATATTATAATTATAACACGTATAAAATGCTATATATTCGTAATCATAATCATAACATAACACAGTTAAACTAATGTTATAATACCTGTAACCTGTTAATATTTTCGTAATCATAACCTAACACAAACACAAAACTAACCTACGCTATACTGTATTGTATACAGATGTATGTAGCGTTGCCAGGCGTCCGAATAAAGCCGGACACAGTCAGGCTTTTTGTTTGCGTGTCCGGCCAAACTAGACGGTGTCCGGTCCTGTCCGGCATTTGTCAGGCTTTTTATATTTGACCATATTTTTACATTTTTCATGTACTTAAATACATACTATTGCAATTATTGAAACTAATATTGTAATGAATATTGAATGATTAATAATAAAGAACACTGATTCTTTTAATTTAAGATTTTATGGTAAATGATATAAGGTTAGCATTGTTTTACTTTAAAAAATATATTATCGTGTTATACTAAGACTGAATAATTAAGGGTGTCCGGCCTTTTTACCGAAATGTCCGGCTAAGCTGGATGGTCTGTTCGGCTTCTCGGTTTAAAGACCTGGCAACCCTAGATGTATGTAGCTCATGGCGGCTGAACACATCAATTCGTCTTGTCGCCTCGTGTGCCTCTCATCACTTAAAGGCTCGACACGAGAACACACCATGTACACACTCGTTGTATCATTTGAAGTTTGAACTCCATATGCCCCCTAGATAAAACTGTTGCTGCGTTTTGCCTTTGAACTATTATATTTTTTACACATTTTGATAATGATTTCTTATATTTACGCGAACACTACACATGATTAAAACTACTTTTACGGATTTTATCGCGTTTATTTTTTACTTTCTTGAAAGTAAAAATAAACGCGATAAAATCCGTAAAAGTAGTTTTAATCATTTTTACACATTTACTAAAAATAAAATTAATAACCCATTGCTAAGGAGATGGTGGATAGTTTCTATTGATTTACCGTAACCATGTACGGTGAATAGAATAGTGTATAGCTTGCGGCTTGCGCCACGAAAGATGAACAGTGCGGTGCGGTATGACATACGGGGAAGCGAAACCATAGCAACGGGCGACGCGCTAGCCCCAAGTATTGTCTCCCTGCGTGCAGTCACCCGCGCACATACTTGTGTCGTCTTGCGTACTATCGATATCGAAAGTGTTAGCGACTACCTGTTATACAATATTTAAAAAAAAGTGTATATATATATATATATATATATATAAAGTAAATAGTTATTCAATAAACCTGGCACTTAAGACTTAAATATTGATATCGGTATTAAGAGTATGAAATATTTTTTGAGATTTGTAAAACTTAGCAGGATCTATTGAAAGATGACTGTAATTATGTAAAGAAAAAGAGAAGTTCAACTAGTCCCGGAAAAAACACATGTTTCTTCATAAATTTAAGTACATATTTTAAATGAAATTAAAAAAATCAATAATATCATTAAAAACTGTATTTAATAAACTTTCTAACAGTGTATTACACTTCTTTATACATTATCACCAAAAAAAACTTATTAACAATAAAATCACGTATGTCGTCTTGAGACAAAACAGAAATTACAAATACAGAATATTTTACCTCTTTAATTAAGTGTACGTAAAATACAGAATATTATTTAGCAGCAATTAAAACCTAACGATTATATATAATAATATAACCTTTCAGCTGCGGAGACTCTAACCGTAATTCTCCGTTGACTGCGGAGCTGTTTAATAAAATGGACGGCTAATTAGGCCCAATCCGTTTAAACACAAATATCTTGATTTTGGTATATCGAATACTATAATATGTATACATTTCTGAATTCTCTATGAAATTTCCTATAAACGAGTACATATATTTAATAAAGTTTAAAGTAGTTAGTATAACTAAATATAGAATAAGGTCAAAACTATCATATTTCTCAACGACACAAAGTTTTTTAATAGCTCAATTTTATTTTATTTTAATCTTACGTCTATTGTTTACAATATTTTATGTGCAAAATCATAGGCTACAATACAATTTTTTATCATAAAATGCATAAATAATAAGCTAACAAGAACCCACAATCAATTTACACCGATGTAGCATGTAGTTCGGACCAGATGCGGCACAATGCGGCGTAATGCTTTAGTCAATAAAAATAGTTTTTTTTATTTCATTACAATGATTCAGTCTTGAATCTCTCTTTTTCTTTACATGATTCAGTCATCTTTCAAAAGGTCTTGCTAAGTTTTAGAAATCCGATAAAGTATTTCATAAGTATATCAGTATATCAGTATATCAAAATTTTAGTCGTAAGTGCCATATTTATTGAAAAATTTATTACTTTATTTGAGCAAACAAACTTTAGCAGCACTAGTACAGAAATAAAGACTCATTCATTCCTTTAAAAACCATAAAACCACTCAAGAGTAACTCCCGCTGATGTAAAGTTATAAATAACGTTTTTTGTAAACAATGCCCAATGCACCATAATATATGTCGAGTGACAGAGGCGCCGCGAGGTGCGCAGCGGTTATGTTACATTTCCAATAACCAATAACATTATTTCTCCAAACGGTAACATGTTTCCTTTAACACAAACAATAGCTACGAAGTAATAAAATTTAAAATAAATATATCTCTTTCTGAAATAAAAAAAAATATATTATTTATGTATATTTTTAAAGAACCCACTTCTTATGCATTATACAAAAATATGCCACAATTAAAGTTCGATTCTGCACTTTATTGTGCATCATGTACTAGTTCATTAAAACATTTTTTATATCTGGTAGAGCCATGCTGCAGTTATATTAGTAGTATAGTTGTAGCACGAATAGGCCGGTTCGACCGGGGAAGGACCACGATCTCACAGAATACCAGCGTGAAATAATAGCTTAATGCTTCTGTGTTTCGTATGGTGAGTGTAGAGAACCGGAGAGCCTTTTTGCTGGAAACGTGGCGTTCCATCTTAGTCGTCACGGGTGACACGCATTTTTGCATTTTGATTTGTAATCGAGGATAGATGTAGACGTCTATGGGCCGCAGCAACCACCACAGGTGGACTGCGTGCTCGTTTGTCACCCTATCCTATAGAAAAAAAACATACAAAATAAAGAGGTGTATTCATTTCTACGATGAGAGCCGTGGTGGCTCAGTAGAGCCGTGGTAGCTCAGATGGTTAGTTCTCGCTGTAAATTTCATAGTACGCTAGCAAGCCGAGTTCGATCCCCGCTAGCAATAATCAAATTGTTGATTGCAATTTTAAGTGCTGATCTACCACGTGCTCGGCGGTGAAGGAAGACATTGTGAGGAAACCTGCACGTCTGTGAAATAAGAAAAAAATATATTTCGAAGACATGTGAAGTTCGCCAACACGCATTGGGGCAGCGCGACGGAAACTTCTTTGCCTTTGCCCAGCTGTGGGGCGTAAAAAGGCTGTAACTTAACTAACTTAAGTATTCATTTCGACGATGAGAGAGCCCTGGTAGCTCAGATTGTTAGCTCTCGCGTTAAATTTCACAGTACGCTAGCACACCGGGTTCGATCCCCGCCGGCATCAATGAAATTATTATTTGCAATTTTAAGTGCTGATTTACCTTTGCTCGGCGGTGAAGAAAAACATCATGAGAAAGTCTGACTGTCTGAGAAATAAAAAAAAAATTTCCAAGGCATGTGCAGTTCGCCAACACGCGTATGGGCAGCGCGGTGAATACTTCTTTGCCGTAAAACCCTTTCAGAAGTGAGGGAAAGCCCAGCAGTGGGACGGAAATAGGCTGTGTAACTTAACTAACTTAACAATTTCGACGATGATAGTCTGAAGTAATTAGCTGAACAAATTATAGCTAGGAAACAATAAAAACTAAATGGATGGATGGACATAAGTATAAAATTGAATAAATATATAACATAGGTAGTTATTTCTTTAAAAGGCTCCTGGTACTTGTTGGATTTACTGTTTCTACAGTAGAATTCATTTACGAATGGTACTGTAGGTAGCAGCAATCTTGCTCTAGGTTGAAACATAACGCAACGTTACACGATTTGCAAAGTACATATAGATAAAATGTACATTAAAAAAACCAGTATAAGAAATATGTGTCTGAGGTGACCTTAAAAATCACAACCTGTTCATATTAAATTAAAAAAATAAAAATTTCAAATGTTAAATATTAAAAAATATTAAAATAAAAATATTAAAAAGCATATTATGTAAATACTATCTAACCTTCTGTTTTAATAAATTGTTAAAAAAATTCCGAAGTCTTGTGTTAACATACATGACATATCCAAATGCAACATTAATTTTTTTATAAATCATCGAATAATCGTGGAGTCAACCAAGCTCCATTTCTCTGCTCGAGGGCGCTAGATTCTTTACCATTCTAACCATTCAACCGAATTTGAACTTGATGAAGTATGGCAAACTTTAGTTCCTTTTTTCGCCACCCGCAAAACAGAGAACTAGAATTAACTTCTACGGACGTCTCAAAAATGGACACTATTGCACCTAGTGCGTATATAGGTACATTAAAATTTTGAAAATATTGCACTTTATCCACATTTTGATGTACTAAAACTGTGAACGATGAACAATTATAATTATTTTAACACAAAACTGACAGTCAACACTAAAACTTTACGTACATTTCAAGTCAACTTTCCTCAACCAGCATGTTAGTTATAAGATAGCAGTTTGCTTCATACATATTAAAAAACGATTTTACACGTACATAATAAGATAAACCACAAAATGAGATTACAAATAAGAAGACTACTTACCCAGGCATTGTTTTAACACAATTCACCACACAATAAATATAAATTAATACAAAATAATTACAAACAACTTCGTTGTTAGCGCGCGTCAATTACACTAAAGGCTGACTCAAGGAACGGACGACATTTAAGAATAATTTAAATAAAATATACTACTAAAGTTTATAAGCTGTGGGGTTATTATGCTAGCCTTTTTTATCCTGTACACATTGACGTATGGTAGAATGAGTTAGAAATAGCGCATAATGCTTTATTTCTTCATTAAAGAGCGGGTAGTCTTGGACATCCGCAGTTGGGAGGATATGAACGTTTTCGTAGAGACTTTGATGTGCAGTTATAATGTCGACCTTTGACGTTTTACATATTAAAATGTCATAATACAGTTTGCATTTTTCTGCGTGATTATACATGTTATATACGTTAAGTACTAGTAATATCATCATTCGGTCTCGGTTTTCATCGTGATACCTACGAGACCCTTTGACTCGAGCGCAAGAAACCGACACGTTTCCGAGAGCGCACGAGGGCCACGAGACGCGACGCGACGCGACGAGAGCATCCTGTACACACTCGTACTCGCCCTGTCTAGACATGGGTCGTAACGTCTTTTGGACGTAATCGGTTGTACGTAGTTTCGTGGATATGAGTAACTAGTTCCAAAATGCTTATTTTTGTAATTAGTTACATATGTATACAGTATAGCGTAGGTTAGTTTTGCGTTTGTGTTATGTTATGATTACGAAAATATTAACATATTATAGGTAGGTATTATAATATTAGTTTAACTGTGTTATGTTATGATTACGAATACGTAACAGGTTATAGGTATTATAACATGTGCGCGACATCGTCAATATTAGTACCTTTGTACAATTTTATACAGTCACAAAATATGTAAGTATTTAAGTATTATTGTCCATCATATCATATAATTTTTATGATCAACATAATACACAAAAATTAACTTAATACAAAAAATATTTATTATTTATTTACACAAATTATATGTCTGTTTATATACACAAAATTTTTATATACACTTTAAATGATTATTCACAAAGAAAACTATACATGTTATAATATTTATAAAAAAAATTAAGAACAATATTAAATAACGCTCGCCTCTAGGCCTGTCTCGTGGTGTCTCGACGAGCGTGTACAGCCGGCATTATGTATAAAGTAAAAAAAAAGTTTGTGTATAAAGTGTTTTGAATATGAATGAACAAAGTTCATTTATTATTTATTTACTTAATAAAAGAAAAAATTTGTTTTCTTACCGGTCACCACGCTCAAAAAGTGTAACTTGAAATAATATCAAAGAAAAAGAAATACTGCATAAATAAAATAAATAAATAATTATAATTGCATAAGTTGACACAAAATGCTATGCAATAGCTTTAAAGCGGCAGTCCCCGAGTACCACAAGTCTTTTTTTGTACACCACAGTACAGAACATCAATATAGTTAAAACTAATTAAAATATGTACAATAGGCGGTCTTATCACCGAAAGTGATTTCTTCCAGACAACCTTTGCGTAGAGGAATGTTGCAAACAAAAGTTACAAGTAGAGGGGGGCATACAAATTAATAATAATAATAATAATAATAAAATTCAATAATACATACAAATAAAAATAAGTGAGAGTTATATATAAAATATCATATAATAGATTAAATGAAAAGAGTACGAGAAAGGTAAAGTGATTTATCTAATAGCGTTCTAAATAATACGATTTAACAAGAATTTTGAAAGAGTGAAGAGATTTAGCACGACGAGTATGGAGAAGTAAGGAGTTCCACAATTGCACAGCGGTTACGGTGAAGAATTTCTTGAAAAAGGAAGAAGAGTGCAAAGGTGTAGAGAGAGAAAGATTGACGGAGGATCGAAGGAACCAATTATGGGTAAGAGAAAGATACTGGAAACGGTTTTTTAAATAAAGAGGAGTAGAAGGATTAAGCAGCACACTATACAACGCGGAGAGCATGTGAGTATTCCTGCGAAGGCGGATCGGGAGCCATTTGAGCTGTTTGCGAAGCTTATTAAGCTGCTCCTCGGTAATGTCAAGATAGCAAATATCAGCATAGTCAAGGATAGGCAGAAGTAGAGACTGGGCGAGAGTAACTTTAGTTGCTGTAGGAAGAAAATTACGAGATCTACGTAAAGAGCTTAACGCAGTAAGCATTTTTCTTCCGACCTATTTAACCTGTGAAGTCCAAGACATACAGGAGTCAAGATACAACCCCAGGTTTTTAACCTTGTTACTGTAAGGGATTAGAGTGCAGTCAAGTATAATAGGGGGTAGAGAAGACCAGTCAATTTTACCAATTAATCTAGAACTACCGATGACAATGGCCTGAGTTTTCTTAGGATTAATCGTTAAACCATAACATTTACTCCAATTCGAAATACAAGTCAGATCAGCGTTAATAGTGTCAACTGCTTTAGATAGATCTTCAAGAGAGGACTGAGTATAGATTTGGAGATCATCAGAATACAAGTGGTAGGAAGAGGACAAATTATGACTTATAGAGTTAATGAAAATCGCAAAAAGAAGACAACACGCCACCTTGTGGTACACCAGCAGCTGTAGTAGTCCAGATGGAAAAAACCTTTTGGACCTGGATTCGCTGTTGGCGACCAAACAAGTAACTTCGAAACCAGTCAACTACAGTTGGAGATATGTTGAGAGAGCGTAGGATGCTTAACAAGATATCAAAATCTACAGTAATAAATGCGTTACTAAAATCAAGCAACGTGAGAATGGTAAGCTTTTGTTTCTCCATACCATACCGAATATCATCAGTGATTTGTAAAAGTGCAGAAGTCGTACTATGGCCAGGACGGAAACCGGATTGCAATGGATTTAAAAGATTGTGTTTTAAAAGATAGGTGCTTAATTGATTGTGCACAAGACATTCTAGAACTTTGGAAAAGAAAGGCAAAATAGAGATAGGTCTATAATCAGAAAAACTAGAGGGATTTGACTTTTTCGGAAGAGGAACTACAAATGCGTCTTTCCAAGCTGAAGGGAAAAAAGCAGAATTCAGTGAACTATTCAGGATAGACGTGATTATAGGTAAAAGGAGATCAATGAGAGGGATGACCATTTTCCGACTAATGCAGTAACTACCAATCGAATTTGAATGGATGGACATTATGGCTCTCTCATCACAACTGTTAAATTGGCTAAAATTAAAAGCAGAGGTGTCTGGAGTGGGAGCTTTTGAAAGAGAGTCCAAAGTATTATGTTTTGCTTTATCGTTAATGCAAGACGAAGATGAAAAATGCAAATTAAGTTGATTGAGATCAAAGTTTTGTTGTGTGAGATTTTGTCGTAATTTCCCAAATCCTAAGGACTTAAGAAATTTCCAGACCCTAGCAGGGTCAGGATCTTGTACTGATTGATGGATATGGCGTCGTTGTGCTTTTCTACACAGATTATTGCAACGATTCCGTACTAATCTATATTTCTCTCTATTCAAATCGGTAGGAAGTGACTTGTATTTAGCTTTGGCACAATTTTTAATATGGATGATTTTTTTTATATCATCGGTCAGCCAAGGAGAGGGAGGATGCTTTACACGCACTGGATGAACAGGAGCATGAACGTCGTAAAGCTGAATTAACAGAGAGTTCTGAATCAACAGTAGACGCATTGACGGCTACACTCCGGTCAATCTTTACAGCGTCATTTAAAAGGTGCTCAAAATCCAAGTCACTAAAGTTACGCTGAAGTAGTATCCTTGACTTAGCTTTAGGGGGACAGATTTTGTATGACAAGCATAAAAGGTCGTGATAGGAAAAAGAATCAGCAGCATGTTGCCCAAATTTAAAAACATGGTCAGGTGAAGACACAAACATTATGTCGAGAAGAAAAGGGGCACAGTTCGGGAAAAAGTGTGTGGCAGAAGTAGGAAGAAGTTTTAAATTTGCTGCTTCAATAATAGATTTAAATTTTATTGATCTAGCGTTGTTTTTTAAAAGACAAGTATTAAAATCATCCATAATAATACTGTGACAATAGATAGGTGTAAGATTGTCAAGGATATTTTCTAACGTGGTGAAGTAGTCGACAGTGAGAGAGGGACTGTAAAAAACTCAGAGAAGTAATTTTGTATGACCAAGAATAACTTCGATAAAGAGAAATTCAGCTTCGCTTCCAGTCTGCAAACCATTTGAAACTTGAACGACCGAAAAAGATATATGAGAGCGCAGATAAATAGCAACACCACCACCGCCCCGATCGGTACGGTTGTTACGAATCAAATGAAAACCTAGAAGCGAGTAGGAAGTTGATGAAAGACATGGTTTTAACCACGACTCCGAAACAAGGATAGCGTGTATGTTTTTGCTATTAAAACTTGACAACATGTCGGGGTAATGAGCAGGAATACTTTGAGCGTTTATGTGAATAGCGTTAAAGCTTTTGTTAAATTCAGAAAAAGTTGAGTCTAACATAATATTTAAGGGTGCAATACTTTTAAAGCTCTCAATACTGCTTAATCCATCAGAGGCAGAATCAAAGGCGAAGGAATTGGAACTCCAAACACTATCATCTGAAGAAATCATATTAAATTATATCTGATTATATGTAAAACTAAGTAAATATGTATTATTATATATATGTATTATAATATGTATAATTATAAAATAAATAATTCAAAATAAATAAATCATCAGTAAACTACCTGCCAGCATTATGGAAAGAAATGTTTAATTCACTTAACGATAAGTGAGGAAACGGAACGTTAACATACCATAGACACAAAAGTGAGAGGTGTTAATGTCAGATGAGTCAAAATGTCAAAGTTACAGTACGTTAACTAGCAATTATCTACCTTACAATATACTTTTATCACTAATACTAAACATTCCAAAGAAAGATTACAATAACAATTACCAACATACGAGAAAAATTATAACACTAAATAATAAACATTCCAAAGAGAGATTATTAATCATTACATTTTACTATCTAATCTAAAATTAACAATGAAAAGTAATGAAGATATGATGATAAAAAGAAACTAAAATATGAAGTCCAGAGAAAAGTTATAACAGAATTACAAAAATTAATAAAATATAAAATAAAATTGTTTAAGAAAAAGTTCATTTTTTACCGGCCCTCTTAATACGCTGTGGTGCACCTTTATCTTCGGGGGCCTTATTTGCCACAACCACAATAGGATAAACGGTTGAAGCAGAAGTAGACCCGTTGCATAATGCGTCAAGCTCAGACAAAGTCTCAAGTTGGTGCCTTGTGCCATCTGGAGTAAAAATATTGATAACTCCATCCCTGGTCCAACATTTGGTGATGCCATACCTTCGCCTAGCTTCTAGAAAAACACTGTGGTGCCTCCTTGTTCGAAACTCAGACTGGGTTATACCTGTGCCTTAAGTTTGGTTTTGGAGTACCAAACCTTGTCTCGCATCACAGTATCGCTGAATTTGACAACCACAGGCCTGGAAGATTTATCGGAAGGGCGTCCCAGACGATGACAACGGTTTATGGATGTTTTACTGAAACCTGGGACTAGGAGTTTAGTGCTGATAAGTGTACTTATGACGGCGGTAGTATCCTCAGATTTTTCTTCAGGAACTCCATGGAGTAGGGTCATCTTTCTGCGGCGACGCATTTCACTACGTTCCAGTTCTCCTCCCAAAAGATTTACTTGGTTATGCAGGGATGTTAAAGCAGCCAAGATGAATTTTCTAAAAGCATTAAAATCACCTGGTAGGGAAAATGAAGTTGTGGTAGCAGAACCAGATTGTTGCAGTTCCCGCTGAAAGTTATCCATTTGACCTTGGAATGACTTTGACATCTCCATAAGTGAACCTTTCAGTGCTTCCATAGTGAAAGTAGTTGTAAAGTGCAGTGATGTTAGAGAAAATACTTGGAAATAAGAGCTGGTAGGTAGTAATTTATTACATATAAATAATAAACATGAAATTCAAACTGTAGCTATTTTTAAAATATATTTAAATCTAAGATGTCTAAAATGTGTACTACTCAATTCACCTACCCCCACAGAAAAACTAGATAATTTCATATTCTTCAAGATTTCGTTCATTTTTCCTATCAAAATTGTATCATAACCTATACAATTGTTCATAAAACGGTCCAATACCTATATAACAATTCAAATATTTCGCCATATTTAGCATAATTGAAGGGATTGCGCGAATTTTATCGATAAGACGATCGATATGGAGATATTTATAAATAAAAGTGATAAAATAATGATTTCTTATATTTACGCGAACACTATACATGATTAAAACTACTTTTACGGATTTTATCGCGTTTATTTTTACTTTTTATTTTTAATTCCCGACGTTTCGGGCGCTTTCCAGCACCCATCACGAAACGTCGGGAATTAAAAATAAAAAGTAAAAATAAACGCGATAAAATCCGTAAAAGTAGTTTTAATCATGAAAAGTGATAAATTTTACGTATTTTTATTGTACAGACATATGCTTCACTTTTTTTTCATTTATCATATCATATCATATCATATATATATATATATATATAGTATGATAGGCATAACTATGTACTATGGTATGTAACAATTATTATTTTCTTTTCTAGCTGTTTTTTATGTGTTTTCCCTGGGGAACTGGGTTGCTTCCGGGGTTCCGGAAGCAGCCCAGTTCCCCAGGTCTTCATCGATGTTCTTCTCGATGAGGAGGAAGCTGATGAAGCGATCATCGGTGAAGACGTTGGGGAACGATTGAATTTGGAAGATGACTGGGATGTATCTGCAAGTAATATTTATAAGTAACATCACACACAAGTATAGATAAATAGACACTTATATAGATATTTTAACGGGTTCATTTTTCAACAGAGCATGCCCATTTGCTACATGCGGTCCGACGGGTCTATTGGGGACCGGTCGGAGTTGCTGGTAGAGCCTGCGGAGGTGTCTGTAAGTTACATTTATATTTATAGCACCAGTCACAAAATATTTCTTTGTAAATTTTTATATTTCAGCTTGTATTTATATAAATATTTATTTATATTTAGTATATATAAATGTTTGCAGCCCAATTAAAATGTTTATATATATATATATATATATATATATATATATATATATATATATATATATATATATATATATATATATATATATATATATATATATATATATATATATATATATATATATATATATATATGCACCCTTTGTGCAAGTCTTCCCGAGTGACACGGATTTGCCCTTGGATATTCTGGGGCAAATCCGTGATCATTTCATTAGGAGGGAGAGGTATGAAAGAAGGATACCTGCAAATCAGGAAGAGGAGAATGTGAGGGAGGATGAATCGGAATGGGATGAAGATGATAGTTTTGAATTGTAAAAGAATAAATTTATTGTAAATTCAATAAAAAATCATTACAAAAAGTTAAACAAACGAATTTGATTATTGCCGGCTACATTGCAAAAAAATATAGATAAATATACCAGCGACGCAACATCACTATTTGCTCCATACATTTGTTCAAATATATTTTATTTCTTGTGTTTTGTATTTTGTGCATTGAATTGTATATGTTTATTGTAAATAATAATAAAAATGTACTTTTCTAAATATATTTCATTTGTGTCGAAACATATTTGAGTGTGTTATATGTGAATTTTATGCTGAAAAACTTCCGTTTTTGTGGTTGAGTAAGAAATGTGTTATTTTTCCATTTTCATTTATTTTTACTGTATAATGTAAATAAAAAATATTTATGTTACATATTTCAAATAATTTGGTGTTGTATTTATTTCAAAATCACAAAAAACATTGGAGAAATAGTGTTTCAAAGTTCATATAATAAAATTGCATTTCGGAAAACTAGGGTTATGTTTGATTCCTATTTATTTCTTTTTTGTATGGGTTACGAATAAAAACACATAAAACCTTAAAATTATATTTATTTCCAAACATTTTCATATAGATTTCTCAAAAAACAAACATGTAGAAATTGTTTTATTAATATTTTCATGGCTAAAAGTGGAGTATTTACTACTACTATGCTTTTTAAAGAGTAATTTATGAATTTTATTACTATATCTAATATCCAAAAATTATTTTATTCGATAGTTTATACATTCAAGAAGAATTCTTGTAAGTTTTATTCAAAAATATTGTCTTAAAGTGAAAATATAGTAGAATTTGCAAGTTAGGGAAAATTTTTCATTTGCCGCCATTTTAAGGTCCCGAGCGAACGGGAGTATTACACGTCGCGCGCTGTCAAAGCCAGTAACTCCACATCAAAACCAAGAACTAGGTGCGGTAAAATGATAAATACATTAAACATCAAGTTATATGGTGGATTTCCACGGAGAACTTGGAATAAATATTTCCAATTTGACAGCTGACACATTGCTGGCAGTAGGTAATTTTTTTACGCTCCGGATTCTAGCCCTTCTGAACCAACTATCTAGACAGACTATAGATAACGCCTTCTCCGTGTTACCATTATTAAATATAACTAAACACGTCCCATTCCACACAAAACATGAACGAACAATTCCAACTTCTATTCAAAAAGATGAAGATAGAATTACAGAACCAAACAATTGAACTGACTAATACCATACTTGGAAAAATGAATGAAAAACTAAAACCCGTCATAGAAGAAAACCAAAGATTGCAACTTAATGTAGAAAATATGGAAAAGAAGGCGGAGTTTTCAGAGAGAGAGACAGGAAAAGCAATAATATAATTATTGATGGATTGGCAGAAAAGAGCAGTCGACACTGGACTTAATCAAGTGCATTAAAAAATGTTTTAGACGAACTAGAAATTACCATAGAAAACCACGAAATAAATAAAATTTAACGTATCGGCACGAGAAATAAGAGTGAGAAACCTAGGCCAACGCTACTCTCATTGGTTAGTGGATGGAAGAGGGCTGAAATTATGCAGAAAGAAAGATTATTAGAGCAAAAAGAAATTAAATGAACTTTATATAACAAAGGATTTTTAAAGGATACTTTAGAAATCAGAAAGTCATTGTAGCACAAACTAATTGAGAAAGAGCAAAAAGGAAACTTAACATACTTTAAATATGATAAAATTATTGTAAAGGAAAACCCAAATATTATAGACAAAACAAAGCGAGAGAATTCTACTTCACCGCAAGCTGAGCTGCAGCCAAAGAAACAAAAAACACTAAGCACGACTAAAAACAATAGAGTAAATGCATTCGACAGGATGAGAGGCCGATCACACTCAATTTCAGTAATTTAAACAACAGGTAAGCATTAGCAATTAGATACCGGCGATCGGAAACCAAAACGATATAAAAACACAAAAGAATTTCAGAAATAAAACACCCTCCCCCAAGCCGGTTGGTCCCCGTGGGGGAAAAGACCACAACCCTGCTTACATTGAAAAAACAATCAGAATAATAAAAGAGCCACAACAACCACTCAAGATGGGAACTTACTGGACGTGAGATCACTAGCTTCAACTAAAAGATTTGTAGAACTAACATAATTGCTACAAAAAATAAAAATCGATATACTTGGTTTGTGAGAAGTTAGAAGATTGGGCTATGCAATAGAAGAAAATGAAAGCTACATATTCTGTTATAAAGGTGAAACACTCGGATTACATGGAGTTGGTTTTTTAATAAGTAAAGAACATAAGAACAATATCGTTTGTTTTTAAGCACTCACAGAGCGGGTGGCTCTGTTAAAAATGAATTACAACAACCAACTGGTTACAATAATACAAATATATGCACCTACTGAAAATGCAACAGATGAAGAAATCAACTCATTTTACAGAACTCAGCAGGTAGCTTATGACCAGGCAGGTGATAAAGTACTTTTTATTGGCGATTTTAACGCTAAAGTTGGTCGATCCAATACAAAAACTAATTCAATTTGCACTGGAAAATAAATTGTCAATAACGAACTCCTTTTTCAAAGCTAGGAAAAACCGCAAATGGACCTGGGTATCCCCATGTGGGAATACAGGAAACAAAATTGTTTTTATACTATCAAACCAACCCACGAGAATTAGACACGTTGAAGTATTACATGGCTTTGGATTCGCATCAGATCACCGCTTAGTCAGAGCTACATACATGCTAGACCAAGAGAAAAGGAGTAAAACAGCATTCAAAGCGAAACCTAAAAGACTGAAAACGGAAGAAGATATATCGTCATACTTGGAAAACCTAGAGATCAACATTCACCAACTGGAAACACAATGACTTTCTAATTTATAAAGTTTATTTTGAGAAATCCTTTATTATATAAAGTTCCTTTAATTTATTTTTGATCCTCATAATTTCAGCCTTCTTCCATCCGCTAACCAATGAGAGTAGCGTTGACCTAGGTTTCTCACTCTTATTTCTCGTGCCAATACGATAAAATCTATTCATTTCGTGGTTTTCTATGGAAGTGTCTAGTTCGTCTAAAAAAAGCAATGCAAAGAAGCGTATTAAAAATAAAAAGAATACAAAAAATAAAAAGAGTAAAAATAAGATGGAAAACTAAAGTTATAGACGCCTTACATCATGCACTAAAGCAGAATGGCAGTGGTCAGGACATATCGCAAGGTACACAGACAAAAGATGGACACTAAAGAAAATCATATGGAAAGGTCCAGAAGGAAGAAGAAAAAGAGGGCGCTCCAGAGCAAGGTGGATAGACGATATAGAAGCGACAGCAGGAAACGAATGGTGAAAGAAAGCTAAGGATAAAAAGGTCTGAAAATGCTGGAGGAGGCCTATACCTGAGAAGGGATTCCGATCAATGGTGAAGAAAATAATGATAGTAAATGAAACAAAAATAAACAATCTAAACGTAAAATTAAACTTACATTTATACATATATATATATATACATAAATGTAAGTTTAATAATAACAATAAAGCCCGTTTTTATTTCCGATTAACATTTTTGAAACAGTTTGTTGACTTAATATAGAATAGTGAGTGTAATTAGTATTTCCGTAAAATTAAACTTACATTTATATATATATATATATATATATATATATATATATATATATATATATATATATATATATATATATATATATATATATAATGTAAGTTTAATTTATATATAAATATATATATATATATATATATATATATATATATATATATATATATATATATATATATATATATACATAAATGTAAGTTTAATTTTACGGAAATACTAATTACACTCACTAATCTATATTAAGTCAACAAACTGTATCAAAAATGTTAATCGGAAATAAAAACGGGCTTTATTGTTATTATTGGGGGATATCAATATGTTTTCTCATCTGGTTGGGTTCTATAAATATATAATTATAAATGAAAATGAAAAGATACATAAATATCAATAAAATTAAATAAATATAAAAATACATAAATAAATAAAAGGCCAACCAGTTGGAGGCCCTCGGCAGGGGAGACCAAACGGCCGAGGGTTACGGGGAAAGGGAAAAAAACCGGCGGACGATGTGGGCGGTATTGAGAAGCACCGCCTTCTGCATTTGAGCCAGAAGCGGTCCGCCATGTAGTACCAGCCGCCTTAGATGACCCGAGAGGCTGACTGGGATTAGCCCGTTTGCAGAGACGACTACAGGAATAATTTCGGTCGGCAGACCACCCCACATGTCGTTCACCTCGTGAGCCAGGTCCAGATATTTTGTTCGTTTATCTGTTTCGGCTTTCACGAGGTTCTCGTCATACGGAATGCTAATGTCGACCAAAAATATCCTTGACTGTACCCGGTTCATCAGCACAATATCAGGCTTATTCGCAGAAATAGTCCTGTCTGTGATGATGGCCACGTCCCGATTGAGCCCGGCGCGATCATTTTCGAGCACGGCTTCCGACAAGTACCTGTACTCGTAATACGGCAATTTCCGATCCACCGTATTTCAGAACAAGCTCTTGGTGAAGAATTCTGGCTACTAGGTTGTGTCTGTGCAAGTATTTAGAGTTAGAAAGCGCCGAAAAACCGGAAATGACATGCCTAAGTGACTCAACGGGATGGCGAAAAGCTCGACAGATGTCGACGGTGCCATCCTTTCGGATGTATCTTTCGGATTGTTGATCTTAATAACCTGATCTTGTATTGCACAGACAAAACCCTCGGTTTCCCCGAAGAGGTCACCAAAGCGTAGCCAGTGGAGGGAGGCTACTGCGTCTATGAAGGGTTCATGTAGAGCCTTGTAGAACCTCCCGTGGAGCTCCTTCTCCTTCCATACGGTCTCCTGGTTGGAAATGCTCTGCACTGCTGGGTCTTGCCATTGCTCGTTGGCTAAGTATAGAGGGGTAAGTCCCTCATCACAAGAAATGACGTCATAATATTATTATAACTATGAGCATCCAATTGCCACCGAATGGACTTTGTTCAATGGATGATACGTAGATAATAGAGATAATAGAGAAGGAAGCTGGGTACTACAACCTGCTTGGGACTCTATAATCAATAAATTTAAAACTAAACGCAGGTATACCACTGCAAGACCTCAAGACATAGTCAGTTCATTTTGCATAGATCGAACCATAAATAGTAATTAAAAAAAGCTGAAGGTACTCCGGGTTTAACAATGACATCGGGACGTCAGTCACCTCAGTTCCCCGTGACCATCGGTGCTGGAAAGCACCCGAAACGTCAGGAATTAAAAATTAAATTAATTAAAATAAAAATTAAACGCGATAAATTCCGTAATAGTAGTTTTAATCAACACGTTTTTTTGTTTCACTGCTTTTCGTAAACCGATCGATTCTCACAGTCAGGAAATAAATAATTATTTAAATTATAATTTATATAAATCTATAAATAAATCTATTTAAATTATAATTTATATATATATTATATATAAATCTCGACAGCTGTTTACAGAAGCTGAAAAATGGCTGTTTGGGTGTGAAATTGGGTGACATTAAAGTTAATTGTCTGCTGTATGCTGATGATGCAGTGCTTATTGCACCATCAGAAGCAGAACTGCAGGCATTCGTCACGTGTATGAAAGAGGAATGTGAAGTTAAAGGTCTCCGTTTGAATGCTTATACAACTAAGGTTTTGATATTTGAAAAGGACGAAGAGAGAATGAAATGTGAAATATGGGTAAATCAGGAATGTCCAAAACAGGAAATTGTATACTTGGGGAGTGCTTTCGGCCGAGGTGGAAGATGTGATTTAGATGTGGACAGGCGTGTTGCTGCCGGGAACAAAGTCAATGGTGCCCTGAATGTGTTAGTCAAAAAGCAAGGCGTAGTGAAGAGTGCACGCCTTGCAATACATAACGCAGTGTTGGTGCCAACTTTGTTATATGGCAGCGAAACCTGGGTATGCCAGAAGAAGCATAAAAGCAAGTTGAACGCAGTGGAGATGCGATCTCTTCGCAAAATGTGCGGCGCTACCATAGCCGACCGAAAGCGAAACGAAGAGATTCGCAATATGGCAGGATTGAAAGATGACCTTATCACAAAAATTGATAGGGGCGTACTCCGATGGTTTGGGCACGTTGAGCGAATGAGTGAAAGTCGAATGGTTAAGAAAATATATAGCGCGAAAGTAAATATTAAAAGGTGTCGATGTAGACCGAGACTAACTTTCGAAGACCATGTGAGCAAATTACTCGAAGAGGGGAAGGTCAAGAGTACTCGGATACCTAGACTTGCATGTATGAAGAAGTTAATGAACCTGAAAGAAGCGAAAGAGGTATGTAAGGATCGTGACACTTGGCGATCTGTTCTCCCTGGCTACCCCATTAGGGATTGTGCGTGAAGATAAGTAAGTAAATAATTTATATAAATATTATGAAACAAGGAAAAGTCTGTATCCAAATCTCAAAAATTAAGCTGAATATTCACTAAGAATGTATTGTAAATTAATAATAGATTTTTTTATTTGTACATATTATAATTAATCTGTAGAAAAGTCGTGTCTGTAATTCTAATATTTCCTGGAAATAACAAGTCTACGGGACTAAATAAAAGATACTGAACCCTAATTACTGGTTTTTAGTATTTTTGTCTGTGTCTATCTGTCTGTGTATTAAAGACTCACGCAAAAACTACTGGACAGATCTCCATGACCTTTTGTGTGCAGTAGTTAGAGACCCGGGACCACTTATAGGCTACTTTTTATCCGATTACAGATCTTAAAAAATTAGGGTCAATTATTTTCCTTTCTTTAGAAGTTAATTTTCTATTATGTATGATTCTGTTAGTTATATGCGGAATAACGAATACTTTTTAAACGAATACAATATTTAAAATAAAAGTTTAAAATTTGTTTTAACTGTTATGTAATAATTTGAAACTACGGCAACAACCTACATTGTACGTTTCTGAAACAGCGCCATCTATCATTATCAGTTACTTACTAGTAAATCATATAATATGAATAACTTACATTTTTATGTTTAAATAATTATATCTATTAAATGGTTTGAAACTTTTAAGATTTAAGTTTTTCTTTCTTTTCAAATCCAATATTGGTTTTCATAATATTCTAACTATAAAAATAGTTTCACTATTCACCACTGACGGCGCCGATAGCGCATTTTTTAACAGAATCAGAATTTTTAACAGAATCCATACAACTCTATGCCTCATCACGAACATGTAAATAATATATCTATGTATCTCTATTCATCATTATAGCCCTTCACAAGTCCACTGCTGAACATAGGCCTCCCCCAAAGTATGCCACAAAAAGCACGGTCCTCAGCCAGATGCATCCATCCCCCAGCCGCATATCAATCTACTGTCGCTGATGTTACTAGATGGTGCTTTCGTACGATATTATGGCGAAACGATAATTGACTTGGTAGATTCAATTGTAGATGGAGGATAAATTTGACAAACATTGACATTTATACGGTACTAGCGATTCATTTTCCCGGGCTTTGCACTAGTAATTTCTGGATATCGGTAACAGCAACACCTACCGAATATAAAGTGTAAACCAACCTGTAAATCTAAACAATACAGGGACCCACCTATATACACACAGATAATTTCATCGAAATCGGTGAGTTTTAGCGAGACTATCGGACAGCAATTGATTTTTATATATACAGATTATTATAATATGCATATATATATATATATATATATATATATATATATATATATATATATATATATATATATATATATATATATATATATATATTCCCTCCTCTTGACTCTTTCTGTCTATTGATGAAAACATCATTAAAATTCATAGCGTATTTTAAAAGATCTAAGCGTACGGACACTGAGAAGCGACTTTGTTTTATACTATGGAGATATGATCAGAAATAATAGGCTACCATGAAATTATTGCGATATTTGAAGTGGTAGTTTTGGTTTTTATAGTGTTAATCTAAAATTAGCGCCATCTATTTACTGCTTAATTAACTAATAATAAATAACTGTTAAGATTAAATACTTAGTCAGGTATTAAGTTCTGTCAAAAACTTTTTATAAAATTAATGATACACTTTTTAATAATTATATAAAAAATATATTGAAATTATATATGAAATGAAAGGTAATATAATTTAGAATACAATTTTATTTATGTTATACAAAATGTCCTCCTCCTCCTTATTTTGAAAACATGCCCTTAATCGAAGCGGCCAATCATCAATGGCAACACGCACCACATTTATATCTATTTCTGCCGCTGCTTTAGTCAAAGATGCTTGGAGAGATTCCAAATTCTGATCAGGTTTAGCGCAGACTTTCTCCTCCAAATTTTGCCATATCCGATAATCTAGTGGGCTTAAATCTGGACTAGAAGAGGGCCAGTTTTCCTGTCCGATAAAGTCAATTCCATGGGTGGTCAACCAGTTTTGCATGCTTTGTGCCCTATGAACTGGTGCAGAGTCCTGTTAGAATTCAATCCAATTTGTCCAATCCAATGTCTGTTTTTTAACATTGTTTAAGAAAGAAGTTCCACTGTGTTTGTTAGGACGGTATTTTGGTACATCTCAGCACTGGTTTTTATACGTTTATCACAAAAAAACACCTCAGTTAAGCCTGAATGAGACTCCAAGCCAAACCGTGAGTGACGAAGGATAACGGCTCGTGGAACCCTTAGAATACGTGTGCTAGCTTATTCAGTGCTGTGGGCATACACTTTATCATTTTGTTTATTATAACTTTCTTCCATGTTTAAATTTTAAGTAACCCCTCTGTCTCCAAGCGGTCGAATCCGACCGCAGCGCTATTCCGTCAAAATTCGAGCCGTCGAATTTGACCGCGCACACCCACGGCAATTTAAACCATTAAGACTTATACTTAGAGACTACTTTTCTATGAAGAAGTTTAACATTATAGAATAAATTTGAATTTTTCTATCCTCTGTTGCAATAAAAAGTCAAGTTATCTTATGGATATTTATTTATAATATACGTTCATTTCATACGCCATTTTCGCGTGAATGTTATTGTGTTGATATTTGTTTTTTTTTTTGGTGTTTTATTAGTGTTTTAGTATAATGTTTTATTATAAAATTGTAATGAAAGATTTTGGGTGAATATAATTTATCTCGAAATAATTTTATTAATTTATTACGAAATAATTGTAGTTTTCACGCTGCCGACATTCGCTTGGTGTGTTTTGTTTTTATTATCAAAATACAATAGTCTTTTTGTAATGAAGTAAAACCTGAATTTTATATAGAAAATTTAGTATATATTTTATAATGCCAAACTTCTTTATAGAAAATTAGTCTCTAAATAAGTTTCAATGGTTTTAAGTGCTGCGGGTGTGTGAGTCGCATGCGACCGCTCGGTATTTGCCGGGCGCATGCGACTGTGTGGGATTTTTATTGGGATTGAGGGGTTAAAAAGCCGTAAATTAATGGAAAACAACGAAATTCGACACTATTTGATGGTTAAATTACCTTAATTTATGAATAAATTTCAGGAGAAAAAAGTAGATACTGTAACTTTGAATCAAAGATAATTTACCCTTATTAAAGACACCTTGGAAGTCATAACCAATATAAAACGTGACAGGGGTTGCTAGACATATGATATTAGTGCAGTTCTAAAAAAGTCTAATAATTTCTAAGAATTAAAAGATATCTGTTGATTTTGATTTTATTTATAGGAATTTAGAGAAATCAAACCACACTCATTGTACCATAGAATAATAGAGAGTTTATTTTGTATAGAGTTGTCATAGACTACATTGACCGTTGATTGTCATAGGTCAGTTAAACATCGGCTAAGAAAAGTTGGCAAATTTAAAATTAGTTTAACACTCCTGCCAAATTTAAGCCTTTTATGTACTAAATTATTACAGCAGAAATAAAGTAAACAAACATAGGTACATACTTGTTTAGATTAAAGATTATTAGTTTAACACTCCTGCCAAATTTAAGCCTTCTATGTACTAAATTATTACAGCAGAAATAAAGTAAACAAACATAGGTACATACTTTAGATTAAAGATTACATAACATATATTTGGATAACATTCCAATTTGGCCTCTCATATATTGAAATTTATCTCTAGGTAAAGCCTTAGTTTGAAAGTCAGCAAGTTGATTGCATGTTGAAACATATTTTAAATCAATAACTTTAGCATAATACTTTTTCTTTATAAAATGATACTTATTGTCTATATATTTGCACCTCTTGTGAAAGTTAACATTTTTAATAACACTTATTGCACTTTGATTGTCTATATTTATCACTACTGTTTGTTGCTCAAATTCACCAAGATGACATAATAAATGTTTGATCCAAATAGCCTCTTTGGTGGCACCACATGCGGTCATAAATTCCGCTTCTGTAGTCGATAAAGCGACAGTGTGTTGCCTTTGACTACACCATGTTATAGCAGCTCCACATTTGAAGAAAATGTATCCAGTTGTTGACCTTCTAGTAGTGAGGTCATTAGCGTAGTCAGCATCACTATAGCCAACTAATTCAGAAGATTTTGCTGAATGATAGCATAGGCCAAAGTTGATAGTGCCTCTGAGATACTTTAGAATCTTCTTGACGGCTGTCCAGTGAGACTCATCATAGCAATTCAAAAATCTACTCACCAAGCTCACAGCGAACATTATGTCTGGTCGGCTTATCATGGCAACATGCATTAGAGAACCAACAGCTTCTCTATAAGGAAGATTCTTGTCAGGCTGGTGCTCACTCTTCTCCAGCTTTGAGTGAGGGTCAACTGGAACGCTGTTGGTGTTGGCATTATCCATATTAAATTTATTTAGGAACTGTTTGATATATTTGGATTGATGTATAAAGATATATTTGTCTGAAACTTGGATATCCATTCCAACAAAGTTTCCAGGTGGGCATATTGTCATATCAAATATTGTTTTCAAATCATTTGTTACAGACTGCAGAGCAGATTTTGATTTAGAAAATAAGAGCCCGTCGTCCACATAAATACAAAGATAACACTTAGTTTCTTTTATATTTGCAACATAAACACATTGGTCTGCTTTGCTATTTATGAAGCCAAATTTCTGAAGTACAGAGTTGAATTTGGTGTTCCAGCACCGTGGTGCTTGTTTAAGACCATACAGTGACTTTATCAATTTATATACTTTATTGGGTCCATGTATTAGACCTTCAGGTGGATACATGTATATGTTTTCTTCCAGTTCTCCACACAGAAAAGCTGTCTTAATGTCAAGTTGAAGAATTTCGCAGCCGTTTTTAGCAGCTAGAGATAAACGCTAGAGATAAACGTATTGAATCATACCTTACTGTTGGTGAGTATGTTTCCTTATAGTCAATACCTTCTGCCTGTGCACAACCCTTTGCACACAGCCTGGACTTGAAGCGAGGACCCGTTGGTTGGTCTTTAACTCTAAAAACCCATTTACAGCAGATTATGTTTGTATTTGCAGGCTTGTTTACCAATATCCACGTGCCATTTCTTTCATGGGCTTCAAGTTCTTCTTCAATTGACTTTTTCTATTTTTCAGCATTCATACAACTGATAGCTTTTTTGTATGATGCAGGGACTTGCTTAGGCTTTAAGGATTCATCATAGCAAAGGTAAGTTTGTGCTTTATTCTTATTTCTAGGTCTCAACGTTATGTTACTTCGCGGAGGAGTATCAATCTTCATTTCTGGTAAGTCTTCTTCTAAATTCGAGTTATTTTTAACAGTATTATATGAGCTATCTGAGTTATAAGATTTTTTCTTGCTTTCTTCATTGGACTCATTTGACATTAAGCTTTCATTATTACTTTTACTATGTGTATCTAATGTTTTGATTTCTGTTTCAGATAATTCCAGAGCTGCATAGTTCCCCTTAACGGTGGATTCAAGAAATACAGCATCCCTGCTCTTGATAATAGTTCTTGTGTTTGGTAATATGAATCTGTACCCTTTTGTGTTCTCGCAATAGCCAATGAAGATCATTTTCTGTGATTTTGGGTCCCACTTCTTGCGTTTTTCTTTTGGTAAGTGGGCCATGGCCCTACACCCGAACACCTTCATATTACTGATATTTGGCTTATGTCCTGTCCAAACCTCTTCAGGTGTTTTAAACAGTAAGGATTTAGTTGGAGATATATTTATGATGTATGCAGCAGTTCATAAAATCAAACTACACTCATTGTACCACAGAATAATAGAGAGTTTATTTTATATAGAGCTATCATAGACTACATTGACCATTGATTGTCATAGGTCAGTTAAACATCGGCTAAGAAAAGGCGGCAAACTTAAAATTAGTTTAACAATATCACTTGACTAACAAACGTGACAACGAGGTGACTCTACAAGTGATCCAACTTTGTTGATTTTGGTATGGAGCAGTATTAATGATGTTCCTCAACGGACGCCCACGCGAGCGAAGCCGCGTGTAAAAAGCTATTATCATTATCATTGCAGCCCTTAACAAGTCCACTGCTGAACATAGGCCTTCCCCAAGTAATGCCCCAAAGCACGGTCCTGAGCCACCTACATCCATCTACTTCCTGCATGTTTTACCAGGTCGTCACTCCATCTAGTGGGGGGTTGCCCTACACTACGCCTACCGGTACGAGGCTGGCACTCGAGAACCCTTCTTCACTATCGGTTATCGGTTCTTCGAGCTATATGGCCGGCCCATTGCGACTTCAGCTTACTAATCCGTTGGGCTATGTCGGTCACTCTGGTTTTACTGCTGATACCCTCATTTCTGAGTCTATCACGCAATGAAACTCCGAGCATAGCCCTCTCCATAGCTCGCTGAGCGACCTTGAGCGTCCTCATACGGCCAGCAGTGAAGGACCACGTCTCAGATTCGTAAGTCATCACTGGCAACACGCTCTGGTTATACACTTTAGTTTTCAGAGATTGAGGTATACCTGACGAGAAGGTGTGTCGTAATTTCCAGAACGTTGCCCAGCCGAGTTGAATCCGTCGATTGACCTCTCGGTTGAAGTTGGACTTACCTAGTCATTAGGAATCGTATCGCACGCAGACTCGACCACTTCCAGCCTCCCGAACAAGCCAGTTTCCGAAAAGGCTTCAGTACCATGGACCACATACATACCCTGCGACAGATTGTACAGAAGACCGAAGAGTACAATCTGCCACTTTGCCTGGCATATGTGGACTATGAGAAAGCCTTTGATTCCGTCGAAATTCGGGCGGTGCTACAGTCCCTTCAGCGGTGCCAAGTTGACCGTCGGTATATCGAAGTGCTGAAGTATTTGTACAGTAGGGCTACGATGGCTATCCGAGTACAGAACCGGAGTTCGAAATCTATCCAACTGCAGAGAGGTGTAAGACAGGGTGGTGTCATATCCCCGAAACTCTTCACTGCTGCGTTGGAAGACGTTTTCAAGCTACTGGACTGGAAAAGATACGGTATTAACATCAATGGCGAGTACATCACTCACTTTCAATTTGCCGACGATATAGTTCTTATGGCAGAATCGCTGGAGGACCTTAGCACTATGCTCAATGATCTCAATGGTGTCTCCCAACGGATTGGTTTTAAGATGAACATGGACAAAACAAAGATCATATTTAATGTCCATGTCACACCTATGCCGGTAATTTGGGAGCACTATGCTCGAAGTTGTTGACGAGTAAAAAGCTAGTTCAATATAAATTAAAGAGATATATTAGGCTATAAAGTTACTTTATGGTTTTTTGGGATTTTTTTTGTCAAAGCATTCAAGATTTTTTTTGTCAATCCATGAATAAGTATTTGTCTGTAGATTGGAATAGCTTGTGCTTGTTCTTACACGTATTATAACAGAATTTACATAACTATTATTTTTATTGTAGTTTTTATGTTATTATATTTTCGTAGATGTTTTGAAATACAAATTTTAGTTTACTTTTATTGTATTATATTATAATTAGAAGTAGACAGTACCAAAACTTTATATTCAAAGGTTGAAGATAGCCCGGGCTAACTATGATATCAGGACGTCAAACAACTCATTAACGCACTCAAAACCTCGGAAAGTTAAAATAATTGAAAATAACTTAAATTAACCGCGATAAAATTCTTAAAATTAGTTTTATTTAATGTCTTTTATTAAGTACCATATTATTATTTCCCTTCATTTTTTTATTATGAATGTTTTGTCTTTATAACCTACTAACCTAAAAATATTAGGTTAAAACTTACATTTTAAATCAAACATTGCTCTTAAAACCCTATCTTTCAAAACGTTCTTTCAAAAATTTCATTGTTCCAGCTTGTTGGGAAGTTATTTTAAAATCAGTAACTAAATTTCATTCGTAGCGAAAGACAAATAAGAAAGTGACTTAATAAAAACGTAGTTAAATAACATTGTTAAAAAGGAAAAGAAAAGAGTCCGTAAATCCCACTTAGAAAATTACTACTTAATAGAAGTTGATTATTCTCTTGGGTATGGTAACATTGATCGAAATGATATTGTACGGCAAAAACAAAAAGGTAGTTAGTGTTGGACCGTGGATACAAATCAATGTCAATTTAAATTCACTCACTACACAACAGAAAGTAGACCCATGAGTGTCATTATGAAGGACCCTTGACTAAATCTAAGCGAAACAGACCAAATCGCATATTTAAATGTAAATATTGTATCTTTAGAAGTCGTAGCACAGAGGCTTGTTTAATTTAAGTTTACCAAAAAGACGAACATCCCATTCACCATAGATTTCATCTATATCAAGTTCTTGGCGACAAATTATAATTTGTAAGCTTTAAAATTAAAAAATAAACCTAAGGCTAAATGAAGTCAGTCAGCTTGATATTTCCTGCGTCAAAATCATTTTAGCAGCTTAATACTAAGCAGAGAGACGAATGATCATTTAATTTAGTACAAAAAGTTTACGTTACGTCCCCCACATTGGAATTTACCTATAAATTGAAGGCGTCTTATTTAAAATTGTTTAAAAAATTAATTTGCTTATATCAGCGTAATAGAATGATATATCTTACCTAGTATTAAGAGCACCTCCCGTCCCGCCTCAATTGCGTGCACTTTCCCCGTCACCACTTAACCCAGCCCCACTATTTCTTACACCACCACACTAGGAAAGAATCACCACTGTCGATAGTCTGACACGTGTTTCGCCTCCATGCGAGGCATCCTCAGGTGAAGTAGACTCTCCGATAGTTGACTGCTAAGGAGGAGGTGTTTTATATTGTACACAAATTGCAACAAATCTAATATCCAGATCCAGAATAATTTTTTTTGGGTCTTACAAATACTTGTTTCACACGCGATTCCCCCACGATGCCCGCAGTGCGTCAACAAACGCTTAGCCTCTGTTTTCTTTTTAATAAGTTTGTCATCCATATTTAAAATGGGCACACAGTCCAACTAATGCCAAGTGATACTGGGGCCCATCTATCTTTATCTTCGATTGAAAATAACAATGCATATGTGTTGTTACCCCTGAGTACTATGATAAAATGCCTCGTGTGCAGTTAAAAAGATATTCAATGCTTTACCATAGAAAACAAAGCAGCATAAAGCTTTTATTTTACGCTGATTTTCTGTGAGGGCGTGATCATTCCCCGATTGGGCTGACCCATTCGTACCACAACCATAGTATGGTTGCAGCATGGATTTACCACATAAAATCTGCACTACCGGGTCATTCACTTTATGGTGTTTTAATAGAATATAATAATAAACTAAGATATATTTGTCATCATCAATATCATCACCATTAACGTCATGCTTGTGACTTTTTATGATTAAAAAAAATAAAAAATGATTAACAACGTGAAAGGGACTTTAAGAATTATAAATGATCATAAACTGTAAAAATAATTCCAGCGGTATTTGTTTAGGATAAAGAGAGCTTCTTTGGTACAGTTTTTCTATCACCGCAGGGCAAAGAACCTAAAAGATAAATCGCGGCGGTGCTTTGCTAACAATGATTTTGAGGAATATTAATGTTTCTCCCCAAAGATATCCTCTGATACCTTTTACGTTATTCATTTTTTTGACGGCTGCAAAATAGGTGTAGAATAACTCGATATTTTACTGCTGACGGGTTTGTTTGATATGACGATACTGCTGTGATTAATAATGACAACTCGTTGTAGTTAGATATTAATAGTTTTGCCAACTTTGATTTATAAAATGAAAAAGGAACATGAGTTAAAATTGCGTAGATTTGTGAAATATTACTTAAAAGTTCGAATATATTATAATAAACGTAGAATATAAAATATAACAGAAGTAAAATGCTTATAAAAATCATTTGTAAACTGTGTTTAGCGAATACGGTAGTATACTTCTCATATCAATATTTATATTAACCTGAATAGTTCTTTAATATGTTGATTTTTTTTTTCTAATTTTCATTCAGATATCATTTGTGGTTTTATTTTGTCTTTAAAATGTATTTATTATTTCTCAGTTTTACGTGTTAAAGTGGTAATTGTGTTAACTTAATAGAGCCATGCTGAAGCTATATTATGATTTTAGCAAATTCGGGTCAGCTATACCGGACGAAGAGCACGCTCTCACAGAATACCAGCGTAAAATAGCAACTTAATGGTATTGTGTTTCATATGGTAAGTGTAAAAAAGTAACATTTTAACCCTTTTTAGTGCTAACGAGGCATTCTTAGAATATCTTAGTCGTCAGTGGTCGTGCATTGCATATGTTTTTTTGATTTTTAATCGAGGATAGAAGTGAGTATTTATGGACCACAGCATCCACATATTCTGGTTGACTATGTGCTAATTTTTTGCCTTCATTCTGTTTAAGGAAACAGTTACGTTGTCACCCCTCAATAATAATATTGAATGCCTTGTTTCCAATAAAAAGTGCCTCCGGTTCACTGTGTGTACATTTGTCATTCTTATTCTATAAAAAAGCGTAGGCAGGAAGTGCGGAAGGCAGGCAACTTCCATTTAATGGTATTACGACTTAATGAATACTACAGGTAATCAGCAATTTAGTGGCTCAAGAAAGAAGTTTGTAGGAATCCGTGGAAAAGTCAATTCAGAATTACATTTTATAACAGGCTGAATAGACGATTGAAAGATGTATTGCAGTATCAGCAGGACAATGCATCAGAATTTACAGCCTTCTTGACCATAGGTAAATTCGGGATGATAAATTAAAGACCATTTTAAGAAGAAGAAGCTGCGCTTGACTGTAGAGTGAATAATGTCGGTGGTCTGCGGAGCCGCGTCTTTTATAATATTCCTACGGTAACACCGCTTGTGAGACGCTCAATCTTTAATTGACCAATGAGAGGTTGGAGAGGGATGAGTGTGTGTGTATGCGTGCGAGCGTGCGTGTGTTCGTGCGTGCGTACGTGCGAGTGAGCGTGCGTGCGTGCGAGAATGCGGACGTGCGTGAGTGCGTGCATGCGTGCGTGCACGTGAGCGTGCACGCGTGCGTGCTTGAGTGCGTGCGTGCATGCGTTCGTGCGTATAATACAATGGCTCTTAATTACCTTCATTAAAACAGTAAATAACTAATAACATAACAACTTAAACCTAGCTTAGTGGTATTTTTTTTATAGAAGAGGGGGCAAACGAGCATGCGGTTCACCTGATGTTAAGTGACTACCCTGGCCCATGATCAACCGCAACACCAGGGGAATTGCAGGTACGTAGCCGGCCCTTTAGAAAGGAGTACGCTCTTTTCTTGAAGATCCCCAGGTCGTATCGGTCCGGAAAAATAGCTGGTGGTAAACTATTCCACAGAGAGGTTGTACGCGACCTCTGTATGAAAATTCTATTACTTACATAAATAATATATTCTTTCTAAGCTATTATTTACAATAATGATATAGGGTTTTGTGAATGCTTTAAACTCATTAACTTACAAGAAATTAAGAAAAAACCAAATTCCCGAAGAAAAAATAGACATGCGTTGTAAATTTTATTTAATTAATGAAAGCTTTATCAGAGGGCGCGTAGCTATATCACGACGCTGGAGCGCTACGTGAGTCGTTTGCCTAAATTAATGCTCGCTCTACAATTCTACATTTGAATGAGTTACATAAGCAGGAATTTGTGCGAAAGTGTGAGTTAAGATATAATTTACATAAAATAGCGGGTTCTTATAAAAATATTTTCACATTAACGTATTTTATGTTATTCATCTACAAATACATCAAATTTCTTTTACGTCTCAAAACCAAAAGAATGTCCCACTGAGTTTCTTGCTTGATAATTCCAGCACAAAGATATTTTTTGAAACAGTGGTAGATTAAACATAAAGATGAATTTTAGAGAGTGTTATATAAAATCTAAATCAAATAAAAAGTTTCTGTTTCTGTTTCAAAGTTATTTCGACGATGAGCAAATGGCTTAATTACAAATATTGCAAAATTCACACGGCTAGGGCTAGTTAGATGCCACAAAAATGATGACCCTTCACAACCTACTCGTAAAAGAAAAAATAACCAGTAACGTGTTTTCGTTGATGAGAGGTGTGATGTAGCCGACGCGACGTTCATATTAAATAAAGTGTTAATAGTCAAGTCATTGACCCAGACACACGTATCTCATTGCCACTGCTTACATAACAGCGCTAATGAAGAGAAAAATTATCAAAAGAAATCCTGCATATAACAGTTGTTATGTGAGCGCGATAGACTCTTCACTTTACTATAAAAAATTCAGTAAGGAGAGATTACCTGTGATGTAAAACGTTTACATATTTTTGTTATTATATTTTTAATATAGCGTTTTTATCTCTTTTTAGCAATTCGCTGCTTACTTGTTCCCGACTTTAAATTTAGGGTTATGACGGCTGTATGACCCAAGAATGTTCCTGTAATTAGTCTCCCCACCGCTGCTCATCTACTTAAAAGTACCTGGATGACCGAGCTTTGCTCGGTTTTTTTTTAAATTACATTTAGATACAAATTACATACAAGTGAAATATAAATAATATTTTTTAATCTTATTGACATATTAAAAAACTGAACGGGTTATTTGAATAAAAAATCATGAGTGCAATTAGTTTAGTTAAAATTTTCGTATTTTTAAAAAATGCTAAAAAAGGGCTCGAAATAATAGATTTTCTCACAAAATAAGGGAACTTGAAAAAAAAGGAAAAAAAGTCAGACCGAAAACGGGACGCGAACGAAGGCATTATGATTCCGCGACAGTTCGATATCCACTTGAGCTATTACGATTATTAACACAGTATCAATTTACCTTTTTATATTGTAGCAGTTTATCATTGCCTGAAAACACGGACAAAACGATATTTTATAAAAATAAATCCAAGCTAGATCGATTTATTACCCCCAAAACTCCCTGGACACATAATTTTATGAAAATCGTTGGAGACGTTATTCCGATTCCCGAGATTCCGTTTATATATATATATATATATATATATATATATATATATATATATATATATATATATATATATATATATATATATATATATATATATATATATATATATATATATACACAAGAATTGCCCGTTTGAAGGTATAGGATACGCTACGTTACAAGTGGAAAAGAGATAACGGGTGACGTATCCTCGGAGTGGAAGCGTCTGTAGAACCAAATATCCCACGTTAATTTGGATGATTGTTATATATGTAGTTACATAACATCTGTTGAGAAAACGTTTATTCTCTTTAATTAATTTGGGATCGCCCTAGACCACATATGAACATAATCTTTGTTAACATTGCTCAAAGATCTCAGAATTCAGAAAGCTTAAAATTATAACCAGCTCACTTTTATTTATTTATATATCATTTCATTACAGGCTATCAAAATCTACTTGTGAAAAGAGGCCTTTTCGTAGTTCTCACAAAAGGAGAATAGATGGGCAGGAGCAATGACCGTTCACCTAGAAATATTATTTCTTTGTCAGTTTCTCTTAGAGAGAGAGACATACCACTATTGTATAAATTAGTTAAATCGCCTTTTTATTACAAGCAATTTAAATTAAGTGAAGATTGAGTTCTCTGAGAAAAATGTTATTTGAAGTACCTTACACAAAAACGAAATACTCAATAAGTTTTGAGATGCTTGAAATTTAAGAACGGAACGCACCCGTGTTAAATGATTCTAAAAAGATTATTTATTTTAAAATAGAACTCCATAAAATAATTGCTCAGTATTAAAAAAAAAACAAAGTTCTATAAATTTTCCTGCTACGCTTCCCGCACTTTTCATTTGAAACGCCATGAACATTTGCGCGCTATGATCTATTATGGTTTTAAATTTGGTTCAACCGAACAATTAAGTTTATAACGATTACAATCAGCATTAAGGGACTCAGTTCCATAACGCGCAACAATTTTTGGGTAGTTTACTGAATTCAAAAATGGTAAAATTTACCTTAAGGATGACCAAAGAACCGGAGCCCCGCAAACAGCAGTAATGGCAGAAAATATATGGACTACTGAAATGTTGGTGCGAAGACCCACGAGAAGACACACAGAATCACATATATGGACATAGAAGAGATTGTAGGCATTAGTTCGGGGAGCATTCATACCATCCTACATCAACATCTTGCAGTGAGGAAGCTTTGTTGTCGATGGATCCCTCGTTTGCTCTCCGAAAGCGAAAAGTAGACTCGTGTGGATTGGTGTCATGAAATGCGTCTACGTTTTGAAAACGGGGAATCTAGGCATGTTTCAGAAATCTTTACTGGTGACGAGGCATGGATTGATCAATATGATCTGAAAAATAAAAGGCAATCATCGGTATGGGTCTACTCAGAAGGACAGCTACCGACAAAACCTGCAAAGACCTTGCAACATCGGCAAAAAAGGTGGCCGGTTTTTTTTTATAGGACAGGGTGACAAATGAGCATACAGTCCACCCGATGGCAAGTGGTTGCTGTGACCCACAGATATCTATATATATCCTTGATTACCAATCAAAATGCAGATGCGTTGTTACCCGAGAAGACTAAGATGGAATGCCTCTTTTTCAGTAAAATGGGTTTTCGGTTCTCTACACTTACCATAAGAAACACAGCAGCATTAAGCTATTATTTGACGCTGGTATTCTGTGAGAGCGTGATCCCTCCCTGGTCGAGCCGACCCATTCGTGGTTCAACTATACTACTAATATAACTGCAACATGGCTCTACCACTTAAAAAAACTTTGTTTTCGCGGAGCGGACCTTTATCAACGTCAATACTGAAAAATTGTAGATCAGTCAACTCTGAATGGTGTACTACAGTTGCGTTACCCAAAGCTTTTCAAGCTGTGCGGGAGAGAAGACCAAACACCGGGCTTCGGGGAATCATGTAGAATCACGATAACGCCTCTTCACATACCCCCTTAGAACAAAAGCATTTATTGAGGAATCTGGTATTGAAATTCTAATTCACCCACCCTGTAACCCTGAATTAGCTTCTTGTGATTTCTTTTTGTTCTCAAGAGTCGTAAAAAAATAGAAGGCAAGTTTTTTCAAGCGCCGAAGAAGCCATGGCTGCTTACGAAGAAGCGATTTTCAAGACTGGCAAAAGTGTTTTTAGAGTTAGTTTAGGCTAGTGGAACTTAGTACACAGCATGACGGAGAATATTTTGAAAAGATGTAAAATAAATATTAATAGTACCTAGAATACTTTTTGTATATCCCAAAACTTATTGAGTGTCCCTGTACTATGCAGAGAATACCGTTATATACCGCACAAGTTTTTTTACAGAATACGGGTGACAAACGAGCACACAGTCTACCTGATGTAAGTGGATCAAAATGCAGATGCGAGATAATTGATCTCCGGTTCTCTACAGTCACCATACGAAACACATCAGCATTATGCTGATATTTGTGATACAACCATAATATAGCTGTAGTACGGCTGTACCATGAACGTTTAAACATCTTATAAAAGTATTTTTCGTGATATTGATCCATTTCGATTCACAACACAAGCCTTTAAGAAATATTAACAAAATTAATATGTATAAAAATTTTAGAAAAACAATTCACTAATATTAAACTATAACTAACTTTAAATCTTAATTACTCAAATGGTTCATGTATGCACGGGAGCTTCCTTTATATTTTAACTGTGGATATTTTATTAGTATATGTACTTGAAATTAAATGTAAGTATATCAAATTTCAGTTTGTATCCCAAATACGAAATACATAAATAAATATTTGCTATAGTTATCGGCTGAGCGGGAGGGTTGGCCTGTGCAGTTTTTTTTTAATTTTTCAGTTATTATTCGTTGTTACGGTAAGGCCTTGGTTTAGCATTGAACTTAAATAGACTGTAATTAATAACATAAACACTCACGCCTGTCACCCAGAGGGGTAGGCAGAGACTACAGACTTCCATTTGGCACGATCCTGACACACCTCTCTCGCCTCCTTCACATCCATACACCTACGCATGCATGCTCGTCGGTTAAGGGTACTCCTAATTTGGCCCGTTTTCAATAAATCGCCAATTTGGTCGATAAATTTTCGCCTAGGACGTCCCTTTCCGACTCTGCCATTCACTTCTGCAACATAAATTTTCTTTGTCACTCTTTCCTCATCCATTCTTTCCACATGACCAAACCACCGAAGCATTCCTTTCTTAATCCTGGTCACAACATCATCTTGCAAACCACACTCTTCTCTTATCACACAATTTTTCACCCTGTCATTCAGATTCAGCCCTAACATACTCCTTAACGACCGCATTTCTACTGCATTTATTTTACTCTCGTGCTTCTTCTGCCATACCCAACTTTCACTACCATACGTTAAAGTAGGGACCAACACAGCATTGTGAATTGCCATACGTGCCTTTTTTGACACATTTTGACTCTTCACAATAGAGTGCAAGGCCCCATTTACTCTGTTTCCTGCGTTCACTCGTCGTTCTATATCCTTATCATATCTCCCATCCCTGCTAAATACGCACCCCAAATATACAAACTCATCTACTTGCTCGATCAACTCCCCTTCTATTCTTATTTCACATATCGTTTTACTTTCATCTCTTTCAAAAACCATAATTTTCGTCTTACTTGCGTTCACTTTCATACCCCTTTCTTTTAATGATCTGTTCATTAATGTAACCATCATTTGCAACTCAGCCGCCGACGACGCAAGAATAACTTGATCATCGGCGTACAAAAGGCATTTGATGGTTAACTCACCCATTCTTAATCCGCATTCTTCAACTTTCAAATTTTGCAAACAACTGTCCATAAATAGGTTGAACAACCACGGGGAAGCCACACAGCCCTGTCTGACACCTTTATGGATGCCGAATCAGTCCGAGTAGACCCCGTTGATCCTAACACAAGCACTAGAGTCCCTATAAAGAGACTCCAATGCCTGTATCAAGCCAGCGCTCAACCCAAATGAGTTCAGTGTTTGCCATAGCACATTCCTATCCACTCTGTCATAGGCCTTCTCCAAGTCCATGAACGCACAAAAAACCTTTTGGTTTTTGGCCAAAAACTTCTCCGCGATCATGCGCATGGAGAAGACTTGATCTGTACATCCCATTCCCTTTCTAAATCCCGCTTGCACATCCCAAATTTTTCCATCGGTTTCTTTCATGACCCTTTCAATTAGTACCTTGGCATACAGTTTTCCCACGATGCTAAGAAGGCTGATACCGCGGTAGTTTTTAATTAATAAATCAATGACTTAGTTATATTGCCTGCTACAAATTTGCTTATTATAAAGCCCTAGATAGTAAATCTTACTCTTTTAGTGTATTAAAAGCCTATTCACTCATGCCTAAAGAAATTCATTTATTCATTTTTCAATTCTCTGTTAGTATCATTTAATAATAATAGTGATAATAAAAATATTTATTATCACACACAGAATAATATTGAACATATTATTCTTCCAATAAACATAAATAAAGACTTGATAAATTTAATAAGAGAAGGAACAACATTTACAATTTACAAAATAACTACTATAACTAAGTATGTATATAATGTGGCAAAGGGATTAGGCTCAGTATTTGCTGGGCAGTATACTCAACACTGGTTTTTAGTCAGTCCCTGCTATTAAGAGTATCTTTTTGGTCGCACTAACATACTAGTATATTTATCCAATGACTCAACGGGAACTATTGTCTCAAATTCATTTCGTATCACAATCGTCGATTCTGTATGTAATCACTAGATCTCAAGAAATGACATAGGAACTCATTATTTGTTAAATCATTGTTGCATGATTGTAACGGTATTCGATTCACTTGAAAAAGCGTTGGTGAAGATAATATCTAGAGTCCAGATCAGTTGATTGTGTGTTAATAGAGTTTTGATTTAGGAATAACTGAGATGACAAACGGGCACTTAGTCCACCTGATGATAAGTGGATGCCGTGGCCCATAGACATTTACAAATATCCTCGACTAAGATGTTTTTTTTAAAACCATACTTCTACATTAGTATTTTCTCCTGTATTCGATCCACAGTTCGGTTATTATCACATGGATCCGGTTCTCTACATTCACCACACAAAACAGCAGCATTAAGCAGCTATTTTACGCTGATATTCTGTGAGTGCGTGGACCTTCTGCGATTGAACCCACCTATTCGCGCTAGAACACTGATATGGCTGCAGCATGGCTTTACTACGCATGGGTTTGTTATAAGTAGTAATAGTTTGGATAATACTTCCATCCAGAGGAGATCCAGTAAGAAGCCCAGCGGGATTATAAATATCCTTCAGTATCGCTAAGACTCAAAAATGGTTTGACCGATTTTGATGAATTTTTTTGTATGTGTTTAAACGGGTCCTTAGATGATTCACATTTGGCGCTGTTCACCGACGTGGTTTCGACAAACCCAGTAATAAACTGTGTAAAGCCAAGGTGGATTGCTAGATTTGAAAAAATGTTTACAATATAAATAAATAAAATAAAATAAAAAGCCTTTTTATTTCTTACAAACAAATGAAAGAGTATTTAACAATGTTATCTTATTACTAAACCTAATAATATTTTTTTTATATGTAACATACGATTATATCTATTTATGTGTATTTATTTATCTATGATTGTAGTTATTATTTTTTCAAGCTAATTTGGTTTGCAAGAACCCCTCCTCGGGTGAAGGCCTCCTCCAAAGAATCCCAATGGTCTCTGTCTTTGGCTATTTGTAACCAATTTGTGCCCGCTATCTTTGTGATGTCGTCTTGCCATCTCGCATGGGGTCTTCCTCTATAGCGTTTCCCTGTTGGGCCGTTCCATGAAGTAATTTTTTTGGTCCATCTCTCATCTTGTAATCGCGCTACATGTCCCGCCCACTTCCATTTTAGTCTTTGAGCGTGAAATAGAGCATCTGTAGCTTTTGAAATATTTCTTATTTTAGTGTGTCTTATTTTTTGTCTTTTTTGGATATTCAACATACTACGTTCCATACCGCGTTGGCAGCTGATTATTTTGTTCTTTACTTTACTAGAATATCTCCAGGTCTGACAGGCATAGGTTAAGCATGGTAGGAGACATGTGTGCATGACTTCAGTTTTTATCTTTACTGGCATATCACCCTTAAATATTTCCTTTAAGCTCCAGTATTTATTCCAAGATCTATGTATTCTTCGTTCTAATTCGAACTCATTGTTTTTCCTGTCAAAAGATATTTGTTTACCTAGGTAGATGTAGTTTTCTGTATAGGTAAGTATCTCATTGTCGACTGATATTCTTAATTTTGCACTGTTCGTCATTACCATTGTTTTTGACAGGTTAATTTCTAAACCTACTTGTTTGCCGGCTTCGTTCAGTGAATGAATCATGAGTTGTAGTTGTGTACCCGTTTCAGACAATAGAACCAGATCATCGGCGAAGCGGAGGTGACTAAGGTATTTGCCGTCGATATTTATACCATACTTTTTCCAATCCAGTTTCCTCATTGTGTATTCTAGGATGGAAATAAATAATTGCGGAGAGAGAGATTCGCCCTGTCTTACCCCTCTGGCAATGGGAAAGCTTGGTCCGGTTTTTTCCAGTTTTACTCTACCTTTATTGTTCAAATATATGTTTTTAATAACTTGTATGTATACATTTTCTACCCCCTGCTCTTCCAGCGTTTCCCAGATGCTTGAGTGAAACACTGTGTCGAATGCTTTTTTGTAATCTACGAAAGCGATATAGAGAGCTCTCCTTCGTTCTTGATATTTTTCGGTTAGTAGTTCCAAGGTGTGAATGTGGTCTATAATAGAGAAGCCCTTTCTAAATCCCGCTTGCTCAATGGGCTGTTCCGAATCTAATGTATTGCTTATTCTTTGATTTATTAGCGAAGAAAAGAGTTTGTACAAGCACGGTAATAAGCTTATTGGTCTGTAGTTACCTATGTCGCATGGGTCTCCTTTTTTATAAATTAATATTATATTTGACTCAGACCATTGAGTAGGTGTATCGGTAGTTTCTAGTATGCGGTTGAACAGGAGAGTCAGAGGTAGAGCAAGCTGAGTGCAGGCTATTTTTATTGCTTCGTTAGTTACGTTGTCTGGGCCTGGGCTTTTTTCTGATTTCATACGTTTAATTGCTTCCGCTATTTCTTTTACGTCGAACTGTGCTCTAGCTTCTTTGCTGTAAGGGTTTAAAATATTGGTTTTTATCTGTCCTGTCAAGTTTTGTTCATTGCCTTTGTATAAGGTTTTATAAAATTCAGTTGCAATGTTTATAACGTCATTTCGATTATTAAATGTTTTATTTGCCCGATTTAGTCCGTCAATCCATGTTTTACATGTTTGCAACTTCTTAAATACTCTTTTTGAGCTGCCTGCCTGTACCAGGTGTCTTTCGATGGTGTTAAGTCTATATTTTGTGTAATCTTGTTTTATAAGTTTGCTTATTAACTTATACAGTGCTGAAAGCTCATTTTTTAGTGGTCGAGTTTTATTTTTAGTTCTTTGTAGCTCATGTCTTCTTTTCATGAGTGTTAAGGTACGCTCTGATAATATTCCTTTACTTTTGTTGTCGTTTTTATTTACTGAATGCGCACTCTGAAGACTTTGGCAGATAGCTTTTATTATTTTATCATAGTAGGTTTGTACAGAAGTGGTGGAGCAGTCTTGTAAGTCTGGTATATAGGATGTAATACTCTCCTTGTATCTCAATATTTCCTCTTCTTTCCTTAATGTAGAGTGTTGGCAGCTGCTAAAATTTGACCTATTTTTTTTTGTGTTTTGTTAATATTATTGTCGCTCTTACTGGTCTGTGGTCTGAAGAAAAGTTGACATTTAATACTTCAATGTTTTGAAACAGTTTTGGTTGATTTGACATGATGAAATCGATTTCATTTTTGTGCGTTCCATTTGGTGAGCGCCATGTCCATCGTTGGTTCGGCTTTTTTTTTTTGAAATAGGTGTTTAGGATTGCTATTTTATTTTCAAGCGCGAAGTTTATCAATCTCTCACCTCTCTGGTTTCTTTCTCCGTATCCGTTTGATTTCGTAACTAAGTATTCATCTTGTCTGGGTTGTCCTAATTTAGCATTTAAGTCGCCCATTATTATAAAAGTTCTATGTGCTTGGTGAATAGCTTTATTTACATTTGTATAAAAAAATATCAATTTCTTCTTCTTTCGCTAATTCTGTGGGTGCATATACTTGTATAAGAGATAATTCGTTTCCTTGTATTTTTAAATTCAATAGTGCTACTCTATCAGTTATACCTATGAAGTTTACTATGTTATTTTTATGTTTTTTATGTAGTAAAAATCCGACGCCATACTTTCCAGGTGTAAGTCCTATGTGGCATAAAATAAAATTGTCATATTCCTCTATTTTTGTTCCTTGACGTCTCACTTCCGATAGTCCGATTATGTCGAATTTTATATCTTTCATTGCCTCTACCAATTCTATTAAACGTTCGTACGATGACAGTGTTCTTATATTGTAGGTTAATTTATAAAGCTTGGTTGGTAAGATAGTTATAGGGTTTGTTAACATGGTTGTATTTTTCTTTGGAGGGTTGTGGTCGTGATCTTCCTCGGTAACCAGCCGTGTTGGAAGATAGTTTTTGTTTCTTATTATAATATGTTCGTGTATGAGATCTTCGTGGGAGGGGTGGGTTGGTTGTTATATATTCTTGTTTTTGGTATCTTGGTTGTTTGTTACAATATTTTTATTTTTGTTGGCTAAGAAGTTCAGCATACCCGGTTTTAGGACACCATCCGATAAGCTATTTGATCTTTGAATCGATGTATGCGGTTTGTTTTTTTTGGTGGCACGAGTTTTTCTATCGTCCTGTAGTAGTAGGGAATTTTTTTCGGGTGATGTAGGGAGTGTTCTTTTATTGTTAGGTTTTATTACGATCAGTTTATCATATTTTATTCTTACTATATTGCCTTTTTCTTTCTCTAGGATCACTTGCTGCTGTAGTCCCTTTCTTTTTTCTAAAATGTATTTTGAATAGTCCTCTTTCATATAATATTCAGAGTCTTTCAGTGCTCCCTTTTGTTTAAATATGTTTATTTTGAGACCGAGAGTAGTGAAGGTTACTATTATTGGCCGAGGTCTTTTGCTTTTTTTTTCCAATTCTCTTTACCTCCTGAATGTCATTATGGTCTAACCTAATAGAAAGACGTTCTTCTAACCACTTGACGATGTTGTTTTCTAGTTCTCCGTACGAAGATTCTCTTTCCTCGATGCCAAAGAACACTATATTTCTCTGTCTTGACTGTTTGTCTAAAAAGTATATTCGTTTCTCTTGATTTTCCACCTTTTCTTTTAATTTTTCAATCTTTTCTTCATATACAGAAAATTTTTCATCTAATATTTTATTTACATTAAGAGTTACTTGATGTAATACGTTTTCCCCACTTTGGCGGATCATTGTTTTTGTTCTTCAAGCTCTTTTTGTAAGGTGCGAAGTGCATTAAGAACTTCTTCCATGGTTGAAATAGAGAGTATTTTTTTTGTTGTTGATGCGCCCTCTTTTTTTTCGTTGCTGTACTACGTTGATGTATTGATTGCGGTCGATCAGCTTCAGTTACAAGCGTGGTGCAGTAGTATAGGATCTCACTAGTAGATGTCGCTAAGTGTTGTGCGCCCTCTGTTAATTATTTGCTGCACTATGACGGTGGTGTATTGGTTACGATCGATTCAAATTTGGTGGTAGTATAGACACTGATAAATAGATGGCGCTTTTAGCTAACTATTTCGGCAGCCGTGCAATAAAAGGTAAATAGGTATGTATTTATCGTATATAATATTGCACTGGTATTAAATTTATTTCACTTTTGCACTGATCACGTTAGTCTTGATTAATATTCTCTTTTTTAGACCGTCGATCTTCGATTAAGTTCAATAAAAGAAGTAAGCACTGGTGAACACTGATGTTGATATTGACTGTTAAGTATACCTAGTATTTTAGGTTTTATTATGCTTTGAAGACAATTTAGGTTCAAGTCTCCAATGTACGTCTTTGTTTCACTGAGTTTTATTCACTTTTTACACATAAACACGTACCGAATACACTATTTTTTACAGTAAAAACTTAAATTTGTGTGGAGACGATGTGAATCGTGTTATGGCGTCCTACCCTCTTACAATAATGTTGAACAATTTATTTGTATGTATTATTACAGAATCAGCTTAGTAGCGATCACTCTTCATTTGCAGAGATTAGTATCATTCTATATTTCTTAACATTCGTCCCGTTGGTGTCGTAAGAGGCGACTGTGGGAAATGCTAAACGATTTCATGGCTTCCGATGGATAGCAGTACAATAATCACGTTAACGCCGAGACAATTTATAATTTTTGCGTTACCCTTCTTTTCAACTAAAATTCAAAGGTACCACCCATATATACTTATATGTTCCCTTTAACAATGTTTTATTACATTCCTTTATATATACACGTTTACTGCTATCATTCCATAGTTTATTATTGTTGCATAATTGAATTTTTTTTCGTGTAATCCATTCGTTTCTGCTTGTATTCGCACGAAACGTTACAATTATATGTCGCGGACGATTATCGGAATTTTAATTTAATTTTTATAACAATTAAGTGCACAATCTGATTAAATATTTCTTACTCTCTATTACTATTATTTCCACGTTTTTTCAACTCCTTTTAACTCTATTCAAACTACCCTCTCTTCTAGTTGTTTATTGCTTTTTGCGGATAAACATTTTTATTTTCTAAATATTTCATCTTCTTTTCAGTGATTTCCTTGAATTGCAATATGTTTTAGTACTGTTCCGCATAAGACTTGACAGCCTCAGTCAATTCCTTTATTTTATTTTTCATCTGGTTGATTTCTAATTTATTGTTAACTTCTGTTAGTATTGATTCCGACGTAGCTTCGTTTAAGTATTTTAAGTTTATCTTGGAATATTGCATTCTCGAGCTATTTTCAGTCACAAAACACCTATTGTAAAGCTCATTTCTCTGTTGGAACTGCTTAATATTTACGAACTTTTTGTGAAAGATTCCTTCACAAATACCTTTCTGTTTAATGGCTTCATTCTTTCCTATTGATAAAAATTACTTACACTTTTTACGCTGAATCATCGTGTGCCAACTTAGTTCAAATACAGTACATACACTTATAAAATAAAACGAATCGATGACACATTTCCGTATGCAAGGTATGGGTACAGCGTACAGTGTAGTGTATAGAAGATCAATATAATCATAGACTGTAAGGCATTCCATCTTAGACCTCAGAGGAGACTATATATTTGTATTTTTTTGTTTGAAGTTTACTATAGTTGTCGATGGACTGCATTAACCACTTGCTGTACTGTACAGGTCTACTGTTTTATTTATCGATTCAGTTTTATAAAAAAAAATCTGCCTCCTATGCGTGACGACCTATGTCCAACAGTGGACTTTAACAATTAGATCCCTTTCTTTTGCTTTTTAATTAACGGCTTCAATGTAGCACTGCTTAGGCCTCCCATTGTAACAAATATCACCGACCAAGCTCTTTAAAGATTAATATCCACGTCGATTGCTCATAAATCAAGTGTTAACGTGAAGAGATTAACTCAATAGGTTATAATTTTAAATCTCAAAGGCTAATGGCTTTAGAGCTACGCTGTAACAGGACTTAAGACAATCATTTAGTATGACATAAACAAATAATATTGTGCACATTATATTGAGCCGATTATGGAGATGCGAAGGGGAATTACTCCGCTCGTTGGGTTTGACTTGAAAGTATGAATTATGGATACGGTTGTAATAGTGGAGATGAACGGTCCACAATTAACAGACTCCGAGTGGTTTTAAGGTGGAGAAATGAAACTACTATTTATGTAAAGCTGAATGGAGTATGAATATGAAATGGAATATATTTTCGTCAACCTTGCCTATATTTATATGGCTGGTTACGTTGTTGGTTTACCAATGGTAACAATTTTTATTTTCCCTAGTCAATTATAATTCTTACATTATGTCCAATGAAAATTAATCAAAATACACAACTATTATGTACGTTTCGTTTGCCGGCGTGAGACTCGTGTTATCTTCACGAAGCTACGTCGCTGGACCGGGCTAAAAAAGTCATGCAGATCAGTGCGCGCGCGTTCTACGCCCTCTTTTCCCAAAAGAGGGTCGCTTCCGATATGGCATAAGAAGCTTAAACAGCCAGTTGCCAGTCTCCAACAGCTCCGGAACAGCAAGAAGAAGCGAGCTGCGGCGTTGAAGAAACGGCTCACAATTGGTCGACGGATACGTGACGATAACGGTTTGTGAAGACAATGTGGCGCTGAATGACACTTGCGGCTGCTTCTTATTCTTTATAAGAACGTCAAATTATCTATATGCAGTCCGCAGAATCTCAGTAGCCGGGGATAGTTAGGAAATAAATGTTTTTTATTTTCGCCTTCTGTGTTATGGTAGCAGAGGAGTATATATTATTTATTCCCATTTAGGGTTGGTTAGTCTGGCTGTTACATCACTCTCCTCCTAGCGAAAGCGTACCGGAGGCTTGGCGACTCGCCCGTATCTCGTAGATTTTAAAATAGGTTTCAACTGGGTTGATGTAGATGATGGATTTTCAAACTTCCTCACTGGTGGTTGTAATGATGATGATGAATCCTCTGAAGTATCCTCGTTAATAATATAGGCAGGCTTTAGTCGGTCGATCGATATAATCGTAGATTTCCTTCCGGGTATTTGTAATTTAAAAGTCTGGCTATTTCTCTCTAATACTTTATACGGCCCATCGTAGGTAGGTTGAAATTGTTTTTTCACTGCGTCGTTTCTTACAAAAACTCGCTTGCTTGTTTTCAAATCTTGATTAATGAATACTGATTTATTATTTCTGTGTGATTGCATTTCGGTACATTTCGACGATAAGGCTTTTGTTGATTGATTCTCGAAGTTGAGTTACGAAATCGTAATCCATTTCTTGTTTGTTTGACGCTCCTGAACTGAAGAAGTCACACGGCAGTCTTATGCTGCAGCCGTAGGTTAGCTGAGCGGCGCTAAGACTAGTGTCTGCACGCGGTATTGCTCGTAGTCCAAGTAGCACTGTAGGTAGTTCATCAATCTACTTTGTATGTTGAGATAAACGAGTTTTGAAAGCGGTTTTCAATGTACGATGCCTTCGTTCGATTATTCCGTTTAATTGAGGATGGTGTCTTCTGTATTCCCATAGTTTGAAGAAGTTTGAGGAATAGGTTGCTTTCGAAATTTATTCCTTGATCCGTTGTGATGGTTTTAGGTGATCCGAAACGAGTAATCCAATTTTCATAAATTATCTTCGCGACGGATTCGGCTGAAGTATCATCGGTAGGTATTGCTTCTGGCCATCTTGTTGTTCTGCCGATCACTGTTACGAGGTAACGATGTCCTTGCGGTGAAGTAGGTAATGGTCCAACGATGCTGTTCTATTTCTAAGCTGTTCGAATCTCTCCGTGGGTGGAAATGTAGCTAGGCTACTTGATGTATGCCTTTTTACTTTGCATTTTTGGCATTGAATGCATTGCTTCGCCCAGTTGCCAACATCCACTTGCAATGAAGGCCAAAAGAATTTTTCAGTGATGAGTTTTCTTGTTGTTCTAACACCTGGATGACTAATGTTGTGCAGTGTATTAAAGACTTCGCGACGACATTCTTGTGGTAGTTATGGTCGCATGGTTGTCGTTGAGGCTTCACAGTATATAGGTAGATGCGTCATTGACATTGTAACTTGCTTGATGGACAGGTTACCTTGATTCGATAGATGTTTTATGTTGTCGCTATCTCGGTCTTGTGCTGCGGCGATCTTATGATAGTCGATTGATGTAGGGCACGTTATACTGTCGATTGGTATGCTACTGAGTGCGTCGGCGACTATGTTGTCCTTTCCGCTGATGTGACGTATGTCGGTCGTGAATTCACTTATGAAAATAAGTTGTCTTACTCTTCGTGGTGTTTTCGATAGCAATGGTTTCTTTGGAAGTACATATGTTAATGGCTTGTCGGTAAAAACTATCAGGTTTCGACCCTCGAACGTTTTTCTGAAGTGCTTGATAGCCATGCAAATAGCGAGTAGCTCTCGGTCGAATGTACTGTAGTTACGTTGAGTATCAGAGAACTTCTTCGAAAAATAGCCAAGTAGTTACCATTTCCCATTGCTGTATTGTTGGAGGACGGCTTCTGCTGAGAGATCGAACGCGTCGCTGAAGATAGCAAGGGTTGCTTCGTGTGATTGGTGAGCGAGTAAAGCTGCATTTTGGATCGCAAATTTACAAGCTTCAAATGCCTTCGTGGCTTCATCGTTCCATTCGATTGACGTCTTATCTTTTTTCTTCGTGTTGTGAAGTTAGGCGTGAAGTGGTGCTTGGATTGGATTTTGGATTCTTTATTTTTGACTGCAGATTTGTTTCTTTTTATTTTTTTAACTCATATAAGTAAAAATGTCCTCCAGACCGAATTTCGATCAGGGTTTCCATAGATACTAGCCATCTGCGCAGGACATTATTGTAGTGCCCAAGTGTATGCGCAAGCACAGGTGCACTCTATATTCCCTCTCATAGTCCGATGGGTTACGGTAAGTCAACACGAATGGAGAAAGATCAATCGCAGGACCGACGGTTTTGTGCGCTTTCTGAGGCACGGGGTGAAACATCGCCAACTTCCTGACTCCGGGCTACTACTGAGAATTCTTTGTCACATAAACCCAATAAACTATTAAACTAAAGAACATCAGTAGCGTATATTACCACTACAACAAAAAGGAAGCTCATATAAAGATGGTTGCAGTAAAGAAAGAAGTCAAATCATAAAGACCGTATGGGGCGCTGTAAGAATGTCCTAATTCCTGATATAACCTAGAAAATTAAAAACTTTTTTTTGTTTACCCGCCTACCAAGCGCAGCAACTGTGACAAGTATTCTCTTTTTGGATAAATTTTGAGGGATTGTAGTGATTAATAATTTAGGAAGTTCCCATCAGTTTTACGATATAAGACCGGGATAACATTAAAGGCATAGAATCGGCCAGTTTTTAGTAAAACAATGTGAGTATTCACCGCATTTACAATCACTTACATCAGTATATAAACTCCTTGTAAGCGGATGGTATCATTTATCTCAGTTTGACATACGCTGAGCCACGTTAGACAGAGCATTATCTTCACTCGATGCGCTCAACTCTCTGTCACCTCGTGGATCTTAATGTTCGAATATAAAATTTACCCTTCCTTATTTTATTTTTTTCATCCATTTTGTTTGTGACAGAAAAAAGGTTCAGTTCAGTTCAGTTTTGTCTTTATACTTTTTCTTACGTTAGACGAACAAATAACAAACGCTTTCAGATGTGATGCTGCGGAAACTTATTTCATATAACGAGTGGTTGTTAAAAAAATATTTTCTGTATTTTTGTATAACAGTTTTAATGTGATTTGATTGTAAAAGCAATACTGATGTTTTTCTGTGTTTTATTATAAGTAATAACAAATATAAATTTATTTTAATTTATTTAGTAAATAATTTATTTGTGTATAATAATGTCTACATATAAATAAAATTAAATTGATTGTCTATATATATATATATTGGCATTACTAACTTACCTCACCCTCAGGAGGTTATTTACATCCCATTAAGATATAAATATTTTTTTTTAATTTTGTCTCTCCGTCTTTCTCTCCGTCTGTCTATTCGGACTAATCTTCCGATTGGCTAAACCGAATGAAACTTTATGAACAGGTGCAGAGTAATGCCATGAGGAATCTAAGCTATATTTTCCGGATAAACTTGAACATTTTTTTTAATCTTTATTAATATAAAATACACAGATTTAAAATAATAATAAACATCGCCAAACTGTACAACTCTTTTGTCATACATTAATATGTATTTTTTGTTAGATACATACTTACCTTTGGTTATTTACTACAATACATATCTCTATCTTTAATTAATACTTATTATAGGTAGTACATTATACTTTTCATAGGAATGTATTTTTCAGTCTTTTCTTTAATGTTACAGTGCTTATGTTTTTGGACGTATCTTTTATAAAATCTAATCTGTTGTACACTAGCGGAGTTAAATATTACCTAGTTCTCTTACCATAATAGTTTCTTATATGTGGTATCACATATTTACCCTTCTCAACTTGCCTGGTATGATATTTATGCGTTATAGGTTGTTTAAATATATTTATTTTATATTGTTCTAAAGCAATTAGGTAATCTACCTTTTAATACACTGGAAGTATTTTACATATATTAAATAATTTGTCATAATTTTTTTTACACTGCAATTTTACTTTTTTACTTACTAAAAACTTAAGTAGTCTAATCTGTAAATGTTTTATACGATCTAACTGTGTTTTGAATGTTAGCCCATAACTGCTTGATCCACAATTGATTATCGAGTCAGCCAGTGCATAATACAGTACGTACGAGTACAAGACTTTTCGATTAATGTAATTGCTTAAGTGAAAGAATCTACCCAGTATTGATTGATTGCTTGCTTTTGCTTAAACGAAAAACTGATAAAATCAATGTTCGTTGATTATCTTTAGTCTAAATATTGCAATATTAATAAATTCTATACAGGCAAAGCCGGGGTGGTTTGCTAGTTTAAAATATTTTCTTTTGTTAGTTTTGTTGTCCGCTGTCACGTTTAGCAAATGCATTGGCGCTTGGCAATTTACTTATTACTTCTTTTTATCTTGAAAGTCAACAGCTGGGCTCGAGTCTCTCCGGACACAGGGAATTGTGATGTTGAATTTGTCATCACCATGACATTCTTGAACTTTTAAAACTGCTGCCTGTCATCGAACTTAATATTTTACGTCTGTGCGTAAGCAAATTGGTTATACCGCCATCTGTCTGAAGCATTAAGATTTTTCTGATATTTTTCGTAGTTGCCTGTTACTACAACTACGGTATGAATGGAATACCTTACGACGCCTCTACTTGGAATTTTTTTTAACCATAAAGCATAAACAAACTCAATTATCTTCAGAATGGCCTCAGTCTTAACATTCGTAGCATCTAATTAAATATAATTAAATAATAAACTCCGAGTCTTTAACTTTAATTGTAATACGAATGGGTTGAATCGACCGGAGAAGGACCTCGCTTTCATGAAATACCCGCGTAGAATAGCAGCTTAACACTGTTGATATGGCGAGTGAAGAAAACCGGAAGCACTTTTCACTGAAAACGAGACATTTCATTTTAGTGCTCAGAGGAGATGAGACGCATCTGCATTTTAATTTTTAATCGAGAATAGATGTCGACGTATATGGGCCTTAGCATCTAGCATATAAATTATTAAAATAATAACACTATTATTGTTATTTATAAATTATTATAATAATAACACTATTACTCATTCATCTATCAATCCATTACAGCCAACAGTCCAATTATGAACATAGACCACTCCCATGGATTGCCTCATATGGAATATTTGCCACAGTTACCTTGCTCGACAAGCAGGTTGACAACCGCAGTTTTATATAATATTGACTTGTTATCAGTAAGACGCTGCTGCTCATCTCCTGTCTCAGTTTCCATCTGTAGTTTCTTACGACGCCCGTGTGACCATAAGGACACTGAACACACTTACAATTATAGCTACACTTACAATTACACCATCATTATTATGTTTATAAAAAACATTTTGTATAAATATATTTGTGCAAAAAATTAAACACAGTTTGTCTCATGTTGGATTTGAACTCCTGGTGTTATACGCACAATCCTTACCCTAAGTGAAACAAAACACAAAGCTTTTACTATCACGTACTAAGACATTTCATATTTTATAATGTATGAACATTTGCTATAAAACAGTTGCCGACAGACCACGTTCTCAAGATTACGTAGTGACTTAACCGCCTCAATAATGGGACTTTATTTCAATCGGAGGTAGAAACGAATCGGTTGATATTATATGAGAGCGTTCACAGAATACTAACGACTTGCGATAACCGCTGACTTACTACCGTCTTGTTACCAATATTTACACTATTTAATCCTTTTACGGAAAAGACAGGGGAGATCAACAGCCAAGTAAGTTTATAGCTCGTTCCGCTTTCCAGCCAAATTTAAAAAAAGAAGAAGTCTACAATTCAAACATATGTTCCTTTATTGTATGTTGAAGCGATATTTTCGTTAATTAAGACTCAATTTTGACGCCTTTTTTAATTAATTAGGTTATACCCATATATTCTCATTTAAATTTAGAGAACAAATTCTACCCCCAAAGGTGACAAATAAACAACTTCTATTTTAGCATTTTGAAGTTTTAGTTTAAGCAGTGGCATTTTATTTATTTATTTTGCAAATATAGGTGAAAATATCCTCTACAGAGGGAAATAAAACCAGAAGATGGGCAGCAATTTAAAAAATAAGATAATTGCGACTGCCAGCCCGCGCGCGGAGCAACCAATGCAAATATTCCTCCACCGCCCCTCCCATGAGGCGATCTATAAGAGGCTTATATACATCAGTGCACTTTTGATAGGTTTTACAGTAACAGTAATTCAAAAACACAGGTACTCTTAACGTGTAGTGGCAGTGTAAGAGTTTTATGACCCATATCGTCCCATGAGTGTCGTAAGAGGCGACGAAGCAAAACAAACCAGAAAATGAGCACCACCGTCTTTCTAAAAGCAACCAAAAAATAAATACTGCGACTTGCCAACCCGTCTGCCAAGCCTGGCAACTATGGCAAATATCCTCCTTATGAGGCAGTCTATGGAAAAGGCTTATGTTCGTAAGTGGACTGCTGTAACGGTAACGGTCATTCGAAATACATTACAAAAGACTACCAATTATAATTATGTCTTTTTAATTAAATGTAAGTGTATTAAGTCAATTGGTACAATATTAAAACTGCTGTTTAATTATTACATCTATGTTAAATTAATGACATTATTAATAAAATATAATTGGCAAATACAACACCTACAAGTATCAACTGTCGTCATAATTGAAGATACAACGATATTTAATTTGCCGAGTGCATGTGGGATTAATACGATTACATGATTCGTTTTCTTTACATTAGGCATAGCATCATTAAATAAATAATTCATCTAGGTTAAGATAATAACAAATTAGACTAATTTGAAATGAAATTAGTACGGGCTTTACTGACATTTATTTTTGCTGTCTTTATTGTATAATACCAAGAATAGAATATGAAAAATTAGTATTGTCTGATATGTCTTATTAAAGTAATAATGTCCTCCAGACCGAATTTCGGACAAGGGGGATATTCTCAACAGAGACAGGCCGTCTACGCAGAACAGGACAAACGAGCGCACAGTCCACCTGATGGTAAGTGATACTGTTGCCCATAGACATTCACATTTATCCTGAAATAAGGACCGAAATGCAAATGTGTTGTCATCCCTGAGGAGTAAGATAGAATGCTCCGATTCCAAAATTCCATTCCATGCGTGTGTGCTCTCTCGCACGCGCTGTATGCGCAAGCACAGGTGCACTGAGACTGGAAATGAGGTGATTACCACCATGCAAGTTCTATGAAAATTCATGTTATATATGTAAATGTTCAAAGCTGTTATAAAACAATATAACATCTTTTCAAAATTTCGAATTCATCGAAATTTTAAAATCGAAAATTTGTCAACCAAATTGGCGACCTACTGAAAAAGGGCCAAATTAAGAGTACCTTTAACCAACGAGCACGTATGCGTAGGTATATGAATGTATGAGAGGTGTGTCAGGATCGTGCCAAATGGAAGGCTGTAGTCTCTGCCTACCCCTCTGACGTGAGTGGCGTGAGTGCTTTTATTTATAAAAGATATTCCCGCTGGGTTTTTTGCTGGTTGTTCTGAAGACAGAAGTATTTTCCGAGTCAGTGGTTAAATAAAAAAAATTCAAAATTAACAAATGACTTTCAATAATTATTATGTAATAACATTTACTGAATAAAATATTCTATTCTATTCCATTCTGTTCTATTCTATTCTATTCCTTCACTCTCATAGTCTGATGACAGTTCCGGTCATTCGTCAAGCACATTCAGCCATAGTCAGGCGGTGGTGAACAACCGCCATCTTTCGGCCCTACCAGGGATTCAAACCCGAGACGTCGTGATCAGCAATCGCGCTTTCGCCACTAGACCAACTGGCAGTCAATTTGTTAGCAGTTTATTTAAGAACTAAATTTTCGTCTGTCGGTAGATTTGACCTTCACAAGAACTTTTTTTATTATTCTAAGTCAGCGCTTAGCTACAATCTCACCTGATGGTAAGTGGTGATGTAGCCTAAGGTGGTGCAGCGCACTGACTTAACAAAAGCCTATTCACTTTTGCCTTTAACGTCCATACTGAAATCCGATGGAAGATCAAATGCTGGCAACTTATTCCACTCCTTTGATGTACGCATGATGAACGACGTAGCAAACCGTTTTGTTCGAATGCGTGATCAGTCTACAATGAAACGGTGCAGACTGGCCGAACGTCTAGTTGTCGGTAGTATTTATTGTTCGTACCCTGACCCTGACTATCAGGTGGATAATTATTTTGTTTGACAATTTTATACAGCAGTAACGTTGACAAACGAGTAGTTACTCTGACTGATGGTAAATGGTTGCCGTGACCTATAGACACCTACACCTATCCTTAATTAGTACTAAATTGCAGATGCATTATCACATCTAAAAACTAAAGGAAATGCCTTTTTCCAGTTAAAGGAATGGTGAATGTCGAGACCCGAAAGGTTTACGTCACTCAGCATTCAATATACAGCTGCCTTAAGCTGCTATTTCACGCTGATGGAAAAAAGCGGTCTCTTCACGGTTTATTGCTGTCCTTATTGTATTTAATTTTTCAACAAAAATAGTATATAATATTAACAAAAGCCTTGTGGTTCGCGTTAATTGTGTTATCACGAACTCGACCAAAGTTTTTAAATATTCGTTTATTTTTTTTTATATACTAAACAGAGATCTCAACGTACAGCCATTTGCTATTTCTTTTGTCCTAGACACTATCACACTCATAACTCCGAACCTTCTTGTTACTTTACGAATTTCTTTTATTTATTATAGAAAAAATAAGTTTCTTTTGGCTGAATAATTATAAAAGTGAGTTTTCAGATATAAACGGCTAGTACATATGAATATTAAACTATAAAAAACCACTCGTCGTATTCAATGTCGGCGCTAAGTCACTCATGAATATAAGGCACATCATAGATGGTGATAAATATGTATCGGTTGGTTTTTTTTTAAATTAGAAACTAACACGCCCTCATCACCAATATTGCTTTGTTATTTATAACGATTTCTCGTAACTTGCATCTTAATAAAGAAAGAAGAAAGAAAAATGTTTATTCTGACGCAAACCAGAGACGCACAGACCAATATAAATACATTTAGAACTTCATTAAACGTTACCGGCTATTCAAGTCCATAGGTTGTCTCATAGGGGGACTATTAGCCAAAAAACGTGTTTGCTAACTCTCTTGCAGAGCATTTAAGTCGGTTAGGAAGATGCTAGAGTTCCTAATTTCCGAATTTGTTTTCATATGTGGTGAAAACACAACGCTGATTTCTTTGGAAATACAGCCTCTGAATAAATTAACATGGAGAAAAACTAGCTCATGCAAAATATTAATTCGGAACTGTATCCACTGTTACTCAAAATAACAGAAGTCACAAAGAAAACAGATAAAGAAAATAGCAAACCAAAGTTATGTAAGACTGACTTACCTATTTAAATTTAAAAAAAAATACAGGTAAAAAATATAAAATCAAAAACTACCTGATTTCTACTTCTTAAGTATGTAAGAATCCAATACTGGACATAAACACCTACATTTGTAGCCAAGATTAGTTTACCACCATCCCAGGCCCCAGACGTCACCTTTGACACTGCCCTCCAAAACCAGCCTCGATAACCACGCCTGACATAAACAAGCACATAGATCACCTGATGGTTAATGGTTGATGTAGCCTATAGACATCTAAATTTATCCTCAACTAAGAATCAAACTGCAGATGCGTTGTCCAGTAAAAGGGGTCTACGGTTCTCTACACTCACCCTATGGAACACAGCAGCATTAGGCTGATATTTTACGCTGATATTCTGTGAATATGATCGTTCCCTGATCAGGCCAACCCATTCATGCTACAACAATATTATAGCTGCAATGTAGCTCTACCACAAGATGCGAGATGTTGATACCGCCATCTATCGAAAGCCATAAAATCATTCTGGTATTTCCCATAGTCGCCTCTTACGTCACCCACGGTATGAAATATGGTGATAACTATCTTACAGCGCTAACAGGCGCCAAACGTCTAACAGCCTAATGCGTAAATAAAATAATTGTTTTTAATTAAAATATTTGCATCGACCGACGTTTTTTACAGCAGTGTATGATGGTAAAGCCAGAATAATATCAGACAGAGATTATTGAGAGTATTAGACTCTCTCACTCTTAATCTTGCACAGTGGCCAGCACAGTGGCCCAGGTTAGCTGATTGAAGGGCTCAGCATTTCGGGATATAAAATTCAGTCCCCGCCTTTAACTTTTTGAATAAGGTTAGGTAAGATCTAAAAAACAAAAACGTAACGGACACTGTAACGCGAAAAGTTCGGAACGGAGATCATCGGTACACACTTCCACCAATTTTATACCAAATTTATATTTTATAAGAAGTTTTCGAAAGCAAGGAACTGAGGAAAATAAAAGAGCGGCATTGTTGGTCTACCGACCTCGAGTAGCAGCAACCCGTGCTATACCAATAGAGTTGTTCAAACTAAACTCTTGGCTATTTTTGCCACTAAACAGCATTGTCCTTCCTACTCTATTCCGGTCTGAAAGTGAGAAGGCCAGTAAAGCTATTTATTACAGGCTCTAAGGCATTACTTCTTAGTTCTTATCGTAACGATGCATCTGGGCTTCTATCCACCAGTAAGTGGGACCACTTTCCAGTAAGTTGTCTGGTAGCTCTTATTTTGGTTCTTTAAGAATAGATATGGCAAATGGGCACAGAGTGCATCTGATGGTATGTGAATTCATTAAAAAATCTCTATTTTCCCATCACACATGTACATTAGGGTCTAATTTTATCTTCAAGTTTCAATTTTGGTATAGCTTATAGCTACATAACTATAAAAGAAGATGTTACGTATTATATTAATAAACACGCCTAGGAAGTGGGAGTAACGAAAAAGACGCGTTAAAACCGGTGATAAAAAAATTTAAAACCTTTACACAGTTTAAGCTTATTATAAAAACATTATTTATTCAAAGGTCAACAAAATGAACACTTTCCATTACGAGTCCGTCCTTAATTCATTTCCTTCCTTTCCATTTGGCTTCCTCCAAATGTATTAAATGTTGGTCAAGCTTTTCTTAAAAAACCATTAGAAATTTTAAATGAATTCGAATAAAATTATTTGCTCAAAAAGGATCTGATTAACTCATTAAGATCAGAAAAATACCAAGTTGATCCCTAAATATTCATCAGTAAAACGGTTAATTATTATAAATTTTACATTCCTTTTTGTATTTCTTCTTCTTTCTTATTAGCTCTTGAAATAGCATCAAATATATTCCATTTTATTCAAGATAGATTACAAGAATACTTATCGAAAGTCATTAAAGCTTCACCACTGGTTCCAAAAAAAGAAACTCTATCAAACATTTAAAAACAGCATGGTAGCGGTCACCTCATTCTCAGGGGTTATTATCATCACAGAGTATTTTTTTAATAGAATAGGGTGACAAACGAGCACACAGTCCACCTGATGGTAAGTGGGTGCTGCGGCCCATAGACATCTACATCTATCCTCCATTAAAAATCAAAATGCAGATGCGTTGTCACCCGTGAGGACTGAGATGGAATGCCTCGTTTCCAGTAAAAAGGGTGTCCGGTTCTCTACACTCACTATACGAAATACAGCAGCATTAAGCTGCTATTTCACGCTGGTACTCTGTGAGAGCGTGGTCCTTCCCCGGTCGAGCCGACCCATTCGTGCTACAGCTATACTACTGATATAACTGCAGCATGGCTCTACCACGTATAAAATACCACGTATTTTCTATCACAATAACTCTTACTAAAATTTGTTTTGAAAAAGAACCTCTTTGTCGTATCTTTTCAATTTCAAGGCACTCCCCTTGTTTCCACAGCCAGTATCGGAATCCTCAGCGTCGACATATCGAGTACCGTGCAGTTTCGTGGTTACTTGGAAGAGAAGGCCAAATTGGCCTCTAAAAAGCTTGGTTTGCTCAGCAGAGCTGGACAGTATTTAATGCCGGCACACCACCTGCAACTTTACAAGACGCAGGTTCGATCGCACATGGAATACTGTTCCCGTCTCTGGGCTGAAGCTCCCCAGTACCAGCTCCTTCCACTTGACCGCATCCAGCGCAGAGCGGCTCGAATCGTCGACGACCGAGTGCTTTCCAATCGGCTCGATTCACTGAAGCTGTGAAGATATGTTGCATCGCTTTGCATTTTCTTTCGCATATACCATGGAGAGTGCTCTGAGGAAATGTTCGGATTAATCCCAGCCGCCAAATATCGTGAACGCACTACGCGGCAAACGTCCCGATACCATCCACACCATCTGGATGCTTGGTGGTCCACCACTGTACGTTTCAAAAGGAGTTTTCTTCCGCATACAACCTCTCTCCGGAATAGTTTACCAACGGCAATTTTTCCGGACCGATATTACCTGGGGACCTTCAAGAAGAGAGCCTGCTCCTTTCTAAGGGGCCGGCAACGCACATGTTATTCCCTTGTTGTTGCGGTTGATCATGGGCGGCGGTAGTCACTTAACATCAGGTGAGCCGTATGTTCGTTTGCCTCCTCTTCTATATAAAAAAACTATAATCTGTTTATTGAAAGACATAAAATGACTCTAACTTCTTTATTTTTCCAGCAGGAATGGGTCGGCTCGACCGAAGAAGAATCACGCTCTAACAGAACCAGACACACTTTTTACTGGTTACGAGGTATTCCGTCGCAAACTTCGAGGGTGACAACGCATTTAAATTTTGATTTCTAATGGAGGATAATGTAGGTAACTATGGGCCACAGTATCCACTTACCATCAGTTAGGTTATGAAAAAATATAGATGACGAACGGTTTTAGTAGGCTTCTTAAAATTATGTAATATTAAGGGTTTCCGCTTTCTCTAAATTATTTAATTTTTTTTACGTAAAAATGGTTTTACACTAAGCAAATACTTAACAATAGGATCAAAAGATGTACACACACATCAATGTAGTCGAAACAAATTAATCAATGTTATTGATACTAGAAAAGTGACGATATAATGACGGGGTGCATACCATGAACTCAAAAAGGTCGTGAATTCGAATCAACTTTTCGACTACTGTCGTGGACCACTCCTAACACAAGCATTTTGAGCTTACCAGGGGCTGTAGTCCCGATACAGATAGCGACGATCGCAAAAAAAAGTCACATACCGTAACGATGCTTACCATAAATGCAAGTCTTTACAGCTGAGATAGCGAACAAAATCGTTCATTATCTTAACTTTAGGACGTCGTTACGCTAACGGAAAACATATTTATAGTTTAATATTTCCTTTAAAAAACATTAACAGTTAAAAACTCCTAGAATCATATGGATAATTGGGAAATATAACTTTTTTAATTAATTGCTTTTCTTTGAAAATTGTACCTCATCTTATAAAAACATTTTTCGTAGTAACTTACAAAAAACGGTAAAGCGTTTTTAAGAATTGTGCTAACTTGTTCAATATCAAAGGACAGATTTTGCCTCCTTGCAACACTATGATAGTAATGTTGAATTTGTCAATGTCGACTATGTTTACATAACTTCTTGCTTGCAAAAATAACATTAATTTGCTAAAAAAAATTCGTGGCACATATCCTGTCCTTTTCGTATCATGTGCATGATATTTTCAATCCAAGGGGACAGGTTTTGAGCCGCGTTAAGAAAGAACAACCTACAACACCTATTTTTAAATTTGTCTTTTGAATGTTGTGTTTTGAATGCTTTGTTTAGAGACGATGGAATTTGTACATTTTGATTATTTACTTGTATGCTTATTGCAGACGTAAGAGTACACCACGGATCACGAGGAGGCCATTTTTGTTTACTAGAAAATTTACCAGCCTCCAGGGCAAGGAAAATTTTAATACTGGCTAAAAGTAGAGAAAGTAGCAGACGAACTCAACCAGCTCCTCTAGTTAAGACGCCAGAGCAGTGGATAACAGTTAAGTTTTAAGACTTCAAAAGCAGGGCCTGTAATAAAGCTGCAAAGTTAAGAAAAGAAATGATACAGACTGTTAACCGAGGCATCACCATTAATCCTATGACTGAAAGAGAATTGTGTAACTCGTAGGTGTAGAGTACACATTTCGCAGCGGCTGCCCTTACTATGCTAGAAGAAGAAGTGAGTTCAGTAGAGTGCATATTAACACTTATAATAATTACTTATATACAAATTCATATACCTTATATCATCATCATCATCATCATTACAGCCTTTCACAAGTCCACTGCTGAACATAGGCCTCCCCCAAGTAATGCCACAAAGCACGGTCCTGAGCCACCTGCATCCATCGACTTCCTGCATGTCTTACCAGGTCGTCACTCCATCTAGTGGGGGGTCGCCCTACACTACGCCTACCGGTACGAGGCTGCCACTCGAGAACCTTTCTTCCCCATCGGTTATCGGTTCTTCGAGCTATATGGCCGGCCCATTGCCACTTCAGCTTACTAATCCGTTGGGCTATGTCGGTCACTCTGGTTTTACTGCGGATATCCTCATTTCTGAGTCTATCACGCAGAGAAACTCCGAGCATAGCCCTCTCCATAGCTCGCTGAGCGACCTTAAGCGTCCTCATACGGCCAGCAGTGAAGGACCACGTCTCAGATCCATAAGTCATCACTGGCAACACGCACTGGTTGTACAATCTAGTTTTTAGAGATTGAGGTATACCTGACGAAAAGATATGTCGTAATTTCCCGAACGCTGCCCAGCCGAGTTGAATCCGTCGATTGACCTCTCGGTCGAAGTTGGACTTACCTAGTCGGACTATTTGTCCCAGGTAAACGTACTCGTCAACAACTTCGAGCATAGTGCTCCCAACAACTACCGGCATAGGTGTGACATGGACATTGAACATGATCTTTGTTTTGTCCATGTTCATCTTAAGACCTATCCGTTGGGAGGCACTATTGAGGTCATTGAGCATAGTGCTTAAGTCCTCCAGCGATTCTGCCATAAGGACTATATCGTCGGCACCTTATATACCTTATATACCAAACTTCATTACATTATTTTTTTATTTTGAATGCAATTAACAATAATAAATACTTGTACTAATAATTAAAAATGTTACAGCATGAGATGGAAGCTGCGGTTGAAACAATAACAGTCACTTTCTTATCTCAACGTAAGTTTTTATAATATATTCAAAATATTATATATATTTTGTTGTATTTCAAATTTACTTACCTACCTTGTATTAAAACGAAAATTTAAATTCCATATGAATTTCTTGATATAGAAAGAGATAGGAAGAGAGTGAGAGAGAAAGAGAGAGAAAGAATGCATCCCTAGCACTACAAATTAGTAAGTTTGTGTTATTTTTAAAAGACCTAAACCCATACCTTTTTACATTATTATATTTAACTAATATATTTCACGTATTTAATTATTTCAGTAGCAAGTGGCAGCAGAGCAACAGCTGTTGTTTCACTACCACCCACTGAGCAACAGATGCAAGAGTTAAGTCACAAGCACCACAAATAAGTAAGATTGAGTTTTGTTTGTCATATTTATATATTTAACTTATTGCACCAAAGATTTTGTACAAAAGGCGAGCTTAATGCTATATGGCATTCTCTACCAGCTAACCTTGGGTAGAACAGAGAGTGAGTTATGGGCAGTAAAGTTGTCATGATCACATTCAATTCAAAAGTACATGCTACACATACATAAAATATATATTCACATATATATTATATACACTTACACACACACACATATATATATATATATATATATATATATATATATATATATATATATATATATATATATATATATATATATATATATGTATATATATGTATATATGTATATATATATATATATATATATATATATATATATATATATATTTATTTATTTATTTATTTATTTATTATGACACATCAACAGCATAACACACAATACATTTATATGCAAATCTTACATAAAACAAAGGCCTGGTATGTACGCCAATAAAAGACGTGTACAACATTCTCTTAAAATCTAAGACATGTTATTATAAATACGAATATTAGAAAACAAAAAAAAACACAAAAATAGTACGCAGATTATCAAAATAATTTTACAAAATTTTAAGAAATTTTAAGAACCTGCTTAGAGAGCAGATACACAGATAACTTCTTTCTCAAACTAATGCATGAGTCATGAAAAATGTCAATGTCAACAAATGCACATACCCGGTTGTATTCGGCGCAGATTTTTGATATAGGCGAATTTTTTAAGAGGTTTGTTCTACTGGCAGGGATGTAAAAGATTTTAGTAATAGGATGGCGTGGATAGTTGCATGGGATGTTAAGATTAATGCACTGAAGTAGGTCATTATAATCTACGGCACCGGAAATTATTTTTTTTAAAACAATATATTCAGCAATACACGACGGTTACAAAGTGACATCATTGCGAAATGTTTGAGACGAACGTTATAAGTGTTACGGTGGGAAATGCCCGAATAATGGAACGCAAGATGTCTAGTAAATGAACGCTGTATGCTTTCAATGCGTTGGGAATAAGTGATAAACTGAGGACCCCAAACCACCGATGCAAACTCTAGGTGACTTCGAACCAAGGCGTTATATAAAATTATTTTGGTTTTGGCTGACATAAAACCTTTAGCGTTTCGTTTTAGGAAGCCAAGCATTCTTCCAGCTTTTTGGACGGTAGCATCAATGTGAGACTTAAAATTTAATTTGCTATCCACTATTACGCCTAAATCTCGAACTTCCTTAACCTGCTCCAAGGTATCAGAGTTCATCTTATAGGAGGACGTGAAAGGTATAACCTTTCTTGAGAATTTAATATGATATGATTTTTTAGTATTAAGTATCATACCATTTAATTGACACCATGTACTAATTCTGTTTAAATCACTTTGGATGAGTTGCACGTCTACAGTAGATTTTACTGTTTTGTATATTTTTAAATCGTCAGCAAAAAGACAGAATTCGGAGTTGCGTATTTCAAAAGTTATATCATTGATAAAGGCAGCAAAAAGGACTGGACCCAGATGCGATCCTTGCGGGACGCCTGAGAACGCTATATAACTTTCTGATTTGTAACCATTCACTACCACAAACTGGAGTCTTTTTGCTAAATAAGACTGGAACCATTCTAGCAAAGATCCACATACCCCATATCTTTTTAGCTTGTTAATTAAGCGCGAGTGACAGACTTTATCGAATGCACTAGAAAAATCCATATATATAGCATCAACTTCCTGTCCTTTGTCAATTTCTTTACAGAGATACGACATAAATGATACAAGGTTAGTTTCAATCGAATGGCCCTTCCTAAACCCATGTTGATGGTCTGATATACATGTGCTTAAGTGACGCGTAATAATTATTATATATATATATATATATATATATATATATATATATATATATATATATATATATATATATATATATATATATATATAAATGTCCATAAATTTATATACAAATAACTATAAACATATAAAGTAAGTGGACTCAAATTTGTTGGTTACGGAAATATTCGTATAGTTTTCTTTTAAACACGTTTTAGCAGGTATTATGCGCAGGTCAACAGGCAATTTGTTCCAGAGGGAGATGGAAGTTAATGTAAAAGAATTTGACATAAATCCAGAATGTTGGAGAGGAGTAGACAGTAATAAATTGTGTGAAGACCGCAGATTGAGAAAATGAGTGTCACTACGGAATTGGAATCTTTCTTTTCGGTAAAGGGGTGAGGAAGAATCATTAAGAACTGAAAACAGAGAGGACAGCATTCGAAAATCTCTGCGCTGGCGTATAGTCAACCACTTTAATTGGGGGCGAAATTCTGATACGTGATCGTAATTTCGCAGACCAAAGATGAATTGTATGCAGTTGTTAAGTAACCTGTCCAACCTGCTTAGCAGCTCCTGAGAGATATTAGAAAGACAAACATCGGCAAAGTCAAATAATGGAAGAATTAGAGATTGGATGAGTAGAAGCTTAATTGATGGAGGCAGAAAGAACTTAAGACGATAGATGGAACGAAGTATGCCTGTGACTTTACGACAAATCTCGGACACCTGTAACCTTTAACTAAGGGTCGGGTCAATAATTAAACCCAGATCCTTGACACTAGTGCGGAAAGGAATTACACAGTTTTCGTAGCAAATTGATGGTAGATCAGGTATGTTAAGTTGTGACACCAATCGACGACTACCAATGATAATAGCCTGGCATTTACTAGCATTTACCGTTATACCAAATCGCTGTGACCAGTCTGAAATGCGTTGTAAGTCCTGATTAATAGCTGCAATAGCGGTAGCAATTTCAACCGAGGACGCTTGTGAGTATAACTGAAGATCGTCAGCATAGAGGTGGTAAGAACATTGAAGGTGGGTAGTTAGAAGATTGATAAACAACGAAAACAAGAGAGGAGAGAGAATGCCGCCTTGCGGTACACCTAGATATAGATCGCACCAGTTGGAAAAATCCTGACCAGCCCGAACAGCCTGCTGGCGACCGCGAAGATAAGAGGAAAACCAGTTCAGTACTGACGGGGAGAAGTTTAGGCGTGAAAGTAATCCAAGGGGTAAGTCGTGATCGACACAATTAAATGCGTTTGAAAAGTCAATAAGGACCAGAACAGTCAAACATGACCTCTCCATGCCCTCTCTAAAACCTTTTGTAACTTGAAGTAACGCTGTGGTGTTACTATGTCCCGGGCGGAAGCCAGATTGATATGTACTAAGGTAGTTGCATTTCGAAATGAAAGAGGTGACTTGTTTGTGTACCAATGATTCAAGGGCTTTGGAAAGAAACGGCAGTAAAGAAATAGATCTAAAATGGGAGGGTAGGGATGGATTGGGTACTTTCGCAAGAGGCAAGATAAAAGCTTTTAGCCATAACTTAGTGAAAATACCAGTAGAGAGGGAGAAATTGATGATGTGAGTGAGAACTGGAGTAATAATATCGAGTATGAGAAGTATCATAGGTCTACTCACCTCATCATATCCGGTTGCGGAAGATTTTACTGAAAGTATGGCTTTTCTAGTATCATCGTCAGTCACTGAACTGAAGTCGAAAGAATTACATGATTACAAAGGCATGGAATTAAGTTCCTGGAAAGTCGTAGCTTTGGTGGTCAAATGCAGACGTGATGCAGAAGAGAAGTGTATATTCAAGTCATTGAGTGAAATATTTGGGACTAGAGAATTGGAATGTGATTTTCCAAATCCCAGGGATTTAAGGAACTTCCATATATCTGCAGAAGAGGAGTTTGAAATACTATTGTATTGTATTTGTTTTTACCACTTGATTACAGCGGTTTCGTGCTCGTTTATATTGTTGAAATGTGGTACTGTTCCGATTCTTTTTAAAAATGTAAAAAGCTCGATCTCGTCTTCTCATTGCTCTACGCACTTCCTCGTTATATAATTCCGACTTATATTATATATTTTCGCTCCGCTGTTTCATCCACTATTTCCGAGATAAAAAATATCCTGCGTTAAACCAGAATATGTTCTAAGTGCCAAATTTTTAGTTTAAGTAAAAACCAAAAATCTTTGCTAACCAGCACGCTAGAGAGAATTAGTATTTCTCAATCTATCTATATTTTTCATCACAGATGTTGGCGGATGCATCTCAACTGTAATGCTCCTAAAATGCAAACGCATCACAAATCCCCACTAAAGAACACCAATTCCTTCCAAGGATGATTCGCAAGACTATTGAAATCAAAAAATATCCTTATTTCAATAGAGAAAATGGCTGTGCGCTACAACCTGCTTAGGATACTATAATTAATAAAATTAAATCTCCAGCTAAGCACACAAGTGCAGGACTTCAAGACACTATGATTTCATACTGTGATCTGCACAGTATGAACTCATAGTCATAGGAACAAAAATTAATAATTTTAATCTGTGGTAACCGCCGTTAACTATGACACCTGAACTCAATCTATGGCATTATCCAAAAAAAGTTAATATACTCGATAAAATCTGTAAAAACTAGTATAATTGAAATTTATAGTATTCGTGTAAATATAAGAAATGATTAATTACATGATGATCCTCTCGTGGAACTCCACAGAAATTTCGTACCGCCGTTGTTTTTGAAGAGATGGCCGAAGTTCACCCGCGAGCTCGGTAAACATATTGTTGCGTGCCAAAATTAATGCCTGGTACATGGCGGGTGATTATTAGCGCCTTCTTTCTTCAAGTATCAAGTAGCAGAAATAGGAGCGTCAGGATCTTTCTTGGAAATTCACTAGTGCCATCTAGTATGGAATAGCAGAACTAGCTTAACTAGCTTTCTAGAAAATTTCTTGCTAGAACTTTCGATATTCAACTCGAACATTCTAGATGCTTTCAGTAGAAATGGGTTCTATATAAGACCGTTATTGATCGCAACCCGGGTTAGTATTGAATTGGCGATACAAGCAAGGACTTAGGAGAAAAGTAAAGTGAACTAAAGTGTTAAGTGTGATTAATTATTAGTGTGTTTTAAGTTTTAATTGGTGTTCGGTAGTTAAAGTGTCAATTTTGGTAATTCAATCGACAGTTTTTATGGTCAGGAACCCTAAGTTTGTAACAATATACTTAGTAATTCTATAAATCTACGGAATTAACTATACTCTAAATCCAAGGGATTTTTACTTTCGCGCTGGTTTCGTGTGATTTGCCGCCGAATAACCATAACACGCATACTCGTATGTTCGAGCAGTGAGAAATGCCATTTTTAATACGCTTTCGCCATACATAAAATATTTGTAGTTATATATTGTTATAGGTTTTATATGAAGAGAACTCGATTTAATTCTACAGTAAATTTTTAACAGCTCAAGATCGTTACGAACACTTAGCGGGCTGTCAAAAATGGTCACTAAGATATTCGCTAAGATAACGAATAATCAAAAAGTTTTATGTTATTTGCATATTTTGCAGGTCTCACAAGAAATTTAAAAATTTAAACGGAACAGGAAAATCATAAAAATCTGCAAACAATCGACCCGTTTAAGTTTATCCGTTAAGATACATTATGGTCGGATCCTCACCATCTACTGGCGCAAGTTAATGTTCATGCAACTAACTTTAGACGCTCTCGTTGTATCGATGCCAAGTTTTTAACCATATTTATTGCTGCTTTAGTACTTTTGGCATAGAACACAATAACACTTTGTATAGTTTAAAGTAATCGACACTTCGCCCAGACGTAGTAGTATATTGTAAATATATATTATTATAATGTATATTTGTACATACAATTAAAATTTTATTGTCTGGCTCTTATAACGAAATAGCTACCATACATGAAACTCAGCTTTATTACCTCTAACCGACACTCGCATCGGGTAAAGCGGGTCATTGATAATACTATTACTCCCCGGCCAATGCAGGGGTGAAAAAATCAGAGTCAATATGCAATTAAAATTATTTAAATTTAAATTATATGCTTTTATTCTGTGGTTCACATGATAGTTAATGACTATAAACAGTTGCAACGCCACGAGAGCTGCAAGTGAGTTGCTTGCCTTTTATGCTAGTTTGATTTAAAATCACAAAACTCACGTTTTCCTTTAAAGTAAGAGAAATGGTGAAAGGTCATGTATTTATTTAGATTTTTAATTTATCAGTGGTTAGCAATTCTAATAACGTTGTACAATGTATATTCTCATAGATCCTATGGGTTAACTCTCAAATGTTGTCAACAAATAATTACTGACTGAATGACTAAATAAGCTGTGAATTTTGAAGGTTCCTTTTTCAATAGTGTGTTTAGTTCATGTCCAAAAAAAAAAGCGTTTATGTTTTGTTTGTTAGCTATCTGTATTTATTTTATTAATATGCAGTTGCAAACAACACAGCTTACTTAATATACAAACTTTAAAAAATTATCAATTACGCTCGAATTTCGATCACAAATCTGTATTTGTTAACTGTTTAAAGAGTGGTTTTATCACAAAAAAGAGAAATTATTTCTTTATTAACACTATTAGTATACCACGAACCTACCTTAACTACCTATAAAATATAAATTAAGTTATATTGTATCAACTTTATTCGTATTCGTATATTAGAATAAAGTCTACATAATATAAGAGTCATTCACATTCACAAGTACTTGTTGTACTTTATGAAATTTCGAAGTTTAATAAAGTTTGATGTTTATGACATTTGCTGTACTTCGAATATTCCGAACCTCAACAGGCCTTTTAACATACATACATACATAAACACTCACGCCTGTCACCCAGAGGGGTAGGCAGAGACTACGGACTTCCATTTGGCACGATCCTGACATATCTCTTTCGCCTCCTTTACATCCATATATCTACGCATACATGCTCGTCGGTTAAGGGTACTTCTAACGTGGCCCATTTTCAAAATATCGCCAATTTGGTCGATAAACTTTTTTCTAGGGCGTCCTTTCCCGACTCGGCCATTCACATCTTCCATATAAATTTGCTTTCAAGCATTCCTTTCTTAATCCTGGTCACAACATCATCTTGCATACCACATTTATCTCTTATCACGCAATTTCTCACCCTGTCATTCAGGTTCAACCCTAGCATATTCCTTAAAGACCGCATTTCTACAGCATTTATTCTACTTTTGTGCTTCTTCTGCCACATCCAGCTTTCACTACCATATATTAAAGTAGGGACTAACACAGCATTATGAATTACCATACGTGCCTGTTTTGACACATTCTGGTTCTTCATAATAGAGTGTAGTGCCCCGTTCACTCTATTCCCTGCATTTACTTGTCGTTCTATATCCCTATCATATCTACCATCCCTGCTAAATACACATCCCATATACACAAACTCATCCACTTGCTCAATTAACTCTCCTTCTATTCTTATTTCACATACCGTTTTGCTTTCTTTTCTTTCAAAAACCATCACTTTCATCTTACTTGCGTTCACTTTCATTCCCCTTTCTTTTAATTCCCAGTTCATTAATGTAACCATCATTTGCAACTCTGCCGCCGATGACGCAAATATGACTTGATCATCGGCATACAAAAGGCATTTGACGGTTAACTCGCCCATTCTTAACCCACATTCTTCATCTTTCAAAGTTTGCAAACACCGGTCCATAAATAGGTAGGAACCTCCCGAACACACCGTGTCCGGTGAGGACCTGCGTCAGGCGGAAGGTGAGGATGCCGTGGCGTCTCTCAAGCCACTCCTCAAAGAGGGTCTTATCGCCGCTATAATGGCGTGCCCAGCACAGTGTTGCGACAGTCGCTCTCTCCATGTCGCCATGAGATCGTGCCGGAAGTCTGTCCGCTGCGCCACAACTTGCCGCGGCAGCGGGGTTTCTTCCCGGAATAGTGCCTCCGCGCGCCATTCGTGCAGGTGCGCGAGGACTATCGCCTCCAGATCCCATGGCGGCAATCCGGCGGTGAGGCTCGCCGCTCCGCGGGAGATCGTGCGGTAGCTGCGAACCATTTTCATGGCAACCACCCTTTGGGGCGCGTTCAGGTGGTGGGCGGCAAGCTGCGCCAAACCACGTGCCCACACCGGGGCCCCGTAAATGGCCATGGACCGCACGATCCCCGTGTAGAGCCTCCGGCAGGAGGCGTTTGGCCCCCCCAGGTTCGGCAGGAGCCGCCTGAAGGCAGCCCCGGTTCGTTCCAATTCGGTAGCCAAACGTCGGAAGTGGTCAATGAAGTTCCATCGGCCGTCTAGGACGAGTCCTGGGACGCTGAAGTCGTCAACTCGACGCCGATGGATACCCCTCCTACCATTACTGAGGATCCCGGTGGTGGCCTGTTCCGAGGATCATGGAAGTGCATGGCCTCGGAATTGTGCAGAGCCACCTCGAGACCCAGATGCCGAATCCTCTCAACGACTATCGCAACCCCGCGTGTCATAGTTTCCGCCGCCGCCTCGTACGGCCCCCCTTGTGCCAGTACCAGCGTGTCGTCAGCGTAGCAAACTACGATGACGCCGGTAGGGTGGTCGGCGCGCAGCACCCAATCGTAACCGATGTTCCACAAAGGTGGGCCCAGAACCGAACCCGAACCATGACATCTCTCGCCGGTTCCACTCACCGTTGCGACCGGGGTATGATGACGGCCCTGTCCGTCAGATAGTCCCCGACTATACGACGGAGATAGGTCGGCATCCGGTGATACCGGAGTGCCTTCCTAATGCAGCTCCAGGGCAGTGGAGTGGAGTTGAAGGCGTTGGCGATGTCGAGAGACACCGCCAAGCCAACCCCCCTCTGGCCACTGCATCCCCCGTCGTAAGGGCTCTCACGCGCATGATGGCGTCCACCGTAGAGCGCCTCTTGCGGACACCAAACTGGTGTTCCGCAAGATCCGGCCCCGTCCCCGCAAGGTGCTCGACGAGGCGGTTTGCAATGACTATTTCAAAGAGCTTGCCCACCTCGTCGAGCAGCACCACGGGCCGGTATGCGGACGGAGAGTCCGCAGGGCGCCCCGGCTTCCGAATGAGGACCAGCTTCCCCGTCTTACAACGAAGCGGGAATTGGCCTCTCTCCAAGCATGCGCTTAGGAGCCCCTCTAGTCGGGGCCCAAGAGCCTCCGAGGCCAGGACCAAGGCTTTGCCAGGCAAGCCATCGGGTCCTGGGGCGGTATTCCTGGCCTTGAGCCTACGTACCGCCACTCTCAGCTCTACCCCGGTCCCTTCCGGGATGTCGTTGTCGTCGTCCTGGTGGTCCGCTTCCAACACCGCAGGTGGCGGAGCCATAGGCGGAGGCGGGTGTTCCCCTCGCGCAGGGAACAGAGCGCTCACCACGTCCTCCACGAGCTGGGGCCGGAGACTCTGCGTCAGCGGGGGGGCCCAGGTGCGGAGTTTATCCCGCACCATCTTGTAAGGGCGCCCCCACGGATCTCTGTCGAGAGTCTCCAGCATCTCCTCACGGGCCCGATCCCGGGCCCGCAGGACAGCCTCCCAGAGGGCGGTCTTTGCCGCTCCGTATCCCTCGTACAGCTCCGCCTCAATGGCAGCCACATTCGGTGGACGAATGCAGAGCCTGCGATGCCTGGCGTACAGGTGCCGCACGGCGACACACGCCTCGCGCAGAGACGTCAGCTCACGCGACCACCAATACACCTGACGCCGGGCGCTTCCTGGCCGGACGCGGGGCATTGCCACGTCACATATCTTGGATCTGGCCTCCTGGAACCACCCTACCTCATTATTGACGTCGGCAGGCCTGTCCGGTGATGACACCCAGGCCTGTACGATCGAGGCTTCCAGGAGGAGCTCCCGGTCCAGCTGCTTCAGCGCCCAACGCGGACCACTCGCGGCCTGTTAGACTGGCGCGCTCGAGGGCTGGGTGGAGACGTCAAACCGGATGTACCGGTGGTCGGAGTAAGTCTCCACCCCCTCCATGACACGCCAGCCAATGGCACGTGGCGACAGAGCGGGGCTAGCGAACGAGATGTCCACCACCGCCTCGCCCCGCATCCGCACACACGTGGGGACAGAACCCCGATTTAGGACGACCAGGCCTGTCTCCAGAGCCCAGTCTTCCACCATCCTACCCCGCACATCTGTACGACGAGAACCCCAAGCCAAGTTTTTGGCATTGAAGTCCCCGGGGACAAGTACGGGGAGGGGATAACTTCTCTCAGCTCTGCAAGAGAGTTGTGGAGCTCGGCGAGAGATCGGTTCGGGGAGAAGTACACCTCCACAACAAAGAACTCCCCGAACCGTGCTGCTACGCACCCCTGAAGCTACACAGCCCTGTCTGATACCTTTTTGGATGCTAAACCAGTCCGAGTAGACCCCATTGATCCTGACACAAGCACTAAAGTCCCTATAAAGAGACCTTGATGCCTGTATCAAACCAGCGCTCAACCCATATGAGTTCAGTGTTTGCCATAACACATTCCTGTCCACTCTGTCATAAGCCTTTTCCAAGTCCATGAACGCACAAAAACTTTCTGGTTTTTGGCCAAAAACTTCTCCGCAATCATGCGCATGGAAAAAACTTGATCTGTACACCCCGTTCCCTTTCTAAAACCCGCTTGCACATCCCAAATTTTTTCATCAGTTTCTTTCATAACTCTTTCAATTAACACCTTAGCATACAGTTTACCCACAATACTAAGCAAGCTGATACCGCGGTAGTTTTTGCAGTCCTACTGTGACCCTTTTCCTTTTTCCTTTTAAATTAAGTATTTAAACGTTTTATCAAAAATTGATCGTAGATTGAACGGTGTCTAATTATTTCTATTTTAGTATGTCAGTAAAGCTGTAAACAGTAGAAATTTGTACGCTTTTACAACAAATTCCCAAAAAATATGCAGGATTTATCAAAAAGTATAAAATTTTTACTAAGCAAAAATTGTTTATATTTTATTAAATATTATTATTATTATAAAAAAGAGTAGATGCTTGAGAATAACTCCTGGGAATGAGGAGTTTGCTAACATGTTGCTTCTAAATGTTCTCATACATGATTTTATAAAATACTAGCGTTCCTCCCCGACTTTGCACTGGTGATTTCTGGATCTCGACAGTAGTGTCACCTACCGGGTCCAATTGAGTTTTAAACCATCCAGGGGCCCATTTAAATACATACAAAAATGTCATCCAAATCGGTCGAGCCATTTCTTTGCGAGACTAACGGCCAGAAATTCATATTTATATATAGAGTTTACATTGTAAATTAATTTAAAAAAAATTCCACCGTGTTTCATGCCAGTTATTTTCAGGATTGAAGTTTTTCCGAACCAGTGGTAGTTATCTATATTGAGTAGATATTATTCTACTCTATTAGATTTGTAAACTTATACTAATTACCGCCGAATTAACATTTTTGAATAGATCTACGTAGGATGAGTTTGTATCGCATATCGCGGTAATTGCTTGAGTTTGGATTTATATTTGTTAATCACGGGATCATCTTAATTTTCTACCTCTGTAATAAGTAAGTAAATTCATAAAATGAACATGCAATAAAAAAAATTGGCCGTCACGGTCTCCAGGCAGATATGGAACATCAAAGTTGATGGAAGAATTTATAATTAACGAAGACCAATACAGAAGTATGGAGTGCAATAAATAAAAAGAAATAAAAAGTATAACACTTTGTATATCATATATTCGAATTGAAGGCACACGCAATACTAAATACACACAGTGAAGCAACGAAGTGGGATAGAGGAAGCATGACGGCGTAAGCGAGAGTCATGCCGTTTGGCGTCATGGCATACGAGTCGATTTTACTGCAAAGACACATTAATAATGACCTTAATGTAAGATGTAATTTGATCTTAGACTTTATGAGGAATAATTGTTGTGAGATCGACGATAAACAAGGTGTTTTGAAATGTGGACAGGAGGAACTTTTTATGGAAGGTGCGTTACCAGGGACCGTGTACAGCATTAAGAAGATTGTTCTTCCGCCGAGATCGGAAACGATTGTTCCGGTTAGTCTTCCCCGAAATGCTGGGCAAGCTCACCGGTGTGTACTTGTGGAAAGGGTAAACAATGACCTTCCATGGAAAGTAGCTCGAACCTTGGTCAGAACCACTGACATCTCAAGAATACGTGTGCTGAACCTTTGCGACCTGGAACAGATTATAGAAAAAGGCACACTGGTTGGCACTTGTGAGGAAGTGGATTGGTTACGTCGGTGCCAATATATATCGAGTGGGACCCCCGGCAAGGATTCAGGAACGAGAGTGACCACACTTTTGGAAGACTGTCGCAGTGTTCTCTCCCCGAACTCTCACAGTAGGAAGATCCGGACATCAAGCCGATTCTGGAATGGATAAAGGCCAGTGCTCCCAAGCCCAAGTGGAGTGACGTCTCAGCGATGAGTTCGACCACTAAAAGCTATTGGGCTCAGTGGGACAGCTTGCTGCTTCAGGATGGAGTTCTGTGTCGTAAATGGGAAAACGTTCGGGGAGACAGCTGTCATTTGCAAATGGTTGTCCCTAAAGCTAAAGTACCGGATGTTCTACAGCTGTACCATAATGATTGTTCAGGAGGCCATCTGGGAGTTAAACGAACTCTACTGAAGATCCGAGAACGGTTTTACTGGGTCCACTGTCGAAACGATGTCGAGGACTGGTGTCGCAAATGTACAAGTTGTGCGGCTGTAAAGGGACCTCAGACTCGTAGTAGAGGTGCATTGAAGTTGTACAATGTTGGTGCACCATGGGAGAGAATAGCCATTGACGTGGCGGGGCCGTTTCCGGAGAGTGAAAGCGGTAACAAGTATTTCATTGTTGTGATGGATTACTTCACTAAGTGGCCAGAAGTCTTCGCCATTCCAAATCAAGAAGCTTCAACAGTTGCAGATAAACTAGTTCATGAAGTCTTCTGTCGTTTTGGAGTACCTTTAGAGATTCACAGCGAACAAGGAAGGAATTTTGAGTCTCAAATATTCCAGGAAACTTGCCGAGTTATGGGTACTCATAAAACAAGAACGACTTCTTATCACCCGCAATCTGATGGAATGGTGGAACGATTTAATCAGACATTGGAGAGGTACCTAGCAATAGTTGTAGACAATCGGCAACGAGATTGGGACAAGCACATACAACCGTTTTTGTTGTCATATCTAAGTTCTGTTCACGAAAGTACAGCAGTGACACCAGCTTTCGCAAACTTTGGAAGAGAATTACGGCTGCCTGCGGACCTGATCACCGGGATACCACCTGATGCCCCACGCAGTATAACCGATTATGCAAATGACTTGCGGAACAAAATGAATGACATTTATGAGCACGTCAGACAATCGGGCCAGCAAATGTCTGAGAAAATGAAAACCCGGTACAACCGCAAAATGAACAATAAAGGGTTCAACGAAGGTTCATTAGTGTGGTTGTACAATCCAGTCCGCAGCAAAGGGAAATCTCCTAAGCTTCAAGCTAAATGGGACGGCCCGTACCGGGTTGTAACCAGGATCAACGAGAGCGCAAGAGGGACTCCTAAGATCGTCCATGTGGATCGCTTGACGCGTTATTATGGGACCGATAATGCTCGGGACGAGCATGTCTTAGGAGGGGGCAGTGTTACCCGCTCCAGTCGACGACACAACTAGCGCCATCTAGTGTCAGGAACGAGAGCGAGGGGAGCGTTGCAGTTTATGACATCACAAGTCTTTCGACCGACAGCGCCACCCGAAGAACTAGAAAATCTGTACTCGAACTCTCGGTACCTTGCGCGTGTTTACTTGAACATTCCGGATATTTTGCTAATTTAAATAAATAGGTGGCGCAAGATGCGATCGAGACAGAGTTGAACTCGGCGACACAAGCGAAGCTTCGGAGCGGAATTAAGTGAATTAGTGTGTTTAATTATTAGTGTTTTAACTTTAATTTGTGTAAAGTAAATTAAAGTGTTAATTTAGGTAATTTTATCGGCAATTTTTATTGTCACGAACCTCAAGCTCGTAACAATACGAAACACAGCTGCACTATCCTGCTATTATACTCTGGTGTTTTGATTGACACGGAAAAGGCATACGCTCTTACAAAATACTAGCGTAAAATAGCAGCTGAAGCTGTTGCGATTCATATAGTGAGTGTAAAGAACCGGAGACTTTTTTACTGAAAACAAGGCATACTATCTTAATACTCAGGGGTGACATCGTATCTGTGTTTCGATTCTCCTGTACGCCAAGCCATGCTCACTTTCGATCGCGCAATACCAACCTTACGCCCGCCAAGTAGTGATCGAATTAGATCAGAATTATGTAAACATGTCTACCTATGAAAAAACTATTTTTTCGTTTTAAACAAAACCAAAGACACTATGCAATAGATATTAGTATCAAAGACAAAGATATGCTCTTTTATTTTAAACCATAACCTGGCAATGTTTCTTAGAAAAAAAAAAAAAGAAATCACTCTGAACTTCCGGCGTTCCACGTGTCACTTTGATGAAGGTCCGTCCGTCTTTTTTATAGAATTTTATATTTGTGTCTGGACTAAAAACGAAAGTATTATACTTTTTTATATTCCTTGTAATATAGTAAACACGTAGATATGTAATTTGTGGTATAAAAAGTGAAAAGTAAATTGCCAAAAGTACTTCAAATTCCAGAAAGCCCGTTTTGGCAGGTGAGTTATAAATGTGTTATTTTTCAAATTCTCATTTATTTTTAGTGTAAAATGTAAGTAAAAATAGTTTTCGTATATATTTCAAATAACATGACGTTGTATTTATTTCAAATTCACACGAACATATTTTAGAAATATTGTTCGAAATGTCACAGATAAAATATTATTTTATTTATTTTTTTTAATTTTTTAATATTTTAATATTTTGGTATGAGTAACGAATGGAAACACATAAAACATAAAATATACATATTTCCAAACAATTTCATATAAATTTCTCCAAAAACAAAGGTGTAGAATTCAAATTAGTAGTAATTTTGTCACTAAAATTGAAGTTTATACTACTATTATGCTATACAGTGTAATTTATATACTTTATTACAATTTCTAGCAACCAAAAATAATTTTATTCGATAGTTTATACATTCAACAAGACTTCCTGTAAGTTTTATCCATAAATATTGTCTCAAAGTGAAAATATAGCAAAATTTGCAATATTGCAAAAAATTTCCTAACCTAGAAATTTTCCCGCCAAAAAGGTCCCGAGTGAACGGGAGTGTAACATGTCGCGCGCTGTCAGAGCGTACAGTCTCGGGTCATATACATAACACTACAGCCTTTTACAAGTCCACTGCTAAACATAGGCCTCCCCCAAGGAATGCCAAAAAGCACGGTCCTGAGCCACTTGCATCCATCGACTTCCTACATGTCTTATCAGGTCGTCACTCCATCTAGTGGGGTGTCGCCCTACACTACGCCTACCAGTACGAGGCTGCCACTAGATAACCTTTATCTCCATCGGTTGTCGGTTCTTCGAACTACATGGCCGACCCATTGCTACTTCAGCTTTCTAATCCGTTGGGATATGTCGGTCACTCTAGTTCTACTGCGGATATCCTCATTTCTAAGTTTATCACGCAGAGAAACCCCGAGCAAAGCCTGCTCCATAGCTTGCTGTGTGACCTTGAATGTCCTCATACGGCCAGCAGTGAAAGACGACGTCTCAAATCCATAAGTCATCACTAGCAATATGCACTGGGTAATAATTATAGACGAGTATATTTCACTTTGTTTCCAAGCGGTGGAATGTCATTTGTGTTATTTTTTGTTTCAAGTAGTACTCGTGTATAGCTACAGTAGTCTTTTGGCTAGTGAGTTCATGCATATCTTTTCTTGGAAAAGACACGCTGCAGATATGCTAGCTATTCATTACTACAGCACGAGTGCGTTTACGCGACTAGGATAGGAAAACACTCTCACTGAATATCGGCTCGTCACAGCAGAAAACTGCTGCCGTGTTTCGTATAGTGAATGTGGAGAACTGAAGACCCTGTTAACTAGTAACAACGAATCTGGATTTTGATTCTTAATCTAGGATAGATATACATATTTATAGACCACAATATTCAGTTACCATCAGCTCTATTTTCGATCTTAATTTATAAAAAAATTATTAAAACTACTTTTACGGATTTATCACGTTTTATTTCGAGATGTCGGGTGTCGGGATCCATGGTCACGGAGGACTGAGGTAACTGACGACCCGATGTCAATGTTAACCCGAAGTACCTTGAGCTTTATAATTATTGTCTTTGGTTCGATCTACGTAAAATAAACTTACTTTGTTTTGAAGTCCTGCAGTGGTATGCTTCCGTTTAGTTTCAATTTTATTAATTATGGGGTCCCAAGCAGGTAGGAGTACCCAGCCCCTTTCTCTATTGAAATAAGTATGTTTTTTTTAAATTCAATAGCCTCACGTAACATCCTTGTTAGGAATCAATGTTCTTTCGCGAGGATTTGTGGTCTATCAAATCTGATTTAATATACGATCACAACCGGAACCGAAACGGACTTCCCGGAACGTTGATGCTTCACGTCAGCATGAGTTCTTTTACACGGGTTCAAATTAATATTTTTGTTTACCCTATATATGAGAGCCGTGGTAGCTCAGTGGTTAACGCTCGCTGTAAATATAACAGAACGCGAGTAACCCGGGTTCGATCCCCGCCGGCACCAATGAAATTGTTAATTGCAATTTTAAGTGCTGATTTACCACGTGCTCGGCGGTGAAGGAAAACATCGTGAGGAAACCTGCATGTCTGAGGAATAAGAAAAAAAATATTTCGAAGACATGTGAAGTTCGTCAACACGCATTTAGGCAGCGCGGCGGACACTTCCTTGCCCTAAAACCCTCTCAGAAATGAGGGGAGGCCTGAGCCCAGCAGTGGGAAGTATATAGGCTGTAACTTTACTTTTATATATGAGAAACCACAATCTCAATCAAGCTTGTATACTCCTGCCTCTTGTAGAGGAATATGACGCTTGACGGGTGGGTAAAAAGTAAAAAGTAAACACCTTTGACACCTTTGACATACGGTAGCACAGCAGGCACACGCTCGACTGTTGCCGGCTTCACTCGGTCACTGTAACGTAGGCGCGGGACCCGAAGCTTGTTGTCGTGCAGAACCTACTTGACGTGCTGAAGCTCGGCGCCAGGTGTTTGTTGTCACAGATCCCTTGTTCTCTCTATAAAAAAGGTTTGCCGACGGTAGCTAAATATGAAGCATGATGGTGAGATTCACCATCTAAATATCGGTTTGTATGGGTTTTTTTTCCATACACAGTATGACCTATGGTGTTGTTACGATTTCGGATGACTAACACATCTAGGAAAGCTAAGGAATTATTTGCCTCTAACTTTATAGTTAATTGAATTTTAGAGTTTATGGAATTAAGATATTCTAAAAATACGAAACGTCGGGTATTAAAAACAAAATAAATAAAATGCGATAAAATCCCTAGAAGTAGTTTTGATCAAAGGGTAGTGTTCGCGTACATATAAGAAGCCATTGTATAAAAAATAATAAATATATTAATTAATTTGCAACCTACCGCTAACTAAATATAATGATGTGTCTTACCTGGATTGAAGAGCACCTCCCGCCCTCCCTCAATTGCACACACCACTACTCCTGACACCACTACTCCCTACACTAATATTCCAGGAAAGGCACACCATCGACGATAATATGACACGTGTTTCGTCTCTACACGGCATCCTCAGGTGATGTAGACTATATGGTGGCTGACCGCTAAGACTTAGCGGTATCTTTATTATAACGTATTTCCGCATAATAATGGCTGATTCTATCAATTATATAAAAAATATTGAGAACTTCCTCTGCAGTCTGCTAAAAATAAAGGACAGAATTTGGAATTGTATTAGAATATGAATGAGGACCCTTGAAAACGATGACATTACCACAAACTTATATAAACCACCGCTTTCAGGTGCGTGTTTAAAATGTAAGAGAGGCCTGGTTCGACGGGTCAGAACGTGAGTTAATTTGAGTAAAGGGGGAACGAGCTACAAACTTACTCGCTCAAAGATCTCCCCTTTTCCTTTCGTACGAGGGAAAAATAACGTAAATGTTGGTAACAAGACGATAGTGAGTCAGCGGCTATCGCAAGTCGTTAGTATTCTGTAAGCGCTCTCATATAATCTCAACCGATCCGTTTCTCGGTCCAATTGAAATAAAGTTCCATTATTGAGGCGTTTAAGTCGCTACGTAACCTTGAGTACGTGGTCTGTCGACAATTGTTTTATATGAAAGGTTTCAAGGTTCATATAAAATAAGGAATATTTTTTTTATTGGATAGGTGACAAACGAGCACACAGTCCACCTGATGGTAAGTGGCTGCTGTGGCCCATAGACATCTACATTTCCATCCTCGATAACGGATCAAAATGCTGTTGCGTTGTCACCTGTGAGTACTTACATGGAATGCCTCGTTTCTAGCAAAAAGGGTGTCCGGTTCTCTACACTCACCATACGAAACACAGCAGCATTGAGCTACTATTTGACGCTGGTATTCTGTGAGAGCGCGGTCCCTCTCCGGTCGAGCCGACCCATACGTGCTACAACTACACTTCTAGTATAACTGTAGCATGGCTCTACCACGTATAAAAATATCTTAATAAGTGTAAATAAATGTTAATGTTATTTGTTTAGTCTTTTTATTGTTAAGACTGTGGGTTACAACAGGGGTTCAAATTAGACATGAGTTTCCCGAATTTTTTTGCACAGAAATTAAAATAATTACTAGCAGTGTAGTGGCGGTGTAATTTTATTCTATAGCTCTTATCACCACGTGAGTGCCACAATATGCGAAAAAGGAAACTAAAGCATTTTCCTAATAACTACATATTAAAAATGAGGCTACCAAACCCACCTGCCAACCGTGGCAACTTTAGAAAAATTCCCATTTCAAGGCATATGTTCCGTAGTAGACTTTAATAAATGAATATATCTATGAAAAGTAGTGTTATTATTACTACAATTACTACTAATTGTTTATATTTTTTTATTATAGTAATTTAGTATTCACACCAGTTGCTACTAAGCTCGCTTAAATAATATCAATTAACTTTACACAGACATAATAAATCTGTTGTAATATGTGGAGACTTTAATATCAATCTCCTAGAAGCTTCCTCCACTAATATTAAATTTAGATCATTGTTTAAATCTTATGGTCTTTTTAATTTATTTTTGGAGCCAACACGTATTGCTGAATCTAGTGCAACATGTATAGATAACATTTTTACAAATGTTAAGCCGTTCAATAAATGTATTATTCAAAAATTGAGCTCTGATCACTGTGGACAATTTGTTTCATTACCTTATGTTCACAAAAAGCAAGTAGATAAAAAAGTAGTGTTTGTTCCAGTAAATGCGCATCGCTTGGAGAAATTTAGAAGTAACATAGTAAAAAAACTTCCATTACTTTCATACCAAAATAATCCAAATTTTTTGTATGCAAAATTATTTAAGCTCATTTGCAATGAATTTAATAATACTTTTACTTCTAAAACATTCTCCTTGAAAAATCGTAAAGCATTTAGTGAATGGGCGACGGTAGGAGTCCATAAAAGTAGACAAAGGTTATATGAACTTTACAATGAAAGGTCATATAATCCTAGCGTTGAATTTAGGGAATATGTAAAAAAATATTCCAAAATATTTAAAAGAGTGTGCTACTTAGCCAAGTCATTGTATTTAAGCAACAAAATAAAGACTGCTTCTAATAAAATTAAAATGACATGGAGTATAATTAATAGTGAAACTGGTAAGGTCAACTCTCGCAATTCAAACTACCAGTTAAGTTTTAACAATAAATTAACTAAATCAGATCAGGACGTTGCAATGGTTTTTGAGAAATATTTTACTGATATTCCGATCTTAACCACTAAGTCACTGAATTCTTCTCCTACCGTCGCCGAATCATTACTTAAACAAAATGTAAATGTGTGTACAAAGAATTTTACATTTCATAAAGTTTCATCAAAAGATATTGTAAAATATTTTAAGACTATTGATATTAAGAGAACCGCCGATCTGTGGGGGATTTCTGTTAAAGTTATTGCGTCTATAATAGATACAATCGCACCTCAACGATCTATTATTTTTAATAGTAGTATCAAATCTGGTGTGTTTCCTGATTTAATGAAGCATAGTAAAGTAATACCTTTATTTAAATCTGGTAGTACATTGGACCCCGCTAATTTTAGACCTATTTCTGTACTGCCAACACTTAGTAAAATTTTTGAAAAAATTATTCTTGATCAATTGTTAATTTTTTTTAATGTAAATAAATTACTTCATAAAAATCAATTTGGTTTCACAAGGGGTCGCTCGACAACTGATGCTGGTGTTGAGCTGATTAAATATATATTTAATGCATGGGAGAATTCACAGGATGCTTTGGGTTTGTTCTGTGACCTATCCAAGGCCTTTGATTGTGTTCACCATGAAACATTAATCAGGAAACTTCAACACTACGGTGTAAGAAATGATGCTCTTAAATTAATTATTTCATATTTAAGTGACAGAACACAAAAAGTTGTTATTAATAGTATGAGTTCTTCCGGGTCGATTGTACAAATGGGCGTGCCTCAGGGCTCAATTCTTGGCCCCTTTCTGTTTCTTGTATATATTAATGACTTACCTTACATAGTAGGGGATAACCATGATATAGTATTATTTGCTGATGATACTTCATTAATTTTCAATTTAAAACGACAGTTATTAAATAACGACGAAGTAAATAATGCTATAGCTAAGTTAGTCAATTGGTTTAATGTTAATAATTTGCATTTGAATGGAACTAAAACTAAATGTATGAAATTCGTAACTCCTAATGTTAAACATGTCAATACTAATCTAATTTTAAATGGGGAGGAACTGAGTCTTGTTGATACCACCATTTTTCTTGGAATCACACTGGACGCAAAGCTTCAATGGCTCCCTCATATATCAAAACTAGCTAGCAGACTTAGTTCTGCAGCATATGCTGTAAAAAAGATTAGAACTCTTACCAGTGTTGAAACAGCTAGAATAGTTTACTTCAGTTATTTCCATAGCATTATGTCGTATGGTATTTTGCTATGGGGACACGCGACTGACACTGAAATTATATTTATTTTACAGAAGAGGGCCATTAGAGCAATATATAATTTAAAACCAAAAGAGTCACTGAGACAAAAATTTAAAGAAATTAATATATTAACTCTGGCCTCTCAATACATTTATGAAAATGTAATGTACGTACACAAAAATAAAAGTAGTTTTGCGAAAATAAGTGATATTCATTCTGTAAATACTAGGAACAGACACAAGCTGGTAGTACCAGTTACTCGACTCCACCGAGTCAGTGATTCATTCTTGGGGCGATGTATACGCTTTTACAACAAAATCCCAGAAAATATACAAAATTTGTCATACACAAAGTTCAAAAATATTATTAAACTAAGTTTGTATAAAAAGGGTTATTATAATATTAAGGAATTTATAGATGCTAATAACCCCTGGGAAGGGTGATCGCTACCAAGCTATTTCTAATTTGTCTTGTGTTGTTGATTGTAAACATGATCGTAAGCTATTATTAAAAAAAATAGTCCCGCTGGGTTTCTTGCTGGTTCTTCCCAGGACAGAGGTTTTTTTGCGAACCAGTGGTAAATTAAAAAAATGACTTTCAATAAGTATTTTTATAATCTACATTGAATAAAAAAGTTTCTATTTCTATTTCTATTTCTTTAACAATTTTCATAATTTTAATCGACGTCAAGAATTTTCAAAGCTTAATTTATCTTAGCTTTTCATTTTGTACCTTTCTCTAGTGTACAAGATGCTGGGGAGATATTAAAAAGCAATTACGAATGCCTCGTTCCGATCGTTACGAATAGCTTGATTACGTAGCGGTGCGGCGGGGCCTACATTTTATTTTTATCAAATATAATACTAGATTTAACCTTAGTAAAAATATTTAAACTTTAAAATGAACTTACGTTGCTATACAGCTGATCGTGTCGCGGTAGTGTAAGTACGTTCACTACCCCGTATCGTTCCGAGCGACAGAGACATAAAAGGGAAACAAACAAGGACATAGACAGCAGCGTCTTCCCAATAACACCAAAACAAAAAACTGCGGTTACCAACACGCCTGTCAAGAATGGCAAAAAATATCCCCTCTATGTGACAATAGGTCAGGGAAGCCTATGTTCTGTAGTGTACTTTGATAGGCGGTAACGGTACCGTATACATTATTTTACAAAGGCAATAGACAGTGAACACAAATAAAACATTTATAACGTTTATTGGAATAAAGGGGGAAAAAAGGCATTCCATCTTGGTCTTCAGATGAAAACGTATCTACATTTTAGCGTTTATTGGAAAAAAGGGGGAAAAAGGCATTCCATCTTAGTCTTCAGATGAAAACGTATCTACATTTTAAATCTTAATTAAGGATGAAAATATATAGATTACTATCTTTAGCAATCACTTACCACCATGTGGACTTTGTGTTAATTTATCACCCTTATTCGATAAAAAAGAGTAGGAGAATCTAGATTTTTATGGCGTATGAGGGTGAATTGCTAACGCACGTGTATGTTTTTGCGAGCACGTGGGAGTGAACGGGCTTGAAAGTATTCATTTTACCACTATTACCCTACTAAGCTATTTCTAGCCCAGACTTCCAAAGACGAGGAGATTCTTAGTTCAACAATACGTTTCTTTTTCGTACATTTGTTAGGCGATATATTCGTCAACGGTGAACCGACTATTATTTTAATTTTTATCTTTAACGCTGCACTGCAGGGAGGTCCCACGAGGTTGAAGTAAATATTTTACACTTGGTTTCAAAATATAAAATTAAATTGTTAAAGTAACTATATCAACAATATTTTAGTAGTTTCCCTAAGCTTGGTATATTGTTTAGTCCACTTAAAAGGTTCTAAATTAATCTGTTAATAAAAAGTAAAAGCCAACAACAGCTTCTGAATTCAGGGCTTTTAATACACTGACTTCTACTATATACGTTTTTTATAGGATTGGGTGACAAACGAGCACACAGTCCACCTGATGGTAAGTGGTTGCTGTGACCCATAGACATCTACATCCATCGCCGATTACGAATCAAAATGCAGATGCGTTGTTATCCGTGAGGACTTAGGGGAAATGCCTCGTTTCCAATAAAAAGGGTCTCCAGTTCTCTACACTCACCGTACGAAACACAGCAGCATTAAGCTACTATTTGACGGTAGTATTCTGTGAGATATGTATGGAAATTCAATTATTGCTTTGAAATCCTAAGTAAGTTGGCTTATACGTCGTATTAAAAACTTTATTTTGAATAATCTATTTTTAGTATTTATAGCTGTTATGAATCTAAGATGTATATTCTCGTAGCTTTTCAAAAATTGTCAAGCCAAGAATATCATATAGAATCTAAATTTAAACCAAAATGATCTCAATCATGAAACATTAAATTACAGTCAGTTTTCAATCACGCCGCAATTCACAAGAGAAATTACAGCCCGGAGCTAACAGCGAGAAGTTGCAAGCAACGCAAATTGAAGCAAAATGAGTGGCTCTTAATAAGCCTAAATAATTTATGCCCTGTGACATGGTTTACGACCTAGATACAGGCTTGATTAACGTGAATTACATCTTTATTATAAGATGTTTTCAATTTTAATTTTAGTTGTTGCCGATTGTATGTGTCCTCTGTCAATTTAATAAAATTTTGAGCGTAAGAATAGATTATCCTCATAATAATTAATTCAAGCAATACACAAACTTATGTCTACGTGAAAAAATTGTTATACATTTTTTTTATATATAAGTAGTCTTTTTATATAATGGTAAGTGACTATGGATTAGTAGGCTGAAGTGGCAATGGGCCAGTCATATAGCTCAAAGAATCGACAACCGTTGGGATAAAAAGGTTCTCGAGTAGCAGCCTTGTACCGGTAGGTGAAGTGTAGGGTGACACCCCTACTAGATGGAGTGACGACCTGGTAAGATATGCAGGAAGTCAATGGATGCAGGTGGCTCAGGACCGTGCTTTGTGGCATATCCTAGGGGAGGCCTATGTTCAGTAGTGGACTTGTAATGGGCTCTAATTATGATGGTGATGATGAATTGGCTACTGCAGCACAGAAAACCTGCAGCCTAAAACTGTTACTTAAAGTAAAGAAGGCTAAAGATGCGTTGCCATCTCCGAAGGCTACGATGGATAACCAAATGTTCCTTAATTATTTGGGATTTCTATATCCTTAAACCTGAACGCAGCAGTGCACGCACTGCTATTCAGTGGCAGAAACCTTGAACTCCTAGGCAGTAAAGAAATCCTACCAACAAGTACAAACGGACAAAACAAAAATCATACTTCCCGTCTATACCAGTCCACCAGACCCATATCCACTCACGGCACAGCCTCAGCGGAGACTAGCCATGTGCGCAGAACAATATTATAGTTAGTAGATAGTATCGTATAGTATACGAGTGTGTTCGTAAACAAAGTCCGATGGGACATCAATCTCAACGACCAAAGAGACATCAGGCCAATATCTAAAGGCTTTACAAGCTATCTGAGGCACGAGGGTGAAACACTACCAAATTCCTGACTCCTAGCTGTTACTGGTAAGTCACAATTTCTAAGGTTAATCGCTATCGCTGGTATAGATGGCATCGGGAATTAGTCGACTTACATGGATTCAGTTGAGCTTGAAAACTATTTAAAGATCTTTGATCACGAAATTTAATTGGCACAGACCTCTTGAAAATAGTATTATATCTATGAAATAATAATTATTTTTATTTCTGTAGATACAGTAGAAATACGAATAGTTCATCGTGTTTCAATTATTACAAATTTTAATTTGTTTACTCCACGAAGTGAAACTCGTTAAAAGTCGGATTTTTGTGTGATGAAAGTGGGCGCGGAGGAACTGGAGAGGATTTTAATATGAGTCGGCTTCCAACAACGGCGGAAGCAATATGTCGCACTGAAACAAAGCGGGATTAAGTTTGTGCATGGGATAATTTCCGCATTTTGGGGAAATTTTCGGTGCGAGTAGTTTATTTCTATTTTATATTGTAATTGTTTAGGACAATGAAAGACCTTTTTATATAATTTTTGATGTTAATGTTACTTTTTCTATTTTATTCAAAGTCTAAGAAACAAACTGATACACAAAGTGAAATTTTATTAGACCTACCGCAGAAATCGTACAGGGTATTAACTTTATACTATTACCTTATATAAACTTATTGATAACAATAATATATTTTTATATTTATTAACTAATCAACTAATCACAAAGTATATTAATTAATATATAAAATTTTGATAAATCAGGTATAAACACATCAGATCTTGTAATTTAGTTATTATTTTATCATCTAATATCCTATGAATATAGTACACAAACCTATAATAATACAGAAACAGAAACTTTTTTACTCAATATAGATTTTAAACAATACTCATTGGAAGTCACTTTTTTCATTTACGACTGGTTCGCAAAAAAAAAACCTCTGCCCTGGGAAGAACCAGCACGGGACTTTTTTTCCAAATAATAGCTTACAATCATGTTTACAATTAACAACACAAGACATATTAGTAATAGCTTGGTAGCGATCACCCTTCCCAGGGTTTATTATCACCAATAAATTCCTTAATATTATTATTTACCCTTTTTATACAAACTTAGTTTAGTAAAAAATTTGAACTTTGCGTATGAAAAGTTTTGTATATTTTCTGGGATTGGATTCTTGGGATCTGGATGGGATTTTGTTCTAAAAGCGTATACATCGCCCCAATAATGAATTACTGATTCGGTGTAATCCAGTAACTGATACTACTAGGTTCTGTACAACAAATACTACCTAAACATAACATACCATAACAACAATCCAGTTATATGATTAGACTCTCGTTTATTGTTTTTTTAGCTATTTTTATTTTATAACATTTTATTTTATCTAAAAAAGTTAATGGAAGTTCGGAAAGTGACTTGCCATTGATATCTATGCATGTTGGAAGCTTGAATTGTGTAGGTAAATTTTTCAATTTACGTAGGGTTTCAGGTCTACTAATTACTTTTTTAATTTACTCAACAGCTCGCACTCTTCACATAGGACTACCAATTTAATTTCTTCATGTAAATTTATTATTCTACAATGATAAAACTAGTTTCAATCATCATGTCTGTACAGTGGTGGGAAATATTGCTGTTAATATTTTTAGCTGTTTTCCTAATTTCTTATATATAGTTTTACAGGTTTTGCCATAGCTGCTCAGACCATAGTTTATTACTGAATTTGCTAATTTCAAATATAAAAGTCTCAAAGTTTGGAAAGGAATTTTATACCGAAATATGGTTAAATAACAAAGAATTTCTCATAGTTTTTTAAAAATGTAAATAACATGTGATATTCAGTTAAATTTACTATTTATTATTAGGCCTAAATACATATGCTGATCAACCATTTCCAAGGGGTTACTGTTGCGTTTGATGTTTTGCTAATGCAGACAGCTGTGTTCACGTGCAATGATAATGATAATGTAATAATAATGTTGATGATAATATGAACCTGCTAACTTTACTACTGTATGACGGTTCGTGTGATAGTTTTTATGCCAATTGGGTGCCAGAACATGAATTCCGTTTTTTCTAATCAAAAAAAAATATTATTATTTAAAATATCAAATGCCTTACTAAAATCAATAAAGATAGCAATAACATGTCTTCTCTCATTAAGGTGCAAGTTGACTCCGTCAGTAAATTTTGAAAGTAATTATGACGTACTTATTTGAAATCTATTGTTAATAGTTTATAATTTTATTCTGGGCAAGGTATTTGCTGAAAGTATCCCCAATGTACCTCTCAATTATTTTGTAAATGCAATGTCAAATAGTAATTGGTCAGTAATTATTTAGGTTGTCGTAGCTACCTTCCTTTTGCACATGTCTAATAATACCTATTTTATAGGTCGGGATAAGTACCTACATTTATAAGTATAATTTTACAAGATTTGCAATTGATAATTTTATGTTGATGCCTCGAACATATGAAATATATAAACCAGTATTTTTTTAAATAATTGCGGTACTAAAAACATAACTAATGTATCCTTAGAACATAACTAATGTATCCTTAGAACGGAGAAGTGGGCGGTGCCCGTGTAGCTACTAACATGACTGTCAATTCACTCCTATAAATGTCAAAATATCTCTTTTTTCTTCACAGTCCTTGTCCAATTTTTGTGACAATCGTTGCTTGATGCAATTTATTTCAAAAAAAAAACAGTGAAAAAAATGTGAAATTTGAATAAAAATGGTATATCCTTTAACCAGTAAGGCGAAACTATTTATATGTTCTGAATATTATGATCAAAAGTAAAGAAATATTAATGTGTAAAACAATAGTACTAGAGATGTAGCAACATTGTACTGGTACCGGTAAACTTGGAAATATCGACGATAGTGGAAAATAGCAATTTAATGACCTACTAATAAATTTTCTAATATTTTTTATTAGAATGTAATTATGTTCCCTCAATAGTTATCGTTAATAAATTTCTGGTAACGTATCATTACGATATATACTGTATGTTCGTTTCATGCTCAATCGCCCAAAAAGGGTTGCGTTGATCAATTTTGTGTTAAAAATAAAAAAAAATATATTTCATAATATGTATTTTCATACTTTTATTACGATTTTGCATTTGACTGGTATTGGCTTACCAATACTGTACTATTTACTACCATTGGTACATTTTTCAAATAAAATAAGCTAAATTTAATTTAAAAAAATAAGCTAAAACTGTAAAAATATTTTATCTTAATACTAAAATATTTTTGCACTTTTCCCGGAGATCAGACATAAAAAATATAAATAGTAGCCGCATGCATTTGAATACTGTTCAGTTGCATGTATGCTGTAAAATCTGTTGAAGGCTGCAGTTCCAATTCCCGTCTCACAGCCATGAGATTAAGAGTGTGATCGGAATGTTTTTATGTTCTTCTGCGGCAGGTCTTGCAGGACTTAGCTCCGACCGCATGTACAGTTTCCACGAGCTTGTCATTCATATCGTCCACTGCATTGCAGTCTTCTAGAAATTGAAAACGGGTTTGTAACTCGAGCTGAAAGGTTTTGGGATTTTGGATTAGAGCACGAGGGGGACGGAGCGTTGTCTTCAATACACGAGACCTCTCCAACTTAACGTTTAGGTTCAGTGTGCCTATAACTATTTGGCGATCACTACCAGTTTTCACCCTTGCGATCACTGAGACATTACTGAACAGTTGACGTATAGTCGTCATAATGAAGTCAATCTCATTTTTGTCAAACCGTGTTGGCTCGACCAGGTCCACTTTCTCCGGGGCCGCTTGTGGAAGAAAGAGTTCATAATATAAAGTCCCTATTTCACCATGAAGTCAGCCAGCTGCTGGCCCGAGGTGAGTTCGTGTTTCAACTTCAAGAAGTTTAGTTCTTCGGTTCGAGACTAGATGGCGCTAGTGCCGTCGACTTGAGCGCGTAACACTGCCCCCTCCTAAGACATGCTCGTCCCGAGCATTATCGGCCCCATAATAACGCGCCAGGCGATCCACATGGACGATTTTAGGGGTCCCTCTTGCGCTTTTCTGTATCCGGTAGGTTACATCGTTGATCTTGGTCACAATCCGGTACGGGCCTACCCATTTAGCTTGAAGCTTAGGAGATTTCCCTTTGCTGCGGACTGGATTGTGCAACCACACAAGTGAACCTTCGTCGAACCCTTTGTTGTTCATTTTGCGGTCGTATCGGGTTTTCATCTTTTCAGACATTTGCTGGCCCGATTGTCTGACGTGCTCATAAACGTCATTCATTTTGTTCCGCAAGTCATTTGCATAATCGGTTATACTGCGTGGAGCATCAGGTGGTATCCCGGTGATCAGGTCTGCAGGCAGCCGTAATTCTCTTCCAAAGTTTGCGAAAACTGGTGTCACTGCTGTACTTTCGTGAACAGCGCTTCGATAGGACAACAAAAACGGTTGTATGCGCTTGTCCCAATCTCGTTGCCGATTGTCTACAATTTTGCTAGGTACCTCTCCAATGTCTGATTAAATCGTTCTAATATTTCATCAGATTGCGGGTGATAAGAAGTCGTTCTTGTTTTATGAGTACCCATAACTCGGCAAGTTTCCTGGAATATTTGAGACTCAAAATTCCTTCCTTGATCGCTGTACGGTGCAACACCGTGCATTCTCCCGCGTCAGCATTTTAGTAATTTGACACTATATACGCGACTGACCTCATTCATTAATATTTTATTTTTTTGTGTGTTTGTGTTTGCCTATCAATACGGTCGCATACTCAATCTTATATTTTTACCAAGTTTCGTGTATTGTGAAATCGCAATAAATCATTGTTTTTCTCAAGATCGTGTTTAAGTCATTCATCATCAGATCAAGTAAAAGGTATGTGGTATACCAAGACCATACATCTTTATGGTCCTTCGAGGAAACTAATCAGTGTTTTGTGGATCTCAAGTGCAGTGCGATCGGTTCGGTTGGCCTCCCACCAGCGGGTCTCACCAGCCGAATTGAGACGGCGCTCTACGTGTACTGAGTCTAAAATATACTGAGAACCAGTAATAACACCAAGCACAAAACCGAGAATATCAAAAATACCACAAGCATAGCAAATTTGAAGCATTCATCAAGCAAACCAAGCAAGCATTCACCAAGCAAACCAAGCAAGCATTCACCAAGCACACCAAGCAAGCACTCTCCAAGCACACCAAGCATAAGCATTCATCAAGCACATCAAGCAGAGGAATTTCACAAGCAAAGCACAAGCATATCAAGCAAGCATATCAAGGTATTTTCAAAAACAAGCAAAACAAGTAAGTGATTTTTTATAAAGTTTTTAACGTAGCAACTCCTTCACCAAGTAATGTCAAGCATGGAAAATCTCCTAGCAAATCAACAACAAATTATCGATGGCATTAATCAAATATTTGTAAATTTCCTGAAAGATAGTCAAGAGCGAAAGACGCCCGACTATATTAATCGAAGATTGAATAATTTAGAAGGGTATTGGCAGGAATTCCTGAATAATCATGTTGAACTGTGCGCTTTTCCATACAAGTCCCATGCTTATTTTACTAACAATACGTATGAAAAAACCAAGGAAAATTATGAGAATATAACAGCTACAATAAAAGCGTACCTACCGAAGTCGGAACATCAACCAAAACCTTCAACGCCCTTGATAAGACTCGCAACTCTAATGGGTACAACCCTCAACTTCGGGAGCTTAACATTCATTTAGAACGGAGTCCCAGGGAACCGACAGTAAGACAGATGAATTATTCAAGAAGCAATCAAGCAACTTCAGAGCATTTAAAAGGACAGTTTCTAACATAAATCTTGACGATGTGACGGAGAAATGGGAGCTGGAAGATCTCCTCCGCTCTTTGCAGTCGCGATGGTCAGCTATCGACAGTCTGCACTGGCACATCGACAGTGAAGTTCAAGAAGCCAACCAAGAATATGAGAGCACTTTTTCATATTATGAACAACTATATAATTCCACCAAACGATCCATCAACAGCAATCTGTGGTCAGTGTCTATCCCATCGGGAAAAATCAACCCCCCGATGGACATACCTGTTTTTGTAGGAAATTATCATCAGTGGACATCATTCAAGGACCTGTTCACTGAAACTATCCATAATAATTATCATTATCAAACGCACAGAAAATGCAATTTCTTAAAGTTAAGGTGCAAGGCGAAGCAACAAGGCTTTTGCAGCATCTTCCGATCAGCACTGAAAACTATAATATCTGCTGGGAAATTCTTAACCACAGATATAACAACAAGAAACTCATTTTTACTTCGCACATCAACAGCTTATTGAATATTCCTGTCATACAACAACATCAAGCTATCAACCAGATCAAGCGACTTCATGACACCACTCTGGAGACACTCAACACCGTGAAAAACTTAGGTGTTGATATCAGTACGTGGGATCCATTGCTGGTGCACTTACTGTCACAAAAATTGGACAATGAAACATTCAACGATTACAGTGAATCCCTAGAACAACCACGTGAGTTACCGACGCTCAAAGATTTTTTGGCATTCCTGGAAGGAAAATTCACCACGTTGGAAACATCCCGTAGAAAACAAGAACCAACCACGCAAAAACCATCATCAAGTCAGGTCCCGGTGAAGCATAATAAATCAAGATACCAAGTATTTTCCAACTACAATGTTACAGAACCAACAAATGCAAAAACAAGTAATCAGTTTACAATCACGTGCCCGCTCTGTAGCAATGGCCATGGAATATATTTTTGCCAAAAACTTATAGCAATGACGTCGCAGCAGAGATGCAGTACCATATCAAGATTACGGCTGTGCTCAAACTGCCTAAACCATCACCAAGGAAAGTGTATTTCTAAGAATCGCTGCCGCAAATGCCAAGGTTAGCACAACACAATATTGCACGAAGCATTCGTAACATCTGAAACCATGAACCAACCTAGCTCATCAAGAACAATTAACCAGGGAAACTCACCAAGCAGCGCAGATGCTGTCTAGCAGAGCCAGAACAGTGTGCACGTGTCACAGCAGCGTGACGCGCCAGAGATACTGCTCGCTACAGGTATTGTTCAAGTTCAAGCTAACAATGGCTCTTACTACAACCTCAGAGCACTCCTGGAACAAGGATCCCAGACCTCAATTATCACGGAGAAAGCAGCTCAACTTCTATCACTACCTAGAAGTCAGTGTAAAGGGGTCATAACGGGGATGGGCATAAAGGAAAACAATTGTAAAGACGTGATCAAGTTAGCAATCAAGTCCAATAATAGCGACTTCACACTTAATACCGAAGCTCTCATAATGAAAACTCTGATCAATAATTTACCAAACTACACCTTGGACAAGCCATCATGGTCATTTCTAGAAAATATACAGTTAGCAGATCCAGAATTCTACAAAAGTCGGCGGGTAGATATACTTCTGGGAGCAGAAGTATACTCAAACATCATCTTAGACGGAATTTGCAGAGAAAACAATAACTCGCCAATCGCCCAACAAATGCGATTTGGTTGGATATTAAGTGGAGCGCTAATCAAGTTACTTTACAGTGCAATGTTTTGATGAATAATCTACAAAACATCCAACAGTTTTGGGAGATCGGGGACATTACTTAAGAGTCTACTCCCTGATTTGTATAAATCAACAACCACAAGACGCGAGGATGGAAGATACCAAGTGAACTTCCCCTTAAGTCAAACATTGAACAGGACTTGGGCACATCGAAACAAAAAGCAATTGCGCAATTCAAACAATCGGAACGACGATTCACAAAACAAAATAATACCGCAGAACATTATAAATTATTTATTCAAGAATACTTGGCATTGGGTCGTATGAAACCTGCTACCGGTAATAAGAAATCGGACTTTTATATGCCGCACCAATGTGTCGAGCGCCCGGAGTCAACAACTACAAAAATCAGGGTTGTATTCAATGCCTTGGCAAAAACTTCGACAGGGTTGAGCCTCAATGATCTTATGCACAAGGGCCCAAATCTACAACAAGATCTCCAAAAATTAATTTTGGAGTGGCGTCAATACCAGTTTGCATACACAGCTGATATAGAAAAACTGTTTCGCCAAATTTGGCTGAAAGAAGAACACCAACAATACCAAAAAATAATATGGCGAGATGACCCAGAAGAATCATTACAGGAATACCAACTCACTACAGTCACATATGGCACCAAGGCCGCGCCATATTTGGCAATGATGACGCTGAAGAAGTTGGCAGATGATGAAGAAAAATACCACACCAAGACTCAAGCAGCTTCAGTTTTACGGAATAGCCTGTATATGGATGATGTAATCCATGGCTGTCATTGCGCTGACCTTGAAAAAAGGTTTAAGGGCGACCTCATCAAGCTATTAAAAGCAGGCGGCTTTAATCTCAGGAAGTGGTCATCCAATATTCCAGAATTATGTGAAAATGTCAGTCAAGAAGGGAGTTTTGAGTTTAGAGCTGCTGAATCTACAAAGACAGGGTTGAGATGGAACCGTCAAGAAGATTCCTTCACTTTCCAACCCAAAATTCAAGCTCGTCAGACAAGCGACACCAAGAGAAGCTTATTATCTGACATATCAACCTTTTGGGACCCTCTGGGCTGGATTTCACCATTGACTGCCAAGTTGAAGCTATTTTTCCAATCTACGTGGCTATCTAACATCGACTGGAATGATATACTTCCCGATAACATCAATTTGGAGTGGCAGAAAATCAGGGACGATATTTATAACAACGAAAAAATTCAAGTAAAAAGATGGCTCAATACAAACGAAACCGATGTTATTGAGTTGCATGGATTTTGCGACTCGTCAACAAAAGCATATGCTTGCGTAATATAAAATAACTCGTGGAGACCAAAGTATAGTGGTTTTGGTCGCGGTAAAAACAAGGTTAGTGCCAGTCAGCAAAACTGTAAGTTTACCTAGACTTGAATTATGCGGCGCAGTTTTGTTAGCAAAATTAATGTCCAAGGTAAAACAGAGTTTACAAAATTACGAAATCAAGCAATACGGCTGGGTGGACTCCACGGCAGTGCTGAGGTGGCTGCAGGGTGAACCTTCGTAGCGAACAGAGTCAAGCAAGTTACCGACGTCATTACAGCACAAGACTGGCGATACGTAAAGTCCCCGGACAACCCAGCGGACTGCGCAAGCAGAGGCCTAACTGCTACACAACTAGTAAGTAATTCTCTGTGGTGGCAGGGACCAAGCTGGCTGCCTACTTATCAAGATAAACAAGAAGAAAAAAGTTATGATACCAATGAAGAACAAAAGAAGGCAAAGCAGATAAATATTTCGACATACCAAGATCAAATATGAATATTTTGGGTCAAATTATCAAGAAATACGGTAAGTTCAATAAACTAATCCGCGTCGTAGCCTGGGTATACCGTTTCATAAACACTACAAGAACAAAAATTAAGATGCCATCATACTTGACATTAGAAGAAGTCAGAGCAGCAAAGCAAAGAATAATCAAGCATGTTCAGCAAGAAGAGTTTTCGCAAAAGATAGAAGATCTCAAGACAAAACAGAACGTGAATACCAAAAGCAAGATAGTAAACTTACAACCTTATTTAGATGAAAAAAGGCATTCTAAGAGTTGGTGGTAGACTGAGAAACGCGCAGGTAAGCATGGAAATGAAGCACTCAATCATCATTCCACACGCTAACCATCTTACGGAGTTGATCATAGATGAAGCCCACAGTCTTACATTTCACGGGGGACCAAGATTAACAGCATCATTTATTCGTCAGCAGTATTGGATAGTAGGGGGTAACAGGGCTACTAAGAAGCGCTTACGACAGTGTGTGAGATGCCGACGGCTTGGAACAAGCAAGCAACATCAACTCATGGGTGACCTACCTAGTGCCAGAAGTAACCCATCTCGCCCGTTTTCTCACACAGGATTGGATTATACCGGCTTCATCATGATCAAAGGCAGTAAAGGACGAGGCACCAAGTGTACGAAGGGACATGTAGCGGTGTTCGTGTGCATGGCAACCAAGGCCGTGCACTTAGAACTAGTATCGGACCTAACGACTTCATCATTCTTAGCGGCTTTGAAGAGGATGGCTGCCAGACGGGGAACGCCAAGTCACATTTATAGTGACAATGGCACCAACTTCGTCTGATCAAGCAAAGTCCTAACACAAGAATACCAAGAAATTATATCGACCACCGACCAAGGTAACCCAGAGTTAATGCAAGAGATCACAGAAATGCACATACAGTGGCATTTTAACGCTCCTTCCTGGCACTCAGCAGGCGGGTTATGGGCAGCGGCCGTTAAAAGTCTAAAATATCACCTGAAACGCGTCATTGGTGAACAGAGACTGACTTACGAAGAGTTCACCACCGTACTTACCAACTAGAAGGCTGCTTAAATACAAGACCATTGTGCGCCATGAATGAAGACCCAGACAACCTGGACTATTTGACGCCAGCACACTTCCTAGCAAGTGGACCTGTGTTGACAATATTTGATACAGAGCAAGATCTACGAAGAAGATGGTACCTTTGTCAAAAATGTATAACGACATATGGAAACGATGGCGTTCAGAGTACTTGACCCAACTAAATGTACGCAGTAAGTGGCGAAGGGAACAAAAAATATCAAGATCAACGACGTCGTGCTCGTCCACGAAGACAACTAACCTCCAGGACGGTGGGCTATGAGGTGCGTCGTCGAACTTCATCCCGGTGCTGATGAGCAAGTGAGAATGATCACACTGAAAACCAAGAATGGCTACCTCACAAGGCCGGTCGTGAAATTATCGCTACTACCTGTAAATCAAGAGTCAGATGGCAGCGATAATAACACAAACAAACCATCATCAACCAAGAACGATCAACAAACAAGAGCGCCTCAATCGGGTAAGAAACCTCAAGTTTAATTCTCGTTGCTTGCGTTGGCTATGCTATTTTTCATGAGCATACTTACCACATCATCATGTTCTTTTCTTAACACACCTCTGAAGTCGAACCAAGGAATATATTTTGACAAAGTCTCTAACATGCAAGTAATTAGACGAATGGACCATGGTCGTCTATTATGACATGAGCCCCTACTGGCAAGGGATGAAGACCTTTGAACAATATTCGAATTACTTGCAAGAAACATGCGATAAATTACAAGAAGCCCAATGTAACATTATACTGTGGCAACTACGTCATAGTTACTCCGAGTTCCAGCATTATAATACTATTTTGATGACACAACATTATATATGACTCATCATATCTTACAAAACGAGCCCAAACTCGGCACAGCGAGTAGTACTCGGCGACCTGTTCCAATACCGATTACGATAGTACACCTTAATGTTACCCGGTCAAGTTCGGAGGTAAGAACTCATCATATCCAACAAAACAAGCCCAAACTCAGCACACCCAGTAGTACGCGGCGACCAGTTCCAAAAGCCATTACTGAAGTACAACTTCAGGTCACTCCGTCAAGTCCGGAGGTAAGGACTCATCATACCTAACAAAACGAGCCCAAACACGGCACATCTAGTAGTATTCGGCGACTAGTTCCAATAGCGATTACCAAAGTACATCTTCTGGTCACTCCGTCAAGTCCGGAGGTAAGAACTCATCATATCTAACAAAACGAGCCCAAACTCGGCACACCTGGTAGTACTCGGGGACGAGTTCCAATACCAATTACCAAAGTACACTTTCAGGTCACTCCGTCAAGTCCGGAGGTAAGAACTCATCATACCTAACAAAACGAGCCCAAACACGGCACATCTAGTAGTATTCGGTGACTAATTCCAATGGCGATTACCAAAGAACATCTTCAGGTCACTCCGTCAAGTCCGGAGGTAAGGACTCATCATACCTAACAAAACGAGCCCAAACACGGCACATCTAGTAGTATTCGGCGACTAGTTCCAATAGCGATTACCAAAGTACACCTTCAGGTCACTCCGTCAAGTCCGGAGGTAAGAACTCATCATACCCAACAAAACGAGCCCAAACACGGCACATCTAGTAGTACTTGGCGACCAGTTCTATTAGCGATTACTGAAGTACACTTTCAGGTCACTCCGTCAAGTCCAGAGGTAAAAACTTATCATACATAAAAAAACGAGCCCAAACACGGCACATCTAGTAGTATTCGGCGACTAGTTCCAATACCGATTACCAAAGTACACCTTCAGGTCACTCCGACAAGTCCGGAGGTAAGGACTCATCATACCTAACGAAACGAGCCCAAACACGGCACATCGAGTAGTACTCGGCGACCAGTTCCATTAGCGATTACTAAAGTACACCTTCAGGTCACTCCGTCAAGTGCGGAGGTAAGGAATTATCATACCCAACAAAGCGAGCCCAAACTCGGAACACCTAGTAGTACTAGGTGACCAGTTCCGATAGCGATTACAAAAGTACACCTTCAGATCACTCCATCAAGTCCGGAGGTAAGGTAATACAAAACAGTAAAATAAATTTGAATTTTCAAGTGGTTTTATTTGAAACTATTCTTTTTCTGTTATTTTAGCTAATTTGCCAACAAAACTTGGGGTTTTCTAGAATTTGTGACTTGGCGTTTTAAATGTGTATATATATATACGTAAATAGTTGACTAAGTACCTGCTCATATCATAAAACTGACTTTTAAAAAATATTGATAATATTTTTAAAGTCAGTTTATATATAAAATATAGTGTGATGTCCAGATTCCAGACCTCGTAAACAGTTTTGATATTGGTGAGTAGGTACTCAAAATATTATTACTATAATACCTAGTAGTGTTGCGAACAGGAGACCTCACGGAAAAGTTTTTGTTTGGAGGTGAATTATCTGCTTGCTTTGCGCATACCATAGAAATATTAAAAACAGCTTAGGTATATCTATGGCGCATACTGTGTTCACGCTGCGCTCTCTGACTGCCGTTTGCGCTCCGCCCACTGCGGGACGCGCGGGTGAAAAACGAATTTGAAATCGTGCTAAGAGCTCGTCTTAAGCCACGTGAGCCGCGTTCGTAACGGCGGCAGTCGTAAATATTTTTACGAGCGTTAAATGCATATGTGGACAGACCCTAAGCACACGTAGAACGAATGAGTGTTATATACCTATTGCACTAAATTTTAATTAAATAAAAAATTTTACTTCATAAAACAATTCTTCGTTTATCTTTGATAATTAATAGAATACGGTATTACTTTTTGAAAATAAATTATATTTACGATGTTAAAAGTTAATTAGCTAAAATCAGCATCTATTTAATTTTTAAAATCAACCAACCATTTATTTCAAATCTTTCCAATATTTTCATTTTATTTTATTTTGTTAAGGATAACAATTTTTTTTCTCATTTATGACAATTGCGCAACTGTGAAACCACCACCATTATCCTCAATACAAAATGGATTAATGTTTTCTTGTATTTACGCAAATGCTACACAATATGGCATTAAACTAATTTTACAGATTAAATTGCTTATTATATGAGTGATTCTAACTATAATATTTAAACATTTTAATTTGTCAGGGTTTAAAAAGTTTAAATTAAAAGCGACAAAACCCATAAAATTAGCTTTATTCCAAAACTGCTAAAGCCGTATTAAGCAAGTCAACATGGGCGAGTCCAAGTGGTCGGCCAGTGCGCGCAGGACGGTAATAGGACTATCGCGTGCTCGCCTAAGTTGCGAGGAGGAAGTTTTCCCAAAATAACAGCGGATCACGGATGTGTGGGCCTTCGCTATAGCTGTGGCGCGGTTAATTCTTTCCCATCAGCTTGCACATATAATGGGACTCTACCAATATAAATAAATATAAAATATTAATTACATGAATGCTGTGGCTCAGAGACACCTTCATAATATTGTATTCGCTATAGATTTAAAAACAGAACACAGACGTGAAAAACCTGTACACAGTTCACCTGATAATAAGTAGATGCTGTGGTTAGTAGAAATCTTCATCTATTCTCGATTAAGAATCCAAAATGCAGATGCATTGTCACCTCTAAAGACATGGAATTCCTCGTTTCTTGTTAAAAGAGTCTCCGGTTCTCTGCATTTATCATACGAAAAGCGGCTGAATTATGCTGCTCTCTCACGCTGGTATTCTGTGAGACCGTGGTCCTTCCGCGGTCAACTCGACACATTCGTGTTACTACTATAATAATATAGCTGAACCGTGGCTCTACCAAGTTTATACGTATTTTATAGCTTGGTTAGAATTACTCATATATAGCGTGCTAGTATCCTGGCAGAGCATTTTCCTCCCTCAGTTAAGCTAACCCTTTTATGTTACAGCCATAAAACAAATTTAGCGTGATTCTATATCGTAAATGTAATCGCAAACTTTGTCAAGTTAATAGGTTTTCTCGGCTCATATTTATTTTTCAATCATTTATTAAATTATTAATAAAAGAAGTAAATTTATTAATAAAATGTTATATACAAATACAAACACAAAATAATCAATTACCAATGAACTAAGATAAACATATTTGCATTTACTATTAATCACAAATTTTATAAACATGTTTACAAAATTTGTGATTAATGGTAGTAAAGAACTTTGTTCGTTAAAAAAATAACCTCGAACATCTCAGATGCCTTGTGAACTTGAGTATTGTGAAGCACCCGAAACTTCGGGATCAAAAATAAGTAAAATTGAACACGATTAAAACCCTGAAAATAGCTTAATCAATGTGTAGTTTTCACGTAAATATAAGAAATCACTACTTCATCGCTCCAAAAATAGCTATATATATATATATATATATATATATATATATATATATATATATATATATATATATATATATATATATATATATATATATATATATATATATATATATATATATATAAATAACACCTACTTTAATGTACTTGTATAAGTGCGTTTTATAACTATGCTAAATTTCAATCATCTTCGTTAACGTCACGCTACGTTGACGGCTCTGGGTAAATATCTATGTTAAACATTTTCATAAAAATACATTCCGTGATAGACCGACAAGCAATCACAGAGGAAAAACACTAAGGAATAGACATCGAGCCGAGTGGTATTACGCAGAGGCCTATTCTCCCAGCCTTTATCCCGATTAAATGAAGTGTAACGTAGGTTTGTATTTCGACGGCTTTGCCTTTATACGTTGTAGAGAATTTGAGGATTTCTACACATTACACGGGTAGGTACACAATATCTTAGAAAGATAAACGAAATAATTACAAGTGAAATAAAAACAAATATACCATGCAGTGGCGGTGTAAGAATATTCACTACCCCAATATTGGCTGAAGAGGTTGATCAGCATGGGAGTCTTCCTCAGAAAACATCATGTGTGGGCGCAATGGGGTCACGGGCAACAAACTAAGTAATATAGATCACGTGACTAAATTAATTAGTACAAAACACAACGAGTCGTGTGACGGTTCCAAGCGTCCCATGGGTGTTGTAAGAGATAACAAAGGTTAAGAAACCAGGACATGGGCAGCAGCGTCTTTCTATTTATCATTATTATCATAATGACAGCCCTTCACAAGTCCACTACTGAACATAGGCCTCCCCCAAGGAATGCCACAAATTTGCGTATATTTTTTTTTACAATGAGACTAAGATGGAATGCCTCTTTTCCAGTAAAAAGGGTCTTCGGTTCTCCACACTCACCATACGAAAAACAGCGCATTAAGCTGCTATTTGACGCTGGTATTCTGTGAGAGCGTGGTCCTTCCCCGGTCGAGCCGACCCATTCGTGCTACAACTATACAATTAATAAAGCTGCAGCTTTGCTTTGCCACGTAAAAGTTTTCCTAATATCAACTACAACTTGGTAACTGCGGTTTCTAATCCACCTTGCAAGCGTGTCAACTAGGCAAAATACCCCCTAAGAGGGGCATAAGGCTATCTGTGGGAAAAGCCTATTTTTATATAGAAGAAGGGGCAAACGAGCATGCGGCTCACCTGATGTTAAGTGACTACCGCCGCCCATGATCAACCGCAACACCAGGCGAATTGCAGGTGCGTTGCCGGCCCTTTAGAAAGGAGTAAGCTCTTTTTATGAAAGTCCCCAGATCGTATCGGTCCGGAAAAATCGCCGGTGGTAAACTATTCCACAGAGAGGTCGTACGTGGAAGAAAACTTCTTGTGAAACGCACAGTGGTGGACCACCAGGCATCCAAATGGTGTGGATGGTATCGGGACGTTTGCCGCGTAGTGCGTTCACGAAATTTGGCGGCTGAGATTAATCTGAACAATTCCTCAGAGCACTGCCCATGGTATATGCGAAAGAAAATGCAAAGAGATGCAACATCTCTTCGCAGCGCCAGTGAATCGAACCGATCGGAAAGCACTCGGTCATCGATGACGCCTATGTTAATGTCACCTTTAAACACTTTTGTTGAAATACAACAAAGAGCTGTGATGCTAGAGTCTGGGCGCTCATTTAAAATTTCACACTACCCACGCAATCCTGGTTCCCTTCCCACTAGCACCAACAATATGACAGATATGCAATAGCAACAATACTCGGCGGTGAAAAAAATTTGTATGACTGAGGAGTAAAAATATTTTGAAGTCTTGTGATATCCGCTGGCCGACAAATTGCTCCATAGCCCTCTCTGAAATGGTAGAGGTATATATTATGTATATAGGTTTTAACTTTTTCTTTCTTACTTGAAATAAGAAAAGCTTTTATTTACATTATATTATTATATACGTTGATTTTATTACAAATAATAACTTTTAAATCTGGGTTTAATATAGTTTTTGACTAAACGCGGACGGTTTCATTTCAGTACCTGTCTGTCTCAGAAGTTTTCTCAGATAGCTTTGCACATACTCGTAAATAGTTATATACCTTAATATGATAGTTTGAGCATAGCTACAAGAATGCTGAAAGTATACGAAACAATGAAAGTGAATTCATTCAATTTGTTATTAATGTGGATTCTGATTAGATGGATGACCCTACCATTCAGCCCTCAGCACGTGCGGGTGTAAATGTTACAGTTAAAACCCGTTTTTAGATAGAAAAGGTGCTAAACATAGGCCTCCCCCATAGATTGTCTCAAAGGGGGACGTTTGCCATAGTTGCCACGTTTGGCAAGTTTTTAATTTTAGTAATTCTTAGGAGTACGCTGCTGCTCATCTCCTGATTCGTTTCCTCTGCCGCCTCTTGCGACGGCCGGGCGACGGCGCGGGCTGTGGATATTGTTACACTGCCAATACATAGTTTCAGGCAGTAAGAAGATTGAGTTAATGAGTAAGTCTTTAATAAGATCAATAAATAGGTCATTAAGTGTAACTGTCTATTAAGCTGTCCGACATACCGTTAAGTCGATGACTGAGCGTGTCCAATGTTATCGTCAATCATTTCAAGTTGCGAGGGTCCTAATGACTTAGTTCCGACGTTGACAAATAAGGATTGCGTACGTTGATGCGTACTTTTGTATAATTCTTACATTTTTCAAATTAGGTGGAATATTGAAGAAATTAATTTGGTCTACAAATTTTCTAAAGACAACATATAATAAATTTAATTAAAAAAATTAAAAACAGATAATTATATTTATAAACTTACTACAACGTAATAAGTCCGATATATAAAAGCAAGCCAGAGCTATTTTGCAGCTATGTATAATTGTAGTACGAATGGGTTGGCTTGACTGAGGAGGCCCACGCTCACACAAAATACCAGTGTAAATAATGTAAATAACAGTAAAATATTGCTGTGTTTCGTATAGTGAATTTAGATAACTGAAAACCTTTTTTACTATAAACGATGCATTGAATGGAATACCTAGTTTTCCTTAAAAAGAGTCTCCGGTTATCTACACTCACCATTTGAAATACTATGAGTATCTAAAATAGTAGCATTGAGCTGCTTTTTTACGCTGTATTCTGCTGGTCCTTTCAAGGTCGAGCCGACTTATTCGTACTATAGCCATAATATAGCTGCAGCATGACTCTATAACGTAAACACTTTCTAATAACGACTTAATATAAAAATATAATTCGGTTTTCAACCTGTGAGATATTCTAAAGAGAAGGTCTTTGTTCAGCAAATCGGCTGGATGCAACCTATTACCGTCCACTGCACAATCATCATAATATAGGTTACAAATTTACAACCTATGTAATATATCGCCCTGGTGAGCACACGCCTCTCATATCTGGGCAAGGCTTTAAAAACCGACTTAAAAGTAATAAAAATGAATAATTACTACGTTATATTGATTAGCAATGAATCCAGAAGCAATTAAATGATGAGAAAATATATTTTTTAAGATTATTCGAGTCGGAGTTTCCGTTTTTTTAAACATTAAATTAATAGATCCATTAATGGAGGACCTTATTTATTTATTTATTTATTTAACTGTTTATGTACACACATACTTTGACAGGAAAATGCTAAAAACAAAATTATGTACAAAGGCACTGCTTATTCCATAAAGAAATTTCTTCCAGCAGGCCTATTGAAGGATAGTTGAAGGAAATAGAAGTAGTCAAAGTGTGCACTTTATTAACATTAACATATAAAATAAAATACAAATTTATAAACCTACATATATATTATACACATACGTACATACATACACACATATATATATATATATATATATATATATATATATATATATATATATATATATATATATATATACGTATACATACACATATATATCTATATAAATAAATATAAAATACAAATATAATATATTATAAGAAAAAAGATAATATAATTCAATATATTATATTTTTAATATTACGTATATGAATATCTACACATCACGAATTAATCATTATGGTGTGAATGATAATGCTCTTTAACAAGTCTTTTAAACATAGACACCGACTTAGTGTCACGAATCCTAAAGGGAAGTGAATTCCACAATCGAACTGCATTAACAGTAAAAGAATGAGAATAGAGCATTGTATTGAAAGATGGAAATCTTAACAGTGTTCTAGTATTTGATCTACATGGGACATCTGGAGCATGAACAAAAGTAAAGCGATTTTTTAGATATAGCGGAGTATCAGGGTTATGTAGAATATTGAAAAGAAGACAGAGGATTCGAGTGTTCCGGCGAAGGCGGATGGGGAGCCATTTAAGCTGCTTGCGATAAACAGAGACGTGATCGAACTTCTTTAAGCCAAAAATGTATCGAATACATAAATTTTGCAAGCGCTCGAGTTTATTAATTTGCTCCTCGGTAGCATCCAAATAGCAGACATCAGCGTAATCTAAAATTGGCAATATAAGAGTCTGGACTATAGATATCTTAGTAGACAAAGGTAGAAAACTTTGAAGGCGTTTTAGAGAATGAAAGGCGTGAAATATTTTCCTGCTTACATCCGTAAAATGTGCGCCCCAAGTCAAATTGCAGTCGAAAATAACACCTAGGTTCTTGGCAGTATCTGAGTAGGGAATAGTGGCACCATCGATTCGTAGAGTTTGGAGAGAGGAGAAATCAAGCGTGCCACGCGCATGTCTTTTACCTATTATCAAGGCTTGGGATTTAGTTGGGTTTAATGTGAGACCAAATGATCTCGACCATTTGCTAATCTTATTTAAGTCGTCATTCATAGCTTCAATCGCCATGTTGGCTTCGGATGCCACAAAATTACGATATAACTGCAAATCGTCAGCATATAGGTGGTAATTAGCTGATATGACCTTGGTGATACAATTAATAAAAATGGCGAAAAGCAGAGGAGAGAGGACTCCACCTTGAGGTACACCCGCAGTTACATTATACCATTGGGAGTATATTTCACCTGAACGAACACATTGTGACCGATCACATAGGTAAGAGTCAAACCATTGAATAACAGATTTGGACACATTAATCGTCTTAAGGATACTTATAAGGATATCAAAATTAACAGAGTTGAATGCACTGCTGAAATCTAGTAAAACCAGAACTGTTAAGTATCCATGGTCCATATTCCAACGGATATCGTCAGTAACTTTAAGAAGGGCAGTTGTAGTACTATGTCCGGGTCGGAAACCAGATTGATATGGACATAAGATATTATTTCTGTTGAGAAATGCTGAAAATTGCTTGTGGACAATGTGTTCAAAAACTTTAGAAAGAAATGGCAAGATTGAAATAGGACGAAAGTGAGAGGGAGATGAAGGATTGGATATCTTAGGGATAGGGATAATGTGTGCTAATTTCCATGACGATGGAAAACAACAAGAAGATAAAGAGAAATTAAAAATGTGTGTAAGAACAGGAAGAAGAAAAGAGAGGATAGGTATTATCATATTGGAGCATATGCCGTCATTTCCAGTGGCCGTTGATGATATAGCTAGAATTGATCGGTTGATATCGTCTTCAGTGACTACAGCAAAATCAAATGTATTGTTACGAGCTTGAGGTTCGTGACAATAAAAATTGCCGATAAAATTACCTAAATTAACACTTTAATTTACTTTATACAAATTAAAGTTAAAAAACACTAATAATTAAACACACTAAATCACTTAATTTCGCTCCGAAGCTTCGCTTGTGTCGCCGAGTTAAACTCTGTGCCCCGATCGCATATTGCAGCGCCTATTTATTCAAATCAGCAAAACATCCGGAATGTTCAAGTAAACACGCGTAAGGTACCGAGAGCTCGAGTATAGATTTTCTAGAAACTTAGTTCCTCGGGTGGCGCTGTTGGTCGAGAGATCGGCGATGTCATTCTCTGCAAAGCCCCCCCCGCTCTCGCTCCTGACACTAGATGGCGCTAGTTGACTTATTCACATAACACTGCCCCCTCCTAAGACATGCTCGTCCCGAGCATTATCGGTCCCACAATAACGCGCCAAGCGATCCACATGGACGATCTTAGGAGTCCCTCTTGCGCCTTTCTGTATCCGGTAGGTCACATCGTTGATCCTGGTTACAATCCGGTACGGGCCGTCCCATTTAGCTTGAAGCTTAGGAGATTTCCCTTTGCTGCGGACTGGATTGTGCAACCACACTAATGAACCTTCGTTGAACCCTTTATTGTTCATTTTGCGGTCATACCGGGTTTTCATTTTCTCAGACATTTGCTGGCCCGATTGTCTGACGTGCTCATAAATGTCATTCATTTTGTTCCGCAAGTCATATGCATAATCGGTTATACTGCGTGGGGCATCAGGTGGTATCCCAGTGATCAGGTCTGCAGGCAGCCGTAATTCTCTTCCAAAGTTTGCGAAAGCTGGTGTCACTGCCGTACTTTCGTGAACAGAACTTCGATATGACAACAAAAACGGTTGTATGTGCTTGTCCCAATCTCGTTGCCGATTGTCCACAACTTTTGCTAGGTACCTCTCCAATGTCTGATTAAATCGTTCCACCATTCCATCAGATTGCGGGTGATAAGATATCGTTCTTGTTTTATGAGTACCCATAACTCGGCAAGTTTCCTGGAATATTTGAGACTCAAAATTCCTTCCTTGATCGCTGTGAATCTCTAAAGGTACTCCAAAACGACAGAAGACTTCATGAACTAGTTTATCTGCAACTGTTGAAGCTTCTTGATTTGGAATGGCGAAAACTTCTGGCCACTTAGTGAAGTAATCCATTACAACCATGAAATACTTGTTACCGCTTTCACTCTCCGGAAACGGCCCCGCCACGTCAATGGCTATTCTCTCCCATGGTGCACCAACATTGTACAACTTCAATGCACCTCTACTACGAGTCTGAGGTCCCTTTACAGCCGCACAACTTGTACATTTGCGACACCAGTCCTCGACATCGTTTCGACAGTGAACCCAGTAAAACCGTTCTCGGATCTTCAGTAGAGTTCGTTTAACTCCCAGATGGCCTCCTGAATAATCATTATGGTACAGCTGTAGAACATCCGGTACTTTAGCTTTAGGGACAACCATTTGTAAATGACAGCTGTCTCCCCGAACATTTTCCCATTTACGGCACAGAACTCCATCCTGAAGCAGCAAGCTATCCCACTGGGCCCAATAGCTTTTAGTGATCGAATTCATCGCTGAGACGTCGCTCCACTTGGGCTTGGGAGCACTGGCCTTCATCCATTCCAGGATCGGCTTGATGTCCGGATCTTCCTGCTGTGCACGTTGTAAGCTGTCCTTCCACTCGTTGCTGAGGTGGTCTGCCCTGAGCATCCTCACGGATACTACTCCCTTACTCTCTTGCCTAGTACAATGTTTGCAATCTTCAGGACAAGGTCTTCGTGATAATGCATCTGCGTTGCCATGAGATTTCCCGCTGCGATGTTCGATCTCAAAGTCGTATTTCTGCAGTAGTTCAATCCACCTCGCAACTTGTCCTTCTGGATTTTTAAACTGCAATAGCCATTTTAGTGAAGCATGGTCAGTTCGTAAGTGAAATTTTCGCCCCAGAAGATATTTGCTAAAATGCTGCAACGACTTTACCACAGCTAGCAATTCGCGTCTTGTGACACAATAGTTCCTTTCCGGTTTTGACAACGACTTGCTGAAGTACGCTATCACGACCTCTTGGTCACCATTCCGTTGAGACAACACACCGCCAAGTCCTATATCACTTGCATCTGTGTCAACTACAAATTCTTTGCTTGCATCAGGGTATCCCAAAATAGGTGTTTTGCACAGACGGTCCTTGAGCTCCTGGAATGCGATATTACAACTTTCATCCCAGCAGAAATGTCGCTTCTCCTCGGTTAGCTTATGCAGAGGTTTGGCTATATCTGCAAAGTTCTTCACAAATCGCCGGTAATAGGAGCACAAACCCAAAAATGCTCTAACCTGCGTCTTGTCTTTTGGAACCGGCCAATCCTTTACAGCTGCAATTTTCTCTGGATCCGTGCGGATACCTTCTTCCGACACTACATACCCCAAAAACTTGACTTGCCGTTTGAACAGTGAACATTTCTTCGGACTCAGCTTGAGATTGGCACTCTGAATCTTCATGAGCACGCGTCCCAGGTTTTCAAGGTGTTCCTCAAACGTACGGCCCACGATGATGATGTCATCCAAGTAGACCAGACAGGCATCGCCAATTAGCCCGGTAAGTACAAGTTCCATCAGCCTTTCAAACGTTGCTGGAGCATTGCACAACCCAAACGGCATTACTTTGAATTGCCACAGACCCTTTCCCGTCGAGAACGCAGTTTTCTCCTTGCCCTTGGGGTCAATTTCAACTTGCCAGTAGCCACTTTTTAGATCCAGCGTGCTAAACCATTTTACTCCTGTAAGCATGTCCAGCGTGTCATCAATTCTTGGCAAGGGATAGCTGTCCTTCTTTGTAACGTCGTTCAGACGGCGGTAATCAACACAAAACCGCATGCTGCCATCCTTCTTTTTCACCAGCACCACTGGCGAACACCATGGACTAGAGGAAGGTTCAATAACACCATCCTTCACCATTCCTTCAATCATGGTTTCCACTTCCTTTTCACGTGCTACCGGCAATCGTCTTGGCCGCTGACGGATAGGCAACTCTTCACCTGTGTTTATTTTGTGTTGAACTAAACCAGTCTTTCCTATGTCAGCATCGTTTGATGAGAATACATCGGCGTACTTGAGTAACAACTTCTTCGCCTTGACCAATTCGTTCGGGGAGAAAACACTGCGACAGTCTTCCAAAAGTGTGGTCACTCTCGTTTCTGCATCCTTGCTGGGGGTCCCAGTCGATAGATATAGGCACCGACGTAACCAATCCACTTCCCCACAAGTACCAATCAGTGTGCCTTTTTCTATAATCTGTTCCTGATCGCAAAGGTTCAGCACACGTACTCCTGAGATGTCAGTGGTCCTGACCAAGGTTCGAGCTACTTTCCATGGAAGGTCATTGTTTACCCTTTCCACAAGTACACAACGGTGAGCTTGCCCAGTGTTCCGAGGAAGACTAACCGGAATAATCGTTTCCGATCTAGGCGGAAGAACAATCTTCTTGATGCTGTACACGTTCCCTGGTAACGCACCTTCCATAAAAAGTTCCTCCTGTCCACATTTCAAAACACCTTGCTTAACGTCGATCTCACAACAATTACTCCTCATAAAGTCTAGGCCTAGGATGCAGTCGTCCATTATATCCGCCACGATGACATTATGCAGGTAGATCACGTTGCCAAGCTTCAACTCCATCTCCTTCTCTCCACGGACGGGTATACGCTGACCGGTGGCTGTTACCAAATTAATGCGTTCTCGGTTGTATGCGGAGTCCCCAAGGAACTGACTTATAAGTTGGGAACTAACAACCGTACGAGAGGCTCCAGTGTCTATGGTCAGTTTACACGGCATTCCGTTGACCTCGCCCTTGATGATTAGACTGTTCCCATCATGGGTTTGTGAGATCGAGATCCTTGGGGCTCTTTTAACATCAGCCAGCACCCGCCCCGCAGTTCTGGCTTTTACTCGTTTCCCTGCTGCTGCTGGGCGGTGCTGTTAGCCGCACTACCCTCCTGGGATCGTTCACCTTCCCTTTCTAGGGTTCGCTTAGGGCAGCTGGATCGAAGATGGCCCTTTTCCCCACAGCCATAGCGCCTAGGGCTGTATCCTTTGTTGCGGTCGCGAACTGTAGCTGCTGCAACCTCCCTGACGCGATGGGAACGATGATCCTGCCGCACGGCTTCTACCTCCAGTGCATGGGCCAAGGCGTCCTTAAGCGTCTCGTGGTGCCCGAGCCTCACAGCAGCTCTGACTTCCAGGTCGCGGATGCCGTCGATGAATGTCTGCACCAGGTTCCCTTCAATGAGCGCAGGTACAGACCGGTATGCTTTTCGCACCAGCTTCTCCACTTCTAGAGCCCACTGCTGCAGGTTTTCGTTGATGCGCTGCACACGATCTTTAAGCTGCGCACGAAAGACGTGCTCCAGGTGAGCGTCGCCATATCTCGCCTCCAATGCCTCAAGGAGTTGCTCATAAGTCACTTCCTCACCGAGAGCTTCCAGAACTGTTAAGGCTTGGTCGCGCAGGCCTTGTGTGAGAGCAGTCATGGCCTGACTTTTATTCCAGCCGTTCGCTTTCATAACAGCCTCGAACTGGATTTTGTAGGCTGACCAGGAAGAAGTCCCGTCGAACGGTGGCACCTTGAACCCACGTAGCGAAGGTGCTGAAGCCACTACGGGAGCTGTAGTTCCATCCCCAAGTTTGAGTTCGTTCAGCGTTTTCTTCACGTCAGCCATCACGTTGTCAACCCGATTGTTCACATGGTTGATTCGGGTTTCATGTTCTTCGATTCGGGTTTCAGCTTCCGACAGACGGTTGTCGTGTTGAGCAACCCTATCCTTCACCTGCCTTATCTCTTTCCCAAAGGTAGCGTGAAGGTCCTTCATGAGGAGCATCTGTTCTTCCGACCGACGAGCCTGTTCCGCCTGCTGACGGGCCTGTTCCTCCTGTCCGCTTTGCAGCTGCTCTTTCAACTGACGGACCTGTTCCGCCTGCTGGCGAGCCTGCTCCTCCCGTCCGTTCTGCAGCTGCTCTTTCAACTGACGGACCTGTTCCGCCTGCTGGCGAGCCTGCTCCTGCAGCATCACCATCAGGGTGCCTAAATCAGGTGCTGCAGATGCAGGAGCTACGGACGGACCGGCATCCGTTGCCGGCCGCTCGCCCTCCGACGTCTGCGGCGTTGCACCACCAAATCTTCGTTGGTCCGTCTCCTGCTGGCGTTGACTTCGGGTACGGACACCCTCCGTTTCCTCCTTAGGTAAAATTGGCATTATTTAATCCCACTTCTGACACCAATTGTTACGAGCTTGAGGTTCGTGACAATAAAAATTGACGATAAAATTACCTAAATTAACACTTTAATTTACTTTATACAAATTAAAGTTAAAAAACACTAATAATTAAACACACTAAATCACTTAATTTCGCTCCGAAGCTTCGCTTGTGTCGCCGAGTTAAACTATGTGCCCCGATCGCATATTGCAGCGCCTATTTATTCAAATCAGCAAAACATCCGGAATGTTCAAGTAAACACGCGTAAGGTACCGAGAGCTCGAGTATAGATTTTCTAGAAACTTAGTTCCTCGGGTGGCGCTGTTGGTCGAGAGATCGAGAGATCTGCGATGTCATTCTCTGCAAAGCCCCCCCCCCGCTCTCGCTCCTGACACTAGATGGCGCTAGTTGACTTATTCACATAACAGTATCACACTGCAGAACTGGCTGCTTATCCAATTCTAAAATTGACCCAGCTTTATCACGCGTAGAGATGGAGACAGGAGGGCAAGAAAAATGTTGGTTAAGAATATTTAAGTCTATATCTCCACTTAAAAGTGTTCGTGACTTACCAACACCAACAGTTTTAAGAAATCTCCATGCTTTTGCGGGATCACTTTTAGTTAGAGAATTATAAAAGTAACGTCTTTTTGCATCTCTGCACAAACGGTTGCACCGATTGCGTAGGTTCTTATAATTTGTTAAATTACTCTCCAGCGGAAATCGCTTGTATCTTCTTTTAGCCTTGTCTCTACGTGCCATGAACGCCTTTAAAGCCGAAGTTATCCAAGGGGCAGGATTATGTTTTATTTTAACACGTTTAACCGGTGCATGAATATCATATAAGCTAAGAATGACATTGTTAAAGCTGTTTACTTTGTCATCTACTGTTTGGCTAACAAATAACGGCGTCCAGTTTATTAAACTAGCGTCACGTCTTAAAGCCTCCAAGTTAATGCTCCTGAAACTTCGAAGGAGTCGAAAGTTTGACTTACGTTTAGGAGGTCGAACACGATAAGACAAATAGATAAGGTCATGGTATGAGAAAGAAGCGGTCAGTTGTCCATGACTGGCAACATTATTTGGAGAAGAGACTATAATTAGGTCGAGAAGAGATGGAGTACAGTTTGGGAAGTGGTGAGTGGCTGAAAGAGGTAGTATCTGAAGATTAAAAGAGGACAATAGTGATTGCAGCTTATTCGCACGGTGATCATTTCTGATAAGGCACGTATTGAAATCACCCATCAAGATAACGTGATTATATAAGACCTTCTGTTTGATGTTTTTACTAATTTGACGGGAATCGTTATTTTGCATCGTAATATATTTTAATACAGTTTTCGTCTCGCTTTTCTTTCTATAAAGATTGTCTCTTACCTCCAGTCGAGGTTAATTCGTCCCTAAAAGCTTACTGTAAGTTGATCGCATTTCTTTAACAACCTGCTCTCGTGATTATTCGCATATTAAAAGTGCGGCCATTTATGTTGGAGCGACATTTTCCAGCACATTGCTTCAAAATTTTTTAATTTCGCTTTAAAATATATTTTAAAAAATAGAAATTACCTTTGCCTCAAAATTGACTATTATACTAAGTATTAAAATTATATAAGCAGGGGTTCCAAAACTTCTGATTCCGTTATAATAGCTGCTAGGATTTTTGCGGACCTGTGTAGAACCAGAGCAGTGTGAGAATGTCCACTGCCCCTGAACATCCGTGGGTGTCGTAAGCGGAAGAAACCAGGAGATGGGCAGCAGCATCTTCCTGATAACGAGTTAATATAAAAGAATCTAAGACAGCAGGATACAGATGTCTCTTCATTTCTGACGTTCAAGATTGAACGCCTCACAATCTGTTTTATACTGGCGCCCTTTAGCCTCTTGATCTGAATACAACATTGCAAAATTTGCTGATTGGCGAAAGAAATACATAAGAGATTAATCATTAAAAAGACGTTCTCTCACCGGGAAAAAGATTTTTATCACTTACCACTACAACCCAAATATAAAACTACACACCATTAGCCAGTAGGCTCAGTTGCATATATCAGTTGACAAACAGTTCACTAACATTTACGAAACTTTTAGAAGTGTAATTAGAGGAAAAAACTTTGTAGCAAAAGTAAATACCGTGTTTCCCAAAAGGATTTGGTTGCTTTATACAGTGTTCACGGACTTAAGGGTAAAGACCATTATCGTACGTCATCGATTACGCCATCCCTTCACCCTAAGCCGTAAATCAAATAAAAGTTTTTTTGCTTTTCTCTTACATTAACGTGGAATCGACTAAACGATGTTCGCTTTCCGATATATTTTATGAACTCTTGAGACGTATTGATGGAGTTTTTACGTTCTGGCTGAACGCTTTAAATAATATATAATACGAGCAACCCACCATGGCTTCACAAGGGAACAATTTACATATGTTGTCATTTAAACGTAGAAATACACATTATTTATTATTATATTTTATTGAATAACGACACAAACACAATAATATACAATTATAAAATTAAAAGTATAATGGTGTTGATCCAAACTACGTTTCTAAAAAGTGTGCACGGCATAATTGAGGATTGCAGTGGAGATATTATTAAATTTAACAGAATATTTTCGAAGATCGTATGCTTTGTGTATAGACTTTAGTTTGTTGGCTTCAAAATTACTGCGTGTTTTATAACTTACGACGTTACTTCTAATTTAAAGAGCCTATGCTGAGCCATTAACTTTTAAATCATTATTTATATAAGCTATTAACAGTTTGCCCTAATAGTCAATTCTTATTCATGAAAGTCTCTCTTTGTAAAACTGAATTGCCATAATCGTCACTCTTGCCAAGGAGTTTAACGATTACATTTCCTCTTGGTCCATCTATGACCCTGCTATCCAGCATTTTTACGTACTTTACTTTACTTTACTTATCTTCACGCACAATCCCTAACGGCGTAGCCAGAGAGAACAGATCGCCAAGTGTCACGATCCTTACATACCTCTTTCGCTTCTTTCAGGTTCATTAACTTTTTCATAATTGCACGTCTAGGTATCCGAGTACTCTTGACCCTCCCCTCTTCGAGCAATTTGCTCACATGGTCTTCGAAAGTTAGTCTCGGTCTACCTCGACACCTTTTAATATTTACTTTCGCTCTATATATTTTCTTCACCATTCGGTCTTCACTCATTCGTTCAACGTGCCCAAACCATTGGAGTACGCCCCTATCAATTTTTGTCATAAGGTCATCTTTCAATCCTGCCATATTGCGAATCTCTTCGTTTCGCTTTCGGTCGGCTATGCTAACGCCACACATTTTGCGAAGAGATCGCATCTCCACTGCATTCAACTTGCTTTTATGCTTCTTCTGGCATACCCAGGTTTCGCTGCCATATAACAAAGTCGGTCCAACACTGCGTTATGTATTGCAAGGCGTGCACTCTTCACCACGCCTTGCCTTTTTACTAATGCATTCAGGGCACTATTGACTTTGTTTCCGGCAGCGACACGCCTATCCACATCTAAATCACATCTTCCATCCCGGCTGAAAGCACTCCCCAAGTATACAATTTCATTTACCTGTTCTAGACATTCCTGATTTACCCATATTTCACATTTCGTTCTCTCCTCGTCCTTTTCGAGTACCAGAACCTTAGTTTTATTAGCGTTCAAACGGAGACCTATAATTTCACATTCCTCTTTCATACACGTGACTAATGCCTGCAGTTCTGCTTCTGATGGTGCAATAAGCACTGCATCATCAGCATACAGCAGACAATTAACTTTTATGTCACCCAATTTCACACCCAAACAGCTATTTTTCAGCTTCTGTAAACAGCTGTCGAGATACAGTATGAACAGCCAGGAAGACATGACACAACCCTGTTTTACGCCCGCTTGGACGCTAAACATGGGTGACAGGTCATGCCCTACCCGTACACAGGCTTTCCAGTCATAGTAAAGTGACTGCACAGCCCTTAACAATCGACCATCCACACCATATCCCGGCAACAGTTCCCACATTTTCTTCCTTATAACCTTATCAAATGCTTTTTCCAGATCCACAAAAGCACAGAAAATCCTCTAGTTAACACTCAGAAGCTTCTCCGTGATCATGCGGAGAGAAAACATTTGATCCGTGCATCCTCTTCCAGGTCTAAATCCGCATTGTGCCTCCCATAAGAATCTTTCCGATTTCTCTTGCATCCTACGTGTCTAAACCTTCGAGTAAACTTTACTTGCTAAACTGGTCAAGCTGATCGCCCGATAGCACCCGCAGCAAAAATGTGAACCTTTACATTTATATAAAGGCACAATGACCGCGGATCGCCAATCATCCGGGTTATCTCCCGTCCGCCAGCACAAATTGCACAGCAGATGAAAGCTGTCCCAGACGCGAGGCCCACCGTACTTGATCATTTCAGCAGTAACTCTGTCTAGTCCCGCAGCCTTACCACATTTCAAACTTCGAATCGCACGTTCAATCTCTTTAATGCTGATGACCTCAGTGTCATCGAGGTCCGTGTCTGGCGTGCCAGTCACGGCATCACCCCCGGATCCTTCACTAAGATCGTGACACGCATACATTTCTCTATAAAATTCACTCCATCGCTGCATGACGTCCGATTTCTCTGATATGACGTCATTGGTTCTCGAAAGCACTTTTTTCATTCTTAAGGCTGTCACACCACTCCGGGACTTTCCTACCTCTTTCCAGAAGAGTTTGGAGTTTTCCCTAAAGTTGTGCGACAACCTCTCGTCCGCTTCTATCCTACACCTTTCACGTACTTCCTCAATCAATGTTTTCGCATGAACTTTCTGCAGCTTATATCTTTCTTTCATCTTCTCTCTCATATGCTCATCGTTACTAGAGGCCAAGTAGTCTAACCATGCTTTTTTCTTCTTTTTTACAGCTTCTCTTACTTCATCATTCCACCACGCATCTCTTCTTTTACTACTACCTCTTTTTGTCGTTCCACATACTTCTTCCGCTGCACTTACCATTCCATCCCTAAGGTTCTGCCATGTTCTCTCCACTCATTCTTTCCTGCCATCGATGGTGTCAAGCTTTTCGGCTACCCTCGTGTGATATTTGTCCCTAGTATCCGCTTCCTGAAGCTTCCAGCTTCGGATGCGACAGACCGACTGTGGTTCTGTTACTGTCGTCCGGGAGCGCCAACCCGCGAACAAGCCCCTAAATCTAGTAATTACTAGATAATGATCCGTTCCCAGGTCAGCACCCCTGAAAACTCGTGTATCCATCACCTGTTTTCGCAGTCGGTCATTCACCAGGAACAAATCAATCATACTTCTCTCATTCTTTCTTTCTCTAGTGTACATATGGATTTTCCTGTGATTAAACATAGTGTTTGTCACAAGAAGACCCTTTTCCTTGCATACAGCCAGTATAAGCTTGCCAGCATCATTAACCCTTTTATCGCCAAACTTTCCAAGCACCGACTCGTATCCTGGTCGAGCGATACCTACCCATCCATTCAAATCATCACATATAACAGTTCTTTCGTTGCCCTTAACCAAATCTAGAACTTCTCTTACATTCTCCCAAAACTCCTCCGGCTCAGCTCTGGACGACGAAGCCACCGGCGCATAAGCATTTTTACGTGAGGCGTTAAAAGGATATTTATACCATCACCTAGAAACCAAAAAATCTCTTCTATAGTTACCACACTCTTATAAATTTTTGCCTTTAAAATGTGATACATCTGTTACACGGGATTGATATTCGGTACAATTACAGGATGTGATGCGTTTCATCGTAGACATTTTTTTTTATAAAACTGAAGTAACAAAAGAATTTATAGGCTACCCCACGCTAAGTGGCTGCTGCAACTCATGGACATTTGCAACCATTTTTAAAAAAAGAAGGCGCAAGGTGCGTTGTAACCTCTGTGAACTAAGATGAAATGCATCACAGTCTGTAATGACACTGGCTCTAAATTACACAATTTAGATCGCAACACAGTAGCACAAACACTGCTAATTGTTACATTGTTCAACTAGATTAGAGTTTTCAAATATTATGTAACTGTTACGTTTTACGAAAAGTAAGTTTTAAAATTTTTTTAAATGTGGGTAATGTCGGTAATTTTAGAGTAAATCAGTAATATACTCATAGTTTTAAAGATAAATATCAAAAACTATTCATTTTATCAGTGTATTTATTGCAGAAAAAATCATCCACGTTTATCGAATGATAATAGTCTAGATCATCCCTGGCATTACTTTCCATATTTTGAAGCATCACAATCGGTTCAGCAATTCCGAAGATTACTTCGGACAGACAAATAAAACTTTTAACATGGGTATAAAACATATCTTTCTACCACCCAAATTACCCTCAAGGCTTAACAGAAGGCAGTTATTTCCATATTACCGATAGACACTTCCAATTTATTTAATGTAGCAGTGGTAGCAGCGTCAATTAATTTGGGCTCCACGGACTTTCATGCAAGAAACGTGCAGGTAGGTTTTCCCGTCACGGTTCTTTGAACGAAGTCATACGAAAGGCTGTTGTCTCCATAAATATCCCCTCGGTTTTAGAGCCTTGCGGGACATTTAGAGACGATGGCAAGAGACCCGACGGTATGACTTTGGTCCCTTGGGAGAGAGGTAAAGCCCTAGTGTGGGATACTACTTGCGTTGACACTTTCATCCGCCTCGAGCGAGCAGCCTCCCATCTCAAGGGTACCTCTTTTAGAGCCGAGGCGGCATCAGAGGCAGCTGAATTTAGTAAATGGCGCAAATGTGAGACTACCGGTTCGTGGGGTCCACGTGCAGTGATGTTCCTAAAGGAACTGTATCCACGGCTGGTTGTTGCTGCTGAAATGCAGCCAGCGTTCTTGGCACTATACCACGGGGAGCAGAACTTGACTATTTAAATTTTTAGTGTTAGTTTTTCTATATTATAGTTTCTTTTTTTATATTGCGTATAATTAGTATTTATTGTAAATATTATAATTTTTTATATATCTCCAAGAAAAAAATGTATCTATAAATTAATTGATTTCTAAGATTTATCCTCCGATTTATTAAATATACAACCAATCAAAACATCACTACGTTAATAGTACGCAGTAAATATACAAACAATAATTTTAAGTGACAGCACGAAATAAAACTGTCGGTAATTATTCTTATGTTAAAATTTGTAGAGCTGATTGACAACGGGAGCAGAAATATTGGGGAGAGTAGCACAAAAGTTCTGGAGGGTCAGGAGGGGTCCTTTGTAAAGTTTTGAGTTATTGTTGCCGTGACAATGACGTAAGTCATTTCTGAAGTGAGATTATTGGTGAAGCGTTTCTTGTTCCATTTAATTGATGAAATTTGGTTACTTCGGTGTATAATAAAACTATATTTATTTTCTAGTGTGCGCATTTTTTTATAAATAAGGATGAAAAAAAGCACAAATTTCACCTGATTGTATTGGTTGATGTGGCCCACAGACATCTACATCTGTTCACAATTACGAACCAAAATGCAGATGCGTTGTCACCCGCGAGGAATAAGACAGGTAGCCTGGTTTCCAGTAGAAAGGATCTGAGGTTCTCTACACTCATAGAATATTTGTACCATATATGGGGGGGGGGCTTCAAAATTCCACTCAGCAGCTTTGGACTCAATGAAAAGGCTTGCTAAGAAGTAGTGATCTGGTGATCCTAATCTGGTTAAAACCAATCTGACTAGCCTCAAACACAGGCGCAAAGTAGCTAGCCCTACGGTTTTCTACAGGATGCGTTTCGGAGCATGTGCATCCGCAATTGCCTAATTTAATTTATCCCTCTCCTTTCTGCCATCGGAAAAAGAAACGTTCAGCTAGTCTCTACCATTTCGTTGTTGACTTACCACTCATTCAAATCAAATGGTTTGCTACAACGTTCGTCATGCGTTCAGCAAAAAAGTGGAATAAGTGGTCAGCATCTGACTTTTCATCCAATTTCAATGTGGGTGTCTTCAAGGCAATAGTGAATAGACTTATGTTAAGTTATAATGCTTCACCATCCTAAGCGAAATCATTGTAAATATAAGTGTGTAGTTCAGCGGCGGGTTACAGTAATAAACAAATTCGTGCGAAAAAAATAACTCCCAGTAAATTGCACAGCATTCAAGTAGTGGGACGGTATTGTGATTCTAGTCGCGATCACTCCCCCAAAAATTCAAATGGACGCAAAATATTTTCGAAGCGCCAATAAGTCAAGCCGATTGAAAAGAACTCGGCCGTCGACCATTTGAACCATTCTTCGCTGGATGCGGTCAAGTATTAGGAGCTGGCACTGGGATACCCTGAGCCCAGAGATGAGAACAGTATTTTATGTAAGACGACCTTCACCATGTAAAGTTGCTAGTGGTGTTCCGCTACTAATATTTACTTTAGATTCGTGTTGATGAGGGTAGAATATAATATGATAAAATCAATCAATCAATTTTTCTTCAATTTAGATTTGATCATTTAAGGGGCAGTGTATAAGCGCTGCCCTTTAAATGAATTACTAATTCTGTAGATGTGGTAATCTTGTGGTTCTATAAACAAACATATGTTTGTAGTACCAGTTACTAGAACTGATATTACAAGCTTATGTGTGTTTCTTCTACTGCTTAAAGTATGGAGATCTTTATTCTTATCAAAGATATTATATCCATACATTACATTGTCATTAATATATTGCAGTGATAAAATTAATGTGTTTATTGCCTTAAATTTTTCTCAAAGATACCCTATAAAATTTGAGTTGTAAATCAACCGTACGGCTCTACTTTCCAAAAAAAATATGGCTTCAATTCCGGTCACATTTCCCCTTAACAAAATTCCGTAAGATATATAGCTATGTATACGATATGAAAGTAGCTAAAATAAACTAATCTAGATGTCTTAACATTGATGAAAGTTCTAATTTCATACAATATATGCTGAAGAACTTAAGCTTAGCACGCACTACGATTAAACGCGAGCGGTTTAGGCATAGCTGATAACGTAAAACCGAATACAGTCACGCATTGCGGTTGGCGTTTTGCTTAATTTTATTTCAGTACCACCATGGATTTCCGGAGAGTAGCATGTGTGACGGCTTTGGGTTTTAATGTAAGAAATAGAAAACGTAAGCAACGCCGCCGCTGTAGGTATTGGGTACATCCACTAACCGATCCGACCGACCGACAAGTCATCTGAAAGGATACTTTTGCAAAATGTACAACGACGTGCGACAATATCTAAAACCATAAAATACATAATAATCCGAACGCGGTTAACCGCAGTGGGTGCGCCGCCATGCTATTACTATTGGACACATAATAATCGCGCGTTTACAAACCACGAAAATGTAGCAAGTTACGTTTTTAAAATCAGTCAATGAAAAAAGTCGTTAATGCGTGCGCTTTGATAGAAAGCTATGTGTTTCATTTTTTTGCGGTTTCATACGTGCGGTTAAATGCGTGTATTCAATTGCAGTGCGTGCGTATTGAAGCTTCGCGTCCATAGTAATACCAAGAAAAACAGTGGTATCCACAAGACTCAACTCCTCCCCATTTAAGAGCACATTGGTGTTCGAATATTTAACATAACTTATTATAAATTTTATACATTTTGACTTATTGTCGCTCTAGGGCAAATTTTTGTGTGTGTGGATTCCCACTGGCATTAAAAATATGTTTCATAAGCCCAAAACCTGCGTCGGTCGTCGAACAACCTCTTGTAATATCAAATTTATTTTTAAAGAGTAATTTATTTCAATTAAAACAAATAGACATTGATCCAAAATTATATTTTCAAAAATTTTACTGAGAGTTGGTAGTATACAAATAGATCTAAAATTAATGAGGTCCAATGATACTAGTATTAATAGTAATAGCAAGATGAGGTGCAATTAATTATTTTATGGAAGCAATAACTGGAACGAAAATCTCCCATAAATCTGCGGTTTTCTGTACATCAAGGGTTTTTAAATATTTTCAATATCTTGTAGTAATACTTTTTTAAGTTTAAATTATTTTAAACAGGTATTGACTCTGACTCCTGTTTGAGTCTGTTTTATACTTATTAAAAGTCATTTCAGTTTTACCAATGGTTCGATAAAAAAACTTGTGTCCTTAGAAGAACAATCGAGAAGGAAGAAAAAGGGACTTTTTTGAAGCATAATATTTAATACACAGTAAAATTAGAAACAGCATGGCAGCGATCACCTCATTCCCAGGGGTTATTCACAATCACGTACTCCTCAGTAGCTTAATATCCCTTACTAAAAATTTTTAGCTTATAAAATTTTTAGGCCTTTTAATAAGGCCTGCATATTGGGATTTTGTCGTAAAAGCGTATACATTGCCCTATGAAGAAATTACTGACTCCTGGAAGCCGATTAACTGGTATAACTAACGTGTGCTTGTTTCTAGAATTCACAGAATGTACATCACTATTTTGCATGAAATTGAGGGAGGGCGAGTGGTGCTTCGCAAACTAGGTAATAAATAATGAATGGCTTAAGTTAAACGTTAAGCAAACTAATTTTAGCATATTTAATAAAAAGAATATATAATTATATATTTCTAGTCACGTAAACACCCTCAGATTGCTAGTTACACTATACGAGTACAAAGTATTTGCATAAATTCTGAACAAAAATATAAAAAATGCAATAAAACCGAAGTAAGCCTGCACAAGTTTATAGGATTTCAAAGCGGTTCACATGCAGCTCGTAGCTGAGATATTTTATTAAATCAAGTTCTATGCGAATAAACTGAACATTTTGGTTTGTGCATAGCAAATTTTTATGTTGCATCGATACAGCACTTCGTTTTAGTTACGTGTGGTTTAAATGTTTAATTTACAATTTGAGTGGAGGGTAAACCTAACAATTCGTAAAAATGTTTTGTTTTGATTGTATTGTATAGTACCGTGTAGTGGCGGTGTAAAAATATCCACTACTCCATTTTATTCTACGAGCGTCAAAAAAGGCGACAAATGGAAACAAATCAGGAGATGGGCAGCGTCTTCTAACGTTGAACGTAAAAACTTGCGGTTGCTAACCCTCTTGCTAAGAGTTGAAAATATGGCAAACTTCCCCTTTGAGGCAATCTAAGGACAGGCCTATATTCAGCAGTAGACTTTAAAAGACTGTATACTGGTTCTCTATGAAAAATCAATACAGAGAATGGGTTATAACTCCTGAGGACTAAAACTAAATGCCTGATTTCCAGTAAATAGGGACTACGGTTTTCTGCACCCTTCATATGAAGCGCAGCAATATTAAGCTGCCATTTTACGCTGGTATTTTGTGAGAGTGTGGTCTTTCCCCAGTAAAGTGAACAGAGTTGTGCTGCAACCATAATTCAGGTTTAGCGTGGCTCTACCATATTTTTTTGGTATTATGGCTGCAGCGCAAATGGTTTGAGTCGACCGGGTAATCACAGTACGGAACTCTACCGTTAAATTTATCTAAGACTGGTTAATGTTATCTACCTTAAAATAAATAAAATAAAGTAAAGGGGGGTGATCTTTATCTTCATCTCATGGCATTACAATATTATTTTAACACCAATACTATAGTTGTCTTTGCCGTGGTGACGTTAGATATACAATTATTTTATTAATATTCTAAAATGGGCACATGACAACGGCATTATACTTAACGTATCCAAAACAAAATGTATGCTTCTACACTCTCCTTATATAAGAAAACCTAGTGAGGAAATTAACATCATTGGCCATTCGTACGAGTGCTTACATAATAAACTGGAACAATGCGAATGTAAAACTATAGAAGTTGTGAATAGTTACAAGTACTTAGGGCTAACAATAGACTGTAGTTTTAATTGGAAATTACATATTGACATTGTATTGAAAGGTTAAGATCTATATTATCCAGGCTTAATAACTTGAAACTTACAGTAAGAAGGTCAATCTTATATATTATGCTTTACTATGCACTAGCAGATTCAGCCCTGAATTATGGACTAATTGCATATGGCGTACTTTTAAAACATATACAGATAAAATTCTTAAGTTGCAAATTAGATTAATAAAAATGCTTTTTGATGAAAAAAAAAACAAAAATATAACATAGACGTTAATTATAATAATTTATTTAAACATTTTAGAATATTACCCGTGCATGTAAAATTTAAGTACTTAATTGCAATAGATCAATATAAATATCTAGAGTTTAAAACATTTCAAACATTTAACAAAAATATAAGAATTACTTCGCGAAAGAAATACGTTGAGCATAGAGTTAATAATTATTACGGCAAGCGGACGAGAAAATATCTAGTACCACGTATTTTCAATGAGATATTTTCTGAAAACGAATGTAGTAATAAAGAAATATTTAAAAAGAAGTTGAAAGCGTGGTTGCTGGATAATTATGTGTGTAATAATTTATATTGTCTTAATTTAAGTTATAGTTATAAATTAATTAAATTTTAAATGTGTTTAATGAGTTTAAATATTAATAAGATTACTTATAATAAGGTATGTAACAGTAGTAACAGCGTTTACTTTTAATCAGTTCAGATATTTTAAATTAGTGTAAATTCATTTTTCTATTTTTAAGTTTTTAAGGATTGCCGTTAAAATCGCAGTAGGTACAGTTTATGTGTATTTTAAGTTCTTAAAGGATCATAAAATGTACAGTAGGCTCATATAATGTAAGAGGGTGATGTATTCGCCAACAAACTGCCCTGCAGTTTGGCGAAAGTTGTATAAAGAACAACTGACTGTATTTTGGTGTAATAAATAAATAAAAAAATAAAAAAGTATCGAATTGAAGAACTAAGCTTTCTAGAAGCCCCACTCTAACTTTCGGTGCCTGGTCGGTTTGCGCGCGTATTTACTTGAATATTCTGGATGTTTCGGTGAAAAAGGTGTATTTAAAGGCGCGAAATTTGGCGAGACAAGCGAAGCTTCGTAGAGAAATAAAGTGAATCAGGGTGTTTAATTATTAGTGTATTTTAAGTTTTAATTGTTGTTTGGTGATAAAAGTGTAAATTTTGGTAATTCTATCGGCAGTTTTTATTTTCACGAACCTCAAGCTCGTAACAATTGGTGTTATATGTGGGATAAAATTATGCCGATTTTACCAAAGGAGGAAACGGAGGGTGTCCGTACCCGAAGTCAACGCCAGCAGGAGACGGACCAAACAAGATTTGGTGGTGCAACGCCGCAGACGTCGGAGGGCCAGCCGCCGGCTGAAGGTCCGTCAGTAGCTCCTACATCCGCAGTACCTGACTAAGGTGCTCTGATGGTGATGTTGTAGTAGCAGGGTCGCCAACAGGAGGAGCAGGCCCATTGGTTGAAAGAGCAGTAGGAGGAACAGGTCAAGGGCGGACAAGAGGAACAGGTCCGTCGTTTGGAAGAGCAGCTGCGGGGTGGGCAAGAAGAATAGGGCCGCCGACAGGAGGAACAGGCCCACCGACAGGAGGAACAGGTTCGTCGTTTGGTAGAGCAGCTCAAACGCGATAAGGAAGAGCAGATGCTCCTCATGAAGGATATCCACGCTACCTACGGAAACGAGATACGGGAGGTGAAGGATAAGGTTGCTCAAAATGACGACCGCCTGTCGGAAGCTGAAACCCGAATCGACCAAGTAAACAATCGGGTTGACAACGTAATGGCTGACATGAAGAAATCACTGGACGAATTCAAACTAGGAGATGGAACTTCAGCTCCCGTAGTAGCTACAACACCTTCGCTACGTGGATTCAAAGTGCCGTCGTTCGACGGGACTTCTTCGTGGTCAACCTACAAAATCCAGTTCGAGGCCGTCATGGAGGCGAACGGCTGGAATAAAAGCCAGGCCATGATTGTACTCACCCTAGGCCTGTGTGACCAAGCCTTAACTGTAGAGGCGAGATATGGTGACGCTCACATGGAACACGTCTTTCGCGCGCAGCTTAAATATCGCGTGCAGCGCATCAAAGAAAACCTGCAGCAGTGGGCTCTAGAGGTGGAGAAGCTGGTTCGAAAAGCATACCGGTCTGTACCTGCGCTCATTGAAGGGAACCTGATGCAAACAAACAGGGAGGTTGTAGCAGCTACAACAGTTCGCGACCGCAATAATGAATACAGCCCTAGGTGCTATGGCTGTGGGGAAAGGGGCCATCTTCGATCCAGCTGCCCTAAGCGAACCGTAGAAAGGAAAGTTGATCAATCTCGAGAGGGTAGTGTAGCTAACGGCACCGCCTCGCGGCGGCAAGACTAAAGTCCGCAAAACTGTAAAATAGTTTGTCCGCATAAACTGCTCTCGTTAACATTATTTACAATATATGTACATTTTTTAATAAATCCTCTCTACAACGTGAGAGGCTTATGATTAGTATTTTTTTTTATTTATTTATTTATTTTTACAAAATATAGTTATTAAATAACATCCGACAGTACAAATAAACTTACAAAAGTTTTTCCATGTACCGCCGATTCGTAACTTCGACCATGTTCAATCGGTTCGCGTAGCGACAACTTACATAATACATGGTGTGACAATATTACGACAATATTTTTTTTAACTATATGTGTATCACAGGAAAGGACAGTTAGTGAGTTTGATAAATAATATTAGTAATCGAGATATTAATGTTACGATTGTGTGTATCTATGTATATATTTATTAGTAGATTTGTATTTATGTATATTATGTGTGTTAGTATAGTTTTTTTTTAGTATAAATTATTAGTAGGTGTCGTTATCAATTTGTCTATATAATACTGTTTAAGCTTATATTTAATATTTTTCTTAGTTAGTTCATTTTTTATTGCTTTTGGAATTTGGTTTAAAAGAGCGGGAACTTGATATTGTAACCTAAATTTTCCATACATATTTTTATACTTTGGTATCGTCATATATGGATTAAGGGCTTGTCGTGTAAGCTTTGTATAGATAGGGCTAATTTTTAGTTCTTCCTTGCTATAATTTTCAAGCAATAGTTGGTATTTCACCCCGTCGTGTACTGGTAGTATATTGCAATGATGAAAGAGACCATAAGGATTTTTTTTAAATTTATCTTTGATTTTGAGAGGGATGATACATTTAAGAATGCGCAATTGTAGCTCGTATATTTTTTCAAGGTGGGTTTTATACGTGCGTCCATAACTGCTTAACCCATACGAAACTATTGATTCGCCGAGTGCTTTATATAGTAACATTAGCATGTGGTAAGGTACTTTACTCTTGATGAGGTAAAATTTTGCTAAGATCGCTCGTAGCTTATCACATACAGATTCAATGTGATAAGTCCATTTCATACGGTCATCGATTATTAAACCTAAATATCTACATTTTTCTACCACTTCAATCTGGGGACATTCACAATTATTATTATGGGTTGAACTTTGGATATTATGAAGACATGTATGATTATGAGCTATTAGATTAATGTCATGTTTTAATCTATTTTGACTCGAGCTCACGTACATTATTTTAGTCTTATTCGAATTAACTACAAGACCTGCGTCGTGTGACCACTGCATGAGCCTCGTAAAATCCTCCTGTAACAGTTTTAACGCCTTATCCATATTGTGGTGGGCTGCTAATAGACAGGTATCGTCAGCAAATTGGAAGATTTTACAGTTGTTAACCACATTGTTGATATTATTCACGTAAGTGATGTAGTGTAGCGGTCCTAACACAGAACCCTGTGCTGTTCCTTCACTCACCAAAACTTTATTACTTAAAGCATCCCCTACCTTGACATAGTAACAACGATTTTTGAGATAGTCCTGACACCAGTCAAGAATCGGCCCTCTGATTCCACAGTCATCTAGTCGCTCTAGTAATACATCATGGCGTAAAGTATCGAATGCCCTGCTATAATAATAATAATAATAATAATAATAATAATAATAATAATAATAATAATATTCCACAACTATCACACAACGCCATCTAGTCCCAAGCTAAGCAGAGCTTGTGTAATGGGTACTAGACAACTGATAAACATACTTATATATTTCTAAATACATAAATATTATAGATAAATTACACCCAGACACAGAACAAATGATCGTGCTAATCACACAAACATTTGTCCTGGGTGGGAATCGAACCCACGACCTCCGGCATAGCAGTCAGGGTCACTAACCACTAGACCAATAGGTCTGTCAACGATAGTCGATAAATAACAGAAACACATGTTTTCTCTCATTAAGATTTTCATATACGTTATTAGTAAATAGTGAAAGTAGTTGCGTTGTGCTTTTTTTAGGTTGAAACCCAAACTGTGTGTCATTAAGAATGTTATTTAGCCCATAAAAGTTGTAAATTTGATTAGCTATGTGTTTTTCTATAATCTTATCTATCGTAGGTAATATAGTTATAGGACGGTAATTATTATAATCCTGTTTGCATCCCTTTTTGTATATAGGTCTCACAATTCCAGTTTTCAATTCGTCAGGATATTTATTAGTCTTTATGCAGACATTTACCAGTTTTGCAATAGCCGGAGCAATTTCTTCGCAAATTCGTTTTATATCTATCGCCCGAATTCTGTCAAGACCCGGAGCTTTGTTAACGTTTATTGTTTTTATAATTTTAAGGATCTCTTTAGGTGTCGCTTTTTGAAAATTCATTGTTACGTTAACTGGTTGTCTGTATTCTATTTTATCTAAAATATTATTTTTACATTGAGGTATTATGTTTTGAACGCCACTATGAAATTTATTCGCAAAGTTATTTGCAATTATATTTGTATTTTTGTTTGTGCCCCCAAACGCATTTAAGAGTACTGTATCCACTGTCTTACGCACCCTACCTGTTATTCTGTTAAGAATAAACCAGAGTTGTTTTAAATTATCTTTATATTTATGTATTTCATTACAAATGTATTTATTTTTGCAGGATCTAATTAACTTATTTGCATAGTTTCGCGCTTTATTATATTGTGTTTTTAAAATATTTTATTATTATTATCTTTTATCCATTGGTAAAATAGTTTATCTCTATACTCGCAAGCTTTGATAATACGTGAAGTTATCCATTTATTTTCGGTATGTTTGTTACTGGTGTTTTTCATTTTTGATGTAATTTTCGCGTTGTTGTAGCATTTATTTATATTTTCATATATATACTGTAATATAGTATCTGGACAGACCATATCATCAACTTTCTTCCAGTTAATATTATTCAATGAAAGTTTTAATTTTTCATTATTATATATATTTTTATAAGTAGTTTCATCCTGTATACGCGCATGTATTTGTTCCACACAGGCAAGCATTACCGCTCGGTGGTCCGCTAGCATTAAACCAAGCGCCGCGGTGTAAACATCTTGTTTGCGTGATCTCGCGTACACATGATCAATACAGGATTTAGTTATTCTATCTTCAATTAATTCAATTCTAGTGTACTGCGATATCCCGCACTCAAGGCCGTAGTTATGTAGCATGCAGTTGTATTTATGTCTTATAGGAGTATATGTTTGCAAGTCTATATTCATATCTCCGAGGATAAATAGTTCAGAATTTGTGTCCACCCTACCGATCAAAGTGCGAAGTTCGGCGATGAATAAGTGTTTGCTTAGATTAGGAGGGCGATAAATTGCACATACAGTTGCCGTGTAAAAAGATGGAGTGCAAATTTGAAATAATATATGTTCAAAATGTTTTGTTAATAAGTTACTAATTAGTAGTGAACTTTAATTCACTGACGATGATAATGTAATAAATCAGCCATGGGGAATGTATTGTCATAGTTACAAAGCTTGGCGAGTTGTGGGTTGTCAATCACAATTTTTATTTTTATTTTGCTCTTATCGGAAACATGCTGCTGCCCATCTTCTGCCCCATTTTTCTCTGTTACCTCTTACGACACTCACGGGAATTTATGAGGTAGTGGATATTCTTACACCGCCACTACACGTTATCGGTCTGTATAAGGAAGCTCTTGTGCTTCTCTATACAGATCAGATCCCAATATCAGATTGCTGAACGAACTTTGGGGAGAGCTAAGCTCGGGCTTTCTCTACCCAATAAAAATGACATAGAAATGAGTATATCCGCTGTAAAATTAGAGTAATTGAAATAGCCTAACGTATTTGTAAGCTGAAGTGACAATAGGTCGGTTATATAGTTCAAATAACCAACAACCGAAAGGGATGAAAGGTTCTTGAGTGGCGACCTTGTTCTGATAAGAGAAGTTATAGGCGGTCCCATACTAGATTAAGTGACGACTTGAAGAGATAAGATATGCAGGAAGTCTTTGGTTGGGGGTGGCTCAGAACCATGTTTTTTGGTGTTCGTAAAGGGAGGCTAATGTTTATCAGTGGACTTATGAAGGACTGTTATGATGATGATGTATCAATAACTCCTTCTGAACTTGCTACTTTTCTGTAGTTAATGTTACATCAGATTGAAAATATATTCCTTAAGTAAAATCAAAAATGAGACGGAAATTGCGCACAATGAAACATGCTTCATCACTTGTTCTATAAAGACATCAAGTAGGTAAATTGTGTGTGTAACGCTTAACTACGTTTCGCGCATGACTTGTGCCTTATATGGAATGACAAGCACTTTCATTTAAAGCCCCTAGATATATGATATGTATTTAAATTGATTTCGTAAGTATTTTATTTTTATTTAAGAGTGGTCTTCGTGAATTTTATAGTATTAAAATGGTCAACTATGAACACAGGTTTCATATGATGATGGATGTTGTGGCCTATTTTGTTGTGGGACTAATGTCCGATTCTTATATACAAGAAATGATTCATTCTTCTTAACGATTCATTTTAATACATACGAAGTGCATGTAAAGTCACTTTATATTATAAACTATTCATTCGGATAGGATGACATCAAACAAAAAAAATAAAACAGTTCATAAAAAGTTGAATGTGTATTTTGTTTAAAAAATGGGGTTATAACGGACTTCATTTACTGCAAAAAAAAATCGTATAGAAATCGAAGCGTTTTCATTTATAGAAATCCGACATTAGATGAACAGAAATGCATATTAGAGTATTGGAAACTAAAGTGTAAATCCACAAGAAAAGGCTTTAACTGCACTTCTGATGTTAGAAATTAAACTCAAAATCATGTAAAATAAAAGAACTTGGTAACAAACTTTCTTTACTATCAGAAATTATTTTGAAGGTTGATTTTTAAAAATAATAAATGTGTGAAAGCGAATGTTCAACTTGCTCTTTTGCTTACGCAATTAATCATTATCGGGAATAAGACGTTACGAAGAGCGTACTGACACATTCAGTATAGATAAAAAAGAGAAAATGACTGCCTCTTTGGCCTAGTGGTTGTAGTAGTGCGACTGTTGATCATGAGGTCCCGGGTCGTGCCAAAACATAATTATTGAGTTTTTCTGTCAAGAAATTCTCAGTAGCTGCCCGGAGTCAGGAAGCTGGCGGTGTCTGACCCCCGTGCCTCGGAAAGCACGTAAAGCCGTTGGTCCTGCGCCTGATCTCTCTCCGTGTCAGTTTACCGTCCTATCGGAAAATGAGAGTGAGGGAATAAAGAGTGCACTTGTGCTTGCGCGTACACTTGGGGATTATAATTCTGTCCTGCACCGATGGCTAGCCTCCGTTGAGGCAAGCCTCCGTGGCCGATATTCGGTCTAGAGGACATAAAATTTATTATAGATTAAATACAGTTCGACTATCACACTGGTGTTACGCGAATGACATAATTACATAACAACACCAAAGTATGCAAACTAACAGCACTAATGTAACACAGGGCAACCTCTCAGCAACACGATCTTCCTTGCCAACACTAGTAGAAAACCCCAACAGGTATAATAACGACAGTGAGACTCGTAGAACCTAGTTGCATGCGCAATACTTTATACTGACAGAATGCGTGGGAGATTACAGTTCTACCCTCACTTGTTCGTATTTACTTTTATTTTTTCACCCTCATTTCTATCAAAAGAATACATGTAATATACAACTGTTATTTATGGTGGTATTCTGTGAGAGTCTGGTCCTTCCCCAGTCGAGCCAACGAATTCGTGCTGCAGCCATAATACAGCAAAAGCGTTATATTCTACTTCTAGTGATTTGTCGTGGTCTAATGTTGGAACTTGGGTCTAGTGCGATTTGATGAAATATCTGACTTTTTCTATTTCTCTTCTTTCTCTTTTTGTTAAATCCATAACCTTTAGCCATTAAGATTCATGACATGGCTCCATTTTAAGATAATTAAAAAAAAGATAATTTGTCTTCGATAATACCATACATGTTTCGCCTCGCATCAATAGTAGAAATAGATTCTGCGATAGATTAGCTATCGCAGAATCTATTTCTACTATTGATGCAAGGCGCTGAGATTTCTAAATATTTTAACACCCATATCGTGAACAAGATCAAGTTAACTTATTGTCTTTATTCATAAAAATAAACAAATACAATTTTAAATGGCAGCCGTTTTTTAACATTTTTCCAGTTCTGAGCTTAGTTTGAATATTAAAGACTTAGTTACTCTAGAAGTAAGTTTAAAATAGATTTTAATATTTTTACCAAATGAAAAAAACAGAGAAGACAGTGAGTCAATAAACATAACAAAATACTTATTCTTATCCATTACTAATAATCTTAACATGACAAAGGCCAATCTAGTATTACTAGCACAATTGAACTAATCACGCAGATCTCTAATGCACCACATGATTAATGATATTTTTAATGTGTCAAAGTGGTAATCAACTTGTAAATTATGTAATTAATATGTACTAATAATAATTCAGTTGTTATATGTAATCGTCCGCCATTCCATTAAAAATGAAAACTAATGTTTAGTCTACCGTAGGGAAGAGCTTGTCAGAAAGAGCAAACTGTCGAAGCTGAAGATCGAGTGTAGCGTCATTGTTTCCGGGACATCTGAGATTTTGAGTGAGTTTGAGAGGTTTGCTGTGAGCTATGATCAAATCTTATCTGACAATATTCCGATGATATCCCGGACGTCAGTCTGAGCGAGAGCCCCTTAAAACAGCAAGTCCCTGGTTGAGGTTAGAGTTACAGCGGAGCTTATGAATGAAAGCGGGTGGAAAACCGGTACTTGAAGTCCTTCATAAGCTCCCTAATTCCGTCCTCCATGGTGGCACTACTCTTGAGGCATGGTGTAGAAGTGCGGCGGTCTTGTTATTCAAGAAAGATGAAAACGCTCTCTTGAAGAACTGCAGACCAATATCTCTTCTGGGTCGCGTCTACATGCTGTTCTCGAGAATCATTACGAATCGTCTAGCACGCAGACTCGACGACTTCCAGCCTCCCGAACAAGCCGGTCTCCAAAAAGGCTTTAGTACCATAGACCATATACATACCCTTCGACAAATTGTACAGAAGTCCGAAGAGTACAATCTGCCACTTTGCATGGCGTATGTGGACTATGAGAAAGCCTTTGATTCCGTCAAAATTTGGGCGGTTGTACAGTCTCTTCAGCGGTGCCAAGTGTGCTGTCGGTATATTAAAGTGATGAAATGTTTGAATTAGAGTACCAAACCTATGCACACAACTGCAGAGATATTTAAGACAAGGTGACGTTATATACCCGAAATTTTTACCGCTGTATTGGAAGACGTTTTCAAGCTACTGGACTGGAAAGGATACGGTATTAACATTAATGGCGAGTATATTACTCACCTCCGATTTGCCGTCGATATAGTCCTTATGGCAGAATTGCTGGAGGATTTAAGCGCTATGCTAGCTCTAGCTCAATGACTCACTCGTGTTTAGTGTCTCCCAACGGATAGGTCTTAAGATGAACATGAACCAAACAAAGATCATGCTTAGTGTCCATGTCACACCTATGCCGGTAGTTGTTGGAAGCACTACGCTCAAAGTTGTTGACGAGTACGTTTTCCTGGAATAAATAGTTCAACTAGGTAAGTCCAACTTCGACTGAGAGGTCAATCAACGGATTCAACTCGGCTGGGCAGCGTTCGGGAAATTATGACACATCCTCAATGGATTAGTGAGCTAAATATAATTTGAAGAACGGACTACTGTTGGGGAAAAAAGATTCTTAAGTTGCGGCCTCACACCGGTAGGCGAAGTGTAGGGCGACCCCGCACTAGATGGAGTAACAACCTAGTAAGATATGCAGGAAGTCGATGAATGCAGGTGGCTCAGGACCGTGCTTTGTGGCATACCTTGGGGGAAGCCTATGTAAAGCTGTGATCTTGTGAAGGGCTGTAATAATGATGATGATGATGATGAGGGGAGAGGCATGGTAGCGCAGATGGTTAAAATTCACTGTAAATTTCACATGACGTGTGCACACTGGGTTCGTTCCCCGCCGGAACCTTTGAAATTTGTGAATTGCAGTTTTAAGTGCTGTTTTACTACGTGTTCAGTGATGTAGGAATACATTACAATGTAGGAAGATATTTGAAGTTCAACAAAATGCATTAGGGCAGCGCGGCACATTCTTTCTTGCCCTAAAACGCTCTCAGAAATAAGCAGAGGCCTGTGGGCGGAAGTGGGACCTGTATAGGCTGTAACTACCGTATGTGCGACAGAAACGAGACGGCAGAAACAAAAAAATAATATGTGGAATAAGTATTGCTAGAGATGATTTAAAGAAATCTAGTAACTTAGGAAAGTTTTTTTACTTCCAAAAATTATGTTATTAAGTAGTTATTAATTGGAAGACAGAGAGCTCGGAATTTTCCGGCAAACTCGAGACTACTGCAATGATGCCTTCTCATCGTCGTGCACGTTAACTAGGGCATAAGCAATGCATACAATATTCATTGTCATGATCATAATCACGAAATTTCAAGTCGTTATAAACTAAAAACAAATTTATATATCAGAGCTTAAGCGTAAGCGGAAGATCAGTTACATAGATGAAGATGACACAAAGAGATGGTGTGATTTATTAACTAAGTTAACACATAGGAAAATTATTACGAACAGCATTTTTAAAATTAGTTCAGAATAATATTTTTATAGTGAAAACTTCGCAAGGCGCCTTGGGCGAATTGGTGCGTAAAATATTATGAGTTCGCTTTAACAACATGTTGCATATAATATAATATGCAGCATACATTACAACAATGTATAATAATACAAATGTATATTAATTGTTATGTCAATTATGTTGTACTTATACTGTACTTATGTTGTACACGTTGTTTGTCCGCGATGGACTCCTAAACTACAAAACCGATATAAATCAAATTTGCACACAGTGTGCAGTTTGGTCTAACTTGAGAGACAGGATAGTTTATTGTCAATGAGTACCCACAATTTTTTTTGCGAATTTAAGAATTTTTTATAAGACACGACCAAGGGTCGTCAAAAAGGGCAGAGGAACGTCTGCCTGGCAAGCTAGTAAACTATAAAAATATTACATATGACTGTTTCTCGGTATACGTTTAGATTTGAAAAACAGACTAATATTGATAACTTTAATTTAAAAACTCTGGAATTTTAATTTACGACTTTAGAATCAATTCGAAAATACAAAACAACACACTGGTAGTGGTATTAAAGTTTTCACTTTTGTTGACAGTGCCCAACGACTGCCAATTTCTTTTCAAATCTTTTCAAATAAAAAGTTTCGCCCACTGGGATTTTCTCTCGTATTGTTGAGGATTTGCTGGATAAAACCATGGTATAGCACTTACATCATTGGATTTCTATACTGCACCTCTTGGCATTAAGCATTTTTACTCGGTAATTGTCAGTAATACCGTTTGTAACATATAAATGAAAACTTCTCCGCAATAGCACTCAATCCAAAGAAGGCTCATATAATTAATGACTGAAGCATAAGGCTAAACTATTTATATTTAATCGCAGAAAATTGTACGACTACGCGACGACTAGAACACAAAATTATCTCCGAGTTCGGGAGGCGTTTAAACACTCATTACCAACAGTTAATTGTGCAATTTGTATAGCTGTAATTGAAATGCAGCAATTAGCTCGAGGGCTCATTCGTATTTATCGCTGCTTTCTACAATTCTCTACGACCCATTCATTTCTTTGAATATCGGCTTTACTTGTTTCCAATTTTGTAGAGCCGGATACTAAAAAAAGTAAAATATTTAAAAAAGGAGATAAAGTTTGATTTTTTTCTTTTTAATTTAAAGGAGACAATCAATTTTTGTATGGAGAATGGGCCAACCACAAATTTTCGCGTCACGCAATGAAATGGATGTCGATTTATTCCTTATAATCTATAGATTACAAAAGTAATATTAGTTTTACCACATCTAGACGGAAAATCGAGAAATTAACAATTAAAATATGAATTTTAAAATAACCTAGAAATAAACTAAAAGCTATTTATAGTGGTTTTTACCGGTATTTTAAGTTAAAATAGTGCATTGTTGAATAATAGTTCATATAAAACCAAGTTGTAGGTACATTCAGCATTTTCAGATACTTCAATATTTTTAGTAGTTACGGCAAAATATAGTGCATGTCTGTGTACAAATGTGGTATGGATACAATTTTTTACATATATTGATTGTGAGTGTACTTCCCAATTACCGTTAAAATAATATGATTAAATTCAAGACGACTAAGGTATAATATATCCATTTATATTTACAATATTACCAACACACGTTATATAGTAAGAAAGATGTTTTAAACTGACTGTGTAAAAAACAAGTTACAATGCAACCGTATTTATAGATAGTAAATCATCATTTCCAACATAGTCTATATAATTCAGACATATAATTCAGATCTATTAATGCAGACAGACAGACAGGCCCGGTGTCAAGACTTTCTTTGATATGCTTTGGTTTATTATTAAATACCTAATTATACATCTTAAAATGACTGGGTTCTAAAATACCAAAATGACTAGGTAATATCATGCTTATCTGTTATTACACACTGATAAATTGTGAGGAAGTAAGATGTTTTGAACTGTTTGTGCCAGGATAACAAACACACAGGTATAGTTTAATTGTATTTATTATTAGCGATCCGCCCCGACTTCGCACAGGTGATTTCTGGATTTCGTCAACAGCGCCACCTACAGAGTCCATATGTGAATATGAATCATATAGAGACCCATTCAAACACACATAAACATTTCATCAAAATCGCTTGGATGGTTTCTAACGGACATAGGTAGAAACATTTTTCGTGTTTTCATATCAAAAGATCATATTAAAAGATTTTTTCAAAATAACTTGATGGTAACATTTCTATTTATGATACGATATTGATATGTAATGAGTCCCAAAGATCATGTATAATCACTGCATTAATTATGGTAAAAATCGTCAGTGTTTTATGAGTCCTCTTTTAAAAATAACACAGCAGACAGGTGCAGTGCCGGCCCTTTGTTCATTAAAGTATTCATCTATTAGCAAGTATAAATCCCATACATCATTAAAATATAATGTCTCGCCCGTTTACGATATTATTAGAAATCAGAAGGATATTGTCAATTAAAAGAGATAAAAAAGGGTGCCAGAGCAATAAATTCAACTTTGCTCGGCGTTTATTTATAAATTACACATATAACATAATATAAAACAGATAATAAAGCACACAGTAAAATAGAAATAGTTCAAATAAGCAACAAAAATTACAATTTTTAGTCATCATTATTCATCATCATTACAACAGTCCACTGCCGAACATATGGCTCCTAAATTAAAGATATAATGTAAAATATTACAGAGGCCTTCCGTGAATTGCCATCACGTTCCGTCCCGTATGGTGTCGTTAAAGTCGACAGAATAAAATAAAAATACCAGGAGATGAGCAGCAGCATCTTCCTATAGAATAACACAAAAAACTTTGGTTGCCACAAGTGGAGCAACTATAGCAAAAATGATCATTTATATTACAATATTAATACGCATTAAGATTAATAATCATCATTCATCATTTTAAATATCATTACTTGAAAGTAATATATCATTTAAAAAAGATGCAGGTGGTTCAACCTCATCTCGATGCCGTGCCCAAGATAGAAACCAGACAACAGACATGACATGTGCACAGCAGCCAACAGTGCGTCTGCCTACCAAACAGTTGCAACAATACCCAGTAAGAGCAGCCCTAGTGTTAGCAATTGATGGGTTGGTGTCAACTAGTATATGTGTAATAAGTTTTTTTACTAGTGTGCCTTGATTGTATCGTACCTCGCAATAGATAACTATTTGGACCAAAATCATGGACAGATTGCAGGTATACCTCGATTTTATATTCTCCAGAAGCCCTGACATGCACCCCGTAATAACTACGAGCTTGTTTAATTTGATAAATTGCTAGACTAAACAGAATGAGATCCTGGAATGTCAGTTGAGGAAAATTATCCAGCTCCGGAAGATTACCATTAATGCTGGCAAATCGCACTCTCACTCTATTTAAATTGTGCATTTCTACGTAGGAGGCTAAATTATTTGGAGTGTTAGTGTGTAGTTTGGCTTGAGCAATTGCCAATATCTCTACAGCATGAAAATTATTACGAATCAACGTATGAAATCGATTTATTAATGCAGCTGCAATTTTAAAGTATAGCATGAGATGAGTAGATGCAGTATTAAAATATTCCTGACGAAATAATTTGAAGTCCCGTTTAAATCTCCCATTTACAATTTCAATCACCCACCTGCACAAAGTTACACATCTGGACTTGTTGGCAGCAATGGTTGATAATTGTATTTCACCAGCTTGTTTAGATTCAGGCATGTAAGCCTTATAACCACATTGCTGCAAGAATGGAATTGCATCCCTAAAACCTCTATCAAGAATAAATACATCGTTTTCTCTAAAATAGCTTCACAGTGGACTATTATCGTTGAACAGTCTAAGAATTATAGAAGCATCTGATTCTGTTGCAGGATATGGTCCAAAAACATCAAGGATATAACCATTACAGCACACTATTAAAAATGGCTTAACTAAGTTACGATACTTATGTAAACTATATGTTTGCTTCTGGTATAAGTAATTACTACTTTTTTGCACATAAATGTATGTACCATCACATATTACTATGGCTGGCATAAATTCAGGATCCATATCTGGATTACCAAACAAGCCATTTGGTATTGTCAAGTTATATTGAGCAACCTGTTGAATGCATAAGGTATTTGTCCCTAAATGCAGTTGGATGAATTGCTCTTCAAACAAATACGAGCGCACAGTGGCACATAAAATGAGTGATCTATCAGCAATCTCTCTTTAAGTAGTTCAGGTGTTAAAAATCTAGATGAATGATTACATGACTTAAAAATACAGTGACGGGAAGTAGAAGCAGCACGCTTATAATTAGCCATAGTAATTGTTGATACCGCTCTGGAAATGGCAGGGGTTACAGGTGCAGGTATAGGGGGTGGTTGTGGGATGTTACCGATGTCTTCTATATTCATGGATTGTAACTCAATATCCCTGTTCTCATTTTGTTGTCTCTGTCTCCATACAGCTCTGGAAGCCCTCAGCCAGCAAGGACTGCATACTCGTTCTAAACGATCCACCTGAAAAAAGTTATTTTTTTATCAACTAACAAAATGAACTATAGTTTTACAGTGTCTACTCTAAATATTAATAATATTTATTATTGTTCTATTTATTTCAATCTTTCTAACACTAAATAGTTTTAATGTCTTTTAAAATTATAAATATTAGAATGCAATTGTTTCCCCTCATAATATTTTTGTGGCACTACTTATTTAAATAGAAATAAATAATACATCACATATCAGACAAGAAGTAATTATTTTAGAATTATTAACAATATTTCACTAAGCCCAAGTTCTTTAAAGTTCCAGATAACATTGAATGATTAAATTGAAAAACTGTCATTCTTTACGAGTTTGGGTACTTTCAACTAATTATAAATAATTTTGTAAATCTTAACAAAACGGAAAAGATTTGATCTTGATTCTCTAGGGTGAAATATCGATTCACTAGATCGATTTAGTACTATATATCGATATGACATTGACAGACGAAACGTCAAAAACGTGAGAATATTTAATTAATTAGTCGTTTACCAATATATTCAAAAAATAAATAAAAATACTTCGATGCTGCTCCGGTAGCAACACTCGCGTGTAGGTGCTTCAGATAAACTCCCTTGACGCCCCCCACAGTAACAGAATCTTCAAATTGAGACGACCGAATTGTAAACCCAACCCGTTTTATTTATACTAATGTCTTTTAAGGTAAAAAATATTACTTGTATAATAAGTACAAAAGCATACAAATATGGGTGTAAGATAAGGAAGAAGTATCGTTCATCTAATAACTAAAAATAAAAAAAGTGGTTATTAATGGCAAATATCCCCCCATAAGACAATCTATGGGGAGTTCTATGTTCAGCAGTAGACTTTTGGTAGACTGTAAACTTAAAGATAACCTGTTAGTGAACTGCCATGTTGAATGAGCATAAATATCAGGCCAAATTGTATGCAAGGTGTCTGATTTTACAAACATCAATCTGTGTACAGCCTTTTAAAATAAAGTAAGTACCTGATGTGATGGTATCCACTGCAAAATAATATCTCTTTCTTCAGAGTTAATAGGCACAATCCATGTACGGTGTGCTCTTAAAATTGAAGATCCACATGGAATACAAATATTCCTGTATCCAAATTTCTAATGGAGTGAGCAGATGCAATACATTCTTGCAATATTCTTAGGCAGTTACAACAAACTGCATCATGTGGGTGTAACTGAAAAAAATCAGGAATTAAAAATAAAACAGTAAATAAGTATTAAGTTCAGATAAATGTACATTTTGAGGAGGGAAGCGAAGTTGGCATGAAAGTGAATGTTTGATGTGGAACCCTATATTATTTGAAATACAATACATTTTCAATAAAAAAAAATTGGAAATCCAAAAGACAAATATCGATTAATATATTATGATTTTACAATATTTACAGTATTTCAGGTATATCATATAGTGATAAATAAACTTTATAATATTAGAGTATTATGGAGTTGTGTAATATTAGTAATATATGGGGGAGGCCTATGTTCGGCAGTGGAGTTTAATTGGCTGTAATGGTAATATTACAGTGGATTGAAATATTTTTCATTGCACAAAATAACTTATTTTTCTATCTACATAATATTTTATTCTTAGAATAAATGTTGACACATATATATATACTTTTTCGACTTTGATTTCTGATTGACTGACAAAAGAAAATTAGACACACATAACATGTGATACATCATACCATGCCACAAAAACTTCTTTTGTGTATATTGTGTGACTTTATTTTATCTATTATTTAAATTAGATTTCACTAATAACATAAAACTTCAATACTTTAACATTTAACACATTAGTAAGGCCTGTGTTTATCATTTGTTAAAGGTTAATTCAGTATAAGTTATAGATTTTACAAAATTCTAGGAGGAAAAATAAACTTTTATATTACTCACATGGACTTTTACTCGTCAGTTTGCATTTTCGAATGTCATTGGCAAATTATATACATACATAAATGTTAAATAGGTATTTAATATTTGACTTACGTGCATGATATAACCCTTAGGTTAAACATTTTTTGCATCAATTAGACATTAACATACTAATCCACTTGTAAGCAGTAAAACTACGTGAATTTTCATTTTTAAACTTTTACTTAACACGAACACAGTTTACATCAATTTAAACAAACAAGTTTATACCGTATTATATTTTTTCTACCAAATAGCTTGAAACAACAGACATTTTTCTTACAGTCAATGCCAGTCAATGGAGTCAATGCAAAGAACTATGCCTGTAAGTTGGTAAATAGCAGTAAAGAATGCAGTGTCATCTTGTGTCAAAATGTAAAATAATTCAATCAATATAATATATCATTTATCAATTTAATATAACGAAAGATTAAAATTATAGCTACAGAAGGTATGAATTTATTAATAATATGAAGGGATATTTATTATTACTTTTAAAAACTTAAAATAATTAAGTTCTTAATCATATATAGATCGTTATGTGTTCCTGGAGTCTGTGGATCGTTTTCTTTCGTATTATTTCTAAAAAATCGTACCATATCCCATATTATTCAACAAAAATAAAAATATTAAGTAATACATTAATAAAGAAAATATGTAATTTTCGTTTCCGCAGTATAGTAATATTGTTGGAATAAAAACGAGAGTAACAAAAATAATATATATTTCTCATAAAAGTTTAAATCTAGATAATATGTAAGTAGATAGAGTGTATAGTGCAGTCATTAGCTTTCCATGAGATAATATTATACCTACCTCATGAGAAATCCACACAGATAAAAGTTGGCGCACATCAGCAGTCGTCTCGGCCAGTAATTGTCTTCGCACACTGCGTTGAAACCTGACTCCACAATTGCAACATACACTTCTATTTTCATTGTATGCTGATCTAGCAGATTCCATTTTCTTAAAATCGCATATAAATACAAAAAAACAGTAGCGTGACGAACGTCAATGCCGTTAAGATTAAAGATGTAGGTAATACCCCGCCGCCCCGCCCCGCCGTACCCGTCCGCCGGCAGCTGGGAATAACCGGAAGTCAATGATAAAATAACATTTTGGTTCACAGTCATTTAGAACTATGTTATAACGTGATATTAGCTAAAATTTTTAGAAATTAAACATAAAGTTCTTAGTGGTATCTTTTGTGTCAGCTTTGTGAAAAAATAGTTTTCTTTTTATACAAACTGCAAAATGACTAATTAGGTACACGCATTTTACCCATATTACACTAATCAGAACACGAATATCAAAACAACTAATTTTTTTCATATTTCTTGATTCCGTTTACATTTTCGAAAAATCTGTAGGCCATTTACTATTATAATTTGGTGTCTTTTTTTTGATGTAATACCATTAAGTGACGTTAATATTTTTAGTGGGCCCAAAAATGGTTGTCCCCTTTAATCTTAAAAGTTTGACAGGCCTGTTGGTCTAGTGGTTAGTGATGCCGGAGGTCGTGGGTTCGATTCCCACCCAGGACAAGTGTTTGTGTGATGAGCACGATCATTTGTTCTGTGTCTGGGTGTAATTTATCTATAATATTTATGTATTTAGAAATATATAAGTATGTTTATCAGTTGTCTAGTACCCATAACACAAGCTCTGCTTAGCTTGGGACTAGATGGCGTTGTGTGATAGTTGTGGAATATTATTATTATTATATTATTATTATAATCATAAATATTTACTTACGTCTGTCACTCTAAGCGGTAGACAGACACTACGGACTTCCATAAGACACGATCCTTCGTTAAGTCTCTCCGTGAGGTCACTTAGAACGTTTCGTTAGCGTCACAATTCCAAATAACATGTTTGCTGTTTAGGTCTCCTGCGATTAATATGCTGGGGCCCAGATTTAGTAAAACCGATATGTCAGCATCTAATAAATATATTTTAGCGGTGGCTGATACGTCGATGAAATTTTTATGGGCGGATGGCCCGTAAGTGCTATCCTACAAACCGAAGCTTCTAATTTTTAAATAATGCTAGTTTTTACTAGACGTTGAACATCTCAGTCTTCCCCGTGAACATGAGTGCTGTAAAGTGCTCGAAACTTCGGGTATTTTAAAAATTTAAATATATGCGATAAAATCCGTAAAAACTAGAATAATTTAAATGTGTAGTGTTCGCGTATATATAAGAAATCACGCCGCTTCTAAGTTGGTAAGCAGCGGAATATCTCTCAGTACACATTGCAAGGACATTTTGTAGTAGATAAAGCCGCCTTTAGGTCTGGTCAGCTTATCATTTCTTATTAATGTATAATTAGCTATTTTGAAATCGCGCAAACTAGGTTTCAAAAAGTACACGATTTCTTCCTTTTGATCACTGATATCGTTTGCATTAAAGAAAGTGACAGTCAGAGAGCTAAGCTTGGTTCTACCTGTATTTTGTACCGCCATTCTGGTTTGAGATGGGTTTGCTTAGGCGCATTGGAAGGAGTCTATCGCGTCGATAAGATTAATGTGTTTAATGATGGCGTTGAGCTTTTCCTGTGCGGACTTGTCCACGCGAAGTTTGTGGGTCAGGGATGAGACTTTAGCCGCATTTATATTGCCTATAAAGCTGCAGACTCACAAGAAGTCAGCAGTGAAGTTTGAATGTGCCTGAGGGACAGGTTTGGGCTTCTAAGCCCGGAGAGAAGACACTGGTCTCGAGGCGGCCGTGCTTACAATCACCGGGGGGTTTACCGTTCTTGCGTTTATGCATTCGGCTTGGGTGCTGAAGACACCGGAGGGCTTACGCCTTGCCCGGAAGTCCTTTTAACCGGGGCGGGTTTGGCGACAGCCTGAGAGGGCAGGATTTGGGACAACGAGATCGGTGGAACTGAAGGGGCATAATGCCAAGGGCGGGACCTGCTAGTGTTAGTCGCTCGACAGCGCCGGTCTACTCTTCCGCGCCATTTTCTGCCCAGCGCATTGGTGCAACCGCGATAATTCGCTGGGTGTCGCGCTTTGCTACACAGCTCGGAGGGCCTTTCAACTTGGGCGTTCTAGTGCACTTGGGTATGCCGTAATTGCCTAGACACTTAACTTAGGCCGGGCGAAACAATTTTTGGCTGAGTGGCCGTATAGTTGAGAATGGTGGCACTAGCCAACGATGCCGCTCTTGCAAGGAACTTCTACTGCAATCCCCGTGAGGTTGCAGATTCTACGGACGTTGAATATTTCTTTGCATTCTCGAGAATAGTCCAGAATGACCAGACATATCGATAATGATTTCTTAAATTTACGCGAACACTACACATTGAATAAAACTAAATTTACGGATTCTGTCGCGTTTATTTTATTCAACAGACATATCGACATAGACATATCTATATATCGTTTGATTGTCAGTGGGGTGGTGCATTATGTGCATTTCCCTGACAGGGAGATTTTGCGATTTAAGATCACTGAAAATGTGTTCGGTTTCGAGTTCTTTAGGGAGCCCGCGAACGACAACGCAGAGGTTGCAGCTCTCCTGAGGGAGTAAGTGTGAAAGTTCAGATTTTGACCCTTGAGATGCACAGTCAAAGCGCAGAAGTCGTCCGTCGTAGAGACATGTATACGAATGCATTGGCTACCGTTGTGGACCTTGGGGCAAAAGATTTTTTAGAGTCTATCCATTTGGATAAATTGTTCCAGCGCGACCTATCTTGAAGTATAATAGGTAGCGAAGGCTTTTCTTTCCTTTCCACGGCCAGTTTCAGATTCATGAATTTGGCTGTTTTGGGGCGCGCTGAAGGCGCAGCCTTTTTGTTGGCCGTGGTTGCAGTGGCAACTAACTGAGGCTCGTCTTCCTTTTTACGCAGCGGGGTGCTTTCGTTTTTTGCTCAAGACGTGGGTGGTGAAACCGGCTTGGTTAGTCTGAACGTGTCAGTCGCCATCTCACATTCCGACTCAGCGTTTGAAAACACCAGGGAGGCCCCATGAGTGCAGAGCTATGATGACGCGGGATACACGGCGTCGTACAAAGTATCTATGGACACGGGTGTTGCAGGTCCAGTGGTCGCCGATATAGGGTCGTCGTATTATATTGCATCTTTACATACGTCCTATGATATAACATTATATCTTTATCCGTGTCCTATCTTATCGCTTATGTATTGCACTATGATAAGACATAAAAGGTAAACATGAGAGTAAAAACTTAACAATATTCACAATTTTTAATTATGATGATTTTTAAATGTGATGTGCTCCTAATTCTTTTATAGCATTAAATTGTTGAATGGCGTTATCATTATTAAAAAGAAAATAAATTCTCAGATTACCCATTCCCTGCAGAGTTCTTCTTGTGGTATATTTGGAGATTAATAGTGTTACGAACTTGAGGTTCATGACAATAAAAACTGCCGATTAAATTACCAAAATTAACAAAATTCACTTTACACTAATTAAAATTTAAAACACTAATAATTAATCAGACTAATTCACTTTATTCCGCTCCTAAGCTTAGCTTGTCTCGCCAAATTCAATACTTACCCGATCGCACCTTGCAGCGCCTATAAATACACATTAGCACCGAAACATCCAGAACATTCAAGTAAATACGCGCAAGGCGTCGAAAGTTCGAGTGTCGGCTTCTAGTAGCTTAGTTCTTCATTTCGACACTAGATGGAGCTGTCGGTTGAAAGATTAGTAATGTCATTTTCTGGAAAGTTCCCCCCGCCCTTGTCCCTGACACTACATGACGTCAACTTAGGCGCTCAACACTGCCCCCTCCTAAGACATGCTCGTCTCGAGTATTATCGGCCACATAATAACGTTCCAAGCGATCCAAATGGACGATCTTAAGAGTCCCTATTACGCCTTTCTGTATCCGGTAGGTTACATCATTGATCCTGGTTACAATCCGGTACGGGCCGTCCCATTTAGCTTGAAGCTTAGGAGATTTCCCTTTGCTGCGGACTGGATTGTGCAACCACACTAGTGAACCTTCGTCGAACCTTTTATTGTTCATTTTGGTCGGTCACGGTCATACCGGGTTTTCATCTTTTCAATATCAACTTTTGCTAGGTACCTCTTCAATATCTGATTAAATCGTTCTACAATTTCATCAGATTGCGGGTGATAAGAAGTCGTTCTTGTTTTATGAGTACCCATAACTCGGCAAGTTTCCTGAAATATTTGAGACTCAAAATTCCTTCCTTGATCGCTGTGAATCTCTAAAGGTACTCCAAAACGACAGAAGACTTCATGAACTAGTTTATCTGCAACTGTTGAAGCTTCTTGATATGGAATGGCGAATACTTCTGGCCACTTAGTGAAGTAATCCATCACAATCATGAAATACTTGTTACCGCTTTCACTCTCCGGAAACGGCCCCGCAACGTCAATGGCTATTCTCTCCCATGATGCACCAACATTGTACAACTTCAATGCACCTCTAATACGAGTCTGAGGTCCCTTTGTAGCCACGCAACTTGTACATTTGCGACACCAGTCCTCGACATCGTTTCGACAGTGGACCCAGTAAAACCGTTCTCGGATCTGCAGTAGAGTTCGTTTAACTCCCAATAGCCTCCTGAATAATCATTACGGTACAGCTGTAGAACATCCGGTACTTTAGCTTTAGGGACTACGATTTGCAAATGACAGCTGTCTCTCCGAACATTTTCCCATTTACGGCACAGAACTCCATCCTGAAACAGCAAGCTGTCCCACTGGGCCCAATAGCTTTTAGTGGTTGAACTTATCGCTGAGACGTCGCTCCACTTAGGCTTGGTAGCACGGGCCTTCATCCATTCCAGAATCGGCTTGATGTCCGGATCTTCCTGCTGTGCATGTCGTAGGCTGTCCTTCCACTCGTTGCTGAGGTGGTCTGTCCTGAGCATCTTGCAGTTCACTTCTTGTAGTTTGAGATTCAATTATTGTACGTGGTAGAGCCACGCTGCGGTGTTACTATCGTTATAGCACGAATTGTTCGCCTCGACATGAGAAAGACCACAACTTCCCAAAATACCAGCGTATAATAACAGATCAATGTTGCTGTGTTTCGTATGGTACATGTAGAGAACCGGATAATTTTTAAAACAAACGATATATGCCATTTGTCTTCAGTGTCACTACTACTAACGCATCTGCATAAGATGTAGACATCTTTTGGCCACAGCACCCGCTTAACATCAGTTGGACTGTGCCTTCGCTTTTCACTCTTATTATAAAATAAAATAATTTTTCGAGCACATATTTTAGTTAAACCTTTATACAACGAAGGGGTTATTAAAGCTACCTACTCTGAAGGCTCTCTACAAACCATAACGCGGTTTTCCTCTGCGATCCATTCCACCTTAACTTACAGCGGCTTAACTTACAATAAAGACCGGTCAAGGGATATATTTAAACGTTATACATCATTGAAGCTCAGAATTTTATTTTACAAATAATATATTCATTTTTCGCAAAATATTTAGCTTTGTAGAAGTGCTTAAGGGTTCGGTAACCTAGGGTCACATCAAAGCCGCGGATAATAATCATATTAATTTTTGGATATTATTGAGAAAGCACGGGTTATTCTAATAAATTCCTCTGCAATTTAAGCATAAAATTATACAGTTAATTTATGATTAAGAACCTATCGTTAGCCCTCTTACGGATAGTTCAATTAAAGTTTAATTGTTTGATCCGCGGCGTTTACCCCAACGATGGCGAGGGCGAGGGTTTCCGGTCGACATGACTCGTCTAACAATGCCCATTACATGTACGCAAGCAATTTTGTGAAACTTTTTGGTTATAATACACTCACATTTTAGTTTGTTCATTTGATTTATATAATTTTCCAACAACTTTTGGTGTCTATTAGCTTCTATTTACCCGACTTTAATAAAAGTGGAGGTTATATGTACGACTGTATGCATTTTTATGTATTGTTACGCCGCGCTCAAATCAGCGCCATCTAGTGTCAGGAACGAGAGCGAGGGGAGCGTTGCAGTAAATGACATCACCGATCTCTCGGCCGACAGCGCCACTCGAAGAACTAAGTTTCTAGAAAATCTATACTCGAGCTCTCGGTACCTTACGCGTGTTTACTTGAACATTCCGGATGTTTTGCTGATTTGAATAAATAGGTGGCGCAAGATGCGATCGAGACAGAGTTGAACTCAGCGACACAAGCGACGTTTCGGAGCGAAGTTAAGTGAATTAGTGTGTTTAATTATTAGTGTTTTAACTTTAATTTGTGTAAAGTAAATTAAAGTGTTAATTTAGGTAATTTTATCGGCAATTTTTATTGTCACGAACCTCAAGCTCGTAACAATTGGTGTCAGAAGTGGGATAAAATAATGCCGATTTTACCTAAGGAGGAAACGGAGGGTGTCCGTACCCGAAGTCAACGCCAGCAGGAGACGGACCAGAGGAGATTTGGTGGTGCAACGCCGCAGATGTCTGAGGGCCAGCTGCCGGCCACGGAAGCCGGTCCGTCAGCAGCTTCTACGTCTGTAGCACCTGACTTAGGTGCCCTGATGGTGATGCTGCAGGAACAGGCTCGCCGACAGGAGGAACAGGCCCGTTGGTTAAAAGAACAGCAGGAGGAACAGGCTCGCCGACAGGAGGAACAGGCCCGTTGGTTGAAAGAGCAGCAAGAGAAACAGGCTCGCCGACAGGAGGAACAGGCTCGCCAGCAGACGGAACAGGCACGCCGATTGGAAGAGCAGCTGCGGGGCGGACAGGAGGAACAAGCCCGGCGACAGGAAGACCAGGCCCGTCGGTTGGAGGAGCAGATGCTCCTCATGAAGGACCTTCACGCTACCTTCGGGAAGGAGATAAAGGAGGTGAAGGATAGGGTTGCTCTGCATGACAACCGCCTGTCGGAAGCTGAAACCCAAATCGCGAAAGCTGAAACCCGAATCGACCAAGTAAACCATCGGGTTGACAACGTAATGGCTGACATGAAGAAATCACTCGACGAACTCAAACTTGGGGATGGAACTACAGCTCCCGTAGTAGCTGCAGCACCTTCGCTACGTGGATTCAAAGTGCCGCCGTTCGACGGGACCTCTTCCTGGTCGGCCTACAAAATCCAGTTCGAGGCCGTCATGGAGGCGAACGGCTGGAATAAAAGCCAAGCCATGACTGCACTCAACCTAGGCCTGCGCGACCAAGCCTTAACTGTGTTGGAAGCTCTCGGTAAGAAAGTGACCTATGAGCAGCTTCTGGAGGCCTTGGAGGCGAGATACGGCGACGCTCACCTGGAACACGTCTTTCGCGCGCAGCTTAAAGATCGCGTGCAACGCAGCAACGAAAACCTGCAGCAGTGGGCCCTTGAGGTGGAGAAGATGGTTCGTAAAGCATACCAGTCTGTACCTGCGCTCATTGGAGGGAACCTGGTGCAAACATTCATCGACGGCATCCGCGACCTGGAAGTCAGAGCTGCTGTGAGGCTCGGGCACCACGAGACGCTTAAGGACGCCTTGGCCCATGCACTGGAGGTAGAAGCCGTGCGGCAGGATCATCGTTCCCATCGCGTCAGGGAGGTTGCAGCAGCTACAGTTCGCGACCGCAACAAAGGATACAGCCCTAGGTGCTATGGCTGTGGGGAAAAGGGCCATCTTCGATCCAGCTGCCCTAAGCGAACCCTAGAAAGGGAAGGTGAACGATCCCAGGAGGGTAGTGCGGCCAACAGCACCGCCCAGCAGCAGCAGGGAAACGAGTAAAAGCCAGAACTGCGGGGCGGGTGCTGGCTGATGTTAAAAGAGCCCCAAGGATCTCGATCTCACAAACCCATGATGGGAACAGTCTAATCATCAAGGGCGAGGTCAACGGAATGCCGTGTAAACTGACCATAGACACTGGAGCCTCTCGTACGGTTGTTAGTTCCCAACTTATAAGTCAGTTCCTTGGGGACTCCGCATACAACCGAGAACGCATTTATTTGGTAACAGCCACCGGTCAGCGTATACCCGTCCGTGGAGAGAAGGAGATGGAGTTGAAGCTTGGCAACGTGATCTACCTGCATAATGTCATCGTGGCGGATATAATGGACGACTGCATCCTAGGCCTAGACTTTATGAGGAATAATTGTTGTGAGATCGACGTTAAGCAAGGTGTTTTGAAATGTGGACAGGAGGAACTTTTTATGGAAGGTGCGTTACCAGGGAACGTGTACAGCATTAAGAAGATTGTTCTTCCGCCGAGATCGGAAACGATTGTTCCGGTTAGTCTTCCCCGAAATGCTGGGCAAGCTCACCGTTGTGTACTTGTGGAAAGGGTAAACAATGACCTTCCATGGAAAGTAGCTCGAACCTTGGTCAGGACCACTGATATCTCAGGAGTACGTGTGCTGAACCTTTGCGACCGGGAGCAGGTTATAGAAAAAGGCACATTAATTGGTACTTGTGAGGAAATGGATTGGTTACGTCGGTGCCAATATATATCGAGTGGGACCCCCCAGCAAGGACGCAGAAACGAGAGTGACCACACTTTTGGAAGACTGTCGCAGTGTTCTGTCCCCGAACGAATTGGTCAAGGCGAAGAAGTTGTTACTCGAGTACGCCGATGTATTCTCATCAAACGATGGTGACATAGGAAAGACTGGTATAGTTCAACACAAAAAAAACACAGGTGAAGAGTTGCCTATCCGTCAGCGGCCAAGACGATTGCCGGTAGCACGTGAAAAGGAAGTGGAAACCATGATTGAAGGAATGATGAAGGATGGTGTTATTGAACCTTCCTCTAGTCCATGGTGTTCGCCAGTGGTGCTGGTGAAAAAGAAGGATGGCAGCATGCGGTTCTGTGTTGATTACCGCCGTCTGAACGACGTTACAAAGAAGGACAGCTATCCCTTGCCAAGAATTGATGACACGCTGGACATGCTTACAGGAATAAAATGGTTTAGCACGCTGGATCTAAAAAGTGGCTCTGGCAAGTTGAAATTGACCCTAAGGACAAGGAGAAAACTGCGTTCTCGACGGGAAAGGGTCTGTGGCAATTCAAAGTAATGCCGTTTGGGTTGTGCAATGCTCCTGCAACGTTTGAAAGGCTGATGGAACTTGTACTTACCGGGCTAATTGGCGATGCCTGTCTGGTCTACTTAGATGACATCATCATCGTGGGCCGTACGTTTGAGGAACACCTTCAAAACCTGGAACGCGTGCTTATGAAGATTCAGAGTGCCAACCTCAAGTTGAACCCGAAGAAATGTTCACTATTCCAACGGCAAGTAAACTTTTTGGGGTTTGTAGTATCGGAAGAAGGTATCCGCACAGATCCAGAGAAAATCGCCGCTGTCAAGGATTGGCCGGTCCCAAAAGACAAGACGCAGGTTAGAGCATTTTTGGGTTTGTGCTCCTATTACCGGCGATTCGTGAAGAACTTTGCAGATATAGCCAAACCTCTGCACAAGCTAACCGAGGAGAAGCGACATTTCTGCTGGGATGAAAGTTGCAATATCGCATTCCAGGAGCTCAAGGACCGTCTGTGCAAAACACCTATTTTGGGATACCCTGACGCAAGCAAAGAATTTATAGTTGACACAGACGCAAGTGATATAGGACTTGGCGGTGTGCTGTCTCAACGGAGTGGTGACCAAGAGGTCGTGATAGCGTACTTCAGCAAGTCGTTGTCAAAACCGGAAAGGAACTATTGTGTCACAAGACGCGAATTGCTCGCTGTGGTAAAGTCGTTGCAGCATTTTAGCAAATATCTTCTGGGACGAAAGTTTCACTTACGAACTGACCATGCTGCACTAAAATGGCTATTGCAGTTTAAAAACCCAGAAGGACAAGTTGCGAGGTGGATTGAACTACTGCAGGAATACGACTTTGAGATCGAACATCGCAGCGGGAAATCTCATGGCAACGCAGATGCATTGTCCAGAAGACCTTGTCCTGAAGATTGCAAACATTGTACTAGGCAAGAGAGTAAGGAAGTTGTATCCGTAAGGATGCTCAGGGCAGACCACCTCAGCAACGAGTGGAAGGACAGCTTACTACATGCACAGCAGGAAGATCCGGACATCAAGCCGATTCTGGAATGGATAAAGGCCAGTGCCCCCAAGCCCAAGTGGAGTGACGTCTCAGCGATGAGTTCGACCACTAAAAGCTATTGAGCCCAGTGGGACAGCTTGCTGCTTCAGGATGGAGTTCTGTGTCGTAAATGGGAAAACGTTCGGGGAGACAGCTGTCATTTGCAAATGGTTGTCCCTAAAGCTAAAGTACCGGATGTTCTACAGCTGTACCATAATGATTGTTCAGGAGGCCATCTGGGAGTTAAACGAACTCTACTGAAGATCCGAGAACGGTTTTACTGGGTCCACTGTCGAAACGATGTCGAGGACTGGTGTCGCAAATGTACAAGTTGTGCGGCTGTAAAGGGACCTCAGACTCGTAGTAGAGGTGCATTGAAGTTGTACAGTGTGGGTGCACCATGGGAGAGAATAGCCATTGACGTGGCGGGGCCGTTTCCGGAGAGTGAAAGCGGTAACAAGTATTTCATGGTTGTGATGGATTACTTCACTAAGTGGCCAGAAGTCTTCGCCATTCCAAATCAAGAAGCTTCAACAGTTGCAGATAAACTAGTTCATGAAGTCTTCTGTCATTTTGGAGTACCTTTAGAGATTCACAGTGATCAAGGAAGGAATTTTGAGTCTCAAATATTCCAGGAAACTTGCCGAGTTATGGGTACTCATAAAACAAGAACGACTTCTTATCACCCGCAATCTGATGGAATGGTGGAACGATTTAATCAGACATTGGAGAGGTACCTAGCAAAAGTTGTAGACAATCGGCAACGAGATTGGGACAAGCACATACAACCGTTGTTGTTGTCATATCGAAGTTCTGTTCACGAAAGTACAGCAGTGACACCAGCTTTCGCAAACTTTGGAAGAGAATTACGGCTGCCTGCAGACCTGATAACTGGGATACCACCTGATGCCCCACGCAGTATAACCGATTATGCATATGACTTGCGGAACAAAATGAATGACATTTATGAGCACGTCAGACAATCGGGCCAGCAAATGTCTGAGAAAATGAAAACCCGGTATGACCGCAAAATGAACAATAAAGGGTTCAACGAAGGTTCATTAGTGTGGTTGCACAATCCAGTCCGCAGCAAAGGGAAATCTCCTAAGCTTCAAGCCAAATGGTACGGCCCGTACCGGATTGTAACCAGGATCAACGATGTGACCTACCGGATACAGAAAGGCGCAAGAGGGACTCCTAAGATCGTCCATGTGGATCGCTTGGCGCGTTATTATGGGACAGATAATGCTCGGGACGAGCATGTCTTAGGAGGGGGCAGTGTTACGCCGCGCTCAAATCAGCGCCATCTAGTGTCAGGAACGAGAGCGTGGGGAGCGTTGCAGTAAATGACATCACCGATCTCTCGGCCGACAGCGCCACTCGAAGAACTAAGTTTCTAGAAAATCTATACTCGAGCTCTCGGTACCTTACGCGTGTTTACTTGAACATTCCGGATGTTTTGCTGATTTGAATAAATAGGTGGCGCAAGATGCGATCGAGACAGAGTTGAACTCAGCGACACAAGCGACGTTTCGGAGCGAAATTAAGTGAATTAGTGTGTTTAATTATTAGTGTTTTAACTTTAATTTGTGTAAAGTAAATTAAAGTGTTAATTTAGGTAATTTTATCGGCAATTTTTATTGTCACGAACCTCAAGCTCGTAACAGTATGTTCACCGATTCCTAACAACGATTGACGAACAGAGGTATCGAATTCAGATTATTTTTATCGAACAGATTTAAATTTAGGGGTAGTCTCATGTAAATTTGGGGGAGAAATTTTACTTGTAAGGTGAAAAGGTGGATATGATGTTTTAAATATAACCATTTCGGCGACATTGAGGTCTTGACAGTCCATTCAAAAAGGAAAAAAATAATTTTTATTAAGGATTTTTAATACTTACTACACTATGTCAAAATCAGAATATAAAATTATTTTCTGGGCTTTACCCGCATGAAGGTTGGAAAGCAACATTATTTCGAAAAGTTACACTGATGTTTTATTACAAGAGCTAAGAGAATAGAAACTTGCATTTTTCTGAGGTAAAAATGTTAATCTCTAGCTCATAAACTATCTCAAGATGGACAAACATAAGCACAAATACACTGTAATTAAAAAAAAAAATATTTTCTTTACCTGCTTACTCGGAGTTCTGAGCATAGGAGAAAACCTTAAATTTAAAAAAAAACCTTTAAACTTTAAATTCTCTTTGACATAATGGTAGCCGTAATGTGTTACGTATGAGTGTTTGTGCAAGAGGGTTCACTAACCCTGTCATTCCGTGGATGTCGTAAGAGACAGAGAGAAATGAAACAGGGGATGGGAAGCAACACCATAATTTTAACATGTGCTACCTACACGGGCCTACAACAATCAGAAACGGCACGTCCTTTACCTAGGTAACAGTTATACCTATAGTGAATTGTGGATACTCTAGTGCGACTGAGACATTGACCCGAATCCACGACTTAGCCGTGGCTACATAATTGTTTAATTGTTAAAAAACTATTATTCTATAACATTTATATATTTATTTTCCTTCTTAAAAACCTACACATAACAGCAAATATAGCACAATACTAATTTGGTAGCTCATTCATTTTAAAAAAACCCAGCCTATATACGTATCACTGCTGTGGCCGAGGAAGGAAAAGTGGAGATCTCCTGTCGGGCAAGGTGTTCCGCCCGGGGAGCGGCCAACACTCCATGTGATAGTTCGGAGATGTTCTGTATATACTGTTTATGATTCAGAATGTTGATAGCGTGATGTATGCTTCGGTGTATTTTTTTTTATGGAAAAAGGGGCAAACGAGCATGCGGCTCACCTGATGTTAAGTGACAGCCGCCGCCCATGAAAATTTCACTTGCGGCGCGACGACAGAGCCGTCACACTGCTATTAACAGGCGACTTCAAAAACGATTTTATTTTAAAAGGTAGGTAGTCGCGTAGCCTCAATATTTTGACGGTTTCAAGATTTCTTTATCATCAAATTGGCGCGCCTTTTAAAATATGAGTTGCATGATAATGAAGTTACTTCCTTCAATAAAAACTAACGTATGCGAGCCGGGCCCCCATGTATATGAGGAAAGGATATTAACACAATAAGAAGACTTCTTGACATACCTACTTTCGCTTACATTCGCGTTTGAAAGATTTGATCGCATTGGATTTGTAAAACAAAGAGAATCTTATAAAATTTCATTAAAATTAAGCTACAAATAAAAGTTTAAATCTGACTTCAAAACGTTGAAATAATAAAATAGTTTCACAAGCGCCAAAAGTTGGTACTAAGGCGTTTTTTTTAAATTTGATCTTGTTGAGTTTACTTTGCAATATCACGAGCTTAAGATAAAAACTAATATGTCGTCTAATTAGTTCGGTTTATAACTTCATCCTTTAATTTCAAACCATAATATAATGAGCGATACCGTGTACATTGTGCACAATAATGTAGCGTATTGTATAGATGTTTTTCTTCAAATTAAAAAGGTGTCAGTTTTGAGTTATAACTTATTCATTTAAGAAAAGAATCATTAACTTCGATTTGCAATCTTCAAAAATATCGCGTAACATAAATACAAAATAAATATAGTTGACTAGAGAACCTGTTTTTATGAAGTGGATCTCCAGTTTCAGTTTCATTCTGACATCTAATGACACCAATGTGACGAAATGGGGTAGTGGATATTCTTATACTATGTTTACTTCGTATTTTAGCCCTTATTTCTACGAAATTTTCCTAATATATTTAATCATGGACTGTAAAGATACTAGAATAAATAGAGTTACAGTTTTATTAGGAATTGTTGTTCATATTTGTATTGTATACAAAAATATTACAAACGAGTGAAATGTTAACCTAACTAAATGAAAAGAAACCCCTCTGACCCTCAACAAAGAAATTGTTGAAATAATTTATAGATGTACCAAAGTCAAAGTTGCGAGGGGTTTTCTTACGATCTCATATACGTATTTGTAATTTAAGAGTTTTGTTCATAAAATATATCCGATCAGATGAAATGTTTAGAAGCTTGTGATAGGAATCACGTAAAGAGGTGAAACACGTGTCGTATTATCGACGGAGGTATGTCTTTCCAAGTGAAGTAGTGTTAGGAGTAGTGGTGCCGGGATGAGTAGTGAAATTTATATTTTTTATGAAACATAGAACGACATAAATTGCACTCTAACTTAATAAGATAAAGTTCTTGTTGTATGCCATATTTTAGTACTTTAAGGGTCAGTTCACACAGACGCGACGCGACGATACTGAAAGAGGCCTGTGGTTCGGAGCTGCGTGGCGCGGCGCCGCCAGACGCATCGTGACGTCGTGAGGCGCATCGTGAAGTCACTCGACTTCCTGCATGTCATACCAGGTCGTCACTCCAACTAGTGGGGAGTGTCCTACTGTCCACTTCACTTATTGGTACGAGGTGGTCACTCGAGAACCTTTCTTCCCCATCGGTTGTCGGTTCTTCGAATTATATCGCTAGCCCATTCCCAATTTATCTTAGGGCCAACCATTAACCACGTAACGCGTTTTCCGTACTTTGTATAGATTTATGGGGACAAATAGGCACACAATCCATCTGATGGCAATCGGATGCTGTGGCCCATAGACATCAAAATTCATCCTCCTGAGTTCTCCACGCTAACCGTACAAATCACTTAAGCCTTAAGTTAAACATTAAGCTATTTTAAGCTGGTATTCTGTGAAAGTGTGGTTTTTCCCTGGTCGAGCTAGCCCATTCGTGCTACAACCATAATATAGAAGCTGCGTGGCTCTACCACTTAAAAATATGTTAGTAATACAAAAATAAATTACTACGTAGCTAGTGTAATTTGGTCCTTATTCAACAAATGAACGTGGTTAATGTAATTAATGCTACCTCGTTTCGCTCTTTACGTTTTTGCCAAAAAATTTGTAAATTTTTCAGCGGTAAATAAATTAAATTTTATCAGGTTCTCTCTTCAATATTTGTCTTTAATTAAGGAAATTTATTGCATTGAATGATCTTTCTTTTAAGTGTAACTGGGTTTTCAATTTTGGTACGAAAATGAGTTAAAATATTTCATATCTTTTATTTGCACCTGGTAATAGTTTTTAATTTACTTGATTTTAATATTTTTTATTATTTTTGTATTATTTTAGTTGATTTTATGTTTTTATGATGTGTATTGATTTTTTTAATATTTTGTTGGTGGATTGAAAAATAATAGATTAAAAGAAACTGAATGGCAGCGTAACCTTGACTTAATTTTCACGATTCGATTGCAAAGGGGCTTAGCGATGAGTCTCAGCGCTGTGAGCTCTAAGTTAGAATCACGCGCGGAACAATTATTTGTATGACCTAAAACCTGTTATCGGTTTCTTTTACAGAACAGCAATAGTTACACATGAGAATAGTCCATCTAATTGGATTTGGATGCAATGTCCCATATGCATGTACGTCTATCCTTGATTAAGAATCGAAATTTAAAATAGCACTTAAATTCTGCTCTGTTTCGTAATGTGAGTGTTGATCATCCTCAGGGATGACAACGCATCTGCATTTTGACTCTTAATTGAGGATGAATGTATATACCACTACCATCTCGACCATCTCGAGACGGCGAGGCCGGCTCTGCTTTTTCTGACCGAGACGCAGGTGTTCTCTCCGGCTGATGTCACGTATCTCTCCTACCCGGGGTACAAACTGGAACACTCCTTTTTGCCTCGGGCTGGAGTTTGGTTCTCGACGCCTCGGCAGTCTTGAAGGTTCGGACCTGTCCATCCTTTGCTTACGCGTAGACAGCGACGACCATCCGCACGTCTACGGGGGCCTCTATAAGTCCCATAGCGATAATGCCAAAACAGACCGATTCTTCGACCACGTCCAAATGGCTACAGATTCGTTGCTATAGCAGATTGATTCGCAGAGATCGTGATCCTCGGCGACTTTAACGCCCGACACGCCGAATGGCTTGGTTCACGTTTAACCGATCATGCGGGAGATCTGTTCATGATTTTGCCTTGGCATATGATCTGACACAACTGGTTACTTCGACTACGTGGATTCCAGATGAGGAGGATCATGCACCTTTCCTTTTGGACCTTCTGCTGACCTCTTACCCGGACGGATATCAGATTTCCGTCGACGCCCCTTTAGGCTCCTCGGACTATTGTCTTGTCCGGTATATGGTGCCACTCACGCTGAAATCGCAGTTGCATTCTGCAGGCTACCCCTGTGTTTGACACTATAGGTCAGCCGATTGAGATGGGATGCGGTCTTTCTTTGCATCCCACCCTTGGGGGCGGGTTTGGTTCTCGCCGGACGATCCCAACGTTGTTGCGGATTGTGTCGCTGATGTGGTACTTCAGGGTATACTTACTTACTTACTTACTTATCGTCACGCACAATCCCTAACGGGGTAGCCAGAGAGAACAGATCGCCAAGTGTCACGATCCTTACATACCTCTTTCGCTTCTTTCAGGTTCATTAACTTCTTCATACATGCACGTCTAGGTATCCGAGTACTCTTGACCCTCCCCTCTTCGAGCTATTTGCTCACATGGTCTTCGAAAGTTAGTCTCGGTCTACCTCGACACCTTTTAATATTTACCTTCGCTCTATATATTTTCTTCACCATTCGGTCTTCACTCATTCGTTCAACGTGCCCAAACCATTGGAGTACGCCCCTATCAATTTTTGTGATAAGGTCATCTTTCAATCCTGCCATATTGCGAATCTCTTCGTTTCGCTTTCGGTCGGCTATGGTAACGCCACACATTTTACGAAGAGATCGCATCTCTACTGCATTCAACTTGCTTTTATGCTTCTTCTGGCATACCCAGGTTTCGCTGCCATATAACAAAGTCGGTACCAACACTGCGTTATGTATTGCAAGGCGTGCACTTTTCACCACGCCTTGCCTTTTTACTAATGCATTCAGGGCACCATTGACTTTGTTTCCGGCAGCGACACGCCTATCCACATCTAAATCACATCTTCCATCCCGGCTGAAAGCACTCCCCAAGTATACAATTTCATTTACCTGTTATAGACATTCCTGATTTACCCATATTTCACATTTCGTTCTCTCTTCGTCCTTTTCAAATACCAGAACCTTAGTTTTATTAGCATTCAAACGGAGACCATTAATTTCACATTCCTCTTTCATACACGTGACTAATGCCTGCAGTTCTGCTTCTGATGGTGCAATAATCACTGCATCATCAGCATACAGCAGACAATTAACTTTTATGTCACCCAATTTCACACCCAAACAGCTATCTTTCAGCTTCTGTAAACAGCTGTCGAGATACAGTATGAACAGCCGGGAGGACATGACACAACCCTGTTTTACGCCCGCTTGGACGCTAAACATGGGTGACAGGTCATGCCCTACCCGCAAACAGGCTTTACAGTCATAGTAAAGTGACTGCACAGCCCTTAACAATCGACCATCCACACCATATCCCGGCAACAGTTCCCACATTTTCTTCCTTATAACCTTATTAAATGCTTTCTCCAGATCCACAAAAGCACAGAAAATCCTCTGGTTAACACTCAGAAGCTTCTCCGTGATCATGCGGAGAGAAAACATTTGATCCGTGCATCCTCTTCCAGGTCTAAATCTGCATTGTGCCTCCCATAAAAATCTTTCCGATTTCTCTTGCATCCTGCGTTTCAAAACCTTCGAATAAACTTTACTTGCTAAACTGATCAAGCTGATCGCCCGATAGCACCCGCAGTCAAGATGTGAACCTTTACCTTTATATAAAGGCACAATGACCGCGGATCGCCAATCATCCGGGACATCTCCCGTCCGCCAGCACAAATTGCACAGCAGATGAAAGCTGTCCCAGACGCGAGGCCCACCGTACTTGACCATTTCAGCAGTAACTTTGTCTAGTCCCGCAGCCTTACCACATTTCAAACTTCGAATCGCATGTTTAATCTCTTTCATGCTGATGACCTCAGTGTCATCGAGGTCCGTGTCTGGCGTGCCAGTCACGGCGTCACCCCCGGATCCTTCACTAAGATCATGACACGCATACAATTCTCTATAAAATTCACTCCATCGCTGCATGACGTCCGATTTTTTGAGAGGACGTCATTGGTTCACGAAAGCACTTTGTTCATTCTTAAAGCTCCGGGACCTTCCAACCTCTTTCCAGAAGAGTTTGGAGTTTTCCCTAAAGTTGTGCGACAACCTCTCGTCCGCTTCTATTCTACACCTTTCACGTACTTCCTCAATCAATGTTTTCGCATGAACTTTCTGCAGCTTATATCTTTCTTTCATCTTCTCTCTCATATGCTCATCGTTACTAGAGGCCAAGTAGTCTAACCATGCTTTTTTCTTCTTTTTTACAGTTTTTGAAAGAAGTTTCACTTCATCATTCCACCATGCATCTCTTCTTTTACTACTACCTCTTTTTGTCGTACTTCAGGGTATGGAACTTTTTATTCATTCCTCTGTGGTGCCCATTAGAGGCAAACCTCAGCCATGGTTTGGTCGCTCCTGTAAAATAGCATCCTGCTTTAAGCAGAAGTGCTGCCAAGCCTTGGTTGACACATCAACGTCCCGGGATGTAAACACCAGCGCTCTAAGAAAGAAGTATAATTCCGCTTCTAGGTCCTTTCAAAGAATCATTGCCAAGGCAAAGTCAGAGCACATAGGCAGAATTGGCGAGAAACTAGTTCGCCTTCCTTCTGGAACCCGTGCATTCTGGTCTCTCTCGAAGGCTGTTCAGCCTTAACAAAATTACTATTAACCAGTTTTTGGGAAAGTTTACTGAGTGGCCCACCTTTAGGGATTTATTCACATCTTTATTGCATAACAATACATCCTTTGATGATGTACATAAACTTAAGAATTTAAAGAGTTTTTAACAGGTGAAGCCGAGAAATTAGTCAGGCATATACCCATTACTGAATTAAACTACAGTCAGTGCTGGGCATTATTACAAAAAAATGTATGATAACTAAAAATACCTAACAAATTGTACTTTAAAACGTTTATTTAATTAATGTAGAATATGCCAATGGGTTAAAGGACCTATTGGACACAACATATGATTGTTTAAATGCGTTGAGAAATCTCAACATTAATGTGGCCACCTGGGATATTATTATTATATACATACTTACAGATAAATTAGATGTTGAAACGCGTAAGCAGTGGGAGTTAAATATATCGAATGACAGTTGCTTAGAATTACCTACCTATGAATAATTTTCGAATTTATAGAGGGTCGATTTAGGGCTTTGGAATGTTTAGACAATAACAAACCTACATTTCAACACAATCGACCATTACACGCTCAATATTTACACTCACACACTCATCATGCAAACATTCTGTCATCAAAAAATATTCAATGTGAATATTGTACAGAAAACCATAAACTATGTTTTTGCAGGAAGTTCGCAAAGCAGGAACACAATAAAAGACATGAATTTGTTTTAAATAATAATTTATGTTTAAATTGTTTAGGACATCACTCTGCAAAATATTGTAGAAATGTCTGTTAGACATCCGGCTAACAGACAAGGCCGTTACTAAAAATGAAAAAGTGTAACGGCTAGTAGTTCTACTGAAACAATGCCAGTCGTATCCTGCCTTTCGACATGAAAGATCATTAGACAGGTTTTGCTAGTGTTGCTAGCAAAACCTGTCTAATGATCTTTATTGCTTTGCGTTTGAATGCTTTAGTGAAAGCTAAATCTAAATTTTTCGATTTCAAAATTATTAGAGCCTTGCTCGATCAGGGCTCACAAGCATCGTTCGTTACTGAAAACACAGTTCAATTATTTAAGTTAAAAAAGATACCGGTGTAGGGAGTTATTCCAGGACCAGGCGGTAATCAGTCTTCGTTGGTGTCGAAGTACATGGTTTCTATTAAAATTCGATTGAATTGTCTGATCCCAGTTTTCACCTTGAAGTGAAAGCTTATGTTTCAAATAATATTACTACTTACCTACCTGGTAAAAAGGTTGCCTGTTTACCTTGGGCTGAAATACAAAATGTTCAGTTGGCAGACCCAGAATATTATTTACCGAATAAAATTGACATTCTGCTTGGTGCAGACATTTACTGCCAGATTTTGAAGGAAGGAGTAATGAGAAGTCCTACTGGATCTCCTATTGCACAATGCACAAACTTAGGGTGGATCATTTGTGGTCTTGTAATTTCTGAAGATTGCGACAACTCAACAGCAGTTACAGTACTCCACTCTCAGATCAAATAAGATGAAATTCTTAAAAAATTCTGGGAAATAGAATCAGATCAATCAGAAGGAGAAGAATATACAGAGATTGAGAAAAGGGCTAATGTGCAGGCAAAGGGTAGTAAAATAAAATCTTTGTCGCCTTACTTAGATAAAAATAAAATTTTAAGAGTTGGTGGTCGTCTTCAAGTATCATCTATGCATCAAGATGCCAAACATCCTATAGTACTGTGTGGTGTTTTGTGTGCTTTATGCGAAAAGTGGACGACATTGGAAGAAAGTAATACATATACGTAATCAAGATATCTGTTGGTTTTATTTAAAAGTACCAATAGTATTCAGGTAGTCGGGTGCCCTACTGCTTGAAGTACTGTAGCACAATGACTAGTCCTATATTAGGGACTTATGATAGTAAACTCAATTATACAAAAGCAGTACTAGAGAAGGCCTCTATGATGAATTTGCATTACTATAGTGGGGTCGTGGGTTGAAGTCTTATATATTAATGACTTATGAAAATTTGGTCTATGATACAAAAGCAAAACTATAGAAGGTCTGTATGATGAATTTTCTTTACAATAGTAGGGTCGTGGGTTCGAATCCTATATAAAAATGACTTATGAAAGTAAGGTCCATGATACAAAAGCAATACTATAGAAGGTCTCTATGATGAAATTGCATTACAATAGTAGAATCGTGGGTTGAAGTCCTATATATTAATGACTTATGAAAGTATGGTCTATGACACAAAAGCAATATTATAGAAGGTCTCCTTGATGCATAAGCATTTTTCGTATATGGGGTGGTCGGGTGACCGACTGCTCTTAGTACTGTAGCAAAATGACTAGTCCTCATTAGGGACTTGAAAAGGAATATTGTGGTGGCGTGTATGCTGCTTCACGAGCAATTGGTCCGAGGTAAACTTGGGCTCGCTAACCGATGTGTCCTAGACATGTGGGTGTGTTGTGAGGGGGTGCCACCCGTATGATGGTGTTACGAGCTTGAGGTTCGTGACAATAAAAATTGCCGATAAAATTACCTAAATTAACACTTTAATTTACTTTACACAAATTAAAATTAAAGCACTAATAATTAAACACACTAATTCACTTAATTCCGCTCCGAAGCTTCGCTTATGTCGCCGAGTTCAACTCTGTATCGATCGCATCTTGCGCCACCTATTTATTTAAATTAGCAAAATATCCGGAATGTTCAAGTTAACACGCGTAAGGTACCGAGAGTTTGAGTATAGATTTTCTAGAAACTTAGTTCTTCGGGTGGCGCTGTCGGTCGAGAGATCGGTGATGTCATTCTCTGCAAAGCTCCCCTCGCTCTCGTTCCTGACACTAGATGGCGCTAGTTGACTTATTCACACAACACTGCCCCCTCCTAAGACATGCTCGTCCCGAGCATTATCGGTCCCATAATAACGCGCCAAGCGATCCATATGGACGATCTTAGGAGTCCCTCTTGCGCCTTTCTGTATCCGGTAGGTCACATCGTTGATCCTGGTTACAATCCGGTAGGGGCCGTCCCATTTAGCTTGAAGCTTAGGAGATTTCCCTTTGCTGCGGACTGGATTGTGCAACCACACTAATGAACCTTCGTTGAACCCTTTATTGTTCATTTTGCGGTCATACCGGGTTTTCATTTTCTCGGACATTTGCTGGCCCGATTGTCTGACGTGCTCATAAATGTCATTCATTTTGTTCCGCAAGTCATATGCATAATCGGTTATACTGCGTGGGGCATCAGGTGGTATCCCAGTTATCAGGTCTGCAGGCAGCCGTAATTCTCTTCCAAAGTTTGCGAAAGCTGGTGTCACTGCTGTACTTTCGTGAACAGAACTTCGATATGACAACAACAACGGTTGTATGTGCTTGTCCCAATCTCGTTGTCGATTGTCTACAACTTTTGCTAGGTACCTCTCCAATGTCTGATTAAATCGTTCCACCATTCCATCAGATTGCGGGTGATAAGAAGTCGTTCTTGTTTTATGAGTACCCATAACTCGGCAAGTTTCCTGGAATATTTGAGACTCAAAATTCCTTCCTTGATCGCTGTGAATCTCTAAAGGTACTCCAAAACGACAGAAAACTTCATGAACTAGTTTATCTGCAACTGTTGAAGCTTCTTGATTTGGAATGGCGAAAACTTCTGGCCACTTAGTGAAGTAATCCATCACAACCATGAAATACTTGTTACCGCTTTCACTCTCCGGAAACGGCCCCGCCACGTCAATGGCTATTCTCTCCTATGGTGCACCAACATTGTACAACTTCAATGCACCTCTACTACGAGTCTGAGGTCCCTTTACAGCCGCACAACTTGTACATTTGCGACACCAGTCCTCGACATCGTTTCGACAGTGGACCCAGTAAAACCGTTCTCGGATCTTCAGTCGAGTTCGTTTAACTCCCAGATGGCCTCCTGAATAATCATTATGGTACAGCTGTAGAACGTCCGGTACTTTAGCTTTAGGGACAACCATTTGTAAATGAAAGCTGTCTCCCCGAACATTTTCCCATTTACGGCACAGAACTCCATCCTGAAGCAGCAAGCTATCCCACTGGGCCCAATAGCTTTTAGTGGTCGAACTCATCGCTGAGACGTCGCTCCACTTGGGCTTGGGAGCACTGGCCTTCATCCATTCCAGGATCAGCTTGATGTCCGGATCTTCCTGCTGTGCACGTTGTAAGCTGTCCTTCCACTCGTTGCTGAGGTGGTCTGCCCTGAGCATCCTCACGGATACCACTCCCTTACTCTCTTGCCTAGTACAATGTTTGCAATCTTCAGGACAAGGTCTTCGTGATAATGCATCTGCGTTGCCATGAGATTTCCCGCTGCGATGTCCGATCTCAAAGTCGTATTCCTGCAGTAGTTCAATCCACCTCGCAACTTGTCCTTCTGGATTTTTAACCCTTAATTGATCTGTTAGGTCCCAGGGACTCCACGCGATTTTCAAAGTGTTGTGATTTCATTGTTTTGGCACTCAAAGGCTTGTGCGTCACAGTACCTTCATACAGTAGCGTGCGACGCGCAGGGGAGAGAGGACGTGCGTCTGCGCTTCATCCATCGGTGAGTTTTTAAGCTAGTAGAGTCCGCCGGACTCCACCAGGGCATTTGTGTAACTTTTTTTTCAATATCACTTATTATTATTTTTGTTTTTTTTTTATTTTCTTTTGTTTTAGACTGGAAAATGGCTTCGAATGGACAAGTAGTTAGCGTAGATCAACCAAATGCTGAATCTATTCTACTCGACTGGCTAAATGACGAAGATTGTACCGACGATGAATCTCAATCACTTGAACCATCTCGAGCTATGATACCTGAAGAACTATTATCTGACTCTGAAGATGACTGTATACCTTCTGATCGCGACTCGGACTCAGAGTGTTCAGTTGACTCAGATGATGAAGATGTGTTGACCTCAGGTGAGAGCGCTAAATATTATTATGGAAAAAACCGATTCAAATGGTCAAGCGAACCCCCGTCAAGAAACATCCGCACACAGTCTCACAATATTCTTAGTTTACCTTCAAACCAAAATGATTTAGTTACAGAGAATGGTCCGATTTCTCCTTTGGATGCATTTCAGCTTATTTTTGATAATCAAATGATAGAAACGATTTTAGAGTGGACTAATAAAAAATTCGAAATAGTTCGTGAGACCATTTCACCAAAGGAGCAATACGCTTTCAAGGAGACGAGCCAAATAGAACTGAAAGGTTTTCTCTCTCTGCTACTATATAGTGCAGCATTTAAGTCCAATCATGAAAGTGTATTGTCGTTGTTTGCAACTGACGGAACAGGGAGACCTATATTTCGGGTTTCTATGGTTAAAAAACGTTTCCTTTTACTACTTCTAGTTCTCAGATTTGACAATTTCACTGATAGAGAAGCTCGAAAAATAATCGATCCAGGCTGTGCTGTTACTGAATTTCTTGAAATGTTCAATAAAAACTCACAAGCAAGGTATGTCTCAGGTGCTAATGTTACTGTTGACGAGATGCTGCTGGCTTTTCGTGGAAGGTGTAGGTTTAAAATGTATATCCCCAGTAAGCCAGCCAAATATGGAGTGAAGGTACAATGTCTAGCTGATTCTGCAACATTCTACGTATATAACACTTACATATATACGGGAAAAGGATCTGACTCTTACACATTATCAGAAGAAGATAAGAAAAAGCCTGTTCCAACTCAAGCAGTACTTTGACTGTGTAAGCCAATATTTAACACCAACAGAAATATAACAACAGACAATTGGTATTCGTCAATAGAACTTTCACAAGAACTTAAAAATAAAGGATTGACTACAGTAGGTACTTTCAAAAAAAAAACAAAGCTGTCATTCCAAAAGAGTTTTTACCTGCGAAGAACAAAGAGCTGAATAGTTCACTGTTTGGATTTACAAAAGATTCCACTTTAGTCAATTTTGTGCCTAAAAAAACAAAGCAGTAATATTGTACTCTACGATGCATCACGATTCTAAAATTAATCCAGAAACTCTAAAGCCTGAAATTATTGAATATTATAATGACACAAAAAGTGGCGTAGATTCGGTGGACCAAAATGTTCTGTATATTCATGCAGTCGACGTACGTGACGTTGGCCAATGGCAGTTTTTTTCCGCATATTGGACATGAGTGCGTGGAACAGCTATGTTATTCACAAAAGCCAAGCAGGTATCAGCAAAATGACACGTCTAAATTACATAAAAGGATTGGCTGAGCAACTAAATGACATGAATTTGAAATCACGGCAATACAACGAAAGACTTCCTCGTCAGCTACGCGAGTTGATATCTGACATCACAAAGGTACCTCTTGTAGAAGAACAACAAGTTTTAGATGACAAATTGCCAAGAAACCAAAGAAAATACTGCCATATATGTCCTAAACGCCTGAAAAGAAAGACTTCGTTTTTGTGCCATACCTGTATGAAGCCAGTATGTTTGGCATGTACGAAGAAGATTTGCACTCATTGTGTTGCGACAGCTAAAGATTAAGTGTTGCACGTTTTTTATTTTTATATGAAACAGTATTCTTCTTTAGTCTATTTTCATAAGTTCATTAGATTGTAGTGTTTTCTAAGTAAAAAAATTAATATTCCTTATATTCAAATTGTTATAGCAGCTAGAAGTTGAAGCAAATTTTTGTTAATTTAATTTCAAGGGTAGTTTATTTTTCGAATGCTAAAATGTTCAAACGATAATTCATACCAAAGTTTTATATAAAAGTAAGAGAAGGTAATGTTTTTTAGTTAAATAAATGATTTTGAACATAAAATGTCGTTTCACTTTAAATTTATCAACAATATCTTGAATTGAAGTCCCTCGGACTCCACCAGATAAATTAAAGTATATTTAGGCACCAGGTTAACTGAGGGTTAAACTGCAATAGCCATTTTAGTGCAGCATGGTCAGTTCGTAAGTGAAATTTTCGGCCCAGAAGATATTTGCTAAAATGTTGCAACGACTTTTAGAGACTTTTAGAGCTAGCAATTCGCGTCTTGTGACACAATAGTTCCTTTCCAGTTTTGACAACGACTTGCTGAAGTACGCTATCACGACCTCTTGGTCACCATTCCATTGAGACAACACACCGCCAAGTCCTATATCACTTGCGTCTGTGTCAACTATAAATTCTTTGCTTGCATCAGAGTATCCCAAAATAGGTGTTTTGCACAGACGGTCCTTGAGCTCCTGGAATGCGATATTACAACTTTCATCCCAGCAGAAATGTCGCTTCTCGTCGATTAGCTTATGCAGAGGTTTGGCTATATCTGCAAAGTTCTTCACAAATCGCCGGTAATAGGAGCACAAACCCAAAAATGCTCTAACCTGCGTCTTGTCTTTTGGAACCGGCCAATCCTTGACAGCGGCGATTTTCTCTGGATCTGTGCGGATACCTTCTTCCGATACTACAAACCCCAAAAAGTTAACTTGCCGTTGGAATAGTGAACATTTCTTCGGGTTCAACTTGAGGTTGGCACTCTGAATCTTCATAAGCACGCGTTCCAGGTTTTGAAGATGTTCCTCAAACGTACGGCCCACGATAATGATGTCATCCAAGTAGACCAGACAGGCATCGCCAATTAGCCCGGTAAGTACAAGTTCCATCAGCCTTTCAAACGTTGCTGGAGCATTGCACAACCCAAACGGCATTACTTTGAATTGCCACAGACCCTATCCCGTCGAGAACGCAGTTTTCTCCTTTTCCTTAGGGTCAATTTCAACTTGCCAGTAGCCACTTTTTAGATCCAGCGTGCTAAACCATTTTACTCCTGTAAGCATGTCCAACGTGTGATCAATTCTTGGCAAGGGGTAGCTGTCCTTCTTTGTAACGTCGTTCAGACGGCGATAATCAACACAGAACCGCATGCTGCCATCCTTCTTCTTTACCAGCACCACGGGTGAACACCATGGACTAGATGAAGGTTCAATAACACCATCCTTCACCATTCCCTCAATCATGGTTTCCACTTCCTTTTCACGTGCTACCGGCAATCTTCTTGGCCGCTGACGGATAGGCAATTCCTCTCCTTTGTTTATTTTGTGTTGGACTAAGCCAGTCTTTCCTATGTCAGCATCGTTTGACGAGAACACATCGGCGTACTTGAGTAACAACTTCTTCGCCTTGACCAATTCGTTCGGGGAGAGACACTGCGACAGTCTTCCAAAAGTGTGGTCACTCTCGTTTCTGAATCCTTGCTGGGGGTCCCACTCGATATATATTGGCATCGACGTAACCAAACCACTTCCTCACAAGTGCCAACCAGTGTGCCTTTTTCTATAATCTGTTCTCGGTCGCAAAGGTTCAGCACACGTATTCTTGAGATGTCAGTGGTTCTGACCAAGGTTCGAGCTACTTTCCATGGAAGGTCATTGTTTACCCTTTCCACAAGTACACAACGGTGAGCTTGCCCAGCTTTTCGGGGAAGACTAACCGGAACAATCGTTTCCGATCTCGGCGGAAGAACAATCTTCTTAATGCTGTACACGTTCCCTGGTAACGCACCTTCCATAAAAAGTTCCTCCTGTCCACATTTCAATACACCTTGCTTAACGTCGATCTCACAACAATTATTCCTCATAAAGTCTAGGCCTAGGATGCAGTCGTCCATTATATCAGCCACGATGACATTATGCAGGTAGATCACGTTGCCAAGCTTCAACTCCATCTCCTTCTCTCCACGGACGGGTATACGCTGACCGGTGGCTGTTACCAAATTAATGCGTTCACGGTCGTATGCGGAGCCCCCAAGGAACTGACTTATAAGTTGGGAACTAACAACCGTACGAGAGGCTCCAGTGTCTATGGTCAGTTTACACGGCATTCCGTTGACCTCGCCCTTGATGATTAGACTGTTCCCATCATGGGTTTGTGAGATCGAGATCCTTGGGGCTTTTTTAACAGCACCCGCAGTTCTGGCTTTTACTCGTTTCCATGCTGCTGCTGCGCGGTGCTGTTGGCCGCACTACCCTCCTGGGATCGTTCACCTTCCCTTTCTAGGGTTCGCTTAGGGCAGCTGGATCGAAGATGACCCTTTTCCCCACAGCCATAGCACCTTGGGCTGTATCCTTTGTTGCGGTCGCGAACTGTAGCTGCTGCAACCTCCCTGACGCGATGGGAACGATGATCCTGCCGCACGGCTTCCACTTCCAGTGCATGGACCAAGGCGTCCTTAAGCGTCTCGTGGTGCCCGAGCCTCACAGCAGCTCTGACTTCCAAGTCGCGGATGCCGTCGATAAATGTCTGCACCAGGTTCCCTTCAATGAGCGCAGGTACAGACCGGTATGCTTTTCGAACCATCTTCTCCACTTCAAGGGCCCACTGCTGCAGGTTTTCGTTGCTGCGTTGCACGCGATCTTTAAGCTGCGCGCGAAAGACGTGTTCCAGGTGAGCGTCACCATATCTCGCCTCCAATGCCTCAAGGGTGCTCGTAGGTCACTTTCTTACCGAGAGCTTCCAACACGGTTAAGGCTTGGTCGCGCAGGCCTAAGGTGAGTGCAGTCATGGCCTGGCTTTTATTCCAGCCGTTTGCCTCCATGACGGCCTCGAACTGGATTTTGTAGGCCGACCAGGAAGAAGTCCCATCGAACGGTGGTACCTTGAGCCCACGTAGCGAAGGTGTAGTAGCTACTGCGGGGGCTGCAATTCCATCTCCAAGTTTGAGTTCATCCAGCGTTTTCTTAACTTGGTTGATTTGGCTCTCAGCTTCCGACAGGCGGTTATCATGTTGAGCAACCTTATCCTTCACCTCCCTTATCTCTTTCCCGAAGGTAGCGTGAAGGTCCTTCATGAGAAGCATCTGCTCCTCCCTATCGCGTTTGAGCTGCTCTTCTAAGCAACGGGCCTCTTCCGCCTGCTGATCTTCCAACCGACGGGCCTGTTCCTCCTGTCGGCGGGCCTGTTCCTCCTGTCGGCGGGCCTGTTCCTCTTGTCCACCCCGCAGCTGCTGCAGCATCACCATCAGAGCACCTAAGTCAGGTGCCACAGACGTAGAAGCTGCTGACGGACCGGCTTCCGTGGCCGGCGGCTGGCCCTCAGACATCTGCGGCGTTGCACCGCCAAATCTCCTCTGGTCCGTCTCCTGCTGGCGTTGACTTCGGGTACGGACACCCTCCGTTTCCTCCTTAGGTAAAATCGCCATTATTTTATCCCACTTCTGACACCAATTGTTACGAGCTTGAGGTTCGTGACAATAAAAATTGCCGATAAAATTACCTAAATTAACACTTTAATTTACTTTACACAAATTAAAATTAAAGCACTAATTCACTTAATTCCGTTCCGAAGCTTCGCTTATGTCGCCGAGTTCAACTCTGTCTCGTTCGCATCTTGCGCCACCTATTTATTTAAATTAGCAAAATATCCGGAATGTTCAAGTAAACACGCGTAAGGTACCGAGAGTTTGAGTATAGATTTTCTAGAAACTTAGTTCTTCGGGTGGCGCTGTCGGTCGAGAGATCGGTGATGTCATTCTCTGCAAAGCTCCCCTCGCTCTCGTTCCTGACACTAGATGGCGCTAGTTGACTTATTCACACAACAATAGTTACATTGTTGCTTACTGCTACTTGCGGTATTGTGTCTTGTGATGGATCTGCGGGTGTGCTGTGCCTGATTCGACGCATTCTTGTGGTTCTGGTCGATGTAGGTATACAATTAACAACATCTTAGTGCCGGTGGTAAGCGGGTTTGTTGTAGCAATAAGGCTTTCCCGTGGAAATTGCACACCCATACCGTTTGTGGTCTTACCACGTATGCAATATGATGGCGTCGTAGCGCATAGCGCTGCGTCGTCTATCTTTCGGATTTAAATGAGTGTGTTTGGTAGCAATTTTAAGTGTAACAAGTCTCAAATTCATGTCTTGTGATTTATGTAGTTAGTACAGTTTTAGTTAACATAAAAACAAATTTTGTTACCAAACTCGATAGGGATCATGCGAGGGTATTGTGAGGGGGTCATCCGTATGATAGTTGCATTAATGCTTACTGCTACTTGCGGTATTGCGCCTAATTCGACGCATATTGTGGTTCTGGTCGATGGAGATAAACGGGTGGTGATGTCTGCTGGGATGTATGGGGGACCTTGGGATAGTGTAAGCCTGACGACAGTTGCATTGATGCTTGTTGTGTTCTGCAGCACTGCGTCTCTGCGATGATTGTTTGGTGGGACACTATTCCGAATGGCACTCTCTGCGTCTTGGCTTGACTCACACTAAGTAGCTGTGCCCAAGGCCGAGTCTATCTATTACGGGGCTGCAGACTGTCTGAGCTTCATGATGTTTTATAAAACAACATAATAATAAATATGTCTTTGTAACTTTTCCACCTTTGCCTTTTCCGACCTCAACGTCAGTGACGCAAACCCTTTTTGATGGCAAATTATTCTCTTTCTCTTACCTTGTAACCGCCTTTATGCTATATCTGCCGTTGCATTTGTTGGTGTAGCATATGTGTCGACCTTATGCGGGCGGTAGGTGGAGGGAGGATCTGAAGTGACTCTCAAGGTGGCGGCCGAAAGCTGCACAACTTGGGACCCCATTCCGTTAGGTGAGCGCTAGACTCATGACACGCTCTGCGGCTAGTAGCCGTGCTGATCATGCAATTGGTGGTGATACCATACACTTACATAACGTATGCAGGAGCAGCGGTCTGGCAGGTGGTTGTGCTCACGGAGGGTTTAGGACTAGTGTGCCTTTTTGCCTAAGCCGTGTGACGTACATTCACAGTGGCTGGATTTGTTCGTATTCTGTACGGCCTTTACACGCATTGACATGCACGACTTCGTTTGATGTTTGTACTTACCCACTATCTAGGGTCAAAACCCTCTTTTACTGGTTTGCCAGTTATTTTGCTGTGGACTACGGTCCAGTTCCCAATTTACCGTTCCCGACGGAGGGAGACCATTAAAATGGTTGGCGCTCACCGCACCTGGGGTGTTTGGAGCCGTGTGCCTCCCCCACACTACATTTTTTTAATAAATGTGGGAGAGCGAAACCATTGTAAGTATCGGGTATTTTTGTATATATACATATTGTGCCTTTTCCAAGCAAGAAGGGATAAATAATAATAAATTAATAATATAAACCTGACACAAGTGGAATAGGGACGTTTTTACTTTCTTAACCTCTCTCGATCCCTGTTTCCTTGAACGGGGTTCACTTAGCTTATAAGGCACTACCAATAGCTTTCATTTGCTTTAGTGGATATTCTTCTTCCAAAAGACACCTAAAATAACTAAGTTACTAAATAAACACAATTTAAAAAAGGGCCCTAACTAAGACGATCATGAAAAAAACATTAAAAATGGCCTATTATTAAACCTTTAGAAAGATATTTATCCTGATCTCATATGTATAATTTGATTTTAAAAAGGGTAAATTATATTCTAAGGGGGGGGGGGGAGCGTTGCGTATTGGTAGTAATAGTTGCGGCACAGGGAAATGAAGCAGAAGATGGGCTATAGCATCTTCATGGAAACGACTCAAAATAATTTAAAATGACTACGGCTTCAAACCCACCCACTATTCGTTGCAACTATGACAAATAACCCCTCTATGAAGCAATCTATGTGCGAGTCATCAGTGGACCTTTGATATGCTGTAGCAATACGTGGTTTCATACGTGGTAGTGCCACGCTGCAGCTATATTATGGTTGTAGCACGAATGGGTGGGCTCTACTGGGGTAGAACCACGCTCTCAAAGAATACTAGCATAAAATAGGTGATTAATGGCATTTTCGTATCGGATGACATCATCTTCATCTATTGTACCAAATTTTTTTTTTTGATTTGTGTACGATTCCTAAAAGTGCAGACTATCTCGACTAGCGAGATGTAAGGTGAAAATTGCTTCGTTGTCATGGGCTTTATCATTAAAACGGGTTTTCAACGGTTGAAAGGGTAGGAATACCCTTAACCGACGAGCATGTATGCGTAGGTATATGAATGTGGAGGAGGCGAGAGAGGTGTCTCAGGATCGTGCTAAATGGAAGTCTGTAGTCTCTGCCTACCCCTCTGTGTGACAGGCGTGAGTGTTTATGTTTTTATGTTAGATGCATGTTCGTTAAGAACGTAATGAACTCTTGACGCAGCGCGGAACTACTGTAATAGAATATAATTAAAATTAGTTTTAGGTATATAACTAGGGCTATGTTTCAGACTAAGAGCTAGTTTAACTTGTTTAACTTTTAGTTCTAGTAGTTCATCTTCATGTTTCGTATGGTGAAAAAGAGTACCGAAGACCCTCTTAACTAAAAACGAGGCACTCCATCTTAGTTCTAATCAGTGACAGCTCGCCCGCATTTTGATTCTTTATCGAGGATAAATGTAGATGTCTGTAGACCACATGGTCATTTACCATCAGGTGGACTGTGTGCTCATTTTTCACCATTATCCTATATTAAAAAAATTAAATTGTTATGAATAAACTCAAGAGTGTTTCGGTATTGCCGTCTTTTAAACGTAGTTTTATATATAACCTAGTTCAATATTAATGAGCCGTCGCATTGCCCTGTGAACAATTGCGCAGAACATCAGTGACGCAGCATCCAATAGCTTAACGTCGGTTGCAGACGGTTCTTTTAGGTTCTTCTAATCTAAAGGAAATATTTCTTTAATACCAATGTAATTTTTATAAAGTAAATAATAAGATAAAATATAATTTTGGATATAATAAAATAAATAGTTTTTTAAATGTAAATAAATAAAATTAAAAAGTAATTATTTTTTTCGAATTCACAATATTTATTGTATGTTATGTGCACATGTTGTGGTGTTAAATAATAGTATTCGTTATACAAACTTAATTAACCTTTTGTATTTTAGATTATATGTGTTGTTTTATAGGCCTGTGATAACTTAACTTACACAACGAATGTTATCAAATTTAATTATATACTTTTATTACGCGGTAGAGCCATGCTGCAGTTATATTAGTAGTACAGTTGTAGCACGAATGGGTCGGCTCGACCGGGGAAGAACCACGCTCTCACAGAATACCAGCGTTAAAATAAATAGTAGCTTAATGCTTCTGTGTTTCGTATGGTGAGTGTACAGAACCGGAGACCCTTTTTACTGGAAATGAGGCATTCCATCTAAGTCGTCACGGATGACAACGCATCTGCATTTTGATTCGTAATCGAGGATAGATGTAGATGTCTATGGGCCACAGCAACCACTTACCATCAGGTGGACTGTGTGCTCGTTTGTCATCCTATCCTATAAAAAAAAATTAAAGTTATTACTTATATTAAATGAATCAGTTAATTTGAATTACAAATATAATATTTTAAATTACGTAAAAAAAAGAATACATTACATTTACTGTATAGTACTTTACAACTTTGTATGATCGTTTAATATCTTATTAAATGGACACTGTATTGATAAAAAATATCATCGCCATCTCTAAAGCAGCCATTCACTGGTCCATTGTAGAATTCTTTTATAAAAGACTCACAAAGTCTGATCCTAAGTCACCCATATCCATCGAAACTCTTTCTATGAATCCATTACAACCTACAAGAGTCCAATACTAAATATAGACCTTTCCCATAGATAGCCTTGATTATAAGTGGATTTGGCTATCTTGCCACTTTTGGCAGATGGATTGACGACTGCAAGTTTTTATAATTTTATGTTGTTTTCAAGAAATTGCTGCTGCCCATCTCCTGCTTAAGTTTGCCTGTGTCACCTTTTACGATACCTACGGGATGATATGGGGTAGTAGATTTTCAACCCTTTTTACGAATAAAAATTAGCAGATCTTCCTTCCATCTCTCGTACAGGTCGAGATATACTTTATACATGTTTATTCGGTTTTTTATATGTAGTAGAGCCACGCTGTAACTATATTATAGTCGTAGCACGAATGGGTCGGCTCGAGCAGGGTGGGACCACGCTCTCACCGAATACCAGTGTAAAATATCATCGTAATGCTGCAGTGTTTCGTTTGGTAAGTGTAGAGAACCGGAGACCCTTGTTACTGGAATCGAGGTATTCTATCTTAGTCCTCAAAACGCAATTGCATTTTTATTCTTCATTAACGATAAATGTGGAAGTCCATGGGCCACAGCATCCACTTACTATCAGTTAGACTGGGTGTTCGTTTAAAATCCCAATAGGGTACTTTTTTCCCTTGACAGTTCTTTTAACAAACCGGCTAGCTCTTTACTACTCCAGCTCTCTGATCCGTGAAATAATGTCAGTTAATCTCGTTTTACTTCGGACATATTCCCTACACAAATAGTTTGTGTTACGAGTATAATTATCTATATTACCTGATAATAATTAGATAAAAATATTTTACGTGGTCTGAGTTACTATTACCGGGCGTTATCAGGAAGGTGCTCATCTCTTGTTTCATTTCGATTCTGTCACCTCTTACGACACCTACAAGATGATAGCGCGAAGGAAATGTCTTACGCAATAAATACATAATAATACTGAAAATATTGTAAAAAAATAACATCAACGAACTAAAACTTACTTTTGCATTATAATTAAATATACTGTTTAAAATTAAACGTACCGTATCCACGATATTTTCTCGGCTTTAAAAACAAGATACCGTGAAAATATTAAATTTGAATAGATTTAGATTTAGGAACAAAATATCACAATGAAACAATCTCGTCATTTTTTAGCGTCATGGTTTTATAATTTTGAATGTGATAAATTATTTCTGCGTCTATAAAGTTGTAAGAGACAGTCTGCGGAACAATCAAACGAAATCACTTATTCAAATTGAATATCAAAACCTTATTCGCATTTCTGTATTTAAAAGGACTTAGCTCGCTTTAACGCCAACAGTAATGACTGCTGTACAAATTTTAGATAAATTTAATTAATTTTATATTGAATATCATGATCGCTCAGTAATGGCTCGTCTTAAAATTTCATAAAGCAGAAGCTAACCTGGTTCAGATGTCACCGGCACCATTGAAATTGTTTATTGCAAATTAAATTTTAGGATAGAGCCACGCTGCAAGTATATTATAGTTGTAACACGAATATGTCAGCACTAACTAGAGAAGGACTATGCTCTAACTTGTATACTAGCAGTGTAAAACAGAAGCTAAATGCGTTTCGTATGATATGTGTAGAGATCCGCAGACCCTTTATACCTGAAACATTACTGAAAACAAGGTATATACGTGGTAGGGCCACACTGCAGCTATATTATAGTTGTAGCACGAACTAGTCGACTCGACCAGGGCACCACCAGGCCCTCACTGAATACCAGCGTAAAATAACAGTCTAATGCTGCTGGGCTTCGTATGGTAAGTGTGTAGAACCGGAGATCCTTTTTACTGAAACCAAGATATTCCATCTTTGTCGTTAGAGGTGACAACTCATTTTCATTTTCATTCTTAATTGAGGATAAACGTGGTTGTCTATGGGCCACAGCATCCACTTACCATCAGGTGGACTGTGTGCTCGTTTGTCACACAAATTAATTAAAAAAATCGTCTTTTTTGACAACGCATCTGTATTCTATTTCTTAATCGAAGATTAATGTAGAAGTTTATTTGCCACGGAATCCACTTACCGTCAGGTGATATCATTTTAAGATCTGCTAGCACGCAGATCTTAAAATGATATCACCTGTCACGATGTATATAGATATAGATGTCACCCTAATTCTATAAAATTCGAAATTTCATTGAACCATATTATTAAAACGACTAAGTTTTTCTATGCGTTTGAGAAAAATAACTTTCTTGGAGAAAAAACATATCCAAATAAACATGGTAAGTAAAACATTATTAAAATCTAACATTTTATACTTATTACTAGCGACCCGCCCCGGTTTTGAACGGTGATTTCTGGATCTTGCCAACAGTGCTACTTACCAGGTCTAACTGCCAATCTAAACCATTCTTGAATCATTTTAATCGCACACTAAAAATTTTATCAAAATCCGTCCAGCTGTTAATTATACAGAAGAAGCCGTTAATTATAAAGAGATAGAAGAATAATATATGTAAAGATATAGATTGAAGCTTTTTACAAGAAGCTAGTATCTTATATATAAAAGAAGTGCTTACTTTAAATACAAGGCATTCAAGTTCTTTATTTAAATTTAAACACATTACTTCTCAGCTTCACGCTCAATCAAAATAGGATGAGAATACCGATGTATAGCCGATTCATGTTCATGTATCCATTAGACTTATCCGACGAAGTTCATCCTGCAGCCAGATGTAGTTTGTAATAATTTCATTTTAGCTCTACCCGTTCACGTATGCAAACAAATTGCAATGCTGTTTTATAATATTCTGTACATACAAAACACTTATAGCGTTATTTTTCTTGTAATTAAAAAAATAATTTTACGCAAATACTACACATTAGGTTTAATATACTTGCTTACAAAAGTTTTTTTAAGTTTTTTATTTGACCCTTGACTTAAAAAAAAAACACAATCTCAAGGTGACATTGAGAACGAAGTCTTTATAGTTATGTTATAAATGTCATTCCCCATTTCTCAACGCATCAATGGGTGGAATCTTGCTACCAATTTTTACGTGCGTGACGGCGCTGTTGTCGCGCCACAAGCGAACCACATCGAATCCTAAATCGCGCTATCAAAATTTCGAATAAAAAACATTATATATAGAATAGCTCCGCAAGTAAGGCTTTATGATGTGACTAATTATTCCCCTTCATCGTGCATATTATCCTCATCGGTGCTGCCTGAATTCTGGTAAGCAAGCAACCTTCATCTGATCCCCGCCATCACCAATTAATTTTTTTTGCGGTTTTAAATGCTGATTTACCACGTGTTGGGCGTCGAAGTAAACAACAAGAGATATCGCATGATTCTATTACACAATCGCTATCACAACATTCCCAGAAAAGGTATTTAGCAAGTTTAAATATTTTTGAAACAAAAACTGTATAAAAAGGATAATAATAATATAAATGAATACATGGTTGATAATAACCCCTAAAAATGAGGTGGCTGCTTTCAAGCTGTTTCTTAACCCAGCAGCACTTGCAATTGGGTAAAACTAAACTAAACACAATTTTTTTACAGAAGAGGGGGCAAACGAGCATGCAGCTTACCTGATGTTAAGTGATTACCGCCCGAAGGTCCCCAGGTCGTATCGGTCTGGAAAAATCGCCGGTGGCCTATTGTGGCCTATTCCACAGAGAGGTTGTACGCGGAAGAAAACTCCTTATTTTTACTTTTCTGAATACACGAATGACACAGGATTCTAGGTAACGTCTAATCGTTAGTTAACACATACGCACACTGCAAGAACGCTAGCTTGCTCTGGGCATTTGGTGACCACGGGCGTATAGAATATGGGTGAAAAATACCCGGTAGTGACGGTTCTTGTTATAATTATAAAATTTACGGTTTTTCCTTCCCTTCTCCGGGCGTTGAAAGCACGTCTTTCAACCAGAAGGCACAGGGAGTGGACAAATCTTACTGAACGATCGTCGAATTATTCCTGCAGACGTTTTGATATCTGCCACACGACTGATGTTGTCAGGTCCAGGATAAACAGCAACGACTCGGCCCAACTTCCATTTCAATGGAGGGAGATTGTCTTCTTTCACGACAACCAAAGAATTCAATTTCAAGTCATCATTGCTGACACGCCATTTTATTCGTCGCTGGTAGTTCAGAAACATACTCTTTACACCATCTACTCCAAAAATGTTGGAAGAGTTGCTCAATTCGTTGCAAGCGGGTCAAAGAGTTAGTTTGATGACTTCTATAATCTCTGTCTGGTAAAGACGTGAGCGGTCGTCTGATCAAAAAGTGACCTGGTGTTAGTGGCATTAAATCTTCTGGGTCGGATGACAATGGTGTGAGAGGCCGAGAGTTTAATATCGATTCAATTTGCACCAGCGTAGTATTAAGCTCCTCGTAAGTGAGATTACAATTTCCCAGCACTCTTTGTAAATGAAACTTGGTTGATTAGACACCCGCCTCCCAGAGTCCACCGAAGTGTGGAGAATACGCAGGAATAAAATGAAAATTAATCCCATCATTACCCATTTTTTCAGACAGTAAATTGCAATTGGTTTTTAAAAACGTGGAGAGTTCATTGCACTCGCCAACAAACTAGGTACCGTTGTCAGAGTAAATGCTATTTGCTTTACCCCTTCGTGATAAAAACCTTCGTAAGGCCAGTATAAAACTATGGCTTTTTAAATCGCCAACAAATTCTAAGTGAATTGCTTTGGTTGCCAAACACACAAATATGGCTATGTACACCTTTACCAAACGACATCCGCGACCTTGGCGACTAGCACATAACATAGGACCTGCATAGTCTACGCCTACATTTTCAAAGGAATAGCCCCCAGGTTGAATACGCTGCTGTGGTACATTACCCATCAATGGCGCTACCACCTTACCTTTCATGCGACTACAAAGGACGCATTGATGCTATCATCTCCTTGCCAGATTTCGACCACCAATTGGCCAATACGATTCTCTTATTGTAGCTAATAGTAATTGAGGTCCCGCGTGCATTAAATTTTTATGTTGGTAATCGAATAACAATTGAGTAAAACGATGTGTGGACTGTAATAAGATAGGGTGTTTAAGCGACCTCCTACTCGCATGATATTGTTTTTATCTAAAAATACTGTGAACTTATGTAACGGACTTTTTTTTGGGCAAAGATAATCCCTTAAGAAGCATGCTATACTCTAGAAATGACTCCATTTGTACGTTCCCAATAATGTGGTTCAACACGTCTTCTTGTTCACACTCGGTTTAGTATTTAGTAGGAGGAATGCGTTTTCTACATATATTAATGAAACGTTAGACATAAGCCACAGTGCGTTTGAGTCTTAAAAAATTGGAAAACCGATTAAATTCAATTAATTCAAAAGATTTTGTGTTATCATTGTCAGTAACATTTAATGGGTCTTCCGGTTTAAGCTCGGGTAGTAAAGTGACATTTTTTGGCTGTAAAGGCCATTGTCCACATCATGACCACACCACAAAAAATTACGATGCTGCAACATTTCACTGTCAACACCACGAGACAGTAGGTCTGCGGGGTTGTCACTAGTCGGTACATGCCTCCAAATACAACTACCTGATTTTTCTAAATTCTCCGCTACACGGTTGCGCACAAATGGCTGAAGCTTAGCGGGTGGCATTTTCGACCATCTCAATACTATAGTGGAGTCGGTCCAGAATGTAGTACGACTAATTTGCACCCGAAGTGAAGTGACTACTACTTCATAAAGTCGCGCACTAATGAGAGCGCTACAAAGCTCAAGTCTCGGAATTGTCGTAAGTTTAATGGGAGAAACGCGACTCTTAGCTATCAACAAATGCACGGAAATATCTCCCTTATCGTTTATACTGCGAACATACACACAAACACCATAAGCCTGCTCAGACGCATCACAGAAAATGTGTAGTTCAATTAGCTTACATGAGCCACAAATGACAACGCGAGGAATACTAAGATTACTGAGCAAAGGTAAATCCTTAATTTATTCTGCCCATTGTTTACTAATCATTAGAGTTAATTGCTCGTCCCATGTTAGCTTTTGTAACCATAATTTTTGTAGCAGTAATTTCATTCTTATGACGCATGGAGCTAGTAGCCCTAGGGGGTCAAATGTTTGCGCAATAGCAGAAAGTATATTGCGTTTTGTATTACCATTATTAGTTAGAGAACCTATCGGAAAACAGAGTTCGTCAGAATCTGAACGCCAGTTAAGACCTAGAAGCTTACTAGGTTGACTACTTCTGATATTTAAATCTAACGATGTTTGTGATTGCTCGGAAATTAATTCTTTGCAATTTGACCTCCACTTTCTGAGTAACATACACAAGGAAGCAAATTCGGATGTAACCTTTTTTAATGTTTTTGACGTCTTCGAGTTCATCCACTCCCGTCAACAAGTCGTCAACGTAAAAATCATGCAAAATAATCTCTGATATATTTTTGTCTTTACACTCGAGACCTATTTGCTTTATACATCGAGTAGCAAGAAAAGGCGCACGAGTCGTTCCGTATGTCACGGTATTTAATTGGTACATTTTCACCGGTTGAGATGAGTCGTGACGCCACAGTATGACCGGCAAGTGCCTGTCCATGGGGTGTACGACGATCTGTCTATACATTTTCTCTACATCGGCAGCTAAAATAAATTTGTATTACCGAAATCGAAGGAGTATAGACAGAAGGTCATCTTGAACACTAGGGCCTGTCATCTGGATACTGTTCAATGAAACACCTGATGAAGTTGGCTCACTAGCATTAAACACAACTCTTAATTTTGTAGTCATGCTACTCTCACGCAAAACGCCATGGTGGGGGATGAAATAGGGCTTGTTTACAAATTCGCTGTCTTGGCATTCCGACATGTGTCCTAAGGAATGACATTCGAACATAAAATCGTAATACATTTTACCTAGTTCCGACTTGTTTTTTAGTTTAAACTCCAATCTTTTAAAAGATTCACCTAATATATGAGGATTTTGCTTGAGGGGAATACGAACACAAAAACGACCGTCAATGAGACGGGTTGTGTTCTTGATAAAATGCTCCTCACAAAGTTTCTCTTCAGGAAGATAATAGGATGATCTTGAATCCACCTCTTCAAGACGCCAAAATTTTGTGAGTTGATTTTCTATGCTATCGTCTAAGATCTTATTTGCTTTGCCGAAGTTACATTTAATATAATATGATGAAACCAATGCATGATCGCTATTAATTGGACCTGAAACTAACCATCCTAGTCTAGTCTCAAAATGAATCGGTTTCCCTTCTCCTAGTTTAATTCCTTGGGAACCTAATATATCCCAAAATATATCTGCACCGATAATTAAGTCAATCGATGCAGGCGTGTGAAAATAGGGGTCTGCTAAACAAATATGTGACGGAATATTCAGATTCGTCAAATCAATTTTATGACAAAGTACGTTATCGGTTATTGTCGGTAAAATAAAACATTGGAGACTTGTTGTAAAACTTTCATCCAATGACCTAATATCTACGCGACTCATTTTTGTGATACGCGAAGGTGCATTATTAATGCCAAGTAAAGATTTGTCAACACAGTTAGTAGGTAGACCTAACCTCTGACTTAAATTTTCTGTCATAAGACATGAAGTGCTTCCACTGTCGAGCATGGCGCGAACTATGTGCTCACGATTGTTTTTATCACACAGTTTAATTAACGCTGTATACAGCAATACGAAGTATTTGTCACGATTTCGCCTACCAAACGATGGCGGTTCGACACTCGCCGACAGAGTAATGTTAGCACTAGACGGTGCTGGTATAGTCTCCAACGGTGTATGTGAGATTCAGTTCGGGCTTTGTTGCTACGAAGATGCTTAAGTAACGTACCTTCCGAAAGAATTAGGGTATGATGCTTTCGTCGACATATTTTACACCCCGTTTTTTGCAATGGTTTGCAAAATGATTAGGTAACAATTCTAACCTTGCATTATTACTTAATGCTAAGAATTGAGGGCAATTGCTAAAATTATGTTGACTGTTACATTAAGGACAATGTTTGGAAAGTGAGGTTGAAGCACTTGAGCTAATATCGGGATTAGCGATGGTGACAATGGCTTTTAATTTAGACCTGGTATTATAATTTGTATGTGATTGTCCTCCGCTACGTGAGAGTTCTAACGTCTCAATTCAATCGGCACGATTTCGCATAAATTCGAGAAACATATCGAAAGTAATCGGTTTGTTTCTCGAATTTTTTTCTTTGTCTAAGCTCCCCTTGAGTTCCTCCTACTCACGATAGGACTTTGAATCTGACTTATGAGTGACAATATATATTAAAAGAGTGTACCAGTACTTGACAGGTTCACCGAACGTTGCTAGCGCCCGTATGTTCTTACTTAATTGATCGATAACGCTTTTTAAAACTACCGATGATTCCTTTGTAATGGGCTCGATGTTAAATAAAACAGATACATGATTTTGAGTGAGCAAACGTTTTTTGTTGAATCTTTCACACAGAAGATTCCATGCTACTTCATAGTTGCTAGCGGAAAACTGAATGGATTGAAGTACCACAGCAGCCGATCTTTCCAAAGATGCACGTAGATAATGAAATTTATTAACATCGTTAGTGTGAATAAGACTAGTAAAGGTGTCCCGAAACTCTAGCCAATCTTCATATGACCCACTAAACCTCGGCAACTGAATTGTTGGCAATTTAACTAGCTTATGCTGGCTTGAGCTGGCACGAGAAAACTTATCACTGCACGCTGACTCTTCATTACTCTTACTGTATTGTGATATAATGTTTTGTGCCTTTGACAGTGCCTTATAATACTGTGACTCAAAATCATTACCCTCCGCAAGAATTATATCAACATTATCGCTAATGCACTCGAGTCTTAATTGTACCTCGTCAAATTGGTCGTACAGTGACTCAATTTTACCCATACGCAATTGCAACTCACTTACCGCTGACAATCCAACGCAGAAACGCTAAGCGAATTTAAATAATTTGTGAATACGTCAAACGACCTTTACAACTTCCTCGCTTTTTTATTAAATCCTTTTCTTCGGTCATACTGAAAGGTGTTTGTTATCAACCTGGAACTTTATACAATAAAAACTTAGGTAATAATATCGAAAATTTACCTAATACAATCACAACAAAGGAAATAATTTAAAAAACAATACAAATGAAATTAGCTAACAAATATTATGTACCTCTCGGTATTAAAATATTAATTATTAGGTACCTATGCATAAAATAATATTATACTGTAAAATAGCCAGTTGAAATAGGTACACTAGTAATTTAATGTAGCTTTAACGCTAACTGTATTGTATTAAATACGAAATTAACTTAAATGTAACTTAGACTGACAAACTGGCAAAAAAGTTTTGATGCAATGTGGTAACTAACACTAACACAATTATAGTAATAACTTACGAAAATTAATAATATAATTTACTAACCTTAATAATAAGTTAATACCTGACCATTAAGAGTGTTGGGCTTAAATAAAAATCGTTAGCCTTTTGTCCTTTGTGTGCTGGTGCAAAGTCCAAGTTGAATCTTTAAATTTTGCAACTCCAAGTGCAACCGAAACGGTTTAAATAATTTGACTCACGCTCCTTTTTCAATATATAAATTAATCCAATTAATCTTCTTATATCCGGCTTCGATCCATCAAATTTTGAAATAATAAAAGAGATTATTCTGGTAAAGGTTTATTAATGCGAGAGCCAAAAGTACAATGAATCAGCAGGTAGTGAGGAATAAAATTACAATGAATAATACGCACATAAAATGTTAGAATTATAAAGCTGTAATAATCTAAGGCGAATGATTGCTAAAGAAATGCATCAGGCGTCAACACAGACTGTCTCTTACAGTCTATGGAATGTTATAAATATAGGATATATACATTTATATATATATATATATATATATATATATATATATATATATATATATAAATGTATATATCCTATATTTATAACATATATATATATATATATGTGTATATATATATATATATATATATATATATATGTATATATATATATATATATATATATATATATATATATATATATAAATATATATATATATATATATATATATATATATATATATATATATATATACATATATATATATATATATATATATATATATATATATGTATATATCCTATGTTTATCACTGTGACTTGTGAAAGCCTGTAATTTTTACAATTTTTACAAAATTTTTGTAATTTTTTATAATTTTTTTGAACAATTTCATGACATCAATCAACACGACGGAGTTTTTGGGCCTCTGTTAAATTATGAGGTAACCACCGGGCATAAAGCTTCCTGACCGCTAAATATTCATTGAAGATTTTGCGCACTTGACTCATACCGATGCCTAAGCTTGTCTAAATCTGCTGATATGTCACTCTTTTGTCACTCTCTATCATACGCCACACAACTATGATGTTGTGTTCAGTCGTCGCCGTAGAAGGCCATCCCTCACGCAGATCATCGGTGAGATTATTTTTTTTAATTACTTTTAAACTCATTAAACAAGTTGTAAACAGTGGCACGAGGTGGGTCTTCATCGTGAAAGGCCATGTACCGTTGCATCTGAATACACCGTTACAAATAATTATTAATCTTAAATATATACATTCTAATTTTAAAATAACTATAACATACTATTAATTTGCAATATTATTCTACGATAATTAATTTAATCCGCGCACGGTTAATCCGTTGCTCACCGATCTCTAAATCGTAAATATGTACTCGAACAGTTCGGAGATGCGCACGAGTCCCCATTCGGGCCATTGCTAGCTCATTTCCACCTGACGGCCTGCCACGGGGATCAACGGCGCTAACGGCGAAGCGACAGGCGGGGCGACAATTCGCGCGGCGTGATTTTAGGGCCACGGGAATTCACGTTTGCTGCCGCGACCAGATAGGCCGAGAGTGAAATGTCTTTATTAAAGTTATCTCGATATTGCTTAGAAAGTAATTGTTTTTCGAATCAAGACATAATATTTGGAAGAGATTGTGGAGTACATGATTTGAATAGGAATCGGGTTATAGATGGAGAATTCCACAACAAATAGAATGCATCTGGAAAAAATTTCGAGTAAATCCCAAAATGAGTGTCGAAACCTACAATTATATTCTTGTTAATATTCAAACAGAATTGGAGATAAAAGTCAATGCGGATAGAATTTTAAGTTGTTTTTGTCGACCTTTTTTTTCGTGACGAAAATAACTAAAATATTTTGTTCCCTATACTATTCGCCGCGTCTGCCGCCCGACTCCGTAGCTTGAACCGTACTGATTCATACATTTGTTTCAGTTGCCCACCGCGCCGCCAGTCGCCCGCGCGTTTCGCCCGGTAAATTTCGCCGGTCGCGTCGCCACTCGCCGCTACGCGTGGCTTGATCCATACATTTCTATACATTTGTTTTGGTCGCTAGACGCTTCGCCGTTCGCGCCGCACGAATTTTCGCTAAGGCGAATGTCCCGTGGCTTCAAGTTCGCAACGCGCGTGAGCCTAAACGAATGAACGTTGAACTTACCTACATTCAAAATTTAAATTATTCAAAGTGCAATTGATTCTACTGGGGTGTTCTTATTTATTTTAATTATAGTATCTAGGCATTGTAACTGTTCTGCTTAATTTCTATCTGTTCGGCTGGGGCTGCTTAGCGCTTAGGAATTTTTAACTTCCTAGAAGGGGCGCGGAACTTAGCAAGTTCGCATTCAATGCTACTGAAAGTTTCTCTAATGCTGGCCTCCGTCTGTAATTCCAGGATCTATCCACCCATCCACCTACCTACCTAAGCCTTGCTTGCTGCCATGCTGTTTACTAACGGACTGTCGGCCTACTATTCTGCCAACGGCCATCATCACCGTCGGACCTGGATTACCGTCGGCTCCATCCGCTAGCTGGCTGTTTGCGACCTCAAAAACTTCGCCTGAACTTCGCCTCCCTACGTCAGGCATCAGTGATCTCCTTCATAAACCTAAACTTGTACGTGGGCGGAAGTAAGATAAATAATAAAATATTTTACCATAAATATTGACTATTTTAAGAACCCACCTATCTTCTGAACCAACCTAACGGTACAGCTACTTCGATTATCTATTATAACTTTCTTGTTAACATAAATGACATCGAAAGTCATAAAAAATCATTTTTCTAAAATTTTCTTGCAAGTAATTCATACTGAGATGACAATAAAATACAAATGACAAATTAATAAAATACATACACAATAGTATTGGCAAATAAACAAATTCAATAATTGAAAAATAACTTCAAATTTTGAAAATGGAACTCTTTGCCAATATTATTGTGCACGTATTTTATTAATTTGTCATTTGCATGATTTGGCGGCAAATTAAAAATTATCAGTGTCACGTCGGCACAAATTTAACGCAAGGAAATTTTCACTCAAATCATCACTTGTAAACGATGTAATTATTATATCGTTTACAAGTGACAAGTTCTAAAAACTTTCAGTGTCGCCCTCGTACACATAGATAAAAGTAAGTGTTACAAGGATATAAAAGTATACAACGACTTTCAATATCAAACTCTTGTAATCTGTAATAAATAAAAACATAAAACATAATAAACGTAATACACACTCAAGATGATTTGACATGATGTATATTATGCCTCAGGTATAAAAAGTTACCAATGACTTGTATAGTTTACTTACACGATGTTGGCAAGCAGGGCTGACTAAATGTTTCATAATCCTCATAGAAATGATAGGAGATCTAGCCTAGCAGTGAACGTATGAAGAGAGTAACTTTACTTTTTATTTTTGTACCATTAAAACGTTACTAAAATAACAAAGCTGTATTAGTAACAAGTGTAGCTGTATTTGTAACAACAATTGGCAGGCAAGTGAAATCTATGTTAATGAGGGCATGTCAAGTATACCCACTTTCAGAAGCAGCGACGTAAAAATATTCATGAGATGAGGATGCTTGCATCACTCGTTTATACAAAAAAAAGCTGTGAAATATATCCCTGATAATTGAAATACATTCATTTTATCATATTTCAGCATGTTAGTAATGTTGACAAAATTCATAACACTTGTCTAAATTTATATACTCGTATAAAATTCAACTATTTGTCTATGTTATAAATAAGTGGTTACAACAAAGCTCAATGGGTTATTTTATGACAGGCGGTATAAGAATATACGTTATCTCATTTCGAACTGAAGCCGCTGTAAGAAGCGACAGAGGGAAATTAAAAATAAAGATAGGCAGCAGCATCTTTCTAAAATCAACTTAAAATAATTATAAAACCGCAAGTAAGAGTTGAGAATTTTGTTAAGTCAATGGTTTACCAAAAGCGGTTGCAAAACCTCTTACCGTCAGGTGGTCGAGTGCTGGTGTAGAAGAGTAAAAAAGAACTGAGGAAGCCAACCTGCTTGCCAAGCGTGGCAACTATGACAAAATACTCTATATGAGACGACCTATAAGGCAGGCCTATGATCAGCAGTGGACATTTGATACACTGTAACGGTAACATATTTAACCACTATAAGAGGAAGAACAGAGCAACTTAACTTTACAGAGTCATAAATTTGCCTGGTGGCGCCTGGGGAAGCACATAAAGCCGTCAGGTATGTCTGATTCCTGTCCAATCTGACTTCGAAAGTGAGGATATAGAGCAGGCACATGTATTTGCGCACACATGGGCACTAGAATGATGTTATGCGCAAGTGGCTAATCTCCGTTGAGACTGGCCGCCGTGACGGATGTTTGATCTGGAATGGATCTGGAAGACATTGTAACCTCGGGGTTAACAATAAAATATACTTCATTAATGAAAAACGCCTTAGTATTAGTGCGGTAGTATTTTTACAACGAAAAATGAGTCTTAAAATCTTAATGAGTCCACGGTCAGAGCGGAACAAATCACTTAGCCCCCGGAAACTTCCGCAAAGTATTTAAAATATAATTGAATAAGCCTGTCATGGATTTCGATTGCCATCGAGGGGCTTATCGATTTTTACTTAGGCTGAATGTTTTATATAATTCTATGTCTGAGTTTCACGGAGATGGATTTTTTTATATCTAACGCTATAAAGCCCGTAGCATTCGTTTCAGTTAACGTAAAATGTTAGCGTAAATTTAAAGAATAATTTTGATAAATCCAAATGTGCTTTCCTTGAACGCTCACGTTATGTCAATTGTTTTAAGTATTTTAAATAAACACAATTTTTCATTAATAAACTTATTACTTCATCTTCCTTCATCACCTTAGTGTTTCATCTAGTCAGTGTTTTAATTAAGCATGCACCAAAGTAAACCATCAGGTCACTCCATAAATTCCAAGACGTATAAGTATATTTATAATTCCTACGTACATACATATTACTCATATATTTTATAAAAACAATAAATTTAATGAAAATCTATGATTATAAAAATAATAATGATATCTTGGTCAAATATGGTTTTTGGAATATATTGTATTTCTACGGCGATCGATATTTTTCAACACGAGCCGCTGTAAACAAACGATCCAGTAACCCACTCACAACGGCAGCCGAGCCCGGAGTGAGACAAAGTGTATCTAAATTGTTAAAATATATTATTACAAGGCTGCTCTGATACAAAAAATATAGGAATATTTCAGCCGAAAAAAATTAATAATATCTTACCAAACAAAATTAAACAACCATTTACATTTCATGACTTCCCACATGATAGATGAAGAGATTAAGAAATAGATTTAGTTGAACGATTGATATTTTCAAAAGTTATCGTGTTTACTCCTCAATGCGGACTTGATAAATCTACATCTTAAGCCACTAAAATTACTTTTTTAATGTAAAAAATAGCAATTAATCGATCCAAAAAAGTTCAACAATCATATATCTTTCTAACAATGTGCTTTTTATATCATTTAAATGTTGGATTCTTAATTTTTAGGTGCTAGTTGACCACACCTACGCGCTATACGCTTAAGGAATGCAAAATCATTAGATTTTTATAGAATAAGGGTGATAAACGAGCAATCAACTTAAGATTTTATATAAAAAAATTATAGAATAATGTTGAATAAAACTATTATTTACGGATTTTATCGCGTTTAATTACAGTAATTCATTTTTATTATTATCCCGACGTTTCGGGTGCTTTACAGCGCCCATGGTCACGGGGGGGACCATGGGCGCTGTAAAGCACCCGAAACGTCGGGATAATAATAAAAATGAATTACTGTAATTAAACGCGATAAAATCCGTAAATAATAGTTTTATTCAATGTGTAGTGTTCGCGTAAATTTAAGAAATCATTATAGAATAATGGTAAAAAACGAGCACTCTTTCCCATCTGATGGTAAGTGGATGATGTGACCCATGAACATCTACATCTATCCTCGACTGGGAATCGAAATTTAGACCCCCGAGGACTACGATGGAACGCCTCGTTTCCAAGATTATATATATACGTCACTTTTATTTAAAAAATAGCATTATTTCATACTATATATTTTATAATACCATATAATATAAGTATGGAATCATTTATCAATATTTAACGTAAATAGTGCATCAAATATTCAGTTTCACGTTGTAAAGCCACGCTGTAACTATGTTACGGTTGTAGCACGATTGGGTCGACTTGACTAGGTACTGACACAATATATCAGCATTTAATTGTAACTTAATGCCGCTGTGTATCGTATTCGTATAGCAAGAGTAGAGAACCGGAGACCCTTCACACTCACGAGACATTCTATCATAGTCTTTAAGCGACGCATCTACACTTTAATTTTTATTAGAGGGTAGATGTAGATGTCTGTGAGTCACAGTCTCAACTTATCATCAAATGGACTGTGTTTTGCTTGTAACATTTATTATATAAAAAAATCTAAGGCAGAAAGCAGTATTCTCTGTTTATCTTTACTAAGACCGTCTTGTTATTTTCGGTAAAAAAAAGTTTCCTCATAGTACACATAGAGGTAATGAATGTATTTATGTCAGAAAAGTTTCTCAGTTTGTTTTTATTTAACAATAATTAAGTTTCTTTGTGATAATAATCAGTGCAGGATTCGAACCCGCAATTTGCAGCACTGCAGCGAAATGCTTAGCCATGTGTTACTACTTAGATAACAGTTATTCCCCAGCTAAAAGCTCGACTGAATATGAAAGTTGAACTATTGAACTTAATTGAAAAATTGAACTATTGTATTCTTACTATAACTTACATTTTTAATTTATTTGGATTGTATTTTATTCAATAAATTACTTTTATCTGATAGTTTAATAATAGCCACGTACGAGTAATATTTAATTGTTTTGTTATTCAAACAAATTAGTAAACATTATACGTGGCAGAACCATATTGCAGGTATATTATAAAACGAGAAGGACGGCTCGATCAGGAAAAGACAAAACAGCTTATTGCCACTGTGTTCATATGCTGAGTGTATAGAAACGAAGATCTCTTGAATTGCAAACGAGGCTTTTCATTTTTATTGAGGATATAATATATAGATGTATATGGAACACAGCATTCACATACCGTCAGGTGGACTGTGTACTCGTTTGTCACCTTATTTATAAAAAGAATTTGTAAAATATACCAACTTTTATACTTTTTCATTTACGTTACATACATGTAACAAGTATCAAAAATGTTATGCGAGAATCAGAAACCGGAGTAGAGGGTTGACGTGGACGTGATGAGGGTTTCCAGATTTCGTCAATTTCAGCGCGACGGATTTGTCGTGCTAAAACCTTGTCTGTCATCACTTTTTATTTCCGTTGAGATAATGACGTTGAATAAAATTGCAATTTCTTTCATGTTTTTATTTTTGTCATGATTGTTAACACAGCTTTACTTAGATTTTTTTTATTAAAATTGATTTTGTACCGAACAATTGATTTATTTTAACGAGCAGTGGCGGTGTAAGAATATCTACTACCCTATATCTACCCCTGGGTGTCGCACGAGGCAACTGAAGAAACAAATCAGGAGGTGGGCGGCAGTGGCAGCAGTGGCATCCTAACAACGACTGGAGATAAAATCGGCGAATACCAAACCGCTTGCCAAGCGTGCCAACAATGGAAAATATCCCCCCTATGAGGCAGTCTATGTGGGAGGCCTATGTTCAGCAGGAGAGTTTATTAGGCTCTATCCGTAACCGTAGTAAATTTGAAACTATAAAAGTAGTTGTTATTAATTGTTTTATATCGTTTCTAAATGCTCTTCTGGCCTTGATAAATAATAATAGAAATATTAAGATAAATATATTACACAAAAGATCCGCTCTGGCTTCGCACGGGCGATTTCTGGATCTTGACAACAGCGCCACTAACGGGTCCAAATGTAAATAATCCGTTTAAGAACCCTTTCAAAATAACACAATAAATTTCATAAAAACTTCCGTTTTTGATATTTAGCGAGACTAACGGACAGGAATTTATTTTTATATATTCCTTTATTTTCTTATGGACGGCATTTTTAAGTTTATCACGTAGAGAAACCCCGAGCATAGCCCTCTCCATGGCTCGCTGAGTGTCCTTGAGTTAGGACCACGTGGCTTTGTAAATTCAATTCATTTGTGACTTCAATATTATAAATACAAGGATAATCTTAAAAACTGCTAAATGACAAAAGCTTCTTGGTAACTTTCCATTCATCCAGCCATCTTTTCATCCAAAAGTTGTCTTCACCACACCCACTGGACGAAATAGGTTGGTAGATATACTCACACCGCGATCACTGTACCACTAAATACTGGTTACTTTAGTAAATATGAATGATTGATATATTATAAATTTTAAATAATTAAAAGTAATTTTCCATTTGACCAACATAAACAATAAAAGATTTATCACTAATTTGGACAGCGAAGGCAATAGAAGTTGCATAATTTTCCATTCCCGTAACAATGAAATACAAACAAGCTCTGTTTCGCGATTTGAATAAATAATTTGACTTGATTGTTTCGCGGATTGTTCGTTACGACTAAGCTGCCGAGGAACAAAGTTATTTGCAATCAAAATTATGAAATGGCAAAGACAAAGTGGCGCAAGATTGTTTTATAATCTAAAAGGCAAGCGATTTATTATGATTTTAAGTCCATTGTTTCATTTGATACTAATTTTTTTATTAATACGACTATACTATCGAACATTGCAGTGGCAAACCGCATGGCAACACAGATGCATTTTCAAGAAGACCTTATCCTGAAGATTGCAAGCATTATACTAGGCAAGAGGGTAAGGAAGTGGTATATGTGAGGATGCTCAGGACTGACCACCTCAATGAGTAGAAGGATAGATTACAACATGCACAGCAGAAAGATCCGGACATCAAGCCAATTCTGGAATGGATAAAGGCCAGTGCTCTAAAGCCCACGTGGAGCGACATCTCAGCTATGAGTTTTTTTTTTAATAGAAGAAGGGCAAACGAGCATGCGGCTCACCTGATGTAAAGTAACTCAGCTCTAACTCAGATCAACCGGAATACCAGGGGAATTGCAGGTGTGTTACCGGCCCTTTAGAAAGGAGTAAACTCTTTTCTTGAAGGTCCCTGGGTCGTATCGGTCCGGAAAAATCGCCTGTGGAAAACTATTTCACAGAGAGGTCGTACGCGGAAAAAAACTCCTTCTGAAACGTACAGTGGTGGACCGCCAAGCATCCAGATGGTGTGGATGGTATCGGGACGTTTGCCGCGTAGTGAACAATTCCCCAAAACACTCATCGCGATAGATGCGATAAAATACACAAAGAGATGCAACATCTCTTTGCAACGCCATTTAATCGAGCCGATCGGAAAGCACTTCGGAAAACAGATCGGAAACGCACACAGAAAACACCGTCGATGATTTGAACCGCTCTGCGCTGGATTCATTCAAGTGAAAGGAGCTGATACTGGGGAGCCTCAGCCCCGAGATGGGAATAGTATTCCATATACATACATATATATATATATATATATATATATATATATATATATATATATGCATTTTAAACGATGTCAAGCAAATTTTCATCATCTGTAATCGTAATCATGTCTATATGCGTAACCATAAATATACTCCAAATTGTTCCTCCACTAGGCTAATGCGAATGTGAAGTTATTTTTATTATATTTGTAGTCTATAGTCCTTTGATTATAAGCCTTCCCATTTATATTAATGTTTTTCTTTCAAAATGAAAGTTGATGATATACCTTAATTAAAATCAAAATATGAAGAGAGTACTCTTAAAGGAAATGCAATTAATTTTGTCTCTTTTAGAATTTTAAAGTCTTCTTTGTCAAGGAAGTAGAAGCAAGCAAGCAGTTCTACATTAATTAAAAAAAATAAATCACTAACGCTCATCATTAACAAGGATTACATCATAAATTTATTACACCGTACTCGTACATTTCAACTAGTTTTGGTATAAAATCTATGTATATATTTAAATGAAACTGAAGTGTGTATTTTTAATATCAGAAAAACTGCCTAATATTGAGCTGTGGAGTGGGAGGGGGAGCTATTTGCATGTCATTATAAATTGTCTGTATGTCTGGGATAATATTCGGCATAACTGAACCAATTTTAATAAAACTTAAACAAATATAAAGAGCAACGCCAGCAGTGATCTTGGCTTGATTTTATCCTTAAACATTGAATATTAACGCCACGTACATAGACACTACCCAGCGAAGCCAGGGCGGGTCGCTAGTCTCATCATCACCTGAGAACGGCGCGATCGATTTTGATGACATTTTTGTGTGTTTCAATGGATCCCTGCGAGATTTTGATTCACAATTGGACTCGGTGGGTATCACTGTTTTCAAACTCTAGAAATCACCATTTAGTTTTTTATATAACAACAAACGAGCATACACATAATGGTAAGTAACTACAGCCGCCTATGAACAACCGAAACACAAAGGGAAGTGTAGGTGCGTTACCTGCCTTCGAAAAAGAGTAGACTCTTTTCTTAAAAGTCCCTAAATTGTATCGACGTATATTCGGACAAATCGCTGGTTGTAGTCATAAAAAGCCGTTCTACATTACGTTAGTCGGTACGAGGCAGCTCCTTTTGTATCTTTCTTTCTTATCGGTTTTTGCTTCTTCGGCTATGTAGCCCGCTCTTTGTCACTTCATCTTACTGCTCCGTTGAACTGTCGGTTAATCTAGTAAATGATAGAAATATATGATCACTAATCATGAGCTCTCGGGTTCAAATCTCAGGCCAGGTCAAAATAAGTTATTGTTTTTTCTGTAAAGCAGCAAGGAGTTAGGCAGTTGGCGGTGTTTTACCACCATGTCTCGGGAAGCACGTAAAGCCGTTGTTCCTGCGCCTGATCTCTCTCTGATCGTGTCGAATTACCTTCTTATCGGACTATGAGAGATAGTAAATAGAGCTTGAGCATACACGGACAGTGTCTCAGACGAGACTTGCCGCCGTAACCGAAATTTGGTCTGGTGGACATTACTTATTATTATATAATATCATCGCTACCAGGTTGAATTTCGGCTCCATGGCGCAGTTGTTTACCAATGAAATGCAGAGCTGAGAGCCGGAGTTTCGAATCTCGCACGACACATTTATATCGCCTACAAATAATTGTTTCGGTTCTGGTTGGTTGTCCTTGTAAAATTTTTATATGTAAAATGCCTCGACGATACCGGAGAAAATCCTAGTGGAGAAAATCCTAATTTGTTAAAATTGGACGAGGTAATTATGCCATCTTACTGGTAAACTCATTTCCCTTATTTTCATACAGTCGATTGGTACGAGAAATATTTCAGCGCTTTTAATTAAATATTCTCCTTAACCAGGTCTAATAAGGTTATAAATAGATGTCAAGTAATGATTTTCTCGAGAGGAAAAGCAAACTATTTGAATTGAACAGGGATGATTTTACTTAACTAGCAAAGTTGTTTGAGCAGTTAAAACGGTACCCATCTGACTGTTAAAATACAAGATGTGATTAACGATTCTTTTACGTGACACAGTAAATTTTTGAAGAATGATTAAATGGATACTTTATGTTTAAAATAGTTATATTGTTTAACCACAAGAGATATAAGTAATCCCCGGGATAATCATTTTGCTTCTAAAAACAAAGTTCGTAACTTAGAGCTTAAATACGTAAAAACCCTGATCCCATCGAAGTCGGCACCCAACAAAATTTGAGAGTTTTAAATTAACTTTAATATTATTTCAGATTACTGCAAATTTGAGAACTAAAGGCGGGGGACTAATTATTAATTTAGTCAATATGAAGGAATAAATAAATTATTTATTAGTCAAATACAACACACTGCATAATTTAAAGAAACTACAACTATTAGCAAACAAAAAAAGTATATACACAAATATATTGGGTTGGGGGAACGAAACGTTATCCGACTCAACATAATGCTGTAGCTAGATTGCCACGGCCACAGCACTGTTATTCTGTTGGAGCCTCGTTTTACTAAGCAGTAGCTGGGCTTGTGAATAAGTGCAACATCAACGGAATAGGTGGAAGCGTTGCAGGCCTTTAAAAATAATGGCTTTTTTCTTGAAGTTCCCTAAGCCATATCAGTTCGGAAATACAGCTGGCGTTAGTCGTTTCTACAAGGAAGTTTTGCAAGGAACTTCTTGGAAATTGTACTGTATTTCTATTATCATAAGAAGTAAGAATGGGAGTAAAATTACATCATAATAACCTTCTCCGAAATGGAAATAAACCTATTCTAAGCTCAGGAATGAGACGAATAAAATTTGTAACAATTTTTACTTTTACCGTCTCTTTAAAAAAACGTTCTCTTTAAAAAAAAACGTTACCCCTACACTAGGATTTTCTCCTGTATCTTGGGGGCAGTTTACAAACATATATTTCACAAGGACAAACATCCAGACCCGGAACAACTATTTGTAGGCCATACAAATACTTATTCCGTGCGTGATTCGAACCCGCGACCCCCAGCGCAGCCACTCATTGCTAAGCCACTGCGCCGCGGAGTCGTCGAATGAACTGTATGAAAATTTAAGTTTTTAATTCTTTTATTAAGGTTTTATCGTGTATACTTGAATGGTATGTATATAATTGTAATTTTAATTTTTCTTTTACCCGCGCAACATAGAAGTTGGGCGATTGCCTGTAAATATCGAACACGTTTGTAGCTCCGAAAACCGAATATCTCCGCTCCAACGAAGGAATAACTTACTTGAACTTCCACGAATACGAACGGCTTTGATAGATGTAAGTAACACGTACTTACGTAGTTTCAACTTTACATTAGTTTGTGTTACTAAATTCTTAGAATTTAAAACAGATTTGTGATAACACAAAGGTTCCGCTCATATGCATCAGTTGTTTTGTAGCCCATTAATATTATTTATTTACAATATTTCAATAATTTGTATACTTAATTTGTTTTACAATAAATAAGTTGCCGTGTAGTGGCGGTGTAAGAATATCCACTGAGCCGTGTCGTCCCGCGGCTGTCACAGGATGCGACGGAGGTAACTTGGCACGGATGCTGGGCAGCAGCATCTTCTTGATAACAACTCTAAATAATAAAGGACTGCGCTTGACAAACCGCTCGATAGACGCGTAAACTATGGCGAGTCAAATATGAGGCAATCGATGGGGAGGCCTATTTTCAGCAGTGAACTTTTATAGGTAGGTAATAAAATTTTATAGTAATAGACGTAAACGCCTTGTTTGTGTATTCTCGCTTTTCGGCCCGAAATGCTCGTGTGTATTCGTATCGGTATTTACAGACTCCTCATTATTCGCTTGACCCGTGAAATGTAAACCTTATTTCTCTTATAAAATTATTTAAAAAAATAATATCATAAAAACACCTACCCACTGTAATGAATTGGAATAACGGATCACTACTTTTATAGAATTTTATGAAGGAGAGCCCCTGATGTGTGGTCACAACCCTTTGAAAATCCACTGGTGAATATAAGTCACCCCAAGGAATGCCACAAACCACGGCCCTGAGCCCTCCGCATTCATTGAAATCATATATGTCTTACCAGCTCGTCGCTTCACCTAACAGAGAGGGGGGGCTACTCCGTCCCCCCTAAATAAATATTAGTGATTCTATAAATATCAAGCAGACATAAAGTCGTTACAAAGAGACACACGTCATCCAAGAGGATGTCGTGAGAGGCGACCAAATGAAACTGAAACAGGAGATGAACAGCAGTATATTCTTGATGAAAGTTCAAAATAATTAGCATAACTGTGTTTCCCAACCCAACTGCCAGGAGTGGCAGGTCTATGGAGGTGACCTACGTACAGCACTGGGCTTTTAAAAAGCTGTTATAATTGAATCAAAACGGAAAGAAGTCAATCCATACTAAATGGCTTTGATTTGCACTAGATGGAGTGACAACCTAGTAAGACATGCAATAAGGTAATGAATGCAGTTATCCCATTAAGAATGGACATATAGAATTTATGAAATTTCTATAATTTTAAGTTACGTGTCACCACTGCTAATGTCTTAGGAAGTAAATTATATCCTTTTGAGATTTTTGATCACAAACATATCAAACTGTGCTATTACATAGAAATGTAATTATATTAGTAGTATAGTTGTAGCACGAATGGGTCGGCTTGCCTAGTGAAGTATCATGCTCTCACAGATTACCAGCGTAAAATAGCAGCTTAACGCTGCTGTGTTTCGTATGGTGAGTGTAGAGAACCGGAGACCCTTTTTACAGGAAATAGGGCATTCCATCTTAGTCCTCACGAATGACTATACATCTGCATATTGATTTGTAATCGAGGATATATGTAGTTGTATACGGGTCACAGAAACCACTTACCCTCAGGTTTACTGTGCGCTCGTTTTCACACTTATTCCATAAAAAAACGCTCAAGAACTACAAGTGAAAAGTTTAGATCGAAAACAGTTGTTCTACTTTAAAACATAGGGTTCGGCCGCATTAATAATGTAAGAAACATGTGTGTGTTAGCAGTAAATTTCTTTTGATTATTTCTTAAAAAATAATCAAGTGAAATGATTGGATCGTTAACAGTTGTTCGACTTTAGAACGTAGGGTTGGAAGGCATTAATAATGTATGAAACTTGTATGTGTTGGCAGTGAATTTCTTTCTGATTATTTCATAAAAAATAATTTTCCATTTCGTTTTTTAGTATGCCCCTTGCATTCCATTTTAGTCATTAGGGGTGAGATTCCATTTGAATTGTGTTTAGTTCTTTACACTCGCTATGGGTGTATAAAATTCAAAAAATTAATTAAACACATCGATTATCACTTGACTCACCGCGCACGGGCATTTCATCTAACACGTTTGTTTCAGAAGCTACAACTCATCTTTAGCTTTCCTTGTTTAAAGCTGGCTGTGACATTGATTGTCTGTAAGTTTGTGTTTTACTTCATTTTTATAAAGAAATTAAAAAAACCCAAAATCAAGATCGCGTTTTTTGTGGTATTTTTCAAGCTTTGTATTCTTACGACTTACGTGAGTGACCTCTCGAAATGACTTTATACCGAAATTTTCTATTTTCTTTCGATATTTCAGAGTTTTAGAAGTTAAGCCAATTGACCCCATAACTTAAAGATACATTTGTGTGATTACCATTTATCATTTACGTTAAGATTTAAACATTATGATTAACACATAATAAAAATAAAGAACGAAGGAACTATTTGGCACATACAAACAAAAACAGACAGATTTATAAACAAATAGAAGTAAAAAAAAACACGCATTATTATAATTATCAGGATAAATACCGAAGATGAAAAATACCGTATGAAAAACGAAAGCAAAACAAAAAAATAGTACTAGAAAGGACAATATTTATATAATATGCTTGAATGGGGCGGTGAATTTGCTTGTCGCAATTAATTAAACACATTGTGGCAAGAATCTATCTGTTAATATTGCGAGGTACCATAAAAGTTAATACTATGTTCAAATACATAATATTCTACTTTAAAGATGGATACTTTAAATATGATCCATATTACACACTATTTAAGGGGATAAGCGATTCCACTATTTAAAGTCTACTATCGAGTAAATTCGTGTGTCTTTTTCCGTTCAATCTAAAGTATGTATCTAAAAGTATATTATAGGCTTATAATTGGGAATTACCACAGCACAAAAACCTTAAAGTTGTAAAACGAATGTACTTGTGCAGAGTAACAGTGGGGGTACTTCGGGGCTGGGGGCGAGCTGACGTTTTGCTATTTACTGAATCTAATAGACAATGCATACCGTTGGCACTGACGTGTTTTATAATACTTATTTAATTAATTTTAAGTGATATTTATGAAAAATATAATATCTACTAGAATGGTAAGTTACTGTTATATGAGGTTACTAAGTAATATTGAAATCAAATGACGGCGATGCTTATGTTTCCCCCATTTTTTTGTTGATAAAATTGTTTATACAAATTCGAATACATAAAATATTTAAATTTAACAATCAAAAACTGAAAATATCTATAAAAAGAGAGTGTCACGAAAATATGTGGCATGCAACACTTGCATATGTGTGTTTTCTTGTAGTATTAAAAATGGTGTTGTTCAATGAACGTTTTAAACTTATAATCGTGTACATAATATAAATAAATGATAATGATTATTATGTTATCCAAAATTATTTTATTTCCTTTTTATCGACAATCCTTAGCATAAGCACTGCAGCGGACATCAAAGGCGTTTCAAAACTGTAAGGTCTTAAAAGTGTGGAATAACTATACGCGAATCGCATAGTAAGTGGAGATCAAATGTAGAATCCGGCAAATAAATATCGTTCTATTATGGGACGATGTAATAAGTTATATCAAATACACTTGTATTTTTCGTATTATTGTGTGTAAAATAGCTGCCATTAAGTATTAATATCAAGTTGTCTACAAGGTTTTCATTACGATTCGGTGTTATTGTTTTTATTGCGTTTTTGTCATTAAGTTATACAAAACTAGAGGAGCAAACATTACCGCGAGTCCAAAAAAGTGTAACCACTATCCAACCGCGACGACGTAGCTTTAAAATTACTTAAACTTAATAATTATATAAACAAATATCTGTCTCACTTACACAAATTGCGAAAACAATGCCGTCGCTAAGATTAGATAAAGATAGACACTCCAAACATGTAATGGTGGGTTGGTGTGGCTTACTATATGAAATGTAAAAAGCAATCAATAATAAGCAATAATAAATAAGCAATCAAAAAGAGTTTTTTTTAAGCTTCTGTTAATTGTTTTGATTTTAAAAAAGTATATTTTCTTATCAGGTGAATAGAAGTTAGTAAGTAGCATAACTGATAAAATAAGACTTCTTTTTATAAGATTTTTCATTGTACTAATAAATCAAAAAATATAAAATAGGTAATAAAATATAATTTTTTATGGGATAAGGGTTTCAAACGAGCACACAGTCTACCTGATGGTAAGTGCATGCTATGGCCCATATACATTTGTAGCAGCCAGACTAATCAACCCTAAACGGGAATAAATAATATATACTCTGCTGCTACCATAACGCGGAAGGCGAAGATAAAAAACATTTATTGCCTAACTATCCCTGGCTACTGAGATACTGCGGACTGCATATAGATAATTTGACGTTCTTATAAAGAAACAAGAAGCAGCCGCAAATATCAGCGCCACATCGACTTCACACGCCGCTATCGTCACGTATCCGTCGACCAATGGTGAGCCGTTTCTTCAACGCCGCAGCTCGCTTCTTCTTGCTCTTCCGGAGCTGTATTTCATTCCATTCCACATTCAATTCCGTATTCATATTCCAATCCGCTTAACATAAACAGTAGTTTCATTTCTCTACCTTAAAAACACTCGGAGTCTGTTAATAGTGGACCGTTCATCTCCACTATTACACATTTACATAAGATTAAGAATCAAAATGTAGATGCGTTGTCACCCCTGAGGACTATGATGGTATGCCTCGATCTCAGTTTAACGGGTCTCCGGTTCTCTACGCTCACCAAATGAAACACATCAGCATTAAACTGCTATATTATGCTGGTTTTCTGTGAGAGCGTGGTCCTTCCCCGGTCGAGCCGACCCATTCGTGCTACAACCATAATATAGCTGCAGCAACTGCAACCATAATATGCTGCTGGCTCTGCCACATAAAGAATTAATATAAAATGTAAAATTTATATAAAAATAAAATTATTATAATATAAAATAAAATTATATAATATAAAATAGGTAATAAAATATATTTAATAGATCATTCATGAATTAACTAAAATAAGAATAATTAATTACTTTGTATGAAAATTAAAACGTAGTTTTTATTATAATTTCCAAAATATTTAAATCAACAGTAACAAATAAACTTACTCCTTTTATTATATAGTCTCCCGTTAATATGAGATAATCACAAAGGCGGAAAAGTGGCAACATAAAATCTAAATCGCAAAAATCGATAATTTTATTTAATTATTTCAGGTTTTTACGTTTATATGAAAACATGAACGAAAACTTATGTGCGGAAAGTGATTCCGCTTGATGTATTATGTTTTTGTGACCTTGAATCGCATTCTATCACTAGGCATTTACGCATTTTTGTCGCGGATCGTTCGACCTAACTCTGTCGCCGTCACATTGAACATTGAACAGATGTTAGCTAGGCATATGGCTGTGGTCATATGTGCAGTGGCAACGCTTTGGCGCGGGATAATTACTAATCTAGTGTAATATATAAATCAATGGTTTTTGTATTATTTCTTGATAATATTCGTTGTTTTGATATACAAAATGAGTGTTCATAAACGGAAAGCATAAATGTATATCTTGTGTATATCTGACAAAATGAGATTGGAATTAACTCTAGCAGAAATAACACCGAAGAATCTTATGACGCCATTAAAATATTTTAGAATTAACTCAGTCATTTTGTGCGAATTTATTGTTTGGTAACTACTACTGAATAGTCTATTTATTTTAAAAATTGCAGATCCTTAGATCCATTACAGACTCAATTCACTGCTGAACATAGCCCCCCCCCCCCCCAAAGATTACCTATTAGGAGGGATTTTTCATTGTTGCCACGTTTAGGGAAAATTAAAAAACTGCGGTTGCTGGTCCACCCGGCGTTGGCAACAGCGGTTTTTATAATTTTGATTTGTTATCAAGAAGATTCGTCTGCTCACCTTTGGTTTCAATTTCTCTCTGTCATCTCTTACAACACCTACGAGACGACATGTGGTAGTGGATATACGGTACACAGTAAGAATTGCGAATTATAAAACGTAAACATTTATTTGTTCATGATTAGAAGGTGATTTAATCTAAGAAATTAAAATTTACAATCGTTTGGCCTATATACCTTATATACCTTATTATTATTATACCTATATACTCGTATGATTTAAAGACGACGTAAAGACTTTAATTTTTTATACCTACGTAGTTTACATCCTTGGATAATTTTGCTTACGCCTAACATAGCCCGATCACCCAGGTATTATCAGTTATATTTAAGAATTACCGTCCCCCGTTTTTTTATAGAAGAGGGGGCAAACGAGCATGCGGCTCACCTGATGTTAAGTGACTACCGCCGCCCATGATCAACCGCAACACGTTGCGGTTGATCATGGGCGGCGGTCTTTCTAAAGGGCGTGCGTTGCCGGCCCTTTAGAAAGGAGTAAGCTCTTTTCTTGAAGTTACCCAGGTCGTATCGGTCCGGAAAAATCGCTGGTGGTAACCTATTCCACAGAGAGGTTGTACGTGGAAGAAAACTCCTTTTGAAACGTACTATGGTGGACTGCCAAGCATCCAGATGGTATGGATAGTATCGGGACGTTTGCCGCGTAGTGCGTTCACGAAATTTGGCAGCTGGGATATTAGATCATATTTACGATAGTTGTACGAGTAGGTTGGCAACTGCAAATTTTAGTTATTTTGTGTTTTTTACCGTAACATTTGATCAGAAGTGTAATACCGTTGCTTTTGCGCATTTCCTGCTCCACTTAAATCTGTTGCCCCTTACGTTTCCAAATGGATGATATGGGGTAGAATATACTCTTTCATCACCAATATACGGCGGCGTTTGATATCGTTTGATATGCTCTAGTATTAAAATTCTTTCACTGATTATAGCTTACCTTGTACCTAATTCATGAATTGAAGTATGTTAGGGTGACTAAATGATAGACTGAGAATTATGTGAAATTAGAAAAGTTAAAAAAGGAGAGAAAAAAAGATGTTTAATGGAAAAAATTTTGCATGTGGTGGAGCTATGCTTCAGATAAATTATAGTTGCAGCACAAATTGTTCAGTTTAAACGGGGAAGGGTAACGATTCCACGGGATACCAGAGTAAAATAATGGCTTAGTGTTGTTTTTACTGTGAATGTAGAGAGAACCCGGAACCCATTATACTGGAAATGAGGCATTACATCTTAAAAATCAAGAGTGACAACGCATCTGTATTTTAATTTTTACCAATACCCAGGACCCATTTTATTGTGATGGTACTTTCCATAGGTAGTTACTTGTTATTAAGACCATAGGATGTAAAGGAGTCATATATTTTCTCACTCTGCAACCACATGACGACTACCGTACATACTTCTACTCAACAATATTTTTACAACAACGAATTAGCGATCTGCCCGGCTTCGCACGTGTGATTTTGAAATCAGCTCGATGGGAGGCAACAAATTCTTCAAAGGCTTTTTGTATTGTCTCTGTATTTTTCCAGCCGAAATGTTATTGAAATTCTGTAAAAAGTAAAAGTCTGTAGGTGCAAGGTCTAAAATGTCTCGTGAGTACTCTGGCTAAAATGTCTCGAAACTAGTATGATTCAAAATGTGATTCTACAGATTTCCGATATCAACGAAATCAAAATCTCAACATCAATCATGAAGTCCATAAAACAAAAGCCGAGTCAAACAAGTAATAACAGATCCAAATCTATACAAAAAAAAAAACAAATCGCCAAAGAAATCCAAAAGAGACTCAAGAACGTATTAACGACTTCACTACTTACACGAACAAGCTCAGAATAAACAAAAAAATATCACACTACCAACATTATTTCATGACTCAAGTCACTTGTTAGACATGAAATTTGATATACATATAATGTTATGGCTGGAAGGGTGCCATCTTGCAAGTAATTTAGTTTTTTTTTACGGTAAAGTGTACATAGACTAGGCCTGAAATGGACGTCTCCTTTAAGAAAAAAATGTCTTGTATCTTTGCTAGGTCGGAAACTTTTCAGACCTCCCACTTACTTTTGTATATTTGAATCTTACTATCGTATCTATAATTTTTATAAAATTTAAAATTGTTAGTGTTGAAAAAAAAATCTTAACAAGGCACTAGACGATAGCTGTTTAAAATTATTTAGATGTATCTGAGATACCACGGGCTGAAGACATCGCCTGTGTAGTCAACGGAACGACTGTTGATTCAGTTTTGAGTTTTTCCAGCTCCCAGTGTTTTAGCTAACGAGATAGTTCATAAAATGTGCAGTGTGTTTCTTTATACTGATTGTTTTCTAGCGAAATAATAATGAAAGCTTTCTTAACGCTTTCTTACCGTGGCCTCACCGGCGCTGGCTACCCCACGATAGCTTTCTTTGGGGGAGGCTTACTCCTTCGCCATTCTTCTCAAATAAAGCTCACAAGAAAATAAGGCGGAATGTTCTCCACGGTCTCCAATATCACCTTAACAATGAAAACCATTATGTTCGATGCGTAAAGACCATGAAACCAAGAAAAACTAGCACTTGGAAGCAATATCTTTCCTGTTTGCAGCGGTTATGGCTATGCCCCTGACCAACCATGCCATGGAAGTTAGGGATAATGGCACCCTGAAATACCATCACTCTTCTTTCCCGTGGCCCCACCACCACCACATCAACGGAGTGGGCTCGGCACAGTTGAAGAGGATAGAGCGAGTGGCGCCTCGTCATACTAAAAATACTCCACTTAATCCGCGACTCCACCTATACTGCGGCGTTATGGGAAGAGGACAACTCTCTCCTGCAAAACGTAAAACTGTGAAAAAGTCTTAGAATATTTCATAGGTTTTGATAGATGAGTCGAGTTACTCAATAAAACTGAAGTGAGAAACAAACTTCCAGTCCACCTGGTGACAAGAAGCTCCTGCAGTCCATAGATATCCACAATCGAAACTAACAAAGAAAACTATAAAAGCGTTGTCACCTCTGAGAACTTAGACGGAATGCCTCACAGCCTGTAATTGTAACAAAATAGTAAGTAAAGTGCTACCTTATGACAAAAATAGCTTATATAACATAAACTATCCTAATGATTTTTAAATTTACGCAATTTTTTAATATTTAACAAAATAAATTTAACAAAATTTATAACGTTTATTTTTAGTTTTAGAGAATTAAAATGGTATAAATTATTTTTCCTGTATATTATAATCGAATGTGCAGCTTTTTTTAGCGAAGTATCGAAGACAGCTCCTTGACCTTATTTTCTTGTTTAAGTTGGTGAATGGCGTCATTGATAGTTTCTATAATTTACTAGTTCAATTGAATATTCGTGCTCCATTAAAGACAAAAGGGCCATCGTCTTATATACCATTCATAGAAAAAAGCACACGTTCACGTCATGGACGACATTCTCTGATTAATAGGTTGATGTTGAGTTATAATGCTATTATATAAATTATCACATAGGAATTTTATTATTGTAAAAATGACTATGATAAACACGAAGATAGAAAAGTTGATATTGACATATTTTCAGATAATCTTTCGAAATTAGAGGATGATTTATTACATTTATATTCCTCAATGAATTGTAATTTACAGTAATATAATATTTTCTTCTTACTAGCAATACAAAGCTAAATTCTGATTTATCAATGATTGAACAATCAATTTATGTGTTATTTATTGTTATGTTTAACTCTTAAATTTTTACTTATGAAAATAACAGTATGAAATTATGCATGCTTTAAATTATTATGTATATTGAATGCTGATTTAATTTATTTATCTACTTATTTATATATTCAATTCAATTCAATACATTTGTAAACTTGTGTCTATATTTTATGAAATGTGTGTATTTATAATTTCTTGTAAAAACATTATGCTTTTGTTAATGTGTCTTGTTGGTGTTAAATAAATAAATAAAAGAGTGACGATAGACATAAAATTAGTCCATAATAAGCCTTTGTTTTATTCGAATATAATATTTATGCGAAGAATACAAAGCATTAATACACAAATAAATAATTTAAACAAAATTAGGTTGAATCTTGCAAATATATTTAAGGGTGACAATCGTTCACACAGTCCACCTGATGGTAATTGCATGCTGCGGCTCATAGACATCTACATTTATCCTCGATTAAAAATCAAAACGCAGATGTAGTTGCCACCTCTGAAGACTAAGATGTTTAAAATGTACACAAGGCATTATAGTAAAAAAGGGTCTCCGGAACTCAGCACTCACCGTACGCAACACAGCAGTATTAACCTGCTATTTTACGCTTGTATTCTGTGAGAGCGTGGTCCTTCCCCGGTCGAGCCGACCCATTCGTGCTACAACCACAATATAGCTGCAGGGTGGCTCCACCACGTATAAAATGATTTCATTTATGCGTCTTATTTTTACTGGAAAAGAGGCATTCCGTCTTAGTCCTCAAGGCTGACAACGCATCTGCATTTTGATTCGCAAACGAGGATAGATGTAGATGTCTATGAGCCACAGCAACCCCTTACCATCAGGTGGACTGTGTGCCCGCTTGTCACCTTTTTTCTATTAAAAAAATATTTTCGATGTACATCTTTTAGGTAAACATATTTATTTATTTATGTATTTTTACTTTAATTTAAACGGTTATACCAACTAAAATATTCAAAGACAAATTATTCATACTTCTCATTTGAAAATCTTCAGGCATTCGGACAATATTATCCATTCCATTCATCCGGGAGAGCATTAAGTGCGGTGAGGCCGCGTAGTACAGGCATGCTGCCGGGTGCAACGGTGTGTCCGCCACCATGGACACGCAAATAATTTATGATTGCGAGTACGACAGTAGATATTTGGTACAAAAATCGAAACAGCTCGGCACTCAGGTCTAGTGCGTCTATGTTCCCGCGAATTACCCGCATATCTTTCGCCTTTATGTTTACAGAAACAACACGTCTTTTTTTAATCCGGTCATTCGAATGTGTCGAAATTTTGACGAGCTGAGACATCGTAACGCTGATCTGGACATTTTTAAATCTAATATTTCACAGTTTAGAAGATCTATAGTTGCTACGTTGAGTATGTAAAATCATGAATATCTCAGAAAAAACTTTTTTTTAACTGTTACTAGTACCATGTATTATAAATTTTTTTTTCGGTCATACTTGTCATATTTTGTTTTGCTGTGCACACTTTATTGGATTATAGACTAGTTATAATATTTTTGTTACTGTAAATGTGTTTTGTATTGTCTTAAATCTGTTTGTGTGCCTTATTAATAAAATAAAAAAATTATTTTACAGATCATGATAGCTTGTTGATACGCTCACCGTACTTGCAATGAGTTATTATTCTGAGAACCAAGGAGAAATTAAGTGGGATATATATATATATATATATATATATATATATATATATATATATATATATATATATATATATATATATATATATATATATATATATATATATAGTGTCCATAAAGGCGCTTGTAAAGATGTCTTCAAAATAATCTTTGACCATTTCGAAAAGAAAAATATAAATGTTTTCGTACAGATTCCAAACACAAAAACTAGTTTCGAGTTTCGAGCGTACCAGATCAATGAATATTTATGCTATCATTACGTAAGATAAAGCGTGAAATGTGAGCTTTTTTTTCATATTAACAATGCTATAAACATTACTAATATTCCCCTTAACCACTCTTGGTAAGCTTAAATTGCTTGTGTTACGAGTGGTTCAGCCAATAGTCGGATGGTGGATTCGAACCCACTTCCTTTTTGAGTTCGCGGTCCGCGCCCTGCCTGCCTTAGGTGTTTTATTATGTCAGTCCGAGTCATGAGATGACTGTTGAAGTATATTGGTCGATACTATTGGTTTCTACGGTTCCTAAGGCGCCACGATTTGAAGACGGATTTGCGTAGATATCAACGACATACGCCAAAAAAGTAATAATAACATATTTCAATATCTCGCTTATTTTCGGAGATATCGAATTATAAATCCGCCTTCAAATCGTGGCGCTGTAAGAACCGTAGTCGTGCCGATCGATATGTTATCTAAGTTATATGGTGATTATTTCTTCTTAACTTTACACTTATATTTTTTTTTAATTTACATTACTAATATTCCCTTAAAATTAATCCCGGTAAGGTTAAAATGCTTGTGATAGGAGTGGTTGAAGACAGAAGTTGAATGGTGGGTTCGAACACACGACCCTTTGAGTTCGCGGTCCGCACCCTACCATTAGGCTACTGTCGCTTAAATTATTTAAAAAAAAACTTCAAACTACTTATTACCTATAGATTTTAAGAATCGAAGAATCTCAGAGGGTGTGTTTATACATGCAAACCTAGTTCAATCCCGCTGGCCAGGGGTACCTAGATAGGAACCAAACTCTATGGAATAGTTATAATCACTCAATAACGGCCATAATCTCGCGGGTGTCGCAAGACGCTTCGAAGGGAAACTGAAACAGAAGACGGCCATTATATTCCCGGTAACAACTAAAAATATTAAAAAAGCTGCAGTTCCAACACGCTCGCTAATGGCAGTTTTAGCTAATTCTCCCCTGTTAGGCAATCAATGGGGGAGGCCTATGTTCAACAGTGAACTTTTGGTGTGTAAGAAGTCTAATACATCGGCTACCAATAAGCTTGCAAAACTGATGATGAAGCAAATTTCCTCAATAAAAAGAGCAGTCATGTCTACTAGTAAACTTTACAATTTGAAAAATTAACACCATGCAATAGTAGACGTATATTTAAATAACCTTCGTTATTTTGGTAACATAAAAAGCTGCCTCGTTCCCCTAGGTCTACGACTGCCGATCGATTCAGTTGTTTCATTTTTCTGTTTAGCAATTATCAGTAGCAGCTCGAGGTCGGGAGATAAGCTGTATTTCACCCACGTACTTAAGAAAGATTTGAAAGCCACTGGTATTGCACCTGATCTCCCTCAGACCGATCTCTCTCCGGTCATATCAGTTTTCCGTATTATTGGGCGACGAGATTGAGGAATTTGAGAGTGCACTTGTACTGGAACATGCACTTGGGCACTATAATCTTGTCCTGCGCTAGTCTTTGTTAAGACTGGCCACAGTGATCGAAATTCGGTCTAGAGGACATTATAATGATATTTAAGTACCATTCGTTATTTTTGTAACATAAGGCTACTGCCTTGTAGCTCTAGTGGCCTTAAATACGACTGCTGATCATGAGGGCCTAGGTTCGAAACCCGGCTCCAGCCGAAATCAGTTGTTGAATTTTTCTGATTAGAAATTTTCAGTAGCAACCGGGCGGGATTTGGCGGTGTGTCATCCCCAGGCAGTAACACTCGTTCGTTCGTTCGTTCCGCTCCTGACCTCCCTTCGGTCGTGGTTAATGGCAATCCCATCGGACAGTGAGACTGTAACTGTGCCTTCGCACAGTGTCGTGCACTTATAATTCAGCCCAGCACAGATGGCAATACTTTGGCGCTATAATGGTGGGTAAGTTATTATTATTAACGTGAAAGACAACTGTAAACATTGTTTGCGAAAATACTATTTCGTTTTAATTTAACATAGGTACTTTTTTGCGGTACTGAATATCCCCATACAAATTAAAATGTTATACATCGATGATTTTTTATAAAAGCAACAAGTTTCGCATGACGTAAGCAGAAAGTCTATTGACTTATACATCACCGAGCCCCGCAGCCGCATTAGTGAAGGCTTACATCTTTATAAAACACTTACCTACGTAATGTAGTAATATGTATGTAGGTATTAAAATCATAGGATAAATGAAATATTATACATACTAATTTAATAGAGTTAATTAAATAAACTAAAATAATTTCCATATATTAGTTTCTGAAGTTAGTGCAGCTCATAAGTAGAAATTAATTTATTATTATTTAATTGAAGAAACATTGGGCTCGGCTGCATATTCAGATACGGGTTTACGTTTTATTAAAAGTTAAATCTATTGACTCGTTCAAGTGGACTGAAGAATATCACAAGCTTACTAAGTTAGGCAAACGAGCGCACAGTCTACCTGATAGTAGGTGAATAGAATGGCCTATAGATATCTATATTTATTCTCGATTAAGAATCAAAATGCAGATGTGTTGTCACCACTGATTGTGATGGAATGCCACGTTTCCAGTAAAAGAGCTCTCCGGTTTTCTACACCACCTACCCAAAGCACAGCAGTTTTAAGCTGGTATTTTAAGATGATATTGTTGGTATTGTGATAGCATGTTTCTAGCCCGGTCGAGCATGCGTGATACAACCATAATTTATGTATCTCCAGTGTGGCTCTACCACGTAAAAAGCTTGATGTAACAACTGTACCATCAGAATATTGTAATATTAACTAACGACCATGTCATCTAAAGAATCACATTCAAAATATCTTGCCATATTTTTACACAAAAGAAAATTTTTAAAAAACGGTTCATATCGTATAACATTAGGGTCACCCAAATGAGCTTTTGCTTTTTGTTTAAAAAATGTTTGGATAATATGACACCTTTCTAAAATTTCTCTTTTCTTGCAAAGTGAAACATAATTTATATATAAAATTGTACATATTTCGAAAAGAATTACTTTATATTTTTTAAAATATTACCCTCAAACTAAACTACTTTTGGAGTAAAGTTTTAAAAAAATTATCTTATATCATGGAAGCAGTTTACATTATATTATATAAATTGCACAAAAACAAAAATCCAGACCCCTAACTATATAAAAATACTTATTTCGTGCGACCCTCGGTAACATTACATATTGCTAAACCAGTCATCATCATCATACATATATACATACATAAACACTCACGCCTGTCACCCAGAGGGATAGTCAGAGACTACAGACTTCCATTTGGCACGATCCTGACACACCTCTCTTGCCTCCTTCACATCCATACACCTACGCATACATGCTCGTTGGTTAAGGGTACTCCTAATTTGGCCCGTTTTCAATAAATCGCCAATTTGGTCGATCATCGTTATCATTTATCATTACAGCTCTTTACAAGTCCACTGCTGAACGTAGGCATAAGGTATGCCACAAAGCACAGTCGTGAGCCACCTGCATCCATCGACTTCCTGCATGTCTTACCAGGTCGTCACTCCATCTTGTGGAGGGTCGTCCTACACTTCGTCTCCCGGTACGACTAAACCACTACACTTTAAAAAATATCATATAATGCACATATTATAATTGCTCGCTTAAAGTATCAAGATTAACATTATAACATAATATATACGTTCCTGAAAGGTAAAACTCAACGTGCTCGTGGAACACCCTACAGTAAAAATATTAGCTCCCTTATGATTAGCAATAACGTGGCCTAAAAGAAGGTTACAATTGAAAAATAACAGCGTGTACGTTCCTTCCGCGAGAAGTCATTACTTCAAGCTTTGTTATCAGCCCAACCACACGGAACGGACAGCGAGGTTCGGGGGTTTGCAAAAATACAAAAAAGCCGACGTACTGGTGAAGGGGAAGGTGGGAATGGTTTTAAGTTTATCAAAGAGAGATTTTATTTTTTATAAAATATTTTCATAAATATTTTTTATAAATATAAATGTGACAAAAGAGCCCTACGGTTCGCCAAAATTTCTACTGTATCGGAGCTACGCAGGTTCGATCTCCGCCGGTAACAATTAATCTGTTAGTTAGAATTTGTAATGCAAGTGGTAGAGACGTACTGATACAATACTATAATAATGGTCGTAACAGAATACGAACATAAAATAGTAGCGCAGTGCTACTGTGTTTCATATTATGGTGTGAAGAATAGTGAATATGGTGAGTATGGAGAACCGATAAACCTATTTCTACTGGAAACGAGACATTCCATCTTAGTCCTCAGGAGGGAGAACTAAAGTACATATTGATTCTTAATCGAGGCTAGATAAAGATGTGCAACGGGCCACAGCATCCGCTTACCTTCACGTGGACTGTGTGCTTGTTTGTCACCCATATTCTACTGCAGCTACTGAGAATCTCTTGAAAGGAGAACCGAATAACTGATCTCTGTGATCTCTGACCCGATCTAGAACTATCAACTGCGTTGCAGCTTATCAACGTCCACTGCTGCACAGAGGTTTCTCCCACAACTTGGCTCATAGGGGAGATATTTTCCATAGCAAGGCAAACGTGTTGGCAACCGCAGTTGTTTTTATTTTTAGTCGTTATCAGGCAGACCCCGCTGCCCATCTCCTGATTTTTTTACCTCTGTCGACTTTTGTAACACTCACGGGATAATATATTGACACGTCATGTAAATATCCAGTAATGTGGAACTAACATATTTTGATTTCATTACATTTTCCTATTCAAAGTTACCGTGGTTCCCAGCCAAAATTGTTTTTTTTTTGTGTATTGATATTAATTATTGAACTCATAACATGGTATTGGTCCAAAATTTGTTTTGTAAATATACGATTCAATACTTTCAACATACATTAAATTAAACAAACGTTATCGTAAACCGAGTCCGTTCGAACTATATGGTGAAACGAGAAAATTACGTACAGATTTATTTGGATGGCAAGCGATAAATAAAAATGTCTTATTGAGATTTTGATTTCTGGTAATAGTTTAAATTATTTGACATAAAATTATTCATATTAACTTTTAACATTTTTAACATTTGTGCAGACCAGCATGTTTCATGTTCAAAAAAAAAAAAACAATCCAATTTCGTATAAATACAAAGTTTGACCAATACCATGTTATGAGTTCAATAATTAAGTTAATATCAATACACAAAAAAAAAACAATTTTGGCTGGGAACGACGGTGACATTGAATAGGAAAATGTAATTAAAATCAAAATTTGTTAGTTCTACATAAGAAAGAAAGAAAGAAAGAAACATATTTTATTTGGCACATGCAACTCACTCAAGTGGATTACATAAAACAAATAACATTTAAGTAGTCATACAAACAAAAAACAAAAAAAAAATTACATAGAAATCATGAAACAGGACATTCACTCCTTGTTTATAGATATGATAAAACAAAAAAAGCAAACAATAATATAAAAACCAAATAATAATAATAATAATAAAGAACTAGAGAATAAGGAATAATGCATAGGGTGTATTACAAAGACAATCCACCCGTTAATGCTGCTCTGCTCCAAAAAGGAAAGACACTCAAGATATGTTGGAATGTATCAGAAGAACATCACCCCGACCCTGATTTTCAGTGGCACCCTTATATATTTAAAATAAAAATACACAAATAAATATAAAAAATATATATATACATATATTATATATTCTTTATATGCAGAGGGCAGTTCTGTTGTGTCAAACCAAATATAATAACAAAAAATTATTTCTTGTAATATTGTCATAATTCTTATAAAATATTCTTAATACTTCTACGAGCTTGAGGTTCGTGACAATAAAAATTTCCGATAGAATTACCTAAATTAACACTTTAATTCACTTTACACTAATTAAAGTTAAAAACACTAATAATTAATCACACTGATTCACTTTATTCCACTCCGAAGCTTCGCTTGTGTCGCCAACTCCAATACTTCCCCTATCGCATCTTGCAGCGCCTATTTATATAAATTAGCAACGAAATATCCAGAATATTCAAGTAAACACGCGCAAGGTACCGAGAGTTCGTGTTTCGACTTCAAATAGTTTGGTTCTTCGGTTCGAGACTAGATGGCGCTAGTGCCGTCGACTTGATCGCGTAACACTGCCCCCTCCTAAGACATGCTCGTCCCAAGCAGTATCGGCCCCATAATAACGCGCCAAGCGATCCACATGGACGATCTTAGAAGTCCCTCTTGCGCCCTTCTGTAACGGCTCCGCAATGTCAAGGGCTGTCCTATCCCGTGGTGCACCAACATTGTACAATTTCGGTGCTCCTCTACTACGTGTCTGAGGTCCCTGCACGGCCGCACAACTTGTACATGTACGACACCAAGCCTCGACATCGTCACGATAATGGATCCAGTAAAACTGTTCTCGGACCTTCAGCAGAGTTCGTTTAACTCCCAGATGGACTCTTGAACGACCATAATGGCACAGCTGTAGAACATTTGGCACTTTAGCCTTAGGGACAACCATTTGCAAACGACAGCTGTCTCCTCGACTACTGTCCCATTTACGGCACAGGACTCCATCCTGAATCAGCAAGCCGTCCCACTGAGCCCAATAGCCTCTAGTGGTCGAACTGATCGCTGAGACGTCGCTCCACTTAGGCTTGGTAGCACGGGCCTTCATCCATTCCAGAATCGGCCTGATGTCCGGATCTTCCTGCTGTGAATGTCGTAGGCTTTCCTTCCACTCGTTGCTGAGGTGGTCTGTCCTGAGCATCCTCACGGATACCACTTTCTTACTCTTTTGCCTAGTACAATGTTTCCAATCTTCAGGACAAGGTCTTTTTGACAATGCATCTGCGTTGCCATGAGATTTCCCGCTGCTATGTATGATAGTAAAGTCGTATCCTGGCTGCTGCTGGGCGGTGATGTTAGTCGCACTTCCCTTTTGAGATCGTTCACCTTTCCTTTTCTAGGGTTCGCTTAGGGCAGCTGGATCGAAGATGGCCCCTTTCCTCACAGCAACAGCACATAGGGCTGTATCCTTTATTGTGGTCGCGAACTGCTGTAACCTCCCTAGCGTGAGGGGAATGATGTTGCTGCCACCGCCAGGCGGTGCCGTTAGCTGCACTACCCTCTCGAGATCGATCAACTTCCCTTTTTTCAGTTCGCTTAGGGCAGCTGGATCTTAGATGGCCCTTTTCCCCACAGCCATAGCACCTAGGGCTGAATCCTTTATTGTGGTCGCGAACCGTAACTCCTGCAACCTCCCTAGCGCGAGGGACACGACGATCCTGCCACCGCCAATCGGTGTCGTTAGCTGCACTACCCTCTCGAGATCGATCAACTCTCCTTTCGACAGTTCGCTTAGGGCAGCTGGAGCGAAGATGGCCCCTTTCCCCACAGCTATAGCACCTAGGGCTGTATCCTTTGTTGCAGTCGCAAACTGTAGCTGCTGCAACCTCCCTGACGCGATAGGAACGATGATCCTGCCGCACGACCTCCACCTCAAGTGCATGGGCCAAGGCGTCCTTAAGCGTCTCGTGGTGCCCGAGCCTCACAGCAGCTCTGACTTCCAGGTCGCGGATGCCGTCGATGAATGTCTGCACTAGGTTCCCTTCAATGAGCGTAGGTACAGACCGGTATGCTTTTCGCACCAGCTTTTCCACCTCTAGAGCCCATTGCTGCAGGTTTTCTTTGATGCGCTGCACGCGATCTTTAAGCTGCGCACGAAAGACGTGTTCCAGGTGAGCGTCGCCATATCTTGCCTCCAATGCCTCAAGGAGTTGCTCATAAGTCACTTCCTCACCGAGAGCTTCCAGAACTGTTAAGGCCTGGTCGCGCAGGCCTAGTGTGAGAGCAGTCATGGCCTGACTTTTATTCCAGCCGTTCGCCTTCATAACAGCCTCGAACTGGATTTTGTAGGCTGACCAGGAAGAGGTACCGTCGAACGGTGGCACCTTGAACCCACGTAGCGAAGGTGTTGTAGCTACTACGGGAGCTGTAGCTCCATCTCCAAGTTTGAGTTCGTCCAGTGATTTCTTCATGTCAGCCATTACGTTGTTAACCCGATTGTTTACTTGGTCGATTTGGGTTTCAGCTTTCTCGATTCGGGTTTCAGCTTTCGCGATTTGGGTTTCGGCTTCTGACAGGCGGTTGTCATGCTGAGCAACCCTATCCTTCACCTCCTTGATCTCCTTCCCGAAGGTAGCGTGAAGATCCTTCATGAGGAGCATCTGCTCTTCCAACTGACGGGCCTATTCCTCCTGTCCGTCCCGCAGCTGCTCTTCCAAACGACGGACCTGTTCCTCTAGTCCACCCCGCAGCTGCTCTTCCAATCGACGGACCTGTTCCTCTTGTCGGCGAACTTGTTCCTCCTGTCGGCGAACCTGTTCATCCTGTCCACCCCGTAGCTGCTCTTCCAACCGACGGACCTGTTCCTCCTGTCGGCGAGCATGCTCCTGCAGCATCACCATCAGAGCACCTAAGTCAGGTGTTGCAGATGTAGGAGCTACCGACGGGCCTGCAGCCGGTGGCTGGCCCTCCGACGTCTGCGGCGTTGCACCACCAAATCTTCGTTGGTCCGTCTCCTGCTGGCGTTGACTTCGGGTACGGACACCCTCCGTTTCCTCCTTAGGTAAAATCGGCATGATTTTATCCCACTTTTGACACCAATTGTTACGAGCTTGAGGTTCGTGACAATAAAAATTTCCGATAGAATTACCTAAATTAACACTTTAATTCACTTTACACTAATTAAAGTTAAAAACACTAACAATTAATCACACAGATTCACCTTATTCCGCTCCGAAGCTTCGCTTGTGTCGCCAACTCCAATACTTCCCCGGTCGCATCTTGCAGCGCCTATTTATATAAATTAGCAGCGAAATATCCAGAATATTCAAGTAAACACGCGCAAGGTACCGAGAGTTCGTGTTTCGACTTCAAGAAGTTTGGTTCTTCGGTTCGAGACTAGATGGCGCTAGTGCCGTCGACTTGATCGCGTAACAATACTGTAAGAGTTTGCATTGAAATTCACTCAGGAACGTAATTAAGTTTAAGCTACAAACAAATACACAAACCAGCTGCAGTACACCGCTTCATTACATAATTTCAATAAATAATATATACATACTCAAACACACACACACACACACACCTATACATATATATATATGTATGTACATATATATACATAGATATAAACAAGCACACATACATACACATATAAACGCTCATACATTACTGGATATTTACATGCTTTGCGAGGCACGGGAGTGAGATAAACTTCCTGACTCCCAGCAGCCACTGAAAATTTCTGGACAGTAAAACCCTTATAATTGTAACTTTATTTCTAATTATTTGGTAAATGTTATCTTTTTCAACTTGTATTTCCTTTATTTAATACATTTTGAATATTTTTACAGTTTCAATAAATTTAATAATTTTTGAAAGCAAATTTACTATAATATTTAATATATGAAATATATTTATTATAACAATATGGTAATTGATAGAAGAAATATGGTAATTATAGAATTTTTAATTGCTTAAAATATTACTTCTAAGATAATTTTAGACGGATTTATATAGGAATTACTATGATTAACAATAATACGCCGTCATATCAGGAAGACTGAACAAAGAATTTTAGTTACTAGGTTTAAAAAATGATTTTCATGTGAGATAGGCATCAATAAAACTTTTTCTTATATAAGGGGGGTAAACAAGCATGCATCTCATCTGATGGTAGTGACTACTGGCACCCATGAAACCGCAACACCAAGAGAATCATAGATGAATTGTCGGCATTTTAGAAAGGAGTAAGCTTTTTTCTTGAGGGACCTTCAGTGTATCGATCCGGAAAAGTTGCATGTGGTAAACAATTCCACAGAAAATTTTTACGAGGAAGAAAACTCCTAGTAAAACTCACAGTGGTTAACCGCCAAGCATCTAGATGGTGAGGATGGAATCGTATATTTTGACACGATGCGCGTTTGTGAAATCTAATCTAAACAAGTCCTCTGACACTACCCACGGTAGATACGATAGAAAACGCAAAGGGATACAACATCTCTCTCATCAACTTGGTCGTAGACGATTCGAATCACTCTGCGCTGGATGCGGTAAAGTGGAAGGAGCTGGCACTGGTGTGTCCCAGCCCAGAGATGAGAACAGTATTCCATGTGAGGCTGAACTTGCAATTTGTAAAGTTGCAAGCGATATGCCGGCATGAAATACTGTCTCGCTCTGCTGAGCGCGCCAAGCTTTTAAGAGGCCCATTTGACCTTCCTCCAAGTGACCATGAAACTGCACAATATTCGATATGTCGACATCGAGGATTTCGATGCTAGCTGTGGCAGCAAGGTGAGTGCCTTCAAACTGAGAAAATATACGACAAAGGGGTTCCTTTTAGTGGCTAATGCGCGAACTTGTGTCTTCTGCGAATTAAATTGGACTAGATTTAGTCGTCCCCAATCCGAGACTTTGTTAAACAAAGACTCGACTTCAGATAGAAGTTTGTTACGGTACTCGGCGACGATTTCCCGAAATATTGACACGGCCAGTGTATAAGTCATCACCAGTGCTGTCGTCTGCATAGCAATGAATGTTACCAGTTTGCAACATATCATTGATATGCAGTAGAAACAGCGTTAGTGATAGCACGCAGCCTTGTAGGACACCAAGCTTAATATGTCTGTATTCAGAGCATGCGCCATCTAATACGACACTGATGCACCGATTAGTAAGAAAACTAGTGATCCAATCGCACAACTTCTCGGAAAGCCCATAACAACTCGATCGAAGGCCTTCGCTATGTCTAAACTAACGGCCAATGCCTTCCCTTGTCCTCCCAAATGCAGCCTTAGATAGTAAATCGCACTGTCTTAGCGTAACAAAAGTCTATTCACTCTTGCCTTGAAGTAGCCCAGATTGTATTCGGACGGAAAGATAGACGCCGGCAAATTATTCCATTCCTTTGCAATATACATTAAAAAAGTCGAAGTAAACCGTTTTGTTCTAATGCGTGCAATATCAACAATAAAGGTTTGGAGACCCGCCGACCACCTGGTCGTCCGATAGTGGGAAGGAAAGGGTAATTAAAGCGTGCAATTCCTGCGCTCATTCACGAATGCATCCTATAGAATACCGAGAGGCTGGCTACTCTGCGCCTGTGCTCGGGGCTGACAATGTTGGTTTCAACCAAATCAAGGTCAACAATGGGCCTCTAAGCATGTCTCTGCACTGATTCAAATGCTGTCAGGTGGTATTTTGCAGCAGCAGCCCATATGTGACAGCAGTACTCCATGCACGACCGTACTTGCGCTTTATATAAGGTAAAAATTTGCCCTGGCGTGGCGTGACGTATCGCCGCAATCTTGCAAAAACACCAAGTTTCCTTTCAGCTGCTTTGGCTCTGGACTCAATGAACCACCCATAGTAGAGGTTTGGAGAAAATTCAACCCCTAACAACGGTCAGTGCACTCCAAGGATACATTCCGGAAAGTAAGAGCCAGGGTGAGCGGGCTCCTTTTAGCGGTTAAAAGTGTTTTGAAGGCGTTGAATCTCACAAGACTGGCATCGCCCCATTCGGAAACTGCCTGTAGTGTGTGATTCACACGTTCAACCATAGCCTTTCATTCGGACTGGATTTGATTCCGACTGGCCCGAGCACTTAGTTGGTATCTCTTCACAACTGTGCTATCCCCTGCATACCCATAGACACAGGTCATAAGCAGATCATTAATATGCAGCTGGAAGAGAGTTGTGGAGAGAACGGACCCTTGAGAAACACCGGCGTCAGTCGCGACAGGATCGGATGAGCAGTCATCAGTGACCACCTGAAGAGACCGTTCACTCAGAAAGTCTTTTATTCATTCAATGAGACCAGGGGATAAGCCGTACGTAGGAAGCTTACCCAAAAAGCCAGCGTACCATACTCTGTAAAGGCCTTCGAGACATTAAGGGAAACAGCAAGTGCTTCCCACTGTTCTCGAGTTCCTCGTCCCATACGAGTGTGGCATACGCTAGAAGGTCCCAGTTGACTGATTTCTGCGAAAACCGTAATTCCGGTCACTAAGGAGGTCATTTTGTTCTAGGTATGCCACTAAGTTGGCATTCAATATAAGCATATACTCTTGCGGAGTATGGAGGTAATTAAAATTGGCCGATAGTTGGCAGGGTCGGCACGGCTACCTTTTTTAGACACGGGCAGCACATTAGCCAACTATCATGATTTGGGTACTATTCCAGTCCTGATTGCGTCAACACAGGGGACAACTCAGGTGCACAGACCTTTATAACTATAGATGATATACCATCAGATCCCTTGGCTTTGTTCACGTCTAGACTTCGCAAGTTTTTAGGAACCTCCTTGTTGGTTGATACGGAATTCTGACATAAAGGTACCGAAGTAAGGTGATTGAGATGATACGCTGCTGCTACTGTCCAGATGCGAATTGCAAGCAAAAAGAGAAACAAATAAAACCGCTTTCTCCTTAGAAGCATGTGCCAGTGATCCATCTGGTTTTATCAGCGGAGGTAGTGTAGGCCGACAGACGTTTGTCTCGACCGCTTTGGCGAGAGATCAAAAAGCTCTACTGCCAGAAGATTTGACAGAGAGCTTTGTACTGATGTTCTTAATGCGGTCGAAACAGGCTTGGCGTAACGACTTTTTGCAAGACTTGGTGGCTTGGTTAAATGCTCTCTTCTTAAGGTTAACATCCGGAACTTTGCTGTCTCGAGTATTGACCAAGGATAAGTACGCCATATGCTTGTGCTTTTCAGCATGAACGTACTCGGCGTTGAACCATGGGCGAGCTTTACCACCAATGGCCACAATGGGATGAAATACTCCATCGCTTGACGTATCACATCGGTTATGGTATCGGCGCAGCTAAACGAATCTTCAGACGAGAAGCAGACATGCCGCCAAGGATAAGATGGAAAAAAAATGTTGCATCTCATCCCAATCTGTTGACTTGTATCGCCACACTCGCCGCACACAGTAGAAATCGCAATTGGGTGGGGAATATAGCGACACAGATTTTACCAGACAGTGGTCAGAGGTTTGCAAGGGTGAAAAAACCTGTTTAATTAAATTGTTTAATTAAAAGATATATAAGCAAAATAAATAAAGCCTAAGATAATCATTTTTTTACTTAAAAAAGAAAACTAAACTTACTGCTTAAATACGTGAACAACCCGAGTTCGATCAACGCCGAATATAATCATAAAAATAAAAAAGGAATAAAATTGCTTCACAACCATCTCAGAAATGAAAATAAACATGTACCTAGCACAGGAAAAAGATGTATGAAGTCTTATTTACTCGTACATTTAACTGTATTTACTTTTACCTGAGTGAACTGTATGATAATTGAAGGTTTAAATTTTTTATTGAGGTTTTTATTGTATATATTTGAATGTTAAGTGAATAAATTTAAAGTATTATTTTAACCGCGTAACATGCAAGTTAGTCTATTGCCTGTGAATGTCAAAGACATATGTAGCTAAAATCGAACATCTCCGCTCCTAACGGAGAAATAACTTACTCGAACTTCCACGATTACGAACGGCTTTGATAGATGAAAGTAATACGTACTAACTTTTAACTTTAAATGAGTTTGTAAGTGTATTAAATTTTTAGAATTTAAAACCGATTTCTAATAATGCAAAGTTTTCTTCTTCTTGCTCATATACCTCAGTTGTTTTGTAACTAATTAAACATTAATATTTTTCATTTACATTATTTCAATAATTTGTGTTCACATTTGTGCGACCTATGTTCAGAAGTGGACTTTCGTGGGCTGTAATTTATGGATTGATGGATGGATGGAATAAATAAGGGAATCCATCATTTTTGGCAATCTCTAGTAATTACATAGCGTTTATTACTCTTATCGGATAAACCTTATAGAGGCGGCGAACTTACTACGTAATATCATTACGTGGATGTTGTGAGAAGCGACAGAGGGATACTGAAACATAAATTTGTTTGCAAATACTACTGCTATGTGTCAGATCTATGGACGCGGCCTATATTTAACAGTAGACTTTAAAAAAGCCGTTATAAATGAATGAAAATGACAAGGAGTTAATCCGTACTAAATTACGTTAATTCGTACTAGATGGAGTGACGACCTGGTAAGACATAGAATAAGGCGATGAATGCAGTAACATGCAAGATATGTTACTTAGCTCTAATTAATTGATGAAATTTTAAGGATTAAGCTACGCACTACCACTGGTAATGTGTTAGGGTATAAATTTTATCTTTTTAGATTGTTGAAATGCACAAAGTTTTTAATTTATGCTATTATATAGAAATTATCAGTCAAACTATCTAGAGCTTCAGGTGAAAAATTAACATCGCTTAAAGTTGATCGACGGTAGAACGTGGAGTTAGACCGCATAAGTAATGTATTGTATGTTTATGATACTTGTAGGATGAGTGCATTTCTATTGATATTTTCTTCTGTCTCGGTTAAAAAGGAATAGATATTATAATGTTATTATTATTACTAACAGTACTTTTTTATAGGTTAAATTTTTACGCTGGCTTTGTATGTATACTTCGATTCATAAACAAAATCAGCATTTGACTCTACACGTATTTTTGTCCAGCACTGCAATCTATTCTAATTTAGTTCAGACGAGATAATGAATCTTTAACTAAAAAAAAGATGACTTCAAGTTCGTTTCTAAATTCAATTTTCTAAAATAATCAAAATTAACCAAACATGCAAGGTTGCATTTTGTTGTGGTCATATTTTTTCAAGCTTTGTATTCTGCGAATGACCTATCCTAATGACTTTCTATTGAAATGTCCTACTTTATGTTGACATTTAAAAGTTTTGACATTTAAAATTTATCATTTGCGTTTAGTGCCACTGAAATGCTTATTGATTAATAAAAGTTGAAGTAGAATGATTAATACATAATAAAAATAACGAAAAAAGGAGACATTTATTTCTTACATGAAAACAAAAACAGGCAGATTTATGTGCATATAGAAATAAAATATCGAACAAAATATTATTAAAATTAACGACACAAAAAATAGACGGTAAAAAATCGGTAATAAAAATTAAAAGCAAACCAAAAAATTATTAAATTATGGATGATATTTGTATATTCTTGTATGTAGACGTGTATACACAAACATGTATAATATGCTTGTAGCCAATGCATTGAACATCTTGTTTTAAGAATCTACCTGTTAACGATTCGAGGTACCAAAAAGTTAATACTATGTTAAATACACAGTATTCCACTTTAACGATGGATTCGACCAAACCTCGATCTATACACGATTAACTATACAAGGGATAAGCGATTTCACGATTTAAATCGTGATTAAAGTCGTATGTATTTTTCCATGCAATCGAAATTATGTGTATCTATAAATACATAAGCTTCTAATTGGGAATAACCACAGTTTAAGAACCTTATGTGATTTAAACAAAGTATTAATATACATATCACTTTCACAAAAAAATTTACATTATTAAATACTCTTATAAACTAAACTGTGTTTCGTTGGAACCAGTATCTTTAATCAGGGATCTAGGATTTTATTTAGACTCTAAACTACACTTTGATGAACACGTAACGCACATAACCAATAAAACCTTTCAGCTTTATGGTTTTGTTATGCGGACATGGTCTTTCTTCAAACATCCCACATTTTTAACTTTATATAAATCTCTAATAAGATCACAGGTCGAATATGCATCATTTATATGGAGTCTAATATATAGTAAGTATAGTTTACAGATGGAGCGTGTTCAACGAAAATTTTTAAAATCTACAATGTACAAATGCTTTAAAAGTAATTATAATGAATGTTATGAACTTTTATTAAGAAAATTTAGTGTTCTTTCTTTAGAATCGAGAAGGATGCTCTTGGATCAAACTTTGCTTTACAAAATCTGCCATAACGAATTTGATTGTAATGAACTCACCAATCAAATATACATTCGTATACCTAGTCGCTCGAATCGTATACGTGAGCTACATTCACATCAAATTTTCGCTCCAAAACCAAGTAAAACAAATGCAGGTGCACGTGCACCTCTAAATCGTATAATGGAATTATACAACCACAAATTTAATGACATAGATATCTTTGGATTAACTTCTTCTAGATATAAAAAAGCTGTGTATGAGGTTCTATCTGAATTTGATGCAAGTTAATGTAATTGCTTATTTAGGTTAAATTTAATTTTTTATGTGTATGTGCGTGTATGAATATATTTGTATATATGTGTGTATGTATATGCGTGTACATGTACATGCATATGTGTAAATTAGCTTGTTTTTCTCTGTATTTATTGGCGAACGGGTCGTTTTTAATAGAACATTATATTAAAATTTTTAATTGTTATGTACACAGACCCAGTGTTAATATGTGGATAACGGTGTTGATTGTATGATTATTAAGCTTAAATATAGTATTGTGTTTAATAATAAGATTATATTGTACAATTGTTTGTTATTCCTAATAAAGAGAATTATATATATATATATATATCTATATATATATATATATATATATATATATATATATATATATATATATATATATATATATACATATATAAGCCATAATAACTTTGATATTGTTTAATATTTGTAAACTCATTAGAGCGTACGGTCTTGAAACCACCTTTTTAAAGTTGCTTCAAAATTTATACTTAACTAATAAAAGATAAATTTAATTTTACGAGTTATGTTTAGTTTTTTTGCACATAAAATTTGTACTTTTAAAAGCGAATTTCGTATTTTTCTTCGTTTTCGTTAACTTCATGTCATCAGAAAGACAACTGACATGGTAATGAAGATGGATAGGTCGAATAAAAACGTATGCGACCCGATACTGTTTTGGGACGAATAAAATTATCACCTACGTACAAATGGACTTATTGAGAAACATTATTTCTTCCAAAAGACTTTTATATGGTTTCATTTATACATTACATTGTCAATCTACGTCTTCTTTTTACTTAAGTATATAGATCGATATAATATGTAAGAGGTGAATTCTTATACAACATTTAACATGAATATAAATATTGTTTTTTTTTTTTTTTAATTTTAATAAAGTATACAAGAAACGTTATTTACGTTACTTATACTCCTTTTAATCACTCCTGGTAAGCTTAAAATGCTTGTGCTATGAGTGGTTTGTGATAGTAGCCGAATGGCGAGTTTGAACCTACGGCCTTTTAATTTTGCGATCGGCACCCTTCTTTTAAGCTACTATCGCTTAAATTATTTAAAAATTTAAAAAAAAACAAATTGTCATGTGGGTCATACTACATTATATATATATATATATATATATATATATATATATATATATATATATATATATATATATATATATATATATATAATTTTAAGTGGCACGCAACATCAACGAAGTTTACCAAGCAAATACTACAAACGAACTCACTATCTGTTATTGGTGCCCACTACCGTTTTGGAAATTCCGATCTGAAAAATGAAGCCCGTGGTCTTCCAATATCTTTGGTTTACGTAACGGCTAAATTAGCTGCAGCTTTCGTCATTAGCATAAAAAGAATATTGATCCATTTGCGACAAATTGGCAAGGTTAAAAAGCTTGAAAAATGGGTGTCGAGAGAACTCAATGATCGTCAGCGCGAAGTACGCGTCAAAACGTGCCTTGCATTGCTGAACAGTCACACAAACGTAGGAATTTTGAACTACATTGTTACCTGCGACAAAAAATTGATTCTGCTTATCAATCACAAGCGGTCAACAAGTTGGATGAATCCTGGTTTAGCACCTAAACAATTCCCTAAACGCAAACTTTCCCCTAGAAAAGTGATGGTCATTATTTGGTGGTTTAGCGCGAGTGTGATTCATTCTAGCATCTTACCAAACGGGATAAACATTAATGCAAATGTGTACTGTGAACAATTGAACACAATGATAGAGAAGCTCGCACGTCTCCAACCAGCTTTGGTCTATGGCTCGTCCCCGCTGCTCGTACACAACAACGCGTGACCTCACACACGGTCTCCAAGTTACAAGAGCTGAGGCTGGAAGCTTTTCGTCATCCGCCGTATTCACTAGAACTTGCGCATATATACTTCTACTTAATCCAGAATTTGGATAGCTTTTTGACGGGAAAAAATCTCAATACCCGAGTGCAGTACAAAATGCCTTTGAAGAATTTGTTACCTCCCGTTCAGCTCACTTCTTCATGAATAGCATCAATAAACTGTCTCAGCGTTGGCAAAAATGCACCGTTTGCATGATTGATTACTTTGATTAATATAAATAAAAATATAGAAACAAAATATGTGAACCTATTTCATAATAACAAGCAACTTAACAATTAAAGACCTAATACTTAAATAACCTTTATTTTTGTACCATAAAAAACTACCTTGTAACTCAAGTGGCCCTAAGTACGGCTGAATCACGGGTCTGGCCAAAATCTGTTCTTGGATTTGGAGTCAGGAAGTCTGCGGTGTTTCATCCCCGGGTAGTAACACTCCCGTTTAGTCAGCTCCTGACATATCTCTGGTCGTGTTTAATGGAAATCCTATAGATCTATGAGACTTTCTGAGCGAGATTAGAATGGCTCTCGAGCACCTTAAAAACAGCAAGTCCCCAGGCGAGGATGAAATTACAGCGGAGCTTCCGAAAGCGGGTGGAACACCGGTACTTTAAGTCCTTAAGAAGCTCATCAATTCCGTCCTCCATGATGGCACTACTGCGAAGGCCTGGAGCAGAAGTGCGGTGGTCTTATTCTTTAAGAAAGGCGACAACGCTCTCTTGAAGAACTACATACCGATTTCGCTTCTGAGCCGCGTCTACGTGCTGTTTTTGAGAGTCGTTACGAATCGTCTCGCACGCAGACTCGACGACTTCCAGCCTCCCAAACAAGCCGGTTTCCGAAAAATCTTCAGTACCATAGACCACATAAATACCCTGCAGCAGATTGTACAGAAGACCGAGGAGTACAATGTGCCACTTTGCCTGCCATATGTGGAATATGAGAAAGCCTTTGATTCCGTCGAAATTTGGGCGGTGCTACAGTCCCTTCAGCGGTGCCAAGTTGACTTTCGGTATATCGAAGTGCTGAAGTGTTTGTACAGTAGGGCTTCGATGGCTATCCAAGTACAGAATCAGAGTTCAAAACCTATCCAACTGCAGAGAGGTGTAAGACAGGGTGACGTTATATCCCCGAAACTCTGCCACTGCGTTGGAAGACGTTTTCAAGCTACTGGACTGGAAAGGATACGGTATTAAAATCAATGGCGAGTACATCACTCACCTTCGATTTGTCAACGATATAGTTCTTATGACAGAATCGCTGGAGGACCTTAGCACTATGCACAATGACCTCAATGGTGTCTCCCAACGGATAGGTCTTACGATGAAAATGGACAAAACAAAGATCATGTTTAATGTCTGTTTGGTAGTTTGTTCTGAAGGAAACATTGGAGACGTTTGGTTTGGTAAATGTATTTGCTCTCGCGCACCTTTGTGACAACCTTTTTAATTGTAATGTGATAATGCAATGTAATGGCCGCCTATCCGTGTCGATAAAGTAAGCTGCACAGATGTAGCGCCATCTATGGTTCTCCATGTTAACTGTTTGTTCCAGTTAGGTAAGTAGTTTATGAAAGGAAAGAGAACCATAGATAGCGCTATACAAATGGTAAGGGTAGATGGCGCCAATAGTGTTTATAATATATTTGGTTTACAACAGCTCCCCCCTTGAAATAGTTATATAATATTTCTACTAATAAATTTAATTAGGTTACAATAAATTAAATCTAAAATAACTTGTGTAGGTATTATAAATTTGTTTCAAATAAGCTATGTACCAGGCGGTCCCATAATGAACTGGCCTCGTATAGTTCAACGCGACATGTCGCTACATGTTGTGTTGCATTAAATAGTACGTTTATCGTGCACTTAATATAAGAAACATGCATCGACATGAAATGCTTAGTCTTAGTTTAACAGGCATTTGAATAACGAGAGTCGCGTATTTTTTCAAAATATCGAAAACTGAGTATCGAAGTGTCATAAAGTTTCTGTTTAAAGAAGGTTTATCCCCTGCCCAAATAAAAGAACGATTGGATGGCGTGTATAAGGAGTCTGCCCCCTCCTATAGCACAGTGAAAAATTGGGTGAAAGAGTTTCGCCCCGGGAGAGAAACCGTCGAAGACTTTGGCCACGACGGTCGACCTGTGGAAGTGCTCACTCCCGAAACGATTGCTCTTATCGAAGAGAAGGTTCTGAGTGACCACCTTTTGAAGATTAGAGAAATTGCAGCAAGGCTTGAGCTCTCTAAGAGTACTGTTCATCGCGCGATCCATGAACATCCTCACTTGAAAAAAGTAAGTGCAAGATGGGTACCGAAACTTCTTTCAGCGGTACAGAGACAGGAAAGAGTGCGCTGCGCTTCGGAGTTTTTGGATGTTTGTGGCGAAAATCCAGGGACTGTGATCGAGCGGCTAGTGACTGGTGATGAAACTATGATCTTGTATTATGATCCACAAAGCAAGCGCGAGTCAATGGAATGGCGTTGTAAGGGTGAAAAGCCCCCTAGAAAGGCAAAGGTGCAACAATCGACTAAAAAACTGATGTGCACAATATTTTGGGATTTTCAAGGCATTTTGATGGTGGATTTTAAAGAACGTAATACAGTCGTGAACGGCGAATATTATGCTTCTTTAATATATAAATTACGAGATAAGATAAAAGAAAAACGAAGAGGCAAGCTGTCTAAAGTTGTCCTGTGGCTCCATGACATCGCCCCTGTTCATACCGCTGGTGTTTCGAAGGATGCAGTTCGTCAATGCGGGTTCACAGAAGTTCAACATCCACTTTACAGTCCAGACATGGCCCCGTCCGACTATTATTTATTTCCAAATTTAAAGCGGGACTTAAGAGGAAGAAAATTTTCAAGCGATGAAGAGTTGCAGTTGGCCGTCTTCAGTCATTTTGAGGATAAAAAATGTAATTATTTTTATAAAGGTTTAGAGATGTTGATTCACAGATGTCAGAAGTGTGTTAGTATTCATGGTGATTATATTGAAAAATAAAATTGGTTTCGTTTCATTTCCTTCATTGGTTCATAGTTAGGCCAATTCATTATTGGACCGCCTACGTACCTGTCCACCTACTCTGATGATTTTTCAATGAAACTCACACAACATAAACATTTATTGCAGTTTCACGAATAAATATTGGGATTTTCTACTTATTGCAACACAGTTGAGTACTACATAATTATAACGTGTGAATTTAAGATACATTTATTTGAAATAAGTATTACATATTATGAAATATGAATCTAAGTTACAGGCAACAATTATATAATATAATAGCGTGACACTAAAGATACCTTAGGTTATTTAAATTAATACATAAGAACAATTACTTGGTTACGAGAAAGGTTAATACTAAATGTACTAAGTTAAATAAGTAAGTTAATGATTATCTTGTATTGGTAGAGGACAAATTTTCGGGAACGAAAGCTTGATACTCCGTCGACCCCGGGGTGTGTCTCGATGATCCTCGCCAGTCTCCACTGGCATGGTGGAGTGTGCTTGCCCTTGATGAGAACTACGGAGCCCGCCGTCAGAGTGGGTCCCTTGGAGCTCTGCCACTTGCCTCGTTGTTGGAGTAGCCCCACGTAGTCTCTTGATAAGCCCCTCCAGAAGTATTGATAGATCTGATGGAGTTGTTGAAAGTATTTAAGTCTGTTGGTAGGGACTTCGTCGTATCGATAATCCGGTAATGCCACTGGTGTTCTTCCTATCAGGAAGTGAGCTGGTGTAAGGACTTGGAATACTTCTGAATCAGAAAAGGGAATAGGACATAAAGGGTTGCTGTTAAGGATTCCCTCTATCTGAATTAATACTGTTGAAAACCTTCATAGGTAAGTAAACTTTGTTTCAGAACACGCTTTAGATGATATTTGCAACTTTTAACAGCGCCCTCTGCCAAACCATTCATGTGAGGTGAGTAAGTAGGTACAAACTTCCATACAATACCTTGCTCGGTACACGAGGTTGTCAATTCGTTAGAGCTCGTATTAAGAAAATTGTATAACTCCCTTAACTCCCTATCGGCAACCCGGAAGGTGGTGCCGTTGTCGCTCACCACCACTCGTGGCTTCCCGCGTCTGGCTATGAACCTTCTAAACGTCGACATAAAGCTATGAGTTTCTAGACCTGTAACAAGCTCAATATGTACGGCCTTCGTTGAAGAACATACAAAAATGGTTGTATATGACTTGTAAGTTTTGTAACCACGCCCCTGCCTGTCTTTAAGTAAAAATGGACACGCATAATCAAGTGCCACAGTGTAAAATGGTGGTGCTGGTTATACTCTGTGACCCGGTAGGTTGCCCATCATAGGCGTTGTTGCCTGTGGCTTGGCTCTGAAGCAAGGTACGCATTCTCTATAAATGTTATTTGCTAAAAGCTTACCCTTGATATTCATTCATTTATGATTGATTATGGTATGATATGATTCATGCTAGACAGCAGCAGCTGGGGTCCTGCATGCATGAGGCGGACGTGCTTGTTCCTCATAATTAGCTTAGTTAATGTGTGATTGCTGTGTAGTATGATGGGGTGTTTTTTGTCAAATTCGTAGTATGATTGACTAAGACGACCACCCACCCTTATAAGATCATTGTCCATAAATGGTTTAAGACTCAAGAGTTTTGAGCTTTTAGGCAATTGTGTATTATTTTTAAGTAGTTTGTATTTATTAGGAAATGATTCTATTTGTGTAAATATTATTAATTTATTAGCAGCTTGCCTTTGTTCCTGACATGAAATTGCACCTGTAATTTTGTTATTTTTGTTTTTTATATTGTGCAAATATCTTAGTATGTATGCAAATATACGAAATAGCTTAGTGTCACTGGACCACCTTGAAATTAAATCATTTATGAACGTGTTGTCGTTAGCCCCATTTTGTGTTGTGTTGCACAATGTTTTGTGTGGGGATTACTTTGCCTTAAGCTCAATTAATTCTTGGGTTTGCTGTTTATTTAGAGGCCACTCACCTTGTGGTTTACTCAGAAATGTTGGACCTTCAAACCAAAATTTAGAGGTAGATGTGCAGTTAACTAATTTGTCTGGTAAAACTCCCCTTGAAAGCAAATCTGCAGGGTTTTCATTACTAGGAACCCAACGCCATTTAGACTGGTCTGTTAGAGCTTGAATCTTGGTAACTCTGTTGGCTACAAATGTATTGAGCTTATGAGGTTCTGTGTTTATCCACACTTAAGTGATGGTAGAGTCGGACCAGTACTGAATGTCGTCTATAGGTACTTTGAGTGCTGACTGCACATCTTTCATATTGACTGCCAACAATAACGCCGCACTCAATTCGAGGCGGGGTATAGTTTGAGTTTTTAAAGTTGCTACTCTGGTTTTTGCAAATAATAATCGAACTAGAGTTTGTACTTGTGCATTGGTTGTAAGCACATATATGGCTGCCCCATATGCTTGTGTGGAGTTTTCTGCAAATCCATGTAATTTGAAAGTTATATTTGCTTATTGTAACTACTCTGGGGATCTGTAACAATCTTAGGTATTGAAGTGAATTGTAAAATGTTAACCAATCCTTTAAAAGAGTTTGTGAAATAGGTTGGTCCCAGTCCGATCCGTCCACCCATAGTCGTTGGATGAAGCATTTGGCAAGAATTAAGCTTGGGCCTAATAAGCCTAAAGGATCAAAGATACTTGAAACTCGAGATAAAATAACTCGTTTTGTTACATTATTTGGTATAGGTTGTAAGTTAATTCACAACAATCAAATTGTCGTTTTCGTTTGACCATTCAAGTCCTAATATTTTGTGTGAGCTATCCCCTGTTTGTCCAAGTTGGACGCCTTGTGGCGTTGTTGTACTTTCTGTTTGTGTAGGTAGTACTTGTTGAATATGTGTTGAATTGGTTTTCCACTTACATAGATGAAAGTTAGCTGTGCGCAGGACTCTGTCTGACCTGACCTGCGCGATCCTGTGCTCATCGTCACCTGAGATAAGTAAGTCATCAGCGTAGAACTGCTCTTCGATCGCTGCGGCCGCTGCGGCTGCCACCGACAACTCGGCTGACGACCGTGCTGCATCTGGAAGTTGTTGCAAAGCAGTGCGAGTTTCTTGCGCCAAGTGCAGTAAGCAGCGTGTTGCAATGTGCGGCGCAGGTTTCATTCCAAAGCTGAGCGTTGTTAGTTTGAAAGTTTGAAGCTCATGGTGAGGCTCCTCCCTCCACAGAATGCATTGTAGAGGTTGCTGATCAGCATTTATGTATATGCAACAAAACATTTTTTGTATGTCGGCGTTAATTACATATTTGTGCAATCGTAATCGTAATAAAATGTGGTTAAGTGTATCCTGTTTGATTGTGCCCTTGTGCAAAATATCATATAGAGAATATCCGGACGAGGTTGGACAAGAGGCATCGAAAACTACCCTCAAGAGTGTTGTAAACTTCTCTAGGTTGACAACAGCATGGTGTGGTAAGAAATTAAGAGGGACGTCAGAGGCAGTACATTTCTCCATGTGCCCTGCTTGTTCAAATTCTCGCATAAATTGAGTATACATTTGTTTAAACTCTTTGTTTTTAGAAAATTTTCTCTCCAATGACAGAAAACGTTGTTTAGAAATGTGCTTGGATTCGCCTAAAGAGGTAATAGGTAGTTTAAATGGTAAATTTACAACAAAATGCCCTCAGAGTTGCGGGTGTGCATCATAAACACTTCCTCGCATTGTTTGTCATCATGGGACAACACTTGGTCGTCGGTTGAGGTGAATGGATTATCACCACATTCCTCCATTTCCCAGAAGTGTTTCAATTGAGTTTTTAATGATAAATTGCATCGTACCTGTGTGGGACTTGCTAAAGACCCTGATACTATCCATCCCAGCTTTGTCTTTTGTAATATTGGATAACCCTCTCTCAGACTATGCTTTCCAATGCACAATAAGTTGTAAAATAGCTCGGCACCAATAAGTAAGTCAACCTCACCCGCTGAGGAGAAGTTTTCGTCTGCTAATTTGATGTGAGCTGGAATGTTCAAGAATTTAGTTTTAATTATTGATGAATTATAATTTGGTATGTTACAAATTTGTAGCACAATTAAACAAGTCAGTTTTGTTTGAAATTGGCGATCATTTGACTCAATATTGATGTTACAATAATCTTTGATTTTAGTTGAATTATCATTAAAACCTATCACTTCCATGTTGATATTTCTTTTGGATAGTTTCAACAATTGAAAGGCCTTTTCTGAAATAAAATTGGATTGTGAGCCACTATCTAGTAAGACTCTCAAGTGGTTTTTTTTTATAGAAGAGGGGGCAAACGAGCATGCGGCTCACCTGATGTTAAGTGACTACCGCCGCCCATGATCAACCGCAACACCAGGAGAATTGCGGGTGCGTTGCCGGCCCTTTAGAAAGGAGTAAGCTCTTTTCTTGAAGGTCCCCAGGTCGTATCGGTCCGGAAAAATCGCCGGTGATAAACTATTCCACAGAGAGGTTGTACGTGGAAGAAAACTCCTTGTGAAACGTACAGTGGTGGACCGCCAAGCATCCAGATGGTGTGGATGGTATCGGGACGTATGCCGTGTCGTGCGTTCACGAAATTCGGCGGCTGGGATTAATCCGAACAATTCCTCAGAGCACTCCCCGTGATAGATGCGATAAAATACGCAAAGAGATGCAACATCTCTTCGCAACGCCAGTGAATCGAGCCGATCGGAAAGCACTCGGTCGTCGACGATTCGAGCCGCTCTGCGCTGGATGCGGTCAAGTGGAAGGAGCTGGTACTGGGGAGCCCCAGCCCAGAAATGGGAACAGTACTCCACGTGCGGCCGAACCTGCGCCTTGTAAAGTTGCAGGCGCTGTGCCGGCATGAAAAACTGTCCCGCTCTGCTGAGCACGCCAAGCTTTTTAGAGGCCAATTTGGCCTTCCCTTCCAAGTGACCACGAAACTGCACGTCACTCGATATGTCGACGCCGAGGATTCCGATACTGGCTGAGGCAACAAGGGGAGTGCCTTGAAACTGAGGGGATACGACAAAGGGGTTCTTTTTAGCGGTTAACGCGCAAACTTGTGTCTTCTGGGGGTTAAACTGGACTAGACTTAGTCGTCCCCAATCCGAGACTCTGTTCAGCAAAGACTCGACTTCAGACACAAGTTTGTCCCGGCACTCGGAGACGTTTTCCCGAGAAATATTGGCTCGGCCGGTGTAAAGAGCATCACCAGTGCTGTCATCTGCATAGCAATGAATGTTACGGGTATGCAACATATCATTGATATGCAGAAGAAACAGCGTTGGCGATAGCACGCAGCCCTGTGGAACACCAGCATTAATAGGCTTGCAATTGGAGCTTGCACCGTCTACAACGACCTTGATGCTCCGATCTGCAAGAAAGCTGGTGATTCAATCGCACAATTTCTCGGGAAGCCCATAGGAAGGGAGCTTCGAAAGAAGCGCTTTGTGCCAAACCCGATCGAAGGCCTTCGCAATGTCCAAACTAACGGCCAATGCCTCCCCCTTGAACTCTACTGCCTCCGCCCATCTGTGAGTGAGGTAGACCAGAAGATCACGAGCTGACCGACCACGACGAAAACCGTATTGGCGGTCACTAATCAGCTGGTGATGTTCAAGGTACCTCATGAGCTGGCAGTTTACAATGGACTCCATTGTTTTGGAGAACAAGGAGGTGATGGCGATTGGCCGGTAGTTGGACGGGTCTGAGCGGTCGCCTTTTTTTAAGATCGGGTGGACGAAAGCCGTCTTCCATGATTTTGGGACTACGCCTAGGGAGTAGGAGTACCGGAAAAGACGCGATAAAACCGGTGCCAACTCTGGAGCACACGTCCTCAGCACAATTGGGGGGATTCCGTCAGGCCCACTCGACTTGTGGATGTCCAGGGAGAGGAGTGCTTTGCGAACCGAGCGCTGTGTGAACTGCACTTCCGGCATGGAGCACTCACACCGCGGGATGGTCGGCGGCGTACTCCCCCCGTCATCGAGAGTCGAGTTAGACGCAAAATAGGAGCCTAGAAGATCGGCTTTCTCCTTTGCAGTATGGGCCAGTGAGTCGTCCTCCCTGTGCAGAGATGAAAGAGATGGCTGACAGAAATTCCCCTGGACAGCCTTGGCGAGAGACCAGAATGCACGGGTTCCAGAAGGAAGGCGAACTAGTTTCTCGCCAATTCTGCATATGTGCTCTGACTTTGCCTTGGCAATGACTCTTTTGAAGGACCTAAAGGCGGAATTATACTTCTTTTTTAGAGCGCTGGTGTTTACATCCCGGGACGCTGATGCATCAACCCAGGCTTGGTAGCACTCCTGCTTATAACATGATGCTATTTTACAGGAGCGACCAAATCATGGCTGAGATTTGCCTCCAATGGGCACCACAGAGGAAGGAATAAAAAGTTCCATACCCTGAAGTACCACATCAGTAACAGAATCCGCAACAACGTGGGGATCATCCGGCGAGAAGCAAACCCGCCCCCAAGGGTAGGATGCAAAGAAAGACCGCATCCCATCCCAATCGGCTGACCTATAGTGCCAAACACGGCGGCAGCCTGCAGAATGCAACCGCGATTTCAGCGTGAGTGGCACAACACTCCGGACCAGACAATGGTCCGAGGAGCCTAAAGGGGCGTCGACGGAAATCTGATATCCGTCCGGGTGAGAGTTCAGCAGCAGGTCCAGCAGGGAAGGTGCATGATCCTCCACATCTGGAATCCGCGTAGGCGAAGTAACCAGTTGTGTCAGACCATATGCCAAGGCAAAATCATGAACAGATCTCCCCGCATGATCGGTTAAACGTGAACCGAGCCATTCGGCGTGATGGGCGTTAAAGTCGCCGAGGATCACGATCTCTGCGGAGGGGATCTGCTGTAGCAACGAATCTGCAGCCATTTGGACGTGGTCGAAGAGTCGGTCTGTTTCGGCATTACCGATGTGGGACCTATAGAGGCACCCGTAGACGCGCGGATGGTCGTCGCTGTCTACGCGTAGCCAAAGGATGGACAGGTCCGAACCTTCAAGTCCGCCGAGGCGTCGAGAACAGATGTCCTCTCTGACGTAAATGCAAACTCCAGCCCGAGGCACAAAGGAGTGTTCCAGTTTGTACCCGGGTAGGAGAGATACGAGACATCAGCCGGAGAGGACACCTGCGTCTCGGTCAGAAAGAGCAGAGCCGGCTTCGCCGTCTCGAGATGGTAGTGGACGGCGTTTAGGTTAGAGTGAAGTCCCCTGATATTGCAGAAATTCACGGACAGCGTGGCAGGGGTCGCCTTGGTCTTGTTGCTCCGTTTGCCCCGAGCAGTTGTAGTCTTGAGCGGAATTTCGCCCCCCCCCCCGGAATACGCGGGGCAGCCTGAGCACCCACGCTCAGAAGTGGAGAAACATGGTCGTGGATGCTCAGCGAGGGATTCTCCAGGGGTGCTGGTACCCTCCTGGGGTAGTCTATCTTTATTTAATTCCGCTACCATGTTGATGGGGGGGGGGGGATTTGGGCCTCCGGCCACCTGCACTCACCAGACGAAACGCGGAAGCAGAACTTCCACTTCACGCCGGTATTCTGTGAGGTCGTGGTACCACCCCGGTTTGAGCCGGCCCATACGTGCAACAGCAAAGCTGCCGCATGGCTCTACCACTGTCTGGTGGGTTTGATGTCGCGAGTCGTATGCTCGGACCACCGCTGTAGACAAAAATTCCATTTTTTCTTTTTTGGTTGGGGCGGTTACCGCCTTATTATGTGTATGAATATTGATTGAACCTGCATTTGCTGCTGGCTGTACAAGTTCCCTTACTTGCACTTGATTACTTGATTGATTGGTTTGGCGAGAGTGCAGCGAGGTACTTCAAGTTGGTTGCGCAACATGCATCGTAGAAGGAGTCACCTTATTAAAGTGTAAAAGTATGTTATGCTTACCTTTGCAGTATTTGCAGTGCGAAGAGCGACAATTGGTCACATTGTGATTATTACCTAAGCAGTTTGTACATAACTTAAATGATTTTACAGCCCTATAGCGTTCCCTTGCATTCAGAGCCAAGAAATCGTTGCATTGGTTAAGATAGTGCCTACCTTTACACTGTGGACACGAAGGATTTATAGTTGACTTTGAAGATGTGGTTACCAAACTTTTCCGTGCATCCGAGCCTCCAGGTTTAGTAACATTCATGTTGTCGAGAATGTCAGCTCGCCTCCGTACAAAGTTTTTAAAGCCCTGTAATGAAGGTAGCACATTTGAGTTTTGATTTTCTTCCCATGACCGTTGCATCAAGGGAGGTAATTTGTTTGACATAAAATAAATGATAATTAAGTCCCAATCATTGACAGGTATATTAAGAGTGTGAAGTGATCGCAAATGCTTATTTATATTATCAATTAATGCTCTAAGTGACTTGGCGTTTTCAGTGGAAATGGAGGGAATGTCGAAGAGAGATCGCAGGTGGTTTGAAACTAGTAAGCGTGGGTTGTTGTAACGCTCACATAACAGCCTCCATGCTATTTGATAGCCATCAGACGTGTATTCCACTGAATTGACAACCTCGAGAGCTCCGTCCTTCAGGCAACTGCGAAGATATTTGAACTTCTGTATTGATTTTAATGAATTTTGGTTTATTAAGGCGTCAAAAGTCTCCCTAAATTCAAGCTCCAAACTCCCTAAAGTCAACACTAAAACTGGGTAATGAAATTTCGGGAAATTTTATTGAGTCAATGCATGCACTATGAGATGGTTTGGCTTCAGGTGTAATATGTTCGTTACTAAAGGCCTTAACCAGCCCTTTGGCTCTGGCTAGGCTGTCGAAGTAAGGTTCCTCGAATTTGGCACGTTCGAGGATTTGACTATCGGTGTCCTCGGACAGGCTTTCTAATTCGGTTTGAATTGAATCAAACTTATCATAAGTTGCTATTATATTTTCGATACGTAATTCAAGGTTTATAATACCATCTGCATTGAGTGGTGTTGACAAATTGTCGATAAAATTGGTAAATCGGGTAAGTTTACCCTTGTGGGCTGCTCTACTGCGTGAAAGTTGTTGAATATGGTCCATGATTGGATAAAAAAATGGTTAAAATTGTAATTGAACGAAAGATAGAGAGATTGGAATGGAAAATAATAAAAAAGGAACTAGCTCACTCCCCTTTAGAAGCACGTTGAGGTGTGGTCGTGGTTGCACGTGGTCATCGTTGAGGTTATGTATGTCTCCAAGTAGTTTTTGCGGCGTCGCACTCGGTTCCCGCGCCGCTTTTTCTTGTTAATTTGCTGTAGTCCGCGCAATTGAGATCAGTCAGCGTCTTGTTGTTGTGTTCTTCGTTGTGGTTGGCGTGCACGTGGTTCGAAATCCAGTCCGGCCCTCGCACCGGTTTTCGGTTTTCCGGCGGCGTCGCCTTTCGTCACACGCAGATTCCACGTTTCACAGGGGTCACCAATTTGTTTGGTAGATTGTTCTGAAGGAAACACTGGAGACGTTTTTTTGGGTTTTGGTAAAAATGTATTTGCTCTCGCGCACCTTTCGTGACAACCTTTTTAATTGTAATGTGATAATGCAATGTAATGGCCGCCTATCCGTGTCGATAAAGTAAGCAGCACAGATGTAGCGCCATCTATGGTTCTCCATGTGAACTTTTTGTTCCAGTTAGGTTAGTAGTTTATGAAAGGAGAGAGAACCATAGATAGCGCTTTACAAATGGTAAGGGTAGATGGCGCCAATAGTGTTTATAATATATTTGGTTTACAACAATGTCCATGTCACACCTATGCCGGTAGTTGTAGGGAGCACTATGCTCAAAGTTGTTGATGAGTACGTTTACCTTTATATATATATATATATATATATATATATATATATATATATATATATATATATATATATATATATTATAACTAAAATAGTATAGTATAGTAGTATAGTATAGTATAGCATCTTCTCGTCAGGTATACTTCAATCTCTGAAAAATAAAGTGTACACCCAGTGCGTGTTTCCAGTGATGACTTACGGATCTGAGACGTGGTCCTTCACTGCTGGCCGTATGAGGACGCTCAAGGTCGCTCAGCGAGCTATAGAGAGGGCTATGCTCGGAAATTCTCTGCGTGATCGACTCATAAATGAGGATATCCGCAGTAAGACCAGAGTGACCCACATAGCCCAACGGATTAGTAAGCTGAAGTGGCAATGGGCCGGCCATATAGCACGAAGAACCGATAACCGATGGGGAAGAAAGGTTATCGAGTGGCCGTATCGTACCGGTAGGCGTAGTGTAGGGCGACCCCCCACTAGATGAAGTGACGACCTGGTAAGACACGCAGGAAGTTGATGGATGCAGGTGACTCAGGACCGTGCTTTGTGGCATTACTTGGGGGAGGCCTATGTTCAGCAGTGGACTTGTGAAGGACTGTAATGATGATGATTATGAGACTATATGATATGAGAGAAATATGATAGGTCTATGAGTGCAATTACTGTGCCTCTGCACAGTCTCGTGCACTTATAATTCAGCCCAGCAAAAAGAGAAATATTTCGGTGGTTAAATTTTTATTATTAACGTAAAGGAAATTTTCAACATTTTTGCGAAAATGCCATATCGGTTAAATTTAACATATCTTATTTTCGGTATTTAATATATTTTTATCAGTCAAAATATTATACGTCAGTGATTTTTTTTTAATAAAAACAACAAATTTCGCATGACGTGAGCAGAAAGTCAATTGACTCATTCATCACCAGGCCCCGCAGCCAAATTAGTGAAGGCTTACATCTTTATAAAATGTTTACCAACGTAAAATTTTTTTGTGTATATATGTAGGTATTAAAATTTTATAGTATGTATACTAAAATGATTAAAATAATTTCCACACAACAGCTTCAAAAGTCATTGCTAAGACAGTGGAAGAATTAAAGTACTTCAAAAGCAATTATGTACCAATTAATTTATTTTTTAATTCATTAAATACGTTATATTAAGCTAAGCTGTGTATTACGTTTCAGCTTTTATTTTTATTAAAAGTTTAATTTATTGACTCTTTTGAGTGAAACGAGAAATTTCACAAGCTCGAGGTAAAAACCAAAATATCTACAATGTTCTATTAGTTCAAGCTTGTTATATTCTCAAACTTAACTATTAAAACTATATCGTCTAAATAGTTATACACAAAGTATTATGATCTATTTTTACACATTATTGGTGAGGGGGGGGGGATCTTTATTCTAGTTTACACGGCTTTACCCCCGAAGTGTAGTACATGTAATAAAAAAAGAATCTTGACCGTCGTTTCACAATTGACGAACATATCGCGTAACATTAGAGCTTTTACTAGACACTAGAAAAATATTTAGATAAACTTGCAAAGTAAAACATAATTTGCTTAAAAAATGCACTTTTTCATGTTTTAACACTTTACCCCCAATCTATTCTAGTGTGGGAGAAAACTTTTAAAAGTTATCTTGTATCGTAGAGGTAGTTTACATACATAATATATAAATTGCACAAGCCTAAACACCCAGACCCAAAATTATGTAAACACTTGTTCTGAGCGGGATTCAAACCTCCGGCCCTCAGTGCATTTAAACATTGCTAAGCCACTGCGCCAAGGAACCATCAAAATTTCATTATTAAAAAATAACATATTATGTACATTATTATATCATAAACATTACTTCAGGTACGTATAAGTTATATAAACATTATCTAATATATACGCACCTGCAAGGTAAAACTTAACGTAGAATATCCCGCACTAAAAAACGTTGCCGAAACGAAGATTATAATTGTAAAATAACAACGAACATGTTTCCCTTTCCGAGAAGTAATAACTGCAAGCTTTTCTACCAGCCCAACAACACGGAACAGACAGCGCGAATCGGGGGCTTGCAAAAACACAAAAGAGCCGACGTACTGGTGACCCAGAAGTTAGGAATGATTCCAGGTTCAACAATGACAGATTTTAGTTTACGTAAAATTAAATGTAACAAAAAAGCCTAACGAAGGCTTTAAAGTTAACCAAAATTTCCACTGTACGGGAGTAATGCAGGTTCGATCCCCACCGATGACAAATAATATTTTAATAATAAATTGCAATTCAGCGATACCGCAAATATATTTATAGTTGTAGCACGCATAGGTCGGGCAGACCGAAGAAGGACCACGCTTTCTCAGAATACGAACATAAAATAGCGGCTGAGTGCTGCTATTTGTGTGGAGAACCGAAAACCTCTTTTTACTGGAAAAGAGAAATTCTATCACAGTCCTCAGGGATGAGAACGAATCCGCATTTTGATTCCTAATCGAGGCTAGATAAAGATGTGCAATGGGCCACAGCATCCGCTTACCATCAGGAGACTCTGTGCTCGTTTGTCACCCTTATTCTATAAAAAAATTCTTTAGTGCTGTATTCTTAAAAAAAATTCACTTTTTTAAATTTTTCTACTTTTAGAAGTATCTCCCGCTTGGTTTATCCTTTTCTTATTTAATATATTTAAATTTATCTCATACTTTAGAAAGAAACATTAAATCTCTACACTTTTCAAACAAACTAACTTCCCCGCTTCGAAATCCGAAATATTTCACCTCTTTCCTAAGTGGTGCCACCCTGATGGTAGACAAAGTCTGTGTCTGTGTCTTACCCGATCTAGAAATATCCACTGCGTTGCAGCTTATCAAAGTCCACTGCTGCTCAGAGGTTCCTCCCACACATTGGCTCATAGGGGAGATATTTCCCATAGCTTGGCAAGCAAGGTGGCAACCGCAGTTTTTTTATTGTTAGTCGTTATTAGGAAGACAAGCTGACAATCTCCTGATTTGTTTATCTCGTCGCTTTTTACAACACTCAAGGGGGAATTATGCATAATAAACAGCATGGTAGTGATTACCTCATTTACATGAGTTACTATCTGTCATGTACTTAAAATTGCAATTTGTAATTTCATCGGTGCTGTTATTAAAAAAAAAAACTCATGATGTGGTAAATACACGTATAGGTCTTAAAACAAATTGACCCAAAATAACCGAGCCGCATTTTGAAGCGGTAACCCACCCGGATATTGCACTCGACATATTTCTACACCCGATTTCGTCATCGGAAATGGAACTCGCTAACGAGTTACTTTTTAAAATGTACGTAATACTCCCCCATGTATGCTTTGAATAAGTTTGATTTTAATCAGGCTAAAATGATCTGTTGTTCTCTAAATATAAATAAAAAAATAGCCCAAATATATAAATTATAATGATTTCTTAAATTTACGCGAACACTACAATTTAGTTTTATTCAATATATAAATTATATTTTTTTTTGAAATAACAAGAAATAATTGAACAACATATGTCAGCGATGGGGCATAGAGCATCACGGGCACCGAAGGATTGGAGAGGTGTAGCCGTAGACAGACTTTCCTGTCTGTCAAAGTATAAGGAGTATAAGTTCATGCAGTCCTATTCATGCAATAAAACCAGTTACAGCCGCACCGAGAATAGTAAGCTACTACTTATTGAAGTGTATCTGTTAGGTTGATAAAATAAAATCCGACTGCATACAGAATAAAGAATGAAAAATATACGTAATATACAGAAATGATGATTTACCACGTTCTCGGTGTTGAAGGAAAGCATTTGGAGGATACCTGCATGTACGAGAAAAATATCTCCAGGATATTAAAGGCCGCCAGCGCGCATTTGTGCAGACCAGCATTTTTTGTTTAAAAAAGCGCACAGTAATGAAAGGTATTTGGTGTTTTTACTTTAGTAGTGTAACCTTCCGTTTGTTTTCCGCCGTCCGCTGTCGTCTCTTGCGACACCCACGGGGCGATATGGGGCAGTAAACATTCTTAATCCACCACTTTCATCACTTCGTACTAGAAGTACGAATGCTTACAGTCTATTCAGAAACAACAGTAAACGAGCGCAAATCATTTAAATATTCATTAGATACTTCATGCCGCCGCTTGTCGGTACTCCGACGCCTTTGTATGATATTGTTACGAGCTTAAGGTTTGTGACAATAATAACTGCCGATTGAATTACCAAAATTGACACTTTAATTACCTACCGAACACCAATTACAATTTAAAACACAAGAATAATAAAACATAATTGCACTACTGATCACTTTAGTTCGCAGTTATAGCGCTTCGAAGTATTCGCTTGAATTGTCAATTCAATATTGCCTCTGTCGCGGTTCTTACTGGCCTTCTAAAGACCTCAAACATACAGAATTTTCGAGTATATACCGGTCCCGACTGACCAGGCGAAGAAAGTTCTAGTATGGAATTTTCTAGAAAGAGTTCTGCTACTCAATACTAGATGGCGTGAGCTACCACTTGCCACGTACCGTGCATTAATTATGACGCGCATCAATATTTATCTATTTATCAATCACATATTGCACGTCGCCACATATTCTACTATATCAAAAGGTACTAAGGCTCTTTAAGAAGTCATAGTTTTATGTCGAATTACAATAAAAGGATCAGGTTATTAAGACCAACAACTATCGGAGATACATCCTAAAGGACGGTACCGTCGACGTCTGTCGAGCTTGTCGTCTTCCCGGTGAGTGAGTGAAAAAACTATTATTATTAAATTATAATTATTATTTATACATAAACACACTAGCAGCTAAAAAATCTGCTGCGTGTTTGGAGATTTTATCCAATCTGTTCTTGAAGGCATTCAATGTAGGAGCAACAATCACATTTTGTGGTAGCTTATTCCACTTGGTGATAACACGATTTGTTATAAAATTCTTCATAGGATTCCGCTTGGCAGTCCTATGGCAAAGTTTAAGTTGATGTCCTCTCAGACTTTTTTTGCTATTTATTAAGTACAAATTCGGCAGAAAAGGAACATTGTAATATCCTGTCCGTATTTTGTATGTTTCAATCAGACTACCTCTCTGCCTACAGCTCTCTAGTGCTGTGAGGTTAAGCTTTCTCATTCACTACTCATATGTCATGTTCTGCAGTTGTTTTGACACTTTTGTGGGCCTCCTTTGAACTTTTTCCAGTATTATAATATCTTTACGAAAATACGGGTCCCATATCACTTAAGCAAACTCCAAAAGAGGTCTTAAGTACGTTCGGTAGATCTGGTTAAATATTATAGGATTGAGACACACAAAGCTTCTTTGAAACATATACAACATCATGGAGTTTGCCTTTTTTACTATGTTAAGGATATGAGTTTCCCATTTGAGGTCACGGGTTATTGAAATGCCAAGGTCTTTTTGTAATTCAACAGAAGACAATGGGTGATCACCTAGATAATATGTACTTGGTGGATTGTTTTTCCCTATATGTACACTTGTCTGCTTTCAGTGTTAGGAGCCAATTACCAGTCCAATCGCAGATGGCATTTAGATCCTGTTGTATAACTTGATGTTGCGTAATAGGGTTCCCAATAAATTTTGTGTCATCGGCAAATAATGAGAACGGTAGCAGTAACGTGCTCTTCAAATCCGATAAATGTAGGATAAATAATAATGGTTCAAGAACAGATCCCTGTGGAACTCCGCTGAGTACTTCCCTGGGTTTAGATATTGTACTTCCAACTCTTACGCAGAATGTTCTGTCTGACAGAAAATCACTGATCCAGGCCAACAATTTCCCGCGTATACCAAAGTGTTTTAATTTGCATATAAGTCGCCGTAATGGCACACGGCCAAAAGCTTTTTCATAGTTAAGATATACCACATCTGTAGGTAATACATTGTCATATTTTGAGACCCATTCATTAACACATTGTAACAAATTTGTAATAATGGTACAAACCCGTGCTGTTCATCTAAAATCAGTTGTTCTTGTAATAGTAAATCTCTTACTCTTTCAGTTATGATCTTTTCAATGGCTTTACAGAGGATACTTGTCAAACTTATTGGTCTATAATTACTAGGTCTCATCTTATTGCCGTTTTTATAAATAGGTACGACTGTAGCTTTCTTCCAATCAGCGGGTAAGCGTCCATCCTCCATGAATTTGTTCATAATGCTTGATATATGTTCGGCAAGCAATGATGAGCATCGTTTTAGTAATATAGATGGTATTCCATCAGGACCAGTAGCAGTAGCATCAAAAAAGGTTAACCAGGTCTTTAGTACAATTTTGGCTGTAAATTTTACGTCATCAATTGAGTTTATTACTGTTGGCATATTTATGGAGGGAATGATCGGCAAACAGCTTCGCGATTTTTTGTGGTTCATCTACAAGTTCTGATGACTCGGTTTTAAGCATGTTAGGAATGGTGACTTTGGAATTAAGTTGTCTTCTAATGTATCCGTAGAAAGTTTTCTGTCCAGAGTCTTTTGCATTTGCAGTATTTGTTTCAAATTGAGATCTTCTATATTTTGACAGTTTATAAATTTTATGATTATTATTTCTAAATTTTCAGTACGAATCTTCTGTTTTATTAGTGATATATATATATATATATATATATATATATATATATATATATATATATACATATTATTGTTAAATAACTATTATATTATATAATATACACTATAAGAAAATTTCATATTAACCTTTAAGTACTGACGTGGGTGTCTCACAGACGGCCTCGATGCAAAAATCAGTCTCGTGGCGTTAATTTTTTAAAGACGCTCCCGCCCCTCCCGCTACCTTCGGGTTTCAGTGGTGTGATCGGTCAATCGAGTGCTCGCGCTCGTGGCAGCAACACCTGTACCTATACGACCGTTTGGTGTCCCTGAGACGTGAGGTCAGTATTTGCTTAAATGATTTATTAGACGTCACTACAGTATTGGTGTATTTTTTTCTAAGTGTCTCTTATTCGTCACCTCACTGTGTACGTTATTATTTTAGATGGATCAACCTGGACCTTCAGGAAACAGTCGAAAGCGAAAACGAGTAGCTCTAAATATTTCGACAAATGAAAAGACCTTAAGTCAGTGGATAGAGGCTGAGTTGGAGCGAGATTTCAGTGATGTGGACGATGAAGAAGTGGATCCATATTTCTGTTTGCACAGTGATCATGACTCGGCTTCAGAACATTCTGAGGATGAAGAAACTCAATCTCAACGACAAAGATCACCCCGCAGATCAGTTACGATGCAAGATTCAGGTCTATCTTCAATACAAGATAATATACACACAGAATCTCAAAGATACTACATTTTTTTATTTTTTATTGGATAGGGTGACAAACGAGCTCACAGTCCACCTGATGGTAAGTAGTTGCTGCGGCCCATAGATATCTATCCTCGATTACAAATCAAAATGCAGATGCGTTGTCACCCATGAGGACTAAGATGGAATGCCTCGTTTCCAGCAAAAAGGGTCTCCGGTTCTCTACACTCACCATACGAAACACAGCAGCGTTAAGCTACTATTTCACGCTGGTATTCTGTGAGAGCGTGGTCCTTCCCCAGTGGAGCCGACCCATTCGTTCTACAACTATACTAATGATATAACTGCAGCATGGCTCTACCACGTAATAAACATATACATACATGGGTAAGAATGGTTTTAAATGGTGAATCGATGAGCCAGTGATGTGTAATCTAGATCACAGCCATTCACCAAACTAGAAACCTTGTGGAGACATTTTATGGATGACGATATTACTGACAAAAAATTGAATATAAGACTGGCAATGAAACGGATTCTTAGCGAAGATTTACCGCCAGAACATAGCCGCATTGAGTCAGCTGTTAGTTAAAATGACAAAAAGACTTGTAAGGTGTGTCCAGCAAGGCTGAAGCGACACACAAGGTACAAATGCGTTGCATATCATAAGCCTATATGCTTAGGCTGTTCCAAAACAATCTGCAGCGACTGTACTGACTGAGACTGAATTTAGAATACTGATTCTGTGGTAGTTCCTATATTATTTTAGTAATTAAGTTGAAGAAGTAAGAAATTTTATTTATTGTTAAAAAATAAGTCTGTTTGTTTATTTCATAACACTTAAGAAGTGCGTCTTTTATAGAATGTGATTTTTTCGTAACTTTTGCCAATAATCCTAATAAATGTTGATCAACGCTTAAATTGGGTTTAATTTTAACCTATATCATTAAAAAGAGAGTTTTTATTTTGATTTTATACAAAAAATGTCTAATTAATAATTAAGTTCATACTGTTGACATAAATTGCGTAGACGTCTATAAAACGTCACATCACCATTTATGAGTCATACAAACCACATCACTACTTAAAGGTTAATTCTATAATGCCAAACTTCTTCATAGAAAAGTAGTCTCTAAATATAAAATTTAATGGTTTTAAAGTGCTATGGGTGTGTGCAGTCAAATCCAACCGCTTGAATTTAGACAGAATAGCGCCGCGGTCGAATTCGACCGCCTAGAGATTGAAGGGTTAAACATGTCATACAGAGGGGTAGGCTTTGCACGACCATGACACACCTCTCTCGCTTCATTTACAGCCATGTATTTACACATACATGCTAATCGGTTAGAGGTTACTTTTAATCTAGCTCATCTGCAATATATTCCCAACTTGATCGATAAACTTTCGTCCCTGGCGTCCCTTGTCAATATACCGGCTGACCGTGTCTCCGACTTGCTTAGCATAAGTTGCCGCATTGTCAAATCAACGAAGCATTTCTTTTTAATCTTGGTCACATTTTGTTGTGAAAACTATATTTATTGTTTTATTCATAAAATGTTGACTACTTAAATGAAACTAATTCCTCAAAAACTCTAATAAAAGAATCTAATTTTGTACGTGGTAGATTACCCACGTTGCAGCTATATTATGGCTGTAGCACGAATGGATTTGCTCGACCGGGGAAAGACTACGCTCTCACAGAATACCTGCGTAAAATAGCTGTTTAATACTGATGTGTTTTGTATGGTGAGTGTAGAGATTTGGAGACTCTTATTTACTGAATACGAGGCATTCCATCTTAGTACTCAGGGGTGATGTGTTTTGAATCTTAATAGTGGATAAATTTTGATGCCTCTGGGCCATGACAACAACTTACCATCAGGTGGACTGTGTGCTCGTTCGTCACCCTTATGTTATTAAATACTATGAAATGAGAACAAGCCTGTTTCTGGCTGTGAGTATTAAATAACTACCTTTTATTCAAATGAACACAAAAACAACGGGTCAGGAGCACGTGTACGACTATGTAAGTCCCTGAAGTGGTACCATATTTTTGCATGTATTCGTGTACCTATTGCCAAGTTAGGTTTTGAGGGTAAAAGAGCCAGGATAATTAACCCTTAAATCCTCATAAAATTCCCATGCAGTCGCATGCGCCTGGAAAATCCCGAGCGTACGCACGCGACCACACCCACCCACGGCACTTAAAACCAATTACCCCTCAGTCCCCTTAAAAATCCCATGCAGTCGCATGCTTCTGTCAAATTCCGAGCGGTCGCATGCGACCGCACGCACCCACAGCTCTTTAAACCATTAAAACTTATATTTAGAGGCTACTTTTCTAAGAAGAAGTTTATCATTATAAAATCTTTACAAAATTCTCTATATAAAAATCAGGTTTTACTTCATTACAAAAAGATTTATTGTATTTTGATAACAAAAATGAAACATACCAAGCGAATTGCGGCAGCGTGAAAATCACAATCATTTCAATACATATTACTCGAAATTAATAATGTAAAAAGATAAATTATATATACACAAAAACTACTCGCCGTGTAATGGCGGTTAAGAATATCCACTACACCATATCTTCCCGTGAGTGATGTAGAAGGCGACAGAGAGAAACAGGCAGGAGATGGGCAGCAGCATATTCCTGATAATAGCATCTGTACAACGAAAACACTACGGTTGCCAACTTGCTCGCCAAGCGTGGCAACAATTACACAAATAAACGGCCCCGAGTGGGCCCCGCTATTCCTAGCTACGGTGGCGAACATGGTAACAGCGGGGCAACGGGTGCTAAGAATCTCTGGTGGAGGTTCAGTTGCCACCTACGATGACTCGACCTGGCAACATTTACGCACGCACCCTAAGGACTGAAGGTAAGATCCTGGAGCTGGAAGAAGAGATAGAAAAATTGCGATGGAATATTACAGGATTATGGTCCGGTCCGAGGTCCGAAGAGAGGGGAAGGATACGGTGATTCTCGAAGCCGGCAACTTGTTTTATCACCGGGAGGGCAACCATCTGCCCAAGGAGACTTGTGTACGATAAATCTGTTGGGTTTATGGTCCACAAGTCTCTCGTTAACAACGTTTTAAATATTGGCAGTGTGTCGACGAAGGTTGCGTACCTTATACTCAGAATAACCAAACGGTATACGCTAAGGGTCATACAGGTTTACGCGCTTACGTCGGAACGTCCCGATGGGGGAAATGTATGAGGACATTTCTAGAGCCACGCATTCCTCCAAAACTCACTATACGGTGTTAATGGGAGACAAGAAAAAACGGTGAGCTGAAGGGAGGGAAATTTGGGATAGGGCAACGGAACCCAGGGGGCCAGCAGCTGGCTGACTTCATGGAGAAAGAGGGACTTTTTATGATGAACCCTTTCTTCCAGAAGCGGCCCCGCAGAAAGTCGACCTGGTCGAGCCCCAACGGTTCGACAAAAAACGAGATTGACTTCAATATTACGACCAGACGCCAACTGTTCAGTGATGTCTCAGTGATCGCAAGGGTGAAAACTGGCAGCGATCACCGAATGGTTAGAGGCACACTGAACCTAAACGTTAAGTTGGAGAGGTCTCTTCTAATAAAGTCAACGCTCCTTCTCCTTCGTGCTCTCCGGTCCCGAAACCTTTCAGCTCGAGTTACGTAACCGCTTTCAGTGCCTAGGTGATTGCAATGCAGTGGACGATATGAATGACAAGCTCGTGGAAACTTTCCATGCGGTCAGAGCTAAGTTCTGCAAGACCGCCGTAGAAGAACACAAAAACTCTCCGATCACTCTCTTAATCTCATGGCTGGTAGACGGAAGATGAGGCTGCAATCGTCAACAGATTTGACATACAGATTTGACATTGAGAGGTTCTATGGGCAGCTGAACACATCATCGTTGGAGCCACACGCAAGTGTGAGTAACGATCCAAGAGCAAGTCTTATCCAACACTATTCCGATGATATCCTTGACGTTAGTCTGAGCGAGATTAGAATGGCTCTTCAGCACTTCAAAAAAGGCAGGGCACCAGGCGAGGATGGTATTACAGCGAAGTTTCTGAAAGCGGGTGGAACACCGGTACTTAAAGTCTTTCAAAAGCTCTTTAATTCCGTCCACCATGGTAGCACTACTCCGGAGGCGTGGGGCAGAAGTGCGTTGGTCTTGTCCTTTAAGAAAGGCGACAACGCTCTCTTGAAGAACTACAGACCGATACCCTTCTGAGCCGTGTCTACGTGCTGTTTTCGAGAGTCATTACGAATCTTCTCGCACGCAGACTCGACGACTTCCAGCCTCTCGAACAAACTGGTTTCCGAAAAGGCTTCAGTACCATAGACTACATACATACCCTGTAGCAGATTGTACAGAAGACCGAAGAGTCAATCTGCCACTTTGCCTAGCGTATGTGGACTATGAGAAAGCCTTTGATTCCGTCGAAATTTGGGCAGTGCTAAAGTCCCTTCAGCGGTGCCAAGTTGACAGTCGGTATATCGAAGTGCTGAAGTGTTTGTACAGTAGGGCTACGATGGCTATCCGAGTACAGAACCAGAATTCGAAACCTATCCAACTGCAGAGAGGTGTAAGACAGGGTGACGTTATATCCCCGAAACTCTTCACCGTTGCATTGGAAGACGTTTTCAAGCTACTGGACGGGAAATGATAAGGTATTAACATCAATGGCGAGTAGATCACTCACCTTCGATTAGTCCTTATAGCAGAATCGCTGGAAGAACTAAGCATTATGCTCAATGACCTCAATGGTGTCTGCCAACGGATAAGTCTTAAGATGAACATGGACAAAACAAAGATCATGTTTAATGTCCATGTCACACCTATGGCGGTAGTTGTTGGGAGCACTATCCTCGAAATTGTTGACGAGTACGTTTACCCGGGACAAATAGTCTGACTAGGTAAGTCCAACTTCGACCGAGAGGTCAATCGACGGATTCAACTCGGCTGGGCAGCGTCCGGAAAATTACGACACATCTTCTCGTCAGGTATACCTCAATCTCTGAAAACTAGATTGTACAACTAGTGCGTGTTGCCAGTGATGACTTACGGATGTGAGACGTCATCCTTCACTGCTGGCCGTATGAGGACGCTCAAAGTCGCTCAGCGAGCTATGGAGAGGGCTATGCTCGGAGTTTATCCGCGTGATAGACTCAGAAATGAGGATATCCGCAGTAAAACCAGGTGACCGACATAGCCCAACAGATTAGTAAGCTGGAGTGGCAATGAGTCGGACATATAGCTCGAAAAACCGATAACCGATGGGGAAGAAGGATTCTCGAGTGGCAGCCTCGTACCGGTAGGCGTAGTTTAGGGCGAACTCTACTAGATGAAGTGACGACCTGGTAAGATATGCAGGAAGTCGATGGATGCAGGTGGCTCAGGATCGTGCTTTGTGGCATTACTTGGGGGAGGCTTGTGTTCAGCAGTGGGCTTATGAAGGGCTGTAATGATGATGATAATGATAAACTTTCATTACAATTTTATAATAAAATACTATACTAAAACACTAATAAAACACTAGAGAAATCCAAAAATCAACACAATAACATTCACGCACAAAGGGCGTACGAAATGAACGTAGATTGTAAATAAATATCCATATTACTATGGATGAATAGGAGTATGATCTCCTTTTAATAATAAAATGCAGTAATTTGCTCAATCGACCTTTACTTTATTTCTAATTTTTACAACGATGACAAATACAACTATATTTTGTTTTAAAAACATAACGGCTATATATATATATATAACCTTTCAGCTGCGGAGACTCTAACCGTAATACTCCGTTGACTGCGGAGCTGTTTAATAAAATGGACGGCTGATTTGGCCCAATCCGTTTAAACGCAAATATCTTGATTTTGGTATATCGAATACTATAATATGTATACATTTCTGAATTCTCTATGAAATTTCCTATAAACGAGTACATATTTTTAATACAGTTTAAAGTAGTTAGTATAACTAAATATTGAATAAAGTGAAAACTATCATATTTCTCAATGACACAAAGTTTTTTAATAGTTCAATTATATTTTATTTTAATCTTACTGCTGCAATACAATTTTTTATCGTAAAACGCATTATTAATAAGCTTACAAGAACCCACAATCAATTTACACCGATGTAGCATGTAGTTCGGACCAGATGCGGCATAATGCGGCGTAATGCTTTAGTCAATAAAAATAGTTTTTTTTATTTCATTACAATGATTCAGTCTTGAATCTCTTTCTTTAAATGATTCAATCATCTTTCAATAGGTATTGCTAAGTTTAAGAAATCTTATAAAGTATTTCATAAGTACTCTTAATGCCGATATCAAAATTTTAGTCGTAAGTGCCATATTTATTGAAAAATTAATTACTTTATTTGAGCAAACAAACTTTAACAGCACTTGTGCAGAAATAAAGATTCATTCATTCCTTTAAAAACCATAAAACTATAGGGTGTAATTTATCTATAATATGTATGTATTTAGAAATATATAAGCATGTTTATCAGTTGTCTAGTACCCATAACACAAGCTCTGCTTAGCTTGGGACTAGATGGCTTTGTGTGATAGTTGTGGAATATTATTATTATTATTATTATTATTATTATTATAAAACCACTCAAGAGTTACTCCCGCTGATGTGGAGTTATAAATAACGTTTTTTGTAAACAATACCCAATGCACCATAGTATGTGTCGAGTGACAGAGGCGCCGCGAGGTGCGCAGCGGTTGTTACATTTCCAATAACCAATAATTTTTTGTGCATCATGTACTAGTTCATTAAAACATTTTTATGCGTGATAGAGCCAAGCTGCAGTTATATTAGTAGTATAGTTATAGCACGAATAGGCAGGCTCGACCGGGGAAGGACGCTCTCACAGAATACCAGCGTGAAATAATAGCTTAATGGTTCTGTGTTTCGTATGGTGAGTGTAGAGAACCGGAGAGCCTTTTTGCTGGAAACGAGGCGTTCCATCTTAGTCCTCACGGGTGACACGCATTTTTGCATTTTGATTTGTAATCGAGGATAGATGTAGATGTCTATAGGCCGCAGCAACCACCACAGGTGGACTGCGTGCTCGTTTGTCACCCTATCCTATAGAAAAAAACATACAAAATAAAGAGGTGTATTCATTACAACGATGAGAGCCGTGGTGGCTCAGAAGAGCCGTGGTAGCTCAGATGGTTAGCTGTCGCTGTAAATTTCACAGTACGCTAGCAAGCCGGGTTCGATCCCCGCTAGCAATAATGAAATTGTTAATTGCAATTTTAAGTGCTGATCTACTACGTGCTCGGCGGTGAAGAAAGACATTGTGAGGAAACCTGCACGTCTGTGAAATAAGAAAAAAAATATTTCGAAGACATGTGAAGTTCGCCAACTTGGGGCAGCTCGACGGAAACTTCTTTGCCTTTGCCCAGCTGTGGGGCGTAAAAAGGCATGGTAGCTCAGATTGTTAGCTCTCGCGTTAAATTTCACAGTACGATAGCACACCGGGTTCGATCCCCGCCGGCATCAATGAAATTATTAATTGCAATTTTAAGTGCTGATTTACATCTTGCTCGGCGGTGAAGAAAAACATTATGAGGAAGTCTGACTGTCTGACAAATAAAAAAAAACATATTTCCAAGGCATGTGCAGTTCGCCAACACGCATATGGGCAGCGCGGTGGATACTTCTTTGCCGTAAAACCCTTTCAGAAGTGAGGGAAGGCCCAGCAGTGGCACGGAAATAGGCTGTGTAACTTTACTAACTTAACAATTTCGACGATGATAGTGTGAAATAATTAGCTGAACAAATTATAGCTAGGCAACAATAAAAACTAAATGGATGGGTGGACATAAGTATAAAATTGAATAAATATATAACATAGGTACTTATTTCTTTAAAAGGCTCCTGGTACTTGTTGGATTTACTGTATCTACAGTACAATTCATTTACGAATGGTACTGTAGGTAGCAGCAATCTTGCTATAGGTTGAAACATAACGCAACGTTACACGATTTGCAAAGTACATACAGATAAAATGTACATTAAAAAAACCAGTATAAGAAATATGTGTCTGAGGTGACCTTAAAAACCACAACCTGTTCATATTAAATTAAAAAAATAAAAATTTAAATATTAAATATTAAAAAATATTAAAATAAAAATATTAAAAAGCATATTATGTAAATACTATCTAACTTTCTGTTTTAATAAATTGTTTAAAAAATTCCGAAGTCTTGTGTTAACATGCATGACATATCCAAATGCCACATTCAATTTTTTATAAATCATCGAATAATCGTGTAGTCAACCAAGCTCCATTTCTCTGCTCGAGGGCGCTAGATTCTTTATCATTCTAACCATTCAACCGAATTTGAACTTGATGCAGTATGGCAAACTTTAGTTCCTTTTTTCGCCACCCGCAAAACAGAGAGCTAGAATTCACTTCTACGGACGTCTCAAAAATGAACACTATTGCACCTATTGCGTATATACATTAAAAATTTGAAAATATTGCACTTTATCCACATTTTGATGTACTAAAACTGTGAACGATGAACAATTATACATATTTTAACACAAAACTGACAGTCAACACTAAAATTTTACGTACATTTCAAGTCAACTTTCCTCAACCAGCATGTTAGTTTTAAGATAGCAGTTTGCTTCATACACATTAAAAAACGATTTTACACGTACTTAATAAGATAAAACACAAAGTGAGATTACAAATAAGAAGATTACTTACCCAGGCATTGTTTTAACACAATTCACCACACAATAAATATAAATTAATACATAATAATTACAAACAACTTCGTTGTTAGCGCGCGTCAATCACACTAATGGCTGACTCAAGGAACGGACGACATTTAAGAATGATTTAAATAAAATATACTACTAAAGTGTATAAGGTGTGGGGTTTTTATGCTAGCCTTTTTTATCCTGTACACATTGACATATGGTAGAATGAGTTAGAAATAGCGCATAATGCTTTGTTTCTTCATTAAAAGAGCGGGTAAAAAATGTCTAACACGTGGACACCCGCAGTCAACGGAGATATTTTCGTGTCCAAGTCTTGGACATCCGCAGTTGAGAGGATAATTATATTAGCAGTTCTAAAGCCAATATTAGTTCATAAGCCGTGTAGGTTTTATATATATATATATATATATATATATATATATATATATATATATATATATATATATATATATATATATATATATATATATATATATATAATATTGGCTTTAGAACTGCTAATATAATTTGACAGGTGCTTCAACATGCCCCCCCGGCGTTGAAAGTCTACCCTTCAACCAGATTCTTCAGGTTCAGGAAGCGAACTAATTTTGTTAAATGATCGGCGAACTATAGCAGTCAATGTTTTAATATCCGCCACCCTTGATACGCCGTCCGAACCTGGATGGACTGCGACGATGTGACCCATCTTCCACTTTAATGGCGGTGAATTCTCCTCTTTTAGGAGTACCAGTAAATTTAACTTCAAAGATCCTTTACAGGAGCGCCATTTCATCCGCAGTTGAAGCTCTGATACATATTCCTTGCTCCATCTAGCCCAAAAATGTTGGCGTAATTGTTCTATTCGAGTTAAATCGGGTTAAATTGCTTACGGAATGATCTTTATAGTCTGGTGTCGGCAAGGAAGTCAAGGGGTGTCCAATCAAAAAATGACCGGACGTTAGTGGTTGCAAGTCTTCAGGATTCGTTGACAAAGGTGTGAGTGGTCTGGAGTTAAGTATAGCCTCATTTTGTACCCGTAAACCAAGCCATGCTCAAATTGGATCGCGCAATACCAACCGTCCGTCCGCCAAACCGTGATCTAATTCGATCAGAATTATGTAAACATGTCTACCTATGAAAAAACTATTTTTTCGTTTTAAACAAAACCAAAGACACTATGCAATAGATATTAGTATCAAAGACAAAGATATGCTCTTTTATTTTAAACCATAACCTGGCAATGTTTCTTAGAAAAAAAAAAGAAATCACTCCGAACTTCCGGCGTTCCACGTGTCACTTTGATGACGGTGCTCCGTCTTTTTTATAGAATTTTATATTTGTGTCTGGACTAAAAACGAAAGTATTATACTTTTTACATTTCTTGTAATATAGTAAACACGTAGATATATAATTTGTGGTATAAAAAGTGAAAAGTAAATTGCCAAAAGTACTTCAAACTTCGGAAGGCCTAATTTGGAGGTTGGTTCATAAATGTGTTATTTATCAAATTCTCATTTATTTTAGTGTAAAATGTAAGTAAAAATAGTTTTCGTATATATTTCAAATTACATGACGTTGTATTTATTTCAAATTCACACGAACATATTTTAGAAATATTGTTCGAAATGTCACAGATAAAATATTATTTTATTTTTATTTTTAATTTTTTAATATTTTAATATTTTGATATGAGTAACGAATCTAAACACATAAAACATAAAAATATACATATTTCCAAACAATTTTATATAAATTTCTCCAAAAACAAAAGTGTAGAATTCAAATTAGTAGTAATTTTGTCACTAAAATTGAAGTATATACTACTACTATGCTATACAGGGTAATTTACGTATTTTATTACAATTTTTAGCAACCAAAAATAATTTTATTCGATAGTTTATACATTTAACAAGAATTCCTGTAAGTTTTATCCATAAATATTGTCTCAAAGTGAAAATATAGCAAAATTTGCAATATACCAAAAAATTTTCTATATACAAATTTTCCCGCCAAAAAGGTCCCGAGTGAACGGGAGTATAACATGTCGCGCGCTGTCAGAGCGAAGATTTGACATTTGACAGTGGTATTTAGTTCCAAGTCAAATTACAATTGCCCAGCACTCTAACTAAATGATATTTAATGCATTTGACACCAGCCTCCGCAAGCCCAGCAAAATGGGGAGAATAAGGCGGTATAAAAGTCAGGGTTGACTGGCAGAGAATGCCACATGGCATTAAGTCCGCCCTATGTACCCTTTAGCTTAAGGTGTTATATGTAAGTTTTTAAATAAATAAATAAACAAAATGGAAATTAATTCCTACATTTGCCATTACCTCAGATAAAGAATTACAATGCGTCTTAATAAATTTTGAAATGTCATTGTATGCGCCTACAAAGGAGGTACCATTATCCGAATAAATATTAAGAGGTTTCCCTCTTCTTGACATAAATCTGCGCAAAGCTAATATGAAGGTATTGCTAGTTAAATCACCCACTAATTCAAGATGAATTGACTTAGTTGCGAAGCAAATAAAAATAGCTATATACACCTTTACAATTTTAACACCACGGCCATGGTGAGAAACAGATTGAATTGGTCCCGCATAGTCTAGTCCAATATTTTGAAATGGAAAACCAGAAAGGATGCGTTGGTGTGGTAGGTTGCCCATTATTGGAGAGATGGTTTTTCCTTTCATTCTATTGCATCTTACACATTGTCGATAACAAGATCTGGCCAAATTACGACCTCTAATCGGCCAGTACATCTCTCTTATAGTGGCCAACAGTAGCTGTGGTCCTGCGTGCATTAACCTTATGTGCTCATAATTGAAGAGCAATTTGGTAAAATAATGAGTGGACTGTATAAGTATGGGATGTTTTTTCTCATAACAGTAATCGGAATTTTCAAGACGCCCTCCAACACGCATTATTTTATTATCATCGAGAAGTACATTAAATTTATGTAACGGACTTTTAGTGGGTAAGCTTTTATTTTTAATTAACATGGTGTACTCCTCAAATAATTCACTCTGAGATATGCTTATAATAACATTGAGTGCGTTTTGCAACTCTTGATTTCTAAGAGGACCGTGAACGGATTGCTTTCTACAATTATTAATAAAACGCAGCACATAAGCAACGGCCCGATTTAATCTAGTATATTTAGAAAAGCGTTTAAATTCAATTAATTTATTACCGCCTAAATCATCATTGTTGTTAGAATGAAGTATTCCGTGGAGGACAACTTTTGACGATTTAATCTCAGGCAACTCGTGATTAATACTTAAGAAATTTGCAGGCCAGTGAGAGACCTCTTTCTTTAAAAATTCAGGTCCTGACCACCACTTACTCATGGATGAAATATCCTTACAACTCACACCGCGAGAAATATGATCGGCTGGATTACACTCTGTTGGGACATGCCTCCACTCGCAATTTCCAGTATTCTCTAATATTTCAGCAACCCTATTTATAACAAAGGGTTGTAGCTTGCTAGGTAACACCTTTAACCATCCTAACACGACGGACGAATCTGTCCAAAAGAAAGTGCGCTTAGCTTGTTGTCTCAGCGATGCTACAACCTTTTGGTAAAGGCGAGCTCCAACAAGTGCACCACAAAGTTCCAGTCTTGGGATTGTTATAGGTTTAAGCGGCGCGACACGACATTTCGCCACCAATAATTGAATTAAAACCTAACCCTGATCATTAACGGTACGCACATATAAACAGGCGCCGGTGCCGGTGCACGCTCAGAAGCAGAAGACTCTAACAAACTAGGCGAGTCACAAATAATACGACGTGGAATACGTAGAGTATTTAATTTAGGTAAATCGACTATTATCTCAGCCCACATCTTGCTGATTTCTGGCGTCAACTGCTCATCCCACTACAGCTTGAGCAGCCACAATTGTTGAAGAAGCATCTTCATCTTAATTACACAGGGAGATAGAAGTCCTAGTGGATCAAAAATCTGTGAAATCACACATAACATATCACGCTTTGTTTTACCTGAGAATAGCCTTCCTATAGGGAAACAAAGTTGGTTAGTATGTGATTGCCAACCAAGACCTTAAGTTTTAGTCGGATCAAAGCCACCAATATTTAAATCAAGCGAAGAAATATCATTTTCACTAACCAGTTGAGATTCATTCGACTTCCTCTTTCGCAAAACCATTTGAGCTGATGCAAGTGTGGAAGTCACTTTACGGCGCAAATATGTAACCTCGTTAATATCATCCCCTCCCGTTAGCAAGTCGTTAACGTAAAAATCGTGAATGATCACTTGAGCAACCTTGTCATCGGTACACTCTAAGCCTAATTATTGGAGGCACCTAGTTGCCAAAAAGGGAGCACTAGAGGTGCCGTAAGTCGCGGTGTTAAGTTGATAAGCTTGAAGCTGTTCTGAAGAGTTATCACGCCAGACAATTTGTTGCAAATAGCGATCATCGGGATGAATGACTATTTGCCGGTACATTTTCTCAACATCAGCTGTGAGAACGTATTTGTGTAGCCGAAAGCGTAAAAGAATGAAAAAAAGGTCGTCCTGTACCACGGGACCTACCATCTGTATACTATTCGACGAAACACCAGATGAAGTCGGACTGCTAGCATTGAAAACGACTCTTCATTTATTAGTAGTACTACTTTCCCGCAGCACACCGTGATGTGGTATAAAATGCATCTTACGTGGTAAATTATCATTCTCACATTTCTCCATATGACCCAGACTTTCATACTCTTTATACATTTCATAGCGCTAAGACTGACCTGCTAACCTGCGCTCTAGCGATAGTAAAAACTTCTTAGCTCGTGGCCAAGAATCACGTAATATGTCAGGATTATGTTTTAAGGGTATCCTCACGCAAAATCGACCATTTGTCAGTCGCGTGGTGTTTTTTAAAAAGTGTTCTTCGCATAATTTTTATTCGTTTGAATAATGAGGCGCAGGGCTTACCTCTTCGAGGTTCCAGAAGCGTACTAACTGTTTTTGTATATCTTCATCTAAATCTTTACTAGCCTCATCTTGAAAGATTCTTGTAAAATTACATTTAATAGAGTTGACCCCCTTCTTTACATATCTATAATCAATCGGACCTGATACTAACCATCCTAAGCTAGTTTCACAAAGAATCGGCTGACCGTCCCCTAATTTTAATCTCTGCGTTCCTATTAAGTCCCAAAAGACGTTAGCACCTACAAACATGTCAATGGGAGCAGGTGAGTGAAAATTAGGATCTGCCAGAGATATATTAGATGGAATTTTTAAGTTTGACAAATTAACATATCTAGTAGGTACATTTTCGGTTATTGATGGTAGGACAAAACAATGAAGATTACTAGAGAAATTATCATTCAATGATTTTATCGATACCTTACAAATCTTCTTGATGTGTGCCGAAGCATTATTAATACCGACTACCAACTGATTTGCATTTAGAGCGGGCAAACCTAGCCTTTGATATAACTCTTCAGTTATTAAACAAGCGTTACTGCCACTATCAAGAATAGCACGAGCAATATATGGACAACCATTCTTACCTATTACTTTAATTAATGCCGTCAATAACAATACGTCGCCTCGTTCACTACACGATGCAGTGCCTACCTTTGCGGACAATGACAAATGTGCGTTAGAATTGGATGACGACTGTAAGCCCGTCGAAGTGTTTGTTTGTTCGAAATGACCTTGCATAACAGGCTTATTATTACCACTACTCGTGTTAGATGTATTAATATCCGTATTTGGTAATCTGCGACGTGTACGAGAGTGTTATGCTTTCGGTGGCATATTTTGCATCCTGGCTTTTTGCAGTGATTTGCATAATATCCTGAATTAGGACAATTGAAACATACTTTATAGTCTGGCAGTAACTGTAGACGCGCATCGTTACTTAATCCAAGAAACTGAGGACAACTGCTTAACTTATGGTCACCCTTACATTTAGGGCACAGTTTGGCGGAAAAAGCCGAACCGTTTTTATTACCGGTATCCCGAACTGAAAGCATTGCCTTAACTTTTGGAGCATATTTTATAGAAGAATTTAAACGGTTAGTAGCAGCAGAATGAGATATTTCTAGTGTTTCGATTAAATCGGCTCGATTTTTTAAAAACATCAAAAATATATCGAACGTAATAGGTGTATCTTTCTCCAAACGACCTTTAGACTTTTCCCATTCACGATATGTCTTAGCATCTAATTTTTGACTAATGATATGAATGAGAAGTGTGTCCCAATGTTAAGTTGGCTCACCGAGGGATTCTAATGCACGTAAATTTTTATTTATTTGATCAATGAGACGTTTTAAGTTGACAGACAATTCTTTATTAATTGGTTCTATATTGAATAAGGCTGTCACATGATTTTTAATTAGTAGTCTTTTATTATCATATCTATCACATAATATAGTCCATGCGACGGTGTAACTAGCTGCCGAGAATTCGATTGACTGTATTACCACAGCAGCGGGCCCTTCCAACGACGCTCTCAGATAGTGAAACTTATTCATGTCATCTATCTCGTAATTTGAATGTACGAGGCTCATGAACGTGTCTTGAAACTCTAACCAATTATCATAAGAACCATTAAATTTAGGTAGTTGAATAGTGGGCAGTTTAACAAATTTATGATTGCCGGAATGAGAGCTACCGTCACTGTTTGCGTCATCTGACTTAATGCAATCTGCTAAGATTCTTTTTGCAAGAGAAAGCGATTTAAAATAAAGGGATTCAAACTCAGTTCGTTCTGATATCTGGGCGTCTATGTTATCAGTATTACACTCGATGGATAATTGTACCTCATCATATCGTTCATATATTGACTCAATCCTACTAACACGTAATTGCAACTCATTTACCTCAGTAGCAGACAATAAAGATACCTTCAGTGAATTTAAATAATTTGAAAAAGCAGTTATTTGTCCCTTGTAGCTAGCTCGTTTCCTAGTTTGCTCCTTATCTTCTGGCATGTTGGCTGAGATTGAGAGACTAGTGCAAATGCCTGATAATTATGCAAACGAGAAGTTTATATTTTATAAAATATAATTCATAAGTAGTTTTATACAATTTTGTTTAAAGTTATAAAGAAATGAAAACTAATTCCCTTACTTATTTTGATAGTTTAAACCCAATAAAGAAAAAAATTATAATATCGTCAATATAAGTTAATTAAGCTTTATAATTTAATTTAATTATGATTTGACGGTTATTAGAAGCTATATAAACAATATTAAATGAATTTTAGCTGATTAAATACTTTAAGTTATACGTAATTATTTTGTAGGTAATTTGGTTGGTACTAACCTGATAAATTAGCAGTCGATTTACACAAAATAATACCTGATAATGAGTGCTGGGTTAAATAAAATAAATAATAATCCAATATCTAAGGGGCTAAGACTCCAGATTTCTTGGTTAAATATCTTCACTCTCTCGGTGGTATTTCCACAATGAATATTTAAGACTTCCCAAGCGTATTCCACTAAATAATACGAGTATCTTGTCCAATTACGTTTTTTCAAATCCGGCTTCGATTTAGGACCATGAATAGGAATATGATCTCCTTTTAATAATAAAATGCAGTAATATGCTCAATCGACCTTTATTTTATTTCTAATTTTTTCAACGATGACAAATACAACTATATTTTGTTTTAAAAAAAAATTGTACGTCATTTTTATTCCAATCTTGCTGTAATGTATATTTACGTAGTTCCGCTAATTTTCGTTGCAAAAATAATAGCGTTGCTGTCGATTTTTGAATACTTTCATTTATGGCCGTATTTGACTTCCGCACAAAATTAGGAGATGCGACGTTGCCGTTCCGTCACCGTTGCCAATGTGTTACCTGTATTTGATGATATATGGTTATGACTGCCTCGTTTGTCTAGCGGTTGTAGTAGTGCGACTGCTGATCGCGAGTTCGTGAGGTCCTGGGTTCGAATCCCGGGTTGGACCAAAAAATCAATTATTAAGTTTTTCTGTCAAGAAATTCTCAATAGCTGCCCGGAGTCAGGAAGTTGGCGGTGTATCACCCCTTCCTTTGGAAAGCAAGTAAAGCCGTTGGTCCTGCGCCTGATCTCTCTCCGGTCGTGTCGGTTTACCGTCCCATCGGATTATGAGAGTGAGGGAATTGAGAGTGCACCTGTGGTGCGCATACACTTGGGCACTACAATCCTGTCCTGCGCCGATGGCTAGTCTCCGTTGAGGCAGACCGCCGTGACCGTAATTCGGTCTGCAGGACATCATTATAATATGGTTTATACTGCGCTTGGTATTAGTAATTTTTTTTTTATAGAATAGGCTGACAAACGAGCACACAGTCCACCTGATGGTAAGTGGTTGCTGCGGCCCATAGACATCTACATCTATCTTCCATTACAAATCAAAATGCAGATGCGTTGTCACCCGTGAGGACTGACATGGAATGCCTCATTTCCAGTAAAAAGGGTCTCCGGTTCTCTACACTCACCATACGAAATACAGCACCATTAAGCTACTATTTCACGCTGGTATTCTGTGAGAGCGTGGTCCTTCCCCGGTCGAGCCGACCCATTCGTGCTACAACTATACTACTAATATAACTGCAGCATGGCTCTACCACGTAAAAAAATTTTACTTTTAAACTTGTTTTCTTAACCTTACATTTACCTACACATAATATGGACGTCCGAATATCCTAAAACTTTCATACTGAATGATATTTGACACCCGTATTTTTGAATTTAGTTATATTTTTATAAATGTATATGCGGACGTCGGCATATCGGTTTATTTCATGCTGCACTATATTTTAAATTTTACATTTGGTACTTTGTAAGCAACCCATAATTCTGTTTGAGTATAAGTTACCTTCTGATTGAGTACAGGAAGATGGACTCAATTGTAGATATTGGCAGGTTTCATAGAAGTTTGTTTTATTAGGTATATTGTGACTAATAATCTCTGACTAATAACCTAATCTGGTCTGGCGAAGAAACTCATTTTAACATAAGGTTTTACTGCATTACCTGACAATAGGTTGTTAATTTCTACAATAGACCGTGGCATATTGTTGCTGACATGAATAACTCCGAAAATATAATTTATTTACTTGATCGTGTTGAGTTTTGGTGCTCTCACTGCATCTTAAGGATGAGTGCGACTATTGTACCTAATCTGTACGAAATTACTCTCTACTTAACTAGATTCATTTTTGTGAAAGGCTATTTTTGTTAAATTATGATATTATGTTTGGTTTTGCAGTTAGTGGAAATACAATTTAATTTTTCACACACGTTTTCTAAGCTTCTAAGCGTTTTATCATTTCTATAATGAAACATTTTATAAAACACCAAAGTGACTATTTTACACCGCTTGACCTCCCTACACTAAAATACGAATAAAACAATAGCGAAAAATGTCATTAAAGCAATGAATGAAGGAATTAAAATATAAATATATTCATAGTTATATGGACGTCAAATATCGTGCGGTATTAAACTTTACCGATAATCTGACTTCCACATATAGAAATAAAACAAAATTCAAAAATATGGACGTCAAATAGCATTCAGTATGAATGTTTTAGGATATTCGGACGTCCATATTAATATATGTAGCTAAATCTAAGGATACGAAAACAAATTGGAAAATAAAATTATCTACTAGCACTGAGTACAGTATAAACCGACAAAAATACCAAAATATGCCTTGAGCACTAAATAAATAATCAAAATAAATAAATAGTAAAATGCAATAATCAACAAAAACTTTGGACATCGCATATCGAAGAAGTGGACGTCAAATAAAACAGTGTGAATATTTTAGGATATTCTTACGTCCGTATATGTGATCATAAAAAGTAAACTCGCAGTGAGAGCACCAAAACTCAACACGATCAAGTAAATAAATTATATTTTCGGAGTTATTCATGTCAGCAACAATACGCCACGGTCTATTGTAGAAATTAACAACCCATTGGCAGTCATTGCAGTAAAACCTTATATTAAAATGAGTTTCTTCCCAATGTCATATTAGGTTATTAATCACAATATAAGAAAATAAACTTCTATGAAACCTGTTAATATCTACAATTAGTACATATTTACAATAGTAAAATAAATAATAATATAGTTAATCTATAATGTATCACGGCTGGGCAATCCTAGATATTTTTTCGTATTTAGTAAACGAATAACTAGTTTTTTTTCACCGGAAACAAAAACGATATTGCGTATTTTTCGTAACTGTACATTCTGTGGATTTATTTCATTATTTTGAACAATATACGAAACTTAAGTGACTAAAAATAAATCTAATCTGAACTAGAATCATAAAAACTGTATTATTCGTGCTAAACGAATCTTATAACGATCTGTTATTTTTGTCTCCTGCGAAAAAAACAGACTATAGGAATCTATCGAATACCTACATAAACAAAATATCACCTATAAATAAAATATTACAAAGCGGAATAACTAATAAGAGTGGCAACGTCGCACCATACAAAGGAATCGCGTTAAGCAGGAGAATGAATTAAAAACTATGTATATTATGGGGATTCTGGATAATTTGTAATATGGAAGGGAGTCCTGATTGGTTTCCCTCCGTCTGGCAATATACGAATATTTGTATATCGACATATGGTAAATTTGCAAAGAAATGAGTTAAACACTATCTTTGAAATTGTTTAATGGACCAATGTACGCTGTCATAATGTATAAAAAATGCCTACATGTGGTGGACTCTACAATAATGCGAAATGAAAGGACGTAGAATCAATATTGTGATATATATATATATATATATATATATATATATATATATATATATATATATATATATATATATATATATAAAACCTACACGGCTTAGGAACTAATATTGGCATTAGAACTGCTAATATAATTTGACAGGCGCTTCAACAATGGATGATATATGATATGGACAACAAGAGTGTATGAATTATATGAATGAGTCGGCTCGCCGGTGTGTCCTACACCGGCGAGCCGACTCATTCGTGTTACAACCATTATATAGCTGCAGCGTGGCTCTACGATGTTTTAATATTTACATATGTGTTAGGGGTTTCAGTTTTAATAATTTAATAAATTGTTACCAAATACTCACGTATACGGCATTTAAATGACTATCGCGTCAAATTATATTGCTGGCTACCAATAAAAGCAGATATCGACTTAATGTTATAAGTATTGAACTGAACGAATAGTTACCGTCTCAATCTGTAGCATCAGCTACGGTTAAGTTGCCGCAGCGCAAAAATATTTTATCATCATCATCATCAGAATTATATCTTTGACAAGGCTTAACTAAACACAAAATGCAATGATGCTGAATGCCAAAACTCGATCCTAAGCGACCCGCAAACCTACCAACAACCAACATGCGTGGCTATGTCAAATACAAACACGCACTTCAAAATACAAGCATAAAATAGCAGCTTAATTCTGCTGTGTTTTGTATGACGAGTGTGGAAAACTGTTAAAATTTAATTTTAGTAGAAAGAGGGCATTCCTTTTTAGTCGTCATAAGTGACAACACATCTAAATTTTGATACCGTATGGAGAATAGATGTAGATGTACATGGTCCACCGCATCCTCTTAGCATCAGGTGGACTGCGTGTTCGTCTGTTACCTTTACTCAATAAATCTATAAAAGCCATATCCTTGAAAAATGAAATGGAATTTCATTAATGCTAACTCTCATGAGACCTCCCGACAAGTCAAAAGCGGCTTTTCTATGTAACCTCGCCTCGGGCTGGCACGGTTTCATTCGCCATCAAGAACGGCCAAACGAAAAATTGTTATAATAATCATGACCAAACAGTACCTATTATTATTTGTATTTGGAGTCATTAAATACTATTAACATAATAAATGTTATCACGATTTGTACCAATTAATCTATCCATCCATCCACTACAACCTATAAAAGTCCATTGCAGAATATAGGCCTGCCCATAGATTTTTTAAAGTATAAGGGTGACAAACGAGCACACAGTCCACCTGATAGTAAGTGGGTATTAATAATTATTTAAATTATTAATAATTAAAATGCAAATGCGTTGTCACCCATGAGGACTATGATGGAATGCCTTGTTTCCAGTAAAAAGGGACTCCGGTTCTCTACACCCACCATACAAATCACAATAGCATTAACCTACTATTTTACGCTGGTACTCTCCGGGGGCGTGGTCCCACCCTGGTCAAGCCGTCTCATGGTGCTACAACCACAATACAGCTGCAGCGTGCCTCTACCACGTGTACAGTTTCTTCATACATATGCCTTCATAGGGAGGATTAATCCACAGTAGCCAGCCGTGCGGGCGGATTAGCAATGGCAGTGTTTTATTGGTTTGTGTTGTGATCAGGATGCTGCTGCCCATATTCTGTTTCATTTGTCCCACGGGACAATATGGGGTTGTGACATTCGTACACCGCCACTACATTAGAAGTACTAAAGTACCATTTAACACTAGATGATGACAAAATTACTACATTTTGAGGAAATGGCTTTCTGCATGCAAAACGAATGAAAATAAACAAATAGAAATAGTGAAATATAGTGAAATTAAGGAGAAGTTATTTTCTAGTTCGTGTCTTAAATTTTTAGTATATTGTACTTATCAAAACAGGTTAGAACTTTGTTTGTATAAAACATCCCTTAATTTCTTTGAACAAATTATTCATATTTTCAGTACCCAGTAAGCTCTATAGAAGTTAAAGTTAAAGTTACTTCCTGTATATGTCCCACGGCTGAGCACTGGCCTCTTCTCATTTCTGAAAGGGTTTTATTTTGCTCCAATGCAATACAACTTCACATGGCATCAAAATATTTTTTATTCTTTCTCAGACGTACAGGTTTCCTCACGATGTTTTCCTTTAAAGCTGATCACGTGGTAAATCAGCACCTAAAATTGCAATTTACAATTTCATTAGTGCCGGCGGGGATCGCATCTGGGTTCGAGTCAGCTCTATTACTTTCATTAAAGTAAGGAGTGACTTGTACTTTTGTAATCTAAATAATTCATTCTTGTCTTATTTTTCGCTCCCAAATCCATGTTCTGTCACAGATTGAATTATTCTCACGAACAAAGTTCGTTTAAATAAAGCCGGGAATAATTTTATTGTGGCAATCGTCTTTTTATATTGAATAAGTATATTATGTTAATATTGTTTTTTATGTAATAAGAATGACAAAGGAGTCTACAATTCTAAGTTGGAATAAATCATTTTCAGTGAAAAGAGTCCCCGGTTCCCTACATTTGTGCTAAGTCGTAGTGGTCAGACAGCCAATTTATTTGAGGATTTTTCATTTAAAGGTTAAAAACGTGCCGTTTTATTGACGGTGGTGTGTCTTTCTCAATGTAGTGGTATAAAGATTGGTGGGGAAGGCGGGAGGTGCTCTTCAAAATAGGTAAGACACATCATTTTATAATATAACGTGGATGTTAGCTACTTAATTTTAAATGACTTTATTTACTAAAAATGTTAAAAAATAGGATATGGGATTAGATTTGATGTTTAGATGGTAGGATTTCTTTCCTGCCTGCTCCATCTTGGTCGGTACCGCCATATCACCCATTTCCACCATTAAGCTGCGTTGCGTGCGCTGTTGTGTTCAGTGTAGGTGAAGCGTAACTGCGGATCATGAGTATCCGGGTTCGTTTCCCGAAAAAAAAGTGTTATTGAGCTTTTCTGTCGAGAAGTTCTTAGTAGCAGCCCAGAGTCAGGAAGTTAGCGGTGTTCTACTCTTGTGTCTTAAAAAACACATTAAGTCTTTAACCCTTCATTTAGAATTTAGGCCACCTCTTTTACAGTATAGATGATTTGGCCGAATAACTCTCATCAGATAAATTGCTAATCATGCTACCAGAATAGAATAGAATCATACTTATTCAATATATATTACCAGAATACTTACTGAAAGTCATTTAAGGCTTACCACTAGTTTGGAAAAACTCTGTCTTGGAAGGAACCAGCAAGAAACCTAGCAGGGCTTTTTTAACATTAATTAACAATATAATGTTTTATACAAATAAGTATGACAACATTTAAAAAAACAAAGATCGTGGTAGCAAATACCCTATTCCCATTTCCAGAGATTATTCAAGCATGTATTTCCCTTTAAAATTTTAATAACCCTTTGCTTAGTAAATTTTAGTAACCTTTATTCCACTCAACTTCCCTGTTGAACCTTCTACTTATCTCCCATCCGGATAGATATCAGGTCTCCGTTTACCCCCTTTTGGTTCCTCCGACTATTGTCTAGTCTGGAGTGTGGTGCCACTCAAACAAACATCACAGTTGCATTCTGCAGGTTGTCGTCTTGTTTGGCATTATAGGCCGGCTGATTGGAATAGGATGCAGTCTATTTTTCCTTCTTACGCAAAGAATTTGCGTTTTTTTTCAGAAATTGACGAATTTGCTACTCGATAGACGATCACAACGTTATTGCTGACTTTGGCACTAATGTAGTACTTCATGATATGGAACTTCTTGTTACATCTTCTGTGGTGCCCATCGGAGGTAGATCCCAGCCAAGATTTCGTCGCTTCTGCAAAATATCATCACGCTACAAACAGAAGTGCTACCAGGCATGGGCTGATGGATCAACGTCCCAGCATGTAAACGTTAGCGCTCTTTAAAATAAGTATTGTTCCTCCTCCAGGTCCTTTAAAAGAGTTATTGCCAGGACAAGGTCAGAGCACATCCGCAAACTTGGCGAGAAACTAGTTCACCTCCTTTCGAGAACCCGTGCATTCTGGTCTCTTGCCAAGGCCGTCCAAGGGAATTTCTGTCAGCCATCTCGGAACAGGGAGGATTACTCACTGACTCACGCCACAAAAAAGAAAGCCGATCTTTTAGGTTTTCTTTTTGCGTCCAACTTGACTCTCGATGACGGGAGACTCTGTTGACCATTCTGTGGTGTGAGTGCCCTATGCCTAAAGTGCAAATCTTACATTTCTCAGTTCGCAAAATACTTCTCTCCCTAGACATTCACAAGTCGAGTGAACTTTACGGAATCCCCCCAACTGTGCTGAGGACGTGTGCTCCAGAGTTGATACCGGTCGCATCTTTTCAAGTACTCCTACACCTTAGGCGTAGTCCCAAAATTCGTGGAAGACAGCTTTCGCGCACCCGATCCCTAAAAAACGTAACCTCTCTGATGCGTTCAATTACAGGCCCATCGCTATCACCTCCTTATTCTCGCAAATAATGGATTTTTTTTATTGGATAGGGTGACAAACGACCACTCAGTCCACCTGGTGGTAAGTGGTTGCTGCGGCCCTATCTATTCTCGATTACAAATCAAGATGTAGATGCGATGTCACCCGTGAGGACTAGGATGAAATGCCTCGTTTCCAATGAAAAGATTTTTGGTTCTCTACACTCACCATACGAAACACAGCAGCATCAAGCTGCTATTTTACGCTGGTATTCTGTGAGAGCGTAGCCCTTCCCCGGTCGAGCCGACCCATACATGCTACAACTATACTATTAATATAACTGCAGCATGGCTCCACCAGCCCTGACTCCGGAGCTCATTATTAACAGTCAGCTTATGCGCTATCTTGAAGAGCATCAACAGATTAGTGACCGTCAGTACGGTTTTTGTCAGGGTCGCTCAGCTGGTGATCTTCTTTGTGATATTTGTGGTGAACAGCAATGGGCACAGATAGTCAAGTCTAAGGAGGGGGCCTTGGTGGTTGGTTTGGACTTAGCGAAGGCCTTTGATCGGGTTTGGCACAAAGCAGTTCTTTCGAAGATTTCATCTTATTTATTTATTTATTCGACTAAATTTATCACTACCATTACAGGTTATAAAAATCTAATGCAGTAGCGTAAACACAATGCAACCCTTGTGAATTTACTCACAGAATATACAAATTAGTCTATTTTTTCAGAGATAAGGTTAAATAGTCTAGTGCCGTTAGCGCGCAGTGCCTCCCTCAGCAGGTTGGTGTGGGCACGCGGAACCGCTAGCAGCCGTGGCTTCCGCCTTCAACACACGTACCGCTCTGGGAAATTCAATTATATGCCCTCCAAAAGTAAGGGTTTTCTATTTTTCGTCTTATTATTTGGAAAATATACGACCCGAGTTCGAAGTCTTGCCTAACACGTAGATCATTATATCATACAATTCCTATAACGAGTAAGTTTGGATATTTAAGTGGGTAAATAGGAAAATACCCCATATAGTTGAAGTACAGATACCTAACAAATATGTTTTGAATTCTCTCCAGTATGAGATAGCCTCCGCTGGAGAGAATAGACTTAGTTTCATGTAGAACGATAGAATAAATAATAGCAACAATAATAATACCAACAGAAGTTGCACTTTATTTGTGTTGACTGCTTGCCGACGTTTTATAGCCTACATAATTATTATTAATTAGATAAATTGCACAGGCACGCTAAAATTTTATCGCTGCGCGAGAGTGTCTATATTACTTTGCATATTCTCCCCTTCCTATGTTAGGGCGGACTTTCCGTGGTTACTAAGGAATGTCAATAAAGAGTAAAAAAACACATTGCGAAATGTTACTAAGATGAAGTACCTATTCTGACTATGATCTACTGACTACATTATCGTTACCGTAACTTAAGTTCTGCGATGAAAAATGCATGCAACTTGCAAGGCCATTCGTCGGGAATTGCGATGCTTAGCTCGGAAGAAACAACAAATCAACCTCAAATACAATTCCTAACAGAAATATGATCGTATTCCGCTTAGTTAAAAATCTTCTTGGTAAACAAAGTTTTTATTTCATTATATTGTGTTATTATAACTTAAAATATAATGATGACTTAAATTTACACAAACACTACATATTTAATAAAACTATACTTACGGATTTTATCGCGTTTAATAACTACTTTAACTTATTTTTAAATTCCCGACGTTTCGGGAGCTTTAAAACACCCATGGTCAATGGAAATATGAGAATTTAAAAATAAGTTAAAACAGTTTATTAAACGCGACAAGATCCGTAAATATCGTTTTATACAATAATTTAAAATATTTTAATTACAAACGACAAGTATAGGTATGTAAGTACTTACTTGGATATAGAAGTAAATTTCTACTAAGTTTTGTAAAGAAATAAGTAGGTATGACTTCTTTAGATAAATTACTAATTATTTTTGCTATAAGTACCTAAAATGAAACAAATTCACTTTTAACTTGTTACTAAAATCCTTCTGTATCATAAAGAATGATATATCTGAAACCTTTTGTTGGTCATTTAGCATCTACCCACTCAACTCAACAGTTAAAGTTTTTTACCATTACAATTGAACGCGATTATAATGTAGAAAATCTTCGCAAATTTAACAATTACTTGAGCTCTCTCACTTTCAACGAGGTTTATAAGGAAAAAAATCCTAATCTTGCTTTTGACCAATTTCATGACTTGTTTACCCTCCTCTATCGCCTATGCTTTCCTGACATTAAAATTAAAGTTTATTCACGTAAACAAACAAAATGGTTATCTAATGGGATAAAAAAATGTACTAAGCGTAAACGACAGTTATTATGGCAATACAGAAAAAAAACGCAGCGTAGAAAATAAAACTATATTAAAAGAGTATTCCCAACGTCTAAACAAAATTATCAAACTTACCCAAAAGTCCCAAAATAATTACTATATTAACACAGCACAAAATAAATCTAAAGCTACCTGGCAAGTGATAAATAAATACAAAAATGGCACAAATGAAGAAGCAATTAGTAAAATTATTGTTGATGGTGATATAATTGAGGATCCTCTAGTTATAGCTAGGGCATTTAATAATTTCTATACCAATAAAATTAATAAAGACCGCCCAAATAGTGATAAACCATATAAGTTAACTTTTAACAATCCCAATTCAATTTTTATACCACCCACAACATCATTTGATATAGATAAAGCCATAAAATCTCTTAAAAACACAAACAGTACCGGTTGTGATGAAATTTGTACAAGAGTTCTAAAATACGTATCCGGTGCAATTGCTCCGGTACTTAGTTATATTTTCAATTTATGTATTTGTAATGGTATATTTCCTGAAAGACTAAAGTCTACAATTGTCAAACCACTGTTCAAAAAAAATGATCGGGAGAATATGTCTAACTATAGGCCCATTGCGCTTATACCTGTGCTCTCAAAAGTATTTGAGAAAATAATTTATAACTCTTTATATAACTACCTTGAAACGTACAATATTCTTAGAGAAGAACAAATAGGATTTAGAAAAAATAAGACTATAAATATGGCTCTATACAATTTTTTTAATACCGTTATGTCTAGCCTAAACAATAAAATACCTGTATGTGCACTTTACATGGATCTTACTAAAGCATTTGATTATGTTGATCATAAAATATTACTCAAAAAGCTTGAAGCCTACGGCATTCGAGGTAATGCACTAGATCTACTAACATCATATTTAGTTAACAAAAAACAAAGTACGCACATTACAAAAATTTGTCTAAAATCAAGAAAAGAAATGACCTATGTTTCTGAATACAGAGTCATACAAACTGGAGTACCGCAAGGAAGTGTTTTGGGACCATTGTTGTTTCTTATTTATATCAACGACCTTCCCAACGTCATTAATCACAAAATAGTATTATTTGCTGACGATAGCACAGTTATTTTCACTAGCAAAAACAAAATAGATTTAGAAAGTAACATACACTTTGCTCTAGAGAAAATCATGAATTGGCTAAACATAAATAATTTAAATATAAATTTAGAAAAAACAAAACTTATGACATTCTATCAAAAACGTAATAAAATAAATAATTTAAATAACAATTATCTAGGACAAAAAATTAATACCATAGATAATATAAAATTTTTGGGTATAAATGTAGATTGCAATTTGAACTGGCAGTCTCATGTGAGCGGTGTATGTATGAAATTAAATCGTTTTTCGTATGCGTTATATATGCTTGGAAAAGTTATAGACACATCCGCCGTAATGGCATCATATCATGCTTATGTTATGTCTACACTTAGATATGGTATTATGTTCTGGGGTAACTGTACGGACAAAGAAACAGTATTTAAAGCTCAAAAGAGATGCTTACGAGCCATTTGTAAAATTAACCAAAGTGAGAGTTGTAAGCCATACTTCATTAATTTAAAATTATTAACAATGCCATGTCTATATATATATATGAGGTAGTCTTATTTGTACGTCAAAACTTAAGTTTTTACAAAAAACTAAATGTCCAGCGTCATAAAGATAAATTGAGCCATCCCAATAGTAAGACTGTTTTGTTTCAAAAAAGCGTATTCTGTATGGGTCCTCGACTGTATAACCATTTACCTAAATATATAAGAGATTCTAAGAGCTTTCACATTTTTAAGAAACAACTAAACACATTTTTAACCATAAAAGCGTATTATAATGTTGACGATTATCTATATGACAATTTTTAAATTTTAACTATCAAATTTATTGAACGAAACGTTATCTATGTTATTGATTTTGAGACAATTTATACCTACTCGTTTTGACATTATTACTTGGACACTACAATTTTAATTATTACATGTATTTTATCATTATTTTGTGAATTATTATTATGTTAGTAGTGCAAATATACAAATAGGGTTATATTATGTTAATGTAATTATCGGCATTTTCCATTTAATTTTAATTATAAATAAAATCTAATATTTAAGTAGTTTGCATACCGAAAGGTAGAATATGGCTGTATTTTGTTAAATTATTAAGACCTACTGTAACCCATATATCGCAAATGAATAAATGAATTGAATTGAATTGAATTGAATTCACCAAATAGGTGATATACATAATAAATATAATTTTTATTAGGGTTCCGTAGTCAACTAGGAACCCTTATAGTTTCGCCATGTCCGTCTGTCTATCCTCGCTTACTCTCTGTGATCGGTAGCACTAGAAATCTGAAATTTGGTATCAATATATGTATCAATCACGCCGACAAAGTGGTAAAATAAAAATTAAAAAAAAATGTTTTATTATGGTAGCCCCCTTATGTGTAAAGTGGGAAGTGAATTTTCTTTAATTTCAACCCTAACGTGTGATATATTGTTGGAAAGGTATTTAAAAATGAATAGGGGTTTACTTCAATCATTTTTTGATAATTTCAATAATTTCGGGAATAATCGCTCCAAAGGTAAAAAACGATGTGTCCCCCTCTAACTTTTGTACCATAAGTTTAGAAAAAAATCTGAAAAGTAGAACTTTATAAGGACTTTCTAGGAAAATTGCTTTGAACTTGGATGGAAAAAACAGTACCCACTACCGTGAGCAGTTGTACCTTTAAACTCATAAGTGGGTTATTGTGACGGACGGGAAACTACGGAACCCTACACTGTGCGTGGCCCGACACGCTCTTGGCCGGTTTTTTAAATATCATTAAAAAATTCATCAATTTATCCTACAATTAAATATACTAAACACTAAGCAAAATCTATTTCAACAAGTATTTACAAAAAACTATTTACGTAAACAGCGATAAAAAACTTTAACATTCAATCGCCTACAACACGCTGGCCCCGACTGTGTATGTTACCCTGGGTGCCTCTCAATTGTAGGTAATTATTTCACGCGGGTAGCAACAGTGACAGAGGGTTGATAGAGCCCAGATAGTCGTAATGCACTCAAGCTGGCTCCTAACTAAGGCGTTATATAATGTTATAATGGCTTCGATATTAGTGACAAAACGAGGCCTGCGCAGTATAAACCTAAGATGCGTTACGCTTTCTTCGAGACCTTAGCTATATGATTTTGGAAAATTTAATCATGAAGTGAAACGAACATCCAAATACTTAACCTCGTTCACTCGTGCCACAGCTATTTCATCTAGCACATAACTACAAAGTACTGGATTGCGTGCGAGAGAAAAAGTTATACTTGGATGTATTAAACTGCATATTGTCTTACATCACGCTACCACCCTGTCAATGTCGCGTTGTAATCTCTCACACTTCTCTAGTTCCCTGGTTGGCAAATATGGTTTAAGGTCGTCAGCAAACAGCAGACACTTAGCGTTGATCACAATACTCGGCAGGTCGTTTATCATTAACCCCTCAGTCCCTTTAAAATTCCCAGCAGTTTTTGTAATGAAATAAAACCTGACTTTTGTATAAAGAATTTTGTATAAATTTAATGCCAAATTTCTTCAAAGAAAGGTAGTCTCTAAATATAAGTGTTATTGGTTTAAATTGGTGTGGGTGTGCGCGGTCGAATTCGACCGCTTTAATTTTGACGGAATAGCACCGTGGCCGAATTCGACCGCTTAGGGCTTGAAGGACTTGTAGGGTTAATGCAAACTCGAGAGGAACCGAGCTTACTGCCCTGACTCCGCCGCATTACATACATATTGCCGCATGTTCCTCGTGTAACTGGCAAACAACTGTAGTAACTGTGGATTGAAACCAACTCTTGATAACTTTTTAAGCAGTGCGCGGTTATCGATCAAGTCGAATGCTTTTTTGAAATCAAAATAAGCGAGGTCCATTAGCACCCCACTGTTTGCAACCGGCACGATATCAGCCATGTTTTTCAGGAGGTTACTTGCAGTACTCCGTGCTGGTCGATAGCCATGCTGAGCATTTGTCAGCTGCGCGCTTACCTGTGAGAGTACACTCCTATGGATAGCAGAATCACTTTGCCGTATCTCTTCAATTTCCGGGCACTATGTGCTAGCTGAGGCTGCAAAAGGTTGCTGACTCAGCTAACATCGGAATCTTTTGCGTCAACATATCGAATAATGTGCAGTTTCGTGGTCACTTGGAAGGGTAGGCTAAATTGGCCTCTAAAAGGTTTGGCATGATCAGCAAAGCGTGATAGTATTTCATGCTGGTACACCGCTTGCAACTTTACAAAGCGCAAGTTCGGCCTCACTTGGAATACTGTTCTCATCTCGGAGCCGGGGCACCCCAGTTCCAGCTCCTTCCACTTGACCGCATCTAGCGCAAAGCGGCTTTACTGGCGCTGCAAAGGGAAGTTACATCCCTTTTCATTTCCTATCTCATCTACCACGGGGATTGCTCTGAGGAATTGTTCGGACTAATTCCAGCTGATAAATTTCGCGAACGAACATCGCGATAAAACTCACGATACCACCAAATCCAACTGGATGCTCGGCGATCCAACACCGTGCGTTTTAGTAGAAGTTTTCTTCATCACACACCCTCTTTGTGGAATTGTTTACTACTGGCAATTTTTCCAGACCAATATAACTTAGAGACGTTTAATTAAATAGCTTCTTTTGGAATTCATAAGATGTTACGACATATTATCTTACGATAACCACGGGATAAATTGGAGAATGATGGATAATTTTACGCCGACGTCGCACGGTATTTTTATAAAGTTTCTCTTAAATTTAATTTCCCAAGTAGAACCCATAATATTTTATTGCCACCAAAAACTACAATTTAATTGAATGAAATATTATACCAAATACCTCTTCGTAATCTGTAAAAGTTTTTCTGTCAACTTCGCTATTCAGGAGAATTATTACCGTGTAATTAGTTTAAAACGTGTAATTAGTGGACAGAAACTTTGAACGGATATTATTTGTAGGCCTGACTTGTGAATTATATGATTATAAAAAAATTCTATATGGTTATGAATTCGTAATCAGACTAGACCAGGACAAGGCCTAGGGAGACTCGATAATGGAGCCATATTTCTTAATATTTACGCGGTAGAGCCACTCTGCTTAATTGCTTGGCGCTACCAGAGAAAGACTATGCTCCTACAGAGTACTAGTGTAAATTAGCAGCTTAATGCCATTGTGTTTCGTATGATGAGTGTAGAAAACCGGATACTCTATACATTTCATTCTATAGAGCCATTCTATCTTAGTCACTAAAGATGATGTCGCATCTATATTTGATTCTTGGTGGACTTCAACTTCGACTTACCTATCAGGAGAATCAGTTGGCTCGTTTTTTTACCCTTATTCGACAGAAATAAGTGGTTTTAAAGGCTTATGGTATAGGTTTATCATGTCCGCATGGAATGGTAAATATGATAACTTTTTAAAATATCAAATGTTCAACTCAATCTATTTTTAATCGATTCATCTACCATGTGGGAAACCATGGAATGTAAATGACTGTTAATGGTTATGTGAGAAAACTTTAAAAATTGACGTATAACATGAGCGCTAAAGGCATGCACATCGGGGGGCACAGCAGTGTCCCCGCCAAGTCGAGCGCGAAGCAAACACTGCCGTACCATCCTTTACAGTCACCATTTCGCCGCATTTTCAGGCCCCTATTTGAGAACCTCTGGATAATACCAGAACACAGAAATTTTCGTCATCCAGTAAACTATAATCACATACTTAAAATCCAAAATTTCAAGTCTGTAGGTCATTTAGTTCCGAAGTTAAGCGAAAGCAAAATTTCGCATTTATGACACTCACTCACTCACTCATGACTGATGATCATAACTAATAGAACTAGTACTTCCCATAAACGCAGAGAGCTGAAATTTGGTACAGAGTTAGCGTTTAATCGCCCCATAAAGGGAAAATTATAAAAAACTAGGATAATCGAACATCTGGAGTACCTGGTGACCCTGATTAGAAAACACAAGAGCCCAACCAAACTATTAGAAACAATCGACATACCGCCTTTACAAAAAATATTCAACTTGGTGGACCGTTTCATTTAATGTCAAAAATCGAAGGTCTAAAGTATCTGATGAAGAACCCTCAGCTGGTCTCAGCTGTATTAGAGATATGGTAATGCCCCCTTCTACCATTGGTACATAAAAATCTATTGTCATTGAAAAATCCAGCGTAGTGGGACACATCTAATTTAATCTAGCCTATAGCGTCCCACTGCTGGGCGAATGCCTCCCCTTCTGCTTTTAATACGCATATAAATAAAATTAAAAGAAATCTCTGAATAACACTAGATTGGCTTTTATACTTATACTTACAAGTTTACAAGAAAAAATAGTCGAACGATTAACTTTATTCTACTCGAACATTACTCAAATTCCCTTAATGTGTGTCCCGTGCTGCTATTTTCTTTGCTAATTGATATACAAATACAGTATATTTTCAATTGAACACTATTTCATTCGATTCTGAACGAACTAAAGAGTATTCTGAAGAATTATATTCACTCGGTTACATAGACAAAATCAAATACAACAGCCATTCGCTTTTGTGCTGTTGGTACTGTTAGTTGCTTGAAGTTTTGTGATTGTGATTTTAGTTGGATTTTCTTTCTAAAAACTGTAAGTAATGTTATTTATCTTTACTACGTAATGTTTTTGAATGATCTAAGTTACAACAACAGTAAATTTTTATGTTTCAATTGATAAAAAAGTAGAATCAAAAAACCTCTACGCGAACAATTCATAACGGTCAAGGTTTCTAATAAGATAATAATAGTATATTTCTTATTCGAATACCATAGTAAATACTTTTACTAGGAATTGCTTAATATTATATCTATATGATTGTATAAGAAAAATAAAGGAAGACGCTATAATATATACACAAAAAGGTTATGAAAATGAGGTTACAAAGCGCGCGCAAACTGTCTTTGGTCGAATTTTTAGCAAATGTTTGCAAGTGGAAAAGTGGAATTATTATAATTATTACATGCATTATTTCGTAAGAAGTTCATTTAGTAAGAATATGTTGTATTGATTGTAAGGACATAAAAATAAAATAAAAACTTATGATATTTCATTCATAAAATAAAATTTGTTGTCAGTAAATACACTTTATCAAGATCCGTTAGAAACAAAGAGCTGTACAAAATAAAATAAACATTTAAATGTTATGGTTATTGTTTCTACTTATTGGCTTTAAATAACTGTAGCAAAAACCTGTTTAAACATAAGTGAGAAACATAAATGTTTGTAACAAGTGCCTCCTACCCGTAGAGCATAAACAAACTCCTAAATACAAACCGCTTTCAGACGAAGTACTTCAAGTTTTAAGGACAGACTTAAAAACTGTCGAATTATTTATTATAGATGAAGTGTCTATGATATCTAATGTAACTTTAGCCTACATAAATCTTCGTTTATGCGAAGTGTTGATACTTCTGATGTAGAAGATGGTTGGTTTGGAAAAAAACATATTTTAGTGCTTGGGGATATTTTGCAACTTCCACCCGTTAGAGAAAAGTCGCCATTTGAAAAACTAACCCCTTCATAAATTAATAAACTTATAGGCTCCTTAAGTATTCCAAACTTATGGGCTGAACTTTTTAGTTACGACGAACTTACTAATATAATAAGCTCTCTTTTTCGTATATATTTCATATTTGTTCTGACATATATAATATTTATACGAACCTATTGTGTATGTATGTATATATATATATATATATATATATATATATATATATATATATATATATATATATATATATATATATATATATATATATATATATATATATATATATATATATATATATATATATATATATATATATATATATATATATATATATATATTTATGTATTTATGTGTATACAGTGTATGTATGTATGTATGTATATATATTTTATTATATTATATATATATATATATATATATATATAATATCTATGTATTGTTTATTACATATATTATTATTTATTTTATCCTCTCTATTTGATTATTGCTGCACCGCCTCCATAATGTCTATCTCTGTTTAGCCTAATGGTTGACTGGGAGAGAATGCCCTATGGCATTAAGTTCGCCATACCGCCATATGTACCTTTTTTGTGCATGAAAGTATAAATAAATAAATAAATAAAACTTACGTTGAATATGAGACAGCTGGATGATTCTACGTTTGTAGAAATATTAAAAAGAATCAGAGTAGGAGTGACAACTCAATCAGACAGAGATGTACTGTCTAACCGATTGATACCTCTGCTCTCACATTCCAATGAAGGAAGGTTAATGGAAATAGCACAATGTTTGAGGGACTTACCAGAAGATACTGTTTGTTTGCTACCGACTAGAAATATGTGTATGCAGTTAAATAATGCTATGTTAAAAGCGATTCCGCACTCCGAGATAAAGTTAGTTGCTAAAGATTCCTTGGATTGTTCAAAATGTATGATAGCGAAAGCCCGAGCGTGTTAACAAAAATATGAAGATGATGCGTCGATGACTGCTGGACTGGAAGAAACTATAATCATTAAAGAGGGAGCTAAAGTAATGCTTAGGAGAAATATTGATGTTAGTTTAGGTTTAGTGAATGGGTCATTAGGCGTTATACAAAAAGTGATGTGGGACCCGGAAAACCAAACAAAGCCTAAACAATTGGTAGTAAAATTCGCTGATAATTTGATTCACGAATTATTGCCTATTAAGTCAAAATTTGAGAACATACCCCGGGCATACGTGTACAGGGAACAATTCCCAATCTGTGTGGCGTATGCCCTAACAATTCACAAGAGCCAAGGTCTAAGTCTAAAAAATGCCCTCATAGACATTGGCACCTCCATATTCACTTGTGGCCAAGCTTACGTGGCGCTTTCACGAGTAACCAATCTTCATGGGATGCACCTCATAAATGTTGACTTCAAGAGAATAAAAGCTCAAGCTTCAGCGATCACCGAATACAACCGGCCTAGGCGTAAATACCGCACCGACCTTTCAGATTTTAAACCGTCTTAACCGTCTAAAAGAATAAATAATGAACGCGAATAGGCAATACGAAAAACTGTTGCTACTGTACAAGAATCAGAACCGGAAAAAAAGAAAAGAAAGATTTGTAATAATAAAAAAACTACTCCTAAAAAGAAAAAAAATGTGTCGAATAAGAAAATCTAATAAAATAAATCAATGTGCCCACGTTTCTACAAAAAGAAGTGAAATCCCACCAAAACATTCTGTAAAAAACTAGCCAAGTCTCGATGGAGCTGCTTGTTTATCTCTAAAAAGTAATGAAATCTAGACAAAGTCGTGCCAAGTCTATGCTTCTTTACTGCGATTTCTTTATTATTATAGTTAATTTTATGTGAATTGGCCGTTAAAGAGTACACAAGGGTACAGAACCAGGTGCTACATGACACCCTTGTATCAGTCTGTCGCCAGAACCGCGAACGTTTTCCAAGTGGCAATTTTCCATCGTCAATGGATAGCGGTTCTGGCGACAGATTGGTGCAAGGGTGTCATGTAGCACCTGGTTTTGTACCCTTGTGTACCCTACAAAAGTTGTTGACTTTAGCTGCCATCAGACTCACGTACGTAGACACTTCACTAATCAACACGCTCAGCTTTGAAAAATCTAGTAGACTGTAGACAAGCTAGGGAGGCCCTACCTGAAATAAGCAGTCGCTTAACCAAAGTTTTAGTGAGACTGAACAAGCCGCAGATCAGGATAGTAACAAGTGCTATCACAGGACACGGCACCTTTCACAAACATTTATTTACTATAGGTGTTACAAATAGTCCCCTGTGCAGGGCATGTATGGGGGAGGAAGAAATGGCGGCCCACGTGCTACAGAAATGTCCGGAGTTCACTACGTACAGGGCTAAACATCTCGGCACGCCGGGATCACTCCCCGAAGTTGCATGCAACATCAAGGGACTGTTGAGCTTCTTCTTTCTCATGGCTCGAATAATCACATCATTCCCGCCCACACGAAAATACGCGCATAGACGTGGAGTTGCAGAAAACAGCCCACCGCAAACTAAACTAAACTAAACTAGACGTAGATGTCTCTAGGCTGCAATATCCACTTACGATCAGGTGGACTGTATGCTCGTTTGTCACCCTTATCATATAAATAAAATAAAAAATCTCACCATGTTACTATACAATATTAATTTCATGTGTACCTATTTTATAAGGGTCTATACCATATCATAGAATGTCACAACGGATTTAATTTAATTACCGGCAAGGTTACACCGACACAACGTTATGACTTGTTTTACAAAGCCGATTATGAGCTTTGCGAGAAGTTTGATGGAATTCGCAACTCATTGTTGTTGGATATATGTGCAAGTTATGACAATTCTCCAACTTCACCCTAAACTGCTTCAACAGTAATGAAATTGGTCGAACACACATTTGTAAACAACTTCACATTTAAAACTACAGACATAATGCTCGAATTAACATCTGATGGGGACAAACATTTCAAATTCAATTGAATTTTTAATTATTAATAATAGGGACTAAAAAGTTCTTGAGTGGCAGCCTCGAATCAGAAAAAAGTGGTAACCTAATAAAGAATACAATGGATGTAGGTGGCTCAGATCCGATACACAAAGGCATTGCTTGAAGGACACCTATGTTCAGCTGTGAATTTGTGATGGACTGATGCGCAGAAAAAACTGACTCAAATGTCATAATGACAGACTTAGATCTTTTTCCTAGACTTTATTGATTTGTCTTTAATATATACGTTTCGGTTAAATTCGATTGTAATTGTTAAGGAAAAGATAGTCCGACTGTAAGTTTCTTACCATTTTGTCTCACAAAGTCTTCTTCAGAAGGAACTTAATGAAGTGATTATGATATATCAAAAAGGTACCTATTTTGACTTTGAATTTCTTATGTACGCACCCAAATATTTTGAGTACTACAAACAATATAATATAATGGTTTTTAGTCTTGCCCTAAAAACTCAGGGAGTATTCGTTGTGCTTTAAATTAAAGTTTAAGTTACAGCCTAAATATATACGTCTCACTCATGGGCACAGGCCTCCGCTCATTTCTGAGAGGGTTTTAGGGCAAGGAATTATTCGCCGCGCTGCCGCAATACGTGTTGGCGAACTTCACTTGTCTTCGAAATATTTTTTTCTTATTTCTCACACATGCAGGTTTCCTCACGATATTTTCCTTCACCGCCGAGCACTTAAAATTGCATTTAACAATTTCATTGGTTCCGGCGGGGATAGAACTGTAAATATACAGCGAGCGCTAACCATCTCAGCTACCACGGCTCTTACTTTAAATTATTCGAATATTTTTATAATTAGAATTTCAGGATTCTTGATGATATTAGATTAAAAGATTTAGAATTACCATTATATTGATGACCGTACATAATCTATACTACAAAATCAGAAACCTCAAACTTTGAGCTTATTAGAAATAATGCTAAATACTAATAAGCTCAAAGTTCGAGGCGTCACAGTTTTTTCTGCTGTAATATTGATTTAATTGTACCTTCATACACTCTACGTTGCTGTTTTCGAAGGTCATTACGAATCGTCTCGCATGCAAACTCGATGACTTCCATCCTCCAGTTTTCGAAAATGTTTTCGTACCATTAACCATGTATTGGTTTACATTGGCAAATTGTACTTAAGACTGAAGAGCATATTCTGCCACTTTGTCTTGCGTATGTGTACTATAAAAAAGTTTTAATTGCGTCAAAATTTTGTCAGTGCTACAGTAACATCAGCGGCGCCAAGTTGACTGTCGGTATATTCAAGTGCTGAAGTGTTTTTACAGTAGGGCCACGATGGCTATCCGAGTACAAAACCAAACAAAACTCATCCAACTGCAGAGAGGTGTAATACAGGCTGAAGTTTTATCTCAGTAACTCTTCACTGCTGCATTGGAAGACGTATTCAAGCTTATTTAGAAGAAAAAAAGAATAGAAGACGTATTGCAGGCAAATTCAACTGGACTGGAAAGGATACGATAGTAATGTGAATGGCGAGTAAATCATTCACCTTATATTTTCTGACAATACAGCCCTTAGATATATCGCTGGAGGACCAAAGCGCTATGCTCAATGACCTCAATAGTGCCTCCCAACGAGTAGGTCTTAAGATGAACATGGATAAAAGAAGAATGATGTATAAAGTCCATGTCATATCTATGACGGGAGTTGCTCGGAGCCCCGAGCTCGAAATAGTTTACGAGTATGTTTACTTGGGACAAGTAGTCCGACGACGTAAGTCCAACTTCTACTGAGAGGTCAATCGACGGATTCCCCTCGACCGGGCAGTTTCAGGAAATTACGACACATTTTTTCATCAGATCTCAAAACTTGAAAACGAGATTATAGTGCGTGTTGCCAGTGATGACTTATGTATCTGAGACGTGGTACTGCTGGTAACTGCTGACTATATAATGAAGCTCAAGATCGCTCAGAGAGCTATGGAGAGGGCTATGTTCGTGGTTTCTCTGTGTGATAAACTTAGAAATGAGGATACCCGCAGTAGAACCAGAATAAATGACACAGCCCAACGGATTAATAAGCTAAAGTGGTAATGAGCCGGTCATATAGGTCGAAGGAACGACAACCAAAGGAGAAAAAAGGTTATCGAGTGGCAGCCTTGTATCGGTAGACGAAATGTAGAGTGACGACCTGGTTAGACAAGCAGGAAGTTGATAGATGCAGGTAGCCTAGAACCGTGCTTTGTGGTATTACTTTGGTTAGGCCTATGTTCAGCAGTGGAATTATGAAGGTTTATATTCATACATGCACGGAGAAATATGTACGAATAGAAAGTTATTTATATCGCATCCTCAATTATTAAAGTTGTTTTGAAGAAACCACATTTTGATTTAACATAAGCTTTAAATACCATAATGTTAATTTCGTTGTTATAATGTATAACTATATACCTTCACTACACGGTTAAAAATAGGTAACATGAAGTTGGCTTTTTGTACGAGAGGCATATAAAGTCAATTTTTTTGTAAAATATAAATTAAATTAATTAAAGTATGCACCGTTACTATCTATGCACTTATCTCATAGGAAGTTTATTGATCCCTTTACTAAAAAAACCATCGGGGTGAGAATCAATAAACTCGTTGAAGGCGGTTTGGACTGCCGTATCGGAGTTGAATTTTTTTCCTTGTAAGAAGTTGTCCAAATTCCGGATAAAAATTGTAATCTATTGGGTCAAGATCCGTGGAGTACGTAGAAGGTCGTAAATATTCCAATTGAAGCTCATCTTAGTGGTTGTTTGTTGTGCAGTGTGTGGTCTTGCGTTGACGTGAAGCAGCAGTGTCCTAGATCAATTGACCAATCTCGGTTGTTTAGCAGCTAGTTATTCTTTCATGGTTTGCAGTTACTGACAAAAGATATCTGCCGTAATCGTTTGGCCAGATTTTAGAAAACTGTAGTGAACGACACTGGCGCTAGTTCACCAAACACTCACAAGTAGCTTTTTCTGAGTCAATTTTCGTTTAGGGCAGGCCATAGCGACGAGCGCTTCCGATTATTGTACAATATTCACTTTTAATCTAAAGTAATTATTCGATTTAAAATCCCTTCATTTTTGTGTCAATTGAGCAACGTAACACAGTAGTCGACTTGTGTTTGCAAGTTCGATTCACTCAATTCATGAGGCACCCATCGTTTAAGTTTTTTTCTTTCCCGATTTGCTTCCAGTGGATTAACACAGTTTTATCACTTACCCTGAAGCTTGTAGCTATTTCTGAAGTGCTTTGTGATGGATTCGCTTACACAATAGCCTTTAATTCTTCATTTTCCACTTTGGTCTCCGGCCGTCCCCAGGGTTGGTTCTGAAGGTCGAAATTTCCAGAACGAAAACGTTAAAGCCAAAAACGTACCTTGATATCTTTTAGGACACCAGCGCCGTACACATTATTAATCCTTCGAGCCGTTTCTGCAGCAATGGTGCCACGGTAAAACTCGTAGTCGTGAATATACCGATAATTCATGTTTTCCATTGTGCGGTAATAAGCAACGCCAATGAAAAAAATAGTGAGGAAAAAACAAATGAATGACTGTTTTATGAATGACCAGCTCAATTAATTTATAAATTTGAATTTGTAATTCTTAACTAAATAGGAGATATTTCAGTCAGTACGAAAAAACGCTAATTTCATATGTAAGAACCCAATATTAAAATTGTTAATCAAATCGATTAATATCAAAATACGATACCAAATATTGGTTAAAATCAATATTATAAAAAGCTGCGGTTGCCAACCCGCCTGTCAAGCGTGTCAACTACGTCGAAATCCCCCCTACAAACTTATAAATTCAAAAAGATTTCCATATTTAGATTTGCATTATTATATTAAAACAGACATTACCTGATTTCCCTTTTCTATCTCGTTTGCTCATTTGTACTTTCGCACGCTTTCAAATCCCGCTGTCTCTTCCGTGTGGTTGCGCAGATACAAGCTTGCAGTAATGACTTTCACGGCAAAGGAAATATGTCTTTGTCATATTTTGCAGCCATCTCAATAGTACAAATATATTTAATTTGAAATGTAAAAACTTTGTTTTGATCGCCTTATTTTACGATTTATTTGAGATTTGTACGAAAATATTTCGACGATATATTAATCAACTACATAGTTAGACGACTCCGTGGCGCAGTGGCTTACCAATGAGTTGTAGCGCAGTAAGCCGCGGATTCAAGTCTCGCAAGGGACAAGTATTTGTCTGGCCTACAAACAATTGTTCCGGGTCCGAATATTTGTCCATGTCCAATATATGTTTGTAAGCTGCCTTCCCAATACAGGAGAAAATTGTAGTGTGGAGATAATGTTTTTAGATTATTGTTACAAGCTTGAGGTTTGTGACAACAAAAACTGCCGATTGTATTACCAAAATGTATAATTTTGGTACCGAACTCCAACTAAAACTTAAAAGAAACTAATAATTAATCACACTGATTCACTTTATTTTGCTCCGAAGATTCGTTTGTCTCGCCAAATTCAATACTGCCCCGATCGCGGCTTGCAGTGGCTTTAAATAGACCTTTTACACCGAAAATTCCATAATATTCCAGTAAATCTGGGCGCCGACCGACCAGACGCAGAAAATTCGAGTGTGGGGCTTCTAGAAAGCTTAATTATTCTGTTTGATACTAGATGGCGCTGTTGGTCGAAAGTTCAAGATTGACATTTTCTAGGAAGCCCTACTCGCTCTGGTCCCCCGCACTAGATGGTGACAGTGCCAGGTACCTGACGTCAACTTAGGCGCGCAACAGTATTGTTAGGAGCTTACGGTTCGTGACAGTAAAAACTGCCGACTGAACTACCAAAATTACAAAAACTACAAAAATATAGAAAAAAAAAACTTTCGCTCATGTTATACTACAATTTTTAAAATATTTTAAATACACACAAGTTTTCACACATAACCCTATCAATATCCATATATTTCGATAATTTTATTTCGAAATTCAATAAAAAAAATTTTGGAAAATCCAAATGATCATGAAAAATGTAGAAAAAACTTTCAATCCACAATAGAAAATATTTATTTTTTTATTTTACTACGTTACTATCATCTAAACGGATACATTAAATCCGTACTATATTACATGCCTTAAGCGAAAAGCGCGTAGGTATGTTTTACTAGCGCCTAAAAATTAAAAACCCGACTTTTTGTCGCATGAAATCGTATCTTAGAATCATGTTGAATATAATAAATGATATAAAAAGCACATTGTCAGAAAGGTGATTTTTGTTCTTATTTTTTTTAATTCGATTAATTGCTTTTTTACATTCAAAAATTTGTTTTAAATAGTCTTTGGTGTAGATTTATCAAGTCCGCATGGAGAGGTCAACACGATAGCTTTTGAAAATACCAATTGTTCAACTCAATCTATTTTTTTAATCTCTTCATTTATCATGTGGAAAGCCATGGAATGAAAAATGGCTCTTTAGTTTGTTTTCTTTAGTTATAATCTTTTTTTCGGCTGAGATATTCTGAAATTTTTGGTGTTTTTGCAACCTTGTAACAAAATATTTTGCTAAATACAGATACACTTTGACTCACTTTGGGCTTGGCCGCCGTCGTGGGTACTGTGCTGTTTGTTTACAGCGACTCGTGATGAAAAATATCGATGGTTGTAGGAATACAAAATGTTCCAAAAACAAAGTTTGATACATGATTGACCAAGTTAAGATGTTATTATTATTTTTATAAACATAGATTTTCATGACAATATATCGTTTTGATGCTTGACTAAAAATACCTAAAAATAAAGAAATATTAACCTCTCAACCCCCTAGCGGTCTCATGAGGTCGCACCCACCCACAGCACTTTAACCCATTAAACTAATATATAGAGACTACTTTTCTATGAAGAAGTTTGGCATTATATAATCAATATAAAATATTCTATCTTCTAGTGCAATAAAAATTGTTATAATATGAATATTTATTTATAATCTACGTTCATTTCGTACGCATTTTTACGTGAATGTTATTGTGTTGAATTTTGGATCTTTCTAGTGTTTTATTAGTGTTTTAGTATAGTGTTTTATTATAAAATTGTAATGAAAGTTTTTGTGTGAATATAATTTATCTTTTTACGTAAATGATTTTGAGTATATATATATATATATATATATATATATATATATATATATATATATATATATATATATATATATATATATATATATATATATATATATTGAAATAATTGTGATTTTCACGCTGCCGACATTCGCTTGGTATATTTTTTTGTTTTCATAATATAATAAAATTTCTTTGTAATTAAGTGAAACCTGACTTTTGTTTAGACTGCAGGATAGAGAATTTTGTATAGATTATATAATGCTAAAGTTCTTCATAGAAAAGTAGTCTAAATATAAATTTTAATGGTTTTAAGTTCTGTGGGTGGACCGCTCGGGATTTGCCAGGCGCATGCGACAGCATGGGATTTTCATGGCGCTTGAAGTTGATTCCTAATCCTATACTCGTAATTCTGTTAAGTTTTTTTCAATTGAAAGTAATAAAAAATGAGTTAAATAACAATTACATAGAGCAATTAAAAATATTTTCTATTGTTAATTGAGAATTTTTTCTACATTTCTTCACGATCGTATGAGTATTATAAGTCGTGCACATTTGGATTTTTCAAACATTTTTCGTTGAAGTTGAACATAAAGTTATCGGAAAATTAGAAGTGATAGTAATAAGGTTATTTGTGAAAACTTGTGTGCATTTAAAATACTTTAAAATACGTATAACATGAGCGCATTCTTTTTAGGTATTTGGAAAGTCATATTTATTTTTCTTATAAGTTTTTGGTAAAAAATAAATGACAAGGGCTTGCCTTTAATAGACCTTGATTTTTATAAACAAACACGATTACTCTTTTGTATAGGAAAGGGTGACAAACGAGCACACAGTCCACCTGATGGTAAGTGGTTGCTGTGACCCCTAGACATCTACATCAATCCTCACTTACGAAGCATAATGCTGATGCATTATCACTCATGAGGACTAAGATGGAATGCCTCTTTTTCAGTAAAAAGGATTTCCCATTCTTTACACTCACCATACGAAACACAGCAGCATTACTAGGTTGCACTAAAAGTGTCGGGAATGGAATATTTCCACTGTTCCTGTCATATTAAAATCTTTTTAATTGAAAACTCCTTGGTTTTGAAAATTGAATACCATTTATTTATTTTAAAAAAAGATTCTCGGTCTTGTCACAAGGTTTTGTCAAACTTGTTTAGTCGTTGAGAAAATGGAATTGATTCGAGAAAATTCAAGAGCGATGATTTATTATGACTTTCGAAGTGGTTTAACACAAAACAGTGTGTTGACCGGATAATTTCTGCATTTGGTGACAAAACCACAATTTACCGCTGGTGTGCTGAATTTCAACGTGGACGTGTCAAGCTCAGTGATGATCCTCGGCAAGGTCGTCCAAAAACTGCAGTCACCCAAGAAAACGTTGATTCTGTGCGTTAGCTGATTGAGGAAGTTCGACATGTGATACACTGCGAAATTCAGGTAACTTTAGACATTGGCATGAGTTAAATACAAATAATGCATGAGTAGGCATGAGTAAAAAACTGGTTTTCCCGATGGATACCGAATTTGCTCTGTGAAGAGCAAAAAGCGGCTCGCGTTACTTGGTGCGTCAGAACTCTCGAGAGATTCCACGCAGGATCCTCAAATGCTGTATGCAACATTGTATCAGGTGACGAATCCTGGATGTATGCGTACGAACCCGAAACAAAAAACCAGTCACGAGTTTGGGTGTTTGAAAATGAGTTAAAGCCAACAAAAATTGTTCGTTCACGAAGTGTTGCAAAAAAAATGGTGGCCACGTTTGTCTCCAAAACCGGCCATGTTACGACTATTCCTCTTGAGGGATAAAGAACGGTCACAGTTCGTTTCTGAACTCCGTAAAGAGAACTGCAACCGCCGCGCCGCATCATCCTCCAGTGCGAGTAGGGTACCGCACACAGAATAAAAGAGTTTTCGGAGCAAGAAAACATAGAATTATTAGACCATCCGCCGTACAGCCCCGACATAAGCCCTAATGATTTCTATACTTTCCCTAAAATAAAGAATAAATTGCGTGGATAGAGATTTTCATCACCTGAAGAAGCTGTGGGCCTGTGCCTACAAAACGGTTATTTTGGAGATCCCAACTTCCGAATGGAATTGTTGCTTCAATGATTGGTTCCATCGTATGGAAAAATGTGTCAAATTTCGCGGAGAATACTTCAAAAAAACTTTTTTAAATAGTAATGTGTCACTTCCTTGATTCCCGAAATTTTCAGGGCCGCCCTCGTAAGCAACTATTTCACGCTGGTATTATGTGAGAGCGTGGTCCTTCCCCGGTCAAGCCGACCCATTTGTGCTCTAGAGGCATCATCTAGGAAGAAAATAGGGGAAAACATTTTTTGAAAAAAAAATGCAGCACGTCTACATTCTTAAGGCATGCATCACTTTTTGTAATAGGAAAGTTGGTGGTTAGGTGGGACTCTGCGCTACTTAAGTACATATTCTTCGTCGTGGTAGATTACACAATTCAGAAATTCTGGATATACTGCGGTTCTTCGTTCTAATCCCAGGCTGTGACGTGGGTCGAGTGGAGGGTTGTTGGACCTACCAGTTGCTCATTAAAATCTGTTAACGTGTCACCGGTTGTTCGTGATTTTATGATGCTTAACATCGTACCACAACAAATGAACATATTTTCTTGTACATTGACGGAATTCGAAAATGTGACATTAAACTATTTATTATTTTTACATTAGTGACCACATTGTTTCATAGACACCATTCCTTCAATAACAATTGTGAATTAGTAAATAAATAAATAAACAATATTTTGTCTTTCTTTTTTTACTTTAAGTAAAAACAAATCCAAATTCGACCCTGACCGGCAATAATATTATTTACAATTGCGTTTTAAATGCTGTTTTACCCTGTGCTTGTCTGTGGAGATAAACCTAGTTAGGAAACATGCAAACCAGGTAATAAAATAATTGAGGATATTTTAAGTATACCGCCGTGGTGGATTCATCGCTGCGCTAAATGCCTCTTAGAAACAAGGAGAAGGTTGTGTCCAGCTGAGGTCGCTTGAAGCGAATTAATTTGAGTCGTTCCCATCGACTTTATTAGGTCATCACTTCATTTAGGGTTGCTTTAGAGTTTGATTTACTAAATAAACATAAATAAAATTATATATATATATATATATATATATATATATATATATATATATATATATATATATATATATATATATATATATATATATATCGTGTGCCTGTCTGTTTGTCTTTCAATCCGGACTAATCTTCGGAATGGCTAAACTGATCGTGATGAAACTTCATGAACACGTAGCGAATATCTAAATAAGTATTATAAAATGTGAAATGTTATTTTCGATACCGGATACGGTAGTATATATGAACCTTTCTAATATTTCAACATCTGTTATTACCATGAAATAAGCGGTATTTGATTACACTTTATTCTATTCTATTCTACGCTATTCTATGCTATTCTATTGTATGCTATGCAATTATATTCTTTTCTATGTTATTCCATTCTATTCAAATTTATTCAATGCGATTTTACTTTATTTTTAAGCTATTGCATAACTTCTATCGCGGGCCTTGAGCGCGGGGACCGAATCCAGAAATTCCGTAACGAAAAAACCTCACGCTCCCCACTCCGACGGGCACGGAGGTGTGGCTTGAAGGCCGTGCATTGTCTAACGTCATATCTTTGCGGTGTTTGTGTGCGTGCAACTAGACATATTGTACGACTCTACGAAGTTCGCACGAATCGAGACGAGCTGCTCCGAAATCGGACGAATACATAAGCAGCTGTTTATGAGAAAGTATATAGGTGTATAGGTATTTATGTACAACAGTGAATAGCTGTACTTGTAAAATTTGTGTATAAAGTGTTTTGAATATGAATGAACAAAGTGCATTTATTATTTATTTATTTAATAAAAGAAAAAAAATTGTTTTCTTATCGGTCACCACGCTCAAAAAGTGTAACTTGAATTAATATCAAAGAAAAAGAAATACTGCATAAATAAAATAAATAAATAATTATAATTGCATAAGTTGATACAAAATGCTATGTAATAGCTTTACCGCGGCAGTCCCCAAGTGCCACACGTCTTTTTTCTGTTCTGTTCTGCTATGTTGTATTCTGTTTTAGTCTATTCTACTCTGTTCTGTTCTATTATGTTCTATTCTGTTTTGTTCCGTTGCTTTTTATTATATTCCATTCCATTCCATGCTATTCTATTCTATTCTACTATATTCTACTCTATTCTACTCCATTCTATTCTATTCAGCTATATCCTATTCTAGTAAAAATTATCCGCAACTAGTCGGTAGTAACACTTGGCAAATCGTGGTCACGAATTCGAATACTATGCATTCATTCTTTCCTTCTTTTTGGTTGTCCTTTTGTCGCCCCATATAATACCTAAGGGTACACCCATTTTCGAAGTGTAGTATGTTGCCAATTCCTGTATACCTTAATAAATCATGGAATGACGTAATATCCGATATTATGCGACCGACCAATGGTGGCATATTAATCGAAAATGAAGAATTCAAATATCGAAGAATGGTTATGGACAACAGGATTACAGGATATTTGTTAAAGACCAAGTGACCAATAAGACCAATAAATAGGTCATTATTAATTTTGTCCAGATAGATTGAAAAATACCCAATATGAGTAGGCAATATAATGCAAACTATTACTATAACCTAATAATAAAATTTTGGCAAAGTAATAAAAAGTTAAGCTTAGATAGCACACAATGTAACAAATAATTAAGTTTAAATTAGTATTAATTTCGTAGCCCAAATTGACTTGTCGTTATAATATTGCCCGGGAAATATAAATAGTTCCCTCATTTTAATTACTTGGTCAACAACATATTCAAATAAAAAATGGGGTTAATTTTGTTTAAATTTCAGGAATATTTTTGAATCTGTTTTTTAATGTTTAGATTCCTTGAGCACAGTAAATAAAATAGAGAATTATACATGAAAGTAAATTAAATCATCTAGGCAATGCCGTGGTAATTCATTTAGGACTACTTTCAAAGTAGCTTTTAAAGAGGTGTTATCACTTCGGTACGCTTCGGACAGTTTTCGTAAACAAATTATCGTCGTGCACTATGTATATATTCTAGTAAGTGATTACAATTTTAGTATAAAAATAGTGGGATTTATTTCAGAAATAAAATATTTAAATCTAATAGAATATACACACATGACAAGAAGAAAAATATAAAATAGAATAGCGATAATGTACCATTCGAGTACGTATTATGAAGTTGAGGTGTTTTTTAATCACTTTTATTACTTCCTATATTATATAACCACTTAGTAGAAATAAAATTATTAAAAACACTTTTATTACTCACTATAATCACTTAGCTAAACGCAAGTCAGTATTCTATTTAAAATACATATATTTCAAATTTTTTTAATATAAATATTTTTATTCGTTATAAGATAACGAATCAAGAAATTTCTTTAAGAAAAGTAAATTGTTGCTATTCATTAATTCATTAATAATTTTAACGAGTTTTATTAGAATCTAAGTTTTATTGAGTAAACATACTTTAAATTTTGTTTAAAATGAATTGTCACACGGTAACACCTGATTATATTAATTGTTGTTTTTTTTTTTGTTGTTGAAATTTTAAACTTGCCTTATTTATTTTTAAATATAACGGTTAATTTATAAATAGAATCCATAAAATTGCAAAAATAAATCAATATACACAGTTTAAACTAAAAGCTTTTGGTTTATTTTTCATCACGAGCCGCTATAAAGAAACAATACAGTAACCTTCTCACGACGCCGGCCGAGCCCGCAGTGAGTCAAAGTGGGTCTGTATTTTGTAAAATATTTTATTACGAGGCTGCCGAAACACTCTCTGCGATTTTTTTTAAGTTGAGCCTAAAAAAATATTATAACTAACAAAACAAAATTAAATAGCCATTAACATTCCATGGCTTCCCACATGATAGATGAAGAGATTAAAAATAGATTAAGTTGAACAATTGATATTTTCAAAAGTTATTGTGTCTACCTTTCAAGCGGACTTGACTTGACACCATAAGCCAATAAAACCACTTTCTTAATGTAAAAATAGCAATGAATCTATTTAATTTTTTTATTATAAGTTCAACAATCGTTTATCTTTCTAACAATGTTCTTTTTATATCATTTATATGTTCTATATTATTGTTAGATACGTTATTTCATGCGATAAAACGTTGGATTCTTGATTTTTATGCGCTAGTAGAACATATCTACGTATTTTGCAATTAAGGCATGCAATATTATAGCAGTTATATGCTGGTACTTTACGTTGGTTTTATACATATGTTTTACAGTCATAATATTCTTTAGCATGGTGTACCCATGCCACGTGCTATATCTAAAGCTTATATCCAAATTGTCTAAAATGTGCCAAATTTTAAATAAAGGAAACCAACAATCAACTGATATCCCTTTTATAAAGTTATTTAGTTACATCACAAAAAAGAATTCGATTTTTTGGTAGAATAATGGTGATAAACAATCACAGATTTCACCTTTTGGTGTATACTATGGGCCATAGACATAATATGTATCTATGCTAGTAAAGTAAGTAATGTAAAGTTACAGCCTATATTATATACGTTCCACTGCTGGGCACAGGCCTCCGCTCATTTCTGAGAGGGTTTTAGGGCAAGGAATTTTCCGCCGCGCTGCCCCAATGCGTGTTGGCGAACTTCACATGTCTTCAAAATATTTTTTTCTTATTTCTCTGACATGCAGGTTTCCTCACGATGTTTTCCTTCACCGCCGAGCACGTGGTAAATCAGCATTTTAATTGCAATTAATAATTTCATTGGTGCCGGCGGGGATCGATCCCGGTTTGCTCGCGTACTGTGAAATTTACGGCGAGCGCTAATCATCTGAGCTACCACGGCTCTTTATCTATCCCAGGTTAACACTTTTTTCTTTCGGGATATCAGACACAATAATAATATAATAGCAATGACCCATATTATGTATTATACGGGACAACGAAACTGTCATTAAAACGAAAATGAGTTGTCGTCCCTGAGGACTAAGTTGTGATGCTTTTTTTCTCTGGTTCTCTACACTACGCATAAGAAACACAGTAAATTGCGTTAAGCTGCTATTTCACCCTAGGAATCTGTGTCCAAACACATAGCTTTACCACGTGAAAAATGCCTCATATCTATTATCCCTCATAACGAATATTAAATATAGATTTCTCGTCTTATTTTAGAATTGTTTCTTATTCTATAAATATCTCGTATCATATAACTAATTACCTATATAAAATTTTGTTTCCAAAAAAGGACACAGGTATAAAAATTCTACGTCTGTACAATGTGATCAACAAGGACGGATATGTTAAATATACCTACGGTAGCAAATGCGGCTCGGGACTCAAGTAAGGAAGGGATATACTCGTATAATTATATCGTTATAAGAACTGTCGCATTTTATTTTAAGCTGGAAACTTGCTTGCTTTTGTTTGCGGGAGGTTTGTTAAAATAATTATGCCACTGCAGCTTATGCTTAAGTTTAATACTGGTCACATTTTAGAAAGTATTACTAATTATATAAGTTTTTTTTTGCTGCAGTTTCCTAGTTAAAACATAATACATGACACTTTCTGAATGTATATGATGAGTCAATGTATGCTATAATATTTAATTTTAACTACTATTTGTGACAAAAAAATAAGGGGGAAAAGTTGTAAAATATGCAGCCAATTCTAAATCAAGAAACTTACGACACGTCGATTGTGTAACTTAGTCGCCATCAATATCCGTCACGACGGCTAGTCTCAACGGAGGTTAACCATCTGAGCAGGACAGGACTATACTGCCCAAATGTATGCGCAAGCACAGGTGCACTCTCTATTCCCCACCTCTGATAGTCCTATGGGACGGCAATCCGACACGATCGCAGAGAGATCAGGTGCATGACCTACGGCTTTACGTGCATACCGCGGCTCGTGCTATCTGCTATCATAGTTAGGCCACTAGACTAATGCAAAACAATCAGTTCACACAATTTATTATATAAATTCTTTTCTCCACGAGAGAGGAAACCTCGTTCGTATTAATCTGCTTGTGCCCTATACTTAATATATGAATAATATATCAAGTTCAGTATATTATACTAAATACATGAATTGACTATAGACTATAACTATGAAAGTGAGGGAATATAGAGTGCACCTGTGCTTGCGCATATAATCGGGCGCTGTAATGACTGGCCACCTTGAACTAAAGTCGTTATGGAGGACATTAGTAACGCTCGTAATATTACTAACAATCCTATTAACTATTCCAAATTATCAGTTAATTAATTAATTAATTAACAGTGGTAGAGCCATGCGGCAGCTTTGCTGTTGCACGTATGGGCCGGCTCAAACCGGGGTGGTACCACGACCTCACAGAATACCGGCGTGAAGTGGAAGTTCTGCTTCCGCGTTTCGTCGGTGAGTGCAGGTGGCCGGAGGCCCAAATCCCCCCCCCCCATCAACATGGTAGCGGAATTAAATAAAGATAGACTACCCCAGGAGGGTACCAGCACCCCTGGAGAATCCCTCGCTGAGCATCCACGACCATGTTTCTCCACTTCTGAGCGTGGGTGCTCAGGCTGCCCCGCGTATTCTGGGGGGGGCGAAATTCCGCTCAAGACTACAACTGCTCGGGGCAAACGGAGCAACAAGACCAAGGCGACCCCTGCCACGCTGTCCGTGAATTTCTGCAATATCAGGGGACTTCACTCTAACCTAAACGCCGTCCACTACCATCTCGAGACGGCGAGGCCGGCTCTGCTCTTTCTGACCGAGACGCAGGTGTCCTCTCCGGCTGATGTTTCGTATCTCTCCTACCCGGGGTACAAACTGGAACACTCCTTTGTGCCTCGGGCTGGAGTTTGCGTTTACGTCAGAGAGGACATCTGTTCTCGACGCCTCGGCAGACTTGAAGGTTCGGACCTGTCCATCCTTTGGCTACGCGTAGACAGCGACGACCATCCGCGCGTCTACGGGTGCCTCTATAGGTCCCACAGCGGTAATGCCGAAACAGACCGACTCTTCGACCACGTCCAAATGGCTGCAGATTCGTTGCTACAGCAGATCCCCTCTGCAGAGATCGTGATCCTCGGCGACTTTAACGCCCATCACGCCGAATGGCTCGGTTCACGTTTAACCGATCATGCGGGGAGATCTGTTCATGATTTTGCCTTGGCATATGGTCTGACACAACTGGTTACTTCGCCTACGCGGATTCCAGATGTGGAGGATCATGCACCTTCCCTGTTGGACCTTCTGCTGACCTCTCACCCGGACGGATATCAGATTTCCGTCGACGCTCCTTTAGGCTCCTCGGACCATTGTCTGGTCCGGAGTGTTGTGCCACTCACGCTGAAATCGCGGTTGCATTCTGCAGGCTGCCGCCGTGTTTGGCACTATAGGTCAGCCGATTGGGATGGGATGCGGTCTTTCTTTGCATCCTACCCTTGGGGGCGGGTTTGCTTCTCGCCGGATGATCCCAACGTTGTTGCGGATTCTGTTACTGATGTGGTACTTCAGGGTATGGAACTTTTTATTCCTTCCTCTGTGGTGCCCATTGGAGGCAAATCTCAGCCATGGTTTGGTCGCTCCTGTAAAATAGCATCATGCTATAAGCAGGAGTGCTACCAAGCCTGGGTTGATGCATCAGCGTCCCGGGATGTAAACACCAGCGCTCTAAAAAAGAAGTATAATTCCGCCTCTAGGTCCTTCAAAAGAGTCATTGCCAAGGCAAAGTCAGAGCACATAGGCAGAATTGGCGAGAGACTAGTTCGCCTTCCTTCTGGAACCCGTGCATTCTGGTCTCTCGCCAAGGCTGTCCAGGGGAATTTCTGTCAGCCATCTCTTCCATCTCTGCACAGGGAGGACGACTCACTGGCCCATACTGCAAAGGAGAAAGCCGATCTTCTAGGCTCCTTCTTTGCGTCTAACTCGACTCTCGATGACGGGGGGAGTACGCCGCCGACCATCCCGCGGTGTGAGTGCTCCATGCCGGAAGTGCAGTTCACACAGCGCTCGGTTCGCAAAGCACTCCTCTCCCTGGACATCCACAAGTCGAGTGGGCCTGACGGAATCCCCCCAATTGTGCTGAGGACGTGTGCTCCAGAGTTGGCACCGGTTTTAACGCGTCTTTTCCGGTACTCCTACTCCCTAGGCGTAGTCCCAAAATCATGGAAGACTGCTTTCGTCCACCCGATCCCTAAAAAAGGCGACCGCTCAGACCCGTCCAACTACCGGCCAATCGCCATCACCTCCTTGTTCTCCAAAACAATGGAGTCCATTGTAAACTGCCAGCTCATGAGGTACCTTGAGGATCACCAGCTGATTAGTGACCGCCAATACGGTTTTCGCCGTGGTCGGTCAGCTGGTGATCTTCTGGTCTACCTCACTCACAGATGGGCGGAGGCAGTAGAGTTCAAGGGGGAGGCATTGGCCGTTAGTTTGGACATTGCGAAGGCCTTCGATCGGGTTTGGCACAAAGCGCTTCTTTCGAAGCTCCCTTCCTATGGGCTTCCCGAGAAATTGTGCGATTGGATCACCAGCTTTCTTGCAGATCGGAGCATCAAGGTCGTTGTAGACGGTGCAAGCTCCGATTGCAAGCCTATTAATGCTGGTGTTCCACAGGGCTGCGTGCTATCGCCAACGCTGTTTCTTCTGCATATCAATGATATGTTGCATACCCGTAACATTCATTGCTATGCAGATGACAGCACTGGTGATGCTCTTTACACCGGCCGAGCCAATATTTCTCGGGAAAACGTCTCCGAGTGCCGGGACAAACTTGTGTCTGAAGTCGAGTCTTTGCTGAACAGAGTCTCGGATTGGGGACGACTAAATCTAGTCCAGTTTAACCCCCAGAAGACACAAGTTTGCGCGTTAACCGCTAAAAAGAACCCCTTTGTCGTATCCCCTCAGTTTCAAGGCACTCCCCTTGTTGCCTCAGCCAGTATCGGAATCCTCGGCGTCGACATATCGAGTGACGTGCAGTTTCGTGGTCACTTGGAAGGGAAGGCCAAATTGGCCTCTAAAAAGCTTGGCGTGCTCAGCAGAGCGGGGCAGTATTTCATGCCGGCACACCGCCTGCAACTTTACAAGGCGCAGGTTCGACCGCACATGGAATACTGTTCCCATCTCTGGGCTGGGGCTCCCCAGTACCAGCTCCTTCCACTTGACCGCATCCAGCGCAGAGCGGCTCGAATCGTCGACGACCGAGTGCTTTCCGATCGGCTCGATTCACTGGCGTTGCGAAGAGATGTTGCATCTCTTTGCGTATTTTATCGCATCTATCACGGGGAGTGCTCGGAGGAATTGTTCGGATTAATCCCAGCCGCCAAATTTCGTGAACGCACGACACGGCAAACGTCCCGATACCATCCACACCATCTGGATGCTTGGCGGTCCACCACTGTACGTTTCACAAGGAGCTTTCTTCCACGTACAACCTCTCTGTGGAATAGTTTATCACCGGCGATTTTTCCGGACCGATACGACCTGGGGACCTTCAAGAAAAGAGCTTACTCCTTTCTAAAGGGCCGGCAACGCACCCGCAATTCTCCTGGTGTTGCGGTTGATCATGGGCGGCGGTAGTCACTTAACATCAGGTGAGCCGCATGCTCGTTTGCCCCCTCTTCTATAAAAAAAAAAAAAAAAAAAAATCTTAAAATTCTTATGTTATGAGTGGCTCACGACAGTAATCATACGGAATAGAACTCAGGATTTTGCGGGTTTGCAGTCCAATTGTTTTTCGACAATTTAAAATTTTATAACATATTTCCCATACCATAACACTGCTTGTAACGGTGTTTTTCCGCTCAAATACCTGATGTATAATATATACGTTACATTGAATTTGTGTGATAAATTGTAATCGTTATAATAATGCATAAGATAAATTCTAGGATCAGTTGGCTTAACTCCAAGTTACATTAAATATTTAAGGGAAAGTAGGTCACTGCTACAGGAAAAGATTGGAGGCAAACGTTAATGACGAGAAGTCGTTGCAAATAGAAGCGAAAACTGCCTGAAATTTTATAATACATTATAAATTAAGGTTGAATACTAGTCCCACCGTTAGCCGTCGCTAGTTGGTTCCTTAAAAACATTGACTGCACGTCTGTTTAGGGACATTTTTTAACTATTTCTCGCTATGTACCTTTTATTGCATTCCAGTTCCAGAAGGTAATGTACAGCTAGTATATATACCGGATGCGATATATTGCATCATACTTGTAAACAGGCTGCGTTCATTTTATAAAATTAAATTAATAAACGAACTAACTACTTCTCTACTTATATGATGTCTCATAGGGAGGATATTTACTGTAGTTGCAAACTTGGCTGACAGGTCTGCCATCGCTGATTATTTAAAATTATTGAGTGGTTGCTTAAGTATTTTTTTTTTGTATTTTTATATTTATAGTGGAAATAAATTAAAGATAATCAGAATAAGACATTTAACATATACTACACGGATTGCCTCATGCCTCAGAGATGATATGTTATATATATCAGCCACCGTTGCCACCCTTGGTAGGCGGTTTGGCAACCGTGGTTTTTTTAATGATTGGGTTCTTGTCAGGAAAATGCTGCTACCAATATTCTGTTTTAATTTTTCTTCAGTCACTTGTTACGACATTCACGGGATGATATGGGCTTGTAGATTCTAAAACGATACCACTTTGTAGCAAATATTATGCCAACGTTATGAAATGTTTAATTAATATAAAAGAAAATATTCTCTTTTATTTTAACAATGATTTATACTAAAGTACAATAACCACTTACAATAAACTCTTGAAGATTTTCCACAGTACAAAGCTCGACTCGGAAATGTTATTCCGGAATAGGTTTAGTGAAAACTTCACCTCTACTTTGTTATTGATACCCGCGTTGTTAGCTTACGTTTTATATCAAAGAAATTTGCTTTTCCGTGGCGAAGCAATACTGTTTTTAATTTATTTTATATTTTCCGTAAACTACAGAAATGTGTGATAATCTTAATTGAAAGACTGATAGGTTTGAGAGCTTATGGGTTGCCATTACCTTTTAAAGGTAAATGTGACGCTCTTATATATCATGATGTATAGGACTACAAGTCTACAGACTTGATCTAATTTATTATTATCTTCTTTATTTATATGCAAAAATAACCTGAATAATATAAACCAACTATAATAACCCTATGGTTAGTCGTAGTCCGCACTTGAATTGTTGTAATTTTTTTCTTACACAGGAATTTACGCCTATATAGTTAACTCACCAATAACGTAAATAAGAAGGATTATCCTATATCCCGTAGTAAAAAGGATATCCCAAACGTGGTAGAACCACGTTGTAGCTGTATTGTGGTTGCAGTAGTTGTGTCAGGATTATTATTTTTCTGGCCAGGAGTCCGTCCGTGTAGGAACCACATTCTTACCTATTTCTGGCACTAAATAACTCTGCTATGTTCCAGTCGGAAGGGTATAGAGGACCATTATAATTACAGGATGTGAGGCAGTCCATCTTAGTCGCATCTGTAACTTTCGCTGTCTAAAGTTGGCTGCAGATCTCCATAGAATGCAGTAGCCTTTTATCATCGAGTACACAGTAAATCTTTTCTTACTTTCGTTTTATAAAAAGCACGAAAGAGTCGGCTCGAACGGGGGAAGGACTATACACATACAGAACACTAGCCTGTACGCCAAGCCATGCTCACTTTCGATCGCGCAATACCAACCTTACGCCCGCCAAGTAGTGATCGAATTAGATCAGAATTATGTAAACATGTCTACCTATGAAAAAACTATTTTTTCGTTTTAAACAAAACCAAAGACACTATGCAATAGATATTAGTATCAAAGACAAAGATATGCTCTTTTATTTTAAACCATAACCTGGCAATGTTTCTTAGAAAAAAAAAAAAAGAAATCACTCTGAACTTCCGGCGTTCCACGTGTCACTTTGATGAAGTTGCTCTGTCTTTTTTATAGAATTTTATATTTGTGTCTGGACTAAAAACGAAAGTATTATACTTTTTACATTTCTTGTAATATAGTCAACACGTAGATATATAATTTGTGGTATAAAAAGTGAAAAGTAAATTGCCAAAAGTACTTCAAATTCCGAAAGGCCTGTTTTGGCGGGCGGGTTATAAATGTGTTATTTTTCAAATTCTCATTTATTTTTAGTGTAAAATGTAAGTAAAAATAGTTTTCCTACATATTTTGAAATAACATGACGTTGTATTTATTTCAAATTCACACGAACATATTTTAGAAATATTGTTCGAAATGTCACAGATAAAATATTATTTTATTTTTTTTTTTTAATTTTTTAATATTTTAATATTTTGGTATGAGTAACGAATGGAAACACATAAAACATAAAATATACATATTTCCAAACAATTTCATATAAATTTCTCCAAAAACAAAGGTGTAGAATTCAAATTAGTAGTAATTTTGTCACTAAAATTGAAGTTTATACTACTATTATGCTATACAGTGTAATTTATATACTTTATTACAATTTCTAGCAACCAAAAATAATTTTATTCGATAGTTTATACATTCAACAAGACTTCCTGTAAGTTTTATCCACAAATATTGTCTCAAAGTGAAAATATAGCAAAATTTGCAATATTGCAAAAAATTTCCTAACCTAGAAATTTTCCCGCCAAAAAGGTCCCGAGTGAACGGGAGTGTAAACATGTCGCGCGCTGTCAGAGCGTAGAAGCTAGAAGAAAAATAGCAGCTTCATGCTGCTGTGTTTCGTTTGGTATATGTAGTGAACCGGAAATCCTTTTTATTGTTAACGCGGCATTTCAGCTTAAACCTAAGTGGCGACAACGCTATGCATTTTGATTTTTAATCAAAAATAGATGCTATGTAGATGTTTCGTTATATAGATATCACTACAAATAGATGAACTCTGTGTTCATTTGTCACTCACATTTAGATAAAAAATGTGTTTTTAGTAGGTCACTAACTCAATTTGATTCGTTTTCGGGTCTCAACTCAAATTGATTCCTGCTTGTCTATTTCATAACAAAATATACATATCTGTCATGGTCTAATATTATATAACAATGCTATTAAATTTAAATATTACAGAATTTACAGTTAAACCTTTTCAATTACGTACCTTGATACAGTAAAACTGCATCTTTCTTTATGTTCCAAAATTGAAATTAAAGTTTAAATTTCATATGCAATATTTTTGAAGTTCCTACTCTCCTGGGATTAAAACTTTCGCGTTACACTGAGTTGCGAAAACAATGTTACAAATACTTTTGCGGTTCTCGAAATGAAAATTCTCTTGCAACTTATATTAAAGTCCATATTGTAACGCGATCATGATATTAAACTCTTATTATTTGCTGACTTCATAACCGGAAGTTCTCAGTTATAATTTTTTTTAAATAAAACTAGCTATTAACATAACGACACCTCGGGGCTCAAAGGGCGTATAGCACATTTTGGTCAAATAGAGTTAGTTACACCATTTTATTCAGTTTTTCATTCTCTATCGAACTACATATTCAAAGTAGCGAAATTCTCGAAAAAATGTTCTTTACTACCCCAAATTTCGGGGCTTTTCGTGCAAATTTAACGTAAATTATGGCTGTAAATCACAAATTATTCAAGATTACCTATCGTTAAGGTTGTATAAATTGAGTATACTTAAAGGTTAAGGATCTAAAGCACATAATGTTTAAAAATTGTTCTTTACAACCTTACTAGATTTCAAACGAAAACCATATTGTCCTTTACTACCTAACTACATCTTTACAGAAACTAGAATTGTGCTTTAATACCTAGCAAATATGAAGATTTGTCTTATACGCCTTCTATCTAGAAACTAAATTGACCTTTACCACTAGTAACAGTAAACAGATAATAGAATAAATACAACGCAACCAAAATTATTATTCTTTCTCACTTATACAATTTCCGAAAAGGACGAATCCAGACGACCGATGGCCTAGACACTAGCGCTAGACAGAGACAGAGCTATGTGGAAAGTTCTTTGATTGTCTTCATCGCGAGTTTATCTGTTCCCGCCGGCGCCCCTGTGCTTACCGACTCCACTACTCCTGAGTCCTGATATACGACACGTTTAGTTGTAAACAAAACAGCGAAGTGTTAACGGCGTTTTGTCTTAGGTTGTTTTAAAATTAATTGAATGTTAAAGAAGATAATTAAGTTACGTTAATCGCGATGGAAAATTGTAACGAAGAGAATAGCCTAAATTCGTTGATGAAGCGTCGAAATCAACTAGCTGCATTGGCTAATTATCATCGAAAAATGTTAAGGTAACTGCGTATTTTTGTACTGTCCTCGGAGTACTGTGCTATACGACCCTCTATAAATTTCCTCTAGTCTCAGTAGTTCAGTCGTTTTGTCGGGTTCGGTCATACTAATTGTTTTACATACTGTTCTTTTTATATTTTTAAATCTCTTTTGTATTTTGGTATAATACCAAAATACAAAAGAGATTTAAAAATAAGCTGACAAAATTAAACGTTTACCAAGTGGCATAAGTGTTTACTTTCCAGCATTTTTGCTACAAAATACCGGTCCCGAACAACCGAGCTATACCACCTACCCAACTTTCTCATGCAAAGTAGAGTGCGACTCTCTAACTTATGGTTTTGGCAATAAAGGTTAAATTTAAGTGACTTTTGTTTTGGCGCGCTTATTAGAATAGTTTTTCGACTTTCTGTAACACATAATTGCATAGTGTAGGTGTTGTCTGTGTAAGTACTGTGCTATACGACCCACTAAAAATATTTTATTTTGCCTTTACCACCTACATATAATAATTCTGATATAAGTATTCGATACATTCATAGGTCTTTCTTTCGTCTTTACATTGTATTATACCTTGTATAGATTCCTAGTGAATTCTCTTTCAGGGCGAGAAATTCCTGAGAACTCTGGCAAAAAATGTTTTCTTGACTAATCACTATACTGCGGAGATGCTCCAGAAAGGTCCTGTAGAAATTACGGCGATTCTTTCACTCATCATTGCATCCAACTTTTACTACGTGATGAACTCTGAATTGGCTAGAAACATAATTATCAGTTGTTCCATACTAATCTTCAATACCTACTGAAACAAAATAAATAGGACAGATGATTTTTTTTTGGTATTTCAGGGTTCGTCCCATAATAAAATAATATGTATGTATTGAGTAAAACCACTCCCTGAATTTCTACAGGACCTTTCGGTAGCACCCAGAACCTCTGTGGAGTAAACGCATGTTGTTTTTAAAATATTTTCCTTTTATTGACTAATTTTAGCTTCTATGTAATTTATTTCTAATTTATGTTATTTATTGAAAGTACTCGTTTTATTTTTAGAACATGCACGCATGTACCAATTCCTGAAGTAAAACCGTTTCATCCCACAATGACTGAAAACGTTACCAGTTTTCCTGATGAAGTAGGAGGTTCTCTAGTTGAGAGCCGAAAAAGTAACGACACCGATGTAATAGAAGACAGCGAAGATGAAAACATTAGTCAAAGGGGGAATATACGTCGTTTGGTCATATCAAACTCAAGTGGCGAAGATAACATAGCTACTTCGACGATTACCTTTCCTCGCTCACATACTTATTTTGGAAATGAGCATCAAACTAGTCCACTAAAAACAGATAACGGTATTAGTAACCCAAACAAAAAGATCCACATACTATCAGATGTTGTTATAAAAGATTCGAGAAATGCTGAAGTATCAACCATTTCTGAAACCCGTAAGTACAACACGGTCGCTACCACTGACGTGGCCGCATCTTGTACAGCAGCTGCACCATCTGATGCCGAAGAAATTTGTAAAGAAAATAGGGATGTTACTACTTACGGACCTCTTCAGCAGTCTCCAAGCTCACCAGCAGCAGAACCATTTGGTGCCAAAGATTCTGTTTCTGGAATCTGTAAAGAAAACTTGGATGCTACTACTTACGGATCTCTTCAGCAGTCTCTAAACTCACAAGCAGCAGAACCATTTGATTCCAAAGCTTCTGTTTCTGGAATCTGTACAGAAAACAGGGATGCTACTACTTACGGATCTCTTCAACAGTCTCCAAACTTACCAGTGGCAGAACCATTTGGTACGGAAGCTTCTGTTTCTGGAATCTGTAAAGAAAACTCAGATGCTTTTACTTACGGATATCAACTACAGTCTTCATACAAACAAGCACAAGTACCATCTGATGCTAAAAGAGCTATCGAGTTTAAAACCGGCAAACAAAACTCAAATTCTGGTTTCAAAAATATTAGTCTATTTGAAGATCATACGGCTGAAACTACAATGGATGTTATTATCTGCACTGAAATTCACAGAACTACTTTAGATGGAGCGCTTAATCATGCTGAAATCGATAAAAGGACAAAATCAGGAAAAAGAAAGAGGAACAAAACAGTGAAGAAATCTTTTATAGACTTTTTGTCCGACGAAGAAAAACTAGACTTCTCGTCGGGTAGTTCTGACAATTGGTCATGCAAGGAATCAGACTCAAGTAGTGGTGAAGAATACGTTACCAATAAGATGAAGAAGAAGAGAGTTAAGAAACGTGCCTGTGTAATATTTGGGAAAAATGAACAAATAAGAAAAAAAGAGAAGTCAATTAATAAACGTAAAACTACTAAGACCTTAAAAGATGCAGGAAAAAATTATGAAAACAAGAGTGGAAAACTTGTTCCGGAAAAAAAATGAAACCTAATCCATGTATTCCTGGCAAGTGTGCCAGAGGGTGTTTTAACATCTCTGAAGAAAGGCGTACTTCCTTGCATCAATATTTCTGGAATTTAGACACGCAACGTAGACGGGATTGGATAGTACGTTGTTCTCAATTAGTTCCCATAAAAAGGAGAAAAAAGGAAAGTTCATCGAATCGAAGAAACGCAACGTACGAGTATTTAATTAACCATGGAGAAGGCTACAAACAAGTGTGTCAGAAGTTTTTGCTCGATACCTTAGACATTAATCAAAAGTATATGTCGTACACCATATCACATGCTACAGAAGGTATGGCCCAAAAAGATAACAGAACACCAAATGCTCCACCAAAATATACAGAAGCAGCAAAAGGTTACGTGAGGAGCTTCATTGAAAAACTTCCTGCAGTGCCGTCGCACTATAACCGAAAAAGGACTAACAGAACGTATCTACCACAAGAACTGAAGAACGTAACAAACTTATATCGTATTTATTTAAAAGATTGCAATGAAACCGGCCAAGAAAATGTTAGTGAGACTGTATTCAGAAGTATTTTTAGGGAATACAATATCAGCTTCCATATCCCAAAAAAAGATAAATGCATAACATGTATCAACGCTGAAAACAACAAAGAAACCATGACTGATATTGATAAAGAGTCGATGAATGCACATATTGAAGAAAAAAATGCTACAAAACTGAGATTCAAGATCCATCAAAATCTAAGGACATTAAATAATGAAACAATAGTTTCTAGTTTTGACTTACAGAAAGTTTTAAACACACCGCATGGGGAAAGTATGCTGCTATATTATTCTCGTAAATATGCAGTTTACAACTTAACATTTTATGAAAGTGGTACACAGGACGTTTATTGTTACACATGGGGAGAGTGTGATGGCAAACGTGGGAGCAATGAAATAGCTACTTGCCTGTTGAAGTATCTAGATGTGATGGACAGAAAAGGCACAAAGCACCTAATACTGTACTGCGACTCATGTAGCGGCCAAAATAAAAACAAAATAGTGCTGGCTGCTGTGAATAATTTTATCAGGACGGCCACTAATTTGGAAGTCATACAACTTAATTACCTGCTGCCAGGGCACACTTATATGCCTGTCGATGCAGTGCATGCAGTGATAGAAAGAGAGGTTAAAAATCTAATAGTTTATGCTCCTTCGCAATGGGCGACCTACTTTGAATCCGCCCGCAAAAGACCACGGCCATACAAAGTTCACTCACTGGATCACACAGATTATCTTAACTTAGATGACTTGGCTGCAAAGACATTCAAATCAGCAACATTAAAAAAACTAAAATGCAAACAAGTAAGAATCGCCACATTTAAAAAGAAACATCCAAACCAAATGTTTGTTAAATACTCGATGAAACAAGAATCAGTCTCTCATACAGTAATATTGTGTGAAAACATATCAAGGAAGGGAAAGGAAAGAAAAGGGAAAGGACAGTTAAAAGGGAAAAAAGACAAGCAAATAAAAATTAATGAGGAAGCAAGTAGGGCGGGTGGAGTTTTGTACGATTCCAAATTAAAAATAAGTAGTATGAAATACCGAGACCTAATACGTCTTTGTGATACCGGAGCCATTCCAAAAAGATTTCACGAATAATATCATAAACTTCCGCACGACTCAAACGTGCGTGAGACTTTAAATGAAACCGACGATGAAGAAGAAGACGATGAAAAGGAAGATTGAGTATCATTGAGTAAAATTTTTGGTAAAATCTATTGTTTCACTTCTGAATAATAAATATAGTAATTTTCTATTACTGTTTTATTTTATAAGTATTGGACAATATAAAGTTACAATTTCAAATCAATAAAGTAATACTACATAATACGAAGATCACTCACTACATAATTTATACCAAGTAAATAAAGTTGCATACTGAAATGCAGCAATCTATACAGACACGCATACATTCACACATTAGTCTTGGCCACTACGTGTGCAAACGACAACACTCAGATTTAAATATTCACACATAAACGGGACTCAGTTTTGTCTTAGTTTTCATCATGCGTACAGCAAAGGAGTGTAATATTAAGTTGCTTTTTTTTCTGGACATCATTGTATTGTTGTTGCAGCCTGATCATGATCGCGTTATGGCAGAGATTGCTTTTGGATTCCTTGGTAGAAAATGGTGTGTATTTCCCTTTTCGCGAGATTTTATAGGGTGTATTAAGTCAAACCCGTTCCAGCAGTCCAGGGTAATCCGGACCACCTCCCACGATTTTATATAATAACAAATGATCTAATACAAGCCTCCTATTTTTTAAGTTTTTCATTTTGAATTTAGAAAGTCTATCGAGGCACGAAGGGCACTGCTTAGAACTTAGATAGACCGGCTTTAAATGAGACATGCGATAAAATATTTTCTGCACACATTCAAGTCGCTTAACATACACTTCGTAGTGTGGTGACCAAACTGGGCACTCCAAAAACTTCAAAATCGAACGAATATATGCGTCACATAATAAAATTTTATAGCTAATTTTAGGTCCTAACAATTACGAATTACGAATCCTTGCATTTTGAAGGCCCTGCATGATATGTCTTCAATATTTTTGTCAAAAGGAAGTTTTTTTTTAAATCGAAATAATGCCTACGTCACGGATAGAATCTACCACTTTAAGTTGTTTTCCATTAATGTGGTACAAAGGCGATGCTTGCAACCTGTGCCGTAAAAATCTAATAAAATTACATTTATCAACTTTTAGTTTTATTCGATTTTGTTCAAACAAGATTGTCAGATTATCAACATCCTCTTGAAAAAGCACATCTGCAAAAAGATAGACCTTTGAGTACTTTAAAACCGCAACTATATCATTTATGAACATTTTAAATAAGGTAGGGCCAATATGAGAGCCTTGGGGTAAGCCTGAAAGAATCGGCAGTGCATCAGAACTAAAAACTTCCACGACTACACTTGCAACTCGGCCTGACAAATAGGAAGAAAACCACTGAAGCAATCCATCCTCGAAGCCATACTCTGCCTGTTTTGACAGCAGAATACTATGGTCCACTCTGTCAAAAGCCTTGCTAATGTCAGTGTAAATAGTGTCAATTTGATTGTTTTTGTCTACAGACCGACTAATATCCAAAACGAATTCAGCAAGGTTCGAACGATTTCTTACAAACGCAAACTACCGAGCCGTTATAAAATGTCTAATGTGCTAAGATAAAATAGGATAATGAAGTTATTTGAATACTTTAGCAATGATTGGTAGCAGTGAAATTGGTCTGTAGTTTTTTATTAGTTTGTCATCACCAAACTTAAATACTGGCACAATGAGGGCTCTCTTCCAAACTGTAGGAAATTCCCCCCGACGCAATGACTCATTAAACATTAATGAAAACGGATACGACAAACACACAGAACCGCGAATTAGTAATACCGGAAGTATCCCATAAAAACTAGTACCCTTCGCGGGATCAAGTTTCTTTAAGGCAAGTTCGATTTCTCGCGGTGAAAATAAAATATTCCAAATACAGTAAGTGCTAGTTATCACTGGTGGGAGTCAAATTATATATTTAAAACATAAAAGACTTTTAAAATTGATATGGTCCTATAAAATGTTGTTAGGTTAGCTAATTACGTAATAACTTAAAACAGAAGGACCCTTAAGTAGGAACTGAATAAATTAAGCGACTTGGTATTACATGGATCTCACAACTTTTCACGGTAGAAGAACTGAGTTGCGAGACTTGGTTTTTTTACAAGTTATGTTTTTAATAGTATATCATTTCTTTTTGTATATAAGTTGGTCCTAGTTTTTTACCTTTCCGGTACCTTCTACTTCTTGAGTACCTACAACGTACCTATGTACACCTGTAATACATATACAAGTACACGGATTCATTCACTGCAAATGTAACTTTGTAATTCTATATATTTATATGGGATTACAAAGTTATTTATGCAGTTAGTGTATCTAAAATACTGGACAGAAATTAACAAATATTTTAGTTTTTCCTTTATTTATACACCAAACACTAATTGTATTCTAAATTTTAAGCTTCTATGTCTACTAAAAGTGCCTTAGGGTTTTGATGATCGTTCAGTCAGTGAGTGACAAAATTAAGAAACTTTGACTGGTTACAATTCTTAAACTAATTGTTCAAATTGAATGAAATTTGAAATATACCATGTATATGCAATGTTTACTCGGTTACTGAAAATTCAGGCTTCTAGTTTTATTGAACACGAAGTTTTGAATAAAACTATTATTTACGGATTTTATCGCGTTTAATTACTTTTAATTTATTTTTATTATTATCCCGACGTTTCGGGTGCTTTACAGCGCCCATGGTCACGGGGGGGACTGAGATGTTTGACGTCCCAATGTCATGGTTAGTCCGGCTACCTTCAGTTTTTTAATATTAATTTTTGGTCCGATTTACGCAAAACGAGCTTATAGTATCATGAAGTCTTGCAGCTCGTTTTGCGTAAATCGGACCAAAAATTAATATTAAAAAAACTGAAGGTAGCCGGACTAACTATGACATTGGGACGTCAAACATCTCAGTCCCCCCCGTGACCATGGGCGCTGTAAAGCACCCGAAACGTCGGGATAATAATAAAAATAAATTAAAAGTAATTAAACGCGATAAAATCCGTAAATAATAGTTTTATTCAATGTGTAGTGTTCGCGTAAATTTAAGAAATCATTATGTGAACACGAAGTTATAAGGGGTCGAAAATGGCCTGAATTGCTTCGAGAAAAGATGGTACGGCCGTGCCGCTTTTTTGCTCGACATGGCGGGGGCACTGCCGTGCTCCCAGATATAGTATTTATAATTACTAAGATAATATTCGCTATTTATTCTCTCGAACTACAATGTAAACATGCTTTTGTATGTTTTATAAATAATTGTCAGTTGTTATTTCTATTCCAGTGTAATGCCAATTTGACGTTTGACAACTTAAGGGTAATATTTCGAATTTCGGTAACCTGTCACGTAGTGTTATATTTTATAGTCTATACACGTTGTGTACCGATTAACTCTATGAAATAATTTTGTCTGTATTTTTATTTCATTTCTAGCTGTTGTAATACTCAATTCGATACTTATGTGTTTAACGTACATATGATTCGTGTTTTACATTATCTTTTAAATTCAATTTTCTTATTATTTGATAAGTTAGTCATTTCAGGTGCGTATGTTAGCTGGCGGGTGGTGCAGAGGTGACAGTACGCCTTGGTTTACAACCTAAGTTAGGTACGTTTTAATATTAATTTAATTGGTTTTATATATTTTATATCATATACTATATATATAAAAATCTATATTTATTTTTATGAACGCCGATGATGATTCTTTTTTTCTGCTAACTAAACTGCTACATCTATTGACGATAGTTTTTGTTCCATAACTGATACGCTGGGTGATTTTCTACGTCATACATTTGACCAGTCAAGCTCTTCGCTAAATGTGTGTCATATCAACGCACAAAGTGTACCCAGCCACTACAGCGATCTCATTGAAGCCTTTACTAACGTGACCGTTCATGCCATCTTGATTTCAGAGAGCTGGTTGAAGCCCCATCTTCTTTTAACCACTTACCCCCTCTCTGGTTTCACTTTGATACGTAACGATCGGGTTGATACGAGAGGATGTGGTGTTGCTATATACCTCCGCAGTGACTTATCTTATAAACTTCTAGCTTCCTCCTCGACCTCTTACTCCGCATCTGCTGAATTTCTTATTCTTGAAGTATGTGTGAAGGGAGCTAAAACCATTCCTGGTGTTGCAAATTGTCCCCTCTCTGTTGATTACTTCCCCAGTCTCGAAACGACTCTAGAATCTTTAGGGTCAGAATACTCACATCACATCATCATGGGTGATTTCAATACAAACCTCCTGGCTTCGCACTCATCCCGTTCCTATAAGTTCCTTCAAATAATCGCGTCGTTTGGCCTTCATGTTCTACCTCTACTAGCCACTCACCGAAATGCGGACGGGGAGGACACGTGGCTCGATTTAATGCTCACCTCAAACCCCACCCTTGTCTCTACTCATGGTCAACATTATGCGTCTGGTTTCTCCCATCATGATCTCATTTTCCTTTCCTATATCCTGAAACCTCCTAAACCCTCACCTAAAATCCTGCACTCGCGTTGTTTTGGCCGTATGGATGTATAGAAGTTGTGTCAGGATGCTTCTAAAATTAACTGGGACCCAGTGACCGCCACTCCCATGGTAGACAAAGAGGTTAGCGCATTTAATAACATATTAATTAATCTATATAATATGCATGCTCGTATTTGAAAAGTAAAGCTAAAGCGGCTGCCAGCACCTTGGATGAAAACAGATATCTGCGTTGTGAAGAGGTGTAGAGACCGAGCCTTTCAGAAATATAGAAAAATGCGGTGTGAGGAAAATTGGTCCATTTTTAAAACTGCAAAAAATCGGTGTAACCAGATGATACGCAACGCGAAACGCCGATATATTTTTAACAACATAATATCCTCTTCCCCCGCAGATATCTGAAAGTTCCTTGGAACCATGGGTATTGATAAGAAGTCCCATTCTGGGTTTCAGAGAACAATTGGTTTGGATGATATCAATCAACACTTCTCTTCACAAACACGTCTGGATCACCAAACCAAGTGTCAAACTGTTAATCAGTTAATGAGTTTACCTCGTCCTAATATCGCTCCTTTCCGCTTCTCTGCAATAGCGGTGAATGAGATCAGGAAGGTTATACTCTCCATTAAGTCTAATGCTATTGGTTGTGACGATCTCAGTCGCCGTATGATCTTATATGATATTATAGACCATCTCCTCCCTGCTATTTCCCATATAATTAACTTCTCTCTGGATTCTGGAGAATTTCCGTCGCTGTGGCGTAAAGCTTACATTATACCTCTGCCAAAAATTTCTAATCCTTCTTACCTAATCACTTCCAACCTATATCCATTCTTCCCTTTTCATCAAAGGTGCTAGAGGCTTGTGTACACAAACAGCTATCACATTTTATCTTCTCGAATAACCGGTTAAGCTCAGTACAGTCTGGTTTTAGGCCAGGTGTGGTTGTAGGTCAGCAGGCATGGAGGAAACTAAAGTCACAGTCATGATTTTGGTTGATGATCAAGTGTCTACTTAGCGCTCTCAACTTCACTAGTTACCCATTCGTCAGCGCCGTAGTCTACGTGCACTCACTACTCTTTACTCTATCTTAATGTCTCCTAATCCTCCATCTTATTTAACTCCTCATTTTCAATATCTTAGCTCCAACCATGATAGAGTTCTCCGTTCTAGTAATAAGCTTTTGCTTCAGTGCACCCTTTTAGTACTAACTTTGTACAATCATCGTTCTTTGTTCAAACTGCTCTTCTTTGGAACCCTCTTCCTTCCGAAATCAGGAGTGCCAAAAACTGGATTTTGTTCAAATCTAAAGTGCTAGAACTGCTCGTCAATAAAATGGCATAATCAAAAATGGCAGAACCAAAGCGAAAATTATCATCAAAATCTGTGGCGCGCTAAAGAATTATTTACATCCATATATAAATTGAAGAATTTGATGATTTTCTCGTACACCCCATTAATCTATCATAATTCTAACAAGAAAAAATATCATTGAATCGGACAACATGGTAAAGAATGATCGGTGAACTATGAAATTGAGAATCTTCCTTTTATTGAAGTCATTTAAAAAGGAAATATTGCAAACCTTTCAAAAATAACTGATTTTAAAATATATGATATAATAGTGAAAGAAGCCTTACGCTGTAACATAATATATGTTCTACGTTTGAAATTGAAGGATAGACACTTTAAATTTTAATTAACATTTAATAATAATTATTTCCTCCAGACGAAATTTCAGACACGGTGGCCAGTCTCAACGGTGGCTAGCTATCTGCGCTGGATACGATGTTAACACCCGAGTGTAAGACGCAACCACAAGTGGACTCTCTATTCCTTCACTTTTATATGCATTCTCAATTCCTCCACTGTCGTAGACGCCTGATCTAACCTCACCCATGATAGGGAAAATTTACCAAACATTCCGCATATCCGATGCTGCTTCCAATCACCGGTCTGATTATTTTGTATTATTGTAAACAAAAGATTTATACCACTATTTATCAGAAGCCATATCTTATTGCCATATCTCTTATTAAATTTTTACGACATGGAGAGGATGAAAAGAATCTACTCTTACGCCGCAAGTACACAGCGTATAAACAACGACAAAAGTAGGTGGATTGAAAAGTACTCGGCCTAACACAGATCCATTCAATTCTAAAAATCAAATCTACCCACATTATTTAGTTCAGTTCATACTAGTTCATTGTGTGAAGTTCGAAACGTGTGCGATAATTAGTTGTGATTTTATAAATTCATTAACAAAGTAATCCGACATAATTTCCGCGAATGGAGCAAATCGAGCAGCGTGCCGTCATTAAGTACCTCCATAAGAAGGGGCTATCATCAAAAGCCATCCTTGATGACATGGTCAGTACATTAGGCGATTGTGCTCTGTCATATTCATCCGTCAAAAAATGGAAAGCAGAATTTAAGCGTGGTAGAGAGAGTGTGAAAGATGAACCCCGTTCTGGAAGGCCTTCGACGTCAACTACTGATGAAAATATTAAAAAAGTACTTGATTTAATAATGGGAGACCGCAGATTAAAAATTAGAGAGATAGCCGAGATTATAGGAATCTCTTATGAACGAACTCAAAATAACATTGTCAACGAGTTGGGTTTCCACAAGGTGTCTGCGAGGTGGGTTCCGCGACTGCTTTCAGTTGAACAAAAAAGGACGCGATTGACTATTTCACGCGACTGTTTGGAGTTATTTGAAGCCGATGCAGATGATTTTTTGAATCGTTTTGTTACTATGGACAAAACATGGGTTCATTACTGTACACCGGAAACAAAACAACAATCAAAACAGTGGAGAAGACCTGGTTCACCACCCCCTAAAAAGGCTAAGTCGATTTTGTCGGCAAATAAGGTGATGGCTTCAGTATTCTGGGACTCGAAAGGTGTGATTATGATTGATTATCTTGAAGGGGGTCAGACTATAAACTCTGATTACTACTGCACCTTACTACGTCGTTTACGAGAGGAAATAAAAGAAAGACGTCGAGGAATGCTCAGAAGAAAAGTCCTGTTTCATCAAGATAAAACCCGTGTTCACACGTCAGTACAGTCAATGGCTGAAATTCACAACTGTGGCTTTGAACTGTTACCGCATCCGCCGTATTCACCTGATCTGGCACCATCAGACTTCTTTCTGTTCCCTAACCTAAAAAAGCACTTGGGAGGTCAAAGATTTTCGACAAACGACGAGGTCAAAGCAGCTGTAGACGCATATTTTGACTCTAAGGAGAAATCATTTTTTTTCACCGGTCCAAATGCTTGGAAGGGGAGGTGGCAAAAGTGTATTGAACTTGATGGTGATTATGTAGAAAAATAAAAATATAATTGATTTAGTATGTGTTTATTTTCTTGGTTAGGCCGAGTACTTTTCAATCCACCCTCGTATATGACAAAAAACTTATGTGAAGGAAGATATAGCTGGAATTAAACACCAACGCTCATGAAAGTGTGCAGTATGTGAACCAGATCAGGCCTCCCAAAACGATTATATTAACCCATTACTTCCCAAGCTTCGAAAACATTGGATCAATTCTTTAAATTAAGTTCATAATCCATTAAGAAAAAGATTATGACAAAAAATATACATTCATCCCTGTTTCAGCCAGTCCTATAAATATGACAATGGGGGCATGTGATCAGAAATAATACAAGTTAACAATTATAAGAAAATCTGCTTTATTTGAAAATTATGTCCACAATCAGTCTTAAAAATAAAATATTATGAGCTTATTTTGTATGATAAGGTATGAAAAAATCACTGCAAAGTGTTTTTTCACATTTAGCACAAAGGGTTAGAGGTTCTTTCTTACAACCTTGTCCTTGACAACGCCTCTATTCGTCCCTCTTTGTCATATAGTGACTAACATTATCAAACCTGACAGATTGTAAAAGAACTTCGGAAGAACCAGGTATCGGTTTACTTGCCTTGCCTTTCGATTTTTTCATTCAAGCAAAACAAACTCTTTGTCTGAAATCTAGCAGAGGGATGGTCTTATCTTTATTTATCTGGTTGTAGATAATCCATGCATTCACAAGGGACATGTCTAAAATACGGATGACTAAAGGCCAATACCATTTTTTATCTCTAAAGCAGATTGGATATTTAGAAATCAGCCAATCATGTTTATCCACCCCTCCCACATTTTTATTATAATTATGAATAAGCATTGGCTGATTGACGGCTACATTGGCCTTTTCTTTTTTTGAATACCTATTCGTTTTTACCAAAGGTTCAAGAGAATCAAAATTAGTCAAAAAACAAACAAAATTGTTGTCATGCCATTTCACGCACAAAATTTCATTATTTTTATCAAAACGATACTCGGAAAAATCTCCGTCTTTCTTTTTCATCTCCTGTTTGGTCATGATAGGACATTATTTAGTCCTATTTTCTCTGACCGTCCCTGTAGCTCTGAACTCTTGAGATATCAAATCAATCAACAATTGCATGCTGCTGAAAAAGTTATCGAAGTAGACTACATGTGCTCTGGGATCTGTACAAACTGCAAGCAACTTCTATACCACTGTTGCACCCAAGACATCGTTACTACTAGCAGAGGTTTGAGCATCCTTGCCCGTGTATAGCGAAAAGTTGTAACAATATCCGCTGACTCCACATAGTGTCTAAAGCTTATATCCGAACCTTACTGGTTTACCTTTTATAAATTGTTTGATTCCATGGTGACGGAAGTATTTGACAATCATTTCATCAATAGCCAAATTGGATTCAAATATACCAAACTTTCGGAATGATTCATTAGCTTTTTCGATAAGTGGGCGAATTTTGAAAGCTTTGTCATTATTATCAATTTGTGAGTTTTCATGAAATGTAAATAGGATTTAATTTTATCAAAACGATTACGGAACATTGCCTGTTCTACAAATGGAATACATTGAATAAAACTATTATTTACGGATTTTATCGCGTTTAATTACTTAAATTTATTTTTATTATTATCCCGACGTTTCGGGTGCTTTACAGCGCCCATGGTCACGGGGGGGACTGAGATGTTTGACGTCCCAATGTCATAGTTAGTCCGGCTACCTTCAGTTTTTTAATATTAATTTTTGGTCCGATTTACGCAAAACGAGCTTATAGTATCATGAAGTCTTGCAGTGGCAAAAATTTAAGAAATCATTAAATGGAATACATCCTCATCTCTACACCAATAAAGTTTAGTTTGCGGCAAGTGGTGATACGAAGAGAAAAACAAAATTCCTATAAAGACTTTTAACTCATATATAGTTAGATTGAAGTTTTTTTTATAGGATAGGGTGACAAACGAGCACACAGTCCACCTGATGGTAAGTGGTTGCTGTGGCCCATAGACATCTACATCTATCCTTGACTACGAATCAAAATGCAGATGCGTTGTCACCCGTGAGGACCAAGATGGAATGCCTCGCTTCCAGTAAAAAGGGTCTCCGGTTCTCTACACTCACCATACGAAATACAGCAGCATTAAGCTACTATTTTAGGCTGGTATTCTGTGAAAGCGTGGTCCTTCCCCGGTCGAGCCGACCCATTCGTGCTACAACTATACTACTAATATAACTGCAGCATGGCTCTACCACGTATAAGTATAAGTTCAAATCATTTTTATAATGTTTGGCGTAGGTTACAGTTTTTTTTTTAAAGAATATTAACAATGCTACAAACATTACTAATATTCCCCTTAACCACTCGTGGTAAGATTAAATTGCTTGTGTTACGAGTGGTTCACGCCTATAGTCGAATGGTATTCGAACTCACGACCTTTTTGAGTTCGCGGTCCGCGCCCTGCCATTAGGCTACTGTCGCTTTTGAAAATTTCGCGCACAATATATTATAGAATCTCGCCATACAACAAATTTTCGAATATTTCTACAGCTGATTTTCCTTCCAACCCCGTAATCATATTTTTCAAACATTGTTTAGCAGTATTAGATTCCGGCTATATTTCAGAATTTACTGGTTCACACTTACGCCAAGTGACTGTCTTGCTTGTCCGAGATGTGGTTTGAGTAGGATGATTTTCCGCGACGTTATCGATTGTGTACGAAAATTCCACTTAACCAGCTACATCAGACACTGGCAAAACTCCCATATCGCAGTCATGACCTTCTTCTATGTCAGTCATTTCATCTACCTAATCCGGCGGCAATATGGCAACTTCAATGACATTCAACTTTTCATCACTAGAATCTTCAATATCTTGAAGATAGTCTACGATTTCGGACACCTTCAAAGCTTTTTTATACTTTTTTTGCACTGGATCCATGATTTTTAAATAATAAAAAAATAGAAAAAATAAATATGTATCCACACGAAAACTTATAATCATACAGACAGATATATTGTTTACAATTAGATAAAGAACAAAAATAAAATATTTTTACTTACCTATAGTTTCTCAACCTTGTAAACAATTCACTTTTTTTATCTAGGTCGGTTAATAATCACAATCGTTTCGTGTGACAAGATGTAATGTGTTCGGCGTAGACTAATCGACTAATTTAAAAACAAGCAAGACCCGCAAAAAACAAACAATTGACCAGTTTGAACCTGTACTTAGCGTGACAGGATCGGACACGCTTTCGCGGCAAATTGTACAGACAGGTTCCCAGTGTCATATTTATAGGACGGCTTATTTTGAACGTATATCACAAGTTCACAAATTGTTTTTTGTTTTTTTTTATTTGTTTTATATTTGGTAGAGATTTAAGAATAAGTCTTCTGTACTTTGAAGTAGGTAACGTTTTTCTTTTACGGTATATACAATCGGAACTCAATGCTCTCCTTCAGTCAACAAAAATGATCAATTTTAAAAAATTGTATTAAAATTACGTAAACATTTTTACTGCGAAAAAAATTTATTTTATTAGAAAAATAGTGTAAAAATGTGAATTTCATCAGAAATAATAAAAATAAAAGTCCTAATACGTAAAAAGAATTTTTTAATAGTGTTCTAAAATATGTTAGTGGGGAGGAATGGGTTAAGTATGATAGAATTATTCAAGAAATAAATAAAAGACGCCCTTTATTTCAGTGTAAGCGTACAGCACGAAATATAGAAGGCAATAAGATAAACAAAGCGATATATTTACCAACATCATAAACGAGATGGCAAAAATTTGCCCCAAGCTGTACAAAAATAAGACAATTGCTATTAATTTAAACAAAATAAAAATGAATTTTCTATAACTATTAACAGTTCATAACAGCTGTTGAAAAATAATCAAGATTAAAAGTATTTAAAGTGATTTCTTCTCTTTGAAGTCACTCTATAGCACCTTTTATGTGGCCATATAATACTTAAAAATATAATAGATTAAGATGATCAGTAGGGTAAAAACAATAGCTAAACTCATAAAAATACTTTATTTATGATATGTTATATATAAAAACAAGCCTTCAATCAATGAACTAATACGCCAAAATAATCAAAATAGACTAAAGGATAGCATTTTATTCATTTGTTTAATACAGCAACTGCTTAAACATGTAGCGGTACATTATAGGATAGGGTTATTTTACTTTAGTACTTGCAACACTGAATCCATCCGTCAAGCAACAAAACAGTCAAAGTGTCGATGTCAGACTTGACCTAATTCAGGTTTACCGATTTACGCGCCGTTTCTCGGTACGCTTATCCTTCGTTTGTGTTTTGTCGTATTTCACTTTTATTTATTAAGTGCCGTAGCCCCGAGCACGCGAGTGCTCCACTAACCTAACCTAATAAACTAATAAACGGTGTAATATATAAGTTTAATTATTTTCTGTCTAATATACTTCGATAAATAATAGTATTAATATAATTATGTTACAAAAATAGTTACAAATAATAATTTCAAAGGCTGAAAAAAACTGCTGTCCTATTTGTAACCAGTTAGGATACAACCGAATCATCGTACAATACATTTACCTACATAAAACTCATGAATTGGATCTTTATTAATATCTACATTGTGTAATTATTATAAGAAGCGACTGCCAAAATCAACTTTTTTAAATCTTCATAACTTTTTTTCACTACTGCGTAGCTACATGCACTTTTCTAATTCTTTATATAGAAGATCTGTACTTTCAAATGACATAGATTACGTCTCTGTACAGTCTGGGGCACAGGTTCATACAATTTTGGCCATCTCTTTTACGAAAATACACGTAAATAAACTTTACAAGGTAATAGGACTCCTTTTCTGTCTAGGCATTCGTCAGCGTCTGGATCACCTTCCAACTATTTCTTCTTCAAGGAGTAGTGCGTGCAGCGCTGTGTTTCAATCTGAAGGGAATAGAGAGCCAGTACAACTACATGCTATGAGGCATTCATGTAGGTATTAGGTATTAGGTTGTCTGGAAGAAATTTCTGCATAGCAATAAGACCGCCTTTTGTTTTTCTCTTTGTTTGTTTCGTGTTGTTTGTTTGTTTCTGCTAGGCTTTTTCTTTGCGTCCAACTCGACTCTCGATAACGGGGGGAGTAAGCCAACGAAAATCCCGCGGTGTGAGTGCTCCATGCCGGAAAGGCAATTCACACAGCGCTCGGTTCGCAAAGCACTCCTCTCCCTGGACATCCACAAGTCGAGTGGGCCTGACGGATTCCCCCTAATTGTGCTGGGGACGTGTGCTCCAAAGTTTACACCGGTTTTAACGCGTCGTTTCCGGTACTCTTACTCCCTAGGTGAAGTCTCAAAATCATGAAAGACGGCTTACGTCCACCCGATCCCTAAAAAAGGCGACCGATCAGACCCGTACAACTACTGGCCTGTCGCCATCACCTCCTTGTTCTCCAAAACAATGGAGACTATTGTTAACTGCCAGCTCATGAGGTACCTTGAGGATCACCAGCTGATTAGTGATCGCCAATACGGTTTTCGCCGTGGTCGATCAGCTGGTGATCTTCTGGTCTACCTAACTCATAGATGGGTGGAGGCAGTAGAGTCCAGGGGGGAGGCATTGACCGTTAGTTTGGACATTGCGAAGGCATTCGATCGGGTTTGGCACAAAGCGCTTCTTTCGAAGCTCCCTTCCTATGGGCTTACCGAGAAATTGTGCGATTGAATCACCAGTTTTCTTGCAGATCGAAGCATCAAGGTTGTTGTAGATGGTGCACGCTCCGATTATAAGCCTATTAATGCTGGTGTTCCACAAGGCTGCGTGCTATCGCCAACGCTTTTCTTCTTCATATCAATGATATGCAATATTTCTCGGGAAAACGTATCTGAGTACTGGGACAAACTTGTGTCTGAAGTCGAGTCTTTGCTGAACAGAGTATTGAATTGGGGTCGACTAAATCTAGTCCAATTTAACCCTCAGAAGACACAAGTTTGCGCGTAAACCGCTAAAAAGAACCCCTTTGTCGTATCTACTCAGTTTGAAAGCACTTCCCTTGTTATCTCAGCCAGTATCAGAATCCTCGGCGTCGACATATCGAATGACGTGCAGTTTCGTGGTCAATTGGAAGAGAAGGCCAAATTGGCCTCTAAAAAGCTTAGCGTGCTCAGCAGAGTGGGACACATTTCATGCCGGCACACCGTCTGCAACTTTACAAGGCGCAGGTTTAGCCGCACATGGAATATTGTTCCCATCTCTGGGCTGGGGCTCCCCAGTACCAGCTTCTTTCGCTTGACCTCATCCAGCAGCAGTCAGAATCGTTGACGACCGAGTAATTTCTGGTCGGCTCGATTCACTGGCGCTGCGAAGAGATGTTACATCTCTTTGCATTTTCTTTCGCATATACCATGGAAAGTGCTCTAAGGAATTGTTCTAATTAATCCCAGCCGCCAAATTTCGTGAACACACTACGCGGCAAATGTCCCAATACCATCCACACCATCTGGATGCTTGGCGGTCCACCACTATACGTTTCAAAAGGAGTTTTCTTCCGCGTACGACCTCTCTGTGTAATAGTTTACCACCTGCGATTTTTCCGGACCGATACGACCTGGGGACCTTCATGAAAAGAGCTTACTCCTTTCTATAGGGCTGACAACGCATCTGCAATTCCCCTGGTGTTGCGGTTGATCACGGACAGCTGTAGTTACTTAACATCAGGTGAGCCGCATGCTCGTTTGCGCTCTCTTCTGTATAAAAAATGTTGTTTTCTTATTGTTTAATAAAGAGAATTGTATTGTATTGTATTCCTTCTTAGTCTTCAAAGGTGACAACTCGTCTGTAGCGTTCTTTAAGTTGGCTATGGGTGCTCTTTGACTCACTTACTTTCAGGACAACCTTAAGTTCCTTTTTCGTTCAAGGTTTGCAAAAATAGTAAAATTAAATAATTGTAGTTTGCAGAAATGATGACTAAGTGTTATTGCAAGATAATTTGCGAAATAATTCAGTCATTATCGCGTTTTAGATAGTTATACAATTTTTCATATATGTAAGAATGGTAAGTCGGCGACGGCGAAAGCGTCTATGGTATGAGACTTCTCTAGTACAGCGATCATATATCCGCCCAACAAGCGTAGTTTAAGGAAAACATTAAGTAAAATTCTACCTAAAATAGAACCGGGTCCAGCTTTAAATTTAAACCGGTTAATAAAGAAGAAATAAAGTCACTGACAATGAAATATCAAAAATGAAACAAATGACGACGGTACAAATGAATACCAAATTTCAAAAGCCTTGATTACAGACAAGGAATAAAATTTAAATTACGGGCGTTGATATACAAAAAACCCTACGTCATATCGTGTAATACTCTGTGGAGTCAGTGATTGCTATGAAGCTTGAGTGTGTTATTAATGTACATCACTGTTTTTATTCAAAATTTCGGACTTCACGCCATGACTTTGATTTTTTTAATTTCTCACATTACAAATCAACACTTAAAATTGTGAATAACAATAACTTTGAGTAGAAACGGCGTGGATCGAACTTTTATTATCTGCGGGAATATAAGACAAGCGATAATAAACAAATCTATCAAGACTCAGTTGTCCCTATTTTATCATTAGAACATAAAGTTCAGATTACCTAAACTAATGTAGCTCCAAAAAATTGGAATTCGTGTATATTTTTTATTACGCGTCAGCAGTTTCTTGCTCAGTTGCTCGGAAGTTGTTAAATGATCGATAGCATTACTGACGTAAATCTTCAGGAAATTTTCGAGGGCGTGTTTCGAAAATATACTCGTAGCAAAGCACTTCAATAGGCATTTCACCAGCTTCGGTTTCAAAAGTTTACTCTTCATAACATTTTTGTAAATACCTGATGGGGAATATGTTATGTTTGTAATGTAATTGTTAAATTAAACTGAATGAAGGAAATATCCTTAGCTTGCCTAAAATAAAATATACATTCTAATTGGCTATCAGTCAAAGTTTTTTCGTTTAATTTTAATTATTTCAAAATTAGTTCAATGTGTCACATTAAGCATTAATAAATTTCATAACACAAAATAACATAAACTCCATCGCCTGTTAAACAGAGGGGCGTGTTACACCTATAGGATTTTGTAGCATACAATGTTTTTTTTTGTTTTTGATACATACTTAGGCTAATATATAATATAATCTAAAATAGCCTATAATATAAATTAAACTTGACTTTTATGGTAAAGGGTCAGAAAGAAAATTATTTCTTTTTTATTATCTACAAATATTTGTACGAACACTTTTCTATACTATTCGCAAATCATATTTAGTAGGAATCAGTATTCTTTGTAGTTTTATCATTATCATCATCATAAATACAGCCCTTCACAAGTCCACTGCTGAACATAGGCTCCCCCAGCAAATACCACGAAGCACGATTCTGAGCCACCTGCATCCATCGAATTTTTGCATGTCTTACCAGGTCGTCACTCCATCTAGAGGGGGGTCGTCCTACACTACGCCTACCAGTACGAGGGTGCCACTCGAGAAACATACTTTTCCATCGATTGTCGGTACTTCGAGCTATATGGCCGGCCCATTGCTACTTCAACTTACTAATCCGTTACGTTGGGCTATGTCCGTCGCTCTGGTTCTTCTGTTTTTGTTTATCTTTATATAATATTTTCACAGACTGCAGACTTTCTGGAGCGTCGGACACGGCAGTTGTAAGTACTTTTACGCGGGTTTTTATCAATCTTATTCTTGTCCTATGCTAAATCCTCTCTGAGTGGACTTTTAAGTGGCAGCTGTGAATAAATAAATGAAATGATTTCGTACAACATTTCTAGTATTTCGTAGTTCATAAAAATTTTATGCATTCTTACTCATCGAATAATTTCAATGGTGAGCTAAACGGAGAGTAAAATTTTACGCAAGATCCGTCAGAGCACTGAAGTGCTGGAAAAAGCGTTGAAACGAGAAACCTGTTTCATTCCGATATAGGTTTTGTGTTCATATGAGAAATCCGTGAATACCGTTGCTTTAGAAATAAAAATTCAAGCCAGTGAAAATATATATAAATATTAATTTTCTCTTTTTTATAGCATAAGGGTGACAATCGAGCACACAGTCCACTTGATATTAAGTTAATACTATTGGCCCATAGACGTGTTCACCTATCCCTGACTAATAATCAAAATGCAGATGCTTTATCACCCGGGTTTCTGGTTCTCTACATACAAGAAACAGCAGCATTAAGCTGGTATTTTAGGTTGGTTTTCTGTGAGGACGCGGTCCTTCCCAGGTTAGCCAACCCATATTTCCTACTACTTCATGAAAATTTAAATGGTGAACAGTAATAATAATATATAATTTATTTAAGTCCAAACTAAAATATAAATTATTATAACACTCAACAATTCAGGGGTTAAAATGGCATCTACTCAGTACCAAAGTTATGGAAACCACAACGGTAACTGTAACTCTAATTTTGAGTACAGGCCAGAGAAATGCGTTTCATGAACTTAATTACGGGCTCCAATACATATGAATAAAAACATACACTTACTAAGATAAAAAAATGTTTCACTTATCTTCACGCGCAATCCCTAACGGGGTAGCCAGAGAGAACAGATCGCCATTTGTCACGATCCTTACATACCTCTTTCGCTTCTTTTAGGTTCATTATCTTCTTCATACATGCACGTCTAGGTATCCGAGTACTCTTTACCTTGCCCTCTTCGAGTAATTTGCTCACATGGTCTTCGAAAGTTTGAAAAATGGCGATGCATTCAAAGTAAAGTAACTTTTATATACCCTACTACAGAGCGTCTTTTTCTATTTCAGACAGAGTTATGAAGCAATTACTCTGCGCTAATACGTTGCGTGTTGGTGGACTCAACATGTCACCGAAATATTTAAAATTCATTAGACAGCACGACGGATATTTCAATGCCTTAAATTCTATCAGAAATGAGAGGAGGCCTGGGTCCATCAGTGGAAAGTATATAGACTGCAACTTTATTTTAAGAATACTATTATGTAATCAACTCCAGTGAAAAATGAATGACTCCGTGGCGCTGTGGCTAAGAAATGAGTTGCGGCGCTGAGGGCTGTGGGTTTGAATCCCGCACGGAACAAGTATATGTATACTTAAGGAATAATTGTGCCGGGTTTGAACGTTTATTCTTTCACACAAAAGAAAATCCTAGTGTGGTTGAACTTTTTTAGGAATCCTGAAAACAAAACTAAGTTTAATAGTTTGGCTACACAAATATAAATTATTAATTTTAAGTACATATAATAACACATTCGTTGCAATGTTAGTCAATCTCGCTTTAGATGTATTCACGTACATTTTGAATGATGTGCAACATTGATACGTGAAGTTTGTTGCACGGAGATGGATAGTAGATAGATGATTAAAGCTTGAGACTGTAATGTCTTGAAAATAAGTACAAAATATGTTTATATAGTAGCGAATACCTTTAAAAGTGTTTACAGTAGCCTAATGAAATATGGAGCGCACTGCGAACTCAAACGCCGTAGGGTTCAATTCTGCTACTATTGTTGTGAACCGCTCCTAACAAACATTTTATCTTACCTGAAGCGATTAAGGGAAAGATTAGTAATGTCCATAGTATTGCTAGTATTTATATTATTATAAAAAAATAAAAAAAAATAAAAAAATTGGTTTCTCAAGTATTTTCAAAAGCAAGGGTAGTTACTAGTTTTCATTCCTTATTAGATACGAACTTAAATTATCTTGTTATTTTACGCTTATATTCGGTGAGAACGTGGTCTGTTTGAGCCTACCTCGCCATGCTACAACACAGTGCAGCTTAGCTCTACCACGTCAATGAACAATAAACCTTAACTTAAAACTTTTACGGATTTAATTACTATATTTAATTGCTCAAGAGTCGTTTCCGAACTCGAATTAAATTGGCTACAAAGAGCTCGAATTTTTTCTTCGTTGCAACAACGTTGAAATTAAACAGTTTCACATTACAAGACAAATAAAGAAGTTTTGTACCCCAACGTGAACTTTCCGGATAAAACACCCAAAACCTAAGCAATAAAGTGTGAATCTTTGGAACGGTCGGATGAGGTGTTAGACACGATTACTACACGATATTTTCTTATAGCATTGGGTGACAAAGGAGCACACAGTCCACCTGATGGTAAGTAAATGTTGTGACCCATAGACATCCACATTTATCCTCAATAAGAATCAAAATGCAAACCAATGAGGACAAAGACGGAATGCCTCTATTCCAGTAAAAAGGGTCTCCAGTTCTCTACACTCACCATACGAAACACAGCAGCATTACGCTGCTATTTTACGCTAGTATTCTGTGAGAGAGTGGTCCTTCCCCGGTCGAGCCGACCCATCGCTTACAACTATAATATAGCTGCAGGGTGGCTCTATCACGTAAAAATATTTATTGTATTATACATCAAAAACATTAAATCTTGACCATGATATTAAAGTATTGGTTTGGTATGATGACTCAGGACCAAAAGGCTGTTTTTTTTTATAAAACTGAAATGACTATCGAACTTACAGTCCTTCGGAAGATAAGTGGCTGGCTACTGCAGTCTATGGATACCTGCAGAAAAATTCGACCAATAGCGCTGAGGGTCTTGAGTTCTAATTCCGCAAGGAAAAAGTATTTGTATGATCTATAAATATTTGCTCCGAATAGTGATGTTTATCCTTGTACAATATTTCTGTAAGGTGTCTTCACGATACAGGAGAGGATCACTTTTAAACAGGAAAAAGAAAAATAGAAAGAAAGAATGAAGGGTACAGATGCATTGTCATCCCTGAAGGCGAAAATGGAATGCGTTGTTTCCAGTAGAGATGGTCTTCGGTTCTCTACATTTTCAACACATGTAGTATTTTTTTTATTTGACCAATAGAAATATCAAAAATGTCAAAGTTCACCCTCTACCTTTTTTTCTTGTCTTTATGCTTTACTGTTATCTCTTTCAAACGAATACACAGAAAGTCGCTAATTTTTGGGATTAAGATTTCTACCTGTGTATGCCTAATTATCTACTTAAATGACAAATATCAAGTTTCTAAATAACTTTTTTATGAATTTTTTAGAATGAGTGGAAATAGAAACTTTTATACAATATATACAATATATTGAAATCTAAAGATTACAATAATACTTACTGAAAGTCACTTCTGTGTTTAATTTACCACTGGTTCGCAAAATACCTCTGTCCTGGCTGGAAGCAGCGAAATGCCTAGCGGGACATTTTTTTTTGAAAAAAGTACAGTTTATAATTATTAAAGCTATGTAATAATTTACAACATAAAACAAATTAGAAATAGCTTGGTAACGATCACTTTTTTCCTACAAGTTATTATTACCATAAATTCCTTCATATTATAATAACACTTTTTATACAATATTTGTTTAATGACGTTTTAAAACTTTGCGGAAGTGAGAGATAAAAATGGCACCTTTCAGTCCTTAATAACTCAAGATCTTCAATAGGTTTATTATTGAAATTTGAGAGTATCTCTATACTTATCACATATTATGCGAAATAACAAGTACGTTGCCTTACTATGTACTTTCCGAGTTATGGAGGGTTCAAAAGTGGCTTTCAATGTGTAAATATACATTCTGCCGCAACGGTGCGTCATTATTCCTTCTCCGAACTTGGCGGACACACTGCCATGTTTCTATATAGAGATAAACTCTCTAATTTTATTCTCTATTAATATTATTAACCTTGCCTTTACAGATCAAATGGAACTTTTGCCAATAATTATTGTTAAGTATTAAAAATAAATTTTGACAAAGTTCGTAACGCACGCACAGACGACAGATACCCAACGATTTTAAACATTAACAAGAGTAAACGAGACACATGGGTGACTCGGGTTATAAACTAGGACGTTGAGAAAGCAAGTTTATTATTACTGAAATTAGGATAATTACATTGGTTAACGTAATTCTTTAATTGTTAGGTAGAAACAAGTAGCAGACATTTTAGCGAGAGTACTTATTCTTTAGCTGACTTTAAAGAACCTCCTCCCCTGGTTATCAAATCAATTGTATTTTTTTATGTATGTTGCACGTATCTCCATTAATAGTAAACGTATTTTAATGGTTCTTTTTAAATAAAATAGGCTTGAGTACGGGGACAGAACAGGGGATAGAACTTTTATTGTAACGATTTAGACGGCACGTCACACTAGTTGCTGTATACAGTTCGTATATATACCTATTAAATCCGCTGAATTGAATCAAAAAAATATTATTTGTTAAAATATTGGACTATAAATCTATGCATATAACTAAAATTGAAGTGTCCGTCTGTAATATTTAAATAACTGCCTTATAGTCAGCTGATGGGGGGTTATTAGCATAACCGCTTTTAAAATTTTGTCAGTCCGTATTTCTGGGATGATCTTCAGAATGGCTAAACCGTTTAATAAAACTACTCGAAAAGATTAAGAGCAATGCCACGAGTCATCCATATTCTATATTTTGTCCGAAAAACCCGTAGATTTAATATAAAATAAAATAAAAAAGACGTGTGGCACTCGAGGATCTGCCGCGGTAAAGCTATTGCATAGCATTTTGTATCAACTTATGCAATTATAATTATTTATTTATTTTATTTATGCAGTATTTCTTTTTCTTTGATATTAATTCAAGTTACTTAGGTTAATTCAATCAAATTCAACCAGATTTAACCGAATCCGCGTTATAACGAACTCACTATTTGTGAATAATGCTGTATCACCGGACCGCGTCGCAAAAAACTCAGGTTCGCGCAGCACATACGTCAGGGCGGCCGTGCGGCAATTATATTAACAAGACGCGCAACTACTCAGTTCCACGCTCCACGGCAAGATTTGTCACTTATTATTTATTGTCCAATTAATTGTCTTTAAATTCAAATGGCACGCTCTATTATAATCAATAAACGATAATCGCGTATAGTGAATTTCGAGGTAAATTATTATATGTAAACGTTTTTGAATCGTCGTAATGAAACATATTTCCTAAAGAAAATATCTTCACAATTAATTTGATGTAAAATAACATTAGAAATAACGTATAAAAACAGAAAAATTATCAAATTTTTTGATCGAGTTCCTAACCAGGACACAAGCAAAAATGGCGAAATATCATTTTCAGATTTTTTTCTATATAGTTATTTGTTACAGAGTACACAGATAAAATTCACTCTCACAGATGACAAATTTCAAACACCACAATCTCTAATTTTTTACTCTGCTATCTTCAGCGCTGTACATGAACGGAACGATGTCGTTGAGAGCCGTGGTAGCTCACATGGTTAGCGCTCGTTATAGGTATCACAGTACGGGAGCAACCCGGGTTCGATCCCCACTGGCACCAATGAAATTGTTGCGTGCTGATTTAGCTATCAGTTGGAAAGTCTGTTTTTCTGGGCCATTTTGTTTTGTTACACTGACATCTCGCAAGTTACCTAGGGACCTAGGAGGTTGACGGTTGCTTATTTTTTATTTTTCTTTAAAATTTTCGTCGGTATTTTATAAACAGCACCTGTCTAATATTATGAAATATGTAGATAAAACTTAAAAATTACCTTGATAAATGTATACCCTTTTATTTGTAATATTTTTTAGACCTCTCTTCAATCGTTTCTGCTTATTCCCCATGTTTTACAAAATAAAGTTAAACATTAATAAAACTGTACAATTAATAAAACTATAAAACACTACTATTAAACAAGAATCAGAAAAAACCTACTCCACTATTAACAAAATTAAATTTTTGCAGTAATATTTTACGATTTTATTTCGTAGTGCTGAGCTCTAGCAACGCGGCGTACGTCCACCTAGCAACACGATGCGCCCCGCACTGAATTCGTGGACGAATGCGGGGGTGATATAGACGTAGTATTTAATCGGGACGCATTTTTAACTTATTATCATAAAAATAATACATATTTCTAAAAAGTAACCAAACCAAATTATTTTATTTTGTATTGCAAAGCAGTAGATATTTTTTTTATATTTCTTTGATAAACAATGAAGTAGTAAAGTGGTTTCATCTCAACGATTTGGAGGTGATTTGGGTATTTTTTTATTTATTATGTGACACCGATAGAAAAATTATAGCTAAACAAAATTACGTATCAGATCATGTAGATTACTAGCTATTTTTTTCATATGTAATTTATCTGTAAGTGTCGACGAAAAGTTGGTTCATCTGCACGCTTTTTTCAAGCTTTTTGCGAGAGAGCAGCCTTAATAATAAATGCACTTTGTTCATTCATATTCAAAATTTCAAAACTCTTCGACAAAGACAACAAAGACTGAGGAAAAGAAACGACGTTAGATCATCGTTAGACAATGCACGGCCTTCAAGCCACACCTCCGTGCCCGTCGGAGAGCGTGAGGTTTTTTTCGTTACGAAATTTCTGGATTTTCCCGCACTCAAGGCCCGCGATAGAAGCTATGCATTAGCTTAAAAATTATAATAATTGGTTTCTATCTGTCTCAAATTTATATAAGCCACATTAATGGATCTTACCTAGGCGTAGCCGGGGCGGTTCACTAGTCTGAAATAAAATATGACTTCAGAAAACTAAAAACAGTATAACAATTTTCACATGATGGCTTCAGAAGTATTAAAGTCCTAAAAACTATTATTAAACTAAACTAAGTATTAGGTACTTATTAAGTTATTATGTGGGAATTATTTTGTTCTTGTTTATTTTTTTATATGCAGTTCAGTATTTGTCCATATTTTTTTTATTTTATAAACAAATTGTTTTATATCCACCTTAGTAGTTGTGTATTTGGTTATATTCGAAATTTTTAAACACAGTGATTCTATTTATTTTTAGAAAAAAACGAGAACACAGTCTACCTAAACGTAAGTGGATGCTGTGGTCCATAGACATTTATCCTCAGATTAAGAATCAAAATGAAGAGACGTTGCCAACGCTGAGGACCGAGATGGAATGCTTCGTTTCGATTCTCTACACTGCATACACAACACATCATCATCAAGCTGCTTCTTACGCTGGTAATTTATGAAAGCGTTGTCCAGTCCATGTCAAGTCACCTGATGGTAATTTAACAGATGATATAGATAATTTTCTAGGCAGTAGGACTCCATTTCTGCCTATAAGTCCGCCTGTGTAGACATCAACTTCTTTCCTATTCCCACCGCTGAATAACTGTGTCGCCTTTGCTTTGTTCTGTACCGAAGTGTATAGAAATCCAGTGTAGTTGCAGGATGTTACACATTCCATCTTTGTCCTCAGAGGTGAAAACGCATAGGTAAACAAGCGGTTTTTTTCCATGAAAATTGTTAACCATAAATTGTTATACTGTAACATTCTAAAAATGTCGCTTAAATTATTTTGCTATAAACTCGTTGATTTATATATAGAAAACTTGCCAAGTAAGCAGTATCATTGTTAAGAACTTTTACCAATTTTCATTGCAATTTGGACTTCCTTATATTCCCATGGATTGCAAATTTTATGGAAAAAGTAGGAATTTATTTCGGTCGTAAAAGAGCAATATGAGAAACTATAGCCGGAGACAGGAAAAGGAAGCCATTCGCCGCCGCTGTACTTGGCCTATCCGCAAACAGCTTATACACATATAATAAATGTAGAATTTACTTAAAATTAGCAAAGACTTCACGTAAACTACTAGACGGGCACTACCGTACCAATATATTGTGCCCTAAGTTAAGGTCAATTATCTGTTACTTTTATGATCAACTGCGAGCGGACGAATATACTAATTCTTTGTTTTGTAAACCACGAATGTTGCTAAACACTATTTTTGTTAAATGAGACTAATAAAACGTTTTCATTATTAATTTATGTGCGCGCTTTGTCAACGCGATTTGAAGTTTATTCCAGATAATTATGTAGGTAAGTCCAACTTCGACCGATAGATAAATAATCTACAGATCAACACGGCTGGGCAGCGTTCGGGAGATTCCGTCACACCTCATCAGATCATATATAAATAGATTGCCAAACGATATCGTACATATTTTAATCGTAACTATTGGTGTTAAGGAAAAGGCAGACTTTTGGGAGATAATCATCCATCCTATCTAGCTACTATTTTTAGTACAAACGTCGAGTATAGCGTGTTTTCTGATTTCATTTCATTTATTTAAATTTAGTAGTAAATTAGACAAAATTAATACTAAAAAACCCACATTTTGGCCAATTTCTGTACCATCAACGCTTAATTAAATTGTTGAAAATATAATTTTAGAAAATAAATTTTTTAATACAAATAAATTCCTTATATAAATCAATTTGGTTTTACAAGAGGTCACTCGACAATCAACGCCTGATTTGAATATATTAAACATTTATATTAACATATTTTTTGTGGATGTATACTCGAAAAATATGTTCAAATTATATATAATCTGTAAACACTAGAAATACACACAAGCTATTGATACCGGACTCTCGACTACACAGAATCTTTAATTCATTCTTGGAGCTATTATTAAGCTATTACAAAAAAACACCATAAAATAAGCAAGGTCTCTCTATTACCAAGTTTAAATATTTTAATAAATAAAATAGTCTCTCATAAGAATGTCATAAAGCACGGTCCTGGGCCACCTGCATTCATCGACTTTCTGCAAGTCTCACCGAGTAAGAAGCTGACACTGAAGAACCTTTTTTTCCCATCGGTTGTCGATTGTTTGAGCTATATAACCTGCCCATTGCCAGGTACTAATATAAAATTAAAAAAAGCTCACTCATCCATTGAGCTTTGTCATTCACTCTGGTTATACTACAGATCCTCATTCCTAAGTGTATCACGCAGAAAACCCCGAGCATAGCTCTCTCCGTAGCTCGCTGAGCGACCTTGAGCTTTCTCCAACGCGCTACGCCTCGAGTACATAAATTATCACTGGCAACACGCACTGGTTGTACGATCTCGTTTTCAAGTATTAAAGTATACCTGACAAGAAGATGTGTCGTGATTTCCCGAATGCCACCCAGCCAAGTTAAAACTGTCGATTGACATATCGATCGAAGTTGGACTTACCTAGTCGGATTATTTATCCCAGGTAAACATACTCGTCAACAAGTTCAAGCTTAGTGCCCCCAATAGCTACCGGCATAAGTGTAACTTAACGTTACAAATGATCTTTGTTTTGTCCATGTTCATCTTAAGACCCATCATTGATAGGTACTATTGAGGCCTGCTCGCTTTTTCAATACGAGCCGTATTGAAGTTGCGTAAGTCCCGCCACATATATTTGGAACTTGGCATGTTCAGTTGCCTGTATGCTGTTAAATCTGCTTAAGACTGCAGCATGTTTTCCTCTCTAACAGCCGTAATATTAAGAGTGTGATCGGAAAGTTTTTGTGTTCTTCTGCGGCGTGTCTTGCAGAACTTAGCTCCGACCACAGTGAAACGGGCTTGCCATTTATAACGTCCACTGCAATGCAGTCTTATAGGCTCTGAAAATGATTTTGTAACTCAGCTAAAACTTTTCAGGACTTTTGATTAGATCATGAGGGGGTGGAGTGTAAACTTCATTAGACATGATATCTTCAATTTAACGTTTTGATTAAGCATGCCTCTCACTACTTGGTCATCGCTTTCAGTTTTCACCCTCGCTATCACTGAGACATCACTGACCAGTTGCCTTTTAGCGCCAGAATATAAATTTCATATTTGTCGTCTACTTAGGGCGCGACTAGATCTTTCTGTAGGGCTTCTTCTGGAAGAAAGAATCCAACGAATAGAGTCCATCTTACTCCATGTAGTTAGAAAGCTGCTAGCTCGTTGGTTCCCTTTGTCCTATCCCAAATTTTCCCACTTTCAGCTCTTCTCTCTTGCACATAGTTTTGCATTGAAATCTCCCGTTAACACCGTATAATGGGTTTGAATGAAAAGAATGCATGGCTCTAGAGATATCCTATTCTTTTCCTCCAACTCCTGATCGGAAACTGCCGAGGTTTGTGCGTAAACCTTAATGATCTATTTTGGGTAGGTAGGAACTACTTCTGAGTGGTCCACCCTGGGCAACGGCATCACTGGCTGCTTTAGCGTGTGGTTACGGCTGAAGATACCATTATGAGGTAGTGGGCCTCTCTCTGTATCGAACATTGGCATTTTGTATTATAATTTTTAAGCGTTTTAATTTTTCTTGTGTTAAGCAAATTAACAAAACAAATATTATTCTATTAAAAATTTCAAAGACACACGTCACCCCAATAAAGTGAAGTCTGCCAAAACGCGTTTTGGATGAACGGTATTTTTTTATTTCTGCCACTAAACAGCAGTGTTAAGGAATAGGATAGTGTTGCGCTGGTTATTGCATATTAAACGATATTTGGTTGTATAAAATAAAAAAGATGAAAAATCTTGAGAGCGATGTAATCGTGAGAATCTTTGGGAACCCAGTGTTGCCACACGGCAAATATATTTACATGAAATCTTAGTGTTGCTACATACAAACAAATGTTGCTACATACAAACAAATGTTGCCATACGGCATGATTATATCTTAATGTTGCTACATAAACGCAACATGCTGCGGCCACACAAGATACAAGCTTTACAATTAATAAAACATGTTAACAACAAAATCTGTCTTTAAATATATAGTACAACACAATGAATTTTTTACCAAACATTTTCCAGAAACTAACACTAAGTACTAAACCTTAAGAATCTTGATTTCTCATAATAACAAACACATATATCTATAACTTAGAGCGTAAACCCTCTAACGAGCTACTACTTGAAATGATATATATATATATATATATATATATATATATATATATATATATATATATATATATATATATATATATATATATATATATATATATATATAATAAATTATTCGTAACGTTATGGTATGCCATTAGGATATTGCCATGTCCTGCAATAAAAGAAATTAACAGATCGGTACATAATACCGATCAGCGGCGACATGCTCACATAGTGACAGCCGTGAATAAAAAATATTGCGTAAGCTACGACTTATGTATCTAGCGGCAGAGCACATATTTTTAGAATTGAACGAGTATGGGTTTTACCATTTGAAGTTTTTACCTCGACGGCCCTAACGTGGCCATCATGACCAGGGAATGTATTCACCAATCTAGCCATTGGCCAGAACATTGCAGGAGCATTGTCTTCTCATAGTATCACTAAAGAACCTATCTTGATGTTGGGTGAAAAATTTAACCATTTAGGTCTGTTTTGCAGTACATTGAGATATTGTTTGTTGAGCACGGTGCTGCCACTTCAATCTGGCGATTTTTTTATATTTCACACATCTCACGTTGGATTCTTACTTCTCGAAGGATCAATGTTGCGCTGGTTATTGCATATTAAACGATATTTGGTTGTATGAAATAAAAAAGACGAAAAATCTTGAGAGCGATGTAATCGTGAGAATCTTTGCGAACCCAGTGTTGCCACACGGCAAATATATTTACATGAAATCTTAGTGTTGCTATTATACAAACAAATGTTGTATGTAAATACGGCATGATTATATCTTAATGTTGCTACATAAACGCAACAGATAGGACGTCTCGTTTTCAATAGAAAATGTCTTCGGATCTCTACAGCCATCATACGAAACACAGCAGCACTAAGCTGCTATTCGACGCTGGTGTTTTGTGATAGTGTAGTCCCTCTCCGATTGAGGCAATCCATTCCTGCTGCAACTATAACATAGCTGCAGAATGGCTCTACCATGTCTAATTCTTTTATAACTCTCTTGCCCTATAACCTTTTCAAAAAGGAGAAGAGGCATATGCTTAGAAATGGAAGGTTTATAGTTTGCAAATTTAGATTTAATGAATTTCTGTACGTTAACTTTGCTTGTTTGCTTTGTTTTTTTTTTAAAATATAATAACGATACCACACTAGGATTTTTTCCTGTATCGTGTAATCAAATATTTCACAAGCACAAATATTTAGACGCGTTACAGTTATTTAGTAGGAGTAGGATGATGATGGATTTATACCGCACATAACAATTATTTCCCTGTTTTGTTGATGGAGCCGTCAATTTGAGACTCACCCCAAGTATTACAGGACGGTATCTTTTTAAAAATTCTGTAGATGCATCTAAGACGCTTCGGGCTACAGACAGTGTGCGTAGCGAACAAAACGACTGTGAAGGCCGAGCACGAAGCAATTTCACGGGGATGATGAACTATAAAATATGCAATTGTCAAAAGAGTAACTTTTTCTCATCGGATGGTTTTGCAATGTTATTAAAACCTAGGACATGCGGAAGCCTTTGAAAAACCATTCTAAGCTAGATGCTGTGTGTCGGCCTTAATTTTACGGTACATCATGTTAAGTAAAGTCGCTTAATACGTTAGTAACATCGTGCATTTTATTGAAATATCACAAATGTAAACAAGGTTATAGATATTCATAATAATAACAATGTACATTTTAGACACAAAGAATAACAAGATAACAATAATTATTATTAATATATTAGTGTACGTATTCTCTACTTAACAGTTATAGAAAGACCACCCACAAGCCAACGACATCTGTCTTTTAAAGGCTTGTAATTTAACAATGCTAAACTACAGATGGTGCTGCCTGCGTGGTTTCCGTTACAAGTTTTTTATAAAATTGCATATTAAGCCGTAAGTTTTTACATTATAAAACATTATTTATATTTCTTATAATTATCTTAAAAACGGTTTTACACTCTAGTTATAAATATAAGTAAAAAATAAATAACTAGACATAATGTACCTGCAGACTTTATAGTATGATAGTAATTAATTACCCACCATGTTAGTTACAACAATATTAATTATTAAAATAATCTAACAATCATTATATCACCACCATTACAGACAATCAAAAGTTTACTACTGAACATAGGCCTTGCCGATAGATTGCATTAGAGGATGTTGGTACAGTTGCTACGCTTGGCGTGCGGGCAGGCACTGCAGTCTCTTTTTAGTTGATATTAAGAAGACGATGCTGTCTCATCTCCTGGTTTGTTTGTCGCCACTTACGACACCTACACGAGTATCAGTGGTAGTGGGTATTGTTACACCTCCACGACATTGAAAAAACAAAAATTCACAGTAACAATACGTAAACAAATTAAAATTAACTTTTTGAATAAAAACAGAAATTATAAAGATAAAGTTCGGAAGAAAAGTTGCATGTATTAATATTTTTATTTAATTAATTTTTAATTAATATCGTAATAATTAAACTTATTATATTTTTTTTCTTCACTATAATCTCTCGATTATATTACAACCGTATCTGTGAATAAGGATTGGCTGCACATACACCTTTATTTGCTTTTTTTATTTTATCATTAACAGTTGTTAAAGTTAAACATGATAGCTTACGCTAACTTATAATATACAGACAGCAAGTTACGCGTATTACATTTTACATAAGACTCTGCAGAATTAAAACTTATTTACAAACTAGTAACACTTTAAAAAATGTAGCGAATATTAAACTGAACCATTAGTTGCAGTGACATGATTACTTTTTAAATATTTAAATTCATTGAGACATGAACAAACGTAATATTTAACAAAACACATGTGAGCCTCCAACAAAACACAATGCGATGTTTGTTTTTCCTGAATTATATATAGCTTCCTTGTTTGAGTCCCGAGCCGCATTCGTAACTGTATGTTAAACCTATCCCCTCCCTGGTTAATGTGCTGATCACACTGTTTAGACGCAGAATACCTGTGTTCTTTTTTTAATATAAAATTTAAAAATACTTTCAAGACACAAATGTAAAACATAAACGCTACCACTACACCACTGAACTAATTTTTACTTTTATATTCAGCGGATGTCTTACGAAGCGACAGAAGGAAGCAAACCAGGAGATTGGCAGCAGCGTCATCTAATAATGTAATAACTACTTAAAAATTACCGGCGACTATAAACCAATTGGTCAAACGTGGCAACTATGGCAAATAGCCTCTCTGCGAGATATCAGTACATCAGTGGACGTTTGATACGATGATGTACCTGTAAATGTATTTCTTTACTATGCTCTTTACAAAAGCGCGATACAATGTACGCTCAATGCGGTGTTTTGACATATTGATTAATTCGGATGTTCTCTGAACGATTACTGGAGGTATGGGAATGGGTCTTTTAATCACCATAGTTCTTACTCAATTCACTTAAATTTTTAAAATTAAGTCGATTTGTCGATAATCATTAATGCATCATTTTCTCTTATCTTTGCTCGCTCAAAGTGTAATTATCATCAATTTAATACTCCATTAGTTACATCGTCTCATATTCCGTTCCTGCAAAGGTAACATTTTTATTTGTTTTATTTTATATAGAATATAAGTATGTAAGGGGGATAAGTCGCTCGCGTCCGTAGGCTTTGACCACCTATTCCTAGGCCCACCCTACACGTGTCCCCCGAATGGTGCTTAATGAGCGACAAGCCGATAGCACAGACTCGGCTCCACGCCGTGGTAGCGGCGTAAAATATACTACTCCATATTTCGCACCATGAGGAACCAAAGAAAAGAAATGGCCCCGAGTTCCCGGCGTCCCTTGAATGGGTCGATTCTTCGCACACCTGCCCCCTCACGTTCTGTCTCCCAGAGAGGCGAAAAGTGGATTGCAGAGGCCCGTCTGGCTACGATGAATGTATGTGGGGCAATGAATGATAAAATGGATGAAGTATGCGATATGATGTATAATAGAGGAATAGATGTATTATGTGTAAATGAGACGAAAAGGAAGAGGAAGGATGTCACTGCACGTGGCATGTATACCGCATACTGGTCTGGTGTAGACGAGATCGAGGGGCATGCCAGGGAGTAGGTATCATCCTTTCAGAAAGAATGGGCCAATGTGTGAAAGAGTATGAATGTGTAAGCCGAAGACTGCTATGGATACGAATGAAAGTAGGCTTAAGGAAGTTGTTTGTGCTAGGAGTCTACGCCCCAGACATGTCTAAGCCCACTTATATCCAAGAGCAGTTTTGGGAAATGGTAAGGATGGTGTTAATGAAGTGTAAGGGAAATGAAAATATTATTATGCTAGGAGATTTTAATGGAAGGGTTGGGGTGAGGAGGCTTGGTTTGAAAGGATATTGGGAACGTTTGGTGATGAAAGTATAAATGAGAATGGTGAAAGTCTCCTCACCGTATGTATGGAAAAGAATCTTTTTGTGACAATTACTTGCTTTCGCCACAAGAGGATTCACACGTATACTTGGGAAAGAGGTGACGATAGAAGCATGATAGATTTCATATTTGTGGATGAAAGATTGAGGGGCGCAGTGGTAGATACAAGGGTTTACCGGGGTTCTAACGTAGGAACGGATCATTATTTGGTTTTATGTCGAATTAATGGTCTATTCAGGCGTTGGCGCCATCGATCATCTGTGTCTACCACTGCGTTACAGCGTATTAGAACAGAAAGGTTACAAGATGAAGGTGAGAAAAACAAGTTCAAATGTAGACTGAAAGAAAATATAAGTCGTTTGCATAATGATTTCTTAAATTTACGCGAACAATACACATTGAATAAAACTAAATTTACGGATTTTATCGCGTTTATTTCACTACTTTTACTTTTTTTTTATTCCCGACGTTTCGGGTGCTTTACAACAACCATTTTCACGGGGGGGGGGGGACTGAGATGTTTGACGTCCCAATGTCATTGTTATCCCGGCTACTTTCAGTTTTTGAATATTAATTTTTGGTCCGATTTACGCAAAACGAACTTACAGTATCTTGAAGTCTTGCAGTGGTATGCTTGGGTTTTGGGTTTAATTTTGTTAATCATAGGATTTCAAGCAGATGGCAGCACCCAACTATCTTCTCTATTGAAATTAGGATGTTTTTTAATTTCAATAGCCTCGCGGATCATCCTTGGTAGGAATCGGTGTTCTTTTGCGAGGACTTGTGGTTTATCAAATCTGATGTAATGGTGGGGACGATCTTGAACATGTTCACAGACTGCAAACGTCCCGGAGCGTCAGTGCTTCACGTCAGCTATATTCTTTCACGCGGGTTTTTATGGATCATTTTGTTTGACCTATGTAAGAAAGACCACATTCACAATCTAACTTGTACACTCCTGAATCTTGTAGAGGAATATTACACTTGACGGGTGGTAAAAATTGACTAATCTTCTTCGGCGGCTTGTAGTATGTTTTAATGGAAGCTCGCTTCTAGATTTAGCCAACCTTGTCTGTGATTCCTCTGACATATGGTAGTACAGCAGGTACACGCTCGACTGTGGTCGGCTTCACTCGATCACTGTGACGTAGGTGCGGGACCCGAAGCTTGTTGTCTTGCAATACTTGCTTGACATACTGAAGTTCGGCGGCCAGATGTTTTCTGTCACAGATCCCTCTTGCTCACTTCTTTGTTTCTTAGAGCACGAGGGATCTTCTAATGAGTGCAAAATATGATGCTTACTTAAGCGACCGTCAACAAAAGCAAACAACTGATAACAGATAGGCAATTTTAACAAATAGCGATGCGTCAACGAAGCAGGTAAGGCAGGGGTAACAAGCATTTGGTAACTTTTTAAAAACAGCTTCGTAATTCCAATAAAGCAAAAGCTAATTATAGAGAGGTAAGAATTGTTAATAAAATTAAAAGAAGTAAGAAGAAAGAAGTAAGAGACATTAGTAAACAATAGATTAAGCTATTTTGTTTAAATCAGCCTCTTTAGTAATAATTAAAACCGGCGAAGTATCATTTTTACGAACATGATTTTTTTCGTATTTGACCCAGATATAAAAATAGCCTCGGTCTTTTGCTAAGGTTGTTTTGGTAAGAAGTTTTTTGTGCTCTGGAGTCAAATGATCATTTACGAAAACGCGTTGACGATTGCTTCCAAATTCAACATCCTTCGCCTCTAGAGTTTTGCAGGCTCGTGCGGCTGCTACAAATTCTTCTTTAACATAACGATTTATGAAATTGATAATGATGGCCTTCTCTTTGGTATTAAACATTGGTACTCGGAATATGTAATTGATTTGAGATTTTTTGAATTCATACCCAACTGCTTTACCCAAAGACTCCGCAATTACTAATAGGTTTTCACTGGGTTTTAGGGGGATGCCCTTTACCTCAACATAACTCAGCCGTGACCATTGTTCCTTGGTCTCAATAACACTTTTAAGATTAGCTATTTCCTTGTTGGCCACAGCGAGAGAATTTTGAATCTTTTCAATTTGAGATACACCACGTTCCAAACTAGAGACTTGATCTTGAAAAGATTTAAGTGAACTACTGTTGTACTCACAAGACTCCTTCAGATGGGTTTATTCAACTTTAATAGATTTGATGTTTTCGATAAGAGTTGGAACTGTTGTGACCAGCTTCTTCACCTCACGAATCTCCTTAAGAATAACATCCAAGGTCGCCGACTCCCCACCAGAATTGCCACCAGGGGTGGTTTCAGAACTTGGACGGGAGAGGCTGAAGGAAACCTTTTTGCACTGAAGGCATTTCCATTGTGCTCTTCGATTTGCTCCTAAGTTCCGAAAACCTCGCTCCGTTATACCAGCACAACCAAAGTCGTAGTGTTTTTTTACAAACATAACATTGCGCTCCATCATTGAACATATTTGAACACGATTCACAAATATTCATCGTGGAAGTAACAGTATCAACGACTACAGTTACGAAAAAAAAGGTTGGTGATATATGTTGTACGTCGTATGACGTAGATAGTAGATACGTAAATAAGTGTGCAAACGTTTAGCTATACGCGTGCGCCTGCGTCGTGTGCTCACTGCTCACTGAAAAGCAAGAAAGAACGGATAAGATTGATAGAAGAATATCGGATAACTTCTAGGCAAATATTAAAATGTTCTGGAAACTTGTAGGAACCGCCAGGGGACATTCAAAATAGCCTATGGTTAATGCTATAAGAGACGATAATGGCTATATTCTGAATGATACAGTTTTGAGTTTAAAAAGATGGAAGGAATATTTTGAAAGCGTGTTTATGAGTGAGGAGATAACGTGTGTACTAAGTGAAGTAGAAACTCCGAAAGAAGAGGAAAGAGGTAGCGAGATAAGTATAGATGAAATAATGAAAGCAATGAAAAGCATGAAAGCAGGTAAGGCTGCCGGATATGATAGAGTGTCACTCGAAATGCTAAGAGCTGGAGAGGAAGTGGTGGCAGGCCTGCTGCACACCCTGTTTAATTTATGCTGGGAACTGAAGCGGGTACCGGTAGACTGGTGCAAAGCCGTGATAGTCCCAGTATATAAAAGAAAAGGGTCGCTGCAGGACTGGAAAAACTACCGTGACATCAGCCTTCTTAGCATTGTGGGAAAACTGTATGCTAAGGTACTGATTGAAAGGGTCATGAAAGAAACATGGAAAAATTTGGGATGTGCAAGCGGAGAAAGGGAATGGGATGTACAGACCAAGTCTTTTCCATGCGCATGATCACGGAGAAGTTTTTGGCCAAAAACCAAAAGGTTTTTTGTGCGTTCATGGACTTGGAAAGGTCCTATGACAGAGTGGATGGGGATCTGCTATGGTAAACACTGAACTCATTTGGGTTGAAAGCTAGCTCGATACAGGCACTGGAGACTCTTTATAGGGACTCTAGTGCTTGTGTTAGGATCAACGGGGTCTACTAGGACTGGTTTGACATCCATAATGGTGTCAGACAGGGCTGTGTGGCTTCCCCGCGGCTGTTCATACTATTTATGGACAGTTGTTTGCAAAATTTGAAAGTTAAAGAATGCGGATTAAGAATGGGTGAGTTAACCGTCAAATTCCTTTTGTACGCCGATGATCAAGTTATTCTTGCGTCGTTGGCAGCCGAGCTGCAAATGATGGTTACATTAATTAACAGATCATTAAAAGAAAGTGGTATGAAAGTAAACGCAAGTAAGACGAAGGTTATATGGGACCAATTTTGAGGTATTAAAAAAAGAGCTATCAAAATTGGACTACTATGTAAAAGTTATGCATTGTCATACAATCTCCTCCTCCGTTTTTATAAAGATGATGCCACCCACATCCTATTTAATTTTCCTCTAATAACAACCACGGGATGATACGGTGTAGCAGATTCTGTTACGCTGAATCTACACATGATGGAATGTATGGTTGTAATACAAATATATGTTAGCGCTAACTTAATGCAGCGGAAAAACCGCCGACGGAACATAAATCAATTTCACGTCAAGATTCTTTCGGGGTCTTCAAGATTTCATCTATGTCACGTCAGCTATCCCTCCTTTCCCTTGTTGAGGATGTCTGCCTTTATCACGCTGCGAACAAACACGTTGAGTATAATACAAACAATAATTTGCGTTTTATAATATATATTTTATCCCAATTGATTTTAAACTAAGTTCCCGGTGAGCTGGAATCTTGAAATTTTTGATATAGCTCAAATTCGCATGACAATATAGCTCAAATTAGCATGACATGAGTATTAAAAATAAACGTGGTAAAATAAAAAAATAAAAAAGCACTTGTTTATGTATCTAGGAAAGCTCACGACTGTGCTTATGACAGTCCTTAGGGGAGGCCAATATTCAGCAGAAGCCTAGTGAGAGGTTTTACGTTACCCCCCACACTAGGATTTTCTCCTGTATTGCCGAGGCAGTTTACAAACATAAATTGCATAAGGACAAACATCCAGACCCGAAATCATTATTGATAGGCCACAAAAATCCTTTTTTCGTGCGTGATTCGTACACGCGGCGGTAAAAGGTGTAGGATGGGAGATATGATAAGGATATAGAACGACGAGTGAATGCGAGAAATAGAGTAAATGGGGCTCTGCACTCTATTGTGAAGAGTCAAAATGTATCGAAAAAGGCACGTATGGCAATTCACAATGCTGAAACACAATGAGAAGAACGAGAGTAGAATGAACGCAGTAAAAATGCGGTCATTAAGGAGTATGATAGGGCTGAATCTGAAGGACAGGGTAAGAAATTGTGTAATAAGAGAAGAGTGTGGTTTGCAAGATGATGTTGTGACCAGGATTAAGAAAGGAATGCTTCGGTGGTTTGGTTATGTGGAAAGAATGAATGAGGAAAGAGTGACAAAGAAAATTTTTGTTGCAGAAGTGAATGGCAGAGTCGGAAAGGGACGTCCTAGGCGAAAATTTATCGACCAAATTGGCGATTTATTCAAAACGGGCCAAATTAGGAGTACCCTCAACCGACGAGCATGTATGCGTAGGTGTATGGATGTGAAGGAGGCGAGAGAGGTGTGTCAGGATCGTGCCAAATGGAAGTCTGTAGTCTCTGCCTACCCTTCTGGGTGACAGGCGTGAGTGTTTATGTATGTATGTTGTTTTATTTTTTAGACTTCGTTGTGTTATTTAACTATAGTCTAACCTCTCTATCGTATTAAGAGAGTCCTGTAATATAATATTAAAATGATTGAAAACTAGTGCTATCATTGCAACGTATTTTTTTCTATATTTATTTCTTTATAATAAATAAATATAAAAATAAATATTCCACTGGACTTGAATATATAATTCCTTAACTGAATCCCACTACTTTTATACTAAAATTGTATTCACTTACTTGAACATAGCAGAAGATAGTACATCACGACAATTTGTTTGCGAAAACTCTCCGGAGCGCACCAAACTGATAACATCCCTTTGAAAGCTACTTTAAAAGTCATCCTAAGTGAATTAATGCCTGGCTAATTTGATTTACTTCCAAGTATAATTATTTCTACCTTCTTCATTGTGCACAATAAATTTTAACATTTAAAATCAAATGAAAAATTTAATTTTTTAACACCATCCACGCTGAACAAGCGGGCTTGAATTGGTTTATTGTACTTGTGATTGTTTCATTTGTAGATGTAGTTGTGACGTTTAGGTCAACGCGATCGAGCGAGCGTGATAGTTCTATAAGTACATTACGCGGTCTACGAAGAATCGGCGCGATGTTTGGTAGTAGGACGTAGTTCGCGTTATCGCAGTGGCGATGGGATAACTTAATGAAGGAAATAGAGAGAATTTGATAACATCATCATCATTAAAGCCCTTCACAATTTAACTGCTGAACATATGCCTCCCCCAAGGAATGCCTCAAAGAACGGTCTCGAGCCACTTGCATCCATGGACTTCCTGCATGTCTTAACAGGTCATCACTCCATCTAGTGGATGAACTACACTTCACCTGCCGGTGCGATTCTGCCATCCAAGAATCTATTTCTCCATCAGTAATCGTTTCTTCGAGCTATATGGCCGACCCATTGTTAGTTCCGTTTACTAATCCGTTGGGCTATGTCGGCTACTCTGGTTCTATTGCGGATATCCTCATTCGTAAATATGCCATCTCCATAGCTCGCTGAGCAATTTTGAGCTATGTCGTACGGCTGGCAGTGAAAGACAACGTCTCAGATCTATAGGTCATCACTGGCAACACGCACTGGTTGCACAATCTAGTTTTGGGATGTTAAGGTACCTGACGAAAAGATGTGTCGTGATATCTCGAACGCTCTCGATATTCAGTTTTCGACATTTTGAAAAAATACGCGACTCTCGTTATTCAAATGCCTGTTAAACTAAGACTAGTATTTCATGTCGATGCATGTTTCTTATATTAAGTGCACGATAAACGTACTATTTAATGCAATACAACATGTAGTGACATGTCGCGTTGAACTATATCAGGCCAGTTCATTATGGGACCGCCTGGTATATATATATATATATATATATACATATATGATGATGAAGCTACTATTCTCCATCGTCACTCCAAAATTATCACAAAGCAAAACCTCAAAATAATAATAGCGGTGTAGATTAACGGAAACGTATCATAACACATTCATATACACACACACACACACACGCATATATATATATATATATATATATATATACATATATATATATATATATATATTTATATATACATACCATTAGGGAAATTGAGGAAAATAAAAATGTCCGAACACAACAATCTGCCACTATGTCTTGTGCATGTGGACTATGAAAAAGCCTTTGATTTTGTAGAAATTTTAACGGTGCTGCAGTTCCTTCAGTGGTTCCAAGTGGACTGCCATATATCGAAATACCGATGTGTTTGTACAGTAGGGCTTTGATGGCTATCAAAGTACAGAACCACAGTTCAAAACCTATCCAACTGCAGAGAGGTATAAGACAGAGTGACGTAATATTCCCGAAACTCTTCACCACTGCATTGGAAGACGTTTTCAAGTTTCTGGTCTGGAAAGGTTTCAGTATTAACATCAATGGTGAGTAAATTACCATATATATATATATATATATGATGATGATGAAGCTACTATTCTCCATCGTCACTCCAAAATTATCACAAAGCAAAACCTCAAAATAATAATAGCGGTGTAGATTAACGGAAACGTATCATAACACATTCATATACACACACACACACACACACGCATATATATATATATATATATATATATATATACATATATATATATATATATATATATTTATATATATATATATATATATATATATATATATATATATATATATATATATATAAATATATATATATATATATATATATATGTATATATATATATATATATATATATATATATATATGCGTGTGTGTGTGTGTGTGTATATGAATGTGTTATGATACGTTTCCGTTAATCTACACCGCTATTATTATTTTGAGGTTTTGCTTTGTGATAATTTTGGAGTGACGATGGAGAATAGTAGCTTCATCATCATCATATATATATATATATATATGGTAATTTACTCACCATTGATGTTAATACTGAAACCTTTCCAGACCAGAAACTTGAAAACGTCTTCCAATGCAGTGGTGAAGAGTTTCGGGAATATTACGTCACTCTGTCTTATACCTCTCTGCAGTTGGATAGGTTTTGAACTGTGGTTCTGTACTTTGATAGCCATCAAAGCCCTACTGTACAAACACATCGGTATTTCGATATATGGCAGTCCACTTGGAACCACTGAAGGAACTGCAGCACCGTTAAAATTTCTACAAAATCAAAGGCTTTTTCATAGTCCACATGCACAAGACATAGTGGCAGATTGTTGTGTTCGGACATTTTTATTTTCCTCAATTTCCCTAATGGTATGTATTTGGTCTGTGGTAATAAAGCCTTTTCGGAAACCGGTTTGTTCGGAAGGCTGGAAGTCGTCGAGTCCACGTGCGAGACGATTCATAATGATTCTCAAATACAGCACGTAGACGCGGCTCAGAAAGAAAATCGGCCTATAGTTCTTCAAGAAAGCGTTGTCGCCTTCTTTAAAAAAACAAGGCCTCCGCACTTCTGCTCCACACCTCCGGCGTAGTATCGCAGGACGGAATTTAAGAGCTTCTGAAGGACTTTAATTACCGGTGTTCCACCCGCTTTCAGAAGCTCCGCTATAATTCCACCCTCACCGGGGACTAGTCGTTTTGAAGATGCTTGAGAGCCATTCTAATCTTGTTCAGAATGACGTCCAGAATATCACAGGAATGTTGTCAAATAAGACTTGCTCTTGCATCACTACTCAAATTTGATGGGGCCCAAACGATGACGTGTACAGCTGCGTATGGAACTTCTCGTTCTCACTCAATCTCAGATGTCCCCGAAATTGTTGGCTCTTTCTGGTAGACAGATCTCTGGCAAAGACTTTGAAGCCTTAGTTTCGCTCAATCGCATCTTCAATACGAGCTATATTAAATTGCGTAAGTTTCGCCGCATGCATTGGAGATCTCTCTGTTCAGTTACCTGTATGATGTCAAATCTGCTGACGACTGCAGCTTCATCTCTCGTCTAACAGCCGTAAGATAAAAAGTTTGATCGGGGAGTTTTTGTGTTTTTCTGCGACGGGTCTTCAAAACTTAGCTCCATACGCATGAACAGTTTCCACAAGCCTGTCATTTATATCGTCCACTGTATTGCAATTTTCTTAACACTGAAAACGATTTTGAAACTAAAGCTGAAAGTCTTTGGTGCTATGAATTAGAGCAAGAGGGGGACAGAGCGACGACTTCATTAGACGTAACCTCTCCACGTGCCGTTTCATTGGCGAAGATTGCGGTGTGGTGACACTGCGTCCTTTGGAATATTACTCGTGAAGAGTGTGAAAAGATGTGGACGGGACGGAGCCTTATAAGACCCCGATCTTAAGAGAGTGTTTCGTGGAACGGGTTTTCTCCACTCAATAGCGAAAAGTACAATTTGTAAGGAATGCTCGTAAGATAATTAATGAGAATCGGGCATGTATACTTTTTACAATTTGTAAAGCAAGCTGTCGTACCAGACCTTACCCAATGCCTTTGCGACATGAAAGAAGAGGCCTCCGGTGTTTTGAGACCTTTTTTTGTTGGATTGTGATAAAAACTAGACAGAATATATTCTGTTATGTGATGAATTTTATTAGTGCACGAGTGCTTGGGTAGAAGTCTGTTAAAATCTAATTACAGTGAAGTAACGGAAGTGTAGTAACAAAAAAAAGGGATGACAGAGGGCGGCGGCTTTTGCCTGCGCCCTGAGGTCAGGTTTGAGTTTGTCATTTTATTCGCGATTTTGAGGTTTTACGGCGCAATAAAATCGTGGTATTTTTTTGCTGGAGTGACGTTGGAGGGCGAACGGATCGAGAAAAGCTCATCTCTCTTTTTGCAGCGTGGCGCTTAAGTTTCTTGCCCGTAAATAAGAATGAAGTCATCATCATTGGGCTTGGTAGATTTGATTCCGTCTAAATCCATCTCCGAGCCCGACTTGGCGTCCAAAAACGCCGGGGAGGGCACACATGTGGAGAACCTTGGGACAAGGCGTCAAAGATAATGTTTACAGACACCGGAGTTGTAGGTCCTATGCTCGGCGACATGGAGTCATCGGTACGCGTGGTTGGACGTTCGGCAGCGTGCATATCTGCGCTAAAAAGGTCACCCAAAACGCGACTGAGAAAATTGGTTAGTTCAGTTATGGTAAGAGCCGCCATCTTATCGGAGTTTTAGCAAATTACTTGTGTACCAAGCCCCCAATTTACATGTCTCAATATGTGTCGTAAATGAAAACCACACTTCGCGCGTTGGTACGCTAGGTTGTGTACTGTCGCCTAAAGCGACATAAGCCGCCTATGAGGCTGCGAAAGCACAATGAACTACTTACAGTTTAAGTAGAGTGTGGGACACTTCACTAATCACAAACAAAAGGACAATAGGCCAGTGAACCGGTGCAACCAGACGGCAACAATCACCCACCACACCAATGAAAACTTCAAAGAATAGTCCTGTTTATAGTAACACGGGAGTGCTTAGGCTCGACCAATAAATAAGTTAGCGTAGCTTAAGCACGGGCAACCGAATCTACACTGCTAACGATCATCCTCCCACATAATGTTGATGATTCATCCAGCCATTTGGTAATAAACGAGTGTAAATTGCCCAGATCGGCAACTAAATGCAGCGGTAAATTTGCTTGGCAATTCCGAGAAATTCCTCGGTCCTACATCTATCCTACCGTAAAGGATCATTTCGGTTTCACAAAGATAAAAAATATGCCGACGCAATACGGCAAATTATAATTCAAACCTATTTTCGGAAAAATCTGTCGTATATATTACCTCTTTGGTATCCTTGTTTCAGATGTAATTCGCCTAATAGTGTTTTATCTTGGATCCTTTAAAATACGAAGGTTGTTAATCTTGATTGAAACGTAAGCTGATTCTGCAATTTTGTTCCTTTAGGGAAAGTTAGCCGTGGGGAACGTTTTTTTTTAAATAATATTTTCTATTTCAGTAAACTTGAATTATATTAATTGAATTGAATTATAATAAATAAATGTTGAATTATAATAAGGAAGAAAACCTTTTTCCATCAATTGAACGTTAATCGCACGGTGGGAATCGATTCCTTCGTTATGAATATACCTACCGATTTTTTCAACAAATTGTTTTGCCTCGTCGTATTAATAATGTCAGCAAACGATTTTAACCAATATTTGTATGAATATATTGGAAGAATGTAGATGTCTTTGCTCACCACTGGTGCATTATACCGCACTTAACTATAGGTTTGCCACGTTTCTTTCCAACAGTATTCAGATTTTGTCATCATCATCACCATTATTACAGCTCATAAGTTTACTGCTGAACATAGGCCTCCCCCAAGATATGCCACAAAGCACGCACCTGAGCCACCTGCATCCATCGAATTTCTGCATGTCTTACCAGGTCGTCACTCCATCTAGTCGTGGGTTGCCCTACACTACGCCTACCAGTACGAGGCTGCCACTAGAGAACCTTTTTCTCTATCGGTTGTCGGTTCTTCGATGTACATGGCCGACCCATTGCCACTTCAGCTTACTAATCCGTTGGGCTATGTCGGTCACTCTAGTTCTACTGCGGATATCCTCATTTCTAAGTTTATCATGCATTTTATGCGTGGTAGAGCCATGCTGCAGTTATATTAGTAGTTTAGTTGTAGCACGAATGGGTCGGCTCGACCGGGGAAGGACCACGCTCTTACAGAATACCAGCGTGAAATAGTAGCTTAATGCTGCTGTATTTCGTATGGTGAGTGTAGTGAACCGGAGACCCTTTTTACTGGAAACGAGGCATTCCATCTTAGTCCTCACGGGTGACAACGCATCTGGATTTTGATTTGTAATCGAGGATAGATGTAGATGTCTATGGGCAGCAGCAACCACTTACCATCAGGTGGACTGTGTGCTCGTTTGTCACCCGATTCTATAAAAAAAAACCCCGAGAGAGAGAGAAACCCCGAGCATAACCCTCTCCATACATCGCTGAGCGACTTTGAGCGTTCTCATACGGCCAGCAGTGAAGGACCACGTCTCGGTTCCGTAAGTCATCACTCGCAACGCGCACTGGTTGTACAACTTAGTTTTCGGGTTTTGAGGTATACCTGACTCGAAGATGTGTCGTAATATCCCGAACACTGCCCAGCTGAGTTGAATCCGCCGACTGATCTATCGATCGAAGTCGGATTTACCTAGTCGGACTATTTGTCCCAGGTAAACGTACTCGTTAACAACTTCGAGCTTAGTGCTCCCAACAACTACCGGCATAGATGTGACATGGACATTATACATGATCCTTGTTTTGTCCATGTTTTTCCAGTTCAGTAGCTTGAAAACTTCTTCCAATGCAGCGGTGAAAACTTTCGGGGAAATAACGTCACCCTGTCTTACACCTCTTTGCAGTAGGACAGGTTTAGAACTCTGGTTCTATACTTGGATAGCCATCGTAGCCCTTCTGTACAAACACTTCAGCATTTCAATATACCGACAGTCAAATTGGCACCGCTGAAAAGACTGTAGCACCGCCCAAATTTCGACTGAATAAAATGCTTTCTTATAGTCTACATACGCCAGGCAAAGTAGCAGATTGTACTCTTCGGACTTCTGTACAATCTGCCGAAGGGTCTATGGTACTAAAGCCTTTTCGGAAACCGGCTTTTTCGGGAGGCTGGAAGTCGTCGAGTCTGCGTGGGAGACCATTCGTAATGACTCTCGAAATCGATCGACGATCGGAGAGTTTTTGTGTTCTTCTGCGGCGGGTCTTGCAGAACTTAGCTCCGACCACATGGGCAGTTTCCACGAGCTTATCATTCATATCGTCCACTGCATTGCAATCTTCTAAGCACTGAAAGCGGTTACGTAACTCGAGCTGAAAATTTTTGGGATTCTGGATCAGAACACGAGTGGGACGGAGCGTTGACTTCATAAGACGAGACCTCTCCAACTTAACGTTTAGGTTCAGTGTGCCTCTAACCATTCAGTGATCACTGCCAATTTTCACCCTTGCAATCACTGAGACATCACTGAAAAGTTGGTATCTGGTCGTTATAATGAAGTCAATCTCATTTCTTGTTGAACCGTCGGGGCTCGACACCAGGTCCACTTCCTGTGGGGCCGCTTTTGGAAGGAAGAGTTCATCATAAAGAGCCCCTCTTTCTCCATAAAGTCGGCCAGCTGCTGGCCCCTACGGTTCCGTTTCCCTACTCCAAATGTCCCTAACTTCAGCTCACCGCTTTTTCTAGTACCTAGTTTTGCGTTGAAGTCTCCCATCAACACTTTGTAGTGTGTTTTGGAGGAATGCATGGCTCTGTAAATATCCTCATACATTTCCTTCACCTCCTAATCGGGATGTGCCGAGGTTGGTGCGTAAACCTGTACGACCTTCAGCGAATACCGTTTGGTGATTCTGAGTATCAGGTACGCGACCCTTGTCGACACACTTTCAATCTTTACAACGTTGTTGACGAGATACTTGTGGATGATAAATCCGACACCTACTTGGGACAGATGGTCGCCCTCCCGGTGACAGAACAAGTTGCCGGACTCGAGGATTACCATGTCCTCCCCCTCTCTTCGGACCTCGGATAATCCAATAATATGCCAGCGCAACTTGCCTACCTCTTCTTCCAGCTCCAGTATCATCTCGTCAGTCCTCAGGGTGCGTGCGTTATATGTTGCCAGGTCGAGTCGTCGTAGGTGGCAACCGAACCTTCACCGGAGATTCTTAGCACCCCCTGCCCCGCCGTTACCATGGTCGCCAGCGTAGCCAGTAATAGCGGGACCGCCGGGGACTGGGGGCTGTTTGTTTGCGTCGTTATTCATGTGGGAATATTTGCTATAGTTGCCACGCTTGGCAAGAGGGTTGGCAACTGCAGTTTTTTTATTATATTATTGTTGTTATTAGGGAGATGCTGCTGCCCATCTCCTGCCTGTCTCCCTCTATCGCCTCTTACGGCACCAACGGGAAGATATAGGGTAGTGGATATTCTCAACCGCCACTACACGGCAATGCATGTTTAATCACTGTACGTTTAATCAGGTCGTTATTCTATCTAGTGAAAACCGCCCTACACTTTGCTTAATATCGGCTACTCGAGAACCTTTCTTCTTCATCGGTTGTGACTTTGGATAACTGATCCGTTACACACATTCATATTCAATACAGTCGTCGTTTCCCCTTTCCAGTCGAACTTCTACCCCGCAAAATATTCACTTACGCCGTCACTATAAGACAGCTCGAACATTAATTAACTACAGATTTTGTTCCGCAATCTGGTCGTGAGAACGCGTAAATAATCAATCAAAACTACAAAGTACTTACTTGAAGTACTGTCTATTATCGTCTGAATACTAAATTATACTTGGTTTACACGTCCAAGCAAGCAAGTCAATAATTATTTAACTAAAACATATTACATTAAAATTTTTACTATTTTACTGAATGCAAATTAACATTTAATAGTAGTATTATTTAGATATTCATCTTCATCACTTTTTACAAATTTCCACCGATGGACATGGACATCTCTTGATATAGGAAAAACTAGACTTAATCGTTGCGTTTTGTTGACAGTGTGACGATCGCAGTACCAGACGTCTCTCATCTTTAACGCTGATGCCAGCCTTCGGTCTGAATTATTTTTTCTAGCTTAAATAATATGTTTATATCACTGTATTTCAGAACCTACAATATTTTTCTGGCGTTTTACGTAGACGTGTCTGATGCACGAAATAAATTAATTTATTTTCTTAATCCGTCAACGCACTGCAAATGTCAATAAAGGCATGGAAGTCATAATATCTATTGATAGCATTTTTTCAATCCATGCAATCATATTTACTAGGTCGTAGGTCGCCTCGTCTGCCTAGAATTTCATCTAGGTAGACATCACACGCTTATCTATTTCTGCCGCTAAACAACAGTCCGTACAGTGTAGTGTTCTGATCTGAAGGGTATAGAATATAGAGCTTAGTATAATAACGGGCTTTGAACATTCCAACTGAAAACTCAGGGGTGTAGTCTTCTTATAGCTTATATATCCATCTTAGCTTCCCTAGCTTATACGTCCATCAGATAGCTTCTTATAACTTACTATCAGATGGACTTTTCACTCCGATTTTATTTTTAAAAAAAACTTTGATTACATTGTCACATAACGCAAAGGCTTACAAAAGGTATCCCGAGAGGGACCCCTCGTCAAAACACAGGTTGGTTTTTTGCGACACTTTCCCTTCAGGCCACTGCAATGAAACTTACCATAAAGAAAGAATAGATAAAATTTTGTAAAAACGGTCATGATAAAAGATGTCTTTGTTTTCAGTTCGGTGCGCATTGTTAACATTCATTCACGATATGATCTAGAAAAAATGTAGGTGTTAGTGTTTAATCATTTTCACGCTTTGTTATTTTATTAAATAATGCCTAAAATAGCAGTTAAATGCTTTCGTGTTTCGTATGGTGAGAGTAGAGAACCAAAACCCCATTTGACTGGGAACAAGGTATTCTATCTTAGTCCTCAAGAGTGACACTTTATTTGAAAATTGTTTCTTAATCAAGGATAAATTTAGGTATCTATGGATCACAGCTTCCACTTACCACTACTTACCATCAGTTTTTAATCATTTGAAGAAGCTAAAGAGAATCTATTTCAAGTGTTTTTTAAATGTGCTAACTAGAAGTTAGTTATATTTAGAACGTCACAAATATGATGAACATAAGAGAGAAAGCTTATTCCTTAGAAGTTACAATGTATCTTCAGATTTGTTTACTCAATGTGTAAATAAGATTGATTATATTATATTTAAAGGACATCTGAAATCCTACAACAGACACTAGAGCAGTGTGAGGAAAATTACTCAATAAACTTTTCAAAACTGAAAAGAGGCCAGTGCATACCTGTAAGACTTATTAGAAGCAGTAACTTTAACTCTTTAATACAAAATATAAAATACAGCCGAATTGTCAATTAAAGAAACGTTTAAGTTGCTCTTTCTCTCTTCAATAAAGGACAAAATAAAAAGACCGGTATAAAGATAATTTAAACTTAATTTAAGTAAGCGCTAATAAACGATTATAAGTACGAAAACTTTTAAGCCACTAATGTTTATAGCATAACGGTGACAAACAGAAAACCTGACAGTGAGTGGTCCCTATACATCTACATCTATCTTCGATTATGTTGTCACCTATGACGACTAAGAGGAAATGTGTCATTTACACGTGGTAGAGCCATGCTGCAGTTATATTATTAGTATAGTTGTAGCACAAATGAGTCGGCTCGACCGAAGAAGGACAACGCTCTCACCAGCGTCAAATAGTAGCTTAATGATGCTGTGTTTCGTATAGTGAGTGTAGAGAACCGGAGACTCTTTTAACTGGAAACGAGGCATTCAATCCTAGTCCTCACGGGTGACAACGCATCTGTTTTTTGATTCGTAACCGAGGATAGATCTAGATGTCTATGTGCCCACAGCGACCACTTTCAATGCCTTATTGCCAATGAAAAGTGCCTGCAGCTCGCTACAATTACCATACGAAATAAAGCAGCGTTAGGCTGCTATTTAACGGTGGTGTTTTTTTTTATAGAAGAGTGGGCATGCAGCTTACCTGATGGTAAGTGACTTCCGCGCCCCATAAACTACCACATGATATTGTGTCCGCATAGTCCTCTCCAAGTCGAGCTGTGCCATTTGTGCTAAAACCATAGTATACGAGCAGCTGCAGCTGATCATATATCTTACACCATTTACCATCAGGTAAGTGATTTGCTTGTTTGTCACCTTATTCTATGAAAAATGTAGCAAGTATTGATAGAACTTTTAAATATATCATTCAATTCAACTTCATTCATCTTACACTTCTTGCAATCAAACGTTTCCACAAGTGGAAGTTAGCGCATTTATCAAAGTGGTTTACGTATTTCACCAGTTTCGCAAAAGTTATTCATTTTGTTGAATACTATAAGTCTGAGTATAAGGTATAAAATTGTCCTAGCTTAAAAATTAGCTTTTTCGCTAAAATCTCACATAATTTGAGACATTTAAGAATTGTGTAAATGGCAAACACTGACATAGTTATTATAATAAAATATATATAAAAAAATGATAGCATGAAAATCTTTGATATGACTTAATAAAAAATTACAAACTGTTTCTAAAGTAAAATGACAAGCGACTAAAGCGCAAGAAAAGCTTCTTTATTTTTGAGATGAAATAAAAGTTTCTAAATTTCAATTACCCAGAGGCTCTGTCTTTCATCATTGGAACATTCTTTAAAGAAGTAAAATTTAATAACGGTAATAAATGAATATTTAATAATGTCATTAAAAGTTTAATTTGTAACATTTTATGTAAGCATCGAAATTTAAATTTTGCCTATATTTACGCGATATCGCGATAACAAAATCCTATCCTATACTATTAAACGAACAATTCTTGTATATATGTATATATATATATATATATAATCGGGATCTCGGAAACGGCTCCAACGATTTTCATAAAATTTAGTGTCCAGGGAGTTTCGGGGATAATAAATCGATCTAGCTAAGATTTATTTTTAGAAAATGTCTTTTTGTCCGTGTTTTTAGGCAATTAAAAACTGCTACAATATAGTTAGAATAAGAAGGTAAATTTTGACAGTTTGGTAATGATTATAAATAGCTTATTGGTATAATGGGCGGTCACAAAATCGTAAAACCCCGGTTCGAGCCCAGACCGACCGACCGACTTTTTTATTTTTTTTTTCAAGTTTCTTTCTTTTTTGAGAAAATATATTTTTTTCGAGCCCGTTTTTTAGTATTTTTTAAAAACACGAAAATTTAAATAAAAATAATTGCACTCATGATTTTTTATTCAAATAACCAGTTCAGTTTTTTCTGTTATGTCGCTAAGATCAAAAAATATTATTTATATTTCATCAGTATGTAATTTGTATCTAAATATAATTTCCAAAACACACGAATTAAAAAAATCGAGCGAAAAATACCGAGCAAAGCTCGGTCAACCGGGTACTTAATTTTAATGAAATTAAATTCAGCCCTATACATGCCACAGTAGGGTTTTAGAATATATTGTATATTTTTTTAAATATTTGCCATGGTCTTCCATTATTTTAATCAGGGAGATGATTGTATAGATGTTCCCATTGTTCAGTTTCGTACAGCACCTGATCCCACACCCTCGCGGTTTCGTTTAAAAATTAAAATAAATGGGTGACTTTAGCGAAGATTTTCTCCCCCAAATCAGTACTCTTGTTATAACGAAGAACGCAGATGGCATTGATTTTAATTTTCCTGTTTTTATTATCTCTTTGAAAAATTAAGGTAGTTATTAAAGTCATGAAAACATGAATCATCATATTTAATTACATTTTATGTTTTTGTGTAACTATCTGTAATTATTTACTACTTTACTTTTCGGTACGTTATACAGCCATACTACAGCTAAATTATGATTGTAGCACGAATAAGTCCGCTGAACCGAGAGAGGAACACGCTCTCACAAAATTCTATCGTAAAATAACATCTTAATGCTTCTATGTATCGAGAATCGGAGACACTTTTTACTGGCATTTATCTTATTCCTCAGGGGCAAGAACGCATCAGCATATTAATTCTTACAGATGTGGTTGTCTATGGGCTAAGTATCCACCGCACGGTTGCAGCGGTGGCGAAGGGACCGCGGGAGGAGAGGAACGCCAGTATTAGGATGTGTCACTTTTCCTATACTCCGCGGCCAAAACTTCGATGACTGTGGAGCCATAGACCACGTTCACCTCTGAGGTCGGAAGCTAGTGCTTCCGAGTACTTATTTTTCCTAGCCTCATGGCATCCGTCTATCTGAATCGAAGGCCCGCTACTTGATTGGCGGTTAAGGCAAACAATGTGAGTATACCTGCATTCCTGAAAATAAACGATTTCTATAATAATACGTATTACTAAACATAAATAAATGTTCACGTATCATCAGTATTTTTCAATAGTGTTTCTTCTAAATATAAATGAGCTTTTCTTCGCGTGTTAGTGCGGTTTAAAACAATAAAATTTATTAAGAGCGCGTATTAAGTAGCGTGACCTTGTTGAACCTGTTATCAAGTGAACAGGAAAGCCCAACCTTTTAAGCGTTAGGTTAGAGGTTTGCAAAAAAATTTGTAAAGACGTGTGAAGTCCGTCAACACTCATTGGAGCATCGAGTCGGACTTTTTATTGCTCTAAATCCATTGAGTTACACAACACTAGAGGAGCAAACCACATTACCGCGCGTCGAAAAAAGTGTAACCACTATCCAAACGTGACGACGTAGCTTTGAAACTAATAACAATTTTAATTAAACATATATCCATCTAACTTACACAAGTTGCGAAAACAATATCATCGTCGTAAGATTAGATAAAGATAGACACACAAACATGCAATGGTGGGTTGGTGTGGCTTACAATATGAAATTTTACCTAAAATAAGCAATAAAAATGAGTTTTTTAAGCTGCAGTTAATTGTTTTTATATTAAAAAAGTATATTTTAATTTAAAATCTTTATTACATTCCCTTAGAAAAAAAGGGAAACAAAGCTTATCAGATGAGTAGAAGTAAACATAATGATGAAATAAAATGTATTTTTATGGTTCTAATAAATCAAACAATATAAAATAGGTATCTAAAATATAATTAATATAAAATTTATATGAAATTATAAATAATATAAAATTATTAATATAAAATAGGTAATAAAATATATTTAATAGATAATTCATGAATAAACTACAATAAGAATAATTAATTATTTTGTATGGAAGTTAAAACGTAGTGTTTATTATAATTTCCATAATATTTAAAATCAGAGGTAACAAATTAACTTACTCCATTAATTATATAGTCTCCCATTAATGTAGGATAATCACAAATGCGGAAAAGTGGCAACATTTAACCCAAAAGGCAATATTCGATAATTTTATTTAATTATTTGAGGTTTTTTTTTTTTTTTTTTTTTTTTTTTTTTTTTTTTTTTTTAATAGGATAGGGTGACAAACGAGCACACAGTCCACCTGATGGTAAGTGGTTGCTGTGGCCCATAGACATCCACATCTATCCTCGATTACGAATCAAAATGCAGATGCGTTGTCACCCGTGAGGACTAAGATGGAATGCCTCGTTTCCAGTAAAAAGGGTCTCCGGTTCTCTACACTCACCATACGAAATACAGCAGCATTAAGCTACTATTTCACGCTGGTATTCTGTGAGAGCGTGGTCCTTCCCCGGTCGAGCCGACCCATTCGTGCTACAACTATACTACTAATATAAATGCAGCATGGCTCTACCACGTATAATTACGTTTATATGAAAACAAGAACTAAAAATTATGTGTTGAAAGTGATGCCACTTGATTTATTACGTTTTTGTGACCTTGAATAGCATTCTTTCACTACGCATTTACCCATTTTTGTCGCGGCTCAACTCTGTCGGCATCACATTGAACAATGAACTCACGTTAGCTAGGCGTATGGCTGTGGCCATATGTGCAGTGGTAACGCTTTGGCGCGGTTATTACTGATCTAGGGTTATATAAATCAATGTCTAAATCCCTCTTAGAAAGGCTTTAAGATTACTCTATGTATATATGACGGCAGAAAAATACCAACGGGACCAACATAACAGAAGAAGCGTCATTACTTTTGTCGTAGCACCATAATAACGGTTCATTTTGAGTGGGATCAAATTTTGATTGAAACAATTTCGATGCTTAAAATGCTCCTCCACTTAAGCTCCCTCGAATAATGCTTCAATTGCAGGGAGGACTTTTGTTTTCAAAATACTGTTTTGCATAACAATAAATTTTTCGATAGTAGTTACAATTTATAAAGCGGAGAATTCACTAGACGGATATGCCTACGGGCTGTTAGTCCGGGCGTGGCGTCTTTGGAAGCAATACACTACGCAGACTCGTCAGTTTGTTTTAGACTGGCTACGTGAATAGTTTTGCGCGCATGGTAAGATGATAACGAACCAATGAAAAATTGTTATAGTACCTGGTGCTACATTAATACTGTGCGATGATAAGAAAAAGAAAATAATTTGGTGCAAAGAATGGTACAAAAATAGAAATAAGTTTTACCATTTCAATTTACATAAAGAATTAGAAATTGATGAACCAGGAGTGCTGTACAATTACTTGCACATGGATATAGAGTCATATAAACTCTTCGCAGAATATTTTACTATCGTTAAATATATATACACCCACCCAAAGGGGTAGGCAGAGACTACAGACTTCCATTTAGCACGATCCTGACATACCTCTCTCGCCTCTTCCACATCTATATACTCTCGTGCTTTTTTTGCGACGCCCAACTTTCACTACCATACGTTAAAGTAGGGACTAATACAGCATTGTGAATTGCCATACGTGCCTTTTTTGACACATTCTGACTTTTCACAATAGAGTGTAGAGCCCCATTTACTTTATTTCCTGCATTCACTCGTCGTTCAATATCTTTATCATATGTCCCATCCCTGCTGAATACATATCCCAAATATACAAATTCATGTAATTGCTCGACCATCTCCCCTTCTATTCTTATTTCACATATCGTTTTTCTTTCTTCTCTTTCAAAAACAATAACTTTCGTCTTACTTGCGTTTACTTTCATACCCCTTTCTTTTAATGATCTGTTCATTAATGTAACCATCATTTGCAGCTCGGCCGCTGACGACGCAAAAATAACTTGATCATCGACGTACAAAAGGCATTTGATTTTTAACTCACCCATTCTTAACCCGCATTCTTCAACTTTCAAATTTTCCAAACAACTGTCCATAAATAGGTTGAACAGCCACGGGGAAGCTACACAGCCCTGTTTGACACCTTTATGGATGCCAATCCAGTCCGAGTAGGCCGCGTTGATCCTAACACAAGCACTCGAGTCCCTATATAGAGACTTTAATGCCTGTATCAACCCAGCGTTTTAACATTAAACTTATTGCAAATTAAAAATCTCCTAAGTTTGTTAAATAATAATATAAGGTCGTCTGCACTGGTTTCTGTCGCTCTCGTTTCTGAGCACATACAGTCCACAGTTAACATTCACGTTCGATCATGTCTGAACGCACGCAGACAAAATTGGATCACGCAGATGTTAAACAGACAAATCTGCCAGATCGACTGCGACGGTCCTACACTATCAAACTTTGCACGGACCTATAGAGTCGAAGTCCGGCAGGTATGTATGCAGACATGCCCGTGGGCAACTCCGTCTAGTGAATTCCCCGCTTTAGTTACTCATTTTGAGCGTAAATTAGTTGGTAATAGAAAGGACATTCTTTTGGTCAATTTCAACTGCCATAAACCTTTTTTAAAATATCTAAAGATCTCGATTTCATAGATAATAATAGAACTGTAAATCATATAAAATAGAAATAAAGAGGTCATTTCTAGCCATTACTTAAATGACATCTATAAAGAAGTTTTTTTTTTTTTTTTTAAAGAAGAGGGGGCAAACGAGCATGCGGCTCACCTGATGTTAAGTGACTACCGCCGCCCATGATCAACCGCAACACCAGGAGAATTGCGGGTGCGTTGCCGGCCCTTAAGAAAGGAGGAAGCTCTTTTCTTGAAGGTCCCCAGGTCGTATCGGTCCGGAAAAATCGCCGGTGGTAAACTATTCCACAGAGAGGTTGTACGTGGAAGAAAACTCCTTGTGAAACGTACAGTGGTGGACCGCCAAGCATCCAGATGGTGTGGATGGTATCGGGACGTTTGCCGTGTAGTGCGTTCACGAAATTTGGCGGCTGGAATTAATCCGAACAATTCCTCAGAGCACTCCCCGTGATAGATGCGATAAAATACGCAAAGAGATGCAACATCTCTTCGCAGCGCCAATGAGTCGAGCCGATCGGAAAGCACTCTGTCGTCGACGATTCGAGCCGCTCTGCGCTGGATGCGGTCAAGTGGAAGGAGCTGGTACTGGGGAGCCCCAGCCCAGAGATGGGAACAGTATTCCATGTGCGGCCGAACCTGCGCCTTGTAAAGTTGCAGGCGGTGTGCCGGCATGAAATACTGTCCCGCTCTGCTGAGCACGCCAAGCTTTTTAGAGGCCAATTTGGCCTTACCTTCCAAGTGACCACGAAACTGCACGTCACTCGACATGTCGACGCCGAGGATTCCAATACTGGCTGAGGCAACAAGGGGAGTGCCTTGAAACTGAGGGGATACGACAAAGGGGTTCTTTTTAGCGGTTAACGCGCAAACTTCTGTCTTCTGGGGGTTAAACTGGACTAGATTTAGTCGTCCCCAATCCGAGACTCTGTTCAGCAAAGACTCGACTTCTGACACAAGTTTGTCCCGGCACTCGGAGACGTTTTCTCGAGAAATATTGGCTCGGCCGGTGTAAAGAGCATCACCAGTGCTGTCATCCGCATAGCAATGAATGTTACGGGTATGCAACATATCATTGATATTGTAACGATCCCCCCCCTCTACTGTATATAATAAAAATTTTATAATATTAATAATATCCCCTTTTCAATAACATTATATATGTGACCGGGATTAATAAAATATGTTTTGATCTTTCTAAGTGATCTTTCAAAAAGGTTTATTAATAGGCCGTTTTTAATAATTTGGCGTGATCGTCTTAGTTAGGACCCTTATTTACGTTGTGTTTGTTTAGTAACTTAGTTCTTTTAGGTGTCTTTTGGAAGAATGAATATTCACTAGGGCAATTGAAAGCTGTTGGTAGTGCCTTATAAGCTAAGTGAACCCCGTTCACGAAGACAGGGCTCGAAAAAGGTTAAGAACATAAAACGTCCGTATTCCACTTGTATCAGGTTTACATTATTTATTTATTATTATTTATCCCTTCCCGCTTGGAAAAGGCTCACAATATATTTATACAAAATACCCGATACAAGGGCTTCGCTCTGCTACATTTACTTTAAAAAAAATGTAGGGGAGGTACACGGCCCCACACACGCCGTGCACGGTGAGTGCCAACCATTTTGATGCACTCCCCCCGAAGGGAACGCTAATTCGGGAACTGGACCGTAGTCCACAGCAAAATAACTGGCGAACCAGTAAAAGAGGCTTGGCCCCTTGTTAGTGCGTAAGCACAAACATCGACCGAAGTCGCGCATGTCAATGCGTGTAAACGCCATACAGAATACGAACGAATCCAGCCACAGTGAATGTACGTCACACGGTTTAGGCAAATAGGCACACTGGCCGTAAACCCTCCGTGAGCGCCACCACCTGCCAGACCGCCGCTCCTGCAGACGTGATGTAAGTGTATGGCATCACCACCAATTGCATGATCAGCACGGCTACTAGCCGCAGAGCGTGTCATGAGTCTACCGCTCAACTCAAGGGAATGGGGTCCCACGTTGTGCGGCTTTCGGCCGCAGCCTTGAGAGTCTCCTCAGATCCTCCCGCCAGCTACCACCCGCATGAGGTCGACACATATGCTCCACCAACCAATACAACAGCAGATATAGCCAAAAGGCAGTTATAAGATAAGAGTAATAATTCGCCATCAGAAAGGGTTTGTGTCACTGACGTTGAGTAAATGCATTTTCGATCATGTTCGTCTCACCCACCAACAAGTTGCCTTCAATCGTTCAAAGGTGGGAAAGTTACAGAGATATAATATTATGTTGTTATATAAAACATCGTGGAGGGCAGACAGTCTGCAGCCCCGCAATGAAGGGACCCGACTTGGGCAAAGCTACTTAGGTGTGAGTCAAACCAAGACGCAGAGAGCGCCATTGAGAATAGCGTCCCACCAAACAACCATCGCAGAGACGCAATGCTGCAGAACGCAACAAGCATCAATACGACTATCGTCGGGCTTACACCATTCCAAGGTCCCCCATACATCCCAGTAGACATCACCACCCGTATACCTCCATCGACCAGAACCACAGAGAGCGTCGAATCAGGCGCAGCACACCCGTAGATCCATCACAAGACGCAATACCGCCAGTAGCAGTAAGCATCAATGCAACTATCATACGGATGGCGCCCCCTCACAACACACCCAACATGATCCCTATCGACTTTGGTAACAAAGTTGGTATTGTTGTTATATTAAAAATATCACCAACGTATCATAGTAGCACGCTACTAAGACGCCAATGAACAAAACTCCACGTATCATAGCGCTAATGCACTAAGACATGAAGCTGAGTATGCCTGTTACACTTAAAAGTGCTACCAAACACACTCAACATCCCCATCCGAAAGATAGACGACACATCGCTATGCGCAACGACGTCGCCCACAAACGGTATGGGTGTGCGATGTCCACGGGAAAGCCGTATTGCTACAACAAACCCGCTTACCACCGACACTAAGATGTTAATTGTATACCTCCATCGACCAGAACCACAAGAATGCGTCGAATCAGGCGCAGCACACCCACAGATCCATCACAAGACGCAATACCGCAAGTAGCAGTAAGCATCAATGCAACTATCATACGGGCGGCGCACCCTCACAACACACCCACATGACTCCTATCGACTTTGGCAACAAAGTTAGTATTGTTGTTATATAAAAATATCACCAACGTATCATAGTAGCACGCTACTAAGACGTCAATGAACAAAACTCCACGTATCATAGCGCTAATGCACTAAGACATGAAGCTGAGTATGCCTGTTACACTTAAAAGTGCTACCAAACACACTCATCATCCCCATCCGAAAGATAGACGACACATCGCTATGCGCAACGACGTCGCCCACAAACGGAATGGGTGTGCGATGTCCACGGGAAAGCCGTATTGCTAAAACAAACCCGCTTACCACCAGCACTAAGATGTTAATTGTATACCTCCATCGACCAGAACCACAAGAATGCGTCGAATCAGGCGCAGCACACCCGCAGATCCATCACAAGACGCAATACCGCAAGTAGCAGTAAGCATCAATGCAACTATCATACGGGCGGCGCACCCTCACAACACACCCACATGACTCATATCGACTTTGGCAACAAAGTTAGTATTGTTGTTATATAAAAATATCACCAACGTATCATAGTAGCACGCTACTAAGACGTCAATGAACAAAACTCCACGTATCATAGCGCTAATGCACTAAGACATGAAGTTGAGTATGCCTGTTACACTTAAAAGTGCTACCAAACACACTCATCATCCCAATCCGAAATATAGACGACGCATCGCTATGCGCTACTACGCCGCCCACAAACGGTATGGGTGTGCGATGTCCACGGGAAAGCCGTATTGCTACAACAAACCCGCTACCACCGACACTAAGATGATACGTCTAGGACACATCGGTTAGCGAGTCCAAGTTTACCTCGGACCAATTGCTCGTGAAGCAGCACGCACGCCACCATAATATTCCTTTACAAGTCCCTAATAAGGACTAGTCATTTTGCTACAGCACTAGGAGCAGTCAGTCACCCGACCACCCCATACAATACAATGCTTATGCATCAAGGAGACCTCCTATAATATTGCTTTTGTATCATAGACCTTACTTTCATAAGTCATTCATATATAGGATTCGAACCCACGACCCTACTATTGTAATGCATATTAATCATAGAGACCTTCTATAGTATTGCTTTTGAATCATAGACCTTACTTTCATAAGTCATTCCTATATAGGATTCGAACCCACGACCCTACTACTGTAATGCATATTAATCATAGAGACCTTCTATAGTATTGCTTTTGAATCATAGACCTTACTTTCATAAGTCATTCCTATTTAGGATTCGAACCCACGACCCTACTACTGTAATGCATATTAATCATAGAGACCTTCTATAGTATTGCTTTTGAATCATAGACCTTGCTTTCATAAGTCATTCATATATAGGGTTCGAACCCACGACCCTACTATTGTAATGCAAATTCATCATGGAGACCTTCTATAGTATTGCTTTTGTATCATTGAGTTTAATATCATAAGTCCCTAATATAGGACTAGTCATTATGCTACAGTACTTCAGGCAGTCGGGCTTCCGACCACTCCATATATATGTACAACTGCAGGTATGTATCTCCGGCACCTCATCCATACAAGACATCTATACGTGAACACCTTCCATAACTTAGGAAAATTTTCCTTAATACATGAACTCCTTCAACAACTTAGAAAAATTCATCTATACGTGAACTCCTTCCACAACTTAGAAAAATTTTCTTTTATACACGAACACCTCCCATGACTTTAACAATTTTTAACAAATTTTCTAATTATCTTATAAATGTTATTTAACTTAATTTTATAATATTTTTTGACTTGTATTTCTATTATTTATCTTATTTTAAATATTTTTACAAGTTTTTATAATAAATTTACTTATTACAAGAAACAATAATTTTGCCTTTAATTTGCTATGTTATTGGGATAATGTCTGAAATATATTAACTTTATGTTTATTGATTTAACTTAATTGCTTAATATATATCTTTTAAAACTATTTTTGACGCCCCTTTATATTGAATTTAATTATTAATAATAATATTGATCCGTCACAATCCACCCCCAAATTTTATGTTAATGACCCACACAGTGGAGTCGTTGATATAAAATTTTACTATATTGATAGCATATGCTCTACACTCAAAATTTTGAACTTATGTGTATCTGTTCTTTCCTCTTTCAATCTGTTACAATTCAGTATATATTTTCACCCCACCTACCCCAGGGAATGGCCGCCGCCACACACCTCTTCAACCACATCTATCCAATTGCAATAAACCATAAATTGTTATCTTGCTAATTTTATTGTATATTATGTCGTTGATATAGTGGTTCTCTTTAGTTTTTGACTTACATTTTAAATCTTTAAAATATAAATTCAGCAATGTTATCTTTGTATGCACAGTATTTTGATTATGAGTTGAAATCAGATGGCTACACACCCACAGGATAGATGTGATTGAGCCATTCACCCTGACCCAACTCTCCAAATTTATTCAATAAAAACATATTTTACAAAATTATCTTACAATCAATATTTACAGATAGTTATTAATAAAATCATTACAGCATTTTTCTTATTTTTAATTAATTTGTGTCTTGCTCATAACTTTAATAATTTTAATCTATTTTTCAATAGGCCACCCACGGGACCAAATTATATTACAGTATTTAATCTAGTATGTATATAAGCCAAACCTATTATTTAAAATATTTTAATAAATGAATAGCATTAAAATTTCCCCTAATTTCATTTGTTTCTGGGTTTGCTAAAGTATATACATTGTCAAATGGTACGGCTGCTATTATACATGGCCCTTCATACGCCAAATTAAATTTACTCATAACTTTGTTATCTGCATCTGATCTACTAGATCTTGAAACTTTTACTAAATCGCCAACATGATATGTCACTAATCTATTGCTCTTATCAAATTTTGTGTTTCTAATGCGGCTTGCCTCTTTTAAATTCTTACGCACTTGCTGTCTAATCTGTTCGACATTGTTTTCGATCTTACTATTAAATATTATCTTGTCGAAAGACATTTCATTAGACTCACCATAAAGAATCTCACATGGTGTAAATCCCGTACTATTGTGATATGAATTATTATACAATTCTTCTATTTTAGGCAATATTATTGCCCAATCTTTGTGGTTAGCATGACAAAGCGTCCTGAATAATCTGCTCAACTCTCTATTTACACGCTCTGTTGTATTTGGCCTAGGATTTCTTACTGTGGTATATATCGGTTTAATATTCAATTCTTTCATTGATCGTTTCCAATGATTACTTATAAACTGCTTCCCATTATCTGTCATTATTGCTTTGGGCTTTATAATCTCAACAAAATGCTTTACTTTCGTTACAACACACTTTGCTGTTGATTGTTTTAAAGGATATAATTTGATAAATTTACTAAATGAATCTTGTATAACAAATATGAAAGTGTACCCAAAGGTACCCGATGCCAATGGTCCATATAAGTCAGCCATAACCATGTCTCCGATATTTTCTGTTATTATAGATTTGCATGGACCCACATATGTTATATTACTTTTCTTTGATAACTGGCATAAATGACACACCCTTAATTGCTTTTTAATGTCTTTTGTTAATCCTTTCCAAAAGAATCTATCTCTCACATATTTAATTACTTTATAGGGCCCTTGATGTCCCATTTCTATATGTACTTGGTTTATAACATCTCGTCTCAAGGGTACAGGTAAATAAATTACTTCCTTTAAATTTGTTTTGTAATATAATATATTATTTCTCAAACTATAACGTTTCAGTTTATCATTTTGTTCTAATGTTGAAATATTTATCGTCTTTAATTTTTCAATAATAGCCAACGACTCTGTATCTTGTGTTTGATATACAGATATGGATTTTAACTTTTCTATCAACTCGTCATTTGGTTCACTTTCTGTATAAGCTATTTCTAAACTTTTATTTTTATCCTCTTGTATTAAATCACCATCAGGAGGGTAGCGTGATAGTACATCTGCAACAATATTGCTTCTACCCGATATATGCTGTACTTCGTAATTAAATTGTTCTATATACAATATCCATCTAGTAACTCTGAAAGGTTATCTGTATAGTGGTTTTCGGTATAATTTTACAGGTTTTAACAGAGTTAAACTGTTTTAAGGCTTAGAGTCGAAATAGATCTGGCAGCACGGAATCGCACTTTCCTGTGAATCTATCCTTTTTGGTCACTCAGAACCGTCATTTACTGGAGAGAGAAAGAGCGGGAGTGTGTAGTTTAACCCATAAAAAGCCGATTGTGAACCGGTTCGAAATGTTAATCTGTCATTCTTGACAATCCATACTGATATTATAAATGTCAAATTGCTTTTATTCCTTGCGTAGATTTCCAACCGATCCGGTAATTTTAAGTTGTTGGGCTGAAATCATAAGGCGGACTAGAAATGCATCTTGGTGGAAGTCTAAAGAAAGAACGTGTATATGTTCAATTCACTTTCATGTAAAGGAGACTTATACACAAACAACATTGATTTTATATGTTTTTTATTCATTTACTTACGGTTTTTACAGTACAAAATGAAGCCTTTAAACACACTAAGTTTTACAAAATTTCATCTTCTTCCAGTGGCAGGATTAAATTGATTTCACGCAATGATTTAATCTAGTCAATAAACTGGATCGATATATGAATTTAAAAAAAAATAAACATTTGCTATCTCTTGACCGAAGTTTACACTTAACCTAACTTACTTTTGTACGTCATTATACTTAAGATAAAAAAAAATAATGTCTTCGTAAAAAACGGCAATATTTTGGGTACGAAAGTGTAGTACTCTATATTATATATTCAATAATAATAGATAAGTTCAATATATGTTAGATACATAAATATCTACTGTGATTTTTTATTTAATTTTAACTGTTACATTAATTTTAGGTTTAGTGCGATTTTCGTAGCTACATAAAACACACATAACCACCTTGTTTGTGTATATACCCATACACACACACGCAAACAAATGCACACGCCTAGCACACACATTTTACACTCAGGTATGTCAATATGAATGAAATATAAAATCTCCCAAATGTTTGGGCAATCGATTCGCACTATTATTACCGAAGTCACGCACACTAATGCAGGCATGGTACGTAAGATATGCGCGTCTCGTAGTACTCACGCACACATGAATCAAAGACTGGCGTCACTGTGAACGGTGCGATGTGTTCACAACACGGTATCTGTACCTATAAAACATCTTTGACATTGATGTAATTGATTTTGTAGATTACTTCGATGAGGATGACATGGATAACTATGCGAAAATGTTCCGAGAAAGTAATACGGTTCGTTTGAGAGTTAATCCGTTTGAAAAATACGACGACGTCAAGTTTAAGAAAAAATATAGGTTCAGCAAACTTTTAGCTACAAAATGTTAGATCTCGTGAATCATACAGGCTGATGGGTGAATCTATAGAAGAATAGCTTCACCCATCAGCCTGAATGTTTGCCTATTATTTGCAATTTTATTTGTTTTTGTTCATAAATAAAATAACTCATGAAAATTTTACAAAAGATATAGACACACACACACACACACACACACACACACACACACATATATATATATATATATATATATATATATATATATATATATATATATATATATATATATATATATATCTTTTTTATTATCGAACTTTGAGACAAAACAAAATTTAATTTTTGCGTATTCCGTCGTATTAATTTGCGTAAAACAAAAAGAACGATCGAATGCTGAACGAATTTATTGCAGTGTGACATTGAGTTATACAACACTAGAGGAGTAAACCACATTACAGCGCGTCGAAAAAAGTGTAACCACTATTCAAACGCGACGATGTAGCTTTGAAACTAGTAAGAATTTTAAGTAAACATATATCTATCTCACTTACACAAGTTGGGAAACAATATCGTCGCTAAGATTCGATAAAGATAGACTCACAAACATACAAGGGCGGGTTGGTGTGGCTTACTATATGAAATTTTACCTAAAATATGCAATAAAAGCGAGTTTTTTTAAGCTGCAGTTAATTGCTTTTATATTAAAAAGTATATTTCATTTTTAAATCTTTATTACGTCCCCTTAGAAAAAAAGGATAAAAAGCTTATCAGATGAACAGAAGTAAACATATTGATGAAATAAAACGTATTTTTATGGTAGGTACTAATAAATCAAACCATATAAAATAGGTAATAAAATATAATTAAAACAAAATTTATATGAAATTATAAATAATATAAAATTATTAATATAAAATGAATAAACTAAAATAAGAATAGTTAATTATTTTGTATGAAAGTTAAAACCTAGTTTTAATTATAATTTTCAAAATATTTAAAATCAGAGGTAACAAATTAACTTACTCCATTAATTATATAGTCTCCCATTAATGTAGGATAACTAGAAATGCAGAAAAGTGGCAACATTGAACCTATATGGCAATATTCGATAATTTTATTTAATTATTTGAGGTTTTTTACGTTTATATGAAAACAAAAACTAAAAATTATGTGTTGAAAGTGATTCCGCTTGATTTATTACGTTTTTGTGACCTTGAATAGCATTCTTTCACTACGCATTTACCCATTTTTGTCGCGGCTCAACTCTGTCGGCGCAACATTGAACAATGAACTCACGTTAGCTAGGCATATGGCTGTGGCCATAATTGCAATGGCAACGCTTTGGCGCGGTTATTACTGATCTAGTGATAAATAAATCAATGCAGTGTGACCTTTAGAATCAAGTTAAACGTTGTCTATAGAGGCACGCGTTAAACACGGTTTAGTGTTAGCGAAATTTCAACCATTGTTTAACATGTGCTTAAGTCCGTATCTAACTAAACAAATGTTGGACCAGTTTTTAAATGCTTTTTTGTAGTACGACTAATAAAATCTAATTGATAAACGTATCAAGGATTACACCGAACGCCACTGGGAGCAAAAGTTGCAAATAGATGTTGATTAAAGCTTTGCCGTTTATTTTTATTTTTTAATCTAATGTTTGCTAATCTGAGTTGGGATTTATAAACAAACTTTTGTTTCGTATAAATTAATTTTAAATATTTTAAAGCCTATCAATGTCCAATATTAAACATAGTGATTCCGATAGATTTTCTTATAAAGGAGATATTTACCATAGTTGCCACGTTTGGCATGCAATTTCAAAATGAATAAAAGGAACTAGATGGAAATATTCAATGGTAGCAACTTTATTTTCCTACAGACTATCGAAAATAATAATATTTTTGGAGCAAAGTGTCTTTGAACTTGATTATAATAATGTCCTCCACACCAAAATTCGATCACACTGGCCAGCCTTAACGGAGACTAGCCATCTTCGCAGTACAGGATTATAGCGCCCGATTGTATGCGCAGTGTTAGTTTTCGGTACTACCAATTAGTGGCGGTGTAGGAATATTCACTACTCCATATCATCCCGTGGGTGTAGTAAGAGGCGATAGAGGAAAAAAAAATAGGAGGCAGCGTCTTCCTAATGAGGAATAAAAGTAAAAACATCTTGCCAAGCGCGGTAACTATGGCAAACATCCCCCCTGTGAGGCAACCTATGGTGATGGCCTATGTACAGCAGTGGACTTTAATTGGCTGTAACGGTACCAGTATGCGCAAACTCGGTTGTGCTCTCTATTCCCACACTCACAATCCGATATGGCGGTAATTCGACATGACCGGCGAGAGATCAGGCGCAAGACCAACGACTTTACGTCTTTCTGTATAACGGGGGCAAAACACTATCACTTCCTGAATCCGGGCTGCTATTGAGAACTTTTTGGCAGAAAACCCGGTATTTAGCCTAACCCGGTATTCGTACCCGAGACCTCGTGATCAGCAATCGCAGTTACCATCACCACTAGACCACCAAGGCAGTCACAGCGACCTCGAGATAAGTACAATATACACGTCATAAACTTGATGTATGGATCTAAGTGAATTTAAATTAAATAAGTTAGAACCCATGGTTGAACACAAGTCTCCTTCCATATCTGAGCGGGTTATGAAGCTGAGTCCGCCGCGCTTCTCGATGTGATGGAGGGGACGATGATGACGATGAGAACTCTGAACGAACTGTGACTGCAAATCGAGCGCAAACACCTGAAAAGTCGAAAATAAAAATACGTTAAAACAAGTTAAATTAAACAAGATAAAATTAGTGAAGCAATTTTAGTTAAATGTGTAATGATTCATGTAAATATAAGAAATTATATCGGTGAAACTTCATTCAAATTAGAAACATTGATAAATGGTTACATTTAAAATTCAATGTAAAATAATCTTAGATTTGTACAAATGGTTTAGTTGCTTTGAACGAGAGCGTAATATTTAAATACTTAAGAGTCGGTGGGAACTAGAAAGCCACTCGTATATTTAATTCAAAATCGTTGAATATTCTCCTCGTTTTAAGTATTGTATAGTGTATTAAAAAGTAGACTTTGTACCAAATAATCGAATATTATCATCATCAGTACAGCCCATCACAAGTCCACTGCTGAACGTTGAAGCAGTCAAGGAATGCCTGCAGCACCTCTATTGAAGAGCCACGCTGCAGCTATATTATGGTTGCAGCACAAATGGATCGGATAAATCTGGGAGAGTACCAGCGTAAAACTGCTTAATGCTGTTACGTTGTGAGTATGTAGATAGAAAACCGGAGACCCCTTGTATTTGTAACGAGACAATTTAGCTTAGACCTATGTCTATGAGTTACAAAATCTACTTGATTTATTGTTTTCACTACCACGCCAGCCTACAAATTTCCGCCAACTACACTCAGGTACGGTGCCTCGTTTCTATAAGTGCACACCTTAAAAAGTGTGACCCAAATCCAACTTAGCCGTGGTTTTCTAATCATTGTGATTTTACTTCGTAATAGTTTTCATATCTCGTAGTTATTTTGTTCTAATTATATAGCTATACCTACCCATAGGTAAAACTTCACACACAAATAATCTCAATGAATAACTTAAGACCTAGGCTTGTATTGTAATAAGTATTTGTAAGGCTCAAGGTTTAAGTGTGTGGGGGAAATATTTATTTATTAAAAGACAATAAGGTAGTTAAGATTTTTGCTAATACAATGTTTGTACGAACTACTAAAGTAAATTTTATTTTATTATCTGTGAAAGTGTAAGCTGAAAATAAATACATCTAAATAAATAATTTGTTTAACCACTGTTGTTCAGAAAAGGGCTTGAATCTACGGAGAGTTGTATTCCGAAATAAAATGGTTATACGAAGTGATGTGTGTGTTTTTCATTACACACAAACTCTCAGTTCTGGATGGTTTACTTAGTAACAGTATTTATGATTATATTTAGGACTTATTGCGATTTTTTTGTTAAAGCCAAGAAAGTGAAGGGTAGAGTGAGCGTGAACACAGTAATACCTATTGCATTGTTTCGCACCGAGCTAGATGAAAAGAGTTCAGCGTTCACGCGTTTTTCCCCATAAACAGCTGATTTCAGGTTTAATTTTCTCTGCTGGTGTATGTGAATTTACAAAAGAACTTACAGTGTAATTGATGGCAAGGAGATAGATTAAAAAATATTTCTGAAGAATTGCAGTAGCAGATCTTCAGAAATATTTTTAATCAGTATAGTTTATACATAATTCTGATTGAATCACTCTTTTGTTTAATTTACCACTGTTTCGGAAAATACGTCTGTCATGGCAATGTGTTATGCTGGGTTTCCCACGACTCATGCGAAACCCAGCATAACACATTGATACATGCAGCCAACATCAAACAAAGAAGACCACAGAAGCGTTTTCTGATAAATTACATGGAAAACCTTACAACCTGTATTTATACCGGTCTTCTATACTCTTTAGGCAGAAACATAGCAGTACAAGCACCCAGACGAACTTCGAGGCAGGAAAGGAGTCTTAGCTACTAGTAGCAATTTTATGTTTAAAGTAAAGGGAAATAAAAAAGAATAACTTGTGTGATTATCCACTGCTAGTCATATGAGGAAGCAAAAGTCACTCAGCTATCAATGGAGAGGTCTATATAGTCTATAGAAGTATTATACTGCGTGATAAAATAGTTATCGGGGAAATATAATAACCCCGCGACGCAGTGGCTCAGTAATGAAGGGCGTGGGTTTACTCCAAGCTTTTTGGATAAAATATAACCTAGATCACTTTTAGCACTGCTCCCTGTCTGCTCGTGAAGTTTTATTACAATCATAGAAGATTAGCCCTTACAGCAGACAGACAGACAAACAATGTATAAAGGGCTATTCATATTCATGTCTAGTACAAAAATAACTCCATGAGCTCTATAAAAGGCTAGATCATATATAAGTTATTTTGATATTACAGACACCTCAACTTTATTTATATGTATAGATAATGCGAAATATTAAAAAAATGGTAACATTTCTTGACTGGTTTTCAATAAATAACACAGTGAAATAAGTCTACTAAACACCTCTCAACCCGTCTTACGTTGTCTACCGCAATACAGGTTTGAATCTAGATAGTAAGCTATAGTAGATTTAGACGATGGTTGTTTGTTTATTCACAAGTTACACTGTTGAGCATAGGTATTCCCAAAAGAAAGCTCTAAAGCACGGTCCTGAGCCACTTGCATTCACCGACTTCCTGCATATTTTACCAGGTCGTCACTCTATCAAATTGGAGGCCGCCCTTCGCTTATCAACAAAAAGACTACCACACTTATTAGATACAACAGTAGTACAACTAGTTCGAACATTATTACAAATATTAATCATCATTATCTTCATCATCAGCCTGCGGTAGTCTACTGATGGACTTTCTCAAGGCGCGCCACTTAAACATCCAGTTGTTTACGCAGATCGTAGCTCCATCCAGCCCGAAGGTGTCCCACGCTATGTTTACCTAAACAAAGTCTTCACTCTATGATACGCCTACTCCATCACTTATCGCTTCTGCGATAGATGTAACCAGTCCATTGGCTTGCAAATGTGGCAAAACAAAAATTTTCAGCCGGTACAAAATTGCAGATATTATGTTCACCTATAAAAGAAATGTACAGCATTTATCAATTTTATGAGGTAACATTTAAATAGACATAAATCTACACATATAAATTGAATTAAAGTGTCTGTCTGTACTATTGATGTTACTGCCTTTTATGAAACGTAGCTGTTTTTATACAAGCCTGTCTGAGTTAATATTTAAATTGTCTGAACCGCATGTGATGAAACTTCACGAATAAATAGAGAACAATGCCAAGAGTGATCTACGCAATATTTCATTCGAAAAGCGATACAAAAATGGTCCTTCCATCCATACACCCATCCATAAATCCATCCATTACAGTTTACAAAAGTTCACTGCTAGACAGCCTCCTCCATAGATTGCCTCATAGGGGGGATTTGCCACCTTGAATGTTAAATGATCTTTGATTATCCTAAATCCAAATAACACCACATTAATATTTCGTACCCAACAAGAGATAGAGAGCAAAGTCAGGAGGGATCTAGGCTATATTTTATCTGATATACTTGGATTTATAAAATAAACGGTCATTGACCATCCTTAATTTAAATATCGCCACATTAATAGATTCCATCCAGGTAAAGGCGGGGTGGATCGCAGGTATTTATAAATATTAATCAGTATTTTAGAACCCTGCGTAATGACCATACAAATAATAGAGCAACTGAACGTAACGCAGCGAAAGTACAGAAGGTAGCAATCGGACTAAAAGCCGACAGCTGACAATCTCATTTAATAAATGGCGCAAGGGAATTCTTACTGTCGTAGTGATTTTCTCGTAGCTCGAGTTTTAATTTTGTAATGAGCCGCGTGGTACAGGACTTAGAGTTACGCATTACCTGAAGTTTGCGACTGCATGGTCTTTTGCTCAAAGTATTTACTACGATGTTAGTCCTGGGTTCGTGTCACAGCTGTGGTAAACACTTGTTCAAATAATGTTTAGTTGGTTCGTTAATTTTGGTTCGTTAGTGATTGACAAGGTTTTTTTCGTGAAGAATAATGCATGGATACCTTTTGCTTAAGGTGGACGCTAATGGTATTGTTACGTCGGTTACCATTAGCCTATATGATTAGTCCCAAGAACTCCATACAGAAAGCAGCCGGAAGCCCTCTATTGCTTTATTTGCCTAGAAGTAAGTCTTGTCGTAACGCTTACTATATTTAAAGCACACTCGCTGTATTATATTGATGTCTACAGTTCATGTTCGAGTCATCTTTTTCTTTGGAAGGTAACATTACTTTACTGTGCGTTCATTCCCTTTATTGAAAAAACCAATATTGATGAGAAAAGAGGGACCTCCGACCGACGATAGAGGAGTGTTCCCATCAAGGGCGTGGCAAAAGCGTTTTTAAAGTCTCAGACCAAGATCTATCCTCACCCGATCACGCTCAGCAGCATTTTCTCCACCATTATGGTTCACCACGCTTAATTCTCGCCGCATCGCCGACACGACTGCTTGCACGGAGAAGATCTAACACTGCATTCAAGATAAGAAATACCATTGTCTCGTCAAAATGACATCATGCGCGGGTAATTAAGGACGTGAATAATTTCTGCTAGTGTACGTGTACAAGAGCCAAGGTTGCTAAAGGGACTAAGCCCTAGTCGTAAATTTTACAGTACGCTAGCAACCTGGGTTTGATTCCCACTGTTTCCAAACAACTTGCATATTGCAATTCTAATTGATGATTTACCATGTGATCGGCGCTGAAGAAAAAATTGTGCAATGAAATAAAATTAAATATCTTTATTTCTAAGATGTTGTTTCGTTTATTAAATGCCTTTTTTAACCTGCTTAATTTACTACCGCTTCAAAATGAGGTTCCTCTGTCTGGAGAAGAAACGACGAAAAAACTCCGTGGCTCTTCTCTTTTTTGCCATTGTTTTGAAAGTTATTTAGATTTTTTAAAATATAGAATAAGGTTGACAAATGAGCACACAGTCCACTTGATGGATGGTAAGTGGATGCCCATTGACATTTACGTTTATCCTTGATTAAGAATCAAAATGCAGATAAGTTTTCACTTCTGAGGACTATGATCAAATACCTTGTTTCCAGTAAAAAGCGTCTCGGGTTCTCTACACTCACGATATGAAACACAGCAGTATTAAGCTTTTTACGCTGATATTCTGTGAAAGCGTGGCCCTACTTCAGTTGAGCATACCAAATTGTATAAAAAATCTCTTACATAAAAATATATTTGAAGTATAGGTGTTTGTCGTTGATGAAGTAAAGTCGTAAATTCACTACCCCATATTACCATCCCGTGGTTGTAGTAAGCTAAAGGGCAACTGAAACAGGAAATGGGGAGCTCATCTTCCTGCTCCAAACAATAAAAAAGTGTGTAGGGTAGTTTATGAAGGTAGCATTTTTAACAGTGGATTTTTGAAAGGTATTAATAAATGATAGATGTTGAATCCCATTTTACTCAAACAGATTTTATCTAGGTTACTAGTATAAAACTCAGCGATAATGCCTACGGAGCATTCATTTGTCAATAGCAACCGGCATTATATCTTAAGGACTGTTCCGCTTGTAGACAATGGATGCTGACGATGAAACCACGATGATAAAGCGTTAAAATTAAGATTGTTTTGCAGAAACACTAAAAGCTTTTAACAGCAAAAAGCTTGATTTAAATATTTTACAAAAACTTAGGGTTTTATAAAAAATATAATACAGTGCAAGAAATATTATTTAAGTTTTTAATTCAGATAGCGTTCCCATGAGCTTTATAAGCACATACCTTCGTCTCCATTCTTTTATCAAAATAACAAACGTACTGTAACTTAACATCCACACTTTTTTGATATTCCAAATACTCGTGCTAAGCGTTATAAATCATCTTTTATAATGCTCACAGTAAAAGAGAGGAATGTCCTGCCAGCGTTTGCTCTGTGTTCACAGATAATATATATTGGTAATTGGATGCTATGACATATATGCATCTACATTTTTCTCATGTAACAAAATAAAATTATATGTTTTACCTAGTTTAAAGAGCACCCATCACACTCCCGGAGTGTAGGTGATCTTTAAACTATGTGTGAAATGTATTAAACGTCTTTTATTATACGCACGATGAATGGTGCAAACATGCGTGCGTTACAACATAAATACAAGAAAATACAATAAGCAGGTCGTTAGCAATTCATCGCAAATATATGGCACACTTCTCGATGATATTTTTTTCAAAAATCTTTTTACCCGCGATCTAAGCAGTATTTTTAGATGTGCTGACAGACGTATTATGATTTAAGCTCACCAGAATACTTTTTGAACACTGATGGTGTCGTTAAGTCTATTCTATGTTTCTCATCATTTGTCAGTTTTGGACTTCATCATCATAATTGCAGCCCTTCACAAGTCTACTGCCGAACATAGGCCTCCCCCAAGGAATAAAACAAAGCACGGTCCTGAGTCAGCTGCATTCATCTATTTCCTGCATGTCTTACCAGGTTGTCACTCAATCTAGTGGGTCGTCCTACACTACGCCTACCGGTACGAGACTGCCAATCGAGGACCTTTTTTCCCAACAATTTTCAGTTCTTCGTGCTATATGGGATGAAACTTCACGAACAAATATAAAGTAATGTCAGGAGTGACTTATTCTATATTTTAGCCTGAAAACTTAGATATATTATTGAGACATTGAAATTTTTTCTAAAAAATAGTCTTCAATCATTATCTTTAATATAGACTACACCACATTAATATATTCTACCAAGGCAAATCCAGGGCGGGTCGCTAGTCTAATATAAATTTTAACTTAACAATGTCAAAATATTTTTGGAGGTGGACTCAAATTTTGACATCGTGGAGTTTAAATTTTTGCTTCTTCATTTTAGAGTCCTAACGCTGGTTTCAGTATTAAAATGAAACTAGTTTTTACAGACTTTTGTCGCGCATATTAAATAATTTTACATTGCTGACATTTTGAGTCCTTTACTCATGGTCACGGGCGGGACTTAGGTGTTCGACGTCCCAACGGCATTAACCATTGCTACCTTCAGATTCTTCTTCTTGTTCTTCTTCTATGCTTTTTACCTTTATTTGGCGTCAGTTCTCCACGTTTTTATGCGCCATGATATTCCATCTGAAGTTGTCTGTGTTTCAAGCTGTGCTCGCTCCAGATCCTTGGTTACGATTGTTCACCACGTGGCTCACGGGCGTCCTTTAACTGTCTTTTTCTCTGGAATTGCTAAAGCCTTTCTCACCGGGTGTTCTACTTATCACCTCATTACATGCCCATACCATCGTACATTACTCTCGACCATCTTGTCTACAATAGGCGTAACTTTAAAGGAGCCTCTGATGTACACACTGCGTACTTTAACGAGGCTCGTTACACAGGCTGAACGGCTACCTTCAGATTAAAATTACGTATAAAAAGAAAGCCGATCTTCTAGGCTCTTTCTTTGCGTCTAACTCGACTCTCGATGACGGGGGGAGTACGCCGCCGACCATCCCGCGATGTGAGTGCTCCATGCCGGAAGTGCAGTTCACACAGCGCGCGGTTCGCAAAGCACTCCTCTCCCTGGACATCCACAAGTCGAGTGGGCCTAACGGAATCCCCCCAATTGTGCTGAGGACGTGTGCTCCAGAGTTGGCACCGGTTTTAACGCGTCTTTTCCGGTACTCCTACTCCCTAGGCGTAGTCCCAAAATCATGGAAGACGGCTTTTGTCCACCCGATCCCTAAAAAAGGCGACCGCTCAGACCCGTCCAACTACCGGCCAATCGCCATCACCTCCTTGTTCTCCAAAACAATGGAGTCCATTGTAAACTGCCAGCTCATGAGGTACCTTGAGGATCACCAGCTGATTAGTGACCGCCAATACGGTTTTCGCCATGGTCGGTCAGCTGATGATCTTCTGGTCTACCTCACGCACAGATGGGCGGAGGCAGTAGAGTTCAAGGGGGAGGCATTGGCCGTTAGTTTGGACATTGCGAAGGCCTTCGATCGGGTTTGGCACAAAGCGCTTCTTTCGAAGCTCCCTTCCTATGGGCTTCCCGAGAAATTGTGCGATTGGATCACCAGCTTTCTTGCAGATTGGAGCATCAAGGTCGTTGTAGACGGTGCAAGCTCCGATTGCAAGCCTATTAATGCTGGTGTTCCACAGGGCTGCGTGCTATCGCCAACGCTGTTTCTTCTGCATATCAATGATATGTTGCATACCCGTAACATTCATTGCTATGCAGATGACAGCACTGGTGATGCTCTTTACACCGGCCGAGCCAATATTTCTCGGGAAAACGTCTCCGAGTGCCGGGACAAACTTGTGTCTGAAGTCGAGTCTTTGCTGAACAGAGTCTCGGATTGGGGACGACTAAATCTAGTCCAGTTTAACCCCCAGAAGACACAAGTTTGCGCGTTAACCACTAAAAAGAACCCCTTTGTCGTATCCCCTCAGTTTCAAGGCACTCCCCTTGTTGCCTCAGCCAGTATCGGAATCCTCGGCGTCGACATATCGAGTGATGTGCAGTTTCGTGGTCACTTGGAAGGGAAGGCCAAATTGGCCTCTAAAAAGCTTGGCGTGCTCAGCAGAGCGGGACAGTATTTCATGCCGGCACACCGCCTGCAACTTTACAAGGCGCAGGTTCGGCCGCACATGGAATACTGTTCCCATCTCTGGGCTGGGGCTCCCCAGTACCAGCTCCTTCCACTTGACCGCGTCCAGTGCAGAGCGGCTCGAATCGTCGACGACCGAGTGCTTTCCGATCGGCTCGATTCACTGGCGCTGCGAAGAGATGTTGCATCTCTTTCCGTATTTTATCGCATCTATCACGGGGAGTGCTCTGAGGAATTGTTCGGATTAATCTCAGCCGCCAAATTTCGTGAACGCACTACACGGCAAACTTCCCGATACCATCCACACCATCTTGATGCTTGGCGGTGTACATTTCACAAGGAGTTTTCTTCCACGTACAACCTCTCTGTGGAATAGTTTACCACCGGCGATTTTTCCGGACCGATACGACCTGGGGACCTTCAAGAAAAGAGCTTACTCCTTTCTAAAGGGCCGGCAACGCACCCGCAATTCTCCTGGTGTTGCGGTTGATCATGGGCGTCGGTAGTCACTTAACATCAGGTGAGCCGCATGCTCGTTTGCCCCCTCTTCTATAAAAAAAAAGCATAAAATTGAGACATTCCTAGATGATAAACTGTGGCCATCAGGCATAACGTTTCGTCGTTTTGTGAATTTTTACGATAAACAAAAAGGTAAAATCAATAAAGGAACAAAATAAACAGGACAGTTGAACATACTGAATAATAAATACGTGCTACATATACTACATACATTTTAAAACAAATAAATAATTTAGATAATATATTAATATATTAAATATACTAAACACATTTCAATAAAAATACCAAATAAATAAATAATTAATTAATATAGATAAAAATTTATACATATATGTATAATCTTAGTAAAATTATAAGTTTCTACTGTAAATCGATCAAGAGGTCAGCGGAAGGTGTAAGAGAGTTGTGCCGGTCAGCCGACGTGTTGTGCCTCCAGGAAACGTGGATTCTTCCACATAATTATCATTTCTCAGCACGATCAGTGAAGAATTTGGGTCCACAGGCACATCTGCGGTGGACACGGAGGGAGGCCTAGTGAGTGGGAGGCCTTATGGTGGAGTTGCAATATTGTGGCGTAAAAATGTGTTTGAATCAGTGTCAGTGATAGAGTGTGACAACGTGCGATTCTGTGTCATAAAAGTGACTATGAGTAGTAGATCTGTAGTTATATTTAGTGTATATATGCCCACAAACTCTTATGAAAACTTACCTGAGTTCTGTACGTGTCTCGGTTCGATCCGATCGATAATAGAAATAGAGGAAAATAAGGGAATTGTAGCTTTTTATATACTAGGGGACTTTAATGCTCATCCTAGGGAATTATTTTATATTGAAATGATAGATTTTTGTAATGAAGAGAGCTGGATTTGTGTGGACGCAAGTATGTGTGATAAAAATACATTTACTTTTCATAGTGAGGCTCATGGTTGTAACAGGTGGCTGGACCACTGCGTAGTCACTCATTCTGCGCGTGAAACAGTAGTAAGCGTGTCTGTTAATTATGATGTATTTTGGTCAGACCACTACGCACTAGTGGTGGAATGTAATTTAAATAAACTTAAGCCTAATGTTGTGGAGCAGGTAATGGGGAAACTTGTGAACCGTGTTACTTGGGGCAACAGAACTCCACAACATATAAAACTGTATCACGATTTTCGTCACACAAACATGAGAATTATAGATCTTCCAGAGGAACTCAGAGACTGTTGTGATACATTTTGTAGTAACAAGGAACATCACGGTGTACTTTATAATATGTACGGTAATATTATAAATATACTATCACTGGCAGCAATTCGTACATAAAGGAATACACGTAGAAAAAAGGGAGGTTACGTAACGGGGTGGAATAAGCACGTCGCGGGCCCACATCGGGAGGCTCGGCTTAAATTTCAAGAGTAGATGATGGCTGGGCAGCCGTCCAGGGGTCGCGTATTTGAAGAGATGTCAGAATCTAGAAAGCATTTTAAAGCCAAATTAAAATGGTGTCAAAACAGACAAGAACAGCTAAAGATGGATATTATTGCGACAAATCACTCTTCTAAAGACTTTAAAAGCTTCTGGAAGAACACAAACAAAATGAATGTTAAACCGAGTCTTCCAGTGAGTGTTGGGGGTGCTTATGATCACAAGGATATTGCGGATGCATTCAGATGCAATTTTACTGTAAGTTCACCCTTAAATGTCATTTCAGGTTTGAATTTGAGCAAAGCTGAGACTATCATGACAAAACGAAATGAAAAGATACCTGCAAAAAAAATAGAAAAAATAATTAAAGAGATGGTAAGAGGAAAATCACCTGGTTATGATGGTCTCAGCATCGAACACTTCACACATGCTAGGGTTCATCTTCCGCGGGTCCTTTCACTGTTTTACAGCCTGTTTTTGGGTCACTGTTACTTACCCAAGCCACTCATGAGGACTATTGTAGTATCCGTTGTTAAAAATAAAACTGGGGCACATCCGACATTGGTAATTACCGACCTATCTCGCTTGCAACCACTGCAGCCAAGGTGTTTGATAGTCTGTTAAATGAGTGTCTCAATAAATACGTACTAATAAACGATGCACAATTTGGGCTTAAGCCGAATTTATCAACGGAGAGCGCCATTTACTGTTTGAAACACACTGTCAAATACTACAGCGTAAGGCGGACGCCGGTGTAAACTAACTGATTGAATGACTTAGCAGCACAAATGTTGGCTGCCACATCGATGACATATGTGTAAACAACATAAGCTATGCTGACGACATGGTGCTGCTCAGTCCTTCTATAGTGTCGACGCCGTTACGACAGCACCGACGGTGTTTGCGGGGAGTAGGTGAAGTGCGGGGGGTTTCTCACCACCGCGCCTAAGACCGGCACTCGCCGATAGCTCGCGACCCGATCGCCACCAAATTATTTTGTATTTTGTTATTTAAATACATAATTTTGCCTATCGTGTGAGTCACCTATTTTATTCATGTTCCCTAAATGAACATAGTGGCGACCGTGATAAATTAAAATAACGAATTCCGATTCCGCCGCGTAGTACAGTCCAAAGGTCGTAGCACTTACCCCGCGTTTACAACGTCGCGAACGCAAGTACTACGAGCTACGAGAACAAAGGAAGCCACATCCCGATTCCAAAGAAACACGAAGCGGTCAAGAAGAATTCGTCTGGAGCGGAGAGAAGACAAGAGGGCAGCTATTGAGAAACGGCCAAGCTGAGGTCCAGCGGAGTGTACGCGCCACAGCAGCGGTTTTGCCAACTAAAAGTGAGCCCGTTCCTGTTATTTAACCCCTTCGTGTCCCACTATTCCTAAAAATTTTATTTGTGTGAACAGGGAAACAAGGAATCTAATCCTATTTTTTGTTGCCTTACCCTACCTACCTATTCTTAAGCAACATCCTTTATATTCCTTGTCTATCTTATACCCTTTCGCATATAAAACTGTTTCGCATATAAACTATTCCTACTCAATAATCCTACCAAATAAAATACCTATTAAAACAATCCTAAAAGAATTACCTAGATAAACCTACCGACAATTTACATACCTAGCGAGTTAAAATCACCTATTTACACCTATTTGCTTACCTATCAGCTAATTGTCTATTATTTCTTACTATTATTTAGCCGTATCATTTGCTAGGTAATCAGTGCTATTTTCAAGCCGCCTATAATTTGCATTCATTGCGCCTATTTTACGACTTGAAAGTCTTCACTAGCATTTAATTAGTTAGTAGCCACTGTTAAATAGTTAGAATTTAAATAGCTGAACCTATTTCTTTAAACGTAAGCATACATATGTACATAGCTACGCAAAAATTTGAGCTTAACTTCTCAATGCAAGTAAATTCACTTCTCGCTATTCACTGTTAGCTGTTTATGCACGCAAATAAATTAGTCATCACTATAGCATAATCATTCGCTAAGCCCTATATTACGCTAATTAAACCATTATTTGCACAAATCAATTAAATTTACGATCAACCTTGCTTCCCGTTATTATTTTATGTACGTAGATATCTGCAAAGCATTCCAACAATCAATTTCAGCTACTGTGCAGCGGTCGCTCGAGACTATCATCGCATCCCGTGTCACTGCCAGCACTGCGGGCTCACGTCGTGGTACTGGACCGCGGGCGTCGCGCGTCATCAATCCCACCTTTCACCGCGCTTCTGCTGATTTTGAACCGGTTTCCGTCACAGCGGCTACGAGGCGAGGAGCGTATCGTATGCAATTCTTATTTATTTGATTAGTACAGCGCATAACTAGTTGTTTTGATTGTCTGCGCGCTAACTTTGCTAGTATGGAGGCAAAGTACAAAAATCTTAATTTAAAACGCGCCTCAATTAGAGGCCGTGTTACGAAATTTAATAACCATTTAGAAGAATTAAAAGGTAAAAAGCTTACTCCTACGGAAGTTAGCGTGCTATCGCAGCGATTAGTTAAACTTGAGACTTTATTTGGCGAATTCGATAACGTGCAGAATCAGATTGAAGCATTGGAGGAAAATAATTTAAGCTTAGAATTGGATACCAGAGAAGTTATCGAACAAGCTTTCCACAATTCGATCGCATTGGCTCAGGAAATTATTTCCGTAAGCAGTACGACAAAAAAGTCGTCGCTTCAGCATAGCAGTATTTACACAGCTGATGAAGATGATCACGAAGTTATCGGCTTTCGTTTACCAGTCATTAAAATTAATAAGTTTGATGGTACGTTCAACAAATGGTTGGAATTTCGTGATACGTTCAGTTCTCTGATACATAATAATACAAAAATAAAAAATATACACAAATTTCATTATTTAAATTCCTATCTAGAAGGTGAAGCTGCTCGTGTAATATGTAATTTAGAAGTTTGCGACAATAATTATCCTGAGGCATGGAGTCTTCTTTGCGAGCGTTTTAATAATATTCGTCAATTAATAAATAATCATTTGAAATCTTTGTTTAATATTGAGCCGTTGCGTGAGTCTGACAAGTCTTTAAGATTTCTAGTAGACCACGTCACAAAAAACCTACGTGCTTTAAATACTTTAAAACAGCCAACTGATCATTGGGATACCCTGATCATATTCATAGTCTCAGCGAAATTAGACAGCAATACGCGTGTTAAATGGGAGGAGTACATTCAAGCTAATGTTAAGGCTTCGGATATGCCTAGCCTAGATGATTTCATGACTTTTATTAAGGGCCGCGCTGAAGTTTTAGAGTCTGTTTATCGCAGTAAACAAGACAAAAATATAAAGTCAAACCCGAATCACAATCAAGGCGCCAAACAAAATCCCGTTTCTCATACTAAGTCATTCGTTAGCGCTGAGCAGGGCGACTCATCATCAACTGCGTCTCACAAGTGTATTTTCTGTAGTCAAGGTCATCGTAATTATGAGTGCTCACAATTTCAATCGAAATCTATTGATGATAGACTTTCATTAGTGTCCGAGCTAAAGTTGTGCCCCAACTGTTTACGCAAAGGGCATAATACGCGCGCATGCAAGCTTCCAGGTACGTGCAAAATATGCAAAAAACGTCACAATACCTTTTTACACAAACCTACGGATTTGCTAGCGCTAGTTTCCTTGCCACCAGGTGTCTCTGGCAAGTGGGCGAGGAGTGTGACGATGACGTTATTAGGGCAGTCATACAGGAGGACATATATGTTGATGACTTACTAACTTCTAGCGATGATGAAGATCAATTACGGTCTATACAAACAACACATATGGCTCTTTCTATGGCTGGTTTTAATTTACGTAAGTACCGATCCAACTTACCTTCTTTACTGCCTTCAGACGTTGTCCAGTCATCCGGCAACCTGACATTGAGTCAGTCTACAAATACGCTGGGCCTAGATTGGAATCCTTCGACCGACAGCATTAATTTTCCCATTGCAGTGGATCAGTCTGAGGTCGTCACTAAGCGCACTATACTTTCTTCAACTTTCAAGATCTTCGATCCCTTGGGGCTCCTATCCTTGTCCACTATCGTTCCCAAAATTTTAATTCAGACCTTATGGTCTCTCAAATTGGACTGGGATGAGCCCGCTCCAAAGGAAATTTTCGATGTCTGGAGACCTTTTGTTGATGGACTTAAATGCATTTCTTCACTAAAAATACCTAGATGGGTATCAATAGAATATCCAGTTTCTGCTGAAATCCACTGTTTTTGCGATGCATCGCAACGCGCCTATGGTGCATGTTTGTACCTTCGCTCTACAAATAAAGAAGGACAAATACATGTCCAACTTTTATGTGCGAAATCTCGCGTTGCCCCAGCATCCAGCCCTATTACAATTCCTCGTTTGGAGCTTTCAGGTGCTCTTCTAGCAGCTGAAATGAGCTCATCTGTGACCAAGGCCTTGCGACGTAAAATATCGCGTCATGTCTATTGGACTGACTCGAGCGTAGTCCTTAGTTGGTTGCGCTGCGGTTCTTCTAACTTGAAAGCATTCGTTGCCAACAGAGTCGCCGCCATTAGAGAGTTGACTGACGCAAATTCATGGCACCACGTTCCTACAGAACACAACCCAGCTGACCTGCTATCCCGTGGCGTGAACCCACACCAGATCGCTGCATGTGATATGTGGTGGTATGGACCTAAGTTTTTATTGTTGCCAGAGTCCGAGTGGCCTTCTATGCAGTCGCAGACTATTATTGAGATGAAGAATTTGTCGGAAGTTAAAGCACATTCAGTTGCTATTTGTGATAATTATCAATCAATTATTAACTTTAACAAATATTCTAAATTAAAACAATTACAGCACATTTTAGCCTATGTACATAGATTTATTAATAACTGTAAAAATTCTAAAACTAAAATTACAGGTTCCTTAACTACCGCCGAGCTCAATAAAGCTCTTAATTCATTAGTTTATATTTCCCAATTAGAGGCATTCCCTAAAGAATACGATTTATTATTAAAAGGAAATTCCCTAAGTCCTAAGTCGCACATTTCGGCACTTAATCCATTTTTACATGAAGGAGTGATAAGAGTAGGTGGTCGAATTCAGGCTTCTGAATATAGTTTCGATATGAAGCATCCCATGTTGTTAAGCTCTAAACACCATTTTACTCAACTTTTATTCCAACAAGAACACGTACGGCTTCTACATCTAGGGCCCCAAGCCTTACTAGCTTCTATTAGAACGCGTTTTTGGCCCATTAGTGGAAGAAGTCTGGCTAGACGTACTGTGCGTAATTGCACCGTATGTAGGCGTTTTAAGGGTCAGTCTATGAAAACCATAATGGGCAACCTACCTGCTCAAAGACTAATGCCCGACTTTCCTTTTATTACAGTGGGGACTGATTTCGCTGGGCCATTTCTGGTCACGGATCGCAAAGGTCGTGGTTGTAAAATTACAAAATGTTATTTGTGTATTTTCATATGTTTTAGGTATAAGTGCATCCATTTGGAGGCTGTTAGTGAGCTGTCCAAGGATGCTTTTATATTAACTTTAAGACGCTTTGTTTCGCGGAGAGGGTTACCAAAGCAGATATTCTGCGACAATGGTGGAAACTTTGTAGCTGCTTCAAAGGAACTTAAAGAGTTTTTTGAAGTTAATGCCAAAACTATCGCTGATTTTGCCGCTAACGAAGGCGTTGAATTTTGTTTTTCGCCTGCATACGCTCCTCACTTCAATGGTTTGATGGAGGCCGGTGTAAAGTCAGCCAAATTCCACCTGGCTAGGATATTAGGAACTACGCACCTAACCTATGAGGAATTGTCATCCTTGTTCACACAAATAGAATGCATCCTAAATAGCCGCCCCCTATGTCCATTAAGTTCCTCTCCCACTGACTATTATCCCTTAACTCCGGGCCACTTTTTAATTGGTAGACCACTAAGCTCGCTGCCATCTCCGTGTCTACAATCCGCTAATGCCAATCGTCTCGACAGATTCCAGCGCATCGAGCAGTTTAAGCAACACTTTTGGCGACGCTGGAGTCACGAGTACATTGCGGAGCTGCAGTTGAGGACGAAGTGGCGCACGAAGTCCAAAGAGAGCCTACAAATTGACGACCTAGTCCTTTTGAAAGAGGAAAACGCTCCACCGCTCTATTGGCGTCTCGGACGTGTAAGAAGACTCTTCACGGGATCTGACGGATTGACACGCGTCGCAGATATAGACACTGCAAGAGGAATTGTGCGGCGCGCCCTAAATAGAATCGTCCTACTACCGAAGCCCGATGAGTTGGAAGATCTTGAAAGCTGTTAAGCTTTCCAGCGCCGGGAGTATGTCGACGCCGTTACGACAGCACCGACGGTGTTTGCGGGGAGTAGGTGAAGTGCGGGGGGTTTCTCACCACCGCGCCTAAGACCGGCACTCGCCGATAGCTCGCGACCCGATCGCCACCAAATTATTTTGTATTTTGTTATTTAAATACATAATTTTGCCTATCGTGTGAGTCACCTATTTTATTCATGTTCCCTAAATGAACATATAGTAGGACTGAGGAAACTGCTTTCTATCTGCGAGACATATGCGGAGGAGCATGGCCTTAAATACAACTCAAAAAAGAGTGAAATATTAGTACTTAAGGCACCGAAACGGAAGCCACGACATGTGCCACCCGTATGTCTCGATGGTGTACCTCTGAAAGTCGTACAGAAGTTCAAATATCTCGGTCATATAGTTACGAGCGACCTAGAAGATGTTGAGGATATTGAACGAGAGCGCAGAGCGTTGACGGTAAGGAGCAATATGCTTGCCCGCAGATTCGCCCGGTGCACTGCAGACGTGAAAGTAACTTTATTTAAAGCGTTCTGTCAGTCTTTCTATACAGATGGTCTGTGGGTGACTTATACGCGCCGGCCCTACAGCGCCCTGCGTGTTCAATATAACAACGCCTTTAGGATGCTGTTGAGGCTGCCGTGGCGCTGTAGTGCCTCTAAAATTTTCGCAGACGCACACACTAATGACTTTTTCGCCATAATGCGTAGAAAAGCAGCGTCTCTCCTGCAGCGCTTACGTACCAGCAACAACGGCATCCTAAGGGTAATTGCTGCCAGGCCCGACTGCCCCATGCTGCACCACTGTATGACGGTAGCTATTGGGCGAAAAAAAAAATAATTTTTACATTATTCACATTAACTAACAATACTAACTTAGACTTACTTACTTATCTTCACGCACAATCCCTAACGTGGTAGCCAGAGAGAACAGATCGCCAAGTGTCACGATCCTTACATACCTCTTTCGCTTTTTTCAGGTTCATTAACTTCTTCATACATGCACGTCTAGGTATCCGAGTACTCTTGACCCTCCCCTCTTCGAGCAATTTGCTCACATGGTCTTCGAAAGTTAGTCTCGGTCTACCTCGACACCTCTTAATATTTACTTTCGCTCTATATATTTTCTTCACCATTCGGTCTTCACTCATTCGTTCAACGTGCCCAAACCATTGGAGTACGCCCCTATCAATTTTTGTGATAAGGTCATCTTTCAATCCTGCCATATTGCGAATCTCTTCGTTTCCCTTTCGGTCGGCTATGGTAACGCCACACATTTTACGAAGAGATCGCATCTCCACTGCATTCAACTTGCTTTTATGCTTCTTCTGGCATACCCAGGTTTCGCTGCCATATAACAAAGTCGGTACCAACACCGCGTTATGTATTGCAAGGCGTGCACTCTTCACCACGCCTTGCCTTTTTACTAATGCATTCAGGGCACCATTGACTTTGTTTCCGGCAGCGACACGCCTATCCAAATCTAAATCACATCTTCCATCCCGGTTGAAAGCACTCCCCAAGTATACAATTTCATTTACCTGTTCTAGACATTCCTGATTTACCCATATTTCACATTTCGTTCTCTCTTCGTCCTTTTCAAATACCAGAACCTTAGTTTTATTAGCATTCAAACGGAGACCTTTAATTTCACATTCCTCTTTCATACACGTGACTTATGCCTACAGTTCTGCTTCTGATGGTGCAATAAGCACTGCATCATCAGCATACAGCAGACAGTTAACTTTTATGTCACCCAATTTCACACCCAAACAGCTAATTTTCAGCTTCTGTAAACAGCTGTCGAGATACAGTATGAACAGCCAGGAAGACATGACACAACCCTGTTTTACGCCCGCTTGGACGCTAAACATGGGTGACAGGTCATGCCCTACCCGCACACAGGCTTTACAGTCATAGTAAAGTGACTGCACAGCCCTTAACAATCGACCATCCACACCATATCCCGGCAACAGTTCCCACATTTTCTTCCTTATAACCTTATCAAATGCTTTCTCCAGATCCACAAAAGCACAGAAAATCCTCTGGTTAACACTCAGAAGCTTCTCCGTGATCATGCGGAGAGAAAACATTTGATCCGTGCATCCTCTTCCAGGTCTAAATCCGCATTGTGCCTCCCATAAGAATCTTTCCGATTTCTCTTGCATCCTACGTGTCAAAACCTTCGAGTAAACTTTACTTGCTAAACTGGTCAAGCTGATCGCCCGATAGCACCCGCAGGCAAAATGTGAACCTTTACCTTTATATAAAGGCACAATGACCGGGGATCGCCAATCATCCGGGACATCTCCCGTCCGCAAGCACAAATTGCACAGCAGATGAAAGGTGTCCCAGACGCGAGGCCCACCGTACTTGACCATTTCAGCAGTAACTCTGTCTAGTCCCGCAGCCTTACCACATTTCAAACTTCGAATCGCACGTTCAATCTCTTTCATGCTGATGACCTCAGTGTCATCGAGGTCCGTGTCTGGCGTGCCGGTCACGACGTCACCCCCGGGTCCTTCACTAATATCATGACACGCATACATTTCTCTATAAAATTCACTCCATCGCTGCATGACGTCCGATTTTTCTGAGAGGACGTCATTGGTTCTCGAAAGCACTTTGTTCATTCTTAAGGCTGTCGCACCACTCCGGGAGCCTCCAACCTCTTTCCAGAAGAGTTTGGAGTTTTCCCTAAAGTTGTGCGACAACCTCTCTTCCGCTTCTATTCTACACCTTTCACGTACTTCCTTAATCAATGTTTTCGCATGAACTTTCTGCAGCTTATATCTTTCTTTCATCTTCTCTTTCATATGCTTATCGTCACTAGAGGCCAAGTAGTCTAACCATGCTTTTTTCTTCTTTTTTACAGCTTCTCTCACTTCATCATTCCACCATGCATCTCTTCTTTTACTACTACCTCTTTTTGTCGTTCCACATACTTCTTCCGCTGCACTTACCATTCCACCCCTAAGGTTCTGCCACGTTCTCTACACACATTCTTTCCTGGCATCGATGGTGTCAAGCTTTTCGGCTACCCTCGTGTGATATTTGTCCCTAGTATCCGCTTCCTGAAGCTTCCAGCTTCGGATGCGACAGACCGACTGTGGTTCTGTTACTGCCGTCCGGTAGCGCCAACCCGCGAACAAACCCATAAATCTAGTAATTACTAGATAATGATCCGTTCCCAGGTCAGTACCCCTGAACACTCGTGTATCCATCACCTGTTTTTGCAGTCGGTCATCCACCAGGAACAAATCAATCATACTTCTCTCATTCTTTCTTTCTCTAGTGTACATATGGATTTTCCTGTGAATAAACATAGTGTTTGTCACAAGAAGACCCTTTTCCTTGCATACAGCCAGTATAAGCTCGCCAGAATCATTAACCCTTTTATCGCCAAACTTTCCAAGCACCGACTCGTATCCTGGTCGAGCGATACCTACCCATCCATTAAAATCACCACATACAACAGTTCTTTTGTTTCCTTAACCAAATCTAGAACTTCTCTTACATTCTCCCAAAACTCCTCCAGCTCAGCCCTGGACGACGAAGCTACCGGCGCATAAACAGCCAAAAGGAATAACTTCGTCAGTCCCATTTTGAAGCGAACCCAGAGAAGTATTGAGTTCACAACCTTGTATTCAGTCATAAGATCGACCAACCGGGACGACAACAGCACTCCCACTCCCTGGCAGGCGTTCTCGCTTTCCGGGACTCCGGACCATATAGCTAACGTCCCGCCAGGGAGCTCTTCAGTACCACTGCCTTTCCGTTTGGTCTCCGACATACACACGACATCTAATTCTCTTTCTTTCATTATTTCGATCAAATCATTCGTCTTATCTCTCATGCCCCCTCTAACATTCCACGTGCCAACTCTGCACTTCGTCCTCCACCTTCCGCCGTGTCGGGCTGTGCGTGACGGGTGGCGGTCCCCATCGCCGCTTTGCGCGCTGCATTCCACACCAACAGGGACGAGCTGGTGTGCGTCGCCTTGGGGGGAGGCCCTAACCCTCGTTTGCATGGGTGCGCAGCTGTGTAGAATTGCAGCCCTGAAAAGGGCTGGCAGGGGTCGCGACGAGCACGCTTCTACAATGACCCCCAACTTAACTTAGAAGTTAAGGAAAATTGTTACTAACATATTAACATTCTATGGATGTTCCTTATGTCTGAAATAAACACTTATTATTATTATTATAAAGTTTTTCAGTTTAGACCGTGCCACAAGCTCTCTTTTGTTTGCTAGCTCTTTTGTTACGAACATGAATAATAATTGTAAAATAAAACCCATATTAGGCGAAAAAATGGTATGCGATAGGTTAAAAACAAACTTGCATTATGTATATTTTCAATAAGTTCTCTGAAATGTTTACAGGAGAGGTACTGGTGGAGCCACGTGTTTAAGGCTGCCGAAGTCTAGTTCCCCGGTCGAACCTTAAACCTACTACGCGAGATATTAACTAAAGTGGACTGTATATGCGGATGCTTCTACGCTTACGTAAAAGCGACTACTATAGCATGCGGTATAATGCACTCGCTCTTCCCTAAAACTAAACTATTATGGTGCCAAATCGCTGAAAAGGAATCCTGCCTTATTAGGAGAACAACAAAATTGGAGCGGGTTAAACTATATAAGGCAGTAAATAAAGGAGTGTTGACTCACCGGGGTTTCTTCTATCCTGTTGAGCACTATAGCTGCAACTTCTGGAACTTCTTCTGGAACACTCCGGAGAGAGGCGGTGCGCGACTATATCTCACCCGAGGTGAGGGAACTTCTTCTAGACAGACACTCTGGGGCCCCAGGGGTGCGTCGGGAGAGAAGCGTTGTGGTTTCAGCGACGACTGCGGTGGAAAGAGCTGTTGTTCCAATGACTGGCGCGGTAGGAAAGAGGCCGCGCAACGGTCGCGCGTGCCTTATATGTCCTCGGCCCCGATGATTACGTGACATTCTAGAATCATCTTCTTGCCCCTCCCACCCCACCACCCCGATTTGTCGATGGAGGATCGAGGAGGGTATGAATGATATCGTTTTGTCTGAAAGGAACAAGCGGCTTGGCACCTCTACCGTCAAATATAATAATCCAATGGTTATTTCCGCGCAACCAGGTACAAAATAAAGCATAAATGTAATAATTTTTTTCAGATACAATTTCGTGTGTAAAACCATGTGATAAATCTTTTTACTGTAAGAAGGTGTACGAATGAACAGTAGAAAAATATATAAATAATTTAGATTTTAACAAAGCACCGTAATTAGATAAAATTAGAGTACAAGTTATAAAGCAGGTAAAGAAACAAATAAGTTCAGTATTATCTAAATTTATAAATATGAGTATGGGTGGAGGAGTTTACCCAAATATATTAAAAAAGCAATAATACGACCAGTATATAAACATGGGAGCCACGTGGACTATAGTAACTATGGACCTACCGCTATATTGTCGGTGATAAATAAAATAGTTGCTAAAGTAATAGTGAATCAGATAAGTTGTTACTTAGAGCAATATAACATAATATCTGATGCGCAGCACGGGTTCCGTTACGGGCAGAGCACGGACACTGGGCTTGAGCAATTCACCGACTATATCAACAAATTGTTGTTGAGATTGCTCAATGAGGGTAAGTTTGTCACTTTGTGTCGCTTCGCTTTTTATTGATTATAAGAACGCATTCGACACCATGGAACACGAGTTACTACTGCGTGCGATGAATGAATGTTGTATCAGCGGTCCCCCTAACCGATGGTTTAAATGCTATTTGCGAAGTAGATCCTTATATACACGGATATACGGAGTTACAGAAGACGATGTAAGTGTGAGTATTGGAGTACCGACCGGATCGGTTTTCGGGCCGATTGGGTACATAATGCATGTTGATAGTGTCATTAATGTGATAAAACATTGTAAGACGGTTATGTATGCAGAAGACATGTGCCTAATGTACTAAATCAATAACATGAGTGATGCACAAAAGTGCATACAGGAGTACTTTGAAAGTATAATTAAATGGGCTCATGATAATAGTATAATTATAAACTTAAATAAAACAAAAGCTATATATATATATATATATATATATATATATATATATATATATATATATATATATATATATATATATATATATATATATATATATATATATATATAAGATATGTAACATACGCTCACCCCACAGTAACGTCGTTAAGCAGGGGGGTAAACAAAACATAAATATGATTGGTCCTACATACGAATGTCTATACTACAATAAAGCTGACCGCCTGTGCAAACATAGATAGTAAGCTAAACTGGAAACTGCACGTCAATGTGTATGTAATTAAAGGTAAAAACCTACGTAAATTCATGAACCGAAAGGTCCTGTATGTCCTGTATTCTGCACTGGCTGTATATATATGTAAAATACTACCAGCGCTTGAAAAAGTAGAATATCTGATTGCTTTAGAACAATATAAATTTGATAAATATAAACAACATTTAAGGCATAATTAACGAACCAGGCAAGCATAAGAAACTGCTATGGAAAGAGAACTAGGCAATATTTAACTCCGCTAATAGTTCATAATTCGTAATTATTTATTGCATGTTACAAAGTATAAAGTTGGAATAATATATTTACAGAACATGTGACACCCTGTACCGGCGTAGCATATTAAAACAGAATTTAATATAAATTAATTAATAATTAATTTATATTAAATTCGTGCTCGAGCCGTGGTAGCTCAGTGGTTAACGCACGCTGTAAATATAACAGAACGCGAGTAACCCGGGTTCGATCCCCGCCGGCACCAATGAAATTGTTAATTGCAATTTTAAGTGCTGATTTACCACGTGCTCGGCGGTGAAGGAAAACATCGTGAGGAAACCTCCATGTCTGAGGAATAAGAAAAGAATAATATTTCGAAGATATGTGAAGTTCGTCAACACGCATTTAGGCAGCGCGGCGGACACTTCCTTGCCCTAAACCCTCTCAGAAATGAGGGGAGGCCTGAGCCCAGCAGTGGGACGTATATAGGCTGTAACTTTACTTTAATTTAATTAATAATTCATTTACATTTCATTCTCATAACAGCATTTATAGTAGTATTTATAGAAGATGATATATATCTAGAAGTTTCCTGTTCTCAACACAATTAAATCAAGAACCAAATAGAAACTTACACAAACACAGCTACTCGTTAAAACAGTAATTTGAAAAAAAAACCGTATGCGTAAAAATGTTAACAGTAAAATAAAAAAATATTGCACCATATGTCATTTCCACAATTATGACAAATTTAACGACACTTCATATTTTAAAATCGCTTAAGAGCGCGCCAAATATATAGACGTACATATATACTCTTGAAAACATTACACTTATACATAACAACATATCACAATCATAAATATGTCAAAAGAGGTGTCACTTACAAGTATTTGTACTTCGCACTTTTTATAACTTAAGAATAAATGTTACACGTGTGCCATTTGTAAGCCGGTAAATCGTCAGCGGGAAATGGGACAGAAACAAAAAGCTACAAAAAGTAAGCTATATTTTATACATGCTTAGAAGCACCCATATATTTTCTTGTGTACGATAAACGAGCATAAGTTTGAGGACTCGTTAGTGCAGTGCGTAAGTTTTACTTTGGAAACGATGTTATCAAATTATCCGTGCTGATAGAATTGATTGAATCCGAAACCAAAAATGTTTGTGTAAACCGCGCTTTATCGATATGCTTGTTAGTTAGAGATAATAAAACCACATAGAATTTGCAAACAAAATATTATTTTAATTTAAAATTTTATCATCAGGGTTTTTGATACATGTAGAATAAAATAAAATAAGAATATGTGTTTGAGGTAATCCTCAGGATGGATCCTCTCAGTTCATAAATTAAGGGTACATTGTTTAGTTGGGGCGCTATTTTCCTCTGCTGTCGAGAATGACCCCACTAGTAACAAAAACAAGGCTCTTGAGCGTGCGCCTGAAGCTTTACTATAGTTATCATTAATCATCAAAGTGTTGGTCACGTGTTCCTGACATCACTGTCATGATCCAAACATAAGTTCTCCACGACGTTTGTAATTTATCTTAGTTGTGTTGTTCGGCATGACTCAATCATTTGTTTCAGATGCAACGCTCGAGATTAAACATAAAATTCTTTTTTAAATAAAGATGACAAATGAGCACACTATTTACCGTGGTTTTTACATTTCTAATCAATTAAGAATCAAAATGTAGATGCGTTGTCACCCCTGAGCACTAAAATGGAATTATTTCCATTAAAAAAAGGGCGCTCTGTTTCTTTACACTCACCATAGGAGCCACAGCATCATTGAGCTGCTATTTTACACTGGTATTCTGTGAGATCGACCCCGAACGATTCGAACCCGGTCGAGCTGACCCACTCGTGCTACAACCATAATATAGCCTCAGTTTGACTCTATCACGTATAAGAAATAGACTAATTGGATGATTTAATCTAGAGAGCCAGTTCAATTACAGATTACGCTATGAGGCATTATATCTTAGCCTCCAGGGGTGTTAATGCATCTGTAGTATTTATTATTTAAAGTTACATGCAGGGGTCTTGAAGTAGCCGCTTATCGTGAAGTCAAATATTTGAAAAAGCAACACCCAAGCTTAAACTCCCGTCCCTCATAAAACTACAGCCTAAAATATTAGTTACTTATTTCGCAATGTAGACGCTCAATAAGAATGAATGATTTCACGATAGTTCCATCAAAAAAAAAATAATTTTTGATATTTTAGACGTAGGTTCCATATTAAAATATTATCGTGCGCCCAGCGAAGAGAGCGGGTATTAACTAATAGTTTATAAAAAAAAAAACATTATTTATTTTAAAAACGTTATCCCACAATATGTTTTTGATTATGATTTTGATTGTTATAACACACACTGAACATAAAACAAAAATAGTTTTATTAAAAACTAGCAACGTGTCAAGGCTTTGCCTGGATAGGATCCGTTAATGTCATTTTTTGGGATAAAATATAGCCTAGATCTTTCCTGGTATTACTTCCTATCTATTCGTAAAGTTTCATCACAACCAGTTTAGACATGTCGACAGACTTAGAATAGATAGACAGACAGACAAACAATAAAAATGATTGTTGATGTATTAATAAAATACAGCTAGCTGAGCTGAATAGAAACATCGTGATTGTTGTAAGACGTGACACAGAGAAATGAATCATGAGAAGATGGGCAGGTGCATCTTTCTGATAAAAATTTCCAAATAATACAAAACATATTCCAAGCGGAATTCGAACCCTAAATGCCACAAGTATGTTAAGTAGCGTCGACCGCTCAACATGAAATATTGTAGGGTCAATGCTACTTTCCTAATGCGCTGCTTTTCTAAATCCATCAATGCATTAAAAAGGCTGTTATAACAACAAGATTAAGGATATAACTTAGATACGTCCACAACTGGACACAAGCTAATTTAAGGGTGTAATGAAGCTATGCTATTATTGCCATGCTGCAGTTATATTAGTAGTATAGTTGTAGCATAAATGGGTAGGCTCGACCGGGAAAGGACCACGCTCTCACAGAATACCAGTGTCAAATGTGATGATGATGATTTGACGGTATCATCATCAGTAGCTTAATGCTGATGTGTTTCATATGGTGAGTGTAGAGAACCGGAGACCCTTTTTACTGGAAATGAGGCATTCCACCTAAGTCCTCACGGACGACAACGCATCTGATTCGTAATCGAGGATAGATGTAGATGTCTATGGGCCACAGCAACCACTTATCATCAGGTGGACTGTGTGCTCGTACAGTACGCCGCCTCTCAATTATATGTTGGTAGGACCAATATCTTCAAAATATTTTTATTCCCCAGACGTTCAGGTTTCCTCAAGATGTTTTGCTTCACCGTAAGCACGTGTTAAAACAGTTCTTAAAATTGATAATTAATAATTTGATTGGTGCTGGCGAAGATCAAAACCAGGTTACTGTGAAATGTACGATGAGCGCTTAGACCCTGAGCTACCACCGCTATACTTTTACAAATTCATCAAATCATCATCGTCATCGTTACAGTATATTCCCAGCCTACACAATTCAACCGCTGAACATAGATTGCCTCACGGAGGCATTTTGCCAGTTGCTGATGTCTTACGAGCAACAGAGGGAAACTGAAACAGGAGATGGGCAGCAACATCTTACTTATAACCACTGCAAGTAATAAAAACTACCGTTACTATCACGTCTCTCTGTGGCAACTGTGCCCCTTATGAAGTATTTTGTGGGCGAGGCCTTTGGTCAGCTATGGATTATTGATAGATTGTAATGAGACGAGAATGAGATATAAATGAACTGATAAACACATATTTTAGTATGTATGCATATTTAATTTAATATTTCCCTGTGGAATCGACTACCTCAAGCGATTTTCAAACAGATACGACTTAGGTACCTTTAAGAAGATAGCTTAATCTTTTTTAAAAGGCCGGAAACGTATCTGCAATCCCCCCGTTGTTGCAGTTGTTTATGAACACGATAGTTTCAATCAGGTGAGCCGCTATATTATATCTGTAAAAAATAATAACATAATATCGAAGTTTTAAGAATTACATGTTATTAAACAACACGTTACATAAAACAAACTCAGAAGCAAAAGTGAGCAAGCTTTTACCGTGACAAATCTCCCATGTTTAAATACACGCGTTGCGACCCTCATCACGTCTTTGACACTTTGACATGCTTCTGTCACTCACGTTCAAATTTGCGTTGCGCGTTTTGGTTCCAGGGGAAAATTATTACTCATCACTTTTTACGTATTTCCTACAAGCAAGAGTTTAATAGTCTAGTGTAAATAATGGCATTTATATATACATTCTTTATTTTAACATTTGTAAAAAAAAGTTCAAATTCTAAGCAAGTTCATTATCAGCGTTCCATCTCTCTATTAAAGTTTTAATATAAATTCTAAAATTAAAATTAATTCAAATTGAATAAAAATTTTATAGCTCCAACAGGTTTTCATAGTACTTAACTCTTGCTATCGGCAAATAGTTATGGTAGTCTTTGAAATACCTTAACACGTTTGAATAATATGCATGAATATGTAAGTTTGATTACTTCCTTTAATATATACCTCTATTATTATTTTCAGGTTTTCGTCAGTGAAAATTTTGTAGCTAAAATACAGCAGTTTACAATAATTACATTCGTAAAATGTTAAACAAATAGACATCTCTCTGAGAACTAAGATGTAATGCCTCGTTTCCAGTAAAAAGGGCATTCGGTTCTTTACAAATAGCATATTATGGAACACAGCAGGTAGTTTACTCTGATATTAAGCGAGCGTGGTCCTTCTCCGTCGAGCCGACCAAGTGATATAACCATAAATTATCTGCAGCGTGCCTCTACCACGTACACTAGTTCTTTAAGTTACACACGTTCTTTAGGTTAAAATTTCGAATTAAAGACATTGATATATTAAAAGGGGAAGATTAGTCACTAAATCAAAGCGCCCGGTCCTACAAAACTACGGGATTGCCCGTACTTGGCTCGTAGTGACACTCAGTCGCACACGAAACGTCTTTGATCATACAGCTCTTTAATTTGAGTTCTATTGGTATTAAATACGCATTAAAATGACTGCTTGTGCAGCTAAACAGTGTGCTAATAATTCAAGAAAGAAAAATAAGATACACGGGATTACTCACCACTCGTAAGTATAGCTAAAAATTCTATTTTGTTGAAAATTATGGTAATATTTATTGTCGACTTCGCCATGTTTGTAAGAGCGAGATAGATAATAAAAACATGCGCGAGAGACACGATACGCACGCGATGCCTAACTGGCTAACGCGATTTCGCTCGCACAACTACGACGTTTCCTATTTCTGTCTTTGTCTATCGTTAAATGTAGTTTTGCGGTTACGATAACAGATGTGTAAGTTTTGGTGCTTGTAGTCGTGCGCCGAGCCCAGGTTTAGTGATTGCGATATTAGCGTGTAACATATCTTACCCTTTTAATATATCAATGATTGTAGAACTTTTCTTATTCTTACTAATAATTAAAACCAGAATCAGACTGCAAAACTCCCACGCCGTTGCATCAGTCTGCAGTCTATGAACGAGTTGAAATCGCTTCCAACAGTATATCAGATTTGATAGACGATAAATCATCGCAAAAGAAAAAATATTCCTTAAGTTTATTCGCACGGATATTGAAATCAAAAACATCCTAATTTCAATAAAGCAAATGGCACTTGTGGACGCGTCCGCCCGTGACCTTGTATTCGAACGGTTTCGGATATTAATAAAAATAAGTTCAATAAACGCGTTAAGGTCTGTAAAAATACTGTGAATTTAACTATAAAATAAAATTAAATAGTCATCAAATAGCAAGTAAACAGTGTTAAGGAAGAGCCAAATCGTATTATTTTATTTGTTTGTTTTACTCGTCTAAAATTTCCCTAATTGGTAATTTTTATAATTTTTCTCCACTGTCACTACTAATACTACAACCTATTGTTATCTCACTCGTCTGATTACCTGCCATATTCATTTATTCATACAGGCAGCAAACGTACATGAAACGAATAAAAGAATAGCTTTCTTTCAGTTTAGGATTTACGTAAAGTAACACCTGGTTCTATTTATTATATAAATAATAAATTAATTAAATAAATTTATTTATTTTGGAGAATTAGGATCCACAGCAATTAAGTAATATTAAGACCAATAAGTAAGCATGATAGAAAAACAAGGTAAAGAAATCAAGAAAGCTTAAAGAGCCCCATTTTATTGCGCAGAAGATGATCAACGATGGAAGTGAGTTTCCATGATACTTTCCATACAATACGCCCTACGGTCTCAGGATGCTGGTAAGTCTCGTGTTCTGTAGTTTAACGATGGAGTTTTTTGTCAATTATGTTTGGGAAGCTGTCAGTTTGATAAAATATCTGAAAATATTATATTATTTTAGAGGACGTAGGGTGTTCAGCGATTTTTTGGTGTATTTGATCCACAGTTTCCTTGTGTATAGATTTTGTATAGATAATGCTTTAAAAGCGTTCCTTAGTTGTTCAATACAAAGAAAAAATCTGCCTACCTACATGTTCTAACCCCTGAAACCTACGCTCTGTTTTGATAACAGCATTGTTTTAAGGCCATCCGTAACGACCTGTCCCAGATATTTGTGTCACTTGTGTTACGTTCATATTATTGAACGTAACATTATGTGAATTATCAGGATAGTAATTCCAATCACGAAAATGAAGCTGGAGTTACTAGTAACAGCAAGTGTAATTAATATTTAATTAAAGTATTCTGACTTTTTCATAATATATATTAACCCATGATCAACAGCATAATTCGTGAGGTAAACTTAAAGCTTAAAACTTGCTAAAACGCAACAGTGCCGCATTTCAATTTTGACCTGATATTTAAAAAAGTTCGAGCTTCCGCTTTGCTTTTGTACTGTGCAATAACGAAATCTACTTTGAATTGTAAAGAACTTCGCTGACATTTAGTAACTGCATTGAATATTTTGCCAAAGGTGTACATTTCGATTTCTTGAACGTGAAATACTTTTGCTCACTAAATCCTATTATAATTAGTAAAAGCTTTAGTTCTTATATTACCGCCTCTATTTTACACAGGACTCCGTTAGATCACGAAAATCATATTATCAGGAGCCCTTTCCACAATTTCTGCCGCGTTCCATCTGTGACCTTCTATGTTTTAAGTTGATTACATATGTCCATTGTGTGTAGTCATCAGATGTATATAAGTTCTTTTGTTATTTCAATTTAAAAAAAAAGTTTAAAGTGAAACTTACATTCTTTTTATTTAGAGATATTGTAGGTTGCGAGTTGATTGGACGTAATTTTGCACCGTTCGGTTGCACCTTGCTTAATTTCGTGTGAGTCAAAATTTTATCTAGGACGTGTGACCCAGGTTAACGACTATGGCAGGACAAATTGTTACAAACACATATCCAAAGAGAAAAAATCTATAACATCTTTCAGTTCGTTACCATTTGTGGTTGCACTATAGTCTTAACTTGGATACGAAGAAGCTACATTAAGTTTGGATACCCTAACTTACCGCGACATCGTCCATAGTAAGGATTGCTCGAATCAAGCGAATGGCGCCCGTATACCAAACACAAATTCAGGTAGACATTGCATGATGGATAAATCTGTTCGAACATTAATAATTTCAAAATTAGTAAATATAAAACATGAAAACCTACAACTACGAATTTGAAAGGAACTTTTTCGAAAGTTCCTTTCAAATTCGTAATTACATGCAGCCTTCAACGACGAGCAATGCCTTCTGCATTTGAACCTGGAGCAGTCCGTTACCGAGTCCCAATCGCCTCAGATGACCCGAGAGGCTGACTGGGATAAGCCCGTCCGCAGAGACGACTACATTGATAATTTCCGTCGGCATACCACCCCACAAGTCGGTCAGCTCGTGAGCCAGGTCCAGATATTTGTTTGCTTATATGTTTCGGTTTGATCAGTTTACTAAAGGCACTTTGCACATTTTCAGGTTTTTCCAGCACTTCGTCCTTAAAAATAAACAATGGTAACATATCTTGGTTGTCCTTGCACTCCGAAATTGAAGCGGCGCCACGTGGTCGTCGCCTTTTGTGCTACGTAACTGGCGTGTGGAATATAACTGGTACTTATATTATTATGTTGTTGGCCGACGACGTAAGGATTCGGCCGAAGGATCACTTGGTTGATGATGTAGGCCACTGGTGTCGTCTGGGAGAAAAATATACTAAAAAAAATTAATGAGAGCATATACATTAGCGAAGAGGGAGACATATTCGTAGGTGCCATCTCGTATGATGTTCTAGTGCAACTGACGTATACTCAGCGATGCATTACCGATGTATGATAATTTCATCCTACTATAAAGATTGCGGTAAGTGCCACTGTCCCGTACTTACTTATCATATAAAAACAACAAGTACATAAGGTAAGTAACAATTTCTTATGTGTATACATTTTACGTATATTATGTTTTATTTTATTATTTATGTTTTAGATGTTCGAGAAGCAACTTGAGCGTCGTCAACAATTTTATTATTATTTATTGTATTCATATTAGGTTGTCTTTTGATGTTGCAACCAACTTCGGTAGTGATCCCGGCTATCTGTAACACCTGTGATAAATAAATGTTTGTAAAAGGAGCCATGTCAAGTGATAATATTTGTTACTGTCCTGATCTGTGGCTTGTTCAGTCTCATTAGAAGCTTGGTTAAACGACTGTTCATTTCAGGCAGGCTATTCCCTAGCTTGTCTACAGTCTACTAGATTTTTCCAAAGCTGAGCGTGTGATTACTGAAGTTTCTACGTACCAGTGAACGAAAGCTACCGAAAGTATTGATACGATTGATATTATTGGTGCCGGCCCTATAGTGGCCAGAGCCGACTCTCTTCTGGCCAGTTCGTGTGCTGCATCGTTCCACCACGTTCCATCGGATCCACTGTATCCGTCACAATGTTTTGCGTACACACCTCATTTAATTTTTGATGGCATTCATATATTTATTAGTCCTGAGTTCACCATACTGCAACTCAGAGCTTGTAGTACCACCATACTGTTGATTTGTGTTCTGATGGAGAAGTTTTTACCTTCCTAGCATTTGTTGCTACGGCGGCTTGGGTGATACCCATACATTCCGCCTGAAAAACTGTGTTATGGGTACCCAGCGGTGTATATATGTGTTATGTTATATTATAATTGGCTTTAAAAACAGTAACTGTTCAGAATTAGAATCAGATGAAAACTTCTTTTTAAATTAACCAGCAATATATAATCCCGCAAAAGCTACAACAATGATAAAAGCATTACATAATACAATGAGCTCACGTACAAACAAGCTGGATGGCTTAACCACTCAGCGATACAATAGGATTACCTTTACAATACGTACTTCAAAACCTCTCTGATACAGAGCAGCGCACGGCAATTTGATTCCGGCTTGCGACTTTCAATGTTTTCATGGACAAAAAAAAGATCATGCTTAATGTCCATATCACACCTATACCGGTAGTTGTTGGGAGCACTATGCTCGAAGTTGTTGACGAGTACGTTTACCTGGGACAAATAGTCCGACTAGGTAAGTCCAACTTCGATCGAGAGGTCAATCAACGGATTCAACTCTGCTGGGCAGCGTTCGGTAAATTACGACACATCTTCTCGTCAGGTATACCTCAATCTCTGAAAACTAAAGTGTACAATCAGTGCGTGTTGCCAGTGATGACTTACGGATCTGAGACGTGGTCCTTCACTGCTGGCCGTATGAGGACGCTCAAGGTCGCTCAACGAGCTATGGAGAGGGCTATGCTCGGAGTTTCTCTGCGTGATAGACTCATAAATGAGGATATCCGCAGTAAAACCAGAGTGACCGACATAGCCCAACGGATTAGTAAGCTGAAGTGGCAATAGGCCGGCCATATAGCTCGAAGAACCGATAACCGATGGGGAAGAAAGGTTCTCGAGTGGCAGCCTTGTACCGGTAGGCGTAATGTAGGATGACCCCCACTAGATGGAGTGACGACCTGGTAAGACATGCAGGAAGTCGATGGATGCAGGTGGCTCAAGATAGAGAAGAGAGAAGAAAACCGTTCTGTATAGTCTAAATTATTAGTGTTTATCCGAAGACTTAACACTTTATTTGGAATATAGTTTAGTTTTATATAAAAATATGGGTTACACACGGCAACGTAGTCCTATCTATCCTCGATTAAAAATCAAAATGCACATACAATTTCATCACCAAGGACTAAAAAAATAAACCTCAGGGTTTCCGGATTTCTACAATCACTGTACGAAATATAGCAGAAATATATTACTTTACGCTGGTAGTCTGTGAGTCTTGATCTTCCCAGAACAGCTGCAGCATAGTTTTCTAAAAATAACAAAAGTAAGGAACATTTTATTTATAAAAAAAATCACCTAGTTTGCAATGGAGTCCACTACCCAACACGTAGCGCGTGCAGTGAGCGAGCACAGGTGGAAACTGAAACAAGTGATGCGCAACAACTTTCTGATAGCAACCCAAAATGATAAATAGAATGCGGTTGACATCCTGTTTGCGAAGCGTGGCAACTATTGCAAATACTCTCTCAATGCTGCCACATAGGTGAGACAAATGTGCAGCAGTGGAATTTGTATTAGCTGTAACGAATGAATGAGAAGCATATTTACCCGAAGAATTATTTATAGGCTATAAACCATTTCAGCCTCCAAATAGCAATGCGAACAAAACAGAAATAGATAAGAGGGACCCACCTAAATAGAACAGGAGAGGAGGAAACAGTTCGTGTAAAACCGACTTCAAAAATTAAAAAATAATAATTTCCACGTCATAGATTCTGAATTCGGAGCTTTAATTTTTAGATACACCGTGCTTTAGCATTTCTTATTATATACATAAAAAATTATATCCCCAACTTTTTCCATCTTTAGGAGTGAATTTATTCCTACAACTTGTAGGTATGCATTCCCATAAAATAAATAAGAATCTTTGAAGTCAGATCATTCGTTTCAGAGAAATAGGTAAACTTACGTACAAAAAATCTCTCGTTTTTGAAAATCGGTTAAAAAGTACACTACATATGAAAACTATGTTTCGAGTATAAATGTGCATTTTTCATTCATAATTTGAAATACGCGCTGTATACTAAACATATAAAAACATTTAAATAAACATATAAAGAACATTCTCATCTTTGGAAAGAGGTTAAAAAGTTTTTTTATTTATTTATTCATAAAACAAATGGCATTATATTTGAAATTACACATAATAAATTTACGTAGAAATATTGATTACGTAATTTGTTACAAATTGCGTTAAAACCGAACTCAATTCATAAAATATATCATTTCTAATTTTCAATTATAACACAACTCATTATTAATAACTGTCGAAGTACAATAATAATGTATTAGTAGAAAATTATAAAATAATAAATAAAATTCAGTTTAATATGTCATAAAAGTAATTAACATTATGATCGTAATAAAAGCAATTTTTAGGGATATAAAGTTGGAGTGTCATTTTACATCTAAAATAATTGATTATATTTATTCATTCTCATTTATCACCAATTCAGACAGCGAATATAAACATTTTTTTTAACAAGAAAGCTTTGAGTTTTGCTTTCTAACTAACTTGTAACTTATTAAATAACTCAACTGCTTGATACGTAATGTTGTATATACTTAGCCAAGTAGCTTGGGACGATTAATATATATATATATATATATATATATATATATATATATATATAAACTTGGTTCTGTTAATATGCCCAACGTTTTAAAGTGTTATTTGCATGACTCACGTTGCGAGATCCTAACAATAGTACTAACAGCACGCTTTTAAAGGATGCATGTTCTCTGAAAATTACAGCTATAGCTGTTTCCCCAAATCATTATGATATATCTTAACCTAGTTTCTACCAGCGCGTGATATACCTACTGTTTTGAGTTAGTTTAAGTGGGTTGACTGGTAGAGAATGCCTCAAGGCATTAAGTCCGCCCTTTGTATTCTTTTGTTTAAGGATACAATAAAGAATAAAATAAATAAATAAATCAATTTCATCCCATAGGCTTCCAAGTGCGTGACAGGCATGCATCAATTGCGGCGAGTTCTTGCTCCATTTCAATTGAGAATCTATATTTATTCCTAAGAATTTTACTGTATTTAATAAGTTAGACTGATTAAAAAAATAATGTACGTAACGCGAAACATATACAGTCGTACACTGTATATGTTTCGCGTTACGTGCATTTTTTTTAATCAGTATTCGAAATACTGCTATATGTTTACTTTAAACCATATATACTAAGAAGAACCTTCATGTTTTTGGGACTTCTTCAAAAATTCAGAATACATTTAGAGTATAAATTTTGATATTTTTAAATTAGTATTCGAAATACAACTCTCCATATTTAAATTACATAACGGGACAAAATATAATAACTCGTGAGAGAGGGTAAGCAAGACCCGCTGGTAAAACGTGAGTTAATACGTGATCTGGTTAAAAATCCTTTTAACGCCTAACCAGGTCACGTCTCGGATGCTTTGTAGTGAGTTCGTTTAGTAGATACCTTACCAATTTAGTGATAATCAGTTTGTTGTTTTCAAACAAATATTTATTTTACTTTTTCCTTTTTCTTAAAGTGAAGTGAAAAATGGTCACAGGGTTTCGCAGCCCGTGGACCTCTAACAACTTCCAATGAAGAAGGACTTAAACTTCAAATACGTTTTCACCTCTGATAACTAAGATGGAATCTTTCAAATGATGTCAATATATCTGACTCTCCAAACACTTTAGATAGGAACGCAGCAGTCTAAGTACTGCTACTTGGCGCCGGAATTAGGTTTAAGAGTAACACCAAAAGGAGTCTTACCTAAGTAAAACTTACTAAGTAAGAGTTATAAAGACAATGACAATGGAAAATCTCAGTCCCCGTCACTTTTAGCCTGCCCTTGAACAAAACCAGACCAAAAAAAAAATAATTTGCGTTGAGTTCTAATTCAACTTATTTTTAAATAACAACGGTTCAGAAGGCTTTACAGTACCCGTGGTCGAGGGATAACTGAGGTGTCATCCTAATCTTCAGCTTTTACGTATTATTTTTTGGACCGTAACGCAGTTCCTTTATATATGCTTGTGCTATAGAGAGTTGGAATAAGGTACGAAATTAGGATTCCCGCATTGGAACCAGAGTAACGAACATAGCTCAACAGATAATTAGAGCTGTAATCGCTTTAGACGGGCATATAGCTCGAAGAAATGACAACCGAAGGGAAAAATTTTTTTAGAGTGGCGCTTACCAGTAAGTTAAGTCGCTGGTTGGCCCCCAAATAAATAGAGTTACGACCTGGTAAAACACGTAAGGTGTAGGTCGCTCAGGAAAATGTTTTGTGGCATTCCTTGGGGTACGCCTATGTTCAGCAGCCAACGTGGAAATGACAAGAGGCATGTAAAAATTACTAAAATATCACGTAGGTATATCTTAACTAATAGAATTTACTTTAAAATACACTTATTTGCTCCCGAATTATTTGAGGATGCACTGGAAACAATTCGTTTCTTACGTCGTACTAGCGATGATATTACCATTAGTCTGTCACCTGTGATGCTGCTCCTTATAGCCTGGGTAGGTACATATGTCTGGGTATTTTACGTCTAGCGTAAATGAAATGGTTGTAACACTATGAAATCCTTCCAGACATAACGCTGTCACTTCTTCGACACCTGATAATTTGAATGCTTCGTGACACAATGGAAATGCATTATAATGCGGCGCTGAGGGTCTCAGGGTAGTATGTCGCACGGCTTAAGTATTTTTATGGCCTACAAATAAGGAATAACTTCCTTTTTAAATACACCTACGGATTATTTTACGCCACTAGGCAAATGTGTATTCTACTTATAGCCTCACTCTCTCTCTCTCTCTCTCTCTCTCTCTCTCTCTCTTATTTCTGAGCGGGTAAAGCAGAAATTTGGTCCTCAACTGTTTCAGTGCATGTTGATGAACTTTGCGAAAACTTTACGTATTATGTTAAAAGTTAGAATTCTTTAAGTAATAAAATTAATTTTTTACACAGATAGACAGTTAGCGATCAAGTTAATCAATAATTTTTATGAATTCATCTGGGGGCACGGCAGTGCCCCCGCCAAGTCGAGCGCGAAGCAAACACTGTCGTACCATTCTTTACTGGAACCATTTCGCCGCATTTTCAGGTCCCTATTTGAGAACCACTGGATAATACCAGAACGCAGAAATTTTCGTCATCCAGTAAACTATAATCACATACTTAAAATCCAAAATTTCAAGTCTGTAGGTCATTTAGTTCCGAAGTTAAGCGAAAGCAAAGTTTCGCATTTTAGGCACCTACTCACTCACTCATGATCATCAAAATAGAACTAGTACTTCCCATAAACTCAGAGAGCTAAAATTTAGTACAGAGTTAGGGTTTAATGGCCACATAAAGGGAAAACTATAAAAACTAGGATAATCGAACATCTGGAGTACCTGGTGACCCTGATTAGAAAATACAAGAGCCCAACCAAACTATTAGAAGAGATCGACATACCGCCTTTACAAAAAAAGTATTCAACTTGGTGGGCCGCTTCATTTGATGTCAAAAATCGAAGGTCTAAAGTATCTGATGAAGAACCCTCAGCTGGTCTCAGCTGTATTAGAGATATGGTAATGCCCCCTTCTACCATTGGTACATAAAAATCTACTGTCATTGCAAAATCCAGCGTAGTGGGACACATCTAATTTAATCTAGACTATAGCGTCCCACTGCTGGGCGAATGCATCCCCTTGTGCTTTTAATACGCATATAAATAAAGTTAAAGGAAAACTCTCGATAACACTAGATTTTCTTTTATAATTATACTTACAACTTTACAAGAAAAAATAGTCGAACGATTAAGTTTATTCTACTCGAACATTACTCACATTCCTTTAAGGTACCGTGGACATGAATTCATCTCCACGTTGAGTACCGCGGACATGAATTCATGTCCGCATTACGTGCTGCTATTTTCTTCAATAATTGATATAAAAATACAGTATATTTTTAATTCAACACTATTTCATTCGATTCTGAACGAACTATAGAGTATTCTGAAGAATTATATTCACTCGGTTACATAGACAAAATCAAATATAACAGCCATTGGCTTTTGTGCTGTTGGTGCTGTTAGTTGCGTAATCGTTGAAGTATTGTGATCGTGATTTTAGTTGGATTTTTTTTTTCAAAAAACTGTTTGTAATGTTATTTATCTTTACTACGTAATGTTTTTGAATGATCTAAGTTACAACAACGGTAACGTTTTATGTTTCAATTGTTAAAAAAGTAGAATCAAAAAACCTCTACGCGAACAATTCATAACGGTCAAGATTTCTAATAAGATAATAATAGTATAATTCTTATTCGAATACCATAGTAAATACATTTACTAGGAATTGCTAAATGTTATATCTATATGATTGTATAAGAAAACTAAAGGAAGACGCAATAATATATACACAAAAAGGTTTTGAAAATGAGGTTACAAAGCGCGCGCAAACTGTCTATTGTCGAATTTTTAGCAAATGTTTGCAAGTGAAAAAGTAGAATTATAATTAATACATGCATAATTTCGGAAGAATATGTTGTATTGATTGTAAGGACATAAAAATAAAATAAAAACTTATGATATTTCATTCGTAAAATAAAATTTGTTGTCAGTAAGTACACTTTATCAAGATCCGTTAAAAACAAAGAGCTGTACAAAATAAAATAAATATTTAGATGTTATGGTTATTATTTCTACTTATCGAAAATCTTATCGGCTTTAAATAACTGTAACAAAAACCTCTTTCAACATAAGTGAGAAACATAAATGTTTATAACAATTGCCGCCAGCTGAGGTGACAAAGCTGTTTTTTGTTACGGCGGGCGCAGTAAGAGAAAGGTTAAATAAACAAATTACACTAGACTTACCAGAAGATACTGTTTGTTTACTACCGACTAGAAATATGTGTATGCAGTTTAATAATGCTATGTTAAAAGCGATTCCGCACCCGAGATAAAGTTAGTTGCTAAAGATTCCTTGGATTGTTCAAAATGTATGATAACGAAAGCCCGGGCGTGTTTACAAAAATATGAAGATGATGCGTCGATGACTGCTGGACTGGAAGAAACTATAATCATTCCCTTCATAAATTAATAAACTTATAGGCTCCTTAAGTATTCCAAACTTATGGGCTGAACTTTTTAGTTACGACGAACTTACTAATATAATAAGCTCTCTTTTTCGTATATATTTCATATTTGTTCTGACATATATAATATTTATACGAACCTATTGTGTATGTATGTATATATATATATATATATATATATATTTATGTATTTATGTGTATACAGTGTATGTATGTATGTATGTATATATATTTTATTATATATTATATATGTGTATATATATATATATATATATAGGAAACAGAGTAAATGGGGCCCTGCACTCTATTGTGAAGAGTCAAAATGTGTCAAAAAAGGCACGTATGGCAATTCACAATGCTGTGTTGGTCCCTACTTTAACGTATGGTAGTGAAAGTTGGGTATGGCAGAAGAAGCACGAGAGTAGAATAAATGCAGTAGAAATGCGGTCGTTAAGGAGTATGTTAGGGCTGAATCTGAATGACAGGGTGAAAAATTGTGTGATAAGAGAAGAGTGTGGTTTGCAAGATGATGTTGTGACCAGGATTAAGAAAGGAATGCTTCGGTGGTTTGGTCATGTGGAAAGAATGGATGAGGAAAGAGTGACAAAGAAAATTTATGTTGCAGAAGTGAATGGCAGAGTCGGAAAGGGACGTCCTAGGCGAAAATTTATCGACCAAATTGGCGATTTATTGAAAACGGGCCAAATTAGGAGTACCCTTAACCGACGAGCATGCATGCGTAGGTGTATGGATGTGAAGGAGGCGAGAGAGGTGTGTCAGGATCGTGCCAAATGGAAGTCTGTAGTCTCTGCCTACCCTTCTGGGTGACAGGCGTGAGTGTTTATGTATGTATATATATATATATATATAATATCTATGTATTGTTTATTACGTATATTATTATTTCTTTTATCCTCTCTATTTGATTATTGCTGCACCGCCTCCATAATGTCTATCTCTGTTTAGCCTAATGGTTGACTGGGAGAGAATGCCCTATGGCATTAAGTCCGCCATATGTACCTTTTTTGTGCATGAAAGTATAAATAAATAAATAAATAAAACTTACGTTGAATATGAGACAGCTGGATGATTCTACGTTTGTAGAAATATTAAAAAGAATCAGAGTAGGAGTGACAACTCAATCAGACAGAGATGTACTGTCTAACCGATTGATACCTCTGCTCTCACATTCCAATGAAGGAAGGTTAATGGAAATAGCACAATGTTTGAGGGACTTACCAGAAGATACTGTTTGTTTGCTACTGACTAGAAATATGTGTATGCAGTTAAATAATGCTATGTTAAAAGCGATTCCGCACTCCGAGATAAAGTTAGTTGCTAAAGATTCCTTGGATTGTTCAAAATGTATGATAGCGAAAGCCCGAGCGTGTTAACAAAAATATGAAGATGATGCGTCGATGACTGCTGGACTGGAAGAAACTATAATCATTAAAGAGGGAGCTAAAGTAATGCTTAGGAGAAATATTGATGTTAGTTTAGGTTTAGTGAATGGGTCATTAGGCGTTATACAAAAAGTGATGTGGGACCCGGAAAACCAAACAAAGCCTAAACAATTGGTAGTAAAATTCGCTGATAATTTGATTCACGAATTATTGCCTATTAAGTCAAAATTTGAGAACATACCCCGGGCATACGTGTACAGGGAACAATTCCCAATCTGTGTGGCGTATGCCCTAACAATTCACAAGAGCCAAGGTCTAAGTCTAAAAAATGCCCTCATGGACATTGGCGCCTCCATATTCACTTGTGGCCAAGCCTACGTGGCGCTTTCACGAGTAACCAATCTTCATGGGATGCACCTCATAAATGTTGACTTCAAGAGTGTAAAAGCTCAAGCTTCAGCGATCACCGATTACAACCGGCTTAGGCGTAAATACCGCGCCGATCTTTCAGATTTTAAGCCATCTAAACCGTCTAAAAGAATAAGTAATGAACGCGAATGGGCAATACGAAAAACTGTTGCTACTGTACAAGAATCAGAACCGGAAAAAAGAAAAGAAAGATTTGTAATAATAAAAAAATACTCCAAAAAAGAAAAAGAATGTGTAGAATAAGAAAATCTTATAAAATACGTCAATGTGCCCACGTTTCTACAAAAAGAAGTGAAATCCCACCAAAAACTTTCTGTAAAAAACTAGCCAAGTCTCGATGGAGCTGCTTGTTTATCTCTAAAAAGTAATGAAATCTAGACAAAGTCGTGCCAAGTCTAAGCTTCCTTACTGCGATTTCTTTATTATTATAGTTAATGTTGTGTGACTTGGCCGTTGAAGGGTACACAAGGGTACAAAAACAGGTGCCACATGACACCCTTGCATAAATCTGTCGGCAGAACCACTACCCATTGACGATAGAAAATTGCCACTTGGAAAACGTTGATTGGATAACCAAAAGGAAGGTGGAAAGGCCAAAAAGAAGAACAAGAAACAGCGGGAAAAAGGCCGAAGAGAACGAGCCACATTGGCTGCTTCCGAAACTAAAACCAAGGAGGCTAGACAAGCTACTGCGACTGGGGTGCTTGAAGCTGGAACCAGTAGCCGCACTGAAGCTGGGAAGGATAAAAATCTGGCCCAAGTGGAAGTCGCGGCCGCGGGAACCAGCTCTAGGATATCCGTCAGGAAGCAGCAAGCGGCCAAGTGTCCTGGAAAGAAGGAAAGAGCAGCCAAATGGATGCTGGAAGAGTCCACCTCGCCTAGAGGGGAACACAAAAAAGTGCGTCTCGAACAGCAACCAAAGGCTGCAAAAACGAGCTACGCTTCCGCTGCTGGAGCAGATTTGGGTGTGGCCTTAACGTGTGCGCGTTCAGGTCACATTACGAAGGAAGTAGCAGACGACATCCTCGTAGCAATACAGAGGAAGATGATCAGCGAGGCCTGGAGTAGCCAGGACCCTGATGCGTCGGGCCCAGTTTTTAGGGGCAAACCCGTTTATACGGAGGGTGTCCTGAAACTGTGGTGCGACGATCAGAAGGCTCTGGACTGGTTGAAGAGGAATATTGCTACCCTCATTCTTAAATCCAACACCATAAACCATAAACCATAAACACTCACACCTGTCACCCAGAGGGGTAGGCAAAGACTACGGACTTCTATTTGGCACGATACTGACATACCTCTGTCGCCTCTTTTACATCCATATATCTACGCTCATGCTACATGCTACATGCTCGTCGGTTAAGGGTACTTCTAACGTGGCCCATTTCCAAAATATCGCCAATTTGGATGATAAACTTTTTCCTAGGGCGTCCCTTCCCGACTCGGTCATTCACATCTGCCATATAAATTTGCTTTCAAGCATTCCTTTCTTAATCCTGGTCACAACATCATCTAGCATACCACATTTATCTCTTATCACGCAATTTCTCACCCTGTCATTCAGGTTCAACCCTAGCATATTCCTTAAAGACCGCATTTCTGCAGCATTTATTCTACTTTCGTGCTTCTCCTGCCACACCCAGCTTTTACTACCATATATTAAAGTAGGGACTAACAGAGCATTATGAATTACCTTACGTGCCGGTTTTGACACATTCTGGTTCTTCATAATAGAGTGTAGTGCCCCATTCACTCTATTCCCTGCATTTACTCGTCGTTCTATATCCCTATCATATCCACTATCCCTGCTAAATACACATCCCATATACACAAACTCATCCACTTGCTCAATTAACTCTCCTTCTATTCTTATTTCACATACCGTTTTGCTTTCTTCTCTTTCAAAAACCATCACTTTAGTCTTACATGCGTTCCCTTTCATTCCCCTTTCTTTTAATTCCCAGTTCATTAATGTAACCATCATTTGCAACTCAGCCGCCGATGACGCAAATATGACTTGGTCATCGACATACAAAAGGAATTTGACGGTTAACTCGCCCATTCTTAACCCACATTCTTCATCTTTCAAAGTTTGCAAACACCGGTCCATAAATAGGTTGAACAGCCAAGGGAAAGCTACACAGCCCCGTCTGACACCTTTTTGGATGCCAAACCAGTCCGACTAGACGCCATTGATACTGACACAAGCACTAGAGTCCCTATAAAGAAACCTTAATGCCTGTATCAAACCATCGCTCAACCCATATGAGTTCAGTGTTTGCCATAACACATTCCTGTCCACTTTGTCATAAGCCCTTTCCAAGTCCATGAATGTACAAAAAACTTTCTGGTTTTTGGCCAAAAACTTCTCCGCAATCATGCGCATGGAAAAGACTTGATCTGTATACCCCATTCCCTTTCTAAAACCCACTTGCACATCCCAAATTTTTCCATCAGTTTCTTTCAAAACTCTTTCAATTAACACCTTAGCATACAGTTTATCCACAATACTAAGCAAACTGATACCGCGGTAGTTTTTGCAATCCTGCTGTGACCCTTTTCCTTTATATATTGGTACTATAACTGCTTTACACCATTCATCCGGTACCCGTTTTAATTCCCAACATAAATTAAACAAGGTGTACAGCAGGCCTGCCACCGCTCCCTCTCCAGCCCTTAGCATCTCGAGGTATACTCTATCATATCCAGCTGCCTTACCTGCTTTCATGCTTTTCATTGCTTTCATTATTTCATCTACACTTATCTCCATACCCCTTTCCACTTCATTCGGAATTTCTAGTTCATTTAATTCAGACGACTCTTCACTTATAAATACGCTTTCGAAGTATTCCTTCCATCTGTTTAAATTCGAAACTTCATCATTCAGAATACATCCATTCTTGTCTCTTATAGCATTTATTATAGGCTGTTTTGTATTTCCCCTGGCAGTTCTTACGAGTTTCCAGAACATTTTTATGTTAGCCTAGAAATTATCAGATATCCTTCTATCATTCTTATCCGTTCTTTATTTCTTTTTCCTTTCAACAACTTCTTTTACTCTCTTATTTAGACGTCTAAATTCTGCCTTTTTTCTTTCAATCTCATCACTCATACCAGAAGAATTACCAGCTTTGGTTGCTAGTAAATCTAACCATGTTTTCTTCTTTGATTCAACTTCCACACGTACCTCATCATCCCACCATAACGTATTTCTTTTCCTTTCATTTTTTCTCTTACTTACACCATATACTTCGGTGGTGGTATCCACCAAACCTTTCTTAATATTATCTCACACAGTATTCAAGTCTAAATCATTCACACACAACTCATTCCAACATCTAATATATTCTCTCAGTCTACATTTATACTTCTCTTTCACATCTTCATCTTGTAACTTCTCTATTCTTATACGCTGTAACGCAGTGGTAGACACAGATGTCCGATGCCACCAACGCTTGAAAAGACCATTAATTCGACACAAGACCAAGTAATGATCCGTCCCTACGTTGGACCCCAACCAACATTCCAACACCTTGCTGACAATAAAGAAACAGTCAGAGATACCACAAAGAGTCAAATGTGGTATCCTTATCCCTGATGCCCAAGGAGCCTTGAAAGACTCACGCGACATTGATCGCGTGCTGGCGTACCAGAACCGCTGGGTTAACATCAGGGACTGGCTGTTACTTAAGGCTGATAAGCAGACGGACGGGTGGTTCCTCGTTGTTTCGGTGCCGGAGGATCATATTCCGACCCTGATGAAGGCCGGACGCCGTCACGCATGTGTATGCGGGGCGGTATACGTAAAATTCCAGGGTCGTGGAGGTAAATTCTTTGACACTCCACCGAACAAAGAGGTAGAAAACAACCCGGAAGTTATATATACAGGTATTATAGGTACAGCGGAATCACTGGAGGCCAAGTCCAGTGAAAAAAACGGCCTGCACAACTAAGCCGAAGCCCCCAGTGGAGATCGGGGTCAGCGGCAGCTCACTGAGTGACGACGAGGACTGCATTTTGCCGACCACTTCCGACTCGGTGGCTGACGATGAGACCCGAGATCTTCTGGCAGGCCTATTTTTGGGCGGGGACGGAGAGGACGCGATCAATGATGGCGTGCCCATCGTCCAAAACTAGCCTTGTGCAGGCCAACCTCCACCACAGCGAAACTGCGTCGGCTCAATTACGCAAGTGGTTGGAGGTTCAAAGGACTGCCATAGCCTTAATCCAGGAGCCGTGGGTTGGGGCTGGTAAAATTAAAGGCCTAAACAACCTAAAAGGTAAGCTATTCTACAGCTCTGAACACGACAAGCCTAGAGCGTGTATTTACACTACTTAAGATATCTGTGCACAACCGTTAACAGATTTCTGTTCTAGAGACATGTATGCCGTGGCAATAAAATACACACAGGAGAGAAGATTAGTCGTCGCCTCGGTCTACATGCCGGAGGAAGACACTCCTCCCCCTCATGACCTCGGCAGGCTGGTGAACTTCTGCGAGAGGACCGGACTAGAGGTTGTGATTGGGACGGACTCCAACGCACATCATCCCCTTTGGGGAATAGAAAAACCAAATGAACGAGGTAAGGTTTTAGTTGAATATTTATTTAGAACTAACCTAACCATTTTAAACATAGGTTCTGAACCTACTTTCATAAACAAACGCTGTCGCACTATAATCGACCTCACACTTGCAACAGAAGGAGCAGCCAAACTAATTACGGGATGGCATGTGTCGAAAGAGGCCTCATGCTCAGACCATAGATGGATCTGCTTCGCATTACAGGTCGATATCCCCTCTACACCACCATGGCGAAATCCCCGTAAGACGGATAAAACAAAATACCTAAATAGGCTCACGTCTTCGCTCGCGGGTTTTGAGGGGATAAATACTATAGCAGATCAGTCGCTCCTAGAAGAACAGGTAGCAGCTGTTACTTAGGTCATGATAGATAGCTACCATGAATCATGTCCAGAAATCACTCCACCAAGGCATGCCGAGGTAAAGCAATAGTGGTGGGGTGAAGAACTCGATAGGAAACGTAAGAAGGTAAGAAAAGCCCTAAATAGGGCCACGAATACCTCAATGGATGAAGACTGGCTACTATATAAGAAAGCTAAGTCTGAATACAAAAAATGTATCAGGTATCGACGCTCGACTGGGTGGCGTAAATTCTGTGGCAACATAGAAACCTGCGAACAAGCAAATGGGATAAGGAATATTCTAGCTAAACAGAACACGTCGGGATCCATGTCTCTAAAGAAACCCGACGGTGGCTACTCAACATCGCCGGATGAAGCCTAACGCATCCTAATTGAAACGCACTTCTCAGGTTGCTGCGTAACCCAGGAGGCAAACTGGCATGACGACATACTGACACCAACAGTAGAAGACTGGAATTTAGCACAGAGAGTGGTAACGATGGACAAAATCCATTGGGCCATTCACAGTTTCCTCCCCTATAAGGCGGCAGGACCTGACGGCATATCCCGGCACTCCTACAGTGGGGGGGTAAAGCCCTAATAGTCAGACTTGTTGCCATAATGAGAGCCAGTCTGGCCCTTAAATATGTGCCTAGGGGATGGAGGGAAGTGAAAGTCACATTTATACTCAAACCAGGTAAGAGCGATTACACTGACCCTAAATCCTACAGGCCCATTAGCCTCACATCCTTTCTCCTAAAGACGATGGAGAGGATGTGTGAAAGGGAATTAAGGGGGTCGGCGCTAATGAACTTACCACTACACGACAAGCAACACGCCTACAGTCTAGGCAAATCAACAGAATCGACACTTCATCAGGTAATTACAAAGATTGAAGAGGCCATCCAAAACAAAGAAATATGTCTAGGTTCCTTCATAGATATAGAAGGTGCTTTTGACAGAACAAACTTCTCCAGCATAAAAGGTGCACTCAGTAGACATAAAGTTGAACCAGCACTGATCGACTGGATAGTTTGCATGCTCAGTACACGAACAATAAAGGTTACTGGTGAATCTCAACCAATCTAAATTAAGAAAGGCTGCCCGCAGGGTGGGGTTCTCTCACCTCTCCTGTGGAATATGGTCATTAATGAACTCATCAGCAAATTAAATACTAATCACTTCTATACAGTAGGTTATGCTGATGACCTGACAATAATGGTCTCGGGAAAGACAGCAAGCATAGTGTGCGACCTGACCCAAGCGGCTCTCCGTTTAGTGGAGAGATGGTGCAGGGAATACGACTTAACCGTCAATCCAAATAAAACGGTTTTAGTAATGTTCACACAAAAACGAATGCTGAATAACTATCATCTTCCAAGTCTTTTCAGCACAAAACTCCAGCTATCCTCTGAGGTAAAATATTTAGGTCTTACCTTAGACAGCAAACTTAACTGGAATAAACACATAGAAAAAAAAATCAACAAAGCTAGTATAACTTTCTGGCAATGTAGAAACATGATTGGCAAAAGATGGGGACTGACGCCAAAAATCATACTGTGGCTTTACAAAACTGTAATTCGGCCCATGATCACATACGGCGCTCTGGTATGGTGGACCAAGACAAATGAAGCCACCACAATTAAGAAGCTTCAGCGCTACCAGAGACTGGCATGTATGGCTGTCACATGCTGCATAAGAACTACGCCAACAGCAGCCTTGGAAGCGATGCTGGAGCTAACTCCGCTTCATCTACATAAACAACAAGAAGCGACTTTAGCTACCATCAGACTCAAGACCCTAAATCTTTGGAGTAAGAATAGTGTCCCTCGTACAGGCATAATTGATAGAATTCACTCAGAAATTCCTATCCTACAAGCCAAATACGATAGGATTCCTAAACAATTTGTTTTCGATAAGAAATACAAGATACAATTAAATAAAAACAGCCAGCCGGAAGGATTATGCCAAAAAGAGCTTAGACTTTTCACCGATGGTTCTAAAACAAATGAAGGTGTAGGTTCTGGAGCTTTCTCTGAAGACCTCAATATTCACATTTTCACACCGCTGAGTACCTATAACACGGTCTTTCAGGCGGAATGTATGGGTATCATTCAAGCGGCCATAGCAATAGATGCTAGGAAGGTTAATGAATTCCCCATCAGAATACTGACCGACAGTAGGGCGGTACTACAAGCTCTGAGTTGCAATGGGGTGAACTCGGTACTAATATATGAATGCCATCAACGATTAAATGAGGTATGTAAAAACAACAATGTGACTCTGCAATGGATAAAGGGACACAGTGGATCCAGAGGCAACGATGCAGCGGACAAACTGGCCAGAAGAGGATCGGCTCTGGCCACAATAGGGCCGAAACAAATCATAACAATCCCCTTTGGTAATGTTCGTTCACTAATCAACACGCTCAGCTTTGGAAAAATCTAGTAGACTGTAGACAAGCTAGGGAGGCCCTACCTGAAATAAACAGTCGCTTAACGTAAGTTTTAATGAGACTGAACAAGCCGCAGATCAGGATAGTAACAAGTGCTATCACAGGACACGGCACCTTTAACAAATATTTATTTACCATAGGTGTTACAGATAGTCCCCTGTGCAGGGCATGTATGGGGGAGGAAGAAACGGCGGCCCACGTGCTACTGAAATGTCCGGAGGTCGCTACGTACAGGGCTAAAAATCTCGGCACGCCGGGATCACTCCCCGAAGTTGCATGCAACATCAAGGGACTGTCGAGCTTCTTCGGGGAGATCTCATGGCTGGAATAATCACATTATTCCTGCCCACACGCAAAATACGGGCATAGACGTGGAGTTGCGGAAAATAGTCCGTCGCAAACTAACTAACTATAATAAAATATCGTATATAGCTATCTATCGTAGACCATAAAAATTTTTCGGGACTTTTTTTTATCGCCTATAAACACTAATATTTATTTATTTATTTATATTTCCTACTTATATTTACCATTACAGGGAAAACCTAAAGCGATAAATGTAGCATCTCAATTACAACACAATAATTAATTTAAATAACAATACATAATAATTAAGTACCCGGTTGACCGAGCTTTGCTCGGTATTTTTCGCTCGATTTTTTTAATTCGTGTGTTTTGGAAATTATATTTAGATACAAATTACATACTGATGAATTATAAATAATATTTTTTGATCTTAGCGACATAACAGAAAAAACTGAACTGGTTATTTGAATAAGAAATCATGAGTGCAATTATTTTTATTTAAATTTTCGTGTTTTTAAAAAATACTAAAAAAAGGGCTCGAAAAAAATATATTTTCTCAAAAAAGAAAGAAACTTGAAAAAAAAAATAAAAAAGTCGGTCGGTCGGTCTGGGCTCGAACCGGGGTTTTACGATTTTGTGACCGCCCATTATACCAATAAGCTATTTATAATCATTACCAAACTGTCAAAATTTACCTTCTTATTCTAACTATATTGTAGCAGTTTTTAATTGCCTAAAAACACGGACAAAAAGACATTTTCTAAAAATAAATCTTAGCTAGATCGATTTATTATCCCCGAAACTCCCTGGACACTAAATTTTATGAAAATCGTTGGAGCCGTTTCCGAGATCCCGATTATATATATATATATACATATATACAAGAATTGCTCGTTTAATAGTATAGGATTTCAATGACAATACATTACAATCAATTGTATACTACAATTTAAGAATAACATATTGTAAATAATGTCACTTTTGCGAATTCACTCCGTGAACACGAAAATAAGTCCAACTTCTCAGCTACCAAATTTAGTATACGGTACCACGGTAACCACGGAACACCCTTAAAATGTAGATTACCAGCGCTAGATCTCTTCTAGTTTCCAACTTGTTGTATCCAACCATACCTAAAACAAACAAGGTTGGATACATCAAGGGGTAGGATGGATAAACCCCATAAAGCTTATGATATATAAATCGCGTGAATTTATTCTGAATGCGCTCCAGCATAAGATTGTATTTATTTTCATGTGGAGCCCATATTGCTGAGTTACACTCCAGCTGACTTCTTACTAGAGCATCATACAGCACTGAGATTGCTTTAATGTTGGTAAATTTTACTGCTCTGCGAATGATAAACCCTAGTCGTTTATAAGCTTTCTTACATATATTCATGATGTGCTCCCGGAATGTCAATTTGACATCCATCTGGACTCCAAGATCCCGGACTGATTCCTCCCTCTTCATTAGCTCGCCATTCACCTTATAGTTGTAATGGAGTGGTGCCCTTGCACGACTAAATGATAGAATAGAGCATTTTGAAATATTAAACTGCAGTTTATTTTTATGGCTCCATTCAACTACTTGGTCGATATCTTGCTGAAGGTGCCGACAATCATCCTCAGTCTTGATGGCTAAAAGCAACTTTAGGTCGTCTGCAAATAACAGACATTTAGCCTCTCTTACTACTTCGGGTAGATCATTAATCATTATGTTGAACTCTAACGGCCCTAAATTACTACCTTGACTTACGCCAGACCTAGTAAAATAAGGCTCCGACCGGTACCCGCCATACTCCACATACTGTTTTCTATCTCTCATGTAACTTGCAAAAAAATGAAGCAGTTTAGGTGTGCAGCCAGCTTTCGCCATCTTTGACAGTAGGATATCGTTATCTACCAAGTCGAACGCCTTCCTAAAATCAAAGTAGGCGGCATCTACCTGCAACCCTGCATCAACATGAGGAACCAAATACGTCATGGCATTTAAGAGGTTACTAGTTGTGCTCCTCTCTAGCCGGAAGCCGTGCTGGGCGTCCGATAATTGCGGTGCAACTTGTTCCTGTACACTTCGCTGAATGGCTCCCTCAAACACCTTCGCAGGTGCTGAGAGAATCGCCACTGGTCTGAATGATTCAACTGTAGGTTTGTTACCCCCCTTAGGTATCGGAATAACACGCGTGATTTTCCAACTTTCTGGAAAATATGAATTCTTCAGACACAAGTTGAAACTATGTAATAACGGTTCTGCCAGCACTGAGCGGCAGTCTCGTATCACAAACGCCGGTATACCATCCGGGCCCGCCGAGCGCTTCGGCTTGAGTCGGGCGAGCGCCGCGCGCACCTCACCTAGCTGCAGTTGCGGCACGTGTACGCGCGCGCTGCCCGCACCGCCCGCCAACACCGCCTCGTCTACGTTCAAACGCGCTGGTTCGCTGTTATACACTGAATAGAAGTATTGGGCAAATTTAGTCGCACTTTCTTGATCTGACAATGTTACTCCATCTTTCAATATTTGTTTACGCTTAACGGTCCTTTTTTTCGCCCTAATATGATTCCAAAAAGACTTAGGATCTTTTGTCAAGTTACTTTGCACACGATTTTGATAGTTTAGGTATGCGCTATCAATAGTTTTCTTAATTCGCGTCCTGCAAGCAGAAAAAGCTTTGTAATGAGCACGAGATCCGGTTGATTTATATAACTTGTGAAGTTTAGCCTTTAATTTTATGTCCCTGATTAAATCACTAGTATACCACTCGGGGTAGTGTCTTTGAACTACTTTATTTTCCCGCTTTTTCGGTACACATTTATCTAAAACACCGTAAAACATTATAAAAAAACTCTAAAGCTTCCTCTGGTTCTTGTGTCTCGTTAATCAAACTCCAATCGGCGCAAGCTAAATAAGAATAAAGTAAGTAAAAATCAGCTTTATAAAAATTCCATTGCGATTTAATTTGGTTTGTTGATGTCTCACGGTTTAAAGCAACGGGCTCGGTCCCCACGGGTAGCAACGTCACACCGCCAGCGCTGAGCTCCAGAGTCACCGCGAGCGGTGGATGATACGGGTCCAAAGGCACTAATGGTTCGTCAGCTTCGCATACTTGTACGCCATCACTTAATCCTAACGAACACAACACTAAATCTAGTTGACTCCTATTACAATTAAGGACTTTATTCATCTGAGCCAATTCGCAAAAGGACACAAAATATTCAAAATAATTTTTAACATTATCATTACTTGAATTTAAGTTAAAATCACCTATCAAAATAATATGTCTATATTTAACACACAATTGTTCTATTATCTTAAAAAAAATCATGTAAACATCTTCCTTAGTCTTAGGCGGGATGTAAACAACGCAACATAAAAATAAACATTTATCTTTAGCGTGTACTGTCGCACAAACCAGTTCAAATGAGCAGTTATCTATGTTTACGTCACCCGGTGTATTCACTCGTTGCAGCTGTAACCCGTGTGTGGCCACGAGAAACGCGCCGCCTAGCTTACGGCCGTCTGCTCGATCACACCTTATTATATCATAACCTGGTGGCACAATCTCCGCATCCATTATAGAATCGTTGCATCCTGTTTCCGTAATAGCAATTATATCGGCATTCAATGATTCAATATTGTTACAAAACCAGTTTAATTTTGTACGAAGACCCCTGACGTTTTGATAGTAAAATTCAAAACTATTATTTTTCTTTAATTGGTTTATTTGTAGCTTTTCGAAACCAAATCCACTCGCAAAATTCCGTATTGATGGGCCAGACTTCTGGTTGACACAATTTATCATACATTGACTCTGATACTGTTATGATAAAAGAAGCGTAATCCCTCTGTGTCTTATGCTTAATTTTCTCAATCTTAACATTTGCATCTGGACCACATACTCTTTTGACATGTGATGTTAATTTATCATTTGTGGTTTCTTTACTCAAACGCCAAACGTGAAGGTGCCGCTTTTTTTCAGTAGCCTGTATATCTAATAAAACCGTATTATTTCCTTTCTTCACATTTTTTGATTGGTGACTCCCCCTTTTCTTACGAACTGTAGTCCACTCACAATCTTTATTAATTTTTTCTTCTTCCTCACTAATATTAATATTTAACTCTTTCCTTGGAGTCACACACTGTGGCTGATTAATTGGTTGAGTTTGGACAACGGACCCTCTCCCGGTTGCTATTTTCATGGCCGCAGGCGTTTTTATTACGCAGGGAGTAACGTTTGTTTTGTTTACATTATTTAGGCTTATACGAGCCACATCAGCGAATGTAGATGGGACATCGAATTGCTTAGACATTTCGAGGCCTGTATTCAAACTTTCCGTTATACTATCAATACTTTCAAACTGTTGATTTTGAGTTGATAACAGATCAGTTGGGAACAATTTATTTTGAAATACTTTCATTTTAATCTTTAGTTCTTCTAATTCCGTTTTTGTAGAAAAACATATTTCTTGAAGATGTTTAATAATGTTAGTTTGCACGTCTAATCGGCTTAAGACTTCATATTTTAGCTGTCTAAACTCAGACAGCAATTTATCATTACTATTATTATCACACTCGACAATTGATTCATCCATCAATTGCATGCGGCTTCCCCGTTGAGTGTTGACATTAGCACTGGGCGTGAATGTTTTCAGATCCGGGGTGTCCCTGATAGGTGTATTCGGGTCATACCGTTTAGGTTTAGAACAAGCGCACTCCGGACAGACCCATTGCTTCGTGCGCTTATCCGAGAAGGAACTGAATTTATTTTCTGTCAGTCCTAGGCATTTTAAATCATAAACTTTCTCGCACTGTTTTTTGGAGCACTTTATGTAACAACCATCAGGTACTTGGACACCACAAGCCCAACAATCTACAGACATTATAACTGTTTTTAAAGTAAATAATTATACACAAGCGCAACAAACACGTCCGTTCTGTTTTATCCTATCTTTTTATCTTGTTGATTTTGAGAAATATCATGTCCGTCCTTAATGGTAGTGCAGGAGAAGGAAATATAAATTAATAAATCCTATACTATTAAACGAGCAATTCGTGTATATATGTATATATATATATATATATATATATATATATATATATATATATATATATATATATATATATATATATATAATCGGGATCTCGGAAACGGCTCCAACGATTTTCATAAAATTTAGTGTCCAGGGAGTTTCGGGGATAATAAATCGATCTAGCTAAGATTTATTTTTAGAAAATGTCTTTTTGTCCGTGTTTTTAGGCAATTAAAAACTGCTACAATATAGTTAGAATAAGAAGGTAAATTTTGACAGTTTGGTAATGATTATAAATAGCTTATTGGTATAATGGGCGGTCACAAAATCGTAAAACCCCGGTTCGAGCCCAGACCGACCGACCGACTTTTTTATTTTTTTTTTTTCAAGTTTCTTTCTTTTTTGAGAAAATATATTTTTTTCGAGCCCTTTTTTTAGTATTTTTTAAAAACACGAAAATTTAAATAAAAATAATTGCACTCATGATTTTTTATTCAAATTACCAGTTCAGTTTTTTCTGTTATGTCGCTAAGATCAAAAAATATTATTTATAATTCATCAGTATGTAATTTGTATCTAAATATAATTTCCAAAACACACGAATTAAAAAAATCGAGCGAAAAATACCGAGCAAAGCTCGGTCAACCGGGTACTATATATTAAGAAATATATAACAAAATATCATCATTCTCTAAACCATTTCCCATTATCTGGGGTCGGCGCAGTAAACCTTCTTGTTCCATTCCTCTCTATCAGCCGTCATTTCCATACTTACTCCTTTCATTCTCATATCACTCTTCACACAATCGATCCATCTTTTATTCGGCCTTCCTCTGCCCGTGTGTCCCTCCACATTCATATTCAACACTCGTATTGTGACATGACTTTCATTCCTCCGCATCACATGCCCAAACCATGCCAATCTGCTTCCTCTCACCTTTTCTACCACTGGCGCTACTTTCAGGCTTCCTCTTATATACTCATTCCTTATCTTATCCATCCTTGTCACACCACACATCCATCGTAACATTCTCATTTCATTCGCATGCAGTCTATTTTCATCCTTCTTCTTGACGGCCCAGCATTCACTTTCATACATGACGACAGGTCGGATGAACGATTTGTAAATTTTCCCCTTCAGCCTTATTGGCATTCGGGGATCGCACGTTGTGGCTGTGACCTGTCGCCATTTCATCAACCCTGCGTTAATCCTATGCTGCACAGCTCTATCTATTCCGCCGTCGCCTTGAATGAGGGAACCGAGGTACTTGAAATCTGAGCAGGTAGGCAGTATAGCGCCATCTAACGACATGGGTACAGGACTGGAAAGACCGCCGAAATCACAGCACAGATATTCGGTTTTGGATCTGCTGATCTTCAAGCCAACACTTTCCAGCCTCTGTTGCCACCCCGTCAGTCTGCTCTGTACCTCGATGCCTTCTTCCCCGACAAGCACGATGTCATCGGCAAAGAGCATGCACCAGGGTGCCTCATCCTGCAGGTCCGACGTCAAAGCGTCCATAATCAGTAGGAAGAGGTAAGGGCTCAATGCCGACCCTTGGTGCAGCCCTACCGCCACATCGATACTGCCCGTAGTTCCCGCGGCAGATCGTACACATGTACGGGATGCTCTGTACATAGCACGGACTAACCTCACATACTTCCCAGGCATACCTTTCATCTTTAACGCCCACCACAAAACCTCACGGGGAACCCGATCGTACGCCTTTTGAAGGTCGACAAAAACCATGTGCAGATTTTTATGCACGCGCTTGTACTTTTCGCACAATTGGCGTAATGCGAAAATGGCATCTGTCGTACCTCGACCGGGCATGAATCCGAACTGGTTTTGTGTTATCTCACACTCTTCTCTCATTCTTCTCTCTATTATTCTTTCCCAGACTTTCATAGTATGTGACATGAGTTTTATTCCCCGGTAACTGCTGCAGTTTTGAACGTCTCCTTTGTTTTTAAAAATGGGGACCAGTATACTACTGCACCATTCCTCAGGTATTTGTTCTTCCTGCAACAATTTACCGAAAAATAAACTCAACCACTTCCATCCATCCGCACTCAGCAACTTCCACACTTCTACTGGTATTCCATCTGGGCCGACTGCCTTCCCATTCTTCATATTCCTAACAGCCATTTTTACTTCTTCCACACTAATTTCTCTCACTAAGCCCATATTCACTGGTGGGTTTTCAAGCATACCATTCCATTCATTCTCCTCATTCATCAATTTCTCAAAATACTCCTTCCATCGCTTCTTTATACTTTCATCGTCAGTCAAAATCCTTCCAGAATCATCTTTTATACATTTTACATGTGAAACATCTCTTCCATTCCTTTCTCTCGCTCTTGCAATTTGAAAAAGTCGTTTTTGACCTTCGGGGCTTTGAACGAATGAGTGAAGACCGAATGGTGAAGAAAATATATAGAGCGAAAGTAAATATTAAAAGGTGTCGAGGTAGACCGAGACTAACTTTCGAAGACCATGTGAGCAAATTGCTCGAAGAGGGGAGGGTCAAGAGTACTCGGATACCTAGACGTGCATGTATGAAGAAGTTAATGAACCTGAAAGAAGCGAAAGAGGTATGTAAGGATCGTGACACTTGGCGATCTGTTCTCTCTGGCTACCCCGTTAGGGATTGTGCGTGACGATAAGTAAGTAAGTAAGTAAGTAAGGGGCTTTCAAGGGACCGATATAATTTATCTTGCGCCTCTGCCCTACAAATAGCAACTTCCTTCTTCGCTCTCTTCTTACATTCTTTATACGCCTCTCTCTTACTTTCTTTTATGGATTCATTCTGGTCTTCTACGCTCTGCCATTCTTTAAAGGCATTTTTCTTTTCTCTCAAAACTTCTCTAATACTTTCACTCCACCACCACCCATCCTTATCTATCATACGCTTCCCTTTTGTTTCTCCTAACACCTTCCTTGCCACACTTCGGATACAATCAGCCATTTCCTTCCAGCACTCATTCACACTCATTCCTTCCATATCACCCATCTCTATCATCTTGTTTACAACTAGCTCTCTAAATTCACTTGCATACTCCTCCTTATGCAACAAATGCCACTTTATTTTGGGTGGGGGACGATCCTTATGTTTGTTGAGGCGAACAGTTAAGCAGATGTCAGCCAGCAGAATTCGGTGCTGGGATACTAAGTCTTCACCTGGAAGCACTTTGCAGTTTTTTATACTCTTGATTTGGTTCCGTCTTAACAGAAGATAGTCGATCTGTGTCGCGTGGTGGCCACTTTTATAAGTAACAAGATGCTGATCTCGTTTTTGGAACCACGTGTTTACTACAGCCAGGTCGAAAGCACATGCTGCTTGCAGAAGAACTTCCCCCTCACGGTTGCGTACTCCGTACCCCCATCCACCGTGTACTCTTACATACCCGTCATTCACTCTCCCTACATGTCCATTAAAATCTCCTCCCATATAAACATCCTCACTCTCAGGTATTCCCATCATCATACAATCAAATTCCTCCCAAAACTTCTCTTTCACACTCTCTTCACAGCCTGTTTGCGGAGCATACACACTTACAACATTCACTACTTTGTTTTCAATCATTAATTTAACAACTATCATTCTGTCATTTACTCTTTTCACATCTGTCACTAGTTCTTTCATTCCACTATCTAACACAACTCCTACTCCATTTCGCTTCCCGTCACTTCCACAGTAATAAAACTTGTATCCTTCCCCAATCTCTCTTGCTTTATTGCCCTTCCATTTTGTTCCCTGCAAACAGGCAACATTCACTCTTCGTCGTTTCAAAACATCTGCTAACTCTCTTCCTCTTCCAGTCATCGTACCTATATTCCAGCTTGCAAACCTCACTCTGACATTCTTCTCTCTACGGGCTCGCCTCTTACGTCGCACCCGCTCCGTAAGGTGCGACAACCCTTGCCCACTTCCCACAGGAGCCGGGTGCTGCTCCTGCGCGTCGCCTGCGGGGTACGCCCTAGCCCTGTCATATATCCCACAACTCGTAATATTCATAAGTTTACTGCATGGGATTTGGCAAAAGTTTTACAGTCGGCCGCCTGCCTGACACCAACCCTCTTTGGGTATGCTATTGTTGGTAGAGGAAGCTACCATTTTGGAAAAAGGAAAAAAAAGGTTGGGGGTAGGAGCGTAGGTGTAAGGATACTGTTATCTCGGCAGGAAAGGTATGAGAATAACAGTAGCTCGGGGAGCCGGGGTCGCGTACCCGTATTCCATAACAGGATCACCGGAAAGGTAGACCAGCATGAAAACCCCCTGACTGGTGGTGGATATATAACAAAATAGTTATTTTAAATAAAATATTTCGCCAAAATACAGTTGTCACCTGTCACCTTTATTTTTCTATTCACAACATTAGAAAGAGATATAGAAAGAGAAGATAGAAAAGTATGATTGTTGGGGATGTGGGAGAAAATTTAAAAGAGAATTACGAAGAGAACTTTAGTACTTTCAGTATATATATATCTACTAGGTATATTATTTAAACCCAAATGGTCAGGCAGGTATATTTAAAGTTCAAATTTGTTTTAATATTGCTAACTTAGAGGCGTGGTAATCAGATGGTTAGTGTTCGCTGTAAATTTCACAATACGCGAGTAAACCGAGTTCGATCCCCGCCGGCACCAATGAAATTGTTAATTGCAATTTAAGTGCTGATTTACCACGTGCTCGGCGGTGAAGGAAAACATCGTGAGGAAACCTGCATGTCTGAGAAATAAGAAAAAAAATATATTTCGAAGACATGTGAATTTCGCCACACACACACACACACACACACACACACACGCGCACGCACGCACGCACGCACGCACGCACGCACGCACGCACGCACGCACGCACGCACGCACGCACGCACGCACGCACGCACGCACGCACGCACGCACGCACGCACGCACGCACGCACGCACGCACGCACGCACGCACGCACGCACGCACGCACGCACGCACGCACGCACGCACGCACGCACGCACGCACGCACACACACACACACACACACACACACACACACGCACTGGGGCAGCGCGGCGCACACTTCCTTGCCCTAAAAGCCTCTCAGAAATGAGAGGAGGCCTGTGCTCAGCAGTGGGACGTATATAGCCTGTAACTTTACTTTACTTTTACTTTTATTGCAAACTTCGTCATTCAACTAAATTTCACTCTGCTTAAATACCAATAGGTAGCAATATTTCACTGTTTACATTAGTCACAATGATGACTGATACCATTTTGAAGTTGGCTTTAAACACATATTATTTTAATGGTGGTATTATTGGTCACTTGTGTTGGAACACCTTTTTTGTGCTAAGGTTGCTTTAATTTTGCCGAAATGAATATTTTTCACTAATTTTTCACTAAAAAATTATTAAAAAAGTTTTTTGAATACGCTGTATAATAGCTGTCATACTATTTATTGCTTATCTATCAGATCAGTTAACGTAAAATACTATAACAATAAGAATCTACGGAATTATTTTTTTCTGAATGGCCATTAGCTACCAAGACCCATTTCAAGGTTATCCTTTACTTACCAGACAACCTGTATGTTCAATACAATACCTTTTTAGGAAAGTACGTCTTTTGAGTGTGCGAATAATCTGAACTAATTATACGCCTCAATGCGTTGTGACCAACAGGAATCTAATTAGTTTTCTCTCTCTCTAACACATATAAATGTCATTGAATAAAAACATTTTCCTTATTGACTGAAAATAAATAAAAAGTGTTTTTACAATAGTGATGACAAACAAGACACCAAGAAACAGAACCAGAAACTTTCTTGTTAAATTTAGATTATAAATAATACTTACTGAGAGTCGCTTTTTTTATTTACCACTGGTTCGGAAAAAACTCTGTCCTGGGAAGAACCAGCAAGAAACCCAGCGGGATACCTGATGGCAAATAGATACTTTGGCTCATAGATAGATTTGATTCTTAACCCATTACTTCCCAAGCTTGAAAACATTGGAATTTTTTGATTAATTTTTTAAATTAAGTTCATAATCCATTAAGAAAAAGGAATAAAATTATTATCCACAGTCTTAAAAATAAAATATTATGAGCTTATTTTGTATGATAAGGTATGAAACAATCACTGCAAAGTGTTTTTCACATTTAACGCACAAAAAGTTAGAGGTTTTTTCTTACAACCTTGTCCTTGACAACGCCTCTGTTTGTCCCTCTTTGTCATATAGTGACCAACATTATCAAACCTGATAGGTTGTAAAATAACTTCTGAAGAACCGGGTGTCGGTTTACTTGCCTTGCCTTTCGATTTTTTCATCCAAGCAAAACAAACCCTTCGTCTGAAATCTAGCAGAGGGATGGTCTCATCTTTATTTATCTGTTTGTAGATAATCCATGCATTCACAAGGGACATGTCTAAAACACGGATGACCAAAGGCCAATACCATTTTTTACCTCTAAAGCAGATTGGATATTTATAAATCAGCCAACATGTTTATCCACTCCTCCCGTATTTTTATTATAATTACGAATAAGCATTGGCTGATTCACGGCTACTTTGGCCTTTTCTTTCTTTGAGTACCGCTTCGTTTTTACCAAAGGTTCAACAGAATCAAAATTAGTCAAAAGACAAACAACATTGTTGTCATGCCATTTCACGCACAAAATTTCATTATTTTTATCAAAACAATAATCGGAAAAACCTCGGTCTTTCTTTTTCATCTCCTGTTTGGTCATGAAAGGATATTTTTAGTCCTATTTTCTCTGACTGTCCCTGTAGCTCTGAAACCTTGAGATTTCAAATCAATCAACAATTGCATGCTGCTGAAAAAGTTATCGAAGTAGACTACATGTGCTCTGGAATCTGTACAAATTGCAAGCAACATTTTTACCACTGTTGCACCCAAGCCATCGTTACTATTAGCAGAGGTTTGAGCATCCTTGCCCGTGTAAAGCGAAAAGTTGTAACAATATCCGCTGACTCCACACAGTGCCCAAAGCTTATATCCGAAACTTACTGGTTTACCTTTTATAAATTGTTTGATTCCAAGGTGACCGAAGTATTTGACGATCATTTCATCAACAGCTAAATTGGATTCAAATATACCAAACTTTCGGAAAGATTTTTTTATAGAAGAGGGAGCAAACGAGCATGCGGCAGACCTGATGTTAAGTGATGATCAAACGCAACTCCAGGGGTATTGCAGGTGCGTTGCCAGCCCTTTAGAAAGGAGTGAGCTCTTTTCTTGAAGATCCCCGGGTCATATCGGTCCGGAAAAATCGCCGGTGGTAAACTACTCCACAGAGAGGTTGTACGCGGAAGAAAACTCCTTTTGAAACGTACAGTGGTGGACCGCCAAGCATCCAGATGGTGTGGATGGTATCGGGACGTTTGCCGCGTAGTGCATTCACGAAATTTGGCGGCTGTGATTAATCCGAACAATTCCTCAGAGCACTCTCCATGGTATATGCGAAAGAAAATGCAAAGGGACGCAGCATCTCTTCGCAATGCCATTGAATCGAGCCGATCGGAAAGCACTCGGTCGTCGACGATTCGAGCCGCTCTGCGCTGGATGCGGTCAAGTCGAAGGAGCTGGTACTGGGAAGCCCCAGCCCAGGGATGGGAACAGTATTCCATGTGCGGCCGAACCTGAGCCTTGTAAAGTTGCAGGCGGTGTGCCGGCATGAAATACTGTCCGGCTCTGCTGAGCACGCCAAGTCTTTTAGAGGCCAATTTGGCCTTCTCTTCCAAGTGACCACGAAACTGCAAGTCACTCGATATGTCGACGCCGAGGATTCTGATACTGGCTGAGGCAACAAGGGGAGTGCCTTGAAACTGAGGGGATACGACAAAGGGGTTTTTTTAGCGGTTAACGCGCAAACTTGTGTCTTCTGGGGGTTAAACTGGACTAGATTTAGTCGTCCCGAATCCGAGACTCTGTTCAGCAAAGACTCGACTTCAGACATAAGTTTGTCCCGGCACTCGGAGACGTTTTCCCGAGAAATATTGGCTCGGCCGGTGTAAAGAGCATCACCAGTGCTGTCATCTGCATAGCAATGAATGTTACGGGTTTGCAACATATCATTGATATGCAGAAGAAACAGCGTTGGCGATAGCACGCAGCCCTGTGGAACATCAGCATTAATAGGCTTGCGATCGGAGCTTGCACCGTCAACAACGACCTTGATGCTCCGATCTGCAAGAAAGCTGGTGATCCAATCGCACAATTTCTCGGGAAGACTATAGAAAGGGAGCTTCGAAAGAAGCGCTTTGTGCCAAACCCGATCGAAGGCCTTCGCAATGTCCAAACTAACGGCCAATGCCGCCCCCTTGGACTCTACTGCCTCCGCCCATCTGTGAGTTAGGTAGACCAGAAAATCACCATCTCACCGATCACGGCGAAAACCGTATTGGTGGCCACTAATCAGCTGGTGATCCTCAAGGTACCTCATGAGCTGGCAGTTTACAATGGACTCCATTGTTTTGGAGAACAAGGAGCTGATGGCGATAGGCCGATATTTGGACGGGTCTGAGCGGTCGCCTTTTTTAGGGATCGGGTTGACGAAAGCCGTCTTCCATGATTTCGAGACTATGCCTAGGGAGTAGGAGTACCGAAAAAGACGCGTTAAAACCGGTGCCAAATCTAGAGCACACGTCCTCAGCACAATTGGGGGGATTCCGTCAGGCCCACTCGACTTGTGGATGTCCAGGGAGAGGAGTGCTTTGCGAACCGAGCGCTGTGTGAACTGCACTTCCGGCATGGAGCACTCACATCACGGGATGGTCGGCGGCGTACTCCCCCCGTCATCGAGAGTCGAGTTAGATGCAAAGAAAGAGCCTAGAAGATCGGCTTTCTCCTTTGCGGTATGGGCCAGTGAGTCGTCCTCCTTGTGCAGAGATGGAAGAGATGGCTGACAGAAATTCCCCTGGACAGAACCAGAATGCACGGGTTCCAGAAAGAAGGCGAACTAGTTTCTCGCCAATTCTGCCTATGTGCTCTGACTTTGCCTTGGCAATGACTCTTTTGAAGGACCTGGAGTCGGAATTATATTTCTTTTTTAGAGCACTGGTATTTACATTCCGGGACGCTGACGCGTAAGCCCAGGCCTCTTAGCACTCCTGCTTATAGAATGAGTCTATTTTACAGGAGCTACCAAACCATGGCTGAGATTTGCCTCCAATGGGCACCACAGAGGAAGGAATAAAAAGTTCTATACCCTGTAGTACCACATCAGTGACAGAATCCGCAACAACGTTGGGATCGTCCGGCGAGAAGCAAACCCGCCCCTAAGGGTATGATGCAAAGAAAGACCGCATCCCATCCCAATCGGCTGACCTATAGTGCCAAATACGGTGGCAGCCTGCATAATGCAACCGCGATTTCAGCGTGAGTGGCACCACACTCCGGACAAGATAATGGTCCGAGGAGCCTAAAGGGACGTCGACGGAAATCTGATATCCGTCCGGGTGAGAGGTCAGCAGAAGGTCCAACAGGGAAGGTGCATGCTCCTCCACATCTGGAATCCGCGTAGGTGAAGTAACCAGTTGTGTCAGACCATATGCCATGGCAAAATCATGAACAGATCTCCCCGCATGATCGGCCAAAATTGGACCAAGTCATTCGGTGTGATGGGCGTTAAAGTCGCCGAGGATCACGATCTCTGCGGAGGGGATCTGCTGTAGCAACGAATCTGCAGCCATTTGGACGTGGTCGAAGAGTCGGTCTGTTTCGGCATTACCGCTATGGGACTTATAAAGGCACCCGTAGACGCGCGGATGGTCGTCGCTGTCTACGCGTAGCCAAAGGATGGACTGGTCCGAACCTTCAAGTCTGCCGAGGCGTCAAGAACAGATCTCCTTTCTGACGTAAACGCAAACTTCAGGCCGAGGCACAAAGGAGTGTTCCAGCTTGTACCCCGGGTAGGATAGATACGAAACATCAGCCGGAGAGGACACCTGCGTCTCGGTCAGAAAGAGCAGAGCCGGCCTCGCCGTCTCGAGATGGTAGTGGACGGCGTTTAGGTTAGAATGAAGTCCCCTGATATTGCATAAATTCACGGACAGCGTGGCAGGGGTCGCCTTGGTCTTGTTGCTCCATTTGCCCCGAGCAGTTGTAGTCTTGAGCGGAATTTTGCCCCCCCCCCCCCCCCCGGAATACGCGGGGCAGCCTGAGCACCCTCGCTCAGAATTGGAGAAACATGGTCGTTGATGCTCGGCGAGGGATTCTCCAGGGGTGCTGGTACCCTCCTGGGGTAGTCTATCATTTAATTCCGCTACCACGTTGTTTTGGGGGGTTTGGGCCTCCGGCCATCTGCACTCACCAGACGAAACGCGAAAGCAGAGCTTCCACTTCACGCCGGTATTCTGTGAGGTCGTGGTACCACCCCGGTTTGAGCCGGCCCATAGGTGCAACAGGAAAGCTGCCGCGTGGCTCTACCACTGAAAATTTTCATTAGCTTTTTCGATAAGTGGGCGAATTTTGAAAGCTTTGTCAGTGTTATCAATTTGTGAGTTGTCATTGAAATGTAAATAGGATTTAATTTTATCAAAACGATTACGGGATATTGCCTGTTCTACAAATGGAATATGTACATCCTCATCTCTACACCAATAAAGTTTACTTTGGGGCAAATGATGATACGAAGAGAAAAACAAAATTCCTATAAAGACTTTTAACTCATTTATAGTTAGATTGAAGTTCAAATAATTTTTATAATGTTTGGCGTAGGTTACAGTTTCGTGCACAATATATTCTAGAATCTCGTGACGCAACAAGTTTTCGAATATTTCTACAGCTGATTTTCCTTTCAACTCCGTAATCATATTTTCCAAACATTGTTTAGCAGTATTAGATTCCGGCTGTATTTCAAATATACTGGTTTACACTTACGTCAAGTGACTGTCTTGCTTGTCCGAGATGTGGTTTGAGTAGGATGATTTTCCGCGACGTTATCGATCGTGCACGAAAATTCCAATTGACCAGCTACATCAGACACTGGCAAAACTCCCATATCGTCGTCATGACCTTCTTCTATGTCAGTCATTTCATCTACCTCATCCGGCGGCAATATGGCAACTTCAATGTCATTCAACTCCTCATCACTAGAATCTTCAATATCTTGAAGATAATCTACGATTTTGGACACCTTCAAAGCTTTCTTATACTTTTTTTGCACTGGATCCATGATCTATAAATAATAAAAATTAGGAAATATAAATACATAGCCACACGAATACTTATAATCATACAGACAGGTATATTGTTAACAATTAGATAAAAAACAAAAATAAAATATTTTTTTATTTACCTATAATTTAACCTTGTAAAAAATTCACTTCTTTACTCTAGGATCTAGGTCTATAAACAATCACAATCGTTTCGTGTGACGATATGTATTGTGTTTGGCGTAGACTAATGGCCCGGCCACACTAAGGAGAAATGCCGTTAAATATCACGTTGATGGACGTTGAATCTAGGTGTGGCCACGAATTATCGCGATAATTTTCAACGGCATTAACAATGCCGTTTCCCGTTTTCCGATAACTCGAGTGTCGGTACATCAAAGGATTAACGCGCCAATTATCGCGTTGAAGCGGCCACACTACGTTTGTCTCATTGTGCACGGTGAGTGCCTCGGGGTTGCACGTATGACTGCGATGGATTGGAGTAATGAAAAAGCTTTTCCAGATTGAATTTAAAAAATTACTTCAAAAGTATACTTTAATTTACAGTATGAAATGAAATTTTTCCAGGTCAAAATTCATAGTGTAACAGTGGTACGAAACCATAGACATAATACGAAACCCTGGGTATGTGTATCTAATTCGCACTTGAACAGTATTTATGATTGGCTTATTAGTTATTATTTCATTAAAATATATTTACGTTTGTCTTATTATTTAGCTTAAACCATTGGACATCTTTCTAGTGCAATTTGGGTGCGGGAAAAAAATAAAACTTATAATAGATTTACAGTGTATCTTCATTTGTAGCATCCACCATCTTCTTTTTGTTTGTATTCTTTTTTTCTTTGCTTATTTTTTTATTTTATAAACTATTAACTATATATTATATTTGTTTATTTTTTATATTATAGAAACACAGCAGCATTAAGCTACTATTTTACGCTGGTATTCTGTGAGAGCGTGGTCCTTCCCCGGTCGAAACATTTAACAACGGCAAATTTAACGCCGTTCAACGGCAAATTTAATGCCGTTCAACGGGAAACGACGTTGACCGTTCAAGCGTAGCCACTCATTTAATCGCGTTAGATTTAAGGCAATAATTGTTGCGTTTATGGGCATTGACGTTGCTCGTTATGTGTGGCCGCAACATAATCGACTAATGTAAACACAAGCAAGACCCCGCAAAAAACAAACAATTGACCAGTTTGAACCTGTACTTAGCGTGACAGGATCGAACACGTTTTCGCGGCAAATTGTACAGACAGGTTCCCAGGTTCATATTTATAGGACGGCTTATTTTCAATGTATATCACAAGTTCACAAATTGTTTTTTGTTTTTGTTTTTGTTTGTTTTATATTTGGTAGAGATCTAAGAATAAGTCGTCTGTACTTTGAAGTAGGAACGGTTTCCTTTTAGGGTATATACAATCGGAACTCAATGCTCTCATTCAGTCAACAAAAATGATCAATTTTAAAAAATTGTATTAAAATTACGTAAACATTTTTTACTGCGAAAAAAATTTATTTTAATAGAAAAATAGTGTAAAATTTGAATTTTAACAGAAATAATAAAAATAAAAGTCCTAATACTTAAAAAGAAATTTTGTTAATAGTGTCCTAAAAATATGACAGTGGGGAGGAATGGGTTAATTAGGGATAAATATAGATGATATATATCCCTAATTAGGAATCAAAATGATTGTCATGTCACTCCTGAGGACTAAAATGGAATACCTATTTTACAGTAAAAATTGATCGCCGGCTCTCTACACTCACTATTAGTAAACACAGTAGCGTTAGGCTACATTTTTACGCTGACATGTCAGAGCGTGGTACTAACCAGGTCGAGCCGACACATTTGTGCTAAACCACAATTTCAATGAACTACATTTATCTCTTTTTTGGAACTAATTATCTTATCAACCATATTATGTGCGGTAGCTTTGGTAACTTTCGATAACTCCACTTGGTATATTTCTTATATCATTTTATCAAATTACAGCATATGAAATATTACAGACAGTCTTTAAGATAATTAATAGAATCAGGCGTTACTTTGCGGAAATCCATTATATTAAATATGTTAGAAATAAATTAGTTAAGATCCACCGAATAAATACTAAGGTTTCAAACTTGATATGATTTTATTTGTCGGATGAATATTAAAAATTAGTATGAAATATTTTAAAGACTTATTTAATTGCGACTATTAGTTATACGAGTACGAAACAAATCGTTGATAAATACAGTACAATCTTTTTATAGGATCGGGTGACAAACGAGCGCACAGTCCGCCTGATGGTAAGTGGTTGCTGTGGCCCATAGACATCTAAATCTAAACACGATTACGAATCAAAATGCAGATGCGTTGTCACCCGTGAGGACTAAGATGGAATGCCTCGTTTCCAGTAAAAAGGGGCTCCGGTTCTCTACACTTACCATACGAAACACAGTAGAATGAAGCTACTATTTTATGCTGGTATTCTGTGAGAGAGAGGTCCTTCCCCGGTTGACCCGACCCATTCATGTTACAACTATACTATGTACTAGTATAACTGCAGCAGGGCTCTACCACGTATAAAATTGTTTCAAGGCAAACTAATGTGTAACCTGAACTTTTTTACGTAGAGTCGCTGAAAATTATCTGATAAGAGCCTATTTGTCTATCTATTAAAGCCTTAACAAAGTCCACTGCTGAACACAGGCCTACACATAGATTGCCACATAGGGATGATTTGATGCCACAGTTGCCACGCTTGCCAGGCTGGTTGGCAACCGCAGTTTTTTATTATTTTGAGTTGCCATAAGGAAGACGCTGCTGCCCATCTCCTGTCCATCATAGTTTCTCCCTGTCACCTCTTACGATAGCCACAGGACGATATCGGTTAATAGATATTCTTAAACCACCAGTACACGATTTATCCGTTAAGAGTAATAAACGCTATCTACTAGAGATGGCAAACAGTGATGGATCCCCTTAGTTATTGTTTAATTTATAAAATTAGAATTAAATATGCAAATTATTGAAATACTGTGTAAATTAGCAATATAAATTGGTTACAACTCAACCGATGCATATGAACAGAACCAGATGCAGCTGTAGTTTTGGTTGCAGGCGGGTACTGACGCGGAGAGTATGAAAATAAATACGACTATACATTTTTAATTTCCCTGTGGCTTCCCACTGGATGATGTTAACGTTTTTATTGAAACCGCTCGTTATTACTGTTAAATATTGCTGTTCGAAAATAATAATTTTTAAGGTTTTCGTAAAACTTATGAAGAAGCGGTTATTTTTTTTTTTCTTTTTATGGGATATAAGCTAAGCAAGTAGGAGGTTCAATTTGACTGTATGTTAACATAATAGTTTAAAGTAAAGAAACAAAGTAATTGTAATGTATTTATGTATTTAGAGGAGCTTTGATTTATCTTTAAAGTATTATTACTTAAAAATTAATACCTTTAATAGAAGAAGAAAGTAAGACACAAATCAAAGAAGAAAAAAATTCTTCGATACTCAAGTCTTAGCTCCGACTTCTGAAGCTATTATTTTATTATTTTTATTTGTCTGATATCCGATATCGATGACGATTGAATAATGTCAAGATCATCAGATGTTGCAACTAAAAATAGCAATCTTGTCCCTCATAGTATATAAAAAATATTATTTTAAAATATTGTATTATAATACGTATGTGTAGTACAGCCTCTTATTTCAACATTTATTTGCTGCGTGAAAGAATACCGTCCCTTATTATTTAGTATCGTAAGAGGCAACAGAAGGGAACTAATAATAAGTGTGGCAGCATCTTTATGATTATAATAATAAAAATAATTATTTGATGAACATAGGTAAATACAGGGATTACAATAAATACAATGACTCTCTATGTTCCACCAGGAGGCATGCAAATTTACAATATATAAAATAACAGTTCACAATAAAAAATCGGTTGTCAACATGCCTGCCAAGAGTGGTTACTAGTGGATATTCCAGTCAAATACGAGGCAAACTGTTGAGGAAGATGATGTTCGGCAGTGTAACTTTGATAGATAATTAATGATAGTTATTGATTGTGATTTGATGATGTTGATGTTGAGATTCAAGTATCGTATGAAGTCATTTTTGCGATAAATCTATACCCACATGCAGACCCAGTTACTGAAACGCATATAATATACATAACACAAAAATAACTAAAACTAATTTTAGGAATTTTATTGCGTCTTCTTTATCTTTTTTGAGTTATATCAAATGCAACAAAATAAAACAAGTTAAGGTCTTATTTATATTAACACAATTTTTTAAATATAACTAAAAACTAAAATTAAATTTCTAAGCCAGCGATCAACTACAATCCCACCTGACGGTAAGAGGTGATATAGCCTAAGATACTGAACCGCACTGACTTAACAGAAGCCAATTCACTCTTGCCTTGAAGACACCCACATTGTAATCGGATGGAAAAACAGATGCCGGAAACTTATTCCACTCCTTTGCTGTACGCATTATGAACGATGAAGCAAACTGTCGGTTCGAATAAGTGGAAAGTCAACAACGAAAGGTTGGATATCGGCTAAACGTCTGGGTGCCCGTTGGTGGAAGGGAGAGGGAGGAATTAAATTATGCACCTCCTGCGCACACTCTCCAAAATACATCCTTGTAGAAAACCGAAGGGCTGGCTACTTTGCACCTGTGTTCGAGACTGGTTAGATTCATTTTAACCTTATTCGGGTCACGAATAAGCCTCTTAGCACACCTTTCCATTGAGTCCAAAGCTACTAGGTATCATTTTGCAGCACCAGTCCATATTTGGCAGCAATACTCCATGCATGATTGGATTTGCGTTTTATGTAAATTAAGCAGCTGTGCCAACATGAAGTATCGCCGCCCATTAGCAATAACTCCTAGCTTTCCTGCAGCTGCTTTTGCCTTGGAATCAATGAATCGTCCGAAGTTCAGATTTAAGGATATCTCAACCCTAACAACTGCAGGTGGTCTGTGAATTATTCCAGGGTTACATTTTGGAAAGAAGGAGCCAAGATGAGCAGGCTCCTTTTTGCAGTGAATGTGTTTTGGAGTCCTCGAATTTTACAAGATCGGCATCGCCCTATTCGGAGACTCCCTGAAGTGGAGACTCACACGCTCTACCATAGCTTCTCTTTTGGCTGAATTTGATCCCAACTGGCGCAAGGAATTGGTTGGTATCTTTGCATTGCATAAGTATCTCCACAGCTGTGTTATAATGATATAAGTAGATCATTTATTAAACATTTTAATATATATATATATATATATATATATATATATATATATATATATATATATATATATATATATATATATACATATATAAGTAGATCATTTATATGCAGCACGAAGAGAGTTGTGGAGAGAACAGACCCCAGAGAAACCAGTACCAGCGTTAGTAGCTACAGGATCGGATGAGCAGCCATCGAAGACGACCCGGATAGAACGCTCACTCAGAAAGTGCTTTACCCGGTCAATCAGATCAGGAGATAAACCGTACACTGGAAGCTTACCCAAAGGGCTAGCGTGCCAAATTCTGTCAAAGGCCTTCGGGACGTCAAGGGAAACAGCAAGTACTTCCTAACGAACAGTTAGGAAGTACTTGCTTGCTAACTCGTGTACCTCGCCCCATACGTGTGTGGCATATGCCATAAGGTTCACTAAAGAGGTTATTATGTTCTAGGTATGTCATTAAGTGAGTGTTCAGTACACGTTCCATAATCTTGCAGAGTATGGAGGTAATTGAAATAGGCCGATAATTGGTGGGGTCGTCACGGCTGCCCTTTGTTTGAAACAGGCTGCACGTTGGCCAGCTTCCAAGATTTTGGCACTATTCCAGTCCTAAATGAGAGGCAGAACAAACGTGTCAGCAAAGTAAACAGCTGGTTTACCATCTTGTCTACTAGTTTTATTCATTTTACGTGGTAGAACCACACTGTAGCTATATTATGGCAAATAGGTCGGCTCGACTGGGGAAGGTCACACTGTCACACAATACCAGCGTAAATTAGCTGCTCACTTGTGCTGTGTTTCGTATATACCGTATAGTGAACCGGAGACCCTTTTTACTGGAAACGAGTCGTTCCATATTAGTCCTCAAGGTTGACAACGCATATGCATTTTGATTCTTCATCGAGGATAGATGTAGATTTTTATGGGCAACATCGTCCCCTTACCATCAGGTAGACTGTGTGCTCGTTTGTCACGCATCTACAAAGTTAAACGCATTAAAATATGTGAAATTCATTTTATTTATGAGTCAATTATTCGTGTTAATACGAAAAATATATTACATTAGATACTATTCAAAATACTATGAACTACATACTAAGTTCCTAATAGAGACATCCTAATTTTTTTAATGTGTATGAAAATAACTGCACCCGAATCGTGGGTACTTTGCTTCAAAAACTGCCTTAAATAGCGAAAAATTATACATTTATAGTACGTAAAGGTAATATGGTCATCAAGTCAATATGGTCACTTTCTTATATCTCCAAAATAACCGCCTGTTTGTATAGATGGCTCTGTGATACGATAGCTCTTCATCAGTCAATCCAATAATATCGGGCGCTACTTTATCGACGCTTTTTGGATAGTTTTTAGTCGATTTTAGTATTGTGTAGTGTAGTTAGTTTTTTTGTACGTTGATTTTTTGAAGAGTTCCTTACCATTGCCAAAAGTTTATTTGCTTTATTTCCTCGATATATTAATTATAGTATAAAAAATTGTGTTTTTGTCTCTGTGCTCCTCATAGTTTTGGTTTTATAGGGCGGCAAAGCTTAAGGTGACCATATTATTCTCACGTACCTTATAGAAAAAGAAATTCAAAGCACTGAGCAGAATGAAATAATTTTACATCTTCCGAAGCTATGAGGTGGACATTATTTAATACATTTTAGCTCTTTCAAGTCGGTTTTTACTTTATGTTAAAAGTTTATTTGTATATCCTTTTGAGTGGGTTAAACAAAATCACAATTTCGATATAAAAACTGGAATGTCATAATTATAAACGTTTAAATTTTTGCCACACTTAATGTTGGATTTTTCGCTATTAATTTTAATGGATTTGAGCATTTAAAGTGTTTTTATTTCATTAAAATGAATCTACAAAATCCATACACAACTGAAGAAGATAACGCGTAACATATTATATACAAAAAATACATTGAATTTTGAACCTCTTCCTTGTTAAAATTCGGCTATAAATTCATTTTACTGCAATATTCAATCGTGGCCACTGGCTGAAATTGCTTTTAGATGTGTGATTCTATTATCTTGACCACTGCGTATTGTATTTGATTTTTATAAGTGTAGTATAATAAATGAAATAGACTTACGAAAGTACTAAATAATTATCTTTGTAACTTAAGGTTTCATCTACATACGTTCCACTGTGAGGCACAGGACTTCTCTCATTTCTGAGAGGGTTATGGAGCAATGTCACCGGTCATCAGCCTCTAGCACAGCCGCTAAAAAGTCAGCCTTTTGGTTTTTCACAGGATACATTTCGGAGAGTGTGCGCAGGAATTGCATGACTTGAGGAATTAAGTCCATTCTAACATCACCACCAAACGCTCAACTGGTCTCTATTACTTTGTTGGTTACAAACTACCCATTCGAACCTAACGGTTTGCTTCGTCTTTGATAATGAGTACAGCAAATTAGTAGAGTAATTCGACAGCATTTGTCTCTCCATTAGATAATAAAGGGGTGTCTTTGAGGCAAAAGTAAATAAGGATTTTGTTAAGCTAAGTCACTCGAGAACCTTTTTTCCCCAACGGATATCGGTTCTTCGAGCTATGTGGCCGGCCCATTGGCACTTCAGTTTCCTAATCCGTTGGGCTATGTCGGTTACTTTGGTTATACCGCGGATATCCTCGAAAGATATCCTAAAAAGGTTCTCGAGTGACAGTCTCGTACCGGCAGGCAAAGTGTAGGGTGACCTCCCACTAGATGTAGTGACGACCTGGTAAGACATGCAGGAAGTCGATGGATGCAGGTGGCGCAGGATCGTGCTTTGTGGTATTCCTTGAGGAAGGCCTATGTTTAGCAGTGGACTTGTGAAGGGCTGTAATGATGATGATAATGATAATGCCAAGTCAGTGCATTTTACCATAATAATCATGTATGAGGATAGTAATCGAGCACTCGCTTATAATAGTAAAAATAAAATAGTGCGCCGCGCTGCTCCAGTGCCTTATAGTTGACCTATCATGTCTTCGTAATATATTATTCCTAAAAAATACTGATTTGCTTACGATGTTTTCATCTCCACCAAGCACGTGTTAAATTAACATTTATTATTACTACAATTTTATTGGTGCAGGTGTGGATCTGACCTAGTTGCTCGCATTGCCTTGGCAATAGCCACATGTTCAACTCTCACCGTTCACATCATAATGTTCTTTCAATAATAATGTCCTTCAAGCCGAGTTTCGATTGCTGTGGTTAGTCTCAGCGGAGACGAGCCATCTGCGTAGGACAGATTATAGTGCGCAAAAGTGTGCGCAAATGGTACACTCTCCATTATGTCACTCTAGTAGGCCGATGGGAAGACCATGTAACAAAATCAGACAGCGATCGTGCATAAGACTAACGGCTATACGTGCTCTCTGAGGTGCAAAGAAGGGATATCGCCAAATTACTTCGGGTTACTACTGATAATTTCTTAACAGAAAAACTAAATAATTGATTTTTGGATTTTGGCTTGACACCGGATTCAAAATCCTCACCTCCTCATGATCAGCAGTCGCATCTGAGACTACCAGACTAACGGCAGTCAAAGTTTTTCTATTATTTCTATCAATACACTCCAATTGTCTATAGAAGATCAAAACTATCTAACACACGGACAGTAGTAAATATAAAACACGAAACAATGAAAGCAATTTGTCATCGCATGAGCGCTTCTGTTGTTTGTAAACTGTTATTAAATAAATAAATCCCATTGCATTGTAGCGTCGTTAAAAAGTTATACATCGCTGTAAATTTTTTTATTACAATTTGTTTAAAAACCATTTTTATAAGATATTTTTTTAATTTACTAATACAAATTTTTTTCTGCCTTGGAATGCAGGTTTAGAGAACTAGTACAGTTACTGGTTGTTAGTCCTTTCATCTTAGCCCTCCGGATGTACCTAACAACGTATATGTAGCCCTTTTTGTATGAAGTTATTTGCAGATGTCAATGGACTGCAGTAAACACTTATCATGAGGTGTTTGTCTTTTATTTCTTTTGTTCAAAAAAAAACATAACCTCCCAACTAAGATTTTCTGCTGCATCTTGGAGGCAGTTTACAAACATAAATTGCACAAGGGCTAACATCCAGACCTAAAACAATTATTTATAGATCACACAAGTACTTGTTCCGTACGGGATTTGAACTCGCGGCCCTCAACGCGGCAATTCATTGCCAAACCATTTCGCTAAGGAGCCATACAACTGGTAGGTGTACTGTAAGTTTGTTTTTTAATTCAGTTTATAAAGTCTGAGAGACGCCAAAACTGTTTTAATCTGCATCTAATTTTTACATTTAACGAGTTTTTGTACCTTTAATAATAAATATAAACTAAGATTTATTATAGGCTTTGCTTAAACTTGAGATATATGAAATCCTTACCTATGACCATCTTGTAAGCATCTGGTACTGTGTTACCCTTGACCTGCAAAGCGATGCGAAATAGCGATTCACGGTCGTACGAGGTGGGCACAAATCAATTTAAAATGATTTATTTAATTTGGTAGATTTGTTTAGAAAATTATAGTAAATTTAATTTAAGTCCAAAACTAACACGGGGGGTATATTGTGGGTATATATATGGTGCGTGTTACCAGTGATGACTTACGGATCTGCGACGTGGTTCTTCACTGCTGGCTGTATGAGGACGCTGAAGGTCGCCCAGCGAGCTTTGAAGAGCGCTATGCTCGGGTTTTCTCTGCGTGATAAACTCAGAAACTCAGCATATCCGCAGTAGAACCAGTATGACCAACATAGCCCAACGGATTAGTAAGCTAAAGTGGCAATGGGCCGGCCATGTAGCTCGAAGAACCGATAACCGATGGGGAAGAAAGGTTTTCGAGTGACAGCCTCGTACCGGTAGGCGTAGTGTAGGGCGACCCCCCACTAGATGTAGTGACGACCTGGTAAGACATGCAGGAAGTCGATGGATGCAGGTGGCTAGGGACCGTAGTTCGTGGCATTCCTATGTTCAGCACTGGAGTTGTTAAGGGCTGTAATGATGATGGTGATGGTAACTATTGTTGAAGACACCATGGTGGAGTGGCTGAGGTAATAAACTGCAGTGCTTAGGGTTGCGGGTTCGAATTCCGTACGGTACAAATATTATATGGCCTATATATAATTTTTCCGGGTCTGAATATTTGTTCTTGTGTAATTTATGTATACACACTTCCCCCACGATACAGGAGAAAATTTTAGTGTATTTTTATTTTTTATTTAATAGGAGAGGGTGACAAATGAGCACACAGTCCACCTGATGGTAAGTGGCCCATAGGTATCTACATATATCTTGGATTACGAATCAAAATGCAGATGCGTTGTCACCCGTGAGGACGAAGATGAAATGACTCCTTTCCGTAAAAGGGTTCTCTGCACTCACCATACGAAACACAGTAGCATTAAGCTACAAAATAGGCTGGTGTTCTGTTAGAGCGTGATCCTTCCCCGTTCGATCCGACCTATTCGTGTTACAACTATACTACAAATATAACTGCAACATGGCTCTATCACATCTAGTGTGGAGGTAACATTAAAAAATAAATAATATCAAACGGGTGTGTAAATTCAAAACGTCATAAACAGTTTTCATAAGACTCGAACACAAATATGTACTCGTATCATGTCGCCGCTGACTGCGTATCTATTACTGGCGTTGCAATGTTTTTGATTTAAACGATATTAGGTGGAATTAGGTAGGATATTAGGTGAAATTAGGTGGATATTAGGTGAAATTCCTTTGATATTAACATTTGTGGTCACTTTATTATTCATAATTTTATATTGCATGCACAAAGTATAAAGTTGGTACAATATATTTTTACAGAACATATGACAACCTATACGAGCGTAGCATGTTAAGACAGTTTATACAGACAATATTTTGTCGTACGCAATATACAGATTATTAATTAATTTATAAAATGTCAAACTAAATAATATACACACATTAAATTTAAATAAATATTATATGTCGACTATTTATCATTCGTCATTTATATTATGTAAATGAGGTTTAAAAATTTTGAAGAAAAATATTTACAATTTTAAATAAGTAAATAGAAATAAAGAAACTTGTCAAATAATAAAAATGTATTTATAATTTATCATTAAAATATTCATTCTAATTATAATATGTTTTTACAACAGTAGAGTTTCCCCATAATATGATGCCGTATTATTCAGGCAGCGGCGTGGTTGTGGTACGCAGTAAGGGCGCACTACTCAAATAATATTATCCTATTATCATTTAATCGAATGTGGTAAAGCGTATACATCTCACTGCTGGGTACTCTCATTTCTGAGAGGGTTTAGCTATATTATGGTTGAAACATTAATTTTTTTTTCATTTCATTGGGTAAGCTCTACCAGGGAAGAACCCCACTCTTACAGAATACCATCGTGAAATAGCAGCTCAATGCTGCTCCAGAGACCCTGTTTTTCTAGGAACGAGGTAGTCTATATAATTCTTCAAGGATGACAACGCATCTGCATTTTGTATCTAAATCGAGAATAAATCTTGATGTCTATAGCCACGGAATTCACTTACCAACAGGTAGACGGTGCGCTCGTTTGATAAACTTATACCCCGCTCAGCAAATCAATTAAAATCAAATTGAAATGCTTAATACACACATAAAATTTCAAATAATTATTACTAATATATATATATATATATATATATATTATAATTAAACTACTTTTTGGTAACTCCCACAGCTTTAAATATCTCCAAGAGTTAGAACAAAAAGTCCGAAGCGCTACTGTATGCTACTACATGAAAAGGTATCGTGAATCGCCGCGATTTCATGATTTGACCGATGATTTGTCCGCAATTGTACTACGTGCTTAATACTACGTGCTTAATTTAAAATATGAAAATGTAGGCGATTATGAAATGGAACCTGGCCCACCAAAGCACAGCTTAACCTACTGTGCTGCTAATATTACTAGATTCTGTTTTTTTATAAATATATTAATAGAAGAGGTGAAATCATGAAATGCCCAGGGTAATCTGACGATCTGCTCAATTCTAATGAACGGACAACGGCATACATTTAATTGATAGTGTTCGTATAGTGACAAATTCACTATATTAATGCACACTCCTATAGGTTCTAAGACTTAAGCAACTGCTGTGGACTCAGCTATTGCTCGTCATTGTATTTTTCTATAAAAATAAAGATAACAAATAGGCACACAAAATCAGACTCTCATTCATCCTTTATGTTTATATTTTAAGTTATTATTGCAACGTCAGTAATTGATACGCGGGACGCGACATGATACGAGTACATATTTGTGTTCGAGTCTTATCACTTTGAAAACTGTTAATGACCTTTTGAAACTAATGTATAGACCTAAACTTTTGTACGTAGAGTCTGATTTTTTGTTTCGGGTTCGTACGCATATATCCAGGATTCGTCACCTGATACGATGTTGTGTACAGCATTTGAAGATCCTGCGTGGAATCTTTCGAGAGTTCTGATGCACCAAGTAACGCGAGCCGCTTTTTGCTCTTCACGTAGCGAATGCGGTATCCATCGGTAAAATAACTTTTTTACACCTAATTGTTCATGCAAGATTATTTGTATTTGACTCATGTCAATGTCTAAAATTGCCTGAAAATTGCGGTATGTCACATGTCTATCTTCCTCAATCAGCTTACGCACAGCCTCAACGTTTTCTTGGTTGACTGCAGTTTTTGGACGACCTTGACGGGGATCATCACTGAGCTTGACACGTCCGCGTTGAAATTTAAAAAAACAGCGATAAGTTGTGGTTTTGGATGGGGCTTCATCACGAAATGCAGAAATCATCCGGTCAACACACTGTTTTTGTGTAAAACCACTTCGAAAGACATAATAAATCATCGCTCTTGATTTTTCTCGAGTCAATTCCATTTTCTCAACGACTAAACAAGTTTGACAAAACCTTGTTACAAGACCGTGATTTTTTTTTAAATAAATATATGGTAATCGATTTTTAAAACCAAGGAGTTTTCAATTAAAAAGATTTTAATATGACAGGAACAGTGGAATTATTCCATTCCCGATACTTTTAGTGCAGCCTAGTGTAAGGAAGATACTGCTGCCCATCTCCTGTCTATCATAGCTTCTACTTTTACTAGATATTTTTAAACCACCAGTACACGATTTAACCGATAAAATTAATAACGCTACACACTCTACACTTTTTACGTGGTAGAGCCATGCTGCAGTTATCGGATAATTTTAAGCGACTCTACGTACAAAAGTCCAGGTCTACACCTTAGTTGGGCTTGAAAAAATTTTAAACTTGGTAGAGCCATGCTGCAGTTATATTAGTAGTTAGAGTTAAATATGCAAATTATTGAAATACTGTAAATTAACAATATAAATGGGTTACAACTCAACTGAGGCATATGAACAGAACCAGATGCAGCTGTAGTTTTATTGCGGTGCGGTCACCGACGCGGAGAGTATGAAAATAAATACGACTATACATTCTTAATTTCACTATTGTTTCCTACTGGATCGAGTATGTTGAAATTTTATTAAAACCTCTCGTTATTACTGTTAAAATTGCCGTTCAAAAATAATAACTTTTAAGAAATTCGTAAAACTTATGATGAAGCGGTTTTTTTAATGCGACTTCAAAACGAGTAGCAGGTTCAATTCGACTGTATGTTCCTTTTTGTATGGAACACCAACCCATATATGACAGCAATAATGCATTCACATACGAATTTGCACTTTATATAAAGTAAGCAGCTGTGCCGATGTAAAGTATTGCCCCACCTTAAGAGAAGAGAAGTTGTAGAAAACGGACCCCTGAGGAACACCAGCGTTAGTCGCTACAGGATCGGATGAGCAGCCATCGAAGATAACACGGAGAGAACGTTCATTCAGAAAGTCCTTTACCTAGTCAATCAGATCAGGAGATTAACCGTACACAGGAAGTATACCCAAAAGGTTAGCCTGCCAAATTCTGCCAAAGGCCTTCGAGATTTCAAGGAAAACAGCAATATCTTCCTCACTGTTCTCGTGTACCTCGTCCCATACGTGTGTGGCATACACTAGAAGGTTCTCAGCTAACAAAAAAGAGGTTATTCTGTTCTAGGTATGTCATTAAGTGAGTGTTCAGTATACGCTCCATAATCTTGCAGAGTATGGAGGTAATTGAAATTGGCCGATAATTGGTTATGTCGGCACGACTGCCTTTTTTTGGAACAGGCTGCACGTTGGCCAGCTTTCAGGATTTTGGCACTATTCCAGTCCTAAATGAGAGGCGGAATAAATGTGTCAGCAAAGGAAACAACACAGGTGCACAAGCCTTTAAACTATAGTCGGTATACCATCTGGTCCACTAGCTTTATTCATATTAGGTACGTGGTAGAGCCGTACTGTAGCGATATTTTTTAGGCGAACGGGTCGGCTCGACTGGGGAAATACCACGCTGTCACATAATACCAGCGTAAAATAGCAGCTTACTTGTGCTGTTTTGTATGAAGCGTATAGAGAACCGAAGACCTTAACTGGAAACGAGGCATTCCATGTTAGTCCTCAAGGGTGAAAACGCATCGGCATTTTGATTCTTAATCGTGGATAGATGTAGATTTCTATGAGCCACAGTGTCTATTTATCATCAGGAAGACTGTGTGATCATTTGTTACCCATCTACAAATTAAAATCTGTGAAAATTACTTTGTTTAGGATAAGAAATTGTATTTGTTTATTTTCTTTTCAGAATGTTTATACCAAGTACCTAATAGAGACATGGAAATTTGTTTATTAATGTGAAAATAACTACATCCGATTCGTGGGTATTTTGCTACAAAGACTGCCGTAAATAGCGAAAAGTTATAAATTTATAAAAGAAAAGAAAAATCAAAGAAATTAAAAGCACTAAACAGAACGAAATATTTTCACATCTTCAGAAGCTATAAGGTGGATATATAAATAAACTTTTATTTTAAATTCCATTATTAATTTAAAATAAAAGTTTATTTATATATCCCTTTAAGTGGATTAAAGAAAATCACAAGCCCGAGATAAAAACTAGAATGTCATATAAAAAGTTAAATTTTTGGCACCCTTAAGGGTTGAATGTTTTCTATTAATTTGCAAATAATTTAATTAAATAAAAAGAATTGTCAAAATCCAAACACAACTGAAAAGATAATGCATAACATTACATATACAAAAATACATTGAATTTTGAACCTCTTTCTTTTTCAAATTCGGCTATAAAATCATTTTAGTGCAATATTTCGCCGCAGTGACTGGCTGGAATTGTTTTGGCTGTATGATTCCATTATCATGACCACTGCGTATTGTACTTGGTTTTTTATTTGTGTAGGATATTAAATGAAATAGATTTAAAAAAAAAAACAATAAATAAGGTTACATCTATTTATGTGCCACTGCAAAACATAGGCCTTCTCTCATTTCTGAGAAGATTATGGAGCAATGTCACCGGCCTCTAGCACAGCCGCTAGGTAGCCAGCCTTTCGGTTTTATACAGGATTCATTTCGGAGAGTGTGTGCAGGAATTGCATGACTTGAAGAATTAAGTCCATTTTAAAATCGGACCACCAGACGCTCAACTGGTCTCCATTACTTTGTTGGTTACATACCGCGCATTTGAACCAAACGAACAGTAAATGAGTGCAATAATCCACCAGCATCTGTCTCTCCATTCGATTCGATTCGATTATAATCGGTTGTTTTTGAAAAAGTGAATAGGCTTTTGTAAAGCTAATTAGGTGCGCTTTACCACAATAATAATCAAATATGAGGACAGTAATCTAACATTGGCTTATAATAGTAAAAAATCTAGTCCGCCGCGCTGCTCCATTGCGTTGTGGTGGACCTAACATATCTTCTTAATATTTTATTCCTCGTAAATACTGAATTGCTTGCGATATTTTCCTTCACTAACAAGCACGTGTTAAATTAAAATTTATTATTACAACAATTCGATTGGTGTAGGTGTGGATCTGACCCAGTTGCTTGCATTGCTTTAGCAATAGCCACGACACCAGTTCTTGAAACATGTTCAACAGTCCCACCGTTCACACCATAATGTTCTTTTAATAATAATGTCCTTCAAGCCGAGTTTCGATTGCTGTAGTTAGTCTCAGCGGAGACGAGCCATCTACGTAAGACAGATTATAGTGCACAAAAATGTGCGCAAATGGTACACTCTCCATTATGTCACTCTAGTAGGCCGATGGGAAGACCATGTAACAAAATCAGACAGCGATCGTGCATAAGACTAACGGCTATACGTGATTTCTGAGGTGCAAAGAAGGGACATCGCCAAATTACTTCGGACTACTACTGATAATTTCTTAACAGAAAAACTAAATAATTGATTTTTGGGATTTTGACTTGACACGGTATTCAAAATCGGGACCTCATGATCAGTAGTCACGCCTGGGACTACCAGACCAACGGCATTCAAAGTTGTTCCATTATTTCTATCAATACACTCTAATTGTCTATAGAAGATCAAAACTATCTTACCGTATTCACAAACACACGGACAGTAGTAAAAATTAAACACGAAACAACGAAAGCGATTCCTCATCTATTGAGCGCTTCTGTTGTTTGTTAACTGTTATTAAATAAATAAGTCCCATTGTTACGTCGCTAAATAGTTTTGTATCGCTGTTTCATTTTCGGACAGACAAACATCCAGATCCGATACAATTATTTATAGATCACACTAATATTTGTTCCATGCGGGTTTATAGCTTCCCTTTCAAGGTGTTAAGCAAGACAAAAATATTGATAATTGTAGATTTAATTAACAATTTACGTAGATTTCAATTAAGCTTTGTATGTTTTCCAATAGTAAAATGAATTAATTATTAGTGCAATTTCCTATGCACACATAGGAATAATAATGATTAAATAGCGATTTACAACACATTGTAAATCGCTACTTAATTATCAAGGTCATATTGTAGCACCTTATGGTTGCGACGCAAAGCCTGAGGTATGGGTATTATTTTTTATTCGTTTAGAGCACTTGTATTTTCTCTTTGTTCTTACCACAACTGTAAATTGCATATAACTTTCTACTACGGGAAGAGCTCTATACTGAAGTATTTAAAATTTGTTCTTTGTAATTGCAGCATTACAGTTCATTATTTACTTATATATTTATGCACAAAAACGGACACAAAAGGCCGAATAAAAATCACAGCACATTCTCTGCTAATATACGTTTTGGTAGGTAGATAATACAGATAGAGTGCAAAGAGAAACAGTTTTAGAAATAATTTAGGTAGATAACAATGGAGGAGTACCAGATAAAAAATATAATTCAGGGATTTTAACTTCAAACTTCTTCAAACAAAGAAAGCAACAGAATTATGACATTGTTATCTCTGAGAACTAAAATGGAATTCCTTACAGCCTGCAATTAAACTGCTGGCTCTCTTCAGCCTTCAGTCCGGAACTCAGCAATGCAAGCACTGCTATTTGACGGCAGACATAGGTAAAAGTGTACTGACCCACACGGACTCCAGTGGTAATGAATCATTACGATTCATTTTATTAAATTGTATAATGTCGTAATTAAATTGTATTTAATCGTGTGGGGTACTAATGAGATGTTCCATTTTAGTCCTCATGGATGACAAATATAAATAACCCTGTTGTGTCGGTGTAAGAATATCCACTACCTTATATCAATCCGTGGGTGTCGTGATAATAACTAAAAATTTAAAAAGGAACTGCGGTTACCAACCCACCTGCCTATCGTGGCAACTGTGGCAAAATCAATTTTATGAGGCAATCTATGTGGGAAGTCTATATTTAGCAGTGGATGTTTGTAGTCTATAATGAATGGACCTGTATTTTGAATTTATTTGCCCATTTTTCATCTTTTTTTACAGAAATACACAATGACAAGCAAGAGCTGAGTCCACAGCAGTTGCTTAAATCTTAGAACCTATAGTAATGTGCATTCACACATTGAAAATATCACCACACGATCACTATCAATTCAATATATGCCGTATTCCGTTCATTAGAACAGGGCAGATCGTATTCTGCCTGGGAATTTCATAATATTGCAACTTCTGTTAATATGTAGCTATCATCGAAGTTGTATGGGTTACCGAAGATACACAAACCAAACGCTCCACTACGTCCCATAGTGATCCAGATTGATTCATCAACTTATAAGCTGGCAAAACACTTGGAAAAAATACTGTCACCACGTAGAGAACATATCAAAGTCAAGAGATAAAAGACCTACATCTCGCTAAAACTATGGTCAGTTTTGATGTTCAGTCGCCATTCAGATGCCTACCTATAGAAGACTGCTTCTCAATTGTAACTAGGAAGCTAGAAGATAACAAAATGCCTGCTGAATATGCAGTATTACACAAATACTGCCTCGCAAGCAAGAAGATGGTATGGTGATGGGCTCACCTGTATCTTCCATAGTCGCCGACATATTCATGGAGGACTTTGAGGAGAAAGCCCTTATTACTGCTCCTGTAAATCCAAGATTCTACAAGCGGTATGTAGACGACACTTTCACAATTTTATCACCTGACAAAGTAATTGCATTTTTAGATCACCTTAACTTTATAAACTCTAAAATACAATTCACAATGGAGTTAGAGGCAAATGATTCTTTAGCTTTCCTAGATGTGTTAGTGATTCAAAATCCTGACAACAAGGTCACACTGTGCATAAGAAAAAGATCCGTACCAATCGATATTTAAATGGTAAATCTCACCATCATCCTTCACAGTTAGCTAACTTGGGTAAATCCTTGTTTCAGAGAGCACGAGGGATTTGTATCAGAAAAGATCCAGCCGTCGAGCTTCAGCATGTCAAGCAAGTATTACAAGACAACAAGCTTCGGGTCCCGCGCCTACGTCATAGTGAACGAGTGAAGCTGGCCACAGTCACAGTTCTGCTGGTCACAGTGTGCCTGCTGTACTACCGTATTTCAGAGGAGTCACAGACAAGGTTGGCTACATCTTGAAGCGAGCTTCCATCAAAACATACTACAAGCCGCTGAAGAAGATTAGTCATTTTTTACCATCCGTCAAGTGTAATATTCCTCTACAAGATGCAGGAGTTTACAAGTTAGATTATGAATGTGATCTCTTTTACACAGGTCAAACAAAAAGATCCATTCATCAGATTTGATAAAACACAAATCGTTGCAAAGAAACTCTGATTCCTATGAAGGATGATACGCGAGGCTGTTGAAATTAAAAAAAAAAACATCCTAATTTCATTAAAGAAGATGGATGGATGCCATCTGCTTGGGATCCTATAATTAACAAAATGAAACCCAATCCCAAGCATAACACTTAAGACTTCAAGATATTGTAAGCTCGTTCTGCGTAAACCGAAGGTAGTCGGGCTTACTATGACATTGGGATGTCAAACATTTCAGCTCCCCCCGTGACCACGGGTGCTGTAAAGCCCCCAAAACGTCGGGAATTAAGAATAAGTAAATTAAACGCGATAGAATAGTTTTATTCAATAAGCCACAGTAGGTTAAGTTGCGACTGGGGTAGGCCACCATTTGAAAACATACACATATACATTATATGAATTAATCATAAATTACAATGGCGGACAAATCATCGGCCAAATCATGAAATTGCGGCGTTTCACGAAATGCTTTTCATATAGTAGCGTATAGTAGCGCTCGGACTTTATGCTCTAACTCTTAAAGATATTTAACTTACCAAAAAGCAGTTTAATGATTTAATATGCACATATAATGGCAATAATTAATTGTGATTTGTGTGCATTAAGGATTTCAAAGGCGATGAAGAAATCTTAAGGATTGATTGATTTGCTGAGCCGGTATAGTTTATTAAACGAACACACTATCTACATGATGTTAAGTGAGGTGCTGTGGCTTCAGTAATCTAAATTTACTACCGATTTAGATAAAAAAATGCAGAGAATACGTTGTCATCCCTTAGGAATGATATAGAACACTTCGTTTCTAGAAAAAAAAAGATTCTCCGGAGCAGCACTGAGCTCCTATTTCGTGCTGGTATTCTGTAAGAGTGGGTTCCTTCCCCGGTCGAGGTCACCCATTAATGTTTCAACCATAATATAGCCAAAACCTCCCAAAAATTAGAAGATTACAAGTGATAAAATTAAAAGTTTTGTACGACCGACTTCAATATAAATAAAATGAAAACGTCATCAGTGTATTCGAAGTCATTTAAATACGCATTATTAAGGGGAAATATAATGTCAAATGGCTTAACAAGATCCTTCGTTATGCCGAAAATATTGCAGCATTAATTTTGAAATAAATATATGGTAAAGTTGAGGATTAATGTTAGTGATTATGTTAGACGAAAACACGATTTCGTAAAATTTTCTCGATAGAAAAAAAATCCAAAGTTACCTCCAAAATAAACAATAAACCGCTGTTATTCATAAAATACTTAAAATAAGATCATGAAACTTTGCATACTAACTGAACTAACTATAAAGCAGTGTTTATGTTATTTACTTTTTTAAAATACCATTATTTTCACTGTAAAAAGAAATTACCTAAACTATCGGCGTCTTGAGCTTGAATTCTGTCGCCCCGTTAGTATCGCTTAGGCTTTTGAAGGGAGAAGTTGTGTCGCTTACGATCAGAATATACATTACGCAACAGTACGACGTAAAATTAAAATGGGAAATAACCGTGATAAAAATAAGAAGCGGCTGGCTTGGCGTTAAGAAACAGGCATAAATATGATAAACCTAATGAAATAAGTGTCTAACGACCTTTCTACTTACAGTATTAGTGATTACAAACATGTCGGTACATAGCATACGACGCGCGGGGAAGTGGGGGCGAAATTAGAATTTGAGCTGACTTACTCTATCCTCTTAAGGATAACTTAAAAACTGCTGATCAGATCTTACCACAAAAAAATCATCAAAATTGTTTCATCTAGAAAAAAATTCTGAGATAACACAAATAAAAAGGTTCTGAGATAACACACATAAAAAATACAGTCGAATTGAGAACCTTTGATTTTTTGTAAAATAAGCTAATTACCTATCCTGTTTCTCATAATCCAGCCACACGCATTGATGCATGAAATATCGTTCAAAGCAGAAACATTGCAACGTCAGTAATTGATACGCTGTCAGCGGGACGCGACATGATACGAGTTTATATTTGTGTTCGAGTGTTATCACTGTGAAAACTGTTTATGACGTTTTGAATTTACACACCGTTTGATATCCCTTTCTTAGTGATTATTTTAAATGTTACCTCCACACTAAAAAAAAATTCTCCTGTATCGTGGCGATAGTGTGCATACATAAATTACACAAGTAAAGTAAAGTAAAGTTACTGGCTTTATACGTCCCACTGCTGAGCACAGGCGTCCTCTCATTTCTGAGAGGGTTTTAGGGCAAGAAAGTGTCCGCCGCACTGCCCCAATGCGTGTTGGCGAATTTCACATGTCTTCGAAAATATTTTTATTCTTATTCCTCAGACATGCAGGTTTCCTCACGATGTTTTCCTTCACCGCTGAGCACGTGGTAAATCAGCACTTAAAATTGCAATTAACAATTTCATTGGTGCCGGCGGGGATTGAACCCGGGTTACTCGCGTTCTGTTATATTTACAGCGAGCGTTAACCATCTGAGCTACCACGGCTCTAATTACACAAGAACAAGAACGAATATCCAGACCCGGAACAATTATTTCTAGGCCATGCAAATAATTGTTCCGTGCGGAATTCGAACCCGCAGCCCTAGGCACTAAAATTAATTGCTATAGCCACTTCACCGTGTCGTCGTCAATGATAACCATCATCATCATCATCATTTTCAGCATCATCAGCCCTTTGCAGGTGGTTACGCGGAAATGATTTGTGTGTTTTAATTTTGTTCAAGGGTATATTTGCCAAGTGTTTGTTCGTCTTTTAACGTTCATGTCCCTTCCGTACACACTGAAAGGGGAAAAGGGGGGGGGGGTCTAGAAGGTGACGCGATTCTTTCGACCAGTGAAACGCGCGCCCGACCGAGGTGAATTGGTGGGAAAGCTGAGACAATAAAAGCTCGCACGCTGCCCCCAAGCGTATTCTTGTCTTCGCGCTGCTACTCTGAACCGCACCCCCTGGGGCAGTCGCGCCCCAGAAGTAACCACCTCACATAGTGTGAGATATCGTCGCGCAACGCCTCTTCCTTCGCACCGCTAGCCTGTATTGCATCTCTGGGGCGCCCCAGAAGAAACCACCTCACGTCACATCACCGCAACGGAAGCGTCGTCCACAGCATCAGAATCACACCCCGGTAAGTGTGTCTCCAATTATTTTGCTACTTGAATTTTTGTTCATTAACAAACCCTTCCCATTTTCTTTCTCCTAATGTGCTCAAGTAGAATTCCATCGTAACCTTGGCAGGCAATAGATTTGGAAGAGCGAGTGCATTGTCCAAGTTTGTCTTGTACCACGTCCGACATCTTGTTGAGGCATAAGAAGCCAACCGCATATACAGTCCACCTAGTATAACATCTCGCACAATTGGGTCAAGGCTTGACCTGGGAATTGTACTTGGGAACCCCTAGGCCCGCCGTCCAATAAATGCATAAAATATTCTGCATTTATTAAAATAGCTTCACTAATTTGATATATTGTGATTTAAAGGAACAATTATTTAGTATACAGTGGTAGGATTTTTTTTTCACCCAAGAGTCCGTTTGGGTAGGCACAACTCTCTTACCTATTTCTGTGGCCAAATAGCATCGTTTGTACTAAAGTGTTCTGCTCTTAAAATGAGAGCTAGTACAATTATAAGCTGAAAGGTATTCAATCTATATCCTCAGAAGTGACAAAATATTTTGTAGCTTTTTGTGTTTATAGTTGGCTATAGGTGTCCATGAACTGCAATAGCCACTTCATCAGGTGTATTATGAAAACTAATAAATCAACAATGATATGATAAAACACAATAGTTATAAATAGTCGTCTTATGTGTACTTCTCAGTACATTCATCAATTGCAATCACGATTTAGTCAACACCTCAAGATAGCCTTGTCTGAACGTTGTACTAGAGTCACCATCAGAGACTTAATCTGTAAGGCTAAAGTGTTAGGGTAACATCAGTCAATCCGGAAGTCTAGAACTGGTCTCATATTATCGCCGACCAATTATTTGTTTTTACCATCGCAAAACAATGTGTACAGGTAAAAGATCACATAAGACTCACTTGTTAAGTTTGTATTTCATTACGAAATGAAGAAAGTATTTCGCTTTTATGTATTTCAAAATTTTGAACAATAATGAGTCAACGTGTAGTGTGTGTCGAACGTGTCCCAAAGTACCGACAACTGACGAATAGTTGAAGTTCTCGAGCAAAAACCTCGTAAACATAAGTCTACATTGCGTCACATAATGAGAAATCAATGTGTATTAAAGTAACTAAAATTCATGCTTCGGTACTCTATCTTTTAGCACCGACTTCTAACACTATTACGTGGATTTTATTTTATTATTTTTAGTTCTATGAAGACGGCTTTACTCTAATTTATTTTGCTTAATTTGACAATAAACATAAAAATTTAACTAATTTGAATAAAACTACTCTTTACGGATTTTATCGCGTTTAATTACTTTAATTTACTTTTATTATAATCCCGACGTTTCGGGTGCTTTACAGTACTCATGGTCACGGGGGGGACTGAGATGTTTGACGTCCCAATGTCATAGTTAGTCCGGCTACCTTCAGTTTTTTTAATATTAATTTTTGATCCGATTTCCGCAAAACGAGCTTATAGTATCATGAAGTCTTGCAGTGGTATGCTTGGGTTTGGGTTTAATTTTGTTAATTATAGGATCCCAAGCAGATGGTAGCACCCAACCATCTTGTCTATTGAAATTTGGATGTTTTTTAATTTCAATAGCCTCACGTATCATCCTTGGTAAGAATCGGTGTTCTTTTGCGAGAATTTGTGGTTTATCAAATCTAATGTAATGGTGGGGACGATCTTGAACATGTTCGCAGACTGCAGACTTCCCGGAGCGTCGGTGCTTCACATCAGCTATATGTTCCTTCACGCGGGTTTTTATAGATCTCTTTGTTTGACCTATGTAAGAGAGACCACATTCACAATCTAGCTTGTACACACCTGCATCTTGTAGAGGAATATTACATTTGATGGATGGTAAAAATTGACTAATCTTCTTCAGCGGCTTGTAGTATGTCTTAATGGACGCTCGCTTCAAGATGTAGCCAATCTTGTCCGTGACTCCTCTGACATATGGTAGTAGAGCAGGCGCGCGCTCGACTGTGGCCGGCTTCACTCGTTCACTGTGACGTAGGCGCGGGACCCGAAGCTTGTTGTCTTGCAATACTTGCTTGACGTGCTGAAGCTCCGCGGCCAGATGTTTTCTGTCACAGATCCCTCGTGCTCTCTGAAACAAAGATTGACCCACGGTAGCTAACCGTGAAGGATGATGGTGAGATTCACCATTTAGATATCGGTTGGTATGGGTCTTTTTCCTATACACAGTGTGACATGTGAGATAAAAGACCAACATCTCGCTAACAATGAAACTATGGTCAGTTTTGATGTTCAGTCACTATTAACATGCCTACCTATTGTGGATTGCATCTCAATTGTAACTAGGAAGCTAGAAGAAAATAACATGCCTCAAGAATATGCAACACTACTTGAACAGTGCCTCACATCTGGCTATCTATTGTGGAAGGAGGAGTTCTACAAGCAAGTAGATGGTGTGGCGATGGGCTCACCTGTGTCTCCCATAGTCGCCGACATATTCATGGAGGACCTTGAGGAGAAAGCCCTTCTTACTGCTCCTGTAAATCCAAGGTTCTACAAGCGGTACGTAGACGACACTTTTCACAATTTTACCATCTGACAAAGTAACTGTGTGTGATAAAATCCGTAAATAGTAGTTTTATTCAATATGTACTGTTCGCGTAAATTTTAGAAATCATTATAACTAATTTAAGTTAAGCAAAATAAAATGCCTAAAATCAGTTTTAATAACGTAAAGCATTCATGTGAATATAAATGAGTTAAACGTCAAAAGGTTCATGAAATGTAAATATAAAGAAGGTAAACTAAACGCGATAAAATACGTAATATTTTGTGTTCAATGTCGAGTGTTCGTATTAATGTAAGAAATTATAACAACTACACAAGAATTTCACATCTTCATGAGCAATAAGGTGGACATTTTTCAAAACTATTTAAGTTCAATGAAGTCAGTTTTTACTTCATAAAATATTGTTTGTCTATACTTTCGAGTGGATTCAAAATTATAACAATTTCAAACTGGACTCTACAATGTCGTTTAAATAGTTTGAAATATTCATTCCCAATTTTCCACAATTAATTGAATGCCATTTTGAATTTTCTGTCATTATTCCGTCCTCTGAAGTATAATGATTCCTTTTTATTAATAAAAATAGAATCTACTTTTAAGGATTTTATCGCGTTTATTTTTACTTTTTATTTTTAATTCCCGACGTTTCGTGCGCTTTCCAGCACCCATGGTCACGGGGGACTGAGATGACTGACGTCCCGATGTCATTGTTAAACCCGGAGTACCTTCAGCTTTTTTAATTATTGTTTATGGTCCGATCTATGCTAAAAAAAGCTGAAGGTACTCCGGGTTTAACAATGACATCGGGACGTCAGTCATCTCAGTCCCCCGTGACCATGGGTGCTGGAAAGCGCCCGAAACGTCGGGAATTAAAAATAAAAAGTAAAAATGAACGCGATAAAATCCGTAAAAGTAGTTTTAATCATGTGTAGTGTTCGCATAAATATAAGAAATCATTATATTAAAAATAGAATCAGCAAAATACATTTCCAACATCGAATTGGGAACCTCTATCTTTTCAAATTCTGCTATAATGAATAGTTAAAGTTCTCGTAAAGTACCTCGTAAAAATCAACCAGTATCACGATATATTTTGAGAAACTTTATAAATAGTTAACTCTAAAAATGCCAACATCCCGCTTCATCACTCTTTTATTTATAAAACAATTATAAAGAAAAAGCACAGTCTACCTGATAATAAGAGGATGCTGTGGCATATATACATCTACATCTATCCTCGATTGAGAATCAAAGTGCACCCCTGAGGACTAAGATGTAATGGCTTGTTTCTAATCAAAAGGGCCTTCAGTTTTTTAAAAACTCAGCACTATTGAGCAGCTATTTAACGCTGAAATTCTGTAAGAGCTTGACATTCTCCAGTTCAGCCGATCCATACGTACGCCGAACATAATATAGCTGCAGCAAGGCTCTACCATGTAACGTTCTTGGTATTCCCAATTCAATTTGCGGATCAGGCTAAGTTGACAGTCCAGTAACGTGGGATTTAAGTGAAATTTCATGCTCGCACGACCACACTGTGAAATTTACTGTTGGCAGCGGTTTCTTCGGACCGATACTAATTAAGGACCATCAAGTAAAAGCCTACTCTTTTCTAAAACGCAACGCACTAGCAATTTCCATGGTGTTACAGATGTTCATAGACGAGCCGTTATTTCGTTTGTATCCTCTTACATAAAAAATTATATATTTGTACTAACTTTGAAAAAGGGAGGAGATTTTCATTTTGGCTGTGTAATTTATTTGTATGTACTTACGCACGGGGTATTTTTTTATAGGAAAAGGGTGACAAGCGAGCACACAGTCCACCTGATGGTAAGTGGTTGTGGGAATCAAAATGCAGATGCGTTGTCAGCCTTGAGGACTAAGATGGAATGCCTCTTTTCCAGTAAAATGGGTCACCGGTTCTCTACACTCACCATACGAAACACAGCAGCATTAAGCTGCTATTTGAGGCTGGTATTCCGTGAGAGCGTGGTCCTTCCCCGGTTGAACCGACCCATTCGTGCTACAACAATACAATTATTATAGCTACAGCATGGCTCTACCACGTAAAAAATCTTAGTCGATTGTCAAGAGATTTGATGAGTCTTTTTTATTAAGAACGGTCTAATATAAACTTGCCGAAAGAGTTGCAAGTTTTTGATGCAACTATTTATAACAAATTGAGATTATGTTATTCTTCAGTCCACTCAAAAACACTAAAGTAAAGTTAGGCCTGCTTCAAGGAACTAAAAATAATTAAATTACATTCTGTAGTTGGATGTTACTTTACGTAATTTTATTACTATATTTAATTTATATTAGAGCCAATTACAGAATGTGAATTCTTGTGATTTATTTCCTTTCAGTTATTTATTCAACAACATTTAGACAACATTCACTTTTTACTCAAAGCTAATGTTTTCATTTATCGTCATTTTGTAACAGATTTTAAGAAGATTTTTAAAGTATTCCTGCTTGTTTTTTCACTGGATAACTTTTATTACAATCCATTAAAATTGTGACATACAATACTGACATACGTGCCGTATTCCTACAAGTTTAGACATTTTCTTCACTCAAAAAATTATTAGTGCTTCTCGAAGTAACGTGTGTAGTAACTTCTATTCAGTAAAAGTTTGATGAAAGCAAAATGCTCTGCCTATAATTACAAATACATAATTAGAATTATTTTGCTTTAGTCCTTTATCGAAACTGTTCAATCATTTAAAAGTTGTGTAATTAGACAACCACAGCTCTACCAAGTTTGGGAGCCATGCGGGTAATGTGAGTTAAACTCACGAGTTGTTCAGATAGTTGGCGAACTTACGAGAAATACAAAGAAAGTTCAAATTCTTTAGCATAGCATATTTGGCATACATTTTATAACTTTAGATCCTCTAATATTAAAAAAAATCCTTTGATACATCGTAGAAACTCAATTATCACACATGAATTAGTGTAAAATTTATATTTTTTATTTTATAAGCATTATCAGAATAAGAGACTAAGTCTTCGCTGTAAATTTCACAGTGCGCGAGCAACCCAGGTTTGATCCCCGCCGGTATCAATGAAATTGTTAATTGTAATTTTAAATGCTGATTTACCACGTGTTCGGTCGTGAAGGGAAACATCGTGAGGAAACCTACATGTCAATTAATTTCGATGACATGTGAATTTGTAAAGTAAAGTAAAGTTACAGCCTATATACGTCCCACTGCTGGGCAGAGGACTCCCCTCATTTCTGAGAGTTGTGAAGTTGGCCAACACGCATTGAGGCAGCGCGACATTTCCTTGCCCTTAAACCTTCACAGAAATGAGAAGAGGCCTGTGCCTAGTAGTAGGTCGTATATAGGCTATAACTTTTAACTTTATTTTATAAAAAGAATACCGGGTAGCGGCATTTTAAGAATAACTATGTATCCGATATCGTCTAACTACTACTACTCGTCGTACTAAAAAACTGTGATTGCTAAAGCATAGCGGGAAAAAAGATACCACAAACTGGCTGACTGACTGTAGCACGAATGGCTTGGCTCCACCGTACATTGAAGGGTCATTCGAAGGACCACGCTCTCACAGAATATCAGCGTAAAATAGCAGCTTAATACTGCTGTATTTCGTGTGTTGTTCTTATTTCATATTGTGTGTATGCGTGTGTGTGTAGTGGTGTTCGTATTTTATATTGATGTATCCATGTCTCGTCACCAGTAAAAATTTCTGAAACATGCCTAAATGCCCGGTTTTTAAAACGTAGACGTATTTCATGGCACCAATCCACACGAGCCTGTGTTTCGATTTCGGAAAGCAAACGAGGTATCCATTGACAACAAAGTTTCCTCACTCCAATATGTTGATGTAGGATGGTATGAATGCTGCCCGAACTAATGCCTACAATATTTTCGATGTCCGCATATGTAATTATTCACTAATATTTCAGTAGTCCGTACATTTTCTACCGTACATATATATATATATATATATATATATATATATATATATATATATATATATATATATATACGTGGTAGAGCCACTCTGCAGGTATATAATGAATAAAGCACGAATGGGTCGGCTCGGCCGGAGAAGGACCATGCTCTCACAGAATATCAGCCTTAAATAGCAGCTTAATACTGCTGTATTTCGTATGGTGAGTGTAGAGAACTGGAGATTCTTTTTTAGTGGAACAATGCATTCCATCTTAGTGCTCAGGGGTGGAAGACCTACTATTCCGCTTATCATCAGGTGGATTGGAAACATGCCTAGATATGTTTCAGAAATCGTTACTGGTGACGAGACATGGATCTATCAATATGATCTCGAAAATAAAAGGAAATCATCGGTATGGGTCAACTCAGAAGGACAGTTTCTGACAAAACTGCAAAGACCTCGCAACGTCGGCAAAAAAATGGTGGCTAGTTTTTTTCGCGGAGCGGACATTTGTAGACGTCAATGCTGGAAAATTGTAGTCCGGTCAACTCTGAATGGTATACAACAGTTGCACTACCCAAAGCTTTTCAAGCTGTGCGGGAGAAACGTCCAAAGACCGGACTTCGGGGAATCATGCTGCATCACGATAACGCATCTTCACATACCTCCCTTAGAACAAAGGCATATATTGAGGAATCTGGTATTGAAACTCTACCCTAAGTCACCCACCCTACTGCCCTGATTTAGTTCCTTGAGATTTCTTTTTGTTCCCAAGAGTCAAAGAAAAAATTAAAGGCAAGTTTTTTTCCAGCGCCGAAGAAGCCGTGGCTGCCTACAAAGAAGCGATTTACAAACTGTCAGATCAAGACTACCAAAAGCGTTTTCAGAGTTGGTTTAGGTGAATGGTACTTTGTATAGAGCATGATAGAGAATATTTTGAAAAGATGTAAAATAAATAGTAATAGTATCTAGAATACTTTTTGTATATCTCAAAACTTATTGAGTGTCCTACGTATCAAATTGATATAATATGTACCTATATTATTATATTGGAGTATAATGGATAATATTAATTAATGTTTTGTAAATAAAATAAACCGTCTATAAATATGCACTACCCTATATCATCCCGTGGGTGTCGCAAAAGGCGACTAATGTAATTATATCAGGAGATAGACGGAAGCGTGATTCTAATAACGTCTAAAAAAATTGCGGTTGCCAAACCTTGCCAAGCGTAGCAACTATGGCATATATCCCCTCAATGAGTCAATCTATGAGCGAGGTCTATGTTCAGCATTAGCCTTCAAGAGGCTGTAATGGTAACGGTAAATAAAACCAAACTAGAATATTTCGAATGTCAGTTGGCATACACATGAATTGTGTGTGGCGCCAAGAAATTGCGTTCACATCCTGTGCATATCTTTTATTTGTCTCGGAACATTGCGCAACATGTTTCCTCGCAACTATATTAAATCTTGGTAATGGAGCTAAAAATAAAATTTTTGTAATGTGGAAAACAATATACTGAATAGCGCAAGGTGCAAAAAAGTTTTTAAGTTCTGACTAAAGAACTAATGCAGAGTACATAGACGTAATACAACCACGCTGCAGCTGTATTATAGTTGTAATACGAATGGGTCGGCCTAACCGGGAAAGAACAACGTTCTCACAGAATATCAGGATAAAATGGCAATCTAATTCTACTTATGGTGACTATAGAAACCAGGTGATCTTTTTTACTGAAAACGAATTCTGCTTTTTGTCTATGGGGCACAGCGTCCATTTACAATCAGGTGGACTATGTGCAAGTTTGTCGCCCCTACTTCTGCATAAAGAGACTTTTAGCCACCCAGCGGAAATATTCATTATCACTACTAAGACTACAACTTCTGTAAAAAGAGGTTTGAGCCAGTAGAAAGATTGACATCACTACTAAGACGAAGACTTGATTGCACAGTGGTTAAATGTTTGATTATAATGCCGAAGACCACGGGTTCAATTTCCCTACGGAGCAAGATTAGTAGTATGAAGCAGTAGCAATACCACTTGTCACTTCAGTCTTGTAAAAAAAATCTCGTGGTGGTAACCTTGACTATTGATCATGAGGTCCCGGGTAAAAAATGCGAGTTGGGCCAAAAAAAACTATTGAGTTTATCAGTCAAAAAATTAATTGATAGAAGCAGGCGTTACTTTGCGGAAATCCATTATAAGAAAGATATTAATAGTTACTTTGCAACCATCTGCTAAATTAAATAAAATGATGTGTCTTCCCTAGTTTGAAGAGCACATCCCGCCCTCCCTCAATTGCGTGCACTAATCCCGTCACTACCAATCCCAGTAACACTACTCCCAACACCACTATTCTAGGAAAGACACACCGTCGACGATAATAGGATAAGTGTTTCGCCTCTACATAAGGCATCTTCCGGTGATGTTGACTCTACGGCGGCTAACCGCTAAATTAGCGGTTGGTTGGTTGGTTGCAAAGTAACTATTTATATCTTTAAGTCAAAAAATTCTCAGCAGCCGCCTTGAGTCAGAAAATTTGCGAAGTTTCACCTCCGTACCTTAGTAAAGCCGTGAAGCCACTGGTCCTGATCTATCCGGTTATGTCGGCTTGCCGTCCCATCAAACTATGAAAATAAGAGAATAAAGAGCGCTTCTGTGCTGTCGTATATTCTTGGGCATTATAATCCTGTCCTTCGCAGATGACTAGCTGGCTAGAAATCAGGTCTAGAGAATTTAATTTTTCTTCCTAACAATTTAAAAGATTTCCGTAACCTTATTACTGACTTTAGAAAACGTAATTTAAGCAAAAGTTTTAACACTTTAGTAAAAGTACACCACAAGCAGTAAATTGCAGTGTTAATAGAGTACGCTCCAGTTTCTACTAAGCTTTTTAAAAGGTTTGCCCCTTTTCCTAAGTACTCTTTTCTTTTGACAAAAAGTTACAGACTATATTATGCTACTGCTTAGTACAGGAACCTTCTTATTTCTAAGATAGTTATGTGGGGGGGGGGGGGTTATGCAATGTAGGGCTTAAGTTTTTCCGCCACTAGGATGATGCTACTATGAATGAGTTTAAATGTTTGACAGTTTTCATAGAAAGGGAAGTTAAATTGTTAAGAAAATATAAAGTTTACTATTTCCAATATATTATATAAGTGTAATTCATTATTTAATACTAATAGTAAGGTAGAAATAAACTACATAATTCATAAAATTAAAAGAATAATAAGTTATAGTTAAAATGTGCATAAAATACACACGGGTTTCCTCAAGATACTTTCCTTCACCAATGAGCATTTCCCTTTGATACCACAACTACCACTGGTACTACCTATAGAATGCCACATAGTACGATCCTGAGCAACCTGCATCCATGGTCTGGATATATATTTAATTCTTCTTTTATCTTGCATTTTTATTTATCTTTTTAATTTTACATTACGTTTATTTAATCAAAGATGTAAATAGTTGCGCCTTTACCTTGAAAAACGGTTGTGTGCGTATGCAAGACGCTGACGCGCGCACACTAAATTGGTTATTAGAAGAATACTGTAACAATATTTTCATCTTTTATTATCTTACGGAAATTGTGTATACTACTTTCTCTGTCTACCACGGCATTTCCGTCTGTTAATGGTCGAAAGGCACACGATGGCATTCTGAGAGTTTTCTTTTGGTGAAATCAGCAAGTTAGTTCCAATGTTGACGACTCCGTGGCGGAATGACTTAGCAATGAGTGGGGGTCGCGGGTTTGAATCCCGCACGGAACAAGTATTTGTATGGCCTACAAATAATTGTTCCGGGTCTGTATGTTTGTCCTTGTGCAATTTATGTTTGTAAACTGCCCCCACGATACAGGAGAAAATCCTAGTGTAGGAGTAAATTTTTAAAAAAAAAGAAAAAAAAGAATGTACTACAATCTTTGTATTTAATGGAAATGCCTTTCATCTCATATATGTTGGTACTTTAACTTTTTGTCATAAAAGCTATGCCATCGTGCAATCATAAGCTTCATTTTTGTTCGTATTTATAAAATACCGTGTTACTTCAAGGGCAAAGCGCTTACTGTAAATTTTTCACTAAGCAATTGACATCGGATTCAACCAGCACTAATGAAATTGTTGATTATAATTTTAAGTGCGTTTTACCATTTACTCGGCGGTGAAATAAAAGTTTGTAAAGTATCCTGAAAACATTTTTTCCCATTAACGTCGTGTCTAAACACGTGTTTCACCTCTAAAGGTGAAACACGTGTCGTTGTCAAGGGTGTTGTTTTCTTCCTAGTGTAGAGATGTTTAGAGGAATGGTGTTGGGATTCGTTGTGATGGTGGTAGTGCACGCAATTAAGTTTCCTTCGTGGTAGATCCATGCTGCAGTTATATAAGTAGTATAGTTGTAGCACGAATGGGTCGGCTCGACCGGGGAAGGACCACGCTCTCACAGAGAACCAGCGTCAGACAGTAGCATAATGCTGCTGTGTTTCGTATGGTGATTGTAGAGAACCGGACACCCTTTTTACTGGAAACGAGGCATTCCAACTACGTCCTCACGGATGAAAACGCATGTGCATTTTGATTTGTAATCGAGGATAAATATAGACTTCTATGGGCCATAGCAACCACTTATCAGGTAGACTGTGTGCTCGTTTGTCATCCTATTTTATAAAAAAAAGTGCGGAAGGTTTTAAAAATTAGTTAAGAAATATCATTTTTTTACACGGATGTGAGGTGATTAATATTAACATCTTATATTAAATTTATTTCCGCAAAGTAACTCCTGATTCCATTAATTATAAATTAAAAAAATTAAAAGACGAGTACTAGGCCAGCATTAGACAAGCGGAGCCAACAAATTACTCCATAACACTCACAGAAATGAGAGGAACGATTTGCCTTGCGGCGGGACGCATGTTGGCTATAATTTTATTTTATTTTCTGTTATATACCCTTCAGGGGTGTTGTAAGAATACCCACCACTCCATATCATCCCGTGGGTGTCGTAAGGGGCGACAGAGGGAGACGCATCATCAGCTCCGGCAGCGTCTTCCTAACAACGACTAAAATTTAAAACTGCGGTTGCCTACCCGCTTGCCAAGCGCGGCGACTATGACAAATATCCCCGCTATGAATCAATCTATAGAGGAGTCCTTTGTTCAGCAGTGGACGTTAATAGTCAGTAACGGTAACGGTAACGGTTGCGCTAGTATTCAGTGCGAGCGTAATCCGATTCGTGCTACAGCGATAATCACCGCTATTGTGTGTTTCTCAAAATTTGCTTAGTGTCTGTAGTTTATTGGTTAAAACTTTCGAGTAGTAAAAGGCCTTAATCGTTATTCACCGTCAACGAGTCCTTTCAGTGGAGCACTGCGAGCGTGACCAACGACCGGACACGGAAGCCGTTAGCTACCGCTGCTTTTGGAATGGTTTTATTCACCGAAGTTTAGAAAACGTATGACATAATAATATCGTTATTAAACATTTTTTTATAGAATGAGGGTAAAAATTGAGCACAAATGCATCCTTAGGGTAAGTGGATGGTGCAGCCCATAGTCATCTACATCATCTTACACACACGGGAAACATCAAATAATTCTTGCCGTTGAAAAAAGTTGACATATCGGCTCGGCTAAGCAGTTATGACTGTGGCGCTGTGTTGTGTTTGACCATGTGTGATTTCTAAATATAAAACACCATCATAGACGTTAGGTTTGATTCGATCAACTCTTAACCGTAACTTAACACCTTTTTAAAAGGGTAACAAACGAGCCAGAGTCCACCCGATGTTAAGTGGACGCTGTGGTCCATAAACATCTACGTCTATCCTTAATTAAGAATCAAGATGCGTTGTTGCCCACGAGGACTAAATTAGAATGCCTCATTTCCCGTAATAAGGGTCTCCAGTTTTCTATGCTCACCGTAAGAAACGCAGCAGCACTACGCTGGTTATTGTAGGAGTGTGGTGCTTCCCCGTTCAAGCCAACCAATTCTTGCTACAATTATAATATAGCTGAATCGCGGCTCTACCACGTTACATGAAATATGCCTGCAGCGTCTCCATATCATCAAGTCGAATTGTACACAACACAATTATTGTAGGTACATTGTATACAAAAAAGTAAAAGATGAAAGACTGATTTCCCATTTTTGCTCTTCAGTGAATTAACGAATAACACAAAACTGACACGAATGTTTGATATATTGCGATTTTTGAAATTCGAAAACACGGAGTACATTTGGTCCAGTATTAGAGGATAAAAACTGCTATTTACCATCAACGCGAGTGTCGAGGAACACGCCCATGACCGGCGACCGGAAGCTGGCCGTTGGCTTCCGCTGACTTTGCATTGTCGCGTAAAATTCAACTCTGTGTGAAGTTTGAACGAATGTATGAAGATTTATTATTAAATTTGCGCATCTACATGCATGTATGATATTTTAGGTGAATAAAAACTTATAAATTAATGTATTATTCAGTTAAATTTAAAGGAAAAAAATTTCATCATCGTTGTTTAACAAAAAAAAAACACATTTGTATTTTTTTTCTATTTTGGTCTACATAATGCTTATATCATCATCATCATCATTACAGCCCTTCACAAGTCCACTGCTGAACATAGGCCGCCCCCAAGTAATGCCAATGGATGCAGGTGGCTCAGGACAAAGCACGGTCCTGAGCCACCTGCATCCATCGACTTCCTGCATGTCTTACCAGGTCGTCACTCCATCTAGTGGGGGGTTGCCCTACACTACGCCTACCGGTACGAGGCTGCCACTCGAGAACCTTTCTTCCCCATCGGTTATCGGTTCTTCGAGCTATATGGCCGGCCCATTGCCACTTCAGCTTATTAATCCGTTGGGCTATGTCGGTCACTCTGGTTTTACTGCGGATATCCTCATTTCTGAGTCTATCACGCAGAGAAACCCCAAGCATAGCCCTCTCCATAGCTCGCTGAGCGACCTTAAGCGTCCTCATACGGCCAGCAGTGAAGGACCACGTCTCAGATCCGTAAGTCATCACTGGCAACACGCACTGGTTGTACAATCTAGTTTTTAGAGATTGAGGTATACCTGACGAAAAGATATGTCGTAATTTCCCGAACGCTGCCCAGCCGAGTTGAATCCGTCGATTGACCTCTCGGTCGAAACAAACAAACACTTTAATTGTTTTCAATACATTTTGAACCATATACTTTGAAGTATTGAAGAAATATGTAATAAATGAACATCATTTATTTCAGGAAATATACATCGACCTTATTACGGCGCATAGTTATCAAAAAATCGTCAAAATATTTACACAATAGACTGGAACACTAAAATGTCTTACATAAAATAAATAATATAAATAAAAAATTGAAAACCTGACTGTAAAAAAGACAATTTAAAAGTAATATACTAAAAAGACCGAAACGAGATTAAGTAAAGAAAACAAAAAAAAACTATAAACAAATTAAACTCTACTTCGGTTTTACAGCGTACATACAATATTATGAGCTGAAAGCCTAAGTAAAATATTAAGTTTGCTTGCTGCTTTCAACACGATTTTGTATTGGATCAGCAAATGTAAGTTTGTTGATTTTATCCAATAAACGCTACGGCATTTTGAAGTCCTCTGCTGCACGCAGGCCTCCCCATAGATCGCATCATACTTGGCATAGTTTCCACGATCTATCGCGCACGCTTTATCCGATTACGGAAACGAAGAAGCTGGTTATATATTATAATATACAGCCAATATAATATGGTTCATGGCGGAGTATATGCATTCAATGAAATAAATAAAATAAACACGAGTACATATAAAATGAATGGAATGGATTCATTGTCGTCATTCTCGTACTTTTTCAGAGCGGGGAAGAGTCCATGGTGCCGTCCTGACGCATTTGTTCTTTTTAGTTTATAATTTGGCATTAGTAATAAACTGCATATTATTAATTTATATTTTTATTTGCTAAGTTAATAGGTTCCTAAAATGAGACAAAATTCTTGTTTTATATCAGAAGTATTTTTTTACTACGTCTCCAAATAGCATTTTTAAAATTTAATTTATATTTGACATTGTTTTCCCGGACAGATGTCACTGTTCACTGTTATTGGCGACGCGTCTATAAGAATATTTCAATTTATTAGTTAACCGATTACGAATAGCTTCTAAAAACAAATTATTGAGCAATAATATTTTAATAAGAAAACACTTAGTTGAATCTTAAAGAAATATCGAATTAATGATTTGAAGGTCTTGGGTTCGATTCCCAGGCCGGACTAGTTTGTCGTTTTCTTAGAAATATTTTCTTAATAAATTCATATAGGGAATTTTTAAGATATAAATTATGTTTTCGGGTTCAGTTCCCCGGTTGAAATCACCTTAATGATTTCTTAAATTTACGCGAACACTACACATTGAATAAAAACTAAATTTACGGATTTTATCGCGTTTATTTCACTACTTTTACTTATTTTTAATTCCCGACGTTTCGGGTGCTTTACAGCAACCATGGTCACGGGGGGGACTGAGATGTTTGACGTCCCAATGTCATAGTTAATTTGGATGTTTTTTAATTTCAATAGCCTCGCGTATCATTCTTGGTAGGAATCGGTGTTCTTTTGCGAGAATTTGTGGTTTATCAAATCGAATGTAATGGTGGGGACGATCTTGAACGTGTTCGCAGACTGCAGACTTCCCGGAGCGTCGGTGCTTCACGTCAGCTATATGTTCTTTCACGCGGGTTTTTATGGATCGTTTTGTTTGACCTATGTAAGAGAGACCACATTCACAATCTAACTTGTACACTCCTGCATCCTGTAGAGGGATATTACACTTGACGGATGGTAAAAATTGACTAATCTTCTTCAGCGGCTTGTAGTATGTTGTAATGGAAGCTCGCTTCAAGATGTAGCCAACCTTGTCTGTGACTCCTCTGACATATGGTAGTACAGCAGGTACACGCTCGACTGTGGCCGGCTTCACTTGGTCACTGTGACGTAGGCGCGGGACCCGAAGCTTGTTGTCTTGCAATACTTGCTTGACGTGCTGAAGTTCGGCGGCCAGATGCTTTCTGTCACAGATCCCTCGTGCTCTCTGAAACAAAGATTTACCCACGGTAGCTAACTGTGAAGGATGATGGTGAGATTCACCATTTAAATACCGGTTGGTATGGGTCTTTTTTCTATACACAGTGTGACCAATTGTGTTATTAGGATTTCGAATGACTAAGACATCTAAGAAAGCTAAAGAATTATTTGCCTCTAACTCCATTGTGAATTGTATTTTAGAGTTTATAGAGTTAAGGTGGTTTAAAAATGCAGTTACTTTGTCAGATGGTAAAATTGTGAAAGTGTCGTCTACGTACCGCTTGTAGAATCTTGGATTTACAGGAGCAGTAAGAAGGGCTTTCTCCTCGAAGTCCTCCATGAATATGTCAGCGACTATGGGATATACAGGTGAGCCCATCGCCACTCCATCTACTTGCTTGTAGAACTCTTCCTTCCACAATAGATAGCCAGATGTGAGGCAGTGTTTGAGTAATACTGCATATTCAGCAGGCATGTTATTATATTCTAGCTTCCTAGTTACAATTGATATGCAGTCTTCAATAGGTAGGCATGTGAATAGTGACTGAACATCAAAACTGACCATAGTTTTATTGTCAGCAAGATGTAGGTCTTTTATCTCACTAACAAAATGGTATGAATCCTTTGTGTGCGCTCTGGTATGTCCTCTCAGTGGTGACAGTACTTTTGCCAAGTGTTGTGCCAGCTTATAAGTTGGTGAATCAATCTGGCTCACTATAGGACGTAGTGGAGCGTTTGGTTTGTGTATCTTTGGTAACCCATACAACCTCGGTGGTTTGGTACATGATGGTATTAGCGAATTCACGTCGAGATTTAATTTTTCGGAGTATTTCTTTATTAAATCGCTAGTTGCTTTAAGCGTGTTAGTTGTGGGGTCTGTTTTGACCTTTTTGTATGTACTTTCGTCCGATAAAAGCTGTAGTATTTTAAAATTATACTCTGACGTGTCCATTATTACCGTAGCATTTCCTTTATCCACGCGGAGAATCGTTAGCTCTGGTCTGTTCCGTAAGTTAATCAACGCTGTAAGTTCGTCTTTAGGAAGGTTTGGTTTCGGCACTGAACTACGACGTAACAAGGACGAAATATCTTGACGTATAGCCTCCAAATCTTCCTTACCAATATTATTTTTAAACAGACAATCCTCAACGCTGCAGATAATTTCTTCGTACGGGATTTTTCAAGGTGTTAATGCGAAATTCATTCCCTTCGCTAACACCTTTATTGTTGGTTCGTCCAGTGTATGTTTTGACAGATTATAGACCGTGCGCTGTTTATTGTTTGCGTCTGTGGTCAACGGTTGTGTTTCGTTCTGACGTTGACTTAGATGGTTGGCATTTGATTTGATTGTTAATTTTTGGTATTTTTGTATTTGTTTATTTTTGCATTCATTGTATTTTGCTGTTTCTCGTTTGTTTAAAGTTTCGATGCAATTATTAAAATCAAATGTCGTTAAAACTGTCTTTAGTTCACTGAACAAACTGTCTATGGTGTTGTTTATGAAATGTAAATCGAACCGTTTCTGCTGAATCACCGTTCGTAACAACTTTTTACTTGCCTGATTTAAGATCTTTGCGCTTCCTCGAATGTCCTTTTTTGTTGATATTTTGACACACGTAGGAATGAGATTATGGTCTCTGCATCTCTTCAAGAAATTTAAAGATGTTATATATCTTGCGCGCTTGGTTTTAAGATCTTCTAATCGGCGAATTTTATTTGCTATTACCAGTCCGTACTGGTTCACATAATGATTTCTTAAATTTACGCGAACACTACACATTGAATAAAAACTAAATTTACGGATTTTATCGCGTTTATTTCACTACTTTTACTTATTTTTAATTCCCGACGTTTCGGGTGCTTTACAGCAACCATGGTCACGGGGGGGACTGAGATGTTTGACGTCCCAATGTCATAGTTAGTCCGGCTACCTTCAGTTTTTGAATATTAATTTTTGGTCCGATTTACGCAAAACGAGCTTATAGTATCATGAAGTCTTGCAGTGGTATGCTTAGGTTTCGGTTTAATTTTGTTAATTATAGGATCCCAAGCAGGTGGCAGCACCCATCCATCTTCTCTATTAAAATTTGGATGTTTTTTAATTTCAATAGCCTCGCGTATCATCCTTGGTAGGAATCGGTGTACTTTTGCGAGAATTTGTGGTTTATCAAATCGAATGTAATGGTGGGGACGATCTTGAACATGTTCGCAGACTGCAGACTTCCCGGAGCGTCGGTGCTTCACGTCAGCTATATGTTCTTTCACGCGGGTTTTTATGGATCGTTTTGTTTGACCTATGTAAGAGAGACCACATTCACAATCTAACTTGTACACTCCTGCATCTTGTAGAGGGATATTACACTTGACGGATGGTAAAAATTGACTAATTTTCTTCGACGGCTTGTAGTATGTTTTAATGGAAGCTCGCTTCAAGATGTAGCCAACCTTGTCTGTGACTCCTCTGACACAACCTTGTCTCTCACAACCTTGTCTGTGATTCAAAAACTGAAGGTAGCCGGACTAACTATGACATTGGGACGTCAAACATCTCAGTCCCCCCCGTGACCATGGTTGCTGTAAAGCACCCGAAACGTCGGGAATTAAAACTTAGTAAAAGTAGTGAAATAAACGCGATAAAATCCGTAAATTTAGTTTTTATTCAATGTGTAGTGTTCGCGTAAATTTAAGAAATCATTATGTGAACCAGTACGGACTGGTAATAGCAAATAAAATTCGCCGATTAGAAGATTTTAAAACCAAGCGCGCAAGATATATAACATCTTTAAATTTCTTGAAGAGATGCAGAGACCACAATCTCATTCCTACGTGTGTCAAAATATCAACAAAAAAGGACATTCGAGGAAGCGCAAAGATCTTAAATCAGGCAAGTAAAAAGTTGTTACGAACGGTGATTCAGCAGAAACGGTTCGATTTACATTTCATAAACAACACCATAGACAATTTGTTCAGTGAACTAAAGACAGTTTTAACGACATTTGATTTTAATAATTGCATCGAAACTTTAAACAAACGAGAAACAGCAAAATACAATGAATGCAAAAAAAACCAAATACAAAAATACCAAAAATTAACAATCAAATCAAATGCCAACCATCTAAGTCAACGTCAGAACGAAACAAAACCGTTGACCACAGACGCAAACAATAAACAGCGCACGGTCTATAATCTGTCAAAACATACACTGGACGAACCAACAATAAAGGTGTTAGCGAAGGGAATGAATTTCGCATTAACACCGCGAAATATCCCGTACGAAGAAATTATCTGCAGCGTTGAGGATTGTCTGTTTAAAAATAATATTGGTAAGGAAGATTTGGAGGCTATACGTCAAGATATTTCGTCCTTGTTACGTCGTAGTTCAGTACCGAAACCAAACCTTCCTAAAGACAAACTTACAGCGTTGATTAACTTACGGAACAGACCAGAGCTAACGATTCTCCGCGCGGATAAAGGAAATGCTACGATAATAATGGACACGTCAGAGTATAATTTTAAAATACTACAGCTTTTATCGGACGAAAGTACATACAAAAAGGTCAAAACAGACCCCACAACTAACACGCTTAAAGCAACTAGCGATTTAATAAAGAAATACTCCGAAAAATTAAATCTCGACGTGAATTCGCTAATACCATCATGTACCAAACCACCGAGGTTGTATGGGTTACCAAAGATACACAAACCAAACGCTCCACTACGTCCTATAGTGAGCCAGATTGATTCACCAACTTATAAGCTGGCACAACACTTGGCAAAAGTACTGTCACCACTGAGAGGACATACCAGAGCGCACACAAAGGATTCATACCATTTTGTTAGTGAGATAAAAGACCTACATCTTGCTGACAATGAAACTATGGTCAGTTTTGATGTTCAGTCACTATTCACATGCCTACCTATTGAAGACTGCATATCAATTGTAACTAGGAAGCTAGAATATAATAACATGCCTGCTGAATATGCAGTATTACTCAAACACTGCCTCACATCTGGCTATCTATTGTGGAAGGAAGAGTTCTACAAGCAAGTAGATGGAGTGGCGATGGGCTCACCTGTATATCCCATAGTCGCTGACATATTCATGGAGGACTTCGAGGAGAAAGCCTTTCTTACTGCTCCTGTAAATCCAAGATTCTACAAGCGGTACGTAGACGACACTTTCACAATTTTACCGTCTGACAAAGTAACTGCATTTTTAAACCACCTTAACTCTATAAACTCTAAAATACAATTCACAATGGAGTTAGAGGCAAATAATTCTTTAGCTTTCTTAGATGTTTTAGTCATTCGAAATCCTAATAACACAATTGGTCACACTGTGTATAGAAAAAAGACCCATACCAACCGATATTTAAATGGTGAATCTCACCATCATCCTTCACAGTTAGCTACCGTGGGTAAATCTTTGTTTCAGAGAGCACGAGGGATCTGTGACAGAAAGCATCTGGCCGCCGAACTTCAGCACGTCAAGCAAGTATTGCAAGACAACAAGCTTCGGGTCCCGCGCCTACGTCACAGTGACCGAGTGAAGCCGGCCACAGTCGAGCGTGTACCTGCTGTACTACCATATGTCAGAGGAGTCACAGACAAGGTTGGCTACATCTTGAAGCGAGCTTCCATTAAAACATACTACAAGCCGCCGAAGAAGATTAGTCAATTTTTACCATCCGTCAAGTGTAATATCCCTCTACAAGATGCAGGAGTGTACAAGTTAGATTGTGAATGTGGTCTCTCTTACATAAGTCAAACAAAACGATCCATAAAAACCCGCGTGAAAGAACATATAGCTGACGTGAAGCACCGACGCTCCGGGAAGTCTGCAGTCTGCGAACATGTTCAAGATCGTCCCCACCATTACATTCGATTTGATAAACCACAAATTCTCGCAAAAGAACACCGATTCCTACCAAGGATGATACGCGAGGCTATTGAAATTAAAAAACATCCAAATTTCAATAGAGAAGATGGATAGGTGCTGCCACCTGCTTGGGATCCTATAATTAACAAAATTAAACCGAAACCTAAGCATACCACTGCAAGACTTCATGATACTATAAGCTCGTTTTGCGTAAATCGGACCAAAAATTAATATTCAAAAACTGAAGGTAGCCGGACTAACTATGACATTGGGACGTCAAACATCTCAGTCCCCCCCGTGACCATGGTTGCTGTAAAGCACCCGAAACGTCGGGAATTAAAAATAAGTAAAGTTAGTGAAATAAACGCGATAAAATCCGTAAATTTAGTTTTTATTCAATGAAATCACCTTTCTAGTAATGTTAATTTAAAGGAATTTTAAAATAAAGTAAGAGACCAGGATTTGTTCCCCGGTCGAAATGATCACTTTGTGAATAAATAGAATTAATGGAGATTAATTGCATAAGTATTATCTTATATGAGTTTGATACGTTTTGTATGAAAAAAAAAATGTTTATTTTCAATGTATTGATTCATGAAATGTTTGTCTGTGTTATCTGATAAGAGACATGATAACTGATAAGAATCTAGTTAGAAATAATTTTCTACAATTTGGGAGTCGTGTAGAATCAGTTGTTCACCTAGTATTGGTTGATAGCCATGTGTGCTAAATTTGCCATGTTTGCCGACAATTGAAAGTCGTGTGAGAATTAGTTGTTCAAATAGCGTGAGTTCATAGCCGCGCGTTTACTTAGGAGGTCAAAATAAGTAGAAATTTAAATATTTGCAAATTTCAGCAATTTATGTAAAATTGACTTGTAAAATATTTCAGATTGACTGTATGAGCAAAATAGGTGAATTCTGTGTTATTTTCATGTGAAAATTCCTTTGAATTAGTGAAATATTGATAGTTTTGTGTAAGAAATTTAAAAGTGTTTTAAATGATAAAATGTATAGGAAAAATGTAAATTAAACTATTGTATTAGTTAAGATATTTATATTTTCAAGTGAAGAACATTGTTTCCACCTTATATGTTAGATATTTAAGAATTCTAACTTGGTGCATATATTGTAAAATAGGCATATTTTGTTGAATAAATAAAAGGTTTTTTGTGATATAAAAATGTAATGTATATCATAGTATAGATATTTTTTGTGCTTTTTTTTATAAGTAAAATGTATAAATGTATGTCTTATACAAATAAATATATCGGGCAAACCGTGAGAGAGTGATAGTACAAATTGATGTAATTAAGTGGCGCAATCGCACAGAGGGTGCAGCTCTCTTTCGCGTATAATTTTGTGGTAGCTCAGTAAAAGAGTTTTCTTACAAATCGTTCGGGAAACTTCGGGATAGTTCCGAACAGTTCGGGACCAGCAGTATAGATAATAATCAAGAAAGAAAAAGTGCATAGGGAAGTGATAGGGAAAGTAATTACTCTCTCACGGAACGGTTTGAAGATAATTACTGTTTTTTTCCCAAGGAATCCTTTAAAATATAGTCCACTGTGTCGCTATTGCGGCACATATTGAAGAATTAAGACGTTGGGACCGGGACGACTTCGGAAGACCCGTAATCCCCGCCTGAACCTATTTGAAGAAAAGGAAAAGGTCGCTGCCCTTGTGTGTTACTCCGTTGCGGGGTTCACATACTTTGTTCCCGAACCCAACGTAGGTGTCACAGGAGGTTAGGAAATCCGCTGCTAACGCCACCGCTGAAACTAGCCGGATCAAACGACCTCTCTGTCCCGACCCTTGTTCCTTTTCAACTGTGTATCTACTATAATATACTCTTTATGTACTGAGTCATACAAAACCAAAGACTAACTTGTCTACTAGTGCACAAGCTCAACCTAAACCATTTGAAGTAGAAATGTAAAATTTGGACAATATGTAGCTACTTTTATGAAGTAAAAATCCACTAGGAAATCATTTTGGAAAATTCGAACTCTAAGAGGGTGAAATAAAGGTGTAACAGTTTATTAATTTTTTACAATTATATTTTACAGGGCGATTGACTTGATACTTACTGAGAGTAATGTATTTGAAAAATAAGTAGGTGGTATTTTGCGATTTCATGATTACGGTAGAGAGGGCATAGGCAGAGAGTATGCAATTTTGTAAGGAAATAAAATATTTTGGAATTTCTAGAAACAACCTCTTACCGAAGGAGGCACGGAGGTAGATAATGTTCAATTTGAAGGGAAAATATATATATTGCTTACGGGTTTAAAATCAGGGTTCAAGTTTTGTGTGAAAAATATTGTATTAAATTTACAGCTAAAACTGCTGGAATTAAATGCGTGAAATTGGAACAATAACTTCCATGGAAAATAACATAAGTAGGCATCCACTTAGAAAGAAGTCTTGAAGAATTAAAATCTTTAGGTAGTTAAATAAGGTTTTAAGAACGTTTTTTACGGGGTGATTTCATATTGAAATAGGGAAAAATCATAAAAAGATTATTGTAACTTTAAATTTAGTATGATTACTTAAGGATTCCCAAATCCCAAATTTGACTGAAATTTAGGATAGGAAAACGGAACCCAAGGGGCCAGCAGCCAGTCGACTTCATGAAGAAAGAGGGACTCTTTATAATGAACTCTTTCTTCCAGAAGCCGTCCCACAAAAACGAGATTGATTTAATTATGACGACCAGACGCCAACTGTTCTATGATGTCTCAGTGATCGCAATGGTGAAAACTGGCAGCGATCACCAAATGGATCGAGGCGCACTGAACCTAAATGTTAAGTTGGAGACGTATCGTCTAACGAAGTCAACGCTCCGTCCTCCTCGTGCTCCAATCCAGAATCCCGAAACCTTTCAGCTCGAGTAACGTAACCTATTTCAGTGCGGGGGTCTTGTTCTTTAAGAAAGGCGACAACGCTCTCTTGAAGAACTACAGACTGGTTTCTCTACTGAGCCGCCTCTACGTGCTGTTTTCGAGAGTCATTACAAATCGTCTCGCACGCAGATTCGACGACTTCCAGCCTCCCGAACAAGCCGGTTTCCGAAAAGACTTCAGTACCATAGACCACATACATACCCTGCGGCAGATTGTACAAAAGACCGAAGAGTACAATCTGCCACTTTGCCTGGAATATGTGAACTATGAGAAAGCCTTTGACCCCTTCGAAATTTGGGCGATGCTAAGTTGACTGTCGGTATATAGAAGTGCTGAAATGTTTGTACAGTATGGCTACGATGGCTATCCGAGTAAAAAATCAGAGTTTGAAACCTATCCAAATGCAGAGAGGTGTAAGACAGGGTGACGTTATATCCCCGAAACTCTTCAACACTCCATTGGAAGACGTTTTCAAGCTCCTGGACTGGAAAGGATATGGTATTAACATGAATGGCAAGTACATCACTCACCTTCGGTTTGCCGACGATATAGTCCTTATAGCAGAATCGCTGGAGGACCTGAGCACTATGCTCAATGACCTCAATGGTGTTACCCAACGGATAGATCTTAAGATGAACATGGACAAAACGACGATCATGTTGAATGTTAATGTCACACCTATACCCGTAGTTGTTGGGAGCACTATGCTCGAATTTGATGACGAGTACGTTTACCTTGGACAAGTATATATATACATATATATAAAGCCCTCTCCATAGCTCGCTGAGCGACCTTGAGCGCCCTCATACGGCCAGCAGTAAAGGACCACGTCTCAGATAAGTAAGTACGTCTTAGGTAATTCATCACTAGCAACATGCACTGGTTGTACAATCTAATTTTCAGTGTTTGAGGTATACCTGACGAGAAGATGTGTCGTAATTTCTCCAACGCTGCCCAGCCGAACTCGGCTCGGAGAGGTCGAAGTAGGACTTACCTAGTTGGACTACTTGTCCAAGATAAACGTACTCGTCAACAACTTCGAGCATAGTGCTCCCAACAACTACGGGTATAGGTGTGACATTAACATTCAACATGATCGTCGTTTTGTCCATGTTCATATTAAGACCTATCCGTTGGGTAACACCATTGAGGTCATTGAGCATAGTGCTCAGGTCCTCCAGCGATTCTTCTATAAGGACTATATCGTCGGCAAATCGAAGGTGAGTGATGCACTTGCCATTGATGTTAATACCATATCCTTTCCAGTCCAGGAGCTTGAAAACGTCTTCCAATGGAGCGTTGAAGAGTTTCGGGGATATAACGTCACCCTGTCTTACACCTCTCTGCATTTGGATAGGTTTCAAACTCTGATTTTTTACTCGGATAGCCATCGTAGCCATACTGTACAAACATTTCAGCACTTCTATATACCGACAGTTAACTTAGCACCGCCCAAATTTCGAAGGGGTCAAAGGCTTTCTCATAGTTCAGATATTCCAGGCAAAGTGGCAGATTGTACTCTTCGGTCTTTTGTACAATCTGCCGCAGGGTATGTATGTGGTCTATGGTACTGAAGTCTTTTCGGAAACCGGCTTGTTCGGGAGGCTGGAAGTCGTCGAGTCTGCGTGCGAGAGGATTTGTAATGACTCTCGAAAACAGCACGTAGAGGCGGCTCAGTAGATAAACCAGTCTGTATTTCTTCAAGAGAGCGTTGTCGCCTTTCTTAAAGAACAAGATCCCCGCACTTCCGCTCCACGCCTCCAGAATAGTGCCACCATGGAGGACGGAATTGAAGAACTTCTGAAGGACTTCAAATAACGGTGTTCCACCCTATTTCAGAAACTCCGCTATAATTTTTTTAATGTGCTTGAGAGCCATTCTAACCTCGCTCAGACTGACGTCCGAGATATCGCAATAGTGTCGGTTAAAACTTGTTCTATGATCGCTACTCACACTTGCGTGTGGCTCCAACGTTGATGTGTACACTAGCCCATAGAACCTCTCAATCTCACTCAAAATCTCAGGTGTCCCGGAAACGATTCTGCCACTCACACAGACTTTAGTTTTGACGGTTGGCTCTTTCTGGCAGACAGATCTCTAGCAAAGACTTTGGAGCCCTGATTTCGCTCGATCGCTTCTGTAATACGAGCAGTACAAAAGTTGCGTAAGTCTTGCCGCAAGCATTTGGAGATCTGTCTATTCAGTTGCCTGTACTCGTATGCTGTCAAATCTTTTAATTGCAGCCTCATCTCCCATCTAACAGCCATGAGATTAAGAGTATGATCGGAGAGTTTTTGTGTTCTTCTGCGGTCGGGTCTTGCATAACTTAGCTCCGACCGCATGGACAGTGCACTGAAATAGGTTACGTAACTCGAGCTGAAAGGTTTCGGGATTCTGGATTGGAGCACGAGGAGGACGGAGCGTTGACTTCGTTAGACGATACCTCTCCAACTTAACGTTTAGGTTCAGTGCGCCTCGATCCATTTGGTGATCGCTGCCAGTTTTCACCATTGCGATCACTGAGACATCATAGAACAGTTGGCGTCTGGTCGTCATAATTAAATCAATCTCGTTTTTTGTCGAATCGTCGGGGCGCGAGCAGGTCCACTTTCTGTGGGACGGCTTCTGGAAGAAAGAGTTTATTATAAAGAGTCCCTCTTTCTTCATGAAGTCGACTGGCTGCTGGCCCCTTGGGTTCCGTTTTCCTATCCTAAATTTCAGTCAAATTTGGGATTTGGGAATCCTTAAGTAATCATACTAAATTTAAAGTTACAATAATCTTTTTATGATTTTTCCCTATTTCAATATGAAATCACCCCGTAAAAAACGTTCTTAAAACCTTATTTAACTACCTAAAGATTTTAATTCTTCAAGACTTCTTTCTAAGTGGATGCCTACTTATGTTATTTTCCATGGATGTTATTGTTCCAATTTCACGCATTTAATTCCAGCAGTTTTAGCTGTAAATTTAATACAATATTTTTCACACAAAATTTGAACCCTGATTTTAAACCCGTAAGCAATAAATATATTTTCCCTTCAAATTGAACATTATCTACCTCCGTCCCTCCTTCGGTAGGAGGTTGTTTCTAGAAATTCCAAAATATTTTATTTCCTTACAAAATTGCATACCCTCTGCCCATGCCCTCTCTACCGTAATCATGAAATCGCAAAATACCACCTACTTATTTTTCAAATACAATACTCTCAGTAAGTATCAAGTCAATCGCCCTGTAAAATATATTTGTAAAAAATTAATAAACTGTTACACCTTTATTTCACCCTCTTAGAGTTCGAATTTTCCAAAATGATTTCTTAGTGGATTTTTACTTCATAAAAGTAGCTACATATTGTCCAAATTTTACATTTCTACTTCAAATGGTTTAGGTTGAGCTTGTGCACTAGTAGACAAGTTAGTTTTTGGTTTTGTATGACTCAGTACATAAAGAGTTTATTATAGTAGATACACAGTTGAAAAGGAACAAGGGTCGGGAGAGAGAGGTCGTTTGATCCGGCTGGTTTCAGCGGCGGCGTTAGCAGCGGATTTCCTAACCTCCTATGACACCTACGTTGGGTTCGGGAACAAAGTATGTGAACCCCGCAACGGAGTAACACACAAGGGCAGCGACCTTTTCCTTTTCTTCAAATAGGTTCAGGCGGGGATTACGGGTCTTCCGAAGTCGTCCCGGTCCCAACGTTTTAATTCTTCAGTATGCGCCGCAATAGCGACACAGTGGACTGTATTTTAAAGGATTCCTTGGGAAAAAAACAGTTATTATCTTCAAACCGTTCCGTGGGAGAGTAATTACTTTCCCTATCACTTCCCTACGCACTTTTTCTTTCTTGATTATTATCTATACTGCTGGTCCCGAACTGTTCGAAACTATCCCGAAGTTTCCCGAACGATTTGTAAGAAAACTCTTTTACTGAGCTACCACAAAATTATACGCGAAAGAGAGCTGCGCCCTCTGTGCGATTGCGCCACTTAATTATATCAATTTGTACTATCACTCTCTCACGGTTTGTCCGATATCTTTATTTGTATAAGACATACATTTATACACTTTACTTATAAAAAAAGCACAAAAAATATCTATACTATGATATACATTACATTTTTATATCACAAAAAACCTTTTATTTATTCAACAAAATATGCCTATTTTACAATATATGCACCAAGTTAGAATTCTTAAATATCTAACATATAAGGTGGAAACAATGTTCTTCACTTGAAAATATAAATATCTTAACTAATACAATAGTTTAATTTACATTTTTCCTATACATTTTATCATTTAAAACACTTTTAAATTTCTTACACAAAACTATCAATATTTCACTAATTCAAAGGAATTTTCACATGAAAATAACACAGAATTCACCTATTTTGCTCATACAGTCAATCTGAAATATTTTACAAGTCAATTTTACATAAATTGCTGAAATTTGCAAATATTTAAATTTCTACTTATTTTGACCTCCTAAGTAAACACGCGGCTATGAACTCACGCTATTTGAAGAACTAATTCTCACACGACTTTCAATTGTCAGCAACAGTGAACAGTGACATCTGTCCGGGATAACAATGTCAAATATAAATTAAATTTTAAAAATGCTATTTGGAGACGTAGTAAAAAATACTTCTGATATAAAACAAGAATTTTGTCTCATTTTAGGAACCTATTAACTTAGCAAATAAAAATATAAATTAATAATATGCAGTTTATTACTAATGCCAAATTATAAACTAAAAAGAACAAATGCGTCAGGACGGCACCATGGACTCTTCCCCGCTCTGAAAAAGTACGAGAATGACGACAATGAATCCATTCCATTCATTTTATATGTACTCGTGTTTATTTTATTTATTTCATTGAATGCATATACTCGGCCATGAACCATATTATATTGGCTGTATATTATAATATATAACCAGCTTCTTCGTTTCCGTAATCGGATAAAGCGTGCGCGATAGATCGTGGAAACTATGCCAAGTATGAGGCGATCTATGGGGAGGCCTGCGTGCAGCAGAGGACTTCAAAATGCCGTAGCGTTTATTGGATAAAATCAACAAACTTACATTTGCTGATCCAATACAAAATCGTGTTGAAAGCAGCAAGCAAACTTAATATTTTACTTAGGCTTTCAGCTCATAATATTGTATGTACGCTGTAAAACCGAAGTAGAGTTTAATTTGTTTATAGTTTTTTTTTTGTTTTCTTTACTTAATCTCGTTTCGGTCTTTTTAGTATATTACTTTTAAATTGTCTTTTTTACAGTCGGGTTTTCAATTTTTTATTTATATTATTTATTTTATGTTAGACATTTTAGTGTGCCAGTCTATTGTGTAAATATTTTGGCGATTTTTTGATAACTATGCGACGTAATAAGGTCGATGTATATTTCCTGAAATAAATGATGTTCATTTATTACATATTTCTTCAATACTTCAAAGTATATGGTTCAAAATGTATTGAAAACAATTAAAGTGTTTGTTTGTTTCGACCGATGAGAGGTCAATCGACGGATTCAACTCGGCTGGGCAGCGTTCGGGAAATTACGACATATCTTTTCGTCAGGTATACCTCAATCTCTAAAAACTAGATTGTACAACCAGTGCGTGTTGCTAGTGATGACTTACGGATCTGAGACGTGGTACTTCACTGCTGGCCGTATGAGGACGCTCAAGGTCGCTCAGCGAGCTATGGAGAGGGCTATGCTCGGAGTTTCTCTGCGTGATAGACTCAGAAATGAGGATATCCGCAGTAAAACCAGAGTGACCGACATAGCCCAACGGATTAGTAAGCTGAAGTGGCAATGGGCCGGCCATATATCTCGAGGAACCGATAACAGATGGGGACGAAAGATTCTCGAATGGCAGCCTCGTACCGGTGGGCGTAATGAAGGGCAACTCCCCACTATGTCGTATATCGATGTAATGACGACCTGGTAAGATATGCAGGAATTTGATGGATGCAGGTGGCTCCGGACTGTGCTTTGTTGCATTACTTTACATCACATCATATTTTATATACCACAAATCCTCGCTAAGGAACACCGATTCCTTCCAAGAATGATTCGCGAGGATATTGAAATCAAAAAAAATTCTTATTTTAATAAACGAGATGCCTGGGTGCTACCATCTGTTTGGGATCCTATGATTAATAAAATTAAATCCCAACCCATACATACAACTGCAAGACTTCAAGATGCCATAAGTTCATACTGCGTAAATCGGGACAAAAATTGATCATTTTAATCTATAGTAACCGTTGTTAACTATGACAACTGTAGGCTTACTCTTGAAAACAATTCCGATCGATCGGGATTGGAATTATGACGTTTGGTACTCTTGAAAGCGACTCTAGCGCTAAATTAGTTTAGTATTGCGTGGTGATTGTGTGGACTAATTGGGATTGGAATTGAAATTGTCCAAGCGAAATCGGTACTCCCGACGCACTTTTGACAGTTAGTTGACAGCAGCGTATTGTGTTTGATATTGCGTTGGAATTGGAATTAAGGCAATAGCAAAACAGTAACGTTTTAGGAATTGTGTTTATATTAATCTTTTGTTTTCTGCAATTTTCTTATTGTTTTCGATAAAATAATGACATGTTTAGCTCTTGCGTCTATTATTCTACGATGTAATAATGCATTACAATTAAAATAATGACGAAATGAGCTTCAAATTATGCGTTTTAAGCACTTAGTTTTTTTCTATGAATGATGATGATTATGGAGCTAATGTATGTAATAATTGTATTATTAAGGACTTTAGTGAGAAAATAGTGCACGAATAGACACTTAAATATGACCCTCCGTAGAGAATATATTTTACATCATATTGTTACAGCCTTTATTTTTAATTCGTTTTAAAGTGGTTGTTTTGTAGAAGAAATATTTTCAATAGTTAGGCGGCGCAAAGGTTTAAAGAGGATTGTTTAGATATCTCAAGTATGATCTAAAGCATCACACTGCCTGGCAGAGGTCTCTTATCATGTCTGAGAGGTTTATTGGCGGGTTTCATACGTAAAGGAAATATGAATATAATAAATGTATAATTTTATAGGAATTAAAAATAAAATTATATAGCTAACGTAATTTTAATAAAATATAACTTAACACAACATAAACACTCACGCCTGTCACTCGAAGGGTGGGAAAAGACTACAGACTTCCATTTGACACAATCCTGACACACCTCTCTTGCCTCCTCCACATCATTATACCTACACATACATGCACGTCGGTTAAGGGTACCCTTAATTTGGTCCATTTTCAATATATCGCCAATTTTGTCGGTATTCCTTCGCCTAGAAATTTCCAAAATCTGCCGCTCACTTCTGCAACATAAATTTGCTTTGTCACTTGTTCCTCATAAATTTTTTGTATATGACCATACCACCGAAGCATTCCTTTCTTAATACTGTCACATCATCTTGCAAACCACACTCTTATCACACAATTTCTCACCCTCTCACTCGGATTCAGCTCTACCATACTCCTTAATCACTGCATTTCTACTGCGTTTATTCTACTTTCGTGCTTCTTCTGCCACACCCAACTTCCACTACCATATGTTAAAATAGGGACTAACAGCCATATGTGCCTTTTTTAACACATTCTGACTTTTCACAATAGAGTTTAGAGCCCCATTTACTTTATTTCCTGCATTCACTCATTGCTTTTTAAAAAGGATTTGTTAATAAAATTCTGATACAAATTTAACCATTTATTTAATATAATACAAACATATTTTTTCAACCTATCACCATTAGTATATATTCTTACCTACGTAGTAAATCCACATTTAATCTATTTTTCATATTTGAAATTTGATAATATAGCTTAACGTATTATGTAATCAAAAGCATATTGATATATTATATAATTATCAAATGATAAGACTATGAAATTAAAATCTTAAAATTATATCTTCAGTGAACCAAAAATCAGTTTCTTTTACAAAAGTAATTAAAAGAAATCATATAAATTTAAAATAACATTAAAACATTTATAAAATAAATAAAAGTCTTATTTTAAATTACAGCAATGCTATTGTTGTTGTATTCTGTTTGGAAAATTTAAAACAATAATATTAAAATTCTCAATTGTCCTGGCTATTTTGGAAATTGCATTTATTAATTTATTTTCAGATTTTCAATTAGATTTTCAAATAAAATAATATTAAAATGTCTGTTTTTAAAAGTGAGTAAAAAATAGTTATTATTATTATTAGATGCCACACAACAATATTGAGAAGTTAACGAATCAACATTGTTATTAGTAATTACTAAGTAGTGAGAAGGGTTAATTGTAAGTTGAGTCTTCAAAAACAACACTTGACCACCTGTGACTGCTATCAATCTTTAATGTTGTTCAACAGGCCAGAACTTGCTTTTTTTCTGTGCACAAATTAAAAAACATATCTACTTATAAAATTCTTAAAAAACATTGTTATACTTACTTTAACCTATCCTTGACCATTATTATTTATTTTGTTCCTCCAAATTAGCTAACAGTGCCCATTTCGTCTGTTTCGTATGATGCTTAATTGTGTTAATGCGGTAATGAACTATTTCAAACTGTTTATAGTTATACCCAAATTGAAATGTGTATTAGTAATCCACTCTACACATACTTAAAAAGCACTTCACCTTTAAACTTAAAAAGAGTTCTTCGAAATTCGAAAGTTGATATTTGTTTACTTTGTTTCATGATCGTCGTGATAACAATTTTTTCTGACAACAAAAAAATGAGGCAAAGACACGCTCCTATACAGCCTTATAATTAATTAAAACTCGCAAATATAGCGTTTTTTAAAAGAACTGTATGAAAAGATGTTATGTTTGACGAATTACACCATTTATCAAGTATTTTACTACTTAAACGCCCGTTTATAAAAGTTACAAAGGGTTTATTATAACTTTACCGGTTTAACGATAAATAAAAATTTCCCTACATACCTCCGAAATCGATTTACCTTTCTTAAATCCCCAGATACAGTTTGTAGATCTCACCTTAAAACTCTCTTAAAATTCCCATCCTTTAATACTCATTCATATTCCCGTTCATTCTCCGTACAAGCAGTAAGACTCTGGAATTCGCTTCCTACTGACATTCGAGAAATCAAAACAGTGACATTATTCAAAAAACGAGTGAAAGAACATTATTTATCGCTGTCTTCTGTGTAAGTCTCAAATCTCTGATATGTACTCTACTGTTACAAATATATGCATGTACATATATGTATTTGTGTGTGTGTATATATATATATATATATATATATATATATATATATATATATATATATATATATATGTTTATATATTTATAATAAATAGTAAATATATATGTATGTGTATGTATGTATGTGTGTATGTAAGTATTTGAGCTGACGTATATATTTATCTTATAGCCATATGTGTTGTAAAATAACAAAGTGCACACCTAATAATCATTTAGTAATCATATGTGTTTGAAACTGGCCTACTGGAAGAAATTTCATTGTGAGATAAGTAGAGCCTTTGTGCAAACTTTTTATTATGATGTGTCCTCTCCCTAACTTGTGTGTACATAAATTGTGAAATAAATAAATAAAATAATAAATAAAACATGCCTGTTGCTAAGAGTAACGCAGCTAACTTCATGTGGTACAACAAAATTTTTGGCAAATTCGAGCGCAATTCGATTCCAATCCAACGTTGACAAAATTGTTTTCGTGTTAGAGTACGCTTATTTGTCAACATTGGATTGACATTGGATTGAAATATAGATTGGATCGAAATTGTCATTGGATTCAAGAGTAAGCTCACTGGACGTTGAACATCTCAGTCCCCCCTCCCCCGTGACCATGGGTGCTGTAAAGTGCTCGAAACGTCGGGTATTTAAAAAGTTAAATATACGCAATAAAATCCGTAAAAAATGTATTATTTAAATGTGTAATGTTCGCGTGAATGTAAGAAATCATTATTTCCTAGGTTGAGCTGTTTTATTTTTCATTTGTTTGCAGGATGAGAGAAAATATAGAATCAAACGCAATTTCATTTATTTTGTTAGTTGAGGTACTTATTTTAGCTAGGCATTGGATTGTAGTTTTTATTTCAATTTTTTATTCAATGTCAATAATTAGTGATGGTGCTTGCTTATTTAGGGTAATATCTTATTTGTTGTGTGGAAACCAAGTATAGGCTAGAGAAATTCTGAAGCAAATATGGGAATACGTTATAGCAGTCATTTTTTTGTTTACTTACAAGATAAAACACAAGCGTACAATTTGCTCTATTCGTTTCTTGGTTCGTTTGTTGGTCCGTTTATTTTTTCGTTAGTTTGTTTGTCTGATTGACCTACTAACTGAATTTTTATTCAGGTTAGTATCTTTCTAAGTCTTCGCGACAGTTAAATTTACAAATAAATCATCATTACTTTGAATAGCAAAAGTACTGATTCCATGCGAACGAAGTCGCGGGCACAGCTAGTAGTACATTTTATACTTAATAAACTTAAACAAACTAGACCTTCAATTAATTTACGAGATGACTTGATATATTTACGTATACAACAGGAAGTAAATTAATTCAAATGAAGTAAAATTTTGAAAAATATACCACGTTAAAAATTGTGTGAAATCTTTATCGCATCTACAAGGAAGAGGCAACTATAATAAAAACAATGTTGGCAATAACTAGTCGTTACAAAATAATTGGAAGCCTTTTTGATTAGATACATTTGTGTTTGGTATATTATGGTGGTGCAATAATAAATAACCACATCAATTAATTTGCTATTTATAACGGGGTAAGCAATCGCTATAAATTACACGGTATGTGAGTAACCCAAGTTCGATCCCCACCTTTATTATTATATAGAGCCGTGGTAGCTCAGATGGTTAACGCTCGCTGTAAATATAACACTTACTTACTTATCTTCACGCACAATCCCTAACGGGGTAGCCAGAGAGGACAGATCGCCAAGTGTCACGATCCTTACATACCTCTTTCGCTTCTTTCAGGTTCATTAACTTCTTCATACATGCACGTCTAGGTATCCGAGTACTCTTGACCCTCCCCTCTTCGAGCAATTTGCTCACATGGTCTTCGAAAGTTAGTCTCGGTCTACCTCGACACCTTTTAATATTTACTTTCGCTCTATATATTTCCTTCACCAATCGCTCTTCACTCATTCGTTCAACGTGCCCAAACCATTGGAGTACGCCCCTATCAATTTTTTTTGAAAAATTGAAAAATTGATAAATATAACAGAACGCGAGTAACCTGGTTTCGATCCCCGCCGGCACCAATGAAATTGTTAATTGCAATTTTAAGTACTGATATACCACGTGCTCAGCGGTGAAGAAAAACATCGTGAGGAAACCTGCAGGTTTAATAAGAAAAAAAAATATATTTCTAAGACATGTGAGGTTCGCCAACACGCATTGGGGCAGCGCGGCGGACAATTCCTTGTCCTAAAACCCTCTCAGAAGTGAGGGGAGGCCTGTGCCCAGCAGTGGGACGTATATAGGCTTCAACTTTACTTTAGTTTACTTTATTATTTTATAGGGTAGGGTGACAAACGAGCACACAGTCCACCTGATGGTAAATGGTTGCTGTAACCCATAGACATCTACGTCTAACCTCGATTACGAATCTCCTTTATTCTTTACACTCACCATACGAAACACAGCAACATTAAACTACTAATTTACGCTCGTATTCTGTAAGAGTGTGGTCCTTCCCCGATCGAACCAACCCATTCATGCTACTACTATACTATGAAAAATGTAACTGCAGCATTGCAATTTGCAATCTGCATTTGCAATTTACAGAACTGTTTTACGACGTCCTCGGTGGTGTAAGAAAACACCATTAGGAAACTTGCATGTCCGGGAAATAAAATTTAATTGGATTAAATTAAATTGTAAGTCACGCATGGCGAATTTTTCTTAGACCTAAAACCATCTCAGAATAAGTCTGCTCCCAGTAGTGGGACGCCTATAGGCGGTATATGTACGAGTACATGAATGTATATTCTTATATAATGTCTGTAAAATGTTTGTTTTAGTGGTGTGCTGCCGATACGTTAGTTCCATTTTTTTTAATAAAACAACAGTACAAATTCTGTTCAAAGTCGATAGAGATCATGTGGATGTATTGTGAAGGGCCTCCATCCCTATGATAATTGCATTGATGCTTACTGCTGCTTGCGTTCTTTTGTTCTTTCACCTTGGTTCTGCGGGTGTGTTGCGCCTGATTCGACGAATCTTTTGGTTCTAGTCGATGGAGGTATGCAAGTGATGATGTCTGCTGGGATCGTATAAGGGAACTTGGGATGGTGTAAGTCCGACAATAGTCGTATTGATTTTTTTTGCGTTCTGCTACATTGCGGTTCTGCGATAGTTGTTTGGAGGGTCGCTATTCTCTATGGCGCTCTCTGTACCTTGGTTTGACTCATGCCTAACTAGCTTTGTCCAAGTCCGGTCCCTTGCTGACGGGACTGCAGGCTGTCTGAACTCCATAATGTTTTATATAGCAACGTAATATAATATCTTTTCCCACCTCTTAATGAACTTTGAAACTTGTTTGAGAGCGAGACAAATATGATCTAAAAATACTCAACGTCATTGATGATGGTGAATTATTATTATTACTTTGTGTCTGTCTTTTGGCTCCATCTGCCGTTGTATTGGTTAGTGAAGTAAATTTATAGACCTAATGCGGGTGGTAGCTGGAGGGAGGAGACTCACAAGGCTGCAGCCAAAAGCCACTTGACGGGAACCCACTTGAGGTGAGCAGTAGACTCATGACATACTCTGCGGATAGAAGCCGTACTGACGATGCAATTAGTGGTGATAAACCTTAAACTTACATCACTTCTGTAGAAGTGGTGGTCTGGTAGGTGATGGTACCCGAGGGTGGGGAGCTTTTTAGGGCCAGTGTGCCTATCATTCTGACGTGTGCCTAAACCGTGTGACATACATTCACTGATATGATCGTATTCCGTATGGCGTACGCGCATTCACATGCGCGACTTCGGTTGATGTTTGTGCTTACGCACTACTTAATGGGCCAAACACTCTTTTACCGGTTTGCCAATCATTTTGCTTTGGACTACGGTCCGATTCCCAACCTCTTGTCCCTTACACACGGCGTTGGCCTGAGGCCGTGTGCCTCCCCCACATTTTATTAATTGTGGAAGAGCAAAGCTCTTGTATAAGGCATTTTTATATAAATATTGTAAGCCTTTTTTAAGTGGGAAGGGATTAAATTCTAGGAATCGAATGATGTGAACCCGATACAATTAGAATAGGGGCGATTTAATTTTCTATTAAATTGTCAATAATGTTTATTGAAGCTTAAGATAAGTATAAGGCATTACCAAAGGCTTTCGATTGCTCTAGTGGATATTCATTCCTTCAAAGAAAACTCTTAATAAGACGATCATATCATAAATATGACAAACGCCCTATACTAATCTTCAAGAATGATCCATGATATAGATAAATATATTGTAGGCCCGGTCATGTAAATTTATTTATTTTATATTTTTAAAGACGGTTTTTATATACAATAGGGGGTGGGACATCTCTATAAGATGCCCAGGTTAAGGGTCCGTGGCGTCGGCTAAAATCAAATTTTACCGCTGTATCATTCACCATCTTACTCGGCGGTAGGAAACATAATCATTTAAAAATATATACTTCTAGGAAATATGAAGCCCACCAAAACACACCGAAGAAGCTCGGCAGACTGAGGAGAGATAACAATACACTGCTCACCAGATGTCGACTATTGGGACTGAGGTGAAGATGAAACAATATTCCATAACTCCCTCAGACATACCAAGAGGCCTGTGCCTGCAGTGAGACGTTAAAAGCTGCAATTTTACTAAATGTATTCTTTAATCCAACGTCGTATTTTTGGCACATTCATTGAAATCTATTAATACGTGAAGGGAAAAATTTTTACACTTTTTTGAGCATACTGCACGCACGCTGAAGTGTGCGATTTTTCATAGTTAAAGCTTATACTATGGAGAAGAGTCCGCAAGTGGCTGGTTCAACATGGCTCTGTGTGGCTCTGATACCCCCTGAAATTAGTAAATATTTTTTGCGTTTAATATTTTTATTCGTTTTTTATTTATTTTCTTATTTATTTCTTGTTATTTTTATTTTAAGAGACGTGCGTTTCATCGCTTGCCTAAGAACATGTGTGGTTAATGCTCATGGGCTGTGGTAGAATAGCAGGAGTACTGGGTTTCCCGTTACAGCTGGGTCACAGACCGTTTTGTCACAACTAACTATTAAGCTGTCAATTCAAATTTGAGTTTAAAGAAGTTTTATTTTCTAAAAAGACAAACAATGCCACTTACATGAAAATAATAATTACATTTTAGTATACTTATTCTAATGGTCGCCGAACACTCAGTCAGTAACTTCATAGCCTCAATTTAATGGTGAAAAATGTTCAATTACGTATTGTGGTAGCTGAGACTTAAAACTTTATATTCAAAGGCAATTTATTATAAATCTGTGCTCCTTCATAGGTAATTCTTTTTTTTGCATAGTTTGTTCGTATCTTTGGTAGTACAAGAAAGCTAGATCGACGAAGACTGCGTTTACAAATTTGTGATTTTTTTAAAAAGACAAGTTGGTATGGATGATTTTATCTAGTATTTTCCTAATTTTAATGCAAGTATTATATGTATGTATGTTTTTATTTTATGATTTTATTTTGTATTCTTTGAAGTTCCTGCAACTTAGTTTTAGCAGCATTGCCCCAAATTTCTATAAGATAAAGTAAATGCGGTTTAACTAATGAGATATAAATAGTGTAACGCATTTTTAGGTAGACAATGGGAAATATTGTGAAGTGATTCAGTAAGTGCCAAAATTATACTTTTAATGTGACCGTAGGAACGACGCGCGCTGCTGTCACGTTAACATCGTCTCCGTAGTATTTTTCTTTTCAATTTAAAAAATAATAGATGTAATTTTTTTTTGTTGTTTCACAGTTAAGTTAGTTTATAATTGTGTAAATAAAAATTACAAACGTTGTCCAGCAAAAGTGATTAGTGTGAACGGACTTATTTTGATTTTTGTGTGTAACAAAGTTGGGAGTATTTTATTAGCAAAAAAGTGATAAAGTGCATCAAAACCACATTTAATCAAAAGAAGTAATTGGACGCCATAAGAATTGCAGGAAAGTAACTATTAATTAGTGTTATAATTTAAATTAAATTCTAATTACTTAAAAACCGTTACAAACTTTATTTAAAATATATTGGTTATTCTTCCTTTAGTAAACAAAAAGACAGAATAGTATAAGATACAAAAATTTGTAATACTTGAATTAACACATCTACTAACGAATTAACACGTTTTGAATGATAAATATATAAAGTTAGTGAAAAATAAACAGTAAAATATTTACCACCCATTGCTAAAGTGAGTGAAATAATCTAAAGAAGTTCGAAGAAGTGATAATAAACAACAAAAATAAAAAAAAATATGAATACAGTGTTAATTGCATAAAACGTATCAAAGTGTAATTTAAACAAGAAGTCTTATAAAATAGCAACAAAGACGGTTGAGAAAAAATATTGAACACAAGCCATACCCACAATTATTCAAATTCTAAAACATAGTATAATCTTAAGAACTACTTCATAATTTCAAACTCTCGATTAAACACTCCGTGGTCTGGTGGTTTAAGCTATCTGTTATACACAACAAGTCGTGTCTTCAAATCTATACCAGTACACCATATTTTTGTGAATTATTAAAATTAGTATATTTATTACAATATGGATATGGATAACATAACTATTCGCAAGAATAGACGTTCAGCGTCGATGCAAAATATCTCCAAGTCATCTGTACTTGACTCAATGATGTTTAGTTTAACCAACACATCGCTAGGTGGCGCTAATAGTTGCTGCGAAGAAATGCGCGAACAAATAGGAGAACCGACTAACAAACTATTATCCGCCAATAACGAAATTGATAACTTGCACGGTGAAATGAAACAGTTAAAAGATGATCTACAAAAATGCTACGACGTAATAAACATGTATAAAAAGACAGCATGCACTGAAATTAGACCTACTTCAGTAAGGAAATTGAAGACTAGAAATATATATAACACAGATAATATTCCAAATAGTGGACAGCAACTGTCTTCGTCCATCACATCTTCTCCTAAGAGCAAAAATTTATTTACCTGTCAAGAAGATCTAGGAAATAAAACACAAAGTAGCGAAACGCCTTTACCATGTTATAGCGATAAAAGTTTGGAACGAAAAGCTAGTATTAACACAATTTGAAATAAAAATGCAGTAAATACATCCCCAGACACTAGGTCCAATCCGGACGAACCGAGAAAGATACGAAATGTTGTTATACTTGCAGATCAACAAGGACGGTATATTTGTCAAATTTTGCAAAGACTTTTAGGTACTTCATTTAAAGTCACCTGTTACTTTAAGCCCGGAGCTAAAATTAACAACGTTCTTCAACTCAATACGTCTTTATCCGAACTGACTATAAATGACATTGTGGTAATAATTGGTGGTATAAACGATACTGACCCCTATCAGTTTGAAGTTGCTTTTGGGAACTGTTTACAGACATTAACAAAACCAAAGATTATAGTGTTGGAAATACCCTATAACAGGAGTTTGAATGAAAATAAATTAAACTACTTAGTCAGATATATTTGCAAAAGACACCCGAACGTGTCATTTATTGATATGGGTTACAGTAGGCAATTACCCTATAGAAAACATTTTACCTTAAATCTTTGTAAAACATTGTTAAAAGAAGTATTACATTTAGATTATAAACTGAACTTTGAATTATATAATAAGGATGTTGCTCACAAATCCTTACCAATTAATACACAAAATAAACACACCCAAACTGATGTAATCTATTGTAATAGTCAATTAAAAAAAGACGTAATAAATAATTGTACTCAGACTGACTTGGTAATTAAAGCAAATAATTTAGGTAATGATGATAATGTATACATGGCTGTAGATAATAATGCAAACAATAACTCTAATTTTAACACTCAAAATAGCTCTAATCTTTTTCTCGTATAATTATTTATTGATTTTACACCAAAATGTAAATGGTTTAATAAATAAATCGGACTTGTTAGCCTACCATTTAAATGAGCTATCACAAAATAGTAAAAATATAGATGTAATCTGCATTACAGAGCATAACATGAAAAATGGCGATGATATACATTTTAACATAGCTAATTTTCAACTAGCAACATACGCCAACAGAAATAACAGAAGAGGGGGGTCATGTGTTTTAATAAATAACAAATTGAAATACAAAATGGTCGAATTACATCAATATTCCTGCCCTAACATTGTGGAGTGTTGTGGTGTGGAACTAATAGAACACGGTACAATTATTGTCTGTTTATATAGATCTCCGAAAGAAAACATAGAAGCCGTAACTACGTTTTTCAATAACTTTGAAGATGTGTTACAAAAATTTTGTAGTACTAATAAAAAAAACTTGTAATATGTGGGGATTTTAACATAGATATTTTACAAAGTTCACGGCATTCTACAGAATTAGAAAATAATTGTTAAATTTTAACTTACGACCGAGTATTTGCGAGCCTACACGTTTACAAAGTGGCAAGTGTATTGATAACATAATTCATAATATTAGAGGCAGTAAAGGTGAAGTGATAGATCTGGGAATATCAGATCTTACTACTCAAGTCCTAAAATGTCCTGTTAACAAAACATACACTATCTCTCATTGGTTCATGTTAAAACGGGATTACAGGATAGAAAACTTAAATAAATTTAAAAATGCCATCAGAAGTCTCAGTTTTAATAGTGTTTATGAATGTCTTGATCCTAATGAAGCGTTTAATGAATTCAATGCATTATTTAAACTATTTTACGATCTTTGCTTTCCGACACTTAAAATTAAAATTCTTATAAATAGAAAACTTACTTGGGTTACTAATGGTATTAAATTGTGTTGTAAACGTAAACGAGAAATGCTATGGCATTCTCGACTACACCCTACCAAGGAAAATAAGAGAAAGCTTAAAGTTTATAGTAAACGATTAAGAAAAATCAGTAATTTGACACAAAAATCGCGCAATAGTTATTATATCAACAATGCGGAGAATAAACCAAAAGCCACATGGAAAGTGATAAATAAGAATAAATACAACTTGCCCAAAGATAATATTACAAAAATTAATTTTAATAATAAATATATATATATGATCCCGAAAAAATTGCTGAGGAATTTAATAATTATTTTATCAATGAAGTTCAGCCCATAAACTAGTTTAATAATAGTCACCAAAGTAACACATCCATAAGTAGTAGACTAAACTCAATTTTTATGCCTGCATGTATTCCTCACGATTTATATAAAATAATTAATAAATTAAAAAATACTAACAGTGCTGGTAATGATGATATAATTACAAAAGTAGTGAAGTTAGTGGCCGTTGAAATTTCCCCAGTTCTAAGTTACGTAGTGAATTTATGTATTGAAAATGGTACTTTTCCTAGTGCTTTAAAAATATCCGTTATTAATCCTTTATATAAAAAGGAGGACAGACATGACCCTGAAAACTACAGGCCCGTCGCTTTGCTTCCAACATTCTCCAAAATAATAGAAAAAGTAATATATAACAACTTATATTATTATTTGGAAGTTAATAACATCTTAGCAAACGAACAATATGGTTTTAGAAAATGTAAAAACATAAATATAGCCATGTATGGATTTATTGAAAAAGTGATCACCGGTATGGATAATCGTACACCAACAACCGCCTTGTTCATGGACATGACCAAGGCGTTTGATTATGTTGATTTAAATATCTTAGCGCTTAAACTGGAAAAATATGGAATCAGAGGTAATGTGTTAAATCTTATTATTTCATACCTGAATGATAGGAAACAAATTACTAAAATAAAAAAGATCTGTCCTTGTACTAATATTGAAATAACATACCGTGTGCCGCAAGGAAGCGCACTCGGCCCATTACTATTCCTAATATATATCAATGATTTGCCCCAGGTGACTCAGCACCCTATGACCTTATTTGCTGATGACAGCACAGTTTTATTCACGGGACGAGACAAGGTCTCAATTGAAACGGACATAACTCAGAATTTATACAGGATAATAGAGTGGCTGAATGACAATAATCTTAAAATTAATTTGGATAAAACGCATATTATGTCATTCAAACAAAGAAAAAAACAACCAAAAATTAATATTAACTACAAAACTAAAATCATAAACGAAAAAGAACACACAAAATTTCTGGGAATTTGGCTGGACGAAAAAATGACATGGAGTAAACATATTGAACACATAATAAAAAAGATAAATCAATTCCACTATGCACTATACAACCTTATAAAAATTACAAATCGTGAAACAGTCATAACCGCCTACCATGCATACGTCTCTTCAACATTGAGATATGGTATAATATTTTGGGGAAATTCTCCAAAACGCGAACTAGTATTTAAAGCGCAAAAGAAATGTTTACGAGCAGTATGTCAGTTGCAGGTTACCGATAGTTGCAAACCGCATTTCATTGATCTTAACATTCTGACCCTACCCTCTTTATATATATTTGAAGTAGCTATGTTTGTAAGGAAACATTTTAGCATATTTGAAAACGCTAATAATAAACGACATAGGAATAAACTATGCACAAAACCTCATAAAACAGCCCCGTATTCAAAAAGTTTCCTGGGTATGGCTCCTAAAAATTTTAATAAACTCCCAAAATACATCAAAGAAACTGATAAGATAGACAAATTTAAGAAATTGCTTTCGAGTTTTTTAATATATAAAGCATACTACTCTATCAACGAATACTTTGAAGATAAAATGAATGGTTATTAGTACCTGCAATAATTAATGGACGATTTATTTATAATATGTTTATATTTATGTAATTGATAATTAAGGTGATAGTGATAAACAAATATTTGTATGCCTTTGTAGGCGAAACATAGTGTTACGTACCATACCTTTTCCACCAAGTTTGTAACTTTTTACCTATGTTTTACAAATAAATTATTTGATTTGATTTGATTTGATCTATTTGCCTATTACATGTTAAGGAATTGTCCGTTTTCAAGCCTAGATATTTTTCGTAGGTTTTTCGTTCTAAGCGGATGTTATCCATTGTCAGTGGGTCAAATTTTATCATTGTATTTACTTCTTATGGCAAATAAATAATTATGTATTTATTTTTATTTATGAGTGAAGAAAGTGAAATTTATATTATATATATTATATATGTAATTCGTATTATGTATCTAAATATTATTCCTTAAACTGACTGGCTGTGGCCAAAACAACCGAGTTTTCAAATTTTTATGAAGATTCTTAATCAAGGTTGAATGTACTGAATGGATTTAAAGACATTTGGGTTTAATAGCGTACTCAGAAAAAAATATGGTAAATTGTAATTTGCTAAAGCACCAAAAAGTTTGTCTTAATATGTCGGATTAAAGCGGAATTAAGTGGTTGGTTGTAGGACTCGTTTTTTTTTCAGATTTTTATCATTTTGAGTTTTTACAAAGACTACCTACTCCAGCTGCTCATCTTCTGAAATTTAGAATGAAATATTATTTTGAATCTCGTAATTTAATTACCAAATATTATAACGTATTAATTTGCAAAGTTTCGTATCCCAACCCGGTCTTCTTCGCTAATCTAATAGTTAGGTAATTAGATAACGACAACTTAGGAGCTACGCGGGTAATGTGAGTTAAACTAGAAAGTTGCTGAAATAGTATACAAAACCAATATTATCATCACAGAATGGGCTAAACATTGTGGCGCAGTGGCTTAGTAAGGAGTTGCGGCGTTACGGACCGTGGGTTTGAATCCCACACAGAACAAGTATTTGTATGACTGATGTAGATTTTTGTCGTTGTGCAATTTATGTCTGTCAACTGCCTCTATGATATAGAAAAAAACTCTCGTGTGGAGGTACAACAAGGTAACATTTTCTAAAAAAGAATCCCTAGATACAATTTATTTTCAGTCGTTATTAGGAAGGCACTGCTGCCCATCTCCTAATTTGTTGCCCTGTGTCACATCTTACGACACTCACATTTCTACACCGCCACTACACGGTCACTGCTGCACCTTAGCTCAATTTAATATAACGACTAGCTGCATCAGCAGCGGGAAAGCAGCGCCAAAGGTCTTAGTCGTCTGAGAGAGTGATCACAAGTCCACATGAGAAGCGTGGCGATAACGGCAAATCAAAGTGGCTAAGTTCCCAGTGTGGCTAAGTAGTCTTACTTGTAAGACTACTGAGAAATTTTCTTCTCAATACTTTGTTCGTAAGACTACTGAGAACCTTCATGGCGTGTTGTAGTGCCTATAGTCTTTTTAACTATTCACAAGTGAGATAACCGGTAATTTTGTTACCATAAAAAATCTTATAATTCCTACTCTATGAAACAAATGTAATTTTTCATCAGTACTTTAATTTTGTCAAATTTAACCATTTCGTGTAAAAGTTTTTTGGCCTAATTTAACTAATGTTTATGATGAGTCTATCTTAATAGTAAAACTATTTGATTAGACTTCTGGGAATACCACAATTCTTCAAGTATTGGGAAATACTCACTTAAACATGTGGATTGCTACATGCTACTAAACTTTCGAAGTATTTAACATAATCATAACATTTATGTTTTATTTGGCAATTGAAAGTGTTTTTAATAAAAGATAAATAAATATAAAATTATCAAACTGACGTTAAGGGGAAGTATAATGTCAAATGGCTTAGCAAGATCCTTCGTTATGCCGAAAATATTGCAGCATTAACTTTGAAATAAATATATTGTAAAGTTAAGGATCAATGTTAAGGATTATGTTAGACGAAAACACGATTTCGTAAAATTTTCGCGATAGAAAAAAATCCAAAGTTACCTCCAAAATAAACAATAAACCGCTGTTATTCAAAAAATACTTTAAATAAGATCATGAAACTTTGCATACTAACTGAACTAACTATAAAGCAGTGCTTATGTTATTTACTTTTTTTAAAATACCATTATTTTCACTGTAAAAAGAAATTACCTAAACTATCGGCCTTTTGAAGCGTGATTCCTGCAGCACGGTCACTTAGACTCGGCCTTTGAACGGGGAGGTTGTGTCGCTTGCGATCAGAATATACATTACGCAACAGTACGACGTAAAATTAAAATGGGAACTAACCGTGATAAAAATAAGAAGCGGCTGGCTTGGCGTTAAGAAACAGGCATAAATATGATAAACCTAATGAAATAAGTGTCTAACGATCTTTCTACTTACAGTATTAGTGATTACAAACATGTCGGTACATAGCATACATCGCGCGGGCAAGTGGGGACGAAATTAGAATTTGAGCTGACTTACTCTATCCACTTAATATTGTGTTAGTTATGTTATTATGTTAAGTTCGTACTATCTCCAACTTTATAATAGCTAGTGTTGTAAGTTGTTCAGTTCTATCCTCAAATAGTACGTAACTAAGAATAACAGGAATTTGGCAAGCACTGTAGCCTTAATGTAACGAGCTACAATTGAATAAAAGTACCAGCAGCTATCATACGTCCATTAAGATCCCATGTATTGCCAGCTGCAATTTATTATTGTTAGAATGTTTTAAAATCCAAGTTGATGATAATATATATGTACTTAATATATTATCAACAAATTTTAACTTTCTGCACCCTTACATAAAAATAAATAAATAATTATTTATTTGCCACAAAAATATATAAAAGAGGTACGAAATTTTCCCTTCACGTATGAATAGATTTTGATGAATGTGACTTGAAATTACGACGTTGGATTAAAAACATACAGTAAAGCTTTTAACATCTCACTGCAGGGCACAGGCTTCTTCTTATGTTTTAGGGAATTATGGAAAATTGTTTTCTACACTTTCTCTAATTCTTTGCCTCAGTCAAAACTAGGAACATCTGGTGAGCCATTGATGTATATATTATACAAGATTAGTAATTACCGCGCCAAAGCGTTGCAACTGACGTTAACTAGTCATATGGCCACAGCCATATGCCTAGCAAACATCAGTCCAGTGTTAAATGTAACGCCGACCGAGTTGAGCCGAACGATTTGCGACAAAAAATGGGCAAATGCGTAGTGAAAAAATGCGATTCAAGGTTATAAAAACAGTAAATCAAGCGGAATCATTTTCCACTTGTTCAGCGTAATTTATTCATCGATAATTACTCATAAATAAACAGATGGCGTTGTGCTGCCAATATGTTGCGATAGTTAGCATCACAGATGATAGATGGCATTGTACAGTAATTTTTAAGCTATTGCATAGCTTCTATCGCGGGCCTTGAGCGCGGGGACCGAATCCAGGAATTCCGTAACGAAAAAAACCTCACGCTCCCCACTCCGACGGGCACGGAGGTGTGGCGTTGAAAGCCGTGCATCGTCTAACGTCGTTTCAGTTCGGCAGACTTCGGCACGGTGTTTGTGTGCGTGCGACTAGTCGTATGCGTGTACACTAGCTGCTAACTGAATGATAAAAATTCCTGAATAACCTACATGTATTATAAGATATTAAAAATATTTTAAACAATATTAACTTCTTATTTATACAATAAGAGAAAAAAAATTGTTTTCTTATCGGTCACTACGCTCAAAAAGTGTAACTTGATTTAATATCAAAGACTTAACTGCATAAATAAAATAAATAATTAATTATAATTGCATAAGTTGATAAAAAATGCTATGCAATAGCTTTACCGCGGCAGTCCCGGAGTGCCACACGTCTTTATTTTGATTATGTTGCGATAGTTAGCATCATCGATGGTAGATGGCGTTGCACAGTAATTATATCACGATATGGTTTGCCTAACTTTATTTGCTGAAAGGCGGTAAGTTGTTGAATTTGATTGTCTTTCCACAGATCCAGGCATCCGGTATGGAACGAGAATTTACAATAGATACTGTATATGATAGGACACTCACTATGATAGGAGGCCGCGGGGAACGGAGGAAGGTGCCAACGCCGCAGGGAGCGGTGGAAGCGGGGGCGCCGTGCCGTCAGCGCGATGCCGTCAGGAGCCAGAAGACATGAGGCTGCTTGATTTTAAATATTAATATAAAATCACACATAATATGATCCATTTAAATATAACGTTTACCACAAAAGGAAAAACACTAACCCCCCGTCTACACACTCGTCGTGTGGCATGGGAAGTACCGAGGAAAGGAAGTAGAGACGTAGTGTGGCCACAATACTCTCATGCCACACATCGTGCTGATTGTGATGCCCACCACTCCCTGTTATGTCGGTTTTTTGAGCGCGAGTCAAAGGATTGGCAATATGAGCGCGAGCGGCTGGCTACAAACTCGCGCGAACCGCAGTTCGAGGCTAGCGCTCAGTACGGAATCACGTCACGTGTCATTTAAAAATCTTAAATAGTGTACCTATCAACATCATTCAGCCACATTATCACATGAGTAAATAATATACATAAAAAGGCTATGTCAACGAACGAACGAACGAAAACGTATGTTTCTTTTAAGATATTGACATAATACTTAGTTATAATAAATATGGAGCTATAAATATTTATTACCATAAAACATTCTAATTTAAAAATCTGTTTTGAAATCCATTGCATTCTAAACGTGAGCAACCTAGTGCAAAGCGTCGCAATTAATTGCGCGAGTAGAGCAGTGTATGGACAGGCAGGGCAATATCGCGGCAGCGTGAGGAGCAGAGCGAGAAGCATAGTGTGGCCGAGCCATAATGTACTCATCACACCGCGCAAACTATCTTGTATTACCAAATATTCGCACTAATCATAGAAAAAATGCCGTTACATTTGCGGGACCACAGTTGTATAATAAACTCCCTTCCACTATAAAAGATGCAAGTCCGCCCAACATTTTCAAGAAAAAATTATTAAACCACATTAAAAAACAAGACATTATATAACTTGGACCACCGCCTTGCAAACTTGCATTTTCTATCTACCCTAATTCATGTTTACTTTTTTATTATTTTGTTCTGTGTGGATTATTGTAAATTTTTCTGTTGTACTCGTGTGACATTAGTGTTAATGAGTAAATAAAGATCTATAAACCGAAAATGCTCTCCGAGAGCGTCACCACCTGCCAGATCACCGCTTCTGCGGACGCGATGTCAGTGTAAGGCAACACCACTAATTACGTGGTCAGCACGGATTCTAGCCGCAGAGCGTGTCATGAGTTTACTGCTCAAGAGAGTAGCGTTCCGCTTTGAGCGGCTTTCGGACGCAGCTTAAAGAGTCCCCTTCCTCCAGCTACCACCCTCATGAGTTGAGAATATCTATTTTCGATCTTGTTTGTTTCGCTCTTAAACAAGTCTTCCTCAATAATTAAAAGGTGGGAATGGTTTAAAGAGAGATTATATTATGTTGCTATACATTTTTGAGGCTAGACAGTCTGCAGCCCTGTCATCAATAGATCGGACTTCGGTAAAGCTACTTAGGTGTGAGTTAAACCAAGATACAGAGGGCGTCATAGAGAATAGCGACCTGACCAACAACCATCGTAAAGACACGATGCTGCAAAATGCTACAAGCATCAATGCGACTACTTGCGGGCTTAAACTATCCCAAGTTCCCTTATACGATCCCAACAGACATCACCCATTTACCTCCATCGGCCAGTACTACAAGATCCGTCGAATCAGGCGTAGCACATCAGCAGAACCATCACAAGACGCAATACCGCAAGGAGTAGCAAGCATCAATGCAACTATCATAAGGATGGCGCCCCCTCGCAACACGCTCACATGTTCCCTTACGACTTTGGCAACAAAATTGGTAATGTTGTTAATTAAAAATAGCACCAACGTATCATAGCTGTACGATACTAAAACGCCAGTAACTAAAAATCCACGTATCATAGAGCTATTGCACTAAGACATTGAGTTGAGTATGCTTGTTTACAAAAATTATTATTTTTAGACACTTTATGAAAATATACTCGTACATATACAGCGTGATTATGTCCCACTAGTTATTCTGAGCTAGTTTTGGGTCTAAGAAGAGTTCGCTATGCGTGTCTTGCCATTTAATTTAACCCAATATTTTGTTTCGCAGACATTTAGGTTTCGTCGTGTTTTCTCACACCACCGAGGACGTGGTAAAATATTAAATAAAATTTCAATTAATAATTTCAATGGTGCAGGCGGATAGGACTTGGGTTGCGCGCACACTTTAAAATTTATAGCCAGCGTTTAGCCCATACATACATAGAAAATTAACTGATGTAATTATTTATTATTTCACTACCATTAAACTCAAATGACAAACTATCTATTCAATATAACCAACATATCTGTGTCTACTCCATTTTTAAAAAAAGACTCCCAATTATTATACCTATAACCATTAGTTATTGGTAGCATTTTCATAAATATAGTTGCCTATTCACTGTAGATGCGATAAAGATTTCACATACTTTTTAACGTTGTATACTTTCCATAATTTTACTTCATTTAGATTAATTTAATTCACGTTTTCAATATAGTCAGTTTTCAGTATATCAAGTCACACAATATAAAGAACGACTTACATATACTTTTTACTTTATATATCACTATTTTCTATATATTTACTGACTGGCTAAAATTATCCAGTTCACTTTTGTATATCTAATCTGTTTTGTATCTTACTCCATCATTTATATCTTCGACTTGAGAGACTTACATAGTAGTTTTGTTTGTGAAATCACCAAGCTTTATTTTCATATATTTTGGAACTTTGCCCAAATAGCATATAAACTTAACGCAACATCTCAAAGATCGTTGTATCTCACTGAAACTTTTTTGTCCCTTCTTTATTACAGTACGTCGTTAAGTAACGTAATACGGGTAAATAAGTAAAATGGAATGAAATCCAATCTAAACAAAGATATACAACGACCCAATTATTTTTAAGCGCTAGAACCTTGCTGCATCTATGTCATGGTTGTAGCACGAATGGATCGGTATGGCCAGATAAAAATCACGGTTTCACAATATACAAGCTAAATAAAAGCAGCTTAATGATCCTGTGTTTCGTATTGTGAGTGTTTACCCGGAGAACCTTTTCTCTGGAAACTAAACATTCCATCTCTGTCCTCATCAGTAACAACGCATCTGCATTTTGAGTACTAATCGAGGATAGTTGTAGGCAAGTTACCTTACTATCAGGTAGACTTTAAGACTCAAATAAAGCGATCTATCATCATCATCATCATCATGATAGCCCTTCACAAGCCCACTGCTGAACATAGGCTGCCCACAAGGAATGCCACTAAACCTCGGTCCTGAGCCACCTGCATCCATCAACTTCCTGCAAGTCTTACTAAGTCGTCACTCCATCCAGTGGGTGGACACCATACACTACGCCTACTGGTACGAGGCTGCCACTCGAGAACATTTTTCCCTTAGTGCTTTCAACAACCACCAGCATAGGTGTGACATGGACATCACACATGACTTTCGATTTGTTCATGTTCATCTTAGGACCTTTCCGTTGGAAAACACTTTTGAGGTCAATGAGCATAGTGCTTAGATCGTCCAACGATTCTACCATAACGACTATATCATCGGCAAATCGAAGGTGAGTGATGTATTCGCCATTGATGTTAATACCGTATCCTTTCCAGTCAATGATTTCAAAGGGAAGGATAAGCCCATCTAAATATTTTACTCATAACTTTTTCATACAAGAAAAACTAGCTCATCTGTCATGATGCAAACGTCATATCATAACACGGCGTAACCAGGGTCGGATTTCGTAGTATAATTATCCTAACTGTACCATTATTTCATAGTTTTATCATATAGCATAATTTTACCTAAAGATCGACTTGTATTATTATTGGGTCCTTTACTTTTTAATATTAACTCTACGATATCGAGAATTTCTGTATTGTACATGAGTACCGTGTTTTTTAAATAAAATTAGAATTAGCTCCTTTTCTTTTCAATCGGTACTCGATCGATGCATTTATGTTAAATCCTTGATACAACTATAATGAGGGGCTACCACGATAAAAACTATATGCTCCAGAAGCAATCGGTTTGAAAACAGAATTTCTAAATATTTTATGAATTAGATTTTCAGATTCAATTAAGCAGATATGGTTTCTTTTATACTCTTTTCGTTTTACCCTTATTGAATATAAAATATTTTAGGTATCAATATTCAAAATTTAACTTATTCTAAGTTTTTAGACAAAAATAAAAAAGAAATAAAAATAAAACCGTCAAAAAAGGAAACGCATCGATAAACAAGACGCGTGACGCCAAAATCCCGCCACATAGGAAAAAGAAAACATGAAACGTAAAACGTGATATAACATTTTTTTAAAAAGTATTTTTTTATTTTTTATGTACAATATTTTTAAGGGTCTGAATCCAACTCTGGCCTAATATTGGTAACGTAACTAAACTAACTGTAAAATAAAACTTTAATAATGCGTTTATATAATAATTTAATTGTAACAAAATTAATACAGGGTTATTAACCCATGATACGATATCCCATGTTCCTTTTTAATCTTTGTATCGTATTTTTGCATCCCTTTACTACGCAGCTTGACATATTTATGACAGACAAATTTGTCCTGCGCGCGCACTACTGTCGACTGATTCGCGTTGGCCCTAAACTGTAATTTTAGGGCCAGCGCACTGATCCATTTTAATTGTTCGGTCGGCCCGGTCCTTACGCTAGTAATATATAAATCAATGTTTCCAGTCCAGTAGCTGGAAAACGTTTTAACGTTTGTTGTGAATAGTTTCGAATAAAACTTGCTTTTCGATTCTTACTCACACTTGCTTGTGGATCCAATGATGGGATGGTACCGTCGACATCTACCGAGCTTGTCGCCATCCCGGTATGTCACTTAGGCATGTCATCTCCGGTTGTTCGGCGCTTTCTCTGAGTACTTTCACAGGCACAACCATAGTAGCCAGAATACTTCAGACGGAGCTCGCTCTGAAATACGATTTTGTGGACCGAAAATTTCCATATTACAAGTACTTGCCGGAAGCCGTGCTTAGCTCTACTAGGACCGGGCCATCATGACAGAACTATTAATCATCACAAGACTATTCTTGCGAATAAGCCTGATATTGTGCTGATGGACCGGACACAGTCAAGATTACACAATTTTTATACGCCTTAGATGCATGCTGCATTTATATTGGTAGTATTGTTGTAGTATGAATGGTCGGCTCAACCGGTGAAGGACCAGGCTCTCACAGAATGCCAGCGTAAAATAGCAGCTAAATGCTGCGGTTTTTCGTAGGGTGAGTGTAGAGACCCGGAGACCCTTTTTACTGGAAACGAGGCATTCCATCTTAGTCCTCACGGGTGACTAAATATTTTTTAAAATAACTTTTAAACTTTGAAGTATTTTTTTCTTTCTATTAAATAAAATTAAATATTTGACATATTTGTTTTAAGACGAATCTAACGATAACTTGTATGTTAAAACCCATCAAGCCGTACAAGCGTGCATACAAATATACATAGATTGTGACATATTTTACATTATTAAGCAAAGTGACGTTATACGGAAAGGGTTTTTTTTATACATAAATACATTTTCCACGAACTGTCACAGAGTCGTTTACATTGGCGAAGCAGCCAACTGTAGTGGAGGCTAATGGTTTCCCTTTCCGGCGGACGGGTGATTTTGATTTCTTAAAGCAAATATATGGTTAAAATACGATACAAAAATATTCTACCTTCTACTGTTTGTTTTAGATTTAATTATATATATTTAAATATTATGAATAAATAGATTATTTAATGGCTTGCACGTCTTATTACATGTGAGTACAATAATGGCGAAATAAAAAATAGAACGTCGTGTTACTAAGTAATATTCAAAACCCAAAGGAGATGGCCTAGAATTGTATGAGCTTGTGCCTTACAAAGATTGTACAAAAATGAAATCTATTTCATTTGAAAGTTAGATCTTTTATATAAAGGACTACAAAAGTGTATATAGCTACGCAGAAGTGCCAAAAACCAAAATCTAAATTAAAATTACACAGTACAGGTCCTTACTCGATTGCAATAAAAATTAATAATAAATTGCCGGAATACATAAAAGCCGAAACAAATATTAATAAATTCGTAAGATCTTTAAAAGGGATACTTATTAAAAAAAGTGCCCCTATGGTAGCAATGGTAGCAGCGTCGACGAGTTTGGGCTCCACGGACTTTTATGCAAGAAAAGTGCAGGTAGGTTTTCCCGTCACGGTTCTTTGAACGAAATCATCCGAAGGGCTCTTGTCTCTATAAATGTCCCCTCGGTTTTAGAGCCTTGCGGGATTTTTAGAGACTATGGCAGGAGACCCGACGGTATGACTTTGGTCCCTTGGGAGAGAGGTAAAGCCCTAGTGTGGGATGCTACTTGCGTTGACACTTTGGCGGCCTCTCATCTCAAGGGTACCTCTTTTAGAGCCGGGGCGGCATCAGAGGCATCCGAATTTAGTAAATGGCGCAGATGAGTCTTTGAGAAATGAATACAAATTTGTGCCATTTGCTGTAGAGACTATCGGTCCGTGGGGTCCGCATGCAGTGAAATTTCTAAAGGAACTGTAACCACGACTGCTTGTCGCTGCTGGTGATAAGAGGGCTGATTCTTTACTCGCTCAAAAGCTAAGTATAGCTATTCAGCGAGGAAACGCAGCCAGCGTTCTTGGCACTATACCACGGGGAGCAGGTCTTTTTGACTATTAAAATTTTTAGTTTTAGATTTTCTATATTATGGTTTCTTCTTTTATATTGTATATAATTAGTTTTAATCGTAAATATTTTAATTTTAATTATTATTTTAATCTAATTAATAAAAGATAAACTTATAAAAAAGTTATTATTCAATTAATGAATACATTGAGGAAAAGAATTTGTAAGTATTTGCCCCTCTCCTGTTCATTGATATGCCTTTCGAGGTGCACGTGATTGCTAGAGCTTGCATGTTTTGGTTAGTCTCTAAGTCACATGTAACGAAATTCGTGAATAAATAAATAAATATATTATATGACTACAGTAAAGTTACTTTAATGCTATAAATTGACTTTTATTCAACAGCTGCTATGAAATGTTTATTTATTTATTTAGATGGATACACCATTGACAATATCAAAAATACTATATTTTTAGATAAAGGATATGTCTTTACAGGTGTATCCATCATTATAAGAGAAAAAACTAAACAACATATAAACTCTTAAACAAAAAGAAATCAAAGTAACCAGTCAAAGTAAAAGCACCACATCAAGTAATATAGTAATTACAATAAATAATAATTTTGAATCATTAATCTGGCAAGATTAATAGTTATTCAATTTTGTTTCCTTGTTTTATTTAAACCAATAGCATAAGTCTTATTTTTGTATAGCTTGGGCCACATTTTGGCGGCGTCATTTTATTCTTTTAATTATTTTATTCTTTTATGACGTTGACATAACTTAGGACAGGGAGAAAAGGAATAAGTACATAATACACATTACCCACGACATTCAAGTAACTTAAAATCAAAATACAGAAATTGAAATTTAATGTAAAACTAATATTTTTTCTTGTTTATCTATACAAGGAGACACCTATTGCAAAATTAAAAAAAAAAAATAAAACATGTTAAACCATTTCCGTGTAAAAGTAATCCCAAAATATTATGATATCTTAAATTTAAACTATTGGCACAACAATAATTTTGGAAATGGCGCGTGAGTGCAAATTATCGTTTGCAGTCTTGAGTTCTACAACTCTAACTTTAAACTTAAGACTTTACTATAGCTACTATAGCTACCATACCATATATTTACCATACCACCAATAATCTGCTAATACTCGTGTATTATTATAATTTTTGAAAGGTAACAACGCTTAGGAATAATTATGGGATACTTCTAAGAGTTATCTAAATCAGCATTTCTCAGCCTCCCTCGTCTACACGGAGAATGCATTTCGCTTCTATTAATTGATGAATCGATTTTTCACAAGTTCTTACGTCCTGATTTTGGTTTATGTTTTGTATTTGCTTAGCAAAATGATATCGTTGAACTCTAATTATGATATTCTTAGCTTCTCTAACTTCTTCGATTGAAAATTGACCCATCTTTATATATTTTTTACATTTCTCCAAAAATTGTAAGATATTATCCATTATTCGCGTAACTTCATATGAAATCGACGAGGATCAATAGGCTCTGTATTTAAAGCAGCGTGACATAGACCAGTATTTATCAGTATTTTAACTTATTTCTCTATAAGCTGATGTACTTATTGAAATAGAAAACTATTAATAATTTCTTGAGAGTAAGATCTTTGGGGATAATTTACGTCGGATTTATAAGTGCTGGTGTAAAATACCAAGTCATGTTTTGAATTAGCTTGTTTGATTATTTTAATACGATTACCTATGTACGCAGTTACCTATAATTGTGACATTTGTAGCCAGCCGATTACAATCTTTAAATCACAAATCATACTTACTTTGTTAGTTAAGCCAACAATAAAGCACCATTTTATTCTAATTTTGGCATTGGCAATTTTGAATTTAAACCAGTCAGCCTGGACCTAAAGCAGCGAAGATGAACGTTTTTTTACCCATTTTTAATTATACATACACGCAACATTTGTGAGCGAATGCTGAGGCGTCGTAATAACCAATAAGTTTAAATTCATCACTGTTAATTATTTGTGTGTCATTCATCATCATGATTACAGCCGTTCACAAGTCCACTGCTGAACATAGGCCTCCCCCAAGTAATGCCACAAAGCACGGTCCTGAGCCACCTGCATCCATCGACTTCCTGCACGTCTTACCAGGTCGTCACTCCATCTAGTGGGGGGTCGCCCTACACTACGCCTACCAGTACGAAGCTTACTAATCCTTTGGGCTATGTCGGTCACTCTGGTTTTATTGCGGATATACTCATTTCTGAGTCTATCACGCAGAGAAACTCCGAGCATAGCCCTCTCCATAGCTCGCTGAGCGACCTTGAGCGTCCTCATACGGCCAGCAGTGAAGGACCAGGTCTCAGATCCGTAAGTCATCACTGGCAACACGTACTGGTTGTACAATCTAGTTTTTAGAGATTGAGGTATACCTGACGAGAATATATGTCGTAATTTCCCGAACGCTGCCCAGCCGATCTGAATCCGTCGATTGACCTCTCGGTCGAAGTTGAACTTATCTAGTCGGACTATTTGTCCCAGGTAAACGTACTCGTCAACAACTTCGAGCATAGTGCTCCCAACAACTACCGGCATAGGTGTGACATGGACATTGAACATGATCTTTGTTTTGTCCATGTTCATCTTAAGACCTATCGAAGATATATATTTAGAGTGTCCTAATTGAAGTTTGAAAGTGATCGTGCGAGCACTAGAAATGCTTAATAATGATCGAACGATGGGTTTGATCGTATGATCGTGCAATCAAAGCTACATATTTCTTTTGAGTGTACTAATGGGTCACGCGTACTCGCGCGATACCAGCAATGCAAGAGCACTGGTGAATCGAGTTGCAGACGATTTGAGATCTAATAGATCTAAGAGAGTAAAAAAACTGTGCATTTCAGTAAACAGGCTCTGTTGAAATGGCGCCGCACTATGGGACGAAATGGCGAGCTCCATCTCAACAATGGTTCGGTCATAAGTCGTGTTACTGAAACCGTTTTGATTGTTTTATATTTTGAGCTATTTTATATAATAGTTAAAAAAATAAGTTTTAGGTATATAAAATTACACCCAAACATTGCACTTCGATAATTTCATATTAATTAGATTACTCAGTATAGAAGTTCACCATAACATATTTTCTAATTTCTTCAAGGAAATACATATAGACAGCAGTATAGTATAGTACATTTCTGACTTGCTCAACATCTTTAGTTTAAATGTACGTTATGTTTTTATGAGAAACATTTTTTTCAATTTTAAGCTATTGCATAGCTTCTATCGCGGGCCTTGAGCGCGGGGACAGAATCCAGAAATTCCGTAACGAAAATACCTCACGCTCCCCACAGTCGTTTCTTTTCGGCAGTCTTCGACACGGTGTTTGTGTGCGTGCAACTAGACGTATTGTACGACTCTACGAAGCTCGCACGAATCGAGACGAGCTGCTCCAAAATCGGACGAATACATAAGTAGCTGTTTATGAGAAAGTATATAGGTGTATAAGTATTTATGTACAACAGTGAATAGCTGTACTTGTAAAATTTGTGTATAAAGTGTTTTGAATATGAATGAACAAAGTGCATTTATTATTTATTTATTTAATAAAAGAAAAAAAATTGTTTTCTTATCGGTCACCACGCTCAAAAAGTGTAACTTGAATTAATATCAAAGAAAAAGCAATAAATACAGCATAAATAAAATAAATAAATAATTATAATTGCATAAGTTGATACAAAATGCTATGCAATAGCTTTACCGCGGCAGTCCCCGAGTGCCACACGTCTTTTTTTATAATTTTTAAATGAAATAAGGAAAATTTCCTTACTTTTTATTTTCAAATTGAGGTTTTCTTGTTGCATATCGCTGCCGATGTCGAGTTAGTGAAATTATTAGATTTGATAACTATTCAGTAATATAAGGAATTAAAACGATCTACAGATACCAAATGGACTAAACGGGCAACCATGTGGACAGGACCAACAGGCAAACGTAAGCAAGGAAGACCGAAAGAAAGATGGGTCGATGAGATTGAAAAGACAGCAGTAAAAAATTTGTTAACAATAGCACAGAACCGAAAAGAGTGGGAAAAGATGGAGGAGGCCTTTACCCAAAGAGGGGTCCTTAATTGATATATATTTTCTAAGCGTATATATAATTGTTGTATTGTAATAATTTTCTATTAAGGAATAAAGAGGCTTTATTATTATTATTATAAGGAAATAAAAAGCCTCAGTCATGCAAAAATGTCGACCGAGGGAAACATTAAATTGACAACTCTCGTTATTTGCACTTATTTATAATGTTTGTAGATACAAACGGCATGTACCGACTCGAGTGAGGAATTCGAGTTAAGATAGGTTTTGCTGATGTATCATCTATTTGAAATTAAGAACGAATTGATTTGTATTTAGTGATATGTTTATATACGACTTTCTGATATTAGCACGTGTTCAAAATGAGTGAGAGTTTCAAAAAAGGTATAGAGTGGTCGCTTTACGACAAAAAACGCCACATGACAAAACTATGCCAAACATCTTTTCTATGAGGCAATCTATGGTCGAAACCTATGTTCAGCAATGGAATTTAAATAGACTATAATTAATTAAAAAATTATCTTTATTCATGCAACATGGTAGAGCCATGTTCCAGGTGTATGGCGTATATTTCTCTTTGACCAAAGGTTCAAGCTCACAGAATACTAGCATAACAGAAGTTTATTTTAACTCTTGAGATTGGTAAATTATATACGTTTTAAATATTAATCAGTAATATGACAAAACCTACCTGTCTTAAAATAAATGGAGGACTTACAGGGCAGATGGGTTGGCAACCGAAGTTTTTTCATAACTTTTAAGTTGTTATTAGGAACAAGCTGTTGCCATCTCCCATTTTATTCCCTCCGTTCATTTTTTATACCAGCGGGGCCAAACAATCATGCAGTTCACCTAATAGTAAGTGTCAAACACCATCCATGAACATCTGCAACACCAAGGTAATTGCAAGTGTGTGTCCAGTTTTTTTAAAATGTTTAAATATCATTTCCTTAAGGTTCCTAAGTCATATAGATCCGGATTAATTGCAGGTATTAAACAATTCCAAAATAAATAGTACTAAGAAGAAAACTCCTAGTAAATCGATAGAATCGGGCGTTACTTTGCGAAAATCCATTATAATAAAAATATTAATTACTTCGCAACCTTACGCTAACTAAATACAATGATGTGTATTACCTGGATTGAAGAGGATCTCCCGCCCTCCCTCAATTGCATGCACTAACTCCGTCACCACTAGTCCCAGCACCACTACTCCCAACACCACTACTCAAGACACCACTACTTCTAACACCACTACTCCAGTTAAGACACACCATCGATGAAAATACGACACGTATTTTGCCTCTACACGAGGCATCCTCAGGTGATGTAGACTCTACGACGGCTGACCGCTAAGTCAGCCTTAAGTCAGCCTTAGCGATCAGCCTTAAGTCAGCCTTAAGTCACTATTATGTTTGATTTACCACTGGTTCAGAAAATACCTCTGTCGTGGGAAGAACCAGAAGAAATCCAGCAGTACAAATTTTTTAAAAGAACAGTTTACAATTAATAAAGTTCCACAATCAAATACCAGCGTAAAATAGCAACTTAATGTTGCTGTGTTTCATAGATCCAGTGTAGAGAAACGGATACCTTACTGGAAAGTCTTCTAGGGTGACAACACCTCTGAATTTTGATTTGTGATAGAGGACAGCCACAGCCACAGCTTCCACTTGCCATTAGGTGGACTGTGTGCTCGTTTGTCACCGGTATTATACAAACAATTACAATAATTAACTGAGATCATCAATCCGCATACCAAGTGTGATGATGAAGGAAAATCCTATGCACGGAGATAGGCCCTTTTCCATTGGTGATAATTATGAATATAATAGGATCTAAAAAGGAAAGAGGTTGACGATTCGATTTTATTCTTAACGTATGTAACAAATTATATTCGATGAAAGTATTGTTACGCGCTCCAATCGACGATATACTAGCGCCATCTAGTGTCAGAAACGAGAGCGAGTAGAGCGTGTAAAGAATGACATCACAGATCTTTCGACCCACAGCGCCACCCGAAGATCTAAGTTTCTAGAAAATCTATACTCGCAAACTCGTCCCTTTGCGCGCATTTACCTGAAGATTCGGGATGTTTCTTTGCTAATTTAAATAAATAGGCGCTGCAATATGCGATCGGGGCACAGAGTTTAACTCGGCGACACAAGCGAAGCTTCGGAGTGAAATTAAGTGAATTAGTGTGTTTAATTATTAGTGTTTTTTTACTTTAATTTGTATAAAGTAAATTAAAGTGTTAATTTAGGTAATTTTATCGGCAACTTTTATTGTCACGAACCTCAAGCTCGTAACAATTGGTGTCAGAAGTGGGATAAAATAATGCCGATTTTACCTAAGGAGGAAACGGAGGGTGTCCGTACCCGAAGTCAACGCCAGCAGGAGACGGACCAGAGGAGATTTGGTGGTGCAACGCCGCAGGTGTCTGAGGGCCAGCCGCCGGCCACGGAAGCCGGCCCGTCAGCAGCTTCTACGTCTGTGGCACCTGACTTAGGTGCTCTGATAGTGATGCTGCAGGAGCAGGCTCGCCGACAGGAGGAACAGGTCCGTCGGTTGGAAGAACAGCTGCGGGGCGGACAGGAGGAACAGGTCCGTCAGTTGAAAGAGCAGCTGCAGAGCGGACAGGAGGAACAGGTCCGTCAGTTGAAAGAGCAGCTGCAGAGCGGACAGGAGGAACAGGCCCGTCGGTCGGAAGAGCAGATGCTCCTCATTAAGGACCTTCATGCTACCTTTGGGAAAGAGATAAAGGAGGTGAAGGATAGGGTTGCTCAACATGACAACCGCCTGTCGGAAGCTGAAACCCAAATCAAGGAGGCCGAAACCCGAATCGACCAAGTAAACAATCGGGTTGACAACGTAATGGCTGACGTGAAGAAAACGCTGGACGACCTCAAACTTGGGGATGGAACAACAGCTCCCGTAGTAGCTACAACACCTTCGCTACGTGGATTCAAAGTGCCGCCGTTTGACGGTACCTCTCCTGGTCAGCCTACAAGATCCAGTTCGAGGCTGTTATGAAGGCAAATGGCTGGAATAAAAGTCAGGCCATGACTGCTCTCACACTAGGCCTGCGCGACCAGGCCTTAACAGTTCTGGAAGCTCTCGGTGAGGAAGTGACTTATGAGCAACTCCTTGAGGCATTGGAGGCGAGATATGGCGACGCTCACCTGGAACACGTCTTTCGTCCACAGCTTAAAGATCGCGTGCAGCGCATCAACGAAAACCTGCAGCAGTGGGCTCTAGAGGTGGAGAAGCTGGTGCGAAAAGCATACCGGTCTGTACCTGTGCTCATTGAAGGGAACCTGGTGCAGACATTCATCGACGGCATCCGTGACCTGGAAGTCAGTGCTGCTGTGAGGCTCGGGCACCACGAGACGCTTAAGGACGCCTTGGCCCATGCACTGGAGGTAGAAGCCGTGCGGCAGGATCATCGTTCCCATCGCGTCAGGGAGATTGCAGCAGCTACATTTCGCGGCCGCAAGAAAGGATACAGCCCAAGGTGCTATGGCTGTGGGGAAAAGGGCCATCTTCGATCCAGCTGCCCTAAGCGAACCGTGGAAAGGAGAGTTGATCGATCTCGAGTAGGTAGTGCAGCTAAAGGCACTACCTGGCGGCGACAGGATCATCGTTCACCTCACGCTAGGGAGGTTACAGCAGTTACGGTTCGCGACCACAATAAAAGATACAGCCCTAGGTGCTATGGCTGTGGGGAAAGGGGCCATCTTGGGTCCAGCTGCCCTAAGCACACCCTAGGAAGGGAAGGTGAACGGTCTCAGAAAGGAAGTGCAGCTAACAGCACCGCCCAGCAGCAGCAGGAATACGACTTTTCTATCAGACACTGCAGCGGGAAATCTCACGGCAACGCAGATGCATTGTCAAGAAGACCTTTTCCTGAAGATTGCAACCATTGTGGTAGGCAAGAGAGTAAGGAAGTGGTATCCGTGAGGATGCTCAGGACAGACTACCTCAGCAACGGGTGGAGGGACAGCCTACGACATGCACAGCAGGAAGATCCGGACATCAAGCCGATTCTGGGATGGATGAAGGCCCGTGCTACCAAGCCTAAGTGGAGGGACGTCTCAGAGATGAGTTCAACCACGAAAAGCTATTGGGCCCAATGGGACAGCTTGCTGCTTCAGGATGGAGTCCTGTGCCGTAAATGGGACAATGGTCGAGGAGACAGCTGTCGTTTACAAATGGTTGTCCCTAAAGCTAAAGTGCCGAATGTTTTACAGTTGTGCCATAATGGTCGTTCAAGAGTCCACCTGGGAGTTAAACGAACTCTGCTGAAGGTCCGAGAACAGTTTTACTGGGTCCATTATCGTGACGATGTCGAGGATTGGTGTCGTACATGTACAAGTTGTGCGGCTGTGCGGGGACCTCAGACACGTAGTAGAGGAGCACCGAAATTGTACAATATTGGTGCACCACGGGATAGGACAGCCCTTGACATTGCGGAGCCGTTACAGAAAGGCGTAAGAGGGACTCCTAAGAGCGTCCATGTGGATCGCTTGGCGCGTTATCATGGGACCGATAATGCTCGGGACGAGCATGTCTTAGGAGGGGGCAGTGTTACGCGCTCCAATCGACGATATACTAGCGCCGTCTAGTGTCAGAAACGAGAGCGAGTAGAGCGTGTAAAGAATGACATCACAGATCTTTCGACCCACAGCGCCACCCGAAGAACTAAGTTTCTAGAAAATCTATACTCGCAAACTCGTCCCTTTGCGCGCATTTACCTGAAGATTCGGGATGTTTCTTTGCTAATTTAAATAAATAGGCGCTGCAATATGCGATCGGGGCACAGAGTTTAACTCGGCGACACAAGCGAAGCTTCGGAGTGAAATTAAGTGAATTAGTGTGTTTAATTATTAGTGTTTTTTTACTTTATTTTGTATAAAGTAAATTAAAGTGTTAATTTAGGTAATTTTATCGGCAACTTTTATTGTCACGAACCTCAAGCTCGTAACAGTATTCTGGTCAATACCTTTGGTTGAACAATAGAGTACGCTTTAAAATTTCATGAAGCGACGATGTTAATTGACAAATATAAATTTTAATTCGTAATAACATCGTAACAGTAGTGTAGAGTATAAGAGTCACCTTATTGATCAATTTATACCATAGTAACCAAATATGTCGGAAATTATTGACTGTAAAGAACAATATTACAGATTTAATTTTACACACCCTAATCTACTATATATTAAATTATTTCTTCACTAGTGTCATTTCATACTGTGCACTGTACTTGAAACTCGTGGCACTATATTCAGACATATTTTAACCATGAAGCAACGCAATCATTAGTAGAACTATTAAGTATAAAATACACGAATATTGATAATGTAATGTCCTCCAAGCCGTATTCCGGTCAAGGTGGCCTGTACTAACGAAGACTAGTCATCTACGCAGGGCAGAATTATAGTACACACACAGTTGTGTGTGGAATGAGACAGTACGGTGAGGTGGACACGCATATAATATATTACGATATATCGTATTTTATATACTATTTAGTATATTTTACGTTAGTACGTACTTTCTAATAGAATAAATGCCTTGCGCTTAATAATTTACTTACAAATATAGTTACACACAAATAAAGTTGCAGCACTGAGAGCCACGTGTTCGAATACTGCATAAAACAAATATTTGTATTACATTCAAATAATTGTTTCTGATCTGGATGTTTGTCCTTATGAAATTCATGTAAGTATTTAAACTGCCTCCGCAATAAAGGAGAAAATACTTAAAAACTTGACAAAAAATAAATAAATGGATAATGAATTACCGTATAAGTTTATGCCACGATGGATTCAATTTCAAACTGTATTTAAACGTCACTAAATGAGATTAGATTTAGAGAAAAGAAAATTCAACATAAAGCAGACAGACCAATTACAAGATAAAAATCTTGCCGCATATGTGTCTCAAAGCTGAACTGAACTGAGAAACGCTAACAAGCCCATTAAAACTTTCATGAAAGGCTTCAAAAATTTTAAGTTTATCTTAATAACTAAATTTCATGTAGCCGAAAACTTTCTTTTTCAGTTTTAATTGATTAGATTTTTTCCCTTTTAATGCATCAATGAGGTATTAGCCCTCATTGATAATGAGAGATAATGCCTCATTAACTTAAACTCACCATATGTCGCTGGTTATGACTACGAAGAAATTATTTATTACGCAGATTATTTGTATTTCGTGCCTTGATTAAGGATCAAAACACAGATGCGTTGTCGCCCCTGAGTACTATGATAGAATAATCGTTTCAGTTACAAAAGGGTATCCGGTTCTCTACACTTAAACGAAAAATACCAGAATTAAGCTGTTATTTTACGCTGGTATTCTGTGAGACCGTGGTTCCATCCCGGTCATGTCGTCCCATTCGCACTAGAACCATGATGTAGCTGCAGCGTAACTCTACTACGTATTCTATTCTATTATGTTCTAATATCCAATATCACACTTTTTACAGACAGACAGAGAGACACTGAGATTATCACACAAGTGTGCGGTTCATTTTTGGCGAATTAAGCACGAAACATGAAAAATAAAAATTATCATCTTATTTTTGGTTTTAAATACAAAGGAGTCACTAAACAAACATACAGCTAACTGATACTGGCACGTGACGCGATTAAAAATCAGCTTTTAACCAAGTCACGTCTAAGCTCTAGTTACATTCTAACGCACTGAAGGATATTCGCTACCCTTGTAATTATATTTCCTCAGTGATATGATATAACGTCATTGGTAGATCAGGGGATAAGTGCATGCCATAGATTTCACAATAGTCAAGCAACCTGGGTATGATGCCAGATGGTGCTGACTTACCACGTGGAAATCTACAGATCTTTTTTTATAAAAACGTTACTTCTCACTCAAGGATTTTCTCTAGTATCGTGGAGGCAGTTTACATACATAAATTGTACATCTAGAAGCATTTAGACGCGCATTAATGATTTGTATACTATACAAACACTTGTTTCGTGTGGGATTCGAACCCGGGGCCTTCAGCATCGTAACTAATTGCTAAACTGTTGCGCCATGGAGCTGTTAAACAAGTCGTCGGAATAAGTCATTTGGAGGATATGTTCCCCCAACATACTTTGCAGAAGTGAAGCGAAGTAATTGCTTCTCATAAATGTAACTTTAGATTATTTAGGTAAACTGTACTTTTAAATTTTATCTTCGATCAATAACTTAAAAAATGGAGAAGGTACTCTATTCGATTGTGTGTGATTTTTATTATACACTTGGTCACTATAATCAGGATTGTAGTGCGAAGAATATACAATATCCTTCGCGGATGGCTATTATTCTCCATTGAAACCGACATTCATGCCAAAATCGATCGAAAGCCTTCGCTATGTACAAACTAACGGCCAGCGCCCCCACATTGGACTCTACTGACTCCGCCAAGCAACCGCGACGGAAACCGTACTGGCAGTCACTAATCAGCTGGTGACCTTCAAGGTAACGCATGATCTGGATGTTAATAATGGATTACATTATTTAAGAGAACAAGGAGGTGATGACGATAGTCCTGTAGTTGAACGGATCAGAGTGGTTACCTTTTTTAGGGATCGGGTGCACGGGGCTGCCTTCCATGATTTCGGGACTACGCCGAGGGAATAGGAGTACCGGAAAAGATGCGTTAAAACTTGTACCAAATCTGGAGCACACGTCTTCAGCACAATAGAAGGGACGCCATCCGGTCCACTCGACTTGTTGACGTCCAGAGTGAGGAGTGCTCTGCGCACTAAGTGTTGGGTAAACAGGACATCCTGCATCATTTCGCGGGATGGTTGGCGGTATAATCCTCCCGTCATCAAGAGTCAAGTTGGACGCAAAGATAGACAGCAGATCGGCTTTGTCCCTTGCGGCATGGGTCAGTGAGTCGTCCTCCCTGTGCAAAGATGGGAGAGTTGTCTGACAGAAGTTCCCTTGGACAGCCTTGCCAAGAGACCAGAATGCACGTATTTCTGAAGGAAGATAAACTAGTTTCTCGCCAATTCCGCCAATGTTTTCCAACCTGGAGGCAGAATTGTCTTCTTTTTAGGAGCACTGGTATTTGTATCCCGAGACGTCGATGTGCGAGCCCGGGCCCGGTAGCACTCTTGCTTATGACGTAGCGCAATTTTACAGGAGCATTCAAAACAATGCTATATTCTGCCTCCCACAGATGATTGAATAAAAACTTCCATTCCCTGTAGCTCCAAATCTGCGACAGAATCTGTAAAAACACTGAAATCATCCGACGAGAAGCAAACTTGCCTCCAAGGGTAGGATGCAAAAAAAGATCGCATCCCGTCCCAATCTGCTGACCTAAAATGCCAAACATGCCAAAAACCTGCGGTATGCAAGTGCGATGAGAGCGTGAGTGAGGAACCGTACTACGGATTAGACAATGGTCCGACGAGCTAAGAGGGGCTTCGACGGAGACCTGATATCCGTCCTGATGAGAGGTCAGCAGAAGTTCAAACAGAGAACGTACATGATATTCCACATCTGAGATCCGCGTAGGCGAGGTAACCAGTTGTGTCAAACCATATGCTAAAGTAAAGTCATAAAGAGATCTACCTGCATGATCAGTTAAACGAGAACCAAGCCATTCAGCGTGGTGGGCGTTAAAATCATCAAGTATCTCGATCTTTGCGGATCTTTGCGGAAACAGTTTACAATCTGTTTTAGCACGGAGATCGTAGCCATCCGGACGTGGTCGATGAGTCAGTATGTTTTGGCATTACCGCTATGGGACCTATAGAGGCACCCGTAGACGCAGGGATGGTCGTCGCTATCTATGCGCATACAATGGACAGGTCCGTACCTTCAAGGCTACCGAGGTTTAGAAAACAAATGTCCTCTCTGACATACAACAACTCAACTTTTATTCTAAGTAAACATGGTATTTTTACAACGTGCATGGCATAACATAATAGTGTTTGGGTCTAGATTTAATACGTTTACGGAAGAACCATCATTGCGCCATAATGTCACATAATATAGTATGAACCAACGCCTAAATCGCGCTACTCAAGGTTTCAGACAGTCAAATGACTTACAGCTTCTTATAACACATACTTATGGCAGAATCGCTGGAGGACTACTTAAGCATGACCTAAGCACTATGTTTAATGACCTTAATAGTGTCTCCTAACGGATTGGTCTTAAGACGAAGATGGACAAAATATAGATCAGGTTTAATGTCCATGTCACACCTATGTGGGTAGTTGTTGGGAACACTAAACTCGAAGTTGCAAATGAGTACGTTTACCTGGGACAAATAGTCCGACTAGGTAAGTCCATAATGATTTTTTAAATTTACGCGAACACTACACATTGATTAAAACTTAATTTACGGATTCTATCGCGTTCATTAAACTGATTTTATCTATTTTTAATTCCTGACGTTTCGGGTGATTTACAGCACCCATGGTCACGGGGAGGACTGAGATGTTTGACGTCACAATGTCATTGTTAGCCCGGCTACCTTCAGTTTTTGAATATTAATTTTTGGTCCGATTTACGCAAAACGAACTTACAGTATTTTGAAGTCTTGCAGTGGTATGCTTGGGATTGGGTTTAGTTTTGTTAATTATAGGATCCCATGCAGATGGCAGCACCCAACCATCTTCTCTATTGAAATTAGAATGTTTTTTTTAATTTCAATAGCCTCACGTACCATCCTTCTTTTGCGAGGAATTGTGGTTTATCAAATCGGATGTAATGGTGGGGACGATCTTGAACATGATCACAGACTGCAGACTTCCCAGAGCGTCGGTGCTTCACGTCAGCTATATGTTCTTTCACGCGGGTTTTTATGGAAATTTTTGTTGGACCTATGTAAGAGAGACCACATTCAAAATCTAACTTGTACACTCCTGCATCTTGTAGAGGGATATTACACTTGACGGATGGTAAAAATTGACTAATCTTCTTCGGCGGCTTGTAGTATGTTTTAATGGAAGCTCGCTTCAAGATGTAGCCAACCTTGTCTGTGACTCCTCGGACATATGGTAGTACAGCAGGCACACGCTCGACTGTGGCCGGCTTCACTCGGTCACTGTGACGTAGGCGCGGGATCCAAAGCTTGTTGTCTTGCAACACTTGCTTGACATGCTGAAGCACGGTGGCCAGATGTTTTCTGTCGCAGATCCCTCGTGCTCTCTGAAACAAAGATTTACACTTGGTAGCTAACTGTGAAGGATGATGGTGAGATTCACCATTTAGATATCGGTTGGTATGGGTCTTTTTTCTATACACAGTGTGACCAATAGTGTTATCAGGATTTCGAATGACTAAAACATCTAGGAATGCTAAAGAATTATTTGCCTCTAACTCCATTGTGTTAAGGTGATCTAAAAATACAGTTACTTTGTCATATGGTAAAAATCTGAAAGTGTCGTCTACGTACCGCTTGTAGAATCTTGGATTTACAGGAGCAGTAAGAAGGTCTTTCTCTTTGAAGTCCTCCATGAATATGTCGGCGACTGTGGGAGATACAGGTGAGCCCATCGCCACACAATCTACTTGCTTGTAGAACTCTTCCTTCCACAATAGATAGCCAGATGTGAGGCAATGTTTGAGTAATTTTGCATATTCCGCAGGCATGTTGTTATCTTCGAGCTTCCTAGTTACAATTGAGATACAGTCTTCAATAGGTAGGCATGTGAATAGTGACTGAACATCAAAACTGACTATAGTTTCATTGTCAGTGAGATGTAGGTCTTTTATCTCACTAACAAGATGGTGTAGGGCCGTTGTGTGTGCTCTGGTATGTCCTCTAAGTGGTGACAGTATTTTTGTCTAGTGTTGTGCCAGCTTATAAGTTGGTGAATCGATCTGGCTCACTATAGGACGTAGTGGAGTAGTTGTTAACACGTGTGGCCGTAGTAGGAAAAGGGGAGACCTCCCGCTGGGCAAGTTGTTGTGCCCGCGGAGCAGCCCACGCTCCAAGTGATAGTTCGGAGAACATACTACATACATAAACACTCACGCCTGTCATCCAGAGGGGTAGGCAGAGACTACAGACTTCCATTTGACACGATCGTGACATACCTCTTTCGCCTCCTTTACATCCATATATCTACGCATACATGCTCGTCGTTTAAGGATACTTTTAACGTGGCCCATTTTCAAAACATCGCCAATTTGGTCGATAAACTTTTTTCTAGGGCGTCCCTTCCCGACTCTGCCGTTCACATCTGCCATTTAAATTTGCTTTGTCACTCTTTACTCATTCGTTCTTTCTACGTGACCAAACCACCGAAGCATTCCTTTCTTAATCCTGGTCACAACATCATCTTGCATACCACATTTATCTCTTATCACGCATTCTCACCCTGTCATTCAGATTCAACCCTAGCATACTTCTTAAAGACCGCATTTCTACAGCATTTATTCTACTTTCGTGCTTCTTCTGCCACACCCAGCTTTCACCACCATACATAAAAGTAGGGACTAACACAGCATTATGAATTACCATACGTGCCTTTTTTGATACATTCTGGTTCTTCACAATAGAGTGTAGTGCCCCATTCACTCTATTTCCTGCATTAATCGTCATTCTATATCCTTATCATATCTACCATCCCTGCTAAATACACATCCCAAATACACAAACTCATCCACTTGCTCAATTAACTATCCTTCTTTTCTTATTTCACATACCGTCTTACTTGCGTTCACTTTTATTCCCCTTTCTTTTAATGCCCAGTTCATTAATGTAACCATCATTTGCAACTTAGCCGCCGACGACGCAGATATGACTTGATCATCGGCATACAAAAGGCATTTGACGGTTAACTCGCCCATTCTTAACCCACATTCTTCATCTTTCAAAGTTTGCAAACACCTGTCCATAAATAGGTTGAACAGCCAAGAGGAAGCTACAAAGCCCTGTCTGACACCTTTTTGGATACCAAAACAGTCCGAGTAGACTTCATTGATCCTGACACAAGCACTAGAGTCCCTATAAAGAGACCTTAATGCCTGTATCAAACCAGCGCTCAACCCATATGAGTTCAGTGTTTGCCGTTACACATTCCTGTCCACTCTGTCATAAGCCTTTTCCTAGTCCATGAAGGCACAAAAAACTTTCAGGTTTTTGGGCGAAAACTTCTCCGCAATCATGCGCATGGAAAAGACTTGATCTCTACACCACATTCCCTTTCTAAAACCCGCTTGCACATCTCAATTTTTTCCATCAGTTTCTTTCATAACTCTTTCAATTAACACCTTAGCATACAGTTTAACCACAATACTAAGCAAGCTGATACCACGGTAGTTTTTGCAGTCCTACTGTGCCCCTTTTCCTTTATATATTGGTACTATAACTGCTTTACACCAGTCATCCGGTACCCGTTTTAGTTCCCAACATAAATTAAACAAGGTGTACAACAGGCCTGCCACCACTCCCTCCCCAGCTCTTAGTATCTCGAGTGATACTCTATCATATCCAGCTGCCTTACCTGCTTTCATGCTTTTGATTGCTTTCATTATTTCATCTAAACATATCTCTCTCCAATTCTTTCGGAATTTCTTGCTCATTTAATTCAGACGACTCTTCACTCATAAACACGCTTTCAAAGTATTCCTTCCATCTGTTTAAATTCGAAACTTCATCATTCAGAATACATCCATTTTCGTCTCTTACAGCTTTAATTATAGGCTGTTTTGTATTTCCCCTTTCCAGTTCTTACGAGTTTCCAGAACATTTTTATATTAGCCTGGAAATTATCCGATATCCTTCTATCATTCTTATCCGTTCTTTCTTTCTTTTTTCTTTTAACTACTTCTTTTACTCTCTTATTTAGACGTCTAAATTCTGCCCTTTTCTTTCAATCTCATCATTCATACCACCAGAATTACCAGCTTTAGTTGCTTGTAAATCTAACCATGCTTTCTTCTTTGATTCAACTTCCACCCGTACCTCATCATCCCACCACAACGTATTCCTTTTCCTTTCATTTGCTCTCTTACTTACACCACATACTTCGGTGGCTGCATCCATCAAACCTTTCTTAATATTATCCCACACAGTATTCAAGTCTAAATCATTCATACACAACTCATTGAAACACCTAATATTTTCTCTCAGTCTGCATTTATACTTCTCTTTCATATCGTCATCTTGTATTTTCTCTATTCTTATTCGCTGTAACGCAGTGGTAGACACAGATGTCCGATGCCGTCAACGCTTGAAAAGACCATTAATTCGATATAAGACCAAGTATGATCCGTCCCTACGTTGGACCCCCGGTAAACCCTTGTATCTACGACTGCGCTCCTCATTCTTTCATCCAAAATTACGAAATCTATCATGCTTCTATCATCACCTCTTTCCCATGTATACATGTGAATCTTCTTATGATGAAAAAAGGTATTCGTCACAAAGAGATTCTTTTCCACACATACGGTGAGGAGGTCTTCACCATTGTCGTTTATACTTTCATCACCAAACGTTCCCAATATCCTTTCATAACCAGATCTCCTCACCCCAACCCTTCCATTAAAGTCTCCTTACATAATAATATTTTCATTTTCCTTACATTTTGTCAACACCATACTTACCATGTCCCAAAACTGCTCTCGGATGTAAGTGGGCTTAGACATGTCTGGGGCGTACACCCCTAGCAAGAACAGCTTCTTTAAGCCCACTTTCATTAATATCCATAGAAGCCTCGGGCTTACACATTCATATTCTTTCACACATTGACCGAAACCGACTCCCTTTTTTTTTTTTTTTTTTTTTTTTTTTCATGGGGAAATGCCTACGCATACCCGCCTCGCGGGGGCAAGGACGGGTTATGTCGGACTCGCACCGACTAAAACCCCATGGTGTTCCACTTTTGTCGCATATTGGCAGGGCTACGGGAACGCTTTCGCACACATCCGCGGTCCTACTAGCGCCTGCCGCCCCATGGCAGCACCTCCTCGAGAGAGGAAAATTCCTCCCCGTTCTCCTTCCCAGGTAAGGCGTACCAGAACACATGGCGCGCCTTCCTCCACGGCCTCCAATTACGTCTGTGCAACAGACGCCCCCGCGTCCGATGCACAAAGGCCATGGGGCCAGTAAAAACGAGCACTTAGAAGTACTAGCCTTCCCGACCCCAGCGGCGGATCTGGTCTATGGCTCCGCCGCCAACCAAGATTCGGCTGCGCAGGGTAGGGAGAGCGGCGCCTCGCAATACCGACAATCCTCTCCCCCCGCAGCCCCACCACCACCGCATCAACGGTGCGGCCCCGTTTGAGTCGCGAAGGATAGGGCAAGTGGCGCTTCGCCATACCAACACTCCTCTTCCTCCGCGACTCCACCTCGGCTGCAGCGGTAGAGGATGCGCGAGTCCCCACTCGCTGCAGTCCACCAGCACACATCCGAAGTGGGCTCCTCAAGCCCACTCGGAGTGGCCACCTCAGGCCGGCCCTTCACCTCGGGCCAGCCACGTGGGTTCCTCTTTGTTCACCGTGGGAGACCAAGCCTCGGCTACTAAGCCCCCCCGCCACGACAAGGCGGGGACTCCCTGGCATGCCCTTTCGGCCTCGTCTACGCCAGATCAATACGCGGTATATGTGCCATGTGCAGTGGCATCCTTTCATTTCCTTTCGTCTCATTCACACATAACACATCTATTCCTCTGTCAATCGTCATTTCGCATAATTCATCCATCTTATCATTCATTGCTCCACATACATTCAGCGTAGCCAGACGGGCTTTCGCAATCCACTTTTCGCCCTTTCGGGAGATAGAACGTGACGGGTGGCGAACCTCGTCGCCGGTTTTTCTCCGGGAGATTCTTCGCACCCCTGCCTCATTAAAGGTGCGCCGGGAACTCGGGGCCATTTCTTTTATCTCCTGACTCAAGGTGCGAACAAGGGGTGGTGGTAGGTTTTACGCCGCCACCACACGACGGGAAACCAAGTCTATTTTTTCGGCTTTGTTGCTCGTTTAGCACCACCCGGGGGACACGTGTAGGGTGGGCCTGAGGTTTGGTGCTCGAAGCCTACGGACGCGAGCGACTAATCCTCCAGTTCGGAAAAGTTCTATATATACTGTCTATGATTCGGAATGTTAACAGCGTGATTAAGGCTTCGGTGTGTTTTGCTTGCGGCGCGACGTCAGCGCCGCCACATCACCCCCTACTCAGACCGGAGGTCGATGTTACGGTCTAGTTGTCGACGAATGTGCAAGTGCCAGCAGATTGCCTTATGGTCTGCGGTGAGTCGAGAAGAAGGCAAGTTATCTGCGAGAGTGCCGTAAAGCAGAGGTGAGCAGTACGGCTCAGAGCCGTGCTGAACACTGTATAGCGCAGAGAGTAGCTTGAAGGAACAGGAAGCATTATTATTCCAGTGCTGCGATGAACCTTGTGAAGCTAGATGGCTTGCAGGATATGAAGACTGCAGACAATATCTGCTCGGGAGCGAATGGGTGGGGTATTTTATGACGATGATGAAGCTTGAAGTTTCCGAAGGTTGTTGGTTGCGTGTTCAGATCACGTCGGGGTCACCACTGTGGCCGTAGTAGGAAAAGAGGAGATCACCCGCCGGGCAAGTTGTTGTGCCCGGGGAGCGGCCAACGCTCCAAGTGATAGTTCGGAGAAGTTACATATACACTGTCTATGATTAGGAATGTTAGTAGCGTGATTTAGGCTTCGGTGTGTTTCGCTTGCGCCGCGACGACAGCGCCGCCACACACGCTTAAAGCTACTAGCGATTTAATAAATTATTACTCCGAAAAATTACGTCCTTACGTCCGGCAGCGTTCAAAACTTGAACACTAGGTTGTACAACCAGTGCGTGTTTTCAGTGATGACTAACGGATCTGAGACGTGGTCCCTCACTGCTGACCGTATGACGACGCTCAAGGTCACTCAGCGAGCTACGGAGAGAGCTATGCTCCGGGTTTCTCTGAAATATTAAAATGATGAATCTTAAACTTAGAAATGAGGATATCCGCAGTAGAACTAGAGTGACCGACATAGCCCAACGGATTAGTAAGCTGAAGAGTCAATGGACCGACCCTATAGCTTGAAGAACCAACAACCGATGGGGAAAATAGGTTCTCGAGTGGCAGCCTCGTACCTATAGGCGTAGTGTAGGGCGACCCTCCGCTTGATGGAGTGGCGACTTGCCTAGACAGTAGACATGCAGGAGATCGATGGATGCAGTTGGCTCAGGACCGTGCTTTGTAAGGTATGTCTTGAGGGAGGTCTATGTTCGGCAGTGGACTTGTGAAGGTCTGTAATGAAGACGATGATGTGTTCAACTTTTAATTTTAAATGTGCAACCGCTGCTATTCCCTTTAAAAATAAACGCAACTGCCTTTGAAAGATAGAATTTTCCTTTTATTGTTTAACATTATGGTTTGAAAATATATTATAGGTCAGCAAAATTGTGTATTTTATGACTGCAACATAAATGGGTTGGTTTGACGAGTAACGGGCACTTTATCCTAGTTTTGACAATGCCGAAGATATAGATGTCTATGCGCCACAGTATCTACTTACCATCAAAATAAACGGTGTGCTTTTTTCAATATGATATATTAAAACACTATATTATATAAATTATATTTTATTATACGATATTACATTTTAGTACAGATAAACCTATTACCCTAATAACTGAACACGAGGCATTCCATCTTAGTCCTCAGATTCTTAATAGAGGATATATATAGATATCTATAAATCACAGAATGAATCTCATATGAGGTAGACTGCGCGCGCGTTAGTCATCATTATTCTATAAAAGAAGTCAGTCTGAAGAGTATATAAGATAAAAATGGTGTGAGGTATTCTATCTTTTTCCTTGGTGACAACGCATCCGTCCTTTTTTGTAAAAACTTTTAAGGTTTGTGACTTGGTTTGTGACTTCAGTTTATAAAAACAATATTAAAATAGTTCGTAAATAAAATGAAATCGCAACGGTCACCCTAACTAAAAGATAAAGATACGAAAAATTTATTTGATAAGATCCGCTAAATAAACATTATTTTTTAACATATTTAATATAATTGATTTACGAACATTAACATCTTATTTTCTTTCTCTCTCACATACATACACAAACCAACACCGTACAAAATGTCTATTTCTATTAATATGTAAAAATATAGTGTAGGTACTTTTTTAGTAGCACTTACTAAAGATTTTGCATTAAACTTAGATAGGCAGAGACAGGTTTGGGTTTCGAACTTTATTCCACACTGAATGTAAAGAGAATTCTTGATGGCCTAATATGTATTATTCATAGCAACAGATGCGAACAAAATTTGCATTGCATTTGAAATTAGGTGCGATTAAAATTATATAAATCCGACACAAAATATGGACTTCTGTGTAGTGTAGTGGCATAATGAAAATATGCGTGGTAGACTCACGCTGTTACTGCTGTCACGCTAAAAATGTTTTCTCGGATTTAGAACATTCTGTAATATTTATGGACGATTTCAGGAGACACGAAGATATGACTTTAGTCCCTTCGAGAGAGAGCTAAAGCCCTAGTGTGGGATACTACGTCCGTAGTCACTTTAACTACCTCTCATCTCCGGGGGCTCGTTTAGAGCCAGGGTTTCTGAGATATTAATTCATATAAATTTGCACGATATGCTGTAGATGCTATCAATCCGTACCCCGCAGCATCCCGCGGGTGGCGTAAGAGGCGACAGAGGGAAACAAGTCAGGTGATGGGCAGCAACGTCTTTGTAATAACGACTAAAATTGAAAAACCGGCCGAGAGCCTGTCGGGCCACGCTCAATGTAGGGTTCCGTAGTTTCCCGTCCGTTACAATAAGTGTTCCCACTTGTTTGTGCCACTTTGCACTATCGCTTAACGCTTATAAGGGATTCGTTTATTATTATCCAATAAGATTACTGCAAAGGCCATTTCTGGTTTCCTATCTACCGCTTTATACCCAGCATGTGCATTCATGTGTTAACGGGCTCACACAAGTTGAGAAGACACGCAATCAACCGCACCGCTTATATCTCGCATCATCGCTCCCGCCCTTGTGTAATTTGGATATTGAATTATACAAGCATATAGTAAAAAGTATAGACATTTGCAATAACGCTATATTTCGTGATTATCTGTGAAGTTGATAAGTGTGAAGACAGCCGGCAGCCATCGAGACACGAGGCAGATCAGCGGAAGTCCAGGTGGGTGCACATGCATTCCTTCACGTCCTTCCTATATCCCGAATTTAGGGGATTTGCAGTATCACGAATAAATTAAATTCCATTCACCGCTCGCACCGCGCTCAAATACAGTCCACTATTCTATTTAAATTAATAGCCGCACCACATAACATTAATATATTTGAACCAGCAGTTTGGTGGTTGAAAGCCAAACGCCAAAAACCCACCATATATTTTTTGGTCACTTCGGCCGGGATTAAATTAACCTTTAGGCCCGGAGAAGTAAATTCATTTTTTTATATATTACAAAAAATTATAAACGTATATATTATTAAATCATAATAAATTGTAGTTCTAATTATACTAACTACAATTATATTTGTCCCGCATCGCTTATTACACGTATTATAATAACTTTGTTACGCATACCACACCGCTTCATTATTCCATTTGTAGGGGGTATTTTGTGAATTGTGACCCTCTACATATAATTGATATGTAGTATATTAATGTAGGTAGTATCTTCTACGTTACGGGATGTGGTAATTAAAACTGTGTCCGTTTCCGTAGAGAGCGTTTATTGTACTCAAAATACTTATGAATAAAAAATGTAATTACAGTGAACGTGTCGCGCGCGCAGGCGCGATATCAGCATTATTTTCTAAACTGTTGAAATATCATGTACTTCCTCGTACATCTTGCCAATTTTATAAACAAGAAGAAAGTTTAAGGCGATGAACCCCTATTGAGTTTACGGGCAGCCGTAGCGATCACCGCATCCACACTATCGATGTCCGAGACCCCATGCTCCGATGAATGTCCTTGGGTTGGCTGCTCGACATTGTTGGGGTCTGGCTTGTCGCGAAGATTCACGCTGCAGCCTTGACGTCTTCTTTTCAGCCGGAATGTCCCCCATGCAATGAAGGCTACAATAATAAATCCGACTACGGTGTACAACACATAGTTGTGTGTGTCATGTGTGAGTGATTGTACACTCAGTGTTTGTTGCTGTTCCTTGACCTTATCAATGTTGTTTTTCAGCTCTTGTAAGGCGTCTTTATGATCTTCAGGTCCAAATGTATGATTAAAGTCTGTCAGTATGTGGTTCAGGCTTGATTCACGCATGTACATTCTTTCTTCACTGCCTGTTAGTTTCAACTCGCTGTGATAGTCGTTGCGAGCATGAATGATGAAGCTTTCTCCCTTGAGCATACACCCAAGTCCGAGTAACATAATCCCCGTGCCGTGTAAGTGCTGTGACGTCACTCCAGCTGGGCAGAAAATGCGCATCGTGCAGTCTTCGCAACAGGAGAACAGCCACGCGCCACGATTGTGTAATCGCACCCACCTGTCGTTGCAATCCAATACTCTTGTGCGGCATGTTGATGAGTCGCCATTGTTTAATATTTGCGCTTCACATAATGTATCGGCTACCTTAATGTTGTAAATAGGTTGATTGATAGCACATAATATTTTGTTTTCTTGCAGATTTAAGCATGATGATACATCTCGGTTTTCTAAGGGTATTATCATGTCCCCTTTTAGGTTTACAGCAAGGTATTCAGATGTGAGTACTATAGTTTTCTCTGTGTGTCCAGTTATTTGCGGAATAGGAATGATGTGGTTAAGTTCATATTGTTCGTTGTTTATTAGCGGTAGCTTCACTTCGAATATTATGTATGCACTTGTTAAGCGCACGTGCACTCGCGCCAGCTTGTATAGGCTTCGCGTGCAATGGCGTGTGTTCACACAGGGTAGCGATAACTCGCTTGGTAAATGACCGGAGATTATGTTGAGCTGATCTTCAAATTGGTTGGGCTTGATGAGATGGGTGTCAACTCTCCCGTCCTTCACGTCAGTTACTAGGTCTAGGAGTTGCTGTTGTATTTGTCGTATGTTTGAAATGATCAAGTTCACGGCCAGAGCGGTAGCTGTTATGTACATAGCATTGTCATGGCTGAGTTGTATGCGTTTTTCCGTTTCAGCGAGATGATTGTCGATGATACGAAATTGTGTGTTCATTACTTCCTCGTTTCTTTTTAGAAGATTATATTCACTTTCGATGATCGATGTGTGATTTTTGTAGAGATTCAATAGATGATTTTCGTTTGACTGGATTATGTTGATATCCTTCACGTACTGATTGGCAAATCTCTCATCCAGAGTACCAAAAAGGGAGTTTGCTAGGTATCCTATTCCATTCACTAGTCCTCTTCTTCTTCGAGACGGTCCATGTTCTGATCGTAAGATATCGTTATAGTGTTGAATTTCGTTAAGTTCGTGTTGAAACTGGGATGAAATTGTAAGATAGGCTGCTTCATTCTTGCATAATGTGTTCAAATGGTTGACATAGTTTTGTATGTTGTCCAAACTCCGCCAATATGTCGTCATGTTGTAGTATACAACCATTTTCCACGTATCTTGAATAATCTGCACATCAGACACCTTGTCAAAATAAACGACTCTTGAACTGCTAAGCCTTGTTATGTTGATCATTTGTTGCGTAGTAGGTCCAACACACATCGAAAATATAAGTAGTAACGTACAAAAAAGGTTGTTGAAGTGTTTTTTGCCGTTGTTGTTTCTTCGTTTTCTTTGCGTATTTATTGCAGGCTTCGTAGTGTCAACGTCAGAAGATGCAGTTGTATAAGATGACGGATCCAACGGAAGGCGTGACAATTTTGTAATCGGTCGCTTCATATTACTTGTTTTAGTTTTCAGTGTGACGACTCGTACCCGGCCGTCCGCACCTGGGTGAGTCTCCAACACCCGTCCAAGGATCCATTTGGCAGGAGGAATGTTGTCTTCTCTGACGATAACGACGTCCCCAACTTCTAAGTTTTTAGTAGGGAAGTGCCATTTGCTTCGAGTTTGTAGAGTTTGAAGATAGTCAGTAGACCACCTTCTCCAGAAGTCCTTGTACATTTTCTCCGTAAGTTGCCATCTTGTAGAGAAGGTCATGTCATTACCCTCAGCGGATAGTGGTGATTCTAGAGAAGGCTCGCCGATTAGGAAGTGAGCTGGTGTCAAGCAGTCAAGGTCTTCGATATTCTCTGACAACGCCACCAAGGGGCGAGAGTTGAGACATCCTTCAATCTGCGCCAACAGTGTAGAAAATTCCTCGAACGTAAGTTTTTGATCCCCAAGTACTCGTTTGAGGTGATGTTTCAGGCTTTTTACTGCAGCTTCGTAGAGTCCACCAGCAGTAGGCCAGGAAGGAGCGTTAAAATGCCATTCAATGCCCCACTCTGATATGTTAGTTATGACGTCATTGTTTATGTAGCATTGTAATGCCTCCTTTCGTTGTTTTTCCAATGCTCTTGCTGCGCCCACGAAGTTGGTGCCGTTGTCGCTGTAGATGTGACGAGGCTTTCCTCGGCGGGCACACATTCGTTTCAAGGCGTTCAGAAAAGCCACTGTGCTGAGATCGGGGACAAGTTCGAGGTGAAGAGCTTTTGTGCACAGACACACAAATACAGCTACGTAGGCCTTCATTGTCTTTATTCCTCTGCCCTTGTTAGCCTTTACCTCCACATGCCCAGTGAAATCTACACCGGTGTGTGTGAAAGGCCTTGATGGTGTGACGCGTGGAGGAGGTAAATCACCCATAAGTTGGTTGTTGTTGATAGTTTTGAAGCGATGACACGTGATGCACCGTATAAGTCGTTTTTTCACTGCTCTCAAACCGCTGATAATCCAATATCTGTTGCGTAGATATGATAGAGTTAGTCTGGCTCCACCATGCAGGGTCCTCTTGTGCGCTTGGTCGATCAGTAACTCCGTTAACCTGTCATTGTAAGGTACGATAATTGGATGTTTTTGTTCTTGACTTAAGTTGGCATTTTCCAGACGTCCTCCTACACGTAAGATTTCGTGTTTGTCCAGGAATGGATTTAAGTTTAAAATACTGCTTGTTATTCGCACTTTATGATGTTTATTGAGTTGTGCAATGTCGTCGGCGAAATGATTAGTTTGTATAGCCTTGATAATTGCATTATGTGCGTTCTGCAGGTCACTCGTTGCTAAGTACGATGACCGCATGGCATTGTTGACGTCACGTGCATTGTTTATGAACCGAAGTATCCAACTTAGGATTCGAGTTACGCGTGCCATACAGCTGTGTTTGTTTAAAAGTTCTCCGATTAATGGCATCGACCTTTGTGACACGCAAACTTGTTTGACCTTTTTCTCTTCAACAGTTGTGTGGAATTGGTCTTGAAGTGGGAGATCGTTGTCCTTTAGCCAAATAGGTCCCCACCATAAATGATGATTCGCCAGTTGTAGTGGAGTTAGGCCTCTGCTGGCACAATCTGCTGGGTTATATTCAGACTTGACGTGCCTCCAGCATCCCGATGGCATGATGACAGTGATCTGTGTTACGCGATTAGCCACAAATGTAGTCCATCTTGAAGGCCCCCCTTGTAACCAACCCATCACGATCATAGAATCTGTCCAACCATGTATTGTTACAATCTGTGAGTTTATTGACTCTATGACCTTTTTCATAAGTCGAGACAGTAGTAGGGCACCGCATAGTTCAAGCCGTGGTAAAGACGGGGGTTTTCTTAATGGTGCGAGCTTAGTTTTTCCCGCCACCAGCGTGATAAATTGTTGCCCTTCTTCACTAATAGATTTACAGTAGATAACGCAGCCGTAGGCTTTCTCGGAGGCGTCACTGAATCCGTGTAACTCGATGGGTTGTTTAGTGTTACCAATCCAGCGTTGTAAAGCGATGGTATTGATAGTGGGCAATTCTTGTTGAAAGGTTGTCCACTCTTGTTGTATGTCTTCCGGAAGAGGTTCATCCCAATTTGTTGAAGCAAGCCAAGCTTGTTGAAATATGAGTTTTGCCTTCATTGTTACCGGAGACAGCCAACCAAGTGGGTCATATAATTTTGATAGATCAGAGAGCAATGTCCGCTTCGTTGTGACGTCACGTGTGTTACTAAGTGGCGCCTTGAATGTAAACTGATCAGTGTGCGGATTCCAGGTTAAGCCGAGTGTTTTGTTACTCTCTGCGTCCTTGAAGTCAAACATATTCTGGCTTATGAGATGTTCAGGTAAAGGTTGAAGCAATCTGGGGTGGTTACTAGCCCATTTGCGAAGATTGAACCCACCGCCTTTTAACAGGTCAATCAATTGGTTTTGAGCGTCTTGTGCTTCTAACATGTCGTTGCTGCCACCAAGTAGGTCATCCACATACAGCTGGTGAGTAAGGATCTCTGCCGCGAGAGGATAGCGGTGTCCATCGTCCATTACGAGTTGTATTATGGTGCGCATTGCCAAAAATGGTGCAGCTTTGGTACCATATGTTACAGTGCACAGTTGGTATTCTTTGATGAGATCTGTAGCAGAGTCACGCCATACAATTTTTTGCAGGTGTTGATCTTCATCGTGTATCAGTACTTGACGGTAAAACTTCTCAATGTCTGCAGTGTAGACGTATTGAAAGGCTCGCCAACGTAGAATCATAGATTGTAGGTCTTGTTGGAGGTTAGGCCCGCACTCCATGAGATCGTTCAAGCTTTGTCCTGTACTTGTCTTGGCAGAGGCATTAAAGACTACGCGCAATTTTGTAGTTGTTGAGTCCAGCTTTTGTACGCTGTGATGAGGTAAGAAGTAGCTTGGTTTATGGTGTTCAGTGCATAGCTTCATGTGGCCGAGTTGTAGATATTCGTCAATAAACTTCTTGTATGACGTAGAAAATGTTTCCTGTTTGGCCAATCGTTTTTCTAACTGCCGAAATTGTGCGATTGCCTGTGGCTTAGAAGTGCCCAAGGTTTGTTCGTAGTTTATTTTCATTGGAAGTCTGACTGCATATCGTCCGTCTTCTTTTCTTGTTGTTGTGGTTGAATAAATAGATTCACAGTATTCTTCCTCTGATGTTAGATTGTGATTGGTTTCGGTTATCTCCTCCATCTCCCAAAATCGAGATACATCGTCAAGATTAATGAGCACGTGGCAGTTGAAGGTTTTGATATTGCCCAGCAGTACCCAGCCCACTTTTGTCTGTTGAGCCATGGGTGCGTGTGAGGGTCCTCGTAGCATACCACTCATTACTATGTCAGCATACACTCCAGCGTCTAACAGAACGTCCACTGGTCTCGAGATGTTGAAGTCGGGATCCGCCAGTTGTATGTTCTGAATATGTGGCCAGTCTTGTTTTTCGAAGGTGTAATTAGGCAGGTTGCTGAGCATGTTGGCCATTACCATGGCTTCGATTGTAAATGAATGGCCTCCGTACAAAGACTCACAGTCTAACCGTACGGTTCCGTTGCTATGATGTGCTGATGTCCCTATGCCTGAGACTGTGGCGTTTCGATTTTGTCTTTGCAGTCCCAGCCGTTGCGCAGCATCTTCAGTTATTAGATTTATCTGTGATCCTTGGTCGAGAAGGCATCGCAATTGAACAGTCGATCCATCAGCTGCCATCACCTTTAATTGAACGGTCGCTAGTAGGACTTCGTTATAATTTCCAGACACGTGGTTTGCCTTTTGCTGTGACGTATGTGGCTTGTTGCTAGGTATAACGTTATTTGAGACCGCGATTTCAACTTTGCGGTAAATATCGTGCAATGTTGTGTGGTGTGCTTCTTTGCACACGCGGCATCTTTTGTTGGAGTTGCATTTATTGTCGTTGTGTAAGTACAGGCAATTGCGACAAATATGTAGTTGCGAAATTGACCTCATTTTGTCTTCCGGTGACATGTCTTGAAACGACTTGCAGTAGTGTAAAATATGATTGTTTTTACACAGCGGGCAATTTTTGTCTGTGCTTGTATGATATGCTCGAAGAAAACTACGCCTGTTGGTGTTGTTAAATTCCTTCTTAAATTGAGCTGTTGCCTCCTTGTTGGTCAAATTGTTTGACTTGTTAGGTGTCTGTCTCTTCTTTTGAACAGGTTCAAGCGCAGTAAACTTGTTTTCCAAGAAGTTTATCAGCTCATCCAAGGAAGGTAGCTCTCTCGGAGCCTTTCTGATCTCCATGTAGGCTGCATACGTGTCGGAGTCCAATTTGCCAGTGAGAATGTGCACCAGGATCGGATCCCAAGTCGTTGTGTCGATGCCCAGATTGTGAATAGCATGTATGGTCTCGACACTTGTGTCATGTAGCTTCTTCAGTTCGTATGCATTCTGTGTTTGCAACGCCGTTTGTCCCATAAGGGTTTGTATATGTTTTGTAAACAAAAGTTGTCGGTTGTTGTACCTATGGGTGAGTATCTCCCAACAGGTGTCGTAATTATCAGCTGATACTGTAAGATGCTGTACGATGCGCTCCGCCTCGCCTTTAAGTTTGCCCTTGAGGTGCTGCATCTTTTGCGTTTTTGTCAACATGACATTGTTGTGGATGGCTTCACAGTAGAAGTCCATGAATGTAGGCCACTGGGTATAATTACCAGAAAAAGAAGGAATCTCAATTGTCGGCACTTGCTGATGCTGTTGAGATACTGAGTTAAGCTTACGATTCAAATCCCTTTTTGTAGTTTCGTACAAGGTTTCGTATGCAGAAAACTCTTCTTCGTAGCCTACATCACCGCCAGAAGTCAGGTTATCGATTTGCCAGTGGAGTTCGTCGATCAGTTTCCAGCGAGACTGCAGCGAATTCAGTTTGTCACAAATTTCCCACTTTTCTGTCAACTCTTTGGTGTTGATGTTTTTAATCACCCTAGAGAGCGCCCGGAAATTAGTGCGTTGTTGGCTAATGAACTCATCAGACCTTGATGGTACTCCAGTTTCCGCAGTTTTCACCTCGTAGTTCGCCAGCATGTCACGAATCGCTTCGTACCGCTTCTTTGTGGTGGTGTAGGTATCATTGATGAAATAGTCGTCATCCAAGTCACTGTCTGTTTTTTTTAGAACACCATGATTCATGTTGAGCACCTCCCATTGAGCATTCAAAGCATCCAACCTTTTCTGTATGTATGTTCCTGACTTACGTGAATCAGAATCCTTTTTGAAGTTAGCCTCAATTTTAAGGATAGATTCAATGATTGTTCTCTGTTGTTGAAGTAGGTTCTCCATGGTTTAAGAACGATGTTGTAAATAGTTGGTTTCAGATACGTGTGACTGCGACTCTTACCGTAGTATGCACCTCAATCAAGCTGGTGAGACCCGCTTGTGGGAGGCCAGCAACCAAAGTGACACTACAGATAGAATCACGAATTACTCTTTTTTTTTTTTTTCAAATACACTTTACTGTTGAACTATTGTAGACGTAATATGCAAGTCTTAGTTCACGTCGAAAGCTCGAAGGACCAAAATGTAGGGGGTATTTTGTGAATTGTGACCCTCTACATATAATTGATATGTAGTATATTAATGTAGGTAGTATCTTCTACGTTACGGGATGTGGTAATTAAAACTGTGTCCGTTTCCGTAGAGAGCGTTTATTGTACTCAAAATACTTATGAATAAAAAATGTAATTATAGTGAACGTGTCGCGCGCGCAGGCGCGATATCAGCATTATTTTCTAAACTGTTGAAATATCATGTACTTGCTCGTACACCATTAATGATATTTTTCTTGTTGATTAACCGCCATCTTTCTAGTAACGCGAAATTGCTTCATTCCCCAGTTAACTAATTCTACCGTCACTTATCGCAATAATTTTAGTCCGCATTTGTTTGTTGAAAATGACGACGAGTAGCAAATAATCTAAACTGGTTTCGGATGAAGAAGTTAGTTTAAAAATTATTATCGCTAAACGTAATTATAGTTACGAACGATTACAAAAAAATTTACGAGACCTCAAAGGGCGCATTTAATTCCTTGGATGAGCAGAATTTATTTCTTAGCATCGCTTCGAATATAGAACAATTACGTAGTGAGTTTCAAGAAGTTCTAGATAACTATAATACTAAAAATTTAAAATTAAACCCTAATGCAGACGTTGATTACGAGGCTTGGAACTCATTTGAAGATTTATATAGTCGTATTAAGTGTCAAATTACGAAAATATCTACATCGCCTTTCACTGTTACGTTAGAAAATAGATTTCCTACTAAATTAAAAACTTCACTTCCGCCAATTGAATTAATGTCATTTAACGGAGACATACGCCAGTGGTCCATGTTTTATCAACAATTTAAGACATTAATTCACGACAATTTACAATTAACTGATGCCGAACGTGTTTATTATTTGGTTAACAAATTGAGTGACAGGGCGTTATCAGTTTGTGCCGGGTTAGCCCCTACCGCAGAAAATTATTCCATTATTTGGAATGCGCTTTTAGGAAGATATAATGACGAACGCACACTCGCATCTACGTATATTAACCAACTATTGGATTTAACACAGGTGAACGCAAACACAACAGGAGGTTATCATAAATTTATGGACAAATTTGATGCTTAAATTAATGCTCTAAAGCAATTAAAATTGAGGCCTTAGCTGATTTTTTGTTTTTAAATATTGCACTTAGAAAATTAGATCATGACACTGTTAAGTCTTTGAAATGTCTTGTCGCACAATTAGCATACCAAACTACGCCTCTTTAGTACAATTTTTATAAAAACAGAATAGGGCTATATGCCATACATTTAATAATTCGCATACTTTATCTACATCCAATAATAATCGAAACAAATCACTTTCAAATAAATTTAGTAAAACATTTATTAATACAGATCCTTCGCATTCATGTACCTTTTGTAAATCAAATGATCATGAACACTTGTATGTTTGTCCACGCTTTTTAAAATTAAATACACAACAACGTTATGATATTATTAAACAAAACAATTGTTCTATTAATTGTTTAAGTAAAAAACACTCGACTTCTTTTTGTAAATCGAAGCGTAAGTGTATATATTGCGCGCGGCGCCACAATTCTTTAATTCATTCTGACCCAAATCAGAATGGCTCTAAGACTGCTTTTCGTAGTAGCAATACGTTACACTCAGAGGTTGTGCAGACGCGTAACGCTAATGCATGCAGCGCGCATTCGATTAATTACCGCGCAGTTAACGATAATAAGGTAAATTCTTCTGTCGCTCACAATTCGAATACGGAGGAAAATGAAAAAACACTTACCTCTTCATGTAATATTTCTCGCGATTATAGTACTCTCCCGCGCTATACTACTTTATTGGGGACTGCAAAAATAAAGGTCGTAGATAAGTACGACAATGAACATTTTATTAGGTGTTTAATTGACCCCGGATCCCAAAGCGACTATATTACGAAGGATTGTTGTAAACGCTTATTTCTTTCCGTTTCGAATAAAAATCGTTTTACCGAAGTACACGGGATCGGTGGTGTGTCCCAAAAGATTTTAGGAGTCACTTCACTGCAGTTCACGTCTCGTTTTAATGATAACAAATTTTATCATATCGAACCATTAGTTGTTCCGACCATCACGGGTCAGTTGCCAGATTCGATAGTAGATGTTTCAAAAATTCGCTATTTAGATAAAATACGCTTAGCAGATGATCAGTTTTATCAACCTGGGTCTATAGATAATTTATTGGGGGTTAATACCTACATAAAAATTTTTTCACCTGAAAACTTAATTCATTCGCAATGGCCTAGTGCCATAGAAACATCACTCGGATATATTATTATGGGTGATGTTGAAGTCGCTATATCACATCATTCCCCGCGTTCATTTGTTTCCTGTTCTTATGATACAAATTTAAATCAAAATTGTCTTAATGATATAATGGAAAAATTTTGGAAAATTGAAGAACTTCCGCAAAAAATATATTTGAGCCTTGATGAGCAGGAATGTGAAGACATTTATACTTCTACTACTTACCGCCAAAACGACGGACGGTATGTGGTCGCCCTGCCATTTAAGAAAAGGCCCGACATATTGGGTGACTCTTCAATGAATGCAAAAAAACGCCTCTTACTTTTGGAAAAACGCTTTAACAAATATCCCGATCTTCGCGATCAATACAATGTTGTTATACGGGAAAACATTAAGAAGGGTATTTTATCCACGGTTTCTGATAATGATTGTATACAGCCTTCTTTTTATTTGCCGCATCACCCTGTAGTACGGAATGATAAAAGTACAACGAAGTTGCGCATCGTTTTAGACGCTAGTGCTAAGTCGGATAACGATATTTCTTTGAATGACATTTTGCACACCGGGCAAAATTTACAAACAGACATTTTTAATATTTTATTAAACGTTAGAGTTTATCGTGCGACGGTTGGTATTTAAAATAAGGCAACAACCAGTCAAAAAAAAATTATATATTGGTAAAAGAAAGGTCGTGGGCGTGGTTCCGATAATTTAAAAAAAAAATGCCCGTCTGGCTTCACTGGCGGGGTCAGGTACTCCCCTATGTGGCCGCGAGGTGGTCGAGCAGGGCCGGGGTTGGACTGTTCACGGGGAGCGCCGTGGGCAGCTGGCTGTGGCGGTGGCGGCGTCGAGGGGAGGCCTAGGCCCTCTTAAAAAGGACGATCGCCACGGTTGTAGTCGTAAAATTGCACCCTGGAAACAACGTCGTCCACATTTAGGTCCAGGTAATAAAATGCCGCCGATTATGAACCCCCGGTATATCGCAGGCTAGCAGTAGATGGGAGCACAGAGAGTAGCTGGCGGGTGTTCATAATCAGAACGGAGTTACAAGGCGGAATGGAAGGCAAGCGTCATAGCGGTGAGGCGCAAATTAAAATACACATGAATTAAAATTACGGCAAGTGTAAAATACTGTTTAAATGTACCAGGATAACTAATTTAGGCTGTGCATTGGTTGAAACATGATGGTGACTTGCGATATTTGATCGCGGTGCGAAATGTATGAGACGCCATTTTGTAACGGTACTTTTTCCAACGCGCACAGCGGCTACATACATTACTTACATGCAAATGACACTAATAACGTGGCAATTAAATAGCTAAAAGCAAATAGCCTGGCATGATCAAATTACACTACCTATAAAACACTTTCACTACTTAAAACTAGGTAACGTTTCAACACTTACCCTTACGGGGTGCAAGACGATACGGAGGTCTCGGTGACGAGAATTAACAAAAAAACTATACGGCCACAGTGCCGGAATTATTATATTATTTTAAACTTTTTTCAAAATGGGATTAAAATTTGCAAGCGCGTACGAGGACACAAAGCAGAGCTTGTGAACGCGGCTGCAGTGGTAGTGTGCGCCTCCCAGGGCGCTCGGGCGGAGAATGATCGGGAGCGCGACGCCGTGGAATAATACCGGCCAGGTAAAACTCTGACGCGAGAGTTGCAAAGCGCATAGAGTAACGAAGCGTCAGGGTGTTTGTTCGAAATACAATATTTTAATATTTGATTTATTATTTAATTCGTTCTTTTAGTTTACTGATTTGTGTTATTAATAGGATACCTAAGTTAATTATAGAATTATTTTTGTTAATAACTTTAATTTTATTTTTATTTAGTTTATTAAATGTTTATTTAATTTTAATAAACCGTTTAATTATAATTATGCATACATGTACGTGCAACGTTACAGTACCCCGCGCGCTACATAAGGATTTTATTACTCTTAATTAATAAAATCCGCTCTAAATTGTTATGTATTCGCATTATCCTTTTATACAACATCTCTCATACTTCACGCGATTATATCAGCGTCAACGAACATCAATAGGGTAGTTGACGCGACCTGTCATTTGGCAAGGTGTTCCAGCATCGGCTAGACTGGAAGACCCATACGAATACCTAGAGCTAAAGATGTAAAAGTGTGACCAGGGTAAAACGAGCACCATGTATATATATAAATATAACGCTAGTGTATTCCTAAGTAACAAGCAGAACACATGCAACTTAATTAAGTGTACTTGTAGATGTAACATGGAGATCTTGTGATATTGCAGTGATGGTTGCTAGCCCATCTCCCACAACACACTACTACCCTATCCCTTAGTCGATTTTTACGACACCCACAGGAAGAAATGGGGTGGTGCTATTCTAACCCGACACCACACGGGGAAGTACACACTTTAAAAAAAAGTGTATACATATATGACTAAGTATTGTGTCCTGTTAATTTCAAATCCTTGATGTGCCAGGTGCCAATATCTTTCCCAGACATGTCAGCCAGGATGTAAACTAGGGGTGACTTTTTACCGATGACGCGACATTTAATAAATTTTGGCGCAAGTTTTTTACTAAAGAACTTATCCTTATCACTTAAAACATATGCGCGTTTCATTACAGTGTCACCAATGTTAAATTCCATAGGCTTGCGCCGAAGGTTATAGTGGGTTGAGTTTTTAGCATGAGCATGCCACAATTTGGCCTTTACAGTATCGAAAACTTCCTTAAGACAACCCAAATCTTCCGCGTAGATGTCACGGGGAAGGAATAAAACCTCATCGCCTAAATCGTTATCTAAATAATGCGAGCCACATGTAACGAGCTCCCTGCCGAACACCAGGAAGGATGGAGTGAAACCAGTCGCCTCACTCACCGAATTGTTGAGGGCGAACTGAACCTTCGGAATATATGTATCCCAACTGCGATGATCGTTGTCCACGAAAGTTGAGATACACGTGATAATTGAACGATTATGTCGTTCTACCAAATTAATTTGAGGGGTGTACTTTGGCGTGAAGAACACGTTAGGGACCTTATAACGATGGAAAAGTGACTCAGTGACCTTCGAAATAAACTGGCTGCCATTGTCCAAAAATATGGTCTGAGGGACACCATGGACGAGGAAAACAGACTCTTCCAGTAACTTCGTGACTGTAGTGGCAGTAGCACTTCTTAATGGGAAAATTAGGCAATATTTCGAGAAGCAGCATGTGACTACGAAGATATAAGTGTTCTGCTTCCTAGTGACAGGCAAGGGGCCCATCAAATCAATTGAAATCATTTGAAATGGCCTAGAACACTGCTTCGGGCGGCCCATTTCTCCCAAGGTTTGGTGATTTTGAGCCTTGTAAGACAAGCACTTCTCGCAGGAGGCAACGAACTTCACCACGTCCTGGTGCATACCAGGCCAAAAGTAGCGCAAGGCAATACGATGGTATGTTTTAAAAACGCCGAGATGTCCAGCCGTGGGTTCCGCATGATTCTCGTTGATCACCTGCTCGCGAAGCTCAAAAGGTACCACCTCCTTCCATAAGAACTCGGATGAAAGTGAGTGATTATTCTTGGTACGCCTGAATAACTTGCCATCCTTGATAATGAAATTCGGGAAAGTTTGCGGCTTAGAAAGGCAAGAATTATAAATATTTTTGTACCAAGAATCCGATGTCACCATGTTCGAACCGGAAGTACTAATCGCCGAGACGGGAAGAGCTCTAGAGAGGGCGTCGGGGATCACATTGTCCACACCCTTACGATGCTTGAATTCTAAATGAAATGAGGACAATCTTACACCCCAGCGAGCTAATCTACCGGTAGGGTTCCTGAGAGACAGAAACCATTTTAACGCACTGTGATCAGTATAGACAGTGAATGGCCTACCGTTCTCCAAGTAACACCTCCAGTGCTCCAGGGCGATGACGACAGCTAATGTCTCACGCTCCGTTATACTGTAGTTCCTCTCTGCTGCTGACAACGACTTGCTCATATAAGCAACGGGGTGCTCCTTACCATCTATAGTCTGCGTCAGCATCGCACCCACGCCGTAATTGCTGGCATCGGTGTGTACTTCGAATGGCTTATCGTAGTCAGGGCAGGAAAGAACAGGAGCGGAAACTAAACACTCCTTAAGTTTCTTGAAGGCAGCATCAGCTTCGGCAGACCAGACAAAAGGTGGTCCGCCCTTCTTACTCGAAGTTAACTTGTTTAAGGGGCCTGCAATGGTACTAAAATTGGGGACGAAACGACGATACCAAGTAGCAGTCCCGAGGAAGCGCTTAACGTCCTTACGACATGTAGGTGTCGGGTAATTGAGGATTGCTTCCACCTTCTCAGGATCGGTACGTAAACCACTACTATCAACGACGTAACCCAGGTATTTGAGCTGACTGCGGAAGAATTGACATTTCTCTAGGTTTACAGTGAGGTTGGCCTGTTTCAGCTTATTAAGAACCCGAAGTAACAGGGAAACATGGGAATTGAAGTCGTTTGAGACGATAATAATGTCGTCTAGGTATGCAAAGACTTTGAGGTCAAATTCCCTAAATAACAAATCAACCAACCTTTGCTGTGTAGCCGGGGCGTTAGTTAAACCAAAAGCAGTGCGCTTAAAACGATAGGTACCGCGATTAGGCAAATAAAAAGCAGTCTTGTCCCGGTCCTCCTGTGCTATAGGTATCTGCCAAAAGGCTTTGGATAAATCGATTTTAGATAAGTAGCGAGCATCGCGAAGATTATCCAAGATCTCGGAAATGTAGGGTAGACTATAGGCGTCGCGCTTCGTGATGGAATTGAGCTTGCGGCTGTCGAGGCAAAACCGAGGCTGACCGTTTTTCTTCGTAACAATGAGAGCTGGTGATGACCAAGCACTTTCGCACTGCTCAATTACGTCCAGAGCCAGCATCTCGTCGACCTGTTCGGCAAGGATCCGCTGCTTCTCTGGAGACAACCTATAGTACCTTTGACGAACTGGCTCAGCATCTCCCGTATCAATACGGTGGGTGACCAAACTCGTCTCGCCCAAACCCCGACGTTCGGCGGAAATGTCGCTAAATTGAGAAATGATGTCATCCGCCACTGATCTCTCCGAAACAGTTAAGTGGTCATACGCTTGTATGAAAGTGGTAGAATCGGTACTAAGCCTAGCATTCAATACTGCGGCATTAGAAAATGTAATGCTTGAGAAATGTCTAGGAAAAATGTTAAACTCGCGCCAAAAATCGATCCCCAACACGAGATCAATATTGATGTCTGGCACAACAAATGACTTAATTATATGGTACTCATTCTCAAAGTTTATAGGGAGAAACATATAGCCAATGCTGGTCATAGATTGACCCCCAGCAGCCGTGACTGTAATTAAGTTGTCCCTATGCAGCTGTAAACCCCGTTCCTCTAGCTTCCTATAAGCTTTATCACCTAAAATGGACACAGCTGAGCCTGAATCTAAGAGGCCAAATAGCTTAAAATCATTGATTTGTACACAAGCGTAAGGTCTAGGATTTTGCAATGGTTTGTCCAGCAGAATTGTATCAACTTTATAAGAATTGAAGAAAACGTTAACAGCGTTAAGCCAGCTCTGCCAATCCTCTTGGTCAAACTTGGGTGGCAGGACTTCAGTACAATTCTGCTGGTCTATCAGTTTTTTGAAGTGCTCGGTTTATCCTTGCCACACTTCGGACAGTCTGGTGACTTGACGCCTTCCTGGCCACATACAAAACAAAATATTCTATCCCTATTTGCTTTGCATTGACGAAGGTTGTGGGTGTTATTACGACACCTCGGACAATAAGGAGACTTTTGGTACTGCTGTTGCACCGCATGCACATAATTATCATTTTTAGTATACGTTTTATTACCTGTATTGTAATTACTGTTGCTTTTATTGTAAAAGTTATTGTAAGGTCTTTTATTGAAACTTTGGCCACTGCCTTGATTAAACCTACTTGCAGACTGACCAGCGTAAGCAAACTCTGGCGCCAGTGTTCCTGAAGAGACCTTCGGAGGTTCGTGGAATCCCACTAGGCGAGCCTGAATGTTCTCGTAATTACGACAGAGCGAACGCAAGGTGTCGAGGTCTGAGATCTTCAGGACAGAAGCTAAGGTGCTGGCGTAGCATGGGCGGATGTTATGTAAAATTATCTCAAGTTTGTCTTCGTTAGACAGGCTCTTGGACAAACGTGAGAATAGCCCAGTCATAATAGAAGTGTAAATAGTTATATTTTCAGACTCGCCCTGAGTTCTGGCCCGAATCTCCGACAAGAGTCTGTAATCATAATCGGCCTGGTCGAAATCTTCTCTGAGAAGGGAAACTAACTCGTCCCAATTAGATACTTGGTCCCGAATGGCACGATACCAATGCAAGGTATCGCCGGTAAAAATCTCAGCGCAGTAAGACAGCAGTTTTTCCCCCGGTATATTCCTCGACTGGCTGTATTCATTGATGCGCTGGATAAATGCACGAACGCAAGATTTGCCGTCGAACTTAAACTTAGTGAACTCACTAGCCACGCCGCGCTCACAAGTTACGTTAACGTTGAGAGGTAAAGCAGCAGTAGACTGAGGGTCTCTAGATGCCAGAGGAGGGGTGGAATCAGTAGCAGTAATAGCATTATAGCGTTCCAAAAGTTGCCTGTATTCGGAAACACACGTATCCACCACCCCTTGCTGGGTCGTGCTATCACAAACTATACGGTTGAGTCGATGATGGAGGTGGTTAATGAGGTTGCGAGCACGAAGCAACGCATTCCCATCGCTAGGCGCCTCGATATATGCTCTTAGCTTAATTAAAGCATCGCTGACTCCCTTTAAATCATCGCCGACAGACAAAACGCTCTCGAGAATGTCCTCCGAAGGAAAGAGTGGACCTAATTTAGCAATCTGCTCGCGTAACTCTCTGACTGTGTCAGCCGGGGTGGCACCTCTAATGGCAACTTCGTATTCTAACTCCGACTTTTGCAACGATAGGAATTTAACCGGGTGCGCCATTATAACACGCGTATAACCGCAAAGAGGTAAGTGTTGAGTCGTTGCTGACTTAATCTACTCCGTTCCGTTACAATTACAATATCAGGTACTAAGAACGTTCTGGTTGACTAAAACGATTGGCGTATAAAAGAAGCAGTAAAAAGAATAGAGCAACTGCCACCAAAATAAAAGAAGCAGCGCAACAAAAAATTAAAATACGCAACTAATATGTACTCGAACAATTAAATAAAACAACAACAAGATAATAATAATATGCCTAAGAATTAAAATAAAAAACAATTGATTGAATAATTTAAAATACTGCCAACGCATGCGTGACTCACTGAACTAGAGTTCTGCAGCAACAATAGGGAATAGTTACAATTCATAAAATTTCAATAATAATAATATCACAGAAAAGAAAAAACCACGAGATAAAAAACCTACTGCAGAATAGAATAGTAATACCTCGGAACAATATTAATTTTACCCTATCACAGATTACACAGTGACCACTCTGCACGCTAACTACTCTGTACAATGATAGAACGTAAACAACATAGGGTAATGCACGGCATAGAGTGATTACGAAAAGTTGTTCGAAACTAAACAAATTCTTAGTTAGGAATTAAAGTTTATGATCTCTCAAATAATAAAAGTAAATAATTAAATCAATTGAAATTCAATAAAATTCCTAAAACAAACACAATAATGAAATTCGTACACATTAGTTGCTGCAACCAAAAACAAAAAAAAACAAAAACTTTTCACAAACACAAAACGACACAAACACCAACTACTCCTACGCAGTGAAACCAGACCTTTTTTACCACGTTTATGGGCGCCAGTGCGACGGTTGTTATTTAAAATAAGGCAACAACCAGTCAAAAAAAATTTATATATTGGTAAAAGAAAGGTCGTGGACGTGGTTCCGATAATTTTAAAAAAAATGCCCGTCTGGCTTCACTGGCGGGGTCAGGTACTCCCCTATGTGGCCGCGAGGTGGTCGAGCAGGGCCGGGGTTGGACTGTTCACGGGGAGCGCCGTGGGCAGCTGGCTGTGGCGGTGGCGGCGTCGAGGGGAGGCCTAGGCCCTCTTAAAAAGGACGACCGCCACGGTTGTAGTCGTAAAATTGCACCCTGGAAACAACGTCGTCCACATTTAGGTCCAGGTAATAAAATGCCGCCGATTATGAACCCCCGGTATATCGCAGGCTAGCAGTAGATGGGAGCACAGAGAGTAGCTGGCGGGTGTTCATAATCAGAACGGAGTTACAAGGCGGAATGGAAGGCAAGCGTCATAGCGGTGAGGCGCAAATTAAAATACACATGAATTAAAATTACGGCAAGTGTAAAATACTGTTTAAATGTACCAGGATAACTAATTTAGGCTGTGCATTGGTTGAAACATGATGGTGACTTGCGATATTTGATCGCGGTGCGAAATGTATGAGACGCCATTTTGTAACGGTACTTTTTCCAACGCGCACAGCGGCTACATACATTACTTACATGCAAATAACACTAATAACGTGGCAATTAAATAGCTAAAAGCAAATAGCCTGGCATGATCAAATTACACTACCTATAAAACACTTTCACTACTTAAAACTAGGTAACGTTTCAACACTTACCCTTACGGGGTGCAAGACGATACGGAGGTCTCGGTGACGAGAATTAACAAAAAAACTATACGGCCACAGTGCCGGAATTATTATATTATTTTAAACTTTTTTCAAAATGGGATTAAAATTTGCAAGCGCGTACGAGGACACAAAGCAGAGCTTGTGAACGCGGCTGCAGTGGTAGTGTGCGCCTCCCAGGGCGCTCTGGCGGAGAATGATCGGGAGCGCGACGCCGTGGAATAATACCGGCCGGGTAAAACTCTGACGCGAGAGTTGCAAAGCGCATAGAGTAACGAAGCGTCAGGGTGTTTGTTCGAAATACAATATTTTAATATTTGATTTATTATTTAATTCGTTCTTTTAGTTTACTGATTTGTTTTATTAATAGGATACCTAAGTTAATTATAGAATTATTTTTGTTAATAACTTTTATTTTATTTTTATTTATTTTATTAAATGTTTATTTAATTTTAATAAACCGTTTAATTATAATTATGCATACATGTACGTGCAACGTTACAATCGCATCGCTTTCTTTGCAGATGTTAGGCAAATGTACTTGTGTATCGAAGTCCAAAAATCCCATCGCGCTTTTCAACGCATTTTATATCGGTTTTCTACAGAAGAAACTGTACGAACATATGAATTTAATCGCATCACATTCGGATTACGCTCTTCCCCTTTCCTCGCACTTCGCACTTTACGCCAGTGACGAAAGGGAGTCCTATCCTCTTGTTGCTTCTGTAGTGGAAAGGGATATTTATATGGATGACCTCGTTTCATCCGCGCCTTGCGTCAACAACGCAGTCAACACCGCCACTCAACTTATCCAAATGTTTCGCCGAGGTGGATTCGAATTGGTTAAGTGGACAAGTAACTGCAAGGAGCTTTTACAACAATACCAGCATCACATCGTCAACAAGACTCGGTATCATTTGATGATAATGACATTTTAAAAATTTTAGGCCTTCGTTGGTATCCCGCTACCGATAAGTTTTCCTTTCTTGTTTCGCCGCCACCGGTCACTTGTACCAAACGCGCTATCCTCTCCGCAACCGCTCGCTTGTACGATGTTTTAGGACTTGTCGGTCCAGTAATACTTTACGCCAAATTATTAATTAAAGCCTTGTGGGTTCTTAAACTTAACTGGGATGAGACTCCACCCACTAATATTGTCAATACATGGCAGCGATATATATCAGAGTTACCTTTAATCTCACATTTACAGATTCCACGTCATATCGGCGTAAATGAAAAATCCCATGTGTCGCTACTAGCCTTCGCCGACGCTAGTGAAAAAGCTTACGGGTGTGTCATCTATTCGCATGTTGTTAACGGAAATAATCCTCCAATTATAACGCTCCTATGTTCTAAATCTCGGGTGTTCCCATTAAAGGTTATAACTTTAGCCAGGCTTGAGTTGTGTGCCTTGGTTTTGCTGGCTAATTTAGTACGCACTGTTTACGATTCGTTGTCATTGAGGCACCCAATCGACAACATTTATGCGTTTTCAGATTCGGAAGTCGCGCTCTGTTGGGCGTGTTCTTCACCGCATAAGTTCAACACCTTTGTTGCTAATCGTATTTCGCAAATACAGTCCTATTTATTACCGGATAACTTTTACCACATCGCCGGCTCGGAAAATCCTGCAGATCATATTTCGCGAGGACTGTTACCCTCACAAATTTTAAATTGTGACCTTTGGTTACATGGGCCTTCGTGGGTTTCCTTGCCGTGTAAAGAATGGCCTGTACAAAGGTTCGCATCAACTCATATCAGTTTACCAGAAGAAAAGACTGTGTCGCTTGGAGTCAGTGACATGGAAGAAAACCCATTTATCTCGTTAAGCTTAAAATTTTCTAATTGGAATAAGTATTTACGATCCGTTGTTTACGTTTTAAGGTTATTAATCAAATTACCGCGCATAAATAAAATTATAACAGCATCCGACATAGAGATTTCTGAAATCACAGTTATTAAAATTGTGCAAGGCATCGCTTTCGCCGAAGATATAAAAAATATTAAAAAAGGAAAACTATGTTCATCAACATTACGAAGGTTATCGCCATTTATCACGGACGATGTACTTCGAGTAGGTGTTCGGTTAGATTATTCGTCTTTATCGGATTCCCAAAAGCATCCAATATTGCTACCAAAAAAGGGACATATTGTTGATCTTATAATTGATTATTATCGCTATAAACATTTCCACGCTGGTCCTCAGTATATACTTGCTGCATTACGAGAGAAATATTGGATATTATCAGCTCGCCGTGTAGTGAGATATCGCATTCATAGGTGTAACATTTGTTTTCGACATAAACCCAAACCTATTTACCCCATGATGTCTGCCTTGCCTGCTTGCCGCCTAGAGCAGTGTAATGCGTTTACACACACAGGTGTGGATTTTTCGGGCCCACTTTATATCACGTTGACGCGTAAACGTGGTATACGAATCAAGAAGGCTTATTTATGTTTATTTATATGCCTCGTTACTAAGGCAGTGCATTTAGAATTAGCGTCTGATCTAAGTTCGGCAAGTTTTTTAGACGCTTTTAAGAGATTTATCTCTCGTAGAGGTCCGTGTCGATTTATATACAGCGATAACGGTACTAATTTTGTCGCCTCGCGTTCATATTTACATGAATTACATGAATTTTTAAAATCAGAAGAATATTATAAGGCATTCAGTCAGGTACTCACTGATAATAACATTGTTTGGAAACTCAACCCACCAAGCGCTCCACATTTCGGGGGTTTGTGGGAGTCCAATATTAAAGTTTTAAAAACCATTTGTTTCGCGAAATAGGTAAGCAAATCCTCACATATGAAGAAATGCTTACTACTCTTTGTCAGATCGAGTGTATCTTAAATTCTCGCCCGCTTTATGTATTAAGCAGTGATCCATCGGAACCTACCGCACTTACACCCCCACATTTTCTAAATTTAAAACAACTTGAATGCTTACCAGCTGCAGATTTAAGCAAAGAACGTACTAATCTGTTATCACGCTTTTCTTTACTAGATTCTTTAGTTCAGTCCTTTTGGAAACGCTTCAGATTCGAATACTTACATACATTACAGAGTAGAGTGAAGTGGAATAAGAACTCTACTGCCATTTCTGTAGGGACGATTGTTCTAATAGACGTGGATAATACTCCACCGCTTCAGTGGCCTCTAGGCGTTGTCACCAAATTGTTTCCCGGTAAGGATGGTGTGGTACGCGTTGCGCAAGTTAAACTTAAGAATTCCACTTTAAAACGCCCTCTTATCAAACTGTGTCCTTTACCAACACAGTGATTAATATAGTTAATTTTACATTATCGTTTATATATTTAGTTTAATTCTTAGGTCATAACGTCGCTTCATTTCGCTACTATATAAGTATTTATCTATATATATCTATATTTTTATACTTTACTAGATAGTTGAGGATACCTCAAGGCTTCGTTAATTATTATCGAATAAGATTACTGCAAAGCCCATTTCCGGTTTCCTATCTACCGCTTTATGCCCAGCATGTGCATTCGTGTGTTAACGGGCTCACACAAGTTGAGAAGACACGCAATCAACCGCACCGCTTATATCTCGCATCATCGCTCCCACCCTTGTGTAATTTGGATATTGAATTATACAAGCATATAGTAAAAAGTATAGACATTTGCAATAACGCTGTATTTCGTGATTATCTGTGAAGTTGATAAGTGTGAAGACAGCCGGCAGCCATCGAGACACGAGGCAGATCAGCGGAAGTCCAGGTGGATGCACATGGATTCCTTCACGTCCTTCCTATATCCCGAATTTAGGGGATTTGCAGTATCACGAATAAATTAAATTCCATTCACCGCTCGCACCGCGCTCATATACAGTCCACTATTCTATTTAAATTAATAGCCGCACCGCATAACATTATTTAATACATTTGAACCAGCAGTATGGTGCTTGAAGGCCAAACGCCAAATCCACCACCACTTATGAGTTTAAAGGTGGGCATCCATTACGCTCGCGCTCCAGTAGCGCTCCGCGCTCCTGCAACTGCTCCCGGTAGTGGGTACTGTTGTTTCCATCCAAGTTCAAAATGATTTTCCTAGAAAGTCCTTATGAAGTTCTACTTTTCAGATTTTTTTCATATTTTCTAAACTTATGGTTCAAAAGTTAGAGGGGGGGGAACACATTGTTTTTTACTTTTGGAGCGATTATTTCCGAAATTATTGACATTATCAAAAATGATTTTAGTAAACCCCTATTCATTTTTAAATACCTTTCCAACAATATATCACACATTAGGGTTGAAATTAAAAAAAATCACATCCCACTTTACATATAGGGGGGCTACCATAATTAAACATTTTTACCAATTTTTATTTTACCACTTTGTCGGCGTGATTGATACACATATTGGTACCTTTTAACTGGTAAATTTTAGCTTTCTAGCGCTAACGGTCACAGAGATTAAGCGAGGACGGACAGACGGACAGACAGACATGGCGAAACTATAAGGGTTCCTAGTTGACTACGGAACCCTAAAAACTGCGTTCGCTAGCCTGCTTGCCAACCGTGGCAACTATGGCAAATATCTGCCCTATGAGGCAATCTGTGGGGGAGGACAAAATTCAGCAGTACAGTTAATAGGCTGTAACGGTACTATTGGTTGGGATGGGTCCACGCGTGTGAATTTAATAGAAGAGAATAGAAAAAACCAGGTATAGACATGATGAATACTTTATTTAAGTAAACGTAATAATTAACTTTTATGGGTAAGCCTGATAACGATAATAGTATTCTTCATACAGAACTTTGTTTACGGCGGCCAGTTTTTACAGAGACTGCGCGGGACATGGACATAGTGCCAAAGTGTACGCGCAAAAATAGGTACGCTCTTTATTTCCTAACTCTCATAGTCCGATGGTGCGGTGTCTGCCACGACTGAAGTTAGATTAGGCGCAAGACCAACGGCTTTTCTACGTGCTTTCCGTGATTCTGGGGTTAAGAAGCTGCCACTAATAATTTCTTGATGGTAAACCCAATAGCTGTTCGGTCCAACTCAAAATTTGACCCCGGGGCCTCACGATTAGCAAGCGTGTGTACAACAACTGGACCAACGAGACAGTCAGGGCCTACATACATAAACACTCACGCCTGTCACCCAGAGGGGTAGGCAGAGACTACGGACTTCCATTTGGCACGATCCTGACATACCTCTTTCGCCTCCTTTACATCCATATATCTACGCATACATGCTCGTCGGTTAAGGGTACTTCCAACGTGGCCCATTTTCAAAATATCGCCAATTTGGTCGATAAAATTTTTCCTAGAGCGTCCCTTCCCGACTCGGCCGTTCACATCTGCCATATAAATTTGCTTTGTCACTCTTTCCTCATTCATTCTTTCCACATGACCAAACCACCGAAGCATTCCTTTCATAATCCTGGTCACAACATCATCTTGCATACCACATTTATCTCTTATCACGCAATTTCTCACCCTGTCATTCAGATTCAACCCTAGCATACTTCTTAAAGACCGCAATTCTACAGCATTTATTCTTCTTTCGTGCTTCTTCCGCCACACCCAGATTTCACTACCATACATTAAAGTAGAGACTAACACAGCATTATGAATTACCATACGTGCCTGTTTTGACACATTCTGGTTCTTCATAATATAGTGTAGAGCCCCATTCACTCTATTCCCTGCATTTACTCGTCGTTCTATATCCCTATCATATCTACCATCCCTGCTAAATACACATCCCAAATACACAAACTCATCCACTTGCTCAATTAACTCTCCTTCTATTCTTATTTCACATACCGTTTTGCTTTCTTCTCTTTCAAAAACCAACACTTTCGTCTTACATGCGTTCACTTTCATTCCACAGGACCTAATAATGTTAATATTACATCAAAAAAAAAAATAAGAACAAGAAGAGAGGCACTCTTTTACACGTATACCAAGTGTTCGGGTCACTTCAACAATAACACCACTACAGACTTCATAACCAACAATTTATGCATGCACGTGCGGTCAACAACGGAAACAGAAGCAGATTTTTCCTTCAATATATTTCATGATAAGTAATACTTATTGCGAGACACTCTTATGGTTAATTTACCACTGTTCCGGAAAATACTTTTGTCCTGGAAAAACTAGTAAGGAACCTAGTGGGACTTTAAAGAAAAACGGTAACAATCATAATGTACGTCATACAATTAACAACACAAAAAACATTAGAAATAACTTTGCAGCGATCACCTCATTCCTAGGGCTTATTATTTATATATATCATTTATATATATCATTCATACATTTCATAATGGTATGATAAACCTGTTTGGTGGAGCCACGTGTCTAAGGCTGCCGAAGTCTAATTCCCCGGTCGAACCTTAAACCTATTACGCGAGATATTAACTAAAGTGGACTGTATATGCGATTGCTTCTACGCTTATGTAAAGGCGACTAATATAGCATGCGGTATAATGCACTCGCTCTTCCCTAAAACTAAAACTATTATTTTGCCAAGTCGATTAAAAGGAATCCTGCCTGATTAGGAGAAAAACAAAATTGGAGCGGATTAAAAAATTATATCAGGCAGGAACTAATTAAAGGAATCTTGACTCACCGGGGTTTCTTCTATTTGTAGAGCACTATAGCTGCAACTTCCGGAACTTCTTCTGGACAGACACTCTGGGGCCCCAGGGGTGCGTCGGGAGAGAAGCGTTGTAGTTTCAACGACGACTGCTGCGGAAAGAGAGCTGTGTGGTTTCAACGACTGGCGCGGCGGGAAGAGACTCGCGCAACGGTCGCGCGTGTCTTATATATCCTCGGCTCCGATGATTACGTGACATTATAGAATCATCTTCTTGCCCCTCCCACCCCACCACCCCGATGTGTCGATAGGAGGGTATGAATGATATCGTTTTTTCGGAAAGGAACAAGCGACTTATGGCACCTACCGTCCGATATAAAATAAACACGAATGGGTTTTCCGCGCAACCACTGTTTATTTAAATTTTATTAAACAAAGCTTTAAACTTTGAAGAGATATTTTTTTATATTTCTGGGATAAGGTTTTAAAAGGGTAGTCAATATATACAATTTAAATCACGGTGGCGTAAGCGATGTACTAACCTATGTTATCCCGTGCACAGTTATAAAAGGTGACAGAGGAAAACTGAAAACTAAAAAAGAGACGGGCACAACACTAAGAAGCTAAGCGTAACATCTATGGCAAATATTCCCCTTAGACGCAATCTATGGTGTTGAACTATTTTCAGCAGTGGACTTTAGAAGGCCGTAATGAATTGATGATTGAATGTAGACTTTAGATGCACTTCTTACTTTTTTGTTGTTCCTTTCTCATTTTTTTCTTAACGAGAAAATTACAGCATTTTAAATGGCTCACATAAATCTTACCCATAAAATGGTAACAGCTCCGAATTACAAGTTCTTGTTAGTGATGCCTTTACTCAAGAGTTTTTTTTATGTTATTATTTTTTAGTTGTGTAGTTTAAGGTTGACTGGTAGAGAATGCTTTTAGTTTTAGTCCGCTTTTGATCCTATACCCTGTATGCCGTTACACTTTCCCAATAGATTGCCCACAGGAGGATATTCGCCGCAGTAGGCACGCTTGGCAAGCGGGTCGGCAACCGTAGTTTTTTTATTTTTAGTTGTTGTTGATTCTTTTCCCCCAAGTCGCCTCTAACAACAACCACGGAATGATATGGGGTATTGGATACTATCCCGAATCATCCATACTACTACTGTGAACATTACTGTATATAAGGTGCAATAAAGATTAAATAAATAATTAGATAAAATCGTGTTGAAACTTAAAATTTTTAACTCACTTTTTTAAGTCATTGTTTGATAATAATCTCACCTTATGGTAAATGCTGGTAAAGCCTTTTTCACTCTTCCCTTGAAGACACCCAATTGTAATCCGACGTAGAGGGACGCCGGAAATTATTATTATAGAAGAGATTAGATTTTTTAGAATTATTTTGTTTGACCATTAGTAACACCTAACAATGTAAGATATTAATTTGAGATTATGAAGGATGTAAGAAAAGTAAAGATAATGGGGTGTGAACATAGAATACTAATAAAAAATAAATATACACAATAGAAGAAATAAAAATAATACACAATAGAATGGCTCCCAATCTTATTTTGTTCGATAATCGTTGCCGGGAGTACACATACCAGCGGTTACGTTGTATTATCACTAATAGAAACCCAATTTGCTCATTAGTCATACACATTTCAAATTACCTATGGCAGACATTGTACATATCTGGCTACCTATTGTGGAAGGAGGAGTTCTACAAGCAAGTAGATGGTGTGGCGATTGGCTCACCTGTATTGTCGCCGACATATTCATGGAAGACTTTGAGGAGAAAGCCCTGCTTACTTCTCCCATAAATCCAAGATTCTACAAGCGGTACGTAGACGACACTTTCACAATTCTACCTTTAGATAAATTAACTGCATTTTTAGACCATCTCAACTCTATAAATTCCAAAATTCAGTTCACAATGGAGTTAGAGGCAAACAATTCCTTAGCTTTTCTAGATGTGTTAGCAATTCGGAATCCTGATAACACCTTGAGCCATACTGTGTATAGAAAAAAGACCCATACAGATAGATATTTAAACGGTGTTTCTCACCACCATCCTTCACAGTTAGCTACCGTGGGTAAATCTTTGTTTCAGAGAGCACGAGGGATCTGTGACAGTAAACACCTGGCTGCCGAGCTCCAACACGTCAAGCAAGTTTTGCATGACAACAAGCTTCAGGTCCCGCACCTACGTCACAGAGAACGAGTGAAGCCGACCACAGTTGAGCGTGTACCTGCTGTACTGCCATATGTTAGAGGAGTCACTGACAAGATTGGCTACATCTTTAAGCGCGCTTCCATCAAAACATACTTCAAGCCGCCGAAGAAGATTGGTCAGTTTTTACCATCAGTCAAGTGTAACGTCTCTCTGCAAGATACAGGAGTATATAAGCTTGATTGTGAATGTGGTTTCTCCTACATAGGACAAACTAAAAGATCAATTAAAACCCGCGTCAAAGAACATATAGCTGATGTGAAGAATCGACGCTCCGGGAAGTCTGCAGTCTGTGAACATGTACAGGATCGCGCCCGTCACTACATCAGATTTGATAGACCACAAATCCTCGCTAAAGAACACCGATTCCTTCCAAGGATGATTCGCAAGGCTATTGAAATCCAAAAAACATCCTAATTTCAATAGAGAAGATGGCTGGGTGCTACCATCTGCTTTGAATCCTATAATAAATAAAATTAAATCCCAACCCAAGCATACAACTGCAAGACTTCATGATACCATAAGTTCGTACTGTGTAGATCGGAACAAAAGTTAAATTTTAATCTATGGTAACCGCGGTTAACTATGACACCTGGACGTTGAACATCTCAGTCCTTCCCGTGACCATGGGGCTGTAAAGCTCTCGAAACGTCAGGTATTTAAAAAGTTAAATATACGCGATAAATTCCGTAAAAACTAGTATCATTTCAATAACAAATGTTATTGAAATATTTCATATATTATATTGGGTGATTTTTATCGTATATATATTGTATATATACACATATCGTATATATATATATATATATATATATATATATATATATATATATATATATATATATATATATATATATATATATATATATATATATATATATATATATTGTATTTTTAAACGTTACCCCTACACTAAGATTTTCTCTTGTATCGTGGGGGTAGTATACCTTCTGTGTACTAAATATCGGGAATTTGTCAATAAAACAAAAAATACAAATTATTCATCTAAATTTATTTTATCGCCTTCAAAGTAGGCCCCATCGCTTGCAATACAACATCTCCAACGCTTCACCCAGTCTTCCATACATTTTTCATAGGCTATTTGCGGTATGGCCTTTAGCTCATTCAGCGAATTTTTTGTTATGGCTTCTATCGACTCAAAACGTTTTCCTCGAAGTGGTAATTTTAACTTGGGAAATAAAAAAAGTCAGACGGAGCCGTATCAGGTGAATATGGTGCTTGGTCGAGAACTTTTGTTGAATTTTTCGCTAAAAACTCTTTCACTATAATGGCTGTGTGTGATGGTGCATTATCATGGTGCAGCATCCATGAGTTGTGTTGCCACAAATCTGGACGTTTTCGGCGGATACTCTCAAGCAAACGCTTCATGACGCCTAAATAATATTCTTTATTCACTGTTTCTCCCTTTGGAAGGAATTCGGAGTGAACCACACCACGGTAGTCAAAAAAACTGTCAGCATCACCTTGATTTTGGAGCGACTTTGCCGCGGTTTTTTGGGTTTCGGCTCGTTTTCGAGACGCCATTCTGAAGACTGTTGGCTTGTTTGCATGTCGTACTCATAAACCCATGTCTCGTCGCCAGTTATTATACGTTTCATAAAGGTCGGATCCGTAGAAGCTCGGGAAACCATGTCTTCAGCGACATGGTTTCGCTGCGCTCTTTGAACAAAATTGAGCTCTTTTGGAACTAGTCGAGCGGCGACGCGTTTCATGCCTAAAATGTCAATGAGAATGTTGTGGACGGACTTAAAAGATATGTTCACCTCACTAGCCAACTCTCTCAGACTCATACGTCGATTTTCGAGCACTAGCTTCTTGATTTTGTCGATGTTTTCTTTGGTCGTAGCGGTTGAAGGTCTACCAGAACGAGGAAAGTCTACTACTACTTCTCGGCCTTCTTTAAAAGCCTTATACCATTCATAAGCCCTTGTTTTCGATATACACGATTCGCCGTAGGTATTTCGCAACATTTTTTGTGATTCCCACATGAAATATCATTCGAAACACAAAATTTAAGGCACACTCTTTGTTCAACAATATTTTCCATTGTAAAAATCGCCGAGAACTCAAAACTATGACCAACAAAAAGTGTAGTTTAAAACAAATTTATTGACAGATCCCGCTCAAACTTTGCGCGCTAAATCGGTACAGTGCTACCAACATGCAGTAAAAAAATTTGAACCACCTCTTTTACGCGGGTCTTTTTATTGACATATTCCCGATACTTTTTACACAGAGTAGTGCAAACATAAATTGCACGAAACAAACATCCAGACCCGGAACAACTATATGTAGGCCATACAAATACTTGTTCCGTGCGGGGTTCAAACCCACGACCCCCAGCGCAGCTACTCATTGCTAAGCCACTGCGCCACGGAGTCGTCGATGTATATATATATATATATATATATATATATATATATATATATATATATATATATATATATATATATATATATATATCACTAAACATTGTTGTTATCTATTGTTTAAATTTAGTACAGAAAAAATATAAGACGAAAACATAATCTGCTGTCAAAATGTACTGCAGCAAGAAATCCATAATTTTCAATTTTAATCCGAAAATTTGTCCAGGTTTTATGACGAAACTGCTGAACTGATTTTGATAAAATTGATTATATTGATTTTGATTAATTTGTTGTATGGGTAACTTAAAAAGGTAAACTATCACAGCTAAGTGGGCCTTAGGAATTATTTCGTTATTAGCCGTTAAACCGTGAACTTGGGGAAAAATAAACATCAAAAAGGCTAGGCTACCTTTTATCCCCCAAATCTACTATAGAGAATGCGGTATGACCGAATTCGAAGCGGATGAATCATATAATTCTTTTAATTAGTATTTCTTTATTATTGGTTGCCACATTTATTATATTTTTTAAAATTAATTTTAAAAAGATTTTTTTCCGCATTAGAAAAAATATATTTGTGTATGTATGTAATATATGTGTGAGAATTGATATATTTTTCAAATATACATTTGAAATATCATATCTTATAGGATATTCTATTAGTTTAATCTCAGGAAACATTTATTACGACCTACGAGTGATTATCACGTTTCGACCTTATATCTTCTTCTCCTTCAGTAATGTCATCTGTAGCTTCATTCTTTCGAGTCACCACATTCTCAGATGTCGAATTAATCCTTTTCACAGCATCACACTTACCGTTGCTAATGTTATGTTTACAATTTTTTGCGTGGAATTGTATTTTTTCCTTCAAATATCTATTTACCACTGATTCAGCAGTGAAGAAAAATATCGTGAGAAAACCTGCACGTCTGAGAAATAATAAAAAAATATTTTGAAAACTTGTGAAGTTCGCTAACACGCATTGAGGCAGCCGGCAGCCGCTTCGTTGGCCTAAAACCCCTCTCAGAAATGAGAGCCTCTGCCCAGCAGTGGGAGGTATATAGGCTGTAACTTTTAAATACCTTTTGTGATGTATGGTTAAGAAGTAAGTTTGAAGAAATATTTTAGCGAATATAACTATTTCTCGTAGGCAGTTAAGCCGTCTCGTGGATCCTATCCACATTTTTATGTTCCAATCTCCAGAAAAAATGGTTAATGTAAATAAAAATATACCTTTTATTATCTAAATAAATACCAATAGCCATAAATAATACAGTATTGGTAAGCCAACACCAGGCTAGAGCAAAATTGGAAGAAAAAAAAATGAAATTACATATTATTATGAAATATATTCTTTTACTTTCACACAAAAGTGTCTACCCATCCCCAATTTTGGTGTAGGAGTTTTCTCAATTTTAGTACCACTTTTATTCAAATTCCACATTCAGTTGTTTTTCAGGCACGTTATTATTGAAATAAATAAATATTTGGTATTATTGAAATAAACTGCACCTAGCAAAGCTTGACAGATAATTGCGCAGCGATTGTGACGTCAAAAGAGATGTGGTGACATTTATACGAGTATATTATGTCAATTGACATGTTAGTGGCTACACGGGCGTTCTGTTGTGTATGTATTATAAAATTCTATGGGTGTAAACAATAGTTTAATTATTCACGTGTTTGGTAGTAAAAGAAAACATTGTGATCTGACCTATATATCTGTGGGATAAAAACCTCGGAAAGGGAGTTTAGTAATATTATGTACGTATAATTGTATAACTCTCTCCTTTAGTACAGAAGCTAGAGATAGTGATACGTTTTTGTCTGTCATATGATCTTTCTGGCTTAAAATTTCTTATAATTGCGTGAATATTAAATGAAACTAGATTTTATGGATTTATTCACGTTTAATCAACTTCTTTTATAATTCCGAAGTTTTGAATACTTTGCAACCCCAATGATTGAGTTTTTTAACGTTTTAATGTCATAGTTTAAGATGGCTGCCCTCAGTTTAAAATTATTAATTTCGGTGTGCTCTCAGATAGTACTTGTAGTATCATGAATTCTTGCACTCAAAAGCAAGCAAGAAAGCCGCACAACGTGGGACCCCATTCCCTTGAGGTGAGCGGTAGACTCATGACACGCTCTGCGGCTAGTAGCCGTGCTGATTATGCAATTGGTGGTGATGCCATACACTTACATCACGTATGCAGGAGCTGCGGTCTGGCAGGTGGTGGCGCTCACGGAGGGTTTACGGACAGAGTGCATATTTGCCTAAACCGTGTGACGTACATTCACTGTGGCTGGATTCGTTCGTATTCTGTATGGCGTTGACACGCGTGATTTCGGTCGATGTTTGTGCTTACGCACTAGCAAGAGGCCAAGCCTCTTTTACTGGTTCGCCAGTTATTTTGCTGTAAACTACGGTCCAGTTCCCGAATTAGCGTTCCCTTCGGGGGGAGTGCATCAAAATGGTTGGCACTCACCGTGCACGGCGTGTGTGGGGCCGTGTTCCTCCCCCTACATATTTTTAAATAAATGTAGGAGAGCGAAGCCCCTGTATCGGGTATTTTGTATAAATATATTTTGAGCCTTTTCCGAGCAGGAAGGGATAATTAATAATGTAAACCTGATACAAGTAGAATAGGGACGTTTTATGTTCTTAATCTTTCTCGAGCCCTGTCTTCGTGAACGGGGTTCACTTAGCTTATAAGGCACTATCAACAGCTTTCAATTGCTCTAGTCAATATTCATTCTTCCAAAAGTCACCTAAAAGAACTAAGTTACTAAACAAACACAACGTAAATAAGGGTCCTAACTAAGACGATCACGCCAAAATATTACAAACGGCCTATTATTAAACCTTTAGAAAGATCATTCAGAAAGATCATTTAGAAAGATCAAAACATATCTTATTTATACTGATCACATATATATAATTTTAAATATAAAGGGTAATATAATATATTTAGTATTTAATATATTTATTATTATGGTTTCTTATATTTACACGAACACTACACATTGATTAAAACTACTTTTACGGATTTTATCACGTTTTTTTTACTATTATTTTTATATTCTTGGTATTATTGGCCACACTGTGTATAGGAAAAAGACCCATACAAACCGATATTTAAACGGTGAATCTCACCACCATCCTTCACAGTTAGCTACCGTGTGCAAATCTTTGTTACAGAGAGCACGAGGGAACTGTGACAGCAAACACCTGGCCGCTGAGCTTCAGCACGTCAAGCAAGTTCTGCACGACAACAAGCTTCGAGTCCCGCGCCTACGTCACAGTGACAGAGTGAAGCCGGCCAAAGTCGAGCGTGTGCCTGCTGTACTACCATATGTTAGAGGTGTCACAGACAAAATTGGCTACATCTTGAAGCGATCTTCTATTAGAACATTCTACAAGCTGCCGAAGAAGATTAGTCAGTTCCTACCATCAGTCAAGTGTCATGTTCCTCCACAAGATGCAGGAGTGTACAAGCTTGATTGTGAATGTGGTCTCTCTTATATAGGATAAACAAAAAGATCAATTAGAACCCGCGTAAAAGAACATATAGCTGATGTGAACCATCAACGTTCCGGGAAGTCTGCAGTTTGCGATCATATCCTAGACGGCCCCAACCATTTCATCAGATTTGATAGACCACAAATCCTCGCGAAAGAACACCGATTCCTACCAAGGATGATACGAGAGGCTATTGAAATTAAAAACATCCTAATTTCCATAGAGAAGGAGGCTGGGTACTACCACCTGCTTGGGATCCTAAAATCAATAAAATTAAAACTAAACCCAAGCATACCACTGTAAGACCTCAGGACATAGTCAGTTAATTTTGTATAGATTGGACCATAAACAATAATTAAAAAAAAGCTGAAGGTACTCCGGGTTTAACAATGACATCAGGACGTCAGTCATCTCAGTCCCCCGTGACCATGGGTGCTGGAAATCGCCCGAAACGTCGGGAATTAAAAATAATAGCAAAATAAACGCGATAAAATCCGTAAAAGTAGTTTTAATCAATATTTATTATTATAAGAGGGGAGAGCGTTACACTATAAATACACCCGTGCTATATTATATCAGGTTTGATAGACCACGAAACCTCTTTGCTTACCAACGATAATTCGTGAAGCAGTTAATATTACATAACATCTTACATTGACCCGTCATTATTGTATGCAATGGAATATATTTCTTAGTCAGGAGAAGGAAAATAAAGGAATATAAAAACCATTAATTAATATCTCTAGAATAAACTTGATTAAAACTACTTTTACGGATTTTATCGCGTTTATTTTTACTTTTTATTTTTAATTTCCGACGTTTCGGGCGCTTTCCATAACCAATAATTATAATTAAAAACAATAATTAAAAAAGCTGAAGGTACTCCGGGTTTAACAATGACATCGGGACGTCAGTCATCTCAGACCCCGTGACCATGGGTGCTGGAAAGCGCCCGAAACGTCGGGAATTAAAAATAAAAAGTAAAAATAAACGCGATAAAATCCGTAAAAGTAGTTTTAATCATGTGTAGTGTTCGCGTAAATATAAGAAATCATTAGAATAAACTTATTTTAACATGTTTTCGAACGATCTTTTTATAAAACAGCTTCACTATATCCATTAACAAACGAATTAAATTAATTAAACCGTCGAGTTCAAAGCTCTGTTTTTATCTTGCTCTTCACAGTATCACTTGTTTAGGCTTAGTCTTTGTTGACTAAATGTTTATAGAATCAAGTTTGACAAACGCGAAAATGTATTATTCCATTAATTTATACGCTATTTGAGTGATTTTTTCACAATCTCATTCATTCATTTATTCCTATCAAAAGTTCATTGCTGAACAAATTCTTCTCAATCTTTCAATAATAAATTTCAATTGGTTCTTCTCATTGGTTAGTCGATGGTCGTTTAATAGTGGGGGTATTTGCTATAGTATCACGATTATTATTTTTTCTTATTTGAGCCAGTGCTTCACCATAGTCCCACCTGGCGATTACTGGTGATGAAGCTCTAAGGATAAATTATACGATCTTAGCGCAAGGGTAGTAGGTAAATTACTAGTTACATTATGTTAATAGATTAGCAAAAGCAGATTTTTATTATTATTGTTATCTGGAAGATGGTGCTATCTGTCTTTTGTTTCAATTTTCCCCTATCGTCGTCTCATATAACGCGATGATAAGGGATAGTGACCTTGCGGGATGACACGAAGTAGTGAATTCCCTTATGCAGCCTCACGGAAAATCCCTCTCAAATCACTACGGGAGACTCAAATTTTCAGGCTGCTTCTCTTTGAAAATGTTTGGCAACATGTTATTTGCACTCAAGTTCTTAAAATATTTTGGTTTTCAATGATTTAATAAATTTATCCCGTGTAGTGGCGGATAAGAATATCTACTAACCCATATTTTCCCATGGGTGACCTAAAAGGCAACAGTGGGAAACTGGGGCAGAAAATGGCAATAAAAAGCCATAAAAAGCCGCGATTCCCAACCCGCTCGCTAAGTTTCACAACTATGGCAATATAACCCCATGAGCGACGACTCAAATAAACGGCCCGAGTCGCCGGAGCCACACCTGGCTACGGAATCGAACATGGTAACGGCAGGGGGTGCTAAAAATCTCCAATGGATGATTGGCTGCTCCGTAAAATAACTTAACTTGGCAACATATAACGCACGCACCTTAAGGACTGACAAGAAGATCCTGGAGCCGTAAGAAGAGATAAACAAGTTGCGCTAGGATATAATAGGATTATCTGAAATCCGAATAGAGGGGGAGGACACAGTAATCCTTGAAACCGGCAACTTTTTCTATCACTGGGAGGGCGACCATCTGTCCCAAGGACTTGTCGGATTTATAATCACATACAAGTCTCTAGTTAACAAGGTTGTAAAGATTGGGAGTTTGTTGACGAGGGTTGCGGAACATATACTCAGAATCTCCAAACGCTATTTGCTAAAGTTTATACAGGTGTACGCACTGACTTCATTACACCCTGATGAAGAGAAGGAAGAAATGTATGAGAATATATCTAGAGCCATACATTCCTCTAAAATCTACCGAACGGTGTCAATGGGAGATTTCACCGCGAAACTAGGTACAAGAGAAAACGGTGAACTGAAGGTGCGGTACGGTAACGGACACTTGGGATAGAGCAACGGAACCCAATGGGTCAGTAGCTGGTTGACTTTATGGAGGAAGAGGGACTCGTTATAATGAACTTTTTTTTCCAGAAGTGGCTCTACATAAAGTGGACCTGGTCAAACCCCGTAGGTTCAACAAAAATGAGATTGACTTCATTATGACGACCAGACGCCAACTGTTCAGAGAAGTCTCAGTGATCGCAGGGGTGAAAACTGGCAGTGATCACTGAATGGTGAAAGGAACACTGAACCTAAATGTGAATTTAGATAGGTCACGTCTAATGAAGTCAACGCTCCGTCCCCTTTGTGCTCTAATCCAAATCCCCAAAAACTTTCAGCTTGAGTTGCAAAAACGTTTTTAGTGCCTAGAAGACTGTAATTAAGTGAGTAATTAAGTGAGACGAGCTTGTTGAAACTGTCCATGTGGTCGGAGGTAAGTTCTATAAGACCCGTCGCAGAAGAACACAAAAAATCTGCAATCACACTGTTATCCTAATGGCTGTTAGACAGGAAATGAGACTGCAGACCTAATCAGATTTGGCAGCTTACAAGCAACTGAACGGTCAAATCTACAAACGTATGCGGCGGAACTTACGCAACTTCAATACAGCTCGTATTAAAGAAGCTATCGCGTGAACTAAGGGCTCCAAAGTCTTTGCTACCAGAAAGAGCCAACTTTAACTATCGCGTGAAATAAGGGCTCCAAAATCTTTGCTACCAGAAAGAGCCAACTTTAAAAGCTAGGGTTAACTATAGAACGAATGGGACACCATCATTATCGAAACATCTGAATATTTGAGTGGTATTGAGAGGTTCTATGGGCAACTACAAACGTCATCGTTAGAGTCACACGCAAGTGTGAATAACGATTTAAGAGAAAGTATTATCCAACACCATTCCAATGAGACAATCTGAGCGAGATAAGAATGGCTCTCCAGCACCTTTAAAACTGCAAGACCACAGGCGAAGATGGAATTACGGCGGAGCTTCTAAAAGCGGGTGGAAAACCGATACTTAAGGTCCTTCAGAAGCTTTTCAATTCCATCCACCATGGTGGTACTCCAGAGGCGTGGAGCAGAAATACGGTGATCTTGTTTGAAGAGCGACAACGCTATCTTGAAAAACTACCAGCCGATAACCCTTCCGAACCGCTTCTACGTGCTGTTTTCAAAAGTCACTACGAATCGCCTCAAAAGCCAGTTCCCTAAAAGGCTTTCGTACCATAGACCACATACACCGGCAAATTGTACAGCAGTCCGAAAAGTACATTTTGCCATTTTTTCTTGCCTATGTGGACTATAAGAACGCCTTTGATTCCGTCGAAATTTGCACGGTGTTGCGGTCTCTTCAGCGGTGCTAAGTTGACTACTATTATATCGAAATATTGTGTTTGTACAGTAGGACTGCAATGGCTATCAGAATCCACCCGATCCAACTGTAGAGAGTTGTAAGACAGGGTGATGTAATGTCCCAAAAGTTCTTCACTACTCCACTTGAAGATGTTTTTGAGCTTTTGAAATTGAAAGGATACATTATTAACGTCAATAGCGAGATATTACTCACCTTTGATTTGTCGATGATATAGTCCCTTTAGTAAAATAACTGGAGGACCTAAGCACTATCCTGAATGACCTCAATAGTGTTACCCAACAGATAGGTCTTAAAATGAACATCGACCAAACAAAAGTCATATGTAATGTTAATGTGACACCAATGCTGGTAGTTGTTGGGAGCACTAAGTTCCAAGTTCTTGATGAGTAAGTTCACCTAGGACAATTAGTCCGACTGGGTAAGTCTAACTTCAACCGAGAGGTCAATCGACGGATTTATCTTGATTGGGCAGCGTTGGGGAGATTATCAAAACCTGAAAACAAGATTGTACAACCATTGCGTATTGTCAGTGATGATCTATGTATCTGAGACCTGGTCCTTTACTGTTAGACGTATGGGGAAGCTCTAGGTCACTCAGCGAGCTATGCAGAACGAATGAATGTATGCATACTCAGGATTAGTCTGCGTGATAAACTAACAAATAAGGATATCAGCAGTAGAAATAGAGTGACTGACATAGCCCAGCAGATTAGTAAGCAGAAGTGGCAATGGGCTGGCCATATAGCTCGAAAATTCGACAATCGATCGGAATAAAGGTTTTCTATTGGCAGCTTCGTTCCGGTATGTGAAGTGCAGGGCGTCTGCTCACTAGATGGAGTGACGACCTGTTAAGACACCCGGAAGTCGGTGGATGCAGGTGGCAAAAGCTCCTAAGGATATATTATACATAGTAAAGCCATGCTGTAGTTCTATAAGTAGTATAGTTGTAGCAAGAATGGGTCGGCTCGACCAGGGAGGGACTACGCTCTCACAGAATACCAACGTGAAATAGCAGCTTAATGCTGCTGTGTTTCGTATGGCGAGAGTAGAGAACTGGAGACCCTATTTACTGGAAAAGAGGCATTCCATCTTAGTCCTCGCGGGTGACAACGCATCTACATTTTGATTTGTAATCGAGAAAAGATGTGGATTTCTATGGGCCGTAGTAACCACTTACCATCAGGTGGACTGGCTCGTTTGTCACTCAATCCTATAAAAAAGGAATGTTCATTCATTCCGTGGTGGAAGCCTACGTTCAGCAGTTACTTGTTAAAAAGCCCTTAAATGATGATAATGATCAATAAATTTATAGATGGATAAAAAATTCCTCGGTGAATAAAAATATTTATTATATTGAGTAACAAACGAGCGCAAAGTTTACCTGATAGTACGTGGATATTGAGGGCCATAGATATATCCTCAATTAAAAATCAAAACGCAGATATGTTGTCACCCCTGAGGACAGATGGAATTGCAATAAGTTGCTATTTTATACTAGTGTGATGTGAGAGCGTGGTTTTTTACAGACACCTATGGATCAGCTTGATCCATAGGAGTGCCAAAACCAATATGTTGTTGCAACTTGAATATTCTTTCTATTTTTACGTGATAGAGCCACACTGCAGCTATAATATCGTTGTAGCACAAATGGTTCGGCTTGACCGAGGCAAAACCACGCTCTCACAGACAAGCTAATGTAATGCTGCTGTGATTCGTATGGAGAGTGTAGAGAACCGAGAAAAAAGTTCTCTTTTTACTGGAATCGAGGCATTCTATTTTAATTCACTTACCGCTACTTGGACTGTGTGCTCGTTTGTTACTCAATGCTCTAAAAATACCACGAACAAAATGTGAGTTATAATGTCTACCATCCTAAATGTTGATCCTGGTGACCTGTCTTAACGGAGACTATGCATCTGCGGACAGGACAGGATTGTAATGTCTAATTGCATGCGCAATGCACAGGCGCTCCCTCTATTCCTTTAATCTCAGTGTTGAGACGCAAGGCCAACGGTTTGACGTGCTTTCCGGGGCACCAAACGAAAGACCGTCAACTTCCCGACTCTGACAACCTTTCGACTCGCTTTCGACTTTCGCCAAATTTTCGACGGAAAATCCAATAACTTTGATGGTGATCTTCATGATCAACAATTGCGTTTACGACTATTAAATAAACGAGGCAGTCAAAATGTAACTTAATGTTACACTAACACACCAGGTATTCTAAGGTAGTGTAGTTGTGAACTAATCGGCAATATATCTAAAGTGGCGAAAACATTATTCAAAACTCATTCAGAATTTAGCCATTACTGCAATTCATTAGTTAAAGTTGTGTAAAATGATTTACGTACGCTGGATTTTAGCCAACGAATCCAAAAATTAAAGCTCCATTAGCGCTATTTAATTTGTCACAAAATTTGAGTTAACTCCTATTTTACAAAAATGTCGAATTAATTTATATCACTTGATATTTCATTGCTTAAAACCATCTCGTTGGTCACAGTTGCGACTGTTAATTAGTTTTTATAGGAGAGGAGTGACAAACGAGCAGGCAGTTTACCTGATGAAAAGTGGTTACTGTGACCCATAGACATCTACATCGACTAAATCCTCGATTACGAATAAAAATATAGATTCGTTGTTTTCCATGAATTCTAAGATGGTATGTCTGTCTCCGGTTCTCTACATTCACCATACAAAACACATCAATGCTGAGCTGCTATTTTAGGTTGGTTTATTGTGAGAGCTTGGTCCTTCCCCGGTCGAGCTAACTGCAGGATTTAAGATAATTGATAGAATCAGGCGTTACTTTGCGGAAATCCATTATAATAAAAAATAAAAATATAAATTTCTTTGCAACTTTCCGCTAAACATATAAAACGATGTGTCTTACCTGGATTGAAGCGCACCTCCCGCCCTCCCTCAATTGCATACACTAAGTCCGTCACCACTAGACCAAGCACCACTACTCTCAACACCACTATTCCAGGCAAGACACACCATCGACGATAATACGACACGTGTTTCGCCTCTACACGAGGCATCCTCAGGCAATATAGACTCTACGGCGGCTGACCGCTAAGTGAGCGGCGAGTCGAAACAGTTGCTATTTATACGCTGACACAATCGCTCCCTACCAAAGTAGCGAGTGACCGCGTCGTGCGATAACAAACCTGCCAACAGTTATTATTATTGTTATGATTATTTTTAAATACTATTATTATTATTGTTTTGAGTGACCGCGCCGTGCGATAACAAATCTGCTACTAATTATTATTGTTATGATTAATATTTTAAATACTATTATTATTATTGTTTTATTGATATCATTATAATTATTTATTATTATTAATCTTTAATAATAATTTTTACAAGTGAGTAAGTGTAGTGAAAAAATAACTGAGAAACACGTGTCGTATTATCGTCGATGGTGTGTCTTGCCTGGAATAGTGGTGTTGAGAGTAGTGGTGCTTGGTCTAGTGGTGACGGACTTAGTGTATGCAATTGAGGGAGGGCGGGAGGTGCGCTTCAATCCAGGTAAGACACATCATTTTATATGTTTAGCGGAAAGTTGCAAAGAAATTTATATTTTTATTTTTTATGCAGGATTTAAGTTTAGTGTCGCTAAAATAATTTTAAAATAATCAATATAGTGACAATAACAATATTCGTAGATATTAACATAATAATTTGTCGTTACAAAAACAACAAAATAGCGTAATTATTGGTAACCGCTTCGTAATTACGACATTCTTATTAGAAGTTAGCAATTTATACGTTCATAGTTCCGGCAGTAAGTGCTCATAACAACATTTCACAACTTACGACGCGTGGTTTAGAGAACAAGCAAGTTAGTATTAAAAATCCTAAATACCCTCTTATCGATTAAAGCAATGTCAGCCAACTTAAAAACATGGGTTCACAATTCGATTAAAATATTTTTTTATATGTAGGTATGTAGGCGACACCAAACAGGACACACACGGTGAGAAATAGGATGATGAATTCTTTTGCGCCGCAATCTCACAACAGCTTCCATTTATAGACATTTTGCAGCTATAGAAATACATAAAAATAATAACACCTGACATACAAGTCACTGTTGCGCAAACCACTTCTCTTAATGCTAAATAGATTTTAAGGCAAAGAAGAGTCGGACATGACGTGACCTCAAAAAATGTTTTCTTTTCATAGAAATGCAGCTATTATTACCAGAAAAATTATTAACATAAGAGATGGGTAGTAGTAACATAAGTTTTGCGACTTTCGAAAATAAATTGTAAAAGCTACAAGCACTTTTAATTACTGATTCTGTCAATATGAAATGCTAAAGATATACGAGTATTACACACTGAAAAATATTTAATTGGCAGAACAATAACTATAAGTGGCTCCATCGATAAAATATATACAAACGCACAGAGAACCCCTCCTTTTCAGAAGTAAGTTTAAAAGTATTTCTATTCGTCGCTTACTTTCAAATTTTTTATTGGCTGTAAAATACTAGAAGTTTAAGAAATCTTTTTTTTAGGAAGAGGTTATAATGTATCAAAACTGTCAGAATGAAAAATCTTGGATATATGTGCAAGTATAGACTTAACCATCTTATTTATATGAACAGAATGAAAAATCTTGGAACTTGGATATATAAGTAATCTATACTTGATTTAACCATCTTATTTATATATTTAGAAGTTAGTTTAAAATTATTTCTATTCGTCGCTTACTTTCAAATTTTTATTGGCTGTAAAATATTAGAAGTCAAAGAAATCTTTTTTTAGGAAAGGAATTAAAATGTACCAAAATTTTCAGAATGAAAAATCTTGGAACTTGGATATAAGTGCAAGTATAGACTTAACCATCTTATTTAGACGTTACCAACTATAATGTTATATAGCAGATGCAACACAAACGGGCTTACTCAACCGAAAAACTACTAATATGGATAATATAGAAAATACTAGAATATTCTTTTGTGTATAAAGATGATTAGATATATCAAGATTTCCTAAGACAATGTAATATTACTAAGATACTTTTACATATTATATTTGGGGCATAAGTAAAAAGTATTCCTATGAAAATTTTTTTTGAAACTAGACGATCCTGTAAAAGATGAGAATGGTTAGTCATAATGAGCTTTCTGTATTTATTTATTTTTGAAGTTGAAATTGTAACTGTTGGGAGAAAAATGTCAACTTGTGAGTTTATCTCCGCATCTTCAAACAAGGTCAACCGCTGTAGAGAATTGTTGAGGTGATTGCGTAGCTTTTTTACTGTCATGTAGTCAAAAGCAAACATTGAAATATTAAAATTTATCTTGACTTGCTTACACCCTCAAAAAGCATAATGCAGTATGCATTATGCTTTTTGAGGGTGTAAGCAAGTCAAGATTTCTTATATTTACGTGAACTAATAAATGACACTAATTGTGCGGATTTTATCGCGTTTAATTTAACTTTTTAATTCCCGTCGTTTCGGGTGCTTAACAATATCCACGGTCACGGAGGTGGGGGGACTATTGACGTGTTTTCGTCCCCATTTCATAGTTAGCTCGGCTAACTTCAGTTTTTGAATATTTTTTTTAATTTTTGGTGCGATCTACGCAGAACGAGCTTACAGTATCTATCAAAGGTATGCTTGAGTTTGGGTTTAATTTTGTTAAGTATAGGATCCCAAGTAGATGGCAGCACCCATCCAACTTCTCTACTGAAATAAGGATGTTTTTTAATTGAATAGCCTCGTGTAATGGTGGGGTCGATTTTGAACATGTTCGCGACTTCCAAGAAGGTCGGTGCTTCACGTCAGCTATATGCTCTTATAGATCTTTTTGTTTGTTCTATGTACGAGAGACTACAATCACAATCAAGCTTGTACACTCCTGCATCTTGTAGAGGGATATTGCAATTGACGGATGATAACAAAATGACTAATCTTCTTTGACGGCTTGTAGTAGGTTTTAATGGAAGCTCGCTTCAAGATGTAACAAATCTTGCCTGCGACTCCTCTGACATATAGGAGGACAGCAGGCACATTCTCGACCGTGGCCGGCTTTCACTCGATAACTATGACAAAGGCGCGGGACCTGAAGCTTGTTGCCTTGGAATACTTACTTGATGTGCTGAAGCTCGGCGGACAGGTATTTTCTTTCCCCCAGATCCCTTGTGCTCTTTTAAACAAAGATTTCCCCACGGTTGTTATTTGTGAAGAAGGGTGAGATTCATCGTTTAAATATCAGTTGGTATAGGTCCTTTTCCTATACATAGTGTAACTAATAGTGTTATCAGGATTTAAGGTTACTAAAATGTCTAGAAAAGCTAAAGAATGATTTGCCTCCAACTCTATTGCGAAGTGTATGTTGAGAAGGTCTAAAAATGCAGCTTCTTTGCCAGAAAGTAAAATTGTGAAATTATCGTCTACGTACCGCTTATAGAATCTTGGATTTAGAGGAGCAGTAAGAAAGACTTTCTCCTCAAAGTCCCTCATGAATATGTCGGCGACTACGGGATAGACAGGTGTGCCCATCGCTACACCGTCTACTTGCTTGTAGAACTCTCCCTTTCACAATAGAGATAGATAGATAGATATTGAGATAGGCTGATAATTGGAAACGTTTTTGTTGTCCCCCGACTTGAATATTGGAACTTCAATTGCTTTTTTCAAACAATCTGGGAAACTTCCTTCAGAGAGTTAAATTCGAAAAATATGGGTTAACGGTGGTACTAGAATTTGTCCATATTTTTAATTTACTAACGGATACGCCATCCCATCCAAACGCGCTTGTTTCTATCAGTCCCATTATAATCCTTTCCACCTCAGTAGGGTCCGTATCTAATAATGTGAACGAGCTTAATTGGCAGTTTCTTTGAGTTAAAAAAGTGGCCCTGTATCCACGATTATTGTTAGAATTGTTTGTTATCTGCTCAGCAAGATTTTTACCGACGTTCACAAAGTAATTATTTTCTGTATTTGCTGATACAAGCGGCGAGGAATTATTTTGTAATAATTCCGACGAAGATTCATGCTGTTTGGATATAAATACAATATCTATTACATGCCGCTAAATATTTTTATTATCTCTTTGTTTATTTTACATTGCCTTATATCTGGCTATCTATTGTGGAAGGAAGAGTTGCACAAGCAAGTCGATGGTGTTGCAATGGGCTCAACTGTATCTCTCATTTTCGCCGATATAATCATGGAAGACTTTGAGGAGAAGGCCCTCCTTACTGCAGCTGTTACCCCAGGGTTCTACAAGCGGTACGTAGACGATACTTTCACAATTTTACCATCAGACAAATAACTTCATTTTTAGAACATCTTAATTCCAATAACTCTAAAATTCTATTTACTGTGGAGATAGTCTCAAATAATTTCTAAGCTTTCCTACATGTGTTAGTCATCCGAAATCCTAACAAGACCGAAGGTCACACTGTGTATATAAAACATACCCATACAAACCGATATTTAAATGGTGAATCTCACCACCAAAATGGAAAAATCTTTGTTACAGGGAGCACGAGGGTTCTGTGACAGCAAACACCTGGCTGCCAAGCTTCAGCACGTAAAGCAGGTTCTGCACGACAACAAGCTTTGGGTACTGCGCCTACGTCACAGTGGCCGTGTGAAGCCGGCCACAGTCGAGCGTGTGCCTGTTGTACTACCATATGTCAGAGGTATCAGAGACAAGATTGGCTACATCTCGAAGCGAGTTTATATTAGAACATTCTACAAGCCGCCGAAGAAGATAAATCAGTTCGAACCATCTATCAAGTGTCATATTTCTCTACAGGATGCAGGAGTGTAGAAGTCTGATTGTGAATGTGGTCTCTCATATATAGGGCAAACAAAAAGATATATTAATACCCGCGTAAAAGAACATATAGCTGACGTGAAGCATCAACGTTTCGGGAAGTCTGCAGGTTGAGATCATATCTTAGGCGGCCCCAACCATTACATCAGATTTGGTAGACCACAAATCCTCGCAAAAGAACATCGATTCCTACCAAGGATGATACGTGAGGCTATTGAAATTTAAAAAAAAACGTCCTGATTTCAATAGAGAATATGCTGGGTACTACTACCTGCTTGGGACCCTATTATTAATAAAATTAAAACTAAACCTAACCATACCACTGCAAGACTTCAAGACATAGTAAGTTCATTCTGCATAGATCGGACCATAAACAATAATTAAAAACTGAAGGTACTCCGGGTTAACATTGACATCGAGACGTCAGTCACCTCAGTCCCACGAGCACCCAAAACGTCGGGAATTAAAAACCAATTAAAATTAAACGCGATAAAATCCATAAAAGTAGTTTAAATCAACATAAATCTGGAAATATTTTACTATAATAAGAGTATATAAATCTTATAAAGATAAAAAAATCAACCACGTAAATATGTTATTCATTTTTTCATAGATGAGGGTGTAAACGAGCATGGGGCTCACCAAATTGCTAGTGAATACAGCCACCCATTATAAATACATACCACGGGAATTGCAAGTGTGACGGCATTTTAGAAAGGAGTAAGCTCTTTTCTTTAAGTTTCCTAATTCGAATTGGCTGCAAATTGTAAAATCAATTAATAGATCGTAACAACTCTTCACAAGTTCACTGCTGAAAATAGGCCTCCCCAAAAACGCCAAAAAATTGGGAATAGACTTTGATGAAATTAATGAGTAAAATTGCATGCAAATTGCAGGAATATTATAGAGGTATAAAAAGAGTAGTTGCTTGTAATAAAATAATACAAACATTTCGAAGCATTCATTCGACTGAACAAAAATAATTCAAGACTTTTGTTACGAACTAATAAAGAGTTGAGGAGAATGAATGGAATGGTATGCTTGAAAACCCACCAATGAATATGGGCTTAGTGAGAGAAATTAGTGTGGAAGAAGTAAAAATGGCTGTTAGGAATATAAAGAATGGGAAGGCGGTCGGCCCAGATGGAATACCAGCAGAAGTGTGGAAGTTGCTGAGTGCGGATGGATGGAAGTGGTTGAGTTTATTTTTCGGTAAATTGTTGCAGGAAGAACAAATACCTGAGGAATGGTGCAGTAGTATACTGGTCCCCATTTTTAAAAACAAAGGAGAAGTTCAAAACTGCAGCAGTTACCGGGGAATAAAACTCTGGGGAATGAAAGTCTGGGAAAGAATAATAGAGAGAAGAATGAGAGAAGACTGTGAGATAACACAAAACCAGTTCGGATTCATGCCCGGTCGAGGTACGACAGATGCCATTTTCGCATTACACCAATTGTGCGAAAAGTACAAGAGCGTGCATAAAAATCTGCACATGGTTTTTGTCGACCTTGAAAAGGCGTACGACCGGGTTCCCCGTGAGGTTTTGTGGTGGGCGTTAAAGATGAAAGGTGTGCCGGGGAAGTATATGAGGTTAGTCCGTGCTATGTACAGAGCATCCCGTACATATGTACGATCTGCCGCGGGAACTACGGGCAGTATCGATGTGGCTGTAGGGCTGCACCAAGGGTTGGCATTGAGCCCTTACCTCTTCCTACTGATTATGGACGCTTTGACGTCGGACCTGCAGGATGAGGCACCCTGGTGCATGCTCTTTGCCGATGACATCGTGCTTGTTGGGGAAGAAGGCATCGAGGTACAAATCAGACTGACGGGGTGGCAACAGAGGCTGGAAAGTGTTGGCTTGAAGATCAGCAGATCCAAAACCAAATATCTGTGCTGTGATTTCGGCGGTCTTCCCAGTCCTGTACCCATGTCGTTGGATGGCGCTATACTGCCTACCTGCTCAGATTTCAAGTACCTCGGTTCCCTCATTCAAGGCGACGGCGAAATAGATAGAACTGTGCAGCATAGGATTAACGCAAGGTGGATGAAATGGCGACAGGTCACAGCCACAACGTGCGATCCCCAAATGCCAATAAGGCTGAAGGGGAAAATTTACAAATCGATCATCCGATCTGTCGTCATGTATGGAAGTGAATGCTGGGCCGTCAAGAAGAAGGATGAAAATATATTGCATGCGAATGAAATGAGAATGTTACGATGGATGTGTGGTGTGATAAGGATGGATAAGATAAGGAATTAGTATATAAGAGGAAGTCTGAAAGTAGCGCCAGTGGTAGAAAAGGTGAGAGGAAGCAGATTGGCATGGTTTGGGCATGTGATGCGGAGGGATGAAAGTCGTGTCACAAAACGAGTGTTGAATATGAATGTGGAGGGACACACGGGCAGAGGAAGGCCGAATAAAAGATGGATCGATTGTGTGAAGAGTGATATGAGAATGAAAGGAGTAAGTATGGAAATGACGGCTGATAGAGAGGAATGGAACAAGAAGATTTACTGCGTATATTACTGCGCCGACATCGGATAATGGGAAATGGTCTAGAGAATGATGATGATGAGATGACGCGTCAAATAAATGCAATAACAAAAGCTTTACAATAATATGGACAGGGGCTTGCGTAAATAAAATGTGAAAAGGATTTTATAAAATTTAAACTAATTCCTGCCGAGCTAATATAATAATGCTTGGGAATTGCCACGTATATCCGCGTCCAAAATCTTTCACAATTAACTGGGTTAGAAGATAATGTATAACTCTTACCCAATTTGTGGGAAAGTAAATGAAATAAGAGAAATATTGGTAAGATTTTAATGTGTTCGTTAACTTTGGGAATAATTTTATACGTGGTATAGCCAAGCTGCAGCTATATTATGACTGTAACACGAATGAGTCGAATCGACTGGGGAAGGACCCTGCTCTCACAGAATACCATCGTAAAGTAGCAGCTTAATATTACTGTGTTTAGTATGGTGAGTGTAGAGATCCTTTTCTAGTAGAAACGAGTCATTCCATTTAATCTGCGTTTCGATACTTATACGAGGGTAAATACAGATGTCTATGGGGCACAGCATCCACTCACCATCAGGTTAACTGTGTGCTTGTTTGTCACGTTTATTCTATACAAAAATCAGACGTGTACATGGAAAACACGCGGAGTGAAGCTGCGCGCGTCGTGACTGTTCTATCATTTATCCTATCAGTGCTTAAGTCAATGTGTCAATATGTAATAGTTCGGCATTGTGTGGGTTGAAAAATGGAGACTAAAGGTTCGTAGATAGTTCGCAGACATGCGTTTTATATTCAGCATCGGTGCGTTGGTCCACCGAACACGCATTAAATCAGCATTAAAAACCGATATTAACAATTTAGTTGTACTTATATTGAGGACGATTGTGCAGCCTCTGAACTATTACAGCCTTCAATCAATGTTAATCATCACTTACCTTCATAACGTTCTATCTATCTAAGCCTAAAGCTGAACATAAACCACTTCCATAGGTTGTCTTATAGGGAGATATTTGCCATAGTTGGCACGCTTAGCGGCGAGTTGGCGATCGCAGTTTTTGATTCATTTTAGTTGTTATCAGACAGAAGCTGCTGCCTATCTCCTGTGTTATTTCCCCTGTCACGTCTTACGACACTGAAGTGATGACTTCAATACTATCCTCTTACGTCACAACTACACGACGAATTGCTTAATGTACATGTATATTAACGTAAAATGAAAATGTTTAATCATATTTAAACATCAATACAGAAACTAGAATTGATAAAAATACGAATAACAAGCGTAAATATTACTAAGGGAAAATACTATACAGTGAGTATTTGCATATCAAAGCTCTACCTTCATTTACATTCTAGTTTTTTATGAATGTTACATTGAAAAACATTCGCGGCTCGGTATGTCTACGAGTTTTGTACGCTTTACGTGTATTTATTGTTCAATAACTAAAGTTATATTTTATGGAAAGAAGAGTGACAAACGAGCACACAGTCCACCTAATGGTAAGCGGATAATGTGGCTCATGGACCGTTACCGTAACAGTCAATCAGTAGTCCACTGTTGAGCACAGGCCTCTCTTATACGTTGCCTCAAAGGCGGAATCGTTGCCACGCCTTGCAGGCGGGTTGGCAACCGCAGATTTTTATTTGTAGTTAGTTGTAGGAAGACGCTGTCGCCACTCTCCTGGTATGTTTCCCTCTGTCGCTTCTAACGAAACCCACACACAATTTAATTTACAACTTATAAGAAAATCAATACAAACTCAATTGTGACTTATATTAAAATGTCATTTTTAGCAATTTTGTATCAAAAGCCAAGGGACATGTGAGTGTTGGTAAAATGATTTTCCCACATTGTTCTTCATAAAATTCTGATCTAATTTACAGTACGGTTTTAACAAAAAAATTATCAAAAACAGAGATTTGTTTCTTAAATTTCGTACATTTTAGTTAACTATCGTCCACTACTAATTAATCAGACTAGCGTCGACAGTTATTGTACTGTGTGGAGATGTCAACGAATGGCTTGGGTATCTGAGCATCCCAGTGTAGTTATACCATAAATATTTTTATATTCTTATGTAATTATAATTCCCCCAGGTATTTAATGTATTAGTATAATTTAATGGTATTCTTTAAATAACTTTATTTTTCATTAATAAATCTAAAATATCAATGTATGAAAATCATAATTAAAAGAGTTATTTCTGTAAAATAAATGAACAATGGACATAAATGGAAATGGAGTAATAATAACAAACTAGGCATCAAATTGGTTAACAAAGCAAATTCTGCGTGTAATAAGAAATCACTTCAAGGGCAAATAATAAAAAGGAAAAAGTTTTGACGCATATTTAAAAAAGTTAAAGTTTTTCAAGGAACATGTGCAGCTAAGGTTTTAAAAACGAAATTTGAGGAGTGATATAATACTCGATTAAAGCTTTTCTTAAAAAATTATGGCTTATCAAAGTTTCTTTCCTGCACATTATACATAAGGTTTGCTATAACTTTTCCCAAGAAATCAGAATAGAAAATGCAAGACGACGTACCATATGCGTAAAATAATAATATGTGTGGAGCAACGGATCAAAGTCTGTGAAAATGCTCAAATTCATACTACATTTAGATTTTGAGACTAATTTGTAATCTCAAGTTGCTACTATAGTAATAGTTTTACTAATCGGTTTTTATTTTAAAAAATATTATATATTTTTCAATATGGGGTCAGTACCTCTGTGTAGGCATAACAAGTACGCCGGATAGTGTAAGGTTATAGGGTTAAATTTTATGTCAAATTTTTGCACTATATTGTAAGAGATTTAATTGTAAAAATTTAAGCATTCATGGAATAGATATATATTTTAGAGTGGGTCTTTAAAAAAATATTAACAATAAATTTTAATTATATTTTTAATTTTTATGTCATATTGTTGCAACATATTATTAGAGATTTAATTATAAAAATTCAAGCATTCATATGGTAGGTTTATATTTTATAGTAGGCCTTTCAAACAACCTATAATAAAAAAAATTAAAACATTTTTAATCTTTATGTAAGATAGAGGTGTTATTGTATAGTAGGCGTTTTATAAATAACATAAAATTGGCCCTAGATAGAGACGATCTCATTTGAATATTCTTATAATGTACGAAAAATGGGAGTAATGCGGTTATTACAAATAAATATTCATTAAATTTATGAAATTCTATTCGAAAAGTATTACCATTAAAATAAATAACCGGTTTTAGGGTTTCTATGTATGCATATACTGCAAATAAAAAATACTATCTATTCTCTTAACATTACTAATATTCCCTTTAACCACTCCTGGTAAGCTAAAAAGGCTTGTGTAAGGAGTAAGTAGTTCAAGGCAGTAGGCGAATGACTGATTTGAACCTACGATATTTTGATTTCGTGGTGCGGACCCTGCCAATAGGCTACTGTTACTATAAGTGAGGATCCACCTGGGTCAATAAAAGATCGGGTGTAAGTTACCATGCAGACTAACGAGATCAATTCCAGCGCAACAAGACACTTTCATTCTGCTATCACAGCCTAACAAAGTAAACCGTGTAGTGGTGGAGTAAGAATATCTACTGCCCTATATCGTCCAGCGGATGTCTTAAGAAACGACTGAGGGAAACTGAAATAGGTGATCGACAGCAGTATCTTCTTGATTACATCTGAAAATGCTAAAAAAATTGGCTTGAAACGCTTGCTAAGGATGGCAATCATAGCAAAATCTCCTCTATAAGGCAATCAACAAAAATATTATCAGCCTTTTTACATGTGAAAACGATTTTTACATGTGAAAATAAATAAATTGATTGATTGATTTAAAATCTATGGTGAGCCCTTTGTTCAGCAGAGGAATGTAATTGACGCCACACACGGTCAGTTCAACTGACCAGTTCAAACTAAAAATGTTGAAATTTTTTAAAATATTGAATTTTCGATATATTGATAATTATAAATATATCAATATCGGAGTTTTATAAATAACCTTTAAATAATGACGTGGGTGTCTCACAGATGGCGGGCAAACAAATTTGTGTCTTATTTCGTCATGTTTAGAAAAACGCCCACGCCCTTTCCGCTAGCTTCGGGATTTTACACGTTGATTGGTCAGTCGAGCGCTCGGAAGTGGCGCAGCAACACGTTTGGCTATAGAGCTTGGCAGTGTCTCTGAGACGTAAGGTCAGTATTAATGTTCGGGATCTGTGAAACGTCAGGTCATTATAAGTGTATATTTTTCTAAGTGTCTGCGAGACCTCACCTCATTATTGATTTTATTAAGCTATTGCATAGCTTCTATCGCGGGCCTTGAGCGCGGGGACCGAATCCAGAAATTTATTCCGTAACGAAAAAACCTCACGCTCCCCACTCCGACGGGCACGGAGGTGTGGCTTGAAGGCCGTGCATTGTCTAACGTCGTTTCTTTTCGGCAGTCTTCGGCACGAATCGAGACGAGCTGCTCCGAAATCGGACGAATACATACGCAGCTGTTTATGAGAAAGTATATAGGTGTATAGGTATTTATGTACAACAGTGAATAGATGTACTTGTAAAATTTGTGTTTAAAGTGTTTTGAATATGAATGAATAAAGTACATTTATTATTTATTTATTTAATAAAAGAAAAAATTTGTTTTCTTATCGGTCACCACGCTCAAAAAGTGTAACTTGAATTAATATCAAAGAAAAAGAAATACTGCATAAATAAAATAAATAAATAATTATAATTGCATAAGTTAATACAAAATGCTATGCAATAGCTTTATGTTAGTGATGTCTCAATTCCAATTTCTCACTCTCCTAAATTATATTCGTTTTGATGACATTAACAGTAGACCACAACGACTTGAAACAGACTCATTGGCTGCAATTTCAGAAATTTTCGGACTGTTCATTGCTAATTGCAAGAAAGCATATACTCCCGGAGCGTATCTATGTGTTGATAAAATGCTAGTTTCATTTAGATGCAGATGCAAATTTATAATATATATGCCGAAGAAGCCGGCCAAATATGGCCTGAAAATTTTGCTTGTATGTGATGCAGAAACATTTTACGTATATAATGCATACATTTACCATGGAAAAGATTCCGATGGACTGGAACTCTCAGAAACCGAGAGAAAGTTTGCCATACCAACTCAGTATATATTACGATTGTGTAAGGATTTTGAAAAAAACAATCGAAATATTACTGCCGACAATTGGTTTAGCTCAATAGAATTGATAGAGCAGTTGAAAGAAAAAGGTTTGACTTATCTTGGAACGTTTAAAAAAATAAAAGACACATCCCATCTAAATTTCAAGCCTCTAACGTGCGACCTCTTAATCACGACAACCTGAATCATCGCTCCACGGTTTCACGAAAGACTTCACTATTGTCTCTTACGTCCCTAAAAAGTTCAAAAGCAGTTTTGTTGATCTCTTCAATGCACCACATAAACGAATTGGATCCACTGACAAAGAAACCTGTAACAATAATTGACTATAATAAAACAAAAGGCGGTGTTGATGAAATCGACAAAAAATGTTCAATTTATTCTTGCGGCCGTAAAACCCGACGTTGGCCTTTCGCAATTTTTTTAGTCTTTGATTTGATATAAGCCTTTGCTTTATATAAGACCTGCACCGCTGTTCCTGATATTTCTAGAGCTCAGTTTCTCCAGAATCTTGCTCGGAGTTTGGTTTTACCACACTTGAAATGACGAGTATATAATGATCGATTACCAAGAGAGCTGAGATCGACAATAGCACGCGTACTGGGTAGGGATATGCTCCCAGAACCTGAAAGAGCTGACCCTGCAGATACAGAAGTAGTGAGAAAAACGTGCAAAATCTGCCCATCGAGACTCAAAAGACGTACGAAATACAGTTGCGTTGAATGTCGCAAGCCTATCTGTCTCGGATGTTCGAAAACAGTATGCATTGAATGCATAGAAAATAAACAATTTATTCTAAAATGTTTACGATTGATGGGGTGATTTTTAATTAATTAATTAATTTTATAATAATGAACGTTATTTTAGTAGAAAAATTTGCCAAAAATATTTATAGAGTTTAGTATGTCCAAATTATAACGAATGTGTCTGCACGAATGCCAAATATATGTTACTTAATTTGTACGAAATAAATGTTGATTTTATGTGAATATTTTGTTGTTTTCTCATACAATCTTAATAAATAAATAATAGGTTGAATATATATTAAATAAGTAATGTGATTATAAGTACATAATCATACTATTTATTAATTATTTCTGTAGACGTCTGAAATACGTCACGTCACCATCTATGACCTGGCTAAACCACGTCAGAACTTAAAGGATAAGTTTATTTATCGATATATCAAAAATCCAATATTTTTAAATATATCAACAGTTTAAGTTTGAACTGATCAGTTGAACTGATCGTGTATGGCGTCCAAGGCCTAATTAGCCTCTAAAAAACTTGGATTGCTCAGCAGAGCGGGACAGTATTTCATTCCCGCAACTTTACAAGGCGCAGGTTTGGCTGCACACGGAATACCGTTCCCATCTCTGCGCTGGGGCTCCCCAGTGCCAGCTCCTTCCACTTGACCGCATCCAATGCAGGGCGGCTTGAATCGTCGACGACCGAGTGTTTTCCGATCGCTTCAATTCACTGGCGCTGCGAAGAGCGCTTTGCAATTTCTTTCGCATTTACCACGGGGAGTGCTCTGAGGAATTTCATGAACTCACTACGCGGCAAACCTTCTGATACCTCTCCAGTAGATAGTTTACCACCGGAATTTTTTTACGATCTAGGCACCTTCGAAAAAAGAGCTTACCCCTTCCTAAAATGCCGACAACGCACCTGCAATTCACCTTATGTTGCAGTTGTTCATGGATGGCGGTAGTCACTTTACATCAGGTCAATCGTATGTTCGTTTGCCCCCTTACCTGTAAAAAAAGTCTTAGTGCCGGTGGTAAGCGAGTTTTTGTAGCAGTATGAGATGCTCTTGGACCCCTACCGACTGTTGACGGCGTCTTAGTGCATAACGTTATGATACGTCAGCTATCTGTTGGATCAGGGAGAATGTGTTTGGTAGTACTTTTAAGTGCAACAAGCACACAAAACTTTCCATGTCTTAGTGTAATACTTCTATGATACGTGGATGTTTGGTTACTGGCACCTTAGAAGCGTGCTACTATGTTATTTTGGTGCTATTTTTTAATATAACAATAGTAACAATTTTGTTACCAAATTTGGTAGGGATCATGTGGACGTGTTGTGAAGGGGCGCCATCCGTACGATAGTTGCATTGATGCTTACTGTTACTCCCAGTATTGCATCTTGTGATTGATCTGCGGATGTGCTGCGCCTGATTCGGCGCACATTGTAATTCTGGTCGATGGAGGTATGCATGTCATGTCTGCTGGGATCGTATGAGGGACTTTGGGATGTGGTAAGCCCGACCATATTTGTATTGATGCTTGTTGCGTTCTGCAGCATTGCGTCACTGCGGTGATGTTTAGCGGATCGCTATTCTCAATGACGCTCTCTGCGTCTTGGTTTAAATCACATCTAAGTATCTTTGCACGAGTTGGGTCACTTAATGACGGGACGTTAGCTTAACACAACTGTAAAGCACTATCAACAGCTTTCGATTGTTCTAGTCAATATTCCTTCTTCTAAAAGACAGACACCTAAAATAACTAACTTACTAAACAAAACTAAGGAAACAAGCTCCTAACTCACGCCATAAATTTATTAAGCGGCTTATAACTAAACCTTAAGAAAAATCCTTTGATAATATAGATAAAGATCTATATACATAATTGGTTACCTGATCACATATATTTTAATATATAACAAACGGCCATTTTATATGCAATAGAGAGGCGAGCGTTACACTATGAATAAAATTTAACTGAGGATTGAAAACTCGACTCTAAAAACAATAACATTATATTATAAATATATTCTATTTAGACACAATTTAATTTAAGTATACAGTCAAATATAACAGACTAGAACATTCCCAAAAAATATACGAAAAAGACACTTAGCTGCCAGTCAACCTGATGTCAATAGAAAGGGACTGATACATTTATCAATCTAAATCGATAGCGTCGAAAGACCTTCGTCAAACCAACATCACGTTGACGAGGTGGACCGCTCGATCGTGACCGATTTATCTTCATTGTAAAAGGTTTTCGATATGATGTTACAATACTCGAGACCATTTTTGACCAACTTTAACAAAGTTAGAGGTAAAAATTAGTCCGCATATACATACATATACGTGGGTGATCTGAAAAGTTTCCTACCTAACAAAGATACAAGATATTTTTATTTAATATTTGTTTTTCTACATAGTCTCCTTTACGCACTACTCCCAGTGTTGCTCACATCTCTCTAACGCATCCAAATAGTAATCGTCGTTTTTCTTTAAAATAATTGTTCAAGAAGGTTAATGCCTCCCCATTTGACAAAAATCTCTGTACTCCGAGAGCAATTTTTAAATGAGGAAACCAAAAAAGAAGTCACTTATCACTCTTACTTTAGTTCGTCTAGTACCATTTTGTGAACTTTAGCGATTTTATTGTCAGTAGTTGCAGCTTTTGGACGTCCCGAGCAATCATCGTCTCCCAGGCTCTCACGACCACGTTTGCATTCAGCTGCCCAAAATTTCACTGTGATAAAAGATTGTGCTGAGTCCCCATATACAGATTTCAACTCGTTTTTGATTTGCGTAGGCGTATTTTCTTTCAAAACAAAAAAATTTATTGACAGCCTGATACTCAATTTTTTTAATTTTCGCAAATACACTCACATCGTCATACTTAAACAACTGTTAATTAATAACTAAGCGTCTAAAATGGCTGAAATTTTGGACGCTTAGCTTTTATTGACAAGTGCACGTTGAGGTCGAAAACTTTTCAGACCACCCTGGTATATGTACTATATGCGGTCATTTTATACTATCGCGGTTCCCTCATTTTTGGCTCTAGAAAATCGGAAAATCATCCCATTTCGATGAATGAAAATAAATATAAATAAAAATGAAAATAACTCACCTGAAGATTTTATATAGTTTTATGACTTACGAGTTTGGGACTTAGGGTATCCCGACTCGAACAGGTTAGGTTAGAAGGAGATAGCGAGGTCGAGTGAGCGTGCGAATAGACCCGTGACTATAAACCTGATTTATGAGGGTAGGTAGCGCAGTCGACGGAAGCCCGGTTGACGGAGCCCCGTTTGAGTGTTTTCGTAGTTTCTTTTGTTGCTTAATGTTTTGTCAATTAATACAACATTATAAAATATATTGAAATTAATACGAATCCGATACTTCACGATAAATATTATACCGAATATTGAATACGATTTATCGCGATTTATATATACCGACAATTATATATATATATATATATATATATATATATATATATATATATATATATATATATATATATATATATATATATATACTAGCTTGTCAGGCAGACGTTGTTCTGCCCTTTTCGACGACCCTTTGTCATGTCCTATTACCTTAAATTCGCAAAAAAAATTGTGGGTCACTCAGGGGCAAAAAAACTATCCTATTTCTCAAGTTGGACCAAACTGTATACGGTGTGAAGATTTTATTAAAATCGATTGAGTAGTGTAGGAGTCCATCGCGGACAAACAACGTGACACGTAATTTATATATATTATATATCATCATCATCATTACAGCCCTTCACAAGTCCACTGCTGAACATAGGCCTCCCCCAAGTAATGCCACAAAGCACGGCCCTGAGCCACCTACATCCATCGACTTCCTGCATATCTCACCAGGTCGTCACTCCATCTAGTGGGGGGTCGCCCTACACTACGCCTACCGGTACGAGGCTGCCACTCGAGAACCTTTCTTCCCCATCGGTTATCGGTTTTTCGAGCTATAAGGCCGGCCCTTGCCACTTCAGCTTACTAATCCGTTGGGCTATGTCGGTCACTCTGTTTTTACTGCGGATATCTTCATTACTAATATATATATATATATATATATATATATATATATATATATATATATATATATATATATATATATATATATATATATATATATATACAGTGTGTCCGGTCACGGACTAGCGATATTTTAGGTACTTATAATACAGCTATTTTAATATAAAATACACTACAAACTGAGGTCTAATCCCCTCCCCCTCTATTTGGCAGCCATTTTGTTTTTCTCTTGAGATATTCTCTACGCGTTTAAGAAAAAAGTCATATCTCTGAAAGTTTTAGTCTTACTGAGATAAATATTAACTCATTCGGAGGCCAATAATATTGTTTATCGTTTACATTATCAAAAATTTTATTGACATACTTGTAACTTTGAAGAAAAAAATTTAACTTCAAAGAAGTAACAAAAAAATATGCTAATCGGCAAATTATTGTAAATTACTTTTTTTTTTATAGAAGAGGGGGCAAACGAGCATGCGCCTCACCCGATGTTAAGTGACTACCGCCGCCCATGATCAACCGCAACACCAGGAGAATTGCGGGTGCGTTGCCGGCCCTTTAGAAAGGAGTAAGCTCTTTTCTTGAAGGTCCCCAGGTCGTATCGGTCCGGAAAAATCGCCGGTGGTAAACTATTCCACAGAGAGGTTGTACGTGGAAGAAAACTCCTTGTGAAACGTACAGTGGTGGACCGCCAAGCATCCAGATGGTGTGGATGGTATCGGGACGTTTGCCGTGTAGTGCGTTCACGAAATTTGGCGGCTGGGATTAATCGGAACAATTCCTCAGAGCACTCCCCGTGATAGATGCGATAAAATACGCAAAGAGATGCAACATCTCTTCGCAGCGCCAGTGAGTCGAGCCGATCGGAAAGCACTCGGTCGTCGACGATTCGAGCCGCTCTGCGCTGGATGCGGTCAAGTGGAAGGAGCTGGTACTGGGGAGCCCCAGCCCAGAGATGGGAACAGTATTCCATGTGCGGCCGAACCTGCGCCTTATTACTGCAAAAACAACCCCGTTTACCCTTCTTATTTTTATACTAGATCGATAGATTTTGAGTAAGCTACAATGCAACATAAAGTTTACAGCTGTATGTTTATTACTTTAAGAATTATTGTTGTTTGAACATGGCGTATGCCCAAACAAAAAAGGCCTTTGTTAAGTGACAACTGACACTGCCTGCCTAGGAGTAATAGTGTTCTGTGCTGCCTGCTCTTAAATTATACTACTTATAAATGATGATTCTGATTCCCTGATCTCTCATTCATCATCTCTAATTCATCGAAGATCATAAGTAATCTCAGATTACTATTACTCCTAGGCAGGCAGTGCCAGTTGTCATTGGCTATGTTCAAACAACAATAATTCTTAAATTAATAAAGATACAGCTGTAAACTTTATGTTGTATTGTAGCTTAACTCGAAGTCTGTCAATCTAGTATAAAAATAAAAAGGGTGAACTGGGTTGTTTTTGTAGTAATTTACAATAATTTGCCGATTAGCATATTTTTTTGATATTTATTTGAAGTTAATTTTTTTTCTTCAAAGTTACAAGTATGTCAACAAACATTTTGATAATGTAAATAATAAACAATATTATTGGCCTCCGAATGAGTTAATTTTTATCTCAGTAGGACTAAAACTTTGATAGATATAACTTTTTTCCTAAACGCGTAGAGAATATCTCAAGAAAAAAACCAAATGGCTGCCAAATAGAGGGGGAGGGGATTAGATTTTAGTGTGTAGTGTATTTTTATATTAAAATAGCTGTATTATAAGTACCTAAAATATCGCTAGTCCGTGACCGGACACACTGTATATATATATTTAATATGTAACAAAAACCCTGTTGGTCGTTTTAGGGACGTATAGGTGTACACATAAGCATGGCAATTTTGATAATGAATTTTTTTATTGGTTGCTTTAAATAGGGTTTTTGGGTTTCTAATAAGATAACTCAAGAAATATTAAATTTATAAAAATGTTATTTGCTTCTGAACTTACCTACACGTGCCGACATAATATTATCTACGTCACAGAATAAATAATAGTCTACGGCCGATATGAGGTCACTGACATGGCCGACTCAAAGCAAGCCGCTAAGCGGCGCGTGCTTCTCCAAGGTTTTTGTGTAAATCTTTATACCTATCCAGACTCAGTTATTCTCCGAAAATTTTAATTTCAAAATAATAGAAATTATAATGAAATGGATATTATTTCAACCCCAATACACATAGTATTTGAATACTTATGTTATGAATTTCCACTTTATTGCTAAATAGATCTACGAAAATATTTAAAAAAGTTATTTCATGCATATAATATCGTGATTAATGCTAAATTTGCTACTATTTGTAGGAGAAATTTAGTATGTATTTTTCATATGAAATATTATTCGATAAAGAATATGTAGTAGGTAGTAATTATTTTTTAAATAAATTCATATTGTTGTTTATTGCTAGAATATGATAAACAAAACAAAATTAATAGTTAATATACGCGGTGTTTTGCGCGCTCTTTGAACTCAAAAGCGAAAGCCGACAAAGGACTTAGGTACTAGGAAAAACCCAAAAAACTCCACTCTTCGAATGATTAAAAGTAACGTCCACTTTATGCCGATTAACTAATTTTGATCCAATGTCTATTATTTATTCTGTGCTAATATTTAGTAGTAATATTTAAAAACATGGGAAGTTTTATGAACATAAAATTTTGTCCCAATTCAGTGATCAAGAATAAAAATAAAAATAAGGGTTGTTTATCGTCGGTCAATAAAACATATAAGCCGGTGTCGCAAATGTGTGACAGGTGGACATATTGAACAATATCTTCGTGGTCGTCGCATCTATTATTTATTATGTGCTAATAATATTTGGTAGTAATATTTAAAACATGGAAGTTTTATAAACATAAAATTTTGTCACAATTCAGTGGTCAAGAATAGAAATATAAATAAGTATTGTTTGTCGTCGGTCGATAAAAAATGCTAATTATTAGATTTTGGAAAAAACAGCAGCATAAAAGTTTAAGTATTTGTTATTGTGTGGATTTTTAACACAATTTTTTAAATGTTTCTTTTTATAAAAGTGTTTTAATGTATTTTACTAATCCTAGCTATAATTTAATTTCTTAATAACACTTACGGACGCTGTCTGAAGTAAATAAATAAATAATAACTATTATAAAAAAATAACATAAAAATATCACGAAATTTTTATCGATCTAGAAAATATCAAAATTATGTTATAGAGTACAAAAGCTTTGCCACGTCTATGCAAACAAACAAGCATCAAGCACCAGTAGCGCGTTAGCACTGATATTGACGGTTGTGTTTCATATTACGAAATTAATATTTCGCCGTGAGTGACTTGTGTGCGATGTCTTACTCAAACGAGGAATATTTTAATATGTTGACGTGTCTCGGGAAATGTTACTGCAATTATGCAGCAGCACGAAGACTTTTCGGGGAGTGCTTTGCTACTCCACGAAATATACAATTGCCGTCGGCGATGACGTTCCAACGACTTCACATTCGTATGTACAATACTGGCAGTGTGCATGGCCGTGATCAACAACGTACAGATTCAGGTAGACCGAGGATGTACGACGACGACATCGAGGAGCACATTCTCGACATGTTTGAGGAAGATGCGACGCGGAGCACGCGCTCGGTGGCATGTGAACTAGGTGTGAACCATATGCGCGTTTGGAGAACCCTCAAAGATGATAGCACCCGTATCATTATCGTCGAGTTCAGTGTCTTCTTCCCATCGAATACAAGCCAAGAATGGATTACTGTATATGGTTACTTGATGAGGGTGAAGGAGATCCTGAGTTTTGTAACCGCGTACTTTTTACGGATGAATGCTCTTTTGTAAGAACAGGTGTATTTAACGCTCCTAATGAACACGTATGGTCAACGACAAATCCGCATTCGTATAAACCAAGCCACTTTCAACACCGATGGAAAATCTATGTGTAGGCGGGAATTATAGGTGACAAAATTATTGGTCCGTATTTCCTTGACCACACAATGAGCGGTGAAAACTACGGACGTTTTTTGCGAGAAGAACTAAGCAATGAACTTGACGAAATAAATTTAGACCTCGTTCATCGCATGTGGTTTCAACACGATGGTGCTGGTAAGAAGTTTTTTGGATACAGAATTTGGTGAAAGATGGGTTGACCGCGGTGGATCGGTCAACTGACCTGCACGATCACCTGATCTCACACCTTTAGATTTTTATCTCTGAAGTACGATTAAGCAGACTGTATTTCAAAAAACATGCGATTCCAAGGCAGAAATGCGTATGTGTATAGTCGCAGCCTTTGAAAAAATAAAGTCCGAAATGTCTGTTGTGTAGAGGTATAGAGGTACAAGGTGGATATATTGAACAACATCTTCGTGGTCGTCAAGTAGACATAGTGATAAATTAATATTGTATATATGTAACAAAAACTACTATATATATATATATATATATATATATATATATATATATATATATATATATATATACGACATTTTTTACCCAAGCTCAGCGACAAGCTGCAGATCGCACTTTCATAAGTGTAGGATTATTTCATAACCCACTAATAGTCGAATACATCTACGTAGTTAACAAATATACTGCAATTGTTACTGTAGAGCTAACTGTTTTGCGAAAAAGTTATGAACGATTTTATTCGAAGAAGTCCGTTTATGATCACATTTAACCTCTCTGACCCCTTAAAATTCTTATGCAGTTGCATGCGCCTGGCAAATACCGAGTGGTCGGATGCGACGGCACCCACCCCAGCAATTAAAACTATTTAAACTTATATTTCGAGACTACTTTTCTATGAAGAATTTGGCATTATAAAATCTATACAAAATTCTCTATATAGAAGTGAGGTTTAAGTTATTGACAAAAAGATTTTATTGTATTTTGATTTAAAAAAATACAATTAGAAAATCACAATTATTTCAATATATATTACTCTAAATTATTTAGGTAAAAAGATAAATTATATTCACACAAAAACTATCCTTACAATTTTATAATAAAACACTATACTAAAACACTAATAAAACACTAGAAACATCAAAAAAATCAACACATTAACATTCACGCGAAAATGGCGTACGAAATAAACGTAGATTATAAACAAATATTCATAGGATAACAGTTTTTATTGCACTAGATGATAGAGTATTTCATATTAATTATGTAATGCCAAATTTCTTCATAGAAAAGTAGTCTCTATATATAAGTTTTTATGGGTTCAAGTGCTGTGGGTGGGTGCGACCTCATGAGACCGCTAGGGATTTGGCGGAATATGGGGACCGCTTGGGGGCTGAAGGAAATTAATGAAATCTTTAGGTGAGATATTTAACATATTTTTTTAATCCGCCATAAAACCGAAGATTTAAAAAAAATCATCTAAATCGGATGATTTTTGATTTTCTAGAGCCAAGAAACGAGGGGACCGCGATAGTATAAAATTACCCAATACGAATTATGTTATCTCCGAAAATCGTCCTTTTTCCTTCAATTGAACCGATTTTTATGATTTTTTTTATTAAATAGGTTATAATTTGGGGATAATCTCATACAAAAATGAGGGAAAAATTCTATTACCAGAGGTGGAAAATCATCAAAATTTTTATTTATTTTTCCCAGACCATTAAGACCCTAGAAATAAGTCTACAATTACTTCGAAAACAAAAACTTTTTTGTCATTTTGAAAGGGCTATGTCAACTATTGTAACATATCAGGCTAACTTGTCGGATAGACCGAATGAATTCTTAAATTTTTGTAAATTTCATTTATACATATACAATAAGGGTGATAGACGATCACAAAGTCCACCTGCGGCCTATAGAAATCTACTACTAGGACTAGGACTTGGACTAAGATTTAATGCCTCTTTTTTGAGTAAAATCGGGCTCTGGCTTTCTAAGCTCACCATACGAAACACAGCCGCGAGAAGCTACTATTTTACGCTGATGTTCTGTGGAACCGTGGTCCATCCCCTGATCGAGCCGACCCATTCGTGGTACATTTATACTACTTATATAGCTGTAGCTATATTTACCACGTAAAAAGTTGGTTCAAGCGTTTTCAGTCTGGGAATTTTAATGTCAAAGTTGCAGCTCGCTCTGGTGACGAATCATACGCATAAAGTCAACACCATTTTTAAAAAAGTGCTAAATTGGCAATTTATTAGTAACCACACAGCCGAGGAATTGAAGATTGACCACAAAACAGTTTTGACTCATTTTAAAAATCTTGCTATGCAAAAAAGCTCGATATTTGTGTACCACACGAGCTCACTAAAAGAAACTTAATGCTAACTAAAATAAAAAATTGTGTACTCATTTGCGATACTCGATTGAAACGTAATGCACCGAACCATTGTTGAAAAGATTGATCACAGGTAAAAAAAAAGTGAATCACCTACGATAAGAAGTGCGAAAAAGATCGTGGTCAAAGGTTTGTCAAGCTCCACATACTTTATCAAAACCTGGATTAAAACGCAATAAGGTGATGCTGTGTGATGTGTGTTGGATTGGAAGGGCATCGTTTATTACGAGCTTTTACCGCCGGGGAAAACCATCGATCCGGATCTCTACTGCCAACAAATAATGAGACTCAAGCGAGAAATTAAGTAAACACGACCAGAATTGATCAAAAGAAAAGGAGAGGTCCTTCATCATGATAATAAACGCCAAATTTACTACAACAGTCACTACCAGTAACGTAGAGTAACGACAGTAACTACCTACAAGATGGCAACAAGTTATCGAATAAAATGGCAAATAAATATTATAATTAAATGTACAAGTAATTCAACTATGAAAAAAAATATCTTGAATTTGTTTATAAGGTACGAAGAAACTTTTTCCCCGATTTTATATAGGGTGGTCAGTTAGCAGTGTAGGACAACGATTAGTCCTATATTAGGGACATATGATAGTAAGGTCTATGATACAAAAGCATTATTATAAAAGGTCTCCCTAGATGCATAAGCATAATAATAGCCGATTTGTGGATTATAGTCCCATATATTATCAACAACGACATATAATAGTAAGTTCTATGAAATAAAGCAAACATGTGAAAGTTCTCAATTATGTAAAAGTATTATGTTAATCGCAGTTAGTCTCAGGTATACCTCAAACTCAAAAAACTAGATTGTGCAACCAGTGCGTATTACCAGTGATGACTTACGGATCTGAGACGTGGTCCTTCACTGCTGGATGTATGAGGACGCTCAAGGTCGCTCAGCGAGCTACGGAGAGGGCTATGCTCGGAGTTTCTCAGACTGCGTGATAAACTTAGAAATGAGGATATCCGCAATAGAACCAGAGTGACTGGCATAGCCCAACGGATTAGTAAGCTGAAGTGGCAATGGACCGGCCACATAGCTCGAAGCACCGATAACCGACGAGGAAGAAAGGTTCTCGAGACAGCCTCGTACCGGTAGGCGTAGTGTAGGGCGACCTCCAACTAGATGGAGTGATGACCTGGTAAGACATACAGGAAGTGGATGGATGCAGGTGGCTCAGGACCGTGCTTTGTGGCATACCTTGTGGGAGGTCTTTATTCAACAGTGGACTTGTGAAGGGCTGTAATGATAATGATTATGATTATGTTAATAGAAATGGGATATAGTGGCTTGTAGATTGCATCTCAGTGTCCGAGACCGATGTAAACTTGGACTCGCTAAACGATATGTCCTAGGCACATTATCTTAGTGCCGGTGGCAAGCAGGTTTGTTGTAGCAATACACGTGGATGTGTAGCGTGTACATCGCACACCACACATCAACGTATCATATCGCATATCTTTGTGATACGTCGGCTTTCTTTCGCGTTAGGATGTAAGTGTCTACGAAAAGTTTTAAGTGTAACAACCATACTCATACGTGGCATAGCGCTATGATACGTGAATCTTTGGCTACTGGCGTCTGGGAAGCATGCTATTGCAATACGTTGGTTCTGTTTTTAGTTAACAACAATACCAATTTTGTTGCCAAAGTCGATAGGGATAGTTGCATTGATGCCTGATATGACACATTTTGCAGTTCAGGTCGATGGAGGTAGGCGAGTGGTAATATCTGCTGGGATCGTATGGGGGACCTTGACATTGTGTAAGCCCGATGACAGTCGTATTGATGCTTCTTGCGTTCTGCAGCGTTGCGTCTCTGCGATGATTGCTTGGCGGATCAGTATTTTTAATGGCGCTCTCTACGTCTTGGTTTGACTCGCACCTAAAAAGCGTTGTCCAAATCGGGTCCATCTATGACGGGGCTGCATAGTGTCTGACCTACTTGACGTTTTACATTACAGCATACTCGTAATAATATATCTTTCTAAATTCCCACCTTTGAAAGATTGAAGGCAGCTGGTTGGTCGGTGAGACAAACACGATCGAAAAATGCATAATGCAACAACAAATTAAATTATAATTGCCTTCTGGTTATATCTGCCGTTGAATTAGTTGGTGGAGCATATGTGTCAACCTGATGGGAGTGGTAGCTGTAGAGAGAATATGAAGAGACTCTCAAGGCTGTGATGACAGCCGTGCAACGTGGGACCCCATTCCCTTGAGATAAACGGTAGACTTATTGCACGCTCTGCGGCTAGTAGCCGGGCTGGCCATTCAATCAGCGGTGATGCCTTACACTTACATCATGTTTGCAGGAGTGGCAGTCTGGCAGATAGTAGCTCTCACGAAAGGTCAGTGTGCTTATTATTTGATGTGTTACTTGAACTATGTAACGTACTTTCACCGTAGCTGGATTTTATCGTAACAATTATGGTGTTTACACGCATTAAAATGTGCGGCTCCGGTCGATGTTTGTTCTTACGCACTACCAAAGAGCCGAACCCTCTTTTACAGTTTCGCCAGTTATTTTTATGCGGACTACGGTCCAGTACCTCTAGCACGAACATTTTGATCTATCGTATAGTTTACGCCACAGTTTAGTTTCAGTTAAATTTTGTATGGGAATTTGAACAGCGCTTCGTGGGCGTATTTGGAACTAAAATTCAGAAGCACGAACATCTAACGCTACGTTACGTATCGCTTTCGTATAGTTTAACGTATAGTAAGACACAAAATGTATGGGAATCGGCAGCACGAATTTTTTTTTGACGTACGTTATCTTCTATACACTGTAGAGATCTACGAAATCTTTCTCACTGACATTTTTACGGTGAGAACGCTATCGAGAAGTATTAGTTTTAAGTTTTCCTGGGGTTTTCGTTGATTTAAGTTTAAAATATTTTTATTAACAACAAGTAGAATGCGATCTATGACTTTTTATTATTTTGTGTGGCATTTGGCAGTCGAGGCAAGAAAGCAAAGATGAGAATTAAGGTACGCAAAATTTAATATTTAAAGTATTACTAATTGGTATATTACATATATATGTACCCTTATTTTAACTATTTATTTGATTAATAATCATTAGATTTTGATAGCTGTTTCAATTAAATATATCTTAATCGTTCCAGTGTTACAACTCAACGAATTTTTATTCGGCAAACGGAAGACCCTCCGGATAATTCTGAATTGGAATTTAAAAAAAGATACAGATTAAGTAAAAATGCATTTAAATTACTCTGCCGTTAATTTTGCTCTGAAAACTTCAGAGAGAGTAAAACTATAAGCTTAGAGCTTAAGGTATAAAAAATAACGTACAAAATTAAAGGACCTGCTGTATTTACTCAGTTTTTTATTTTCATTTATGTTTCAGGTTATTTATGCTTTATTATTTTATGCAACAAGCTATTATCACCGTTTAGTCGGTATGGGTAATAACTTGGACCAAAAAAGTGTTATCCAATGTGTCTCTCAAGTTACGGAGGCACTTAACAGTCAATAAATAATAACCACTACCTTTATCAGGTTGCCCACTTCAAGGGCTGAGAGAGACGTCGTCAATGTAAAGTACTTACATACTTATTTTTAGCTGTGTTGATTTCTCTAGTCTAATTTTTGACGGCTCCGTGGTGTAGTGGCTTAGCAAGGAATTGTAGCGCAGGGGGCCGCGGTTTCGAATCCTGCACGGAACAAGTATTTGTATGGCCTACAAGTAATTACTGCCTCCACGACACTGGATAAATCCTATTGTGGCGGTTTTAGTATAACTAGTGTTTTTGTGACTTTCTACAGATTTCTTAAAACATACAAGATAACGGGTGTTATTGGTTGTATTGATGGATCACATTTCCGCATATTATTTCACCACAAATATAATTAGAAAGAATCCAATACGTTAATAATTTAAGTTACATAAAATGTGAAACATTACTAATGAAAAAAAGCTTTTTTGGTATTGCCCCACGAATTTATAATAAACTACCTGATACAATAAAAAACATGAACTTATTTAAGTTTAAAAAAGTGCTTAAGTAATGAATATAGACAAATGTTATTATAAAATTGACGAGTTCTTAAATGATAATTTTGACCAATTATATTGACTAGTGATATTATTTTGTAATTGTAATCTATTTAATTTTATCAATGTAGCAATTTCATTAATTTTTATTCTATTTTATTTTTATGGCATAATTCTCATAAGAACACATCATTATATTTGTCTTTAAGACAAAACATAGCGTACTAATAATTGTAACGCAAGACTTTAAATGTTTAAACCTACCTATGTTTAACAAATAAACTATTCCTGAAAAAGAGATTAAACATTTATTTTATTGCCGAAAGTATTTTCATTATTTAAAGTGCAAGTTGTAAGTTTAACGGTAAAAGAATGTCCACTACCCTATTCGAGATGGGCAGCAGTCTCCTCGCAATATCAATTAAAAAATTAAAAAACTGTGTTTGACAACCCACCTGCCAAGTGTGCCCGCTGTATATTATAATCTATGTAACCACTGTCAAGTTCAAAAAATATTAAGCAAATATTATATTTAAAAATGGTTTTTTTATAGGGTAGGGTGACAAACGAGCACACAGTCCACCTGATGGTAAGTTGTTGCTGCGGCCCCTAGACGTCTACATCTATCCTCGATTACAAATCAAAATGCAGATGCGTTGTCACCCCTGAGGACTAAGATGTAATGCCTTGTTTCCAGTAAAAAGGGTCTCCGGTTTTCTACACTCACTATACGAAACACAGCAGCATTTAGCTACCATTTCACGCTGGTATTATGTGAGGTCCTTCCCCGGTCGAGCCGACCCATTCGTGCTACAACTATACATCTAATATAACTGCAGCATGGCTGTACCACGTATGAATATAATATGTATTAAGAAATGTATGGATGACAATAATCCCTGGGAATGAGATAGTCGCTACTAAACTGTTTCCAATATGATTTGTATAGTTAATTGTAAAACAACATAATACATGATTACAATCATGTTCAACATTTTGTTTTTAATTTCCAGCAGGGTTTTGTGCTAATTCATCCCTGGACACAGGTTTCTTCCGAAATAGGGGTAAATTAAACACAAGAATGACTTTTAATAAGTACTATTAATAATGTATATTAAATTTAAAAAATCTATTTCTGTTTCTATTGAATCCAAAATTTGATTCTCTACTGTGTTGTATATGTACAGAGCTTGAACGAATTAATACAGAGTTGGAATTTATGTTTTGACTTGTTTTTTGGGATTACGACTTTAGATGATAAGTGTTTTCTATATTTATAGGTATTAATATTATATTCTAATAAAAAAGTACTTCAACAATTTCAAGGATACATTTTATTTAAAACATGGAAAATAAAAAGGTACAGATTATTATAATATATGTTATCACACAGCTCAAAACTGCAGCTCAGTATCATGTTGACGAAGCTCAACGTCTTCTCTGTCAAATCCTCTCTTGTTCTAATTCTGCAAACATCCTTTGTTTTCTTATTATTGTTCTGTGTTCTTCTCACTTAAAAATAACATTATTCTAATGATCTGAATGTTTTTTTTGGGTTGACAGCGCAAAAATGGAAGTGGGTTGCCTATTGAGAACAGTTGGAGATTTCTTTGGTGTAGTAGATTTTAGTGCTGCTGGGATCTGGGAGGTGTTAGGGATGTAGGTTGCGTTAGGAATCTAGGATTGGTTGGAGATAAGTACTGGATCTTGCTGCAGCCAGGAGTGTTTTTAGTCTTCATCATCTGAAAAAGATCGATTGAAAAACTTAAACTTTTTACATAATTTTTTATATTTCTTTCATAGTTATTTCCTTATTGGATCGTTGAAAATATTTAAAGGTTAAAAGATATAATGAATAACTTGAACTTTAAGTAATTCTTATTATTTATTTAATTTTTTAATCTTAATTTCAAATAAAGAGTTAACATGCTAACACACTACTAATACTTAAATTATGAAATTATTATTATTAATTTTATTTAAGTAAAATGTAGGTACTTACATCATGTGTAGTTGAAGACATACCAATAGCAGGAATTTCAGGTGGTATAATCATTAAATCTGTATGTAGCTCTGCAGGTATCACTGTTTTATTAATTTTGTATAGGTAACCAGTAACCACATAGGCTGTAAAATAATAAGTTATTAGTCTTACACTGAAGTTATTTATATTCAAATATACATATTTTTTTCTGAATTATATATTTTCATTGAGAAAGTTTAAAGTCATTATATTATCACGTTAAAGTGAAAGTTTGTCAGTTGATTTCTGATGATGATTTCTACTAAAGTTCTATTTATGTCAAAGCACCCTGTTCTCTTGGTATGTGAGAAATATTTTTAATGAGTGCTATGAGCAGCTTTATTCATTTTTGGCCACTTCTTTATTTAAATCACTCCACAATCCTTAAGCAAACCAAATAAAACCACAGTGAACTCAAAATTCATGAAATGAACTATGCAATTAAAACTTTATCTAAGCGCTCTTGATTTGTATTGAAGGTTTTAGAACAATAAAACTAGAACTTACTTTTCGCTACTTTTTTTCACTCCGAGACTTCGATTTCTTGGCTGTGGAGCAAATTACGTAGCTCTTCGTACTTTTGAATACACCACTGTAGTCCGTGCACTAATTCTGTGCTTTCTATTAATCACCATTCCCTAGAAATAAACAATAATGTTTGTTTAACAGAATGAATCAATATCAATAGAAAATGAATACACAGACTGAAAAATAATCCAAACTCATGTTTTAATATAGTTACATACGTTTACATGAAATCTACTATTATTGTAATCTGTGTGGCTAGTTCTTGAAGACATCATTATTAAATTCAGCAAAAGTTAACTAAAACCAATCTAAAATACAAAACTATTAAAACAACACGAAGCGCGAAGTTATATTAGTGTTGTGTGAATAAGTCAACTAGCGCCATCTATTGTCAGGAACGAGAGCGAGGGGAGCTTTGCAGAGAATGACATCACCGATCTCTCGACCGACAGCGCCACCCGAAGAACTAAGTTTCTAGAAAATCTATACTCGAACTCTCGGTACCTTACGCGTGTTTACTTGAACATTCCGGATATTTTGCTAATTTAAATAAATAGGTGGCGCAAGATGCGATCGAGACAGAGTTTAACTCGGCGACACAAGCGAAGCTTCGGAGCGGAATTAAGTGAATTAGTGTGTTTAATTATAGTGTTTTTAACTTTAATTTGTATAAAGTAAATTAAAGTGTTAATTTAGGAAATTCTATCGGCAATTTTTATTGTCACGAACCTCAAGCTCGTAACAATTGGCGTCAGAAGTGGGATAAAATAATGCCGATTTTACCTAAGGAGGAAACGGAGGGTGTCCGTACCCGAAGTCAACGCCAGCAGGAGACGGACCAGAGGAGATTTGGTGGTGCAACGCCGCAGATGTCTGAGGGCCAGCCGCCGGCCACGGAAACCGGTCCGTCAGCAGCTTCTACGTCTGTGGCACCTGACTTAGGTGCTCTGATGGTGATGCTGCAACAGCTGCGGGGCGGACAGGAGGAACAGGCCCGCCGACAGGAGGAACAGGTCCGTCGGTTGGAAGAGCAGCTGCGGGGCGGACAAGAGGAGCAGGCCCGCCGACAGGAGGAACAGGCCCGTCGGTTGGAAGATCAGCAGGCGGAACAGGCTCGTCGGTCGGAAGAGCAGATGCTCCTCATGAAGGACCTTCACGCTACCTTTGGGAAAGAGATAAGGCAGGTGAAGGATAGGGTTGCTCAACACGACAACCGTCTGTCGGAAGCTGAAACCCGAATCGAAGAACATGAAACCCGAATCAACCATGTGAACCATCGGGTTGACAACGTGATGGCCGACATGAAGAAATCACTGGACGAACTCAAACTTGGAGATGGAGCTACAGCTCCCGCAGTAGCTACAACACCTTCGCTACGTGGGTTCAAGGTGCCACCGTTGGACGGTACCTCTTCCTGGTCAGCCTACAAAATTCAGTTCGAAGCTGTTATGAAGGCGAACGGCTGGAATAAAAATCAGGCCATGACTGCTCTCACACTAGGCCTGCGCGACCAGGTCTTGACAGTTCTGGAAGCTCTCGGTGAGGAAGTGACTTATGAGCAACTCCTTGAGGTATTGGAGGCGAGATATGGCGACGCTCACCTGGAACACGTCTTTCGTGCGCAGCTTAAAGATCGTGTGCAGCGCATCAACGAAAACCTGCAGCAGTGGGCTCTAGAAGTGGAGAAGCTGGTGCGAAAAGCATACCGGTCTGTACCTGCGCTCATTGAAGGGAACCTGGTGCAGACATTCATCGACGGCATCCGCGACCTGGAAGTCAGAGCTGCTGTGAGGCTCGGGCACCACGAGACGCTTAAGGACGCCTTGGCCCATGCACTGGAAATGGAAGCCGTGCGGCAGGATCATCGTTCCCATCGCGTCAGGGAGGTTGCAGCAGCTACAGTTCGCGACCGCAACAAAGGATACAGCCCTAGGTGCTATGGCTGTGGGGAAAAGGGCCATCTTCGATCCAGCTGCCCTAAGCGAACCCTAGGAAGGGAAGGTGAGCGATCCCAAGAGGGTAGTGCGGCCAACAGCACCGCCCAGCAGCAGCAGGGAAACGAGTAAAAGCCAGAACTGCGGGGCGGGTGCTGGCTGATGTTAAAAGAGCCCCAAGGATCTCGATCTCACAAACCCATGATGGGAACAGTCTAATCATCAAGGGCGAGGTCAATGGAATGCCGTGTAAACTGACCATAGACACTGGAGCCTCTCGTACGGTTGTTAGTTCCCAACTTATAAGTCAGTTCCTTGGGGACTGCGCATACAACCGAGAACGCATTAATTTGGTAACAGCCACCGGTCAGCGTATACCCGTCCGTGGAGAGAAGGAGATGGAGTTGAAGCTTGGCAACGTGATCTACCTGCATAATGTCATCGTGGCTGATACAATGGACGACTACATCCTAGCCCTAGACTTTATGAGGAATAATTGTTGTGAGATCGACGTTAAGCAAGGTGTTTTGAAATGTGGACAGGAGGAACTTTTTATGGAAGGTGCGTTACCAGGGAACGTGTACAGCATTAAGAAGATTGTTCTTCCGCCGAGATCAGAAACGATTGTTCCGGTTAGTCTTCCCCGAAACGCTGGGCAAGCTCACCGTTGTGTACTTGTGGAAAGGGTAAACAATGACCTTCCATGGAAAGTAGCTCGAACCTTGGTCAGAACCACTGACATCTCAAGAATACGTGTGTTGAACCTTTGCGACCGGGAACAGATTATAGAAAAAGGCACACTGGTTGGCACTTGTGAGGAAGTGGATTGGTTACGTCGGTGCCAATATATATCGAGTGGGACCCCCAGCAAGGTTTCAGAAACGAGAGTGACCACACTTTTGGAAGACTGTCGCAGTGTTCTCTCCCCGAACGAATTGGTCAAGGCGAAGAAGTTGTTACTCAAGTACGCCGATGTATATAGGAAAGACTGGCTTAGTTCAACACAAAATAAACACAGGAGAGGAATTGCCTATCCGTCAGCGGCCAAGAAGATTGCCGGTAGCACGTGAAAAGGAAGTGGAAACCATGATTGAGGGAATGGTGAAGGATGGTGTTATTGAACCTTCATCTAGTCCATGGTGTTCACCCGTGGTGCTGGTAAAGAAGGAGGATGGCAGCATGCGGTTTTGTGTTGACTACCGCCATCTGAACGACGTTACAAAGAAGGACAGCTATCCCTTGCCAAGAATTGATGACACGTTGGACATGCTTACAGGAGTAAAATGGTTTAGCACGCTGGACCTAAAAAGTGGCTACTGGAAAGTTGAAATTGACCTTAAGGACAAGGAGAAAACTGCGTTCTCGACGGGAAAGGGTCTGTGGCAATTCAAAGTAATGCCGTTTGGGTTGTGCAATGCTCCAGCAACCTTTGAAAGGCAGATGGAACTTGTACTTACCGGGCTAATTGGCGATGCCTGTCTGGTCTACTTGGATGACATCATCATCGTGGGCCGTACATTTGAGGAACACCCTGAAAACCTGGGACACGTGCTCATGAAGATTCAGAGTGCCAATCTCAAGCTGAGTCCGAAGAAATGTTCACTGTTCAAACGGCAAGTCAAGTTTTGGGGTATGTAGTGTCGGAAGAAGGTATCCGCACGGATCCAGAGAAAATTGCAGCTGTAAAGGATTGGCCGGTTCCAAAAGACAAGACGCTGGTTAGAGCATTTTTGGGTTTGTGCTCCTATTACCGGCGATTTGTGAAGAACTTTGCAGATATAGCCAAACCTCTGCATAAGCTAACCGAGGAGAAGCGACATTTCTGCTGGGATGAAAGTTGTAATATCGCATTCCAGGAGCTCAAGGACCGTCTGTGCAAAACACCTATTTTGGGATACCCTGATGCAAGCAAAGAATTTATAGTTGACACAGACGCAAGTGATATAGGACTTGGCGGTGTGTTGTCTCAACGGAATGGTGACCAAGAGGTCGTGATAGCGTACTTCAGCAAGTCGTTGTCAAAACCGGAAAGGAAATATTGTGTCACAAGACGTTGAAAGTCGTTGCAGCATTTTAGCAAATATCTTCTGGGGCGAAAATTTCACTTACGAACTGACCATGCTGCACTAAAATGGCTATTGCAGTTTAAAAATCCAGAAGGACAAGTTGCGAGGTGGATTGAACTACTGCAGGAATACGACTTTGAGATCGAACATCGCAGCGGGAAATCTCATGGCAACGCAGATGCATTATCACGAAGACCTTGTCCTGAAGATTGCAAACATTGTACTAGGCAAGAGAGTAAGGGAGTGGTATCCGTGAGGATGCTCAGGGCAGACCACCTCAGTAACGAGTGGAAGGACAGCTTACAACGTGCACAGCAGGAAGATCCGGACATCAAGCCGATCCTGGAATGGATGAAGGCCAGTGCTCCCAAGCCCAAGTGGAGCGACGTCTCAGCGATGAGTTCAACCACTAAAAGCTATTGGGCCCAGTGGGATAGCTTGCTGCTTCAGGATGGAGTTCTGTGCCGTAAATGGGAAAATGTTCGGGGAGACAGCTGTCATTTACAAATGGTTGTCCCTAAAGCTAAAGTACCGGATGTTCTACAGCTGTACCATAATGATTATTCAGGAGGCCATCTGGGAGTTAAACGAACTCTACTGAAGATCCGAGAACGGTTTTACTGGGTCCACTGTCGAAACGATGTCGAGGACTGGTGTCGCAAATGTACAAGTTGTGCGGCTGTAAAGGGACCTCAGACTCGTAGTAGAGGTGCATTGAAGTTGTACAATGTTGGTGCACCATGGGAGAGAATAGCCATTGACGTGGCGGGGCCGTTTCCGGAGAGTGAAAGCGGTAACAAGTATTTCATGGTTGTGATGGATTACTTCACTAAGTGGCCAGAAGTCTTCGCCATTCCAAATCAAGAAGCTTCAACAGTTGCAGATAAACTAGTTCATGAAGTCTTCTGTCGTTTTGGAGTACCTTTAGAGATTCACAGCGATCAAGGAAGGAATTTTGAGTCTCAAATATTCCAGGAAACTTGCCGAGTTATGGGTACTCATAAAACAAGAACGACTTCTTATCACCCGCAATCTGATGGAATGGTGGAACGATTTAATCAGACATTGGAGAGGTACCTAGCAAAAGTTGTAGACAATCGGCAACGAGATTGGGACAAGCACATACAACCGTTTTTGTTGTCATATCGAAGTTCTGTTCACGAAAGTACAGCAGTGACACCAGCTTTCGCAAACTTTGGAAGAGAATTACGGCTGCCTGCAGACCTGATCACTGGGATACCACCTGATGCCCCACGCAGTTTAACCGATTATGCATATGACTTGCGGAACAAAATGAATGACATTTATGAGCACGTCAGACAATCGGGCCAGCAAATGTCTGAGAAAATGAAAACCCGGTATGACCGCAAAATGAACAATAAAGGGTTCAACGAAGGTTCATTAGTGTGGTTGCACAATCCAGTCCGCAGCAAAGGGAAATCTCCTAAGCTTCAAGCTAAATGGGACGGCCCGTACCGGATTGTAACCAGGAACAACGATGTGACCTACCGGATACAGAAAGGCGCAAGAGGGACTCCTAAGATCGTCCATGTGGATCGCTTGGCGCGTTATTATGGGATCGATAATGCTCGGGACGAGCATGTCTTAGGAGGGGGCAGTGTTGTGTCAATAAGTCAACTAGCGCCATCTAGTGTCAGGAACGAGAGCGAGGGGAGCTTTGCGGAGAATGACATCACCGATCTCTCGACCGACAGCGCCACCCGAAGAACTAAGTTTCTAGAAAATCTATACTCGAACTCTCGGTACCTTACGCGTGTTTACTTGAACATTCCGGATATTTTGCTAATTTAAATAAATAGGTGGCGCAAGATGCGATCGAGACAGAGTGAAACTCGGCGACACAAGCGAAGCTTCGGAGCGGAATTAAGTAAAATAGTGTGTTTAATTATTAGTGTTTTTAACTTTAATTTGTATAAAGTAAATTAAAGTGTTAATTTAGGAAATTCTATCGGCAATTTTTATTGTCACGAACCTCAAGCTCGTAACAATTGGTGTCAGAAGTGGGATGAAATAATGCCGATTTTACCTAAGGAGGAAACGGAGGGTGTCCGTACCCGAAGTCAACGCCAGCAGGAGACGGACCAGAGGAGATTTGGTGGTGCAACGCCGCAGATGTCTGAGAGCCAGCCGCCGGCCACGGAAACCGGTCCGTCAGCAGCTTCTACGTCTGTGGCACCTGACTTAGGTGCTCTGATGGTGATGCTGCAACAGCTGCGGGGCGAACAGGAGGAACAGGCCCGCCGACAGGAGGAACAGGTCCGTCGGTTGGAAGAGCAGCTGCGGGGCGGACAAGAGGAGCAGGCTCGCCGACAGGAGGAACAGGCCCGTCGGTTGGAAGATCAGCAGGCGGAACAGGCTCGTCGGTCGGAAGAGCAGATGCTCCTCATGAAGGACCTTCACGCTACCTTTGGGAAAGAGATAAGGCAGGTGAAGGATAGGGTTGCTCAACACGACAACCGTCTGTCGGAAGCTGAAACCCGAATCGAAGAACATGAAACCCGAATCAACCATGTGAACCATCGGGTTGACAACGTGATGGCCGACATGAAGAAATCACTGGACGAACTCAAACTTGGAGATGGAGCTACAGCTCCCGCAGTAGCTACAACACCTTCGCTACGTGGGTTCAAGGTGCCACCGTTCGACGGTACCTCTTCCTGGTCAGCCTACAAAATTCAGTTCGAAGCTGTTATGAAGGCGAACGGCTGGAATAAAAATCAGGCCATGACTACTCTCACACTAGGCCTGCGCGACCAGGCCTTGACAGTTCTGGAAGCTCTCGGTGAGGAAGTGACTTATGAGCAACTCCTTGAGGTATTGGAGGCGAGATATGGCGACGCTCACCTGGAACACGTCTTTCGTGCGCAGCTTAAAGATCGTGTGCAGCGCATCAACGAAAACCTGCAGCAGTGGGCTCTAGAAGTGGAGAAGCTGGTGCGAAAAGCATACCGGTCTGTACCTGCGCTCATTGAAGGGAACCTGGTGCAGACATTCATCGACGGCATCCGCGACCTGGAAGTCAGAGCTGCTGTGAGGCTCGGGCACCACGAGACGCTTAAGGACGCCTTTGCCCATGCACTGGAAGTGAAAGCCGTGCGGCAGGATCATCGTTCCCATCGCGTCAGGGAGGTTGCAGCAGCTACAGTTCGCGACCGCAACAAAGGATACAGCCCTAGGTGCTATGGCTGTGGGGAAAAGGGCCATCTTCTATCCAGTTGCCATAAGCGAACCCTAGGAAGGGAAGGTGAACGATCTCAAGAGGGTAGTGCGGCCAACAGCACCGCCCAGCAGCAGCAGGGAAACGAGTAAAAGCCAGAACTGCGGGGCGGGTGCTGGCTGATGTTAAAAGAGCCCCAAGGATCTCGATCTCACAAACCCATGATGGGAACAGTCTAATCATCAAGGGCGAGGTCAACGGAATGCCGTGTAAACTGACCATAGACACTGGAGCCTCTCGTACGGTTGTTAGTTCCCAACTTATAAGTCAGTTCCTTTGGGACTCCGCATACAACCGAGAACGCATTAATTTGGTAACAGCCACCGGTCAGCGTATACCCGTCCGTGGAGAGAAGGAGATGGAGTTGAAGCTTGGCAACGTGATCTACCTGCATAATGTCATCGTGGCTGATATAATGGACGACTACATCCTAGGCCTAGACTTTATGAGGAATAATTGTTGTGAGATCGACGTTAAGCAAGGTGTTTTGAAATGTGGACAGGAGGAACTTTTTATGGAAGGTGCGTTACCAGGGAACGTGTACAGCATTAAGAAGATTGTTCTTCCGCCGAGATCAGAAACGATTGTTCCGGTTAGTCTTCCCCGAAACGCTGGGCAAGCTCACCGTTGTGTACTTGTGGAAAGGGTAAACAATGACCTTCCATGGAAAGTAGCTCGAACCTTGGTCAGAACCACTGACATCACAAGAATACGTGTGTTGAACCTTTGCGACCGGGAACAGATTATAGAAAAAGGCACACTGGTTGGCACTTGTGAGGAAGTGGATTGGTTACGTCGGTGCCTATATATATATATCGAGTGGGACCCCCAGCAAGGTTTCAGAAACGAGAGTGACCACACTTTTGGAAGACTGTCGCAGTGTTCTCTCCCCGAACGAATTGGTCAAGGCGAAGAAGTTGTTACTCAAGTACGCCGATGTATTCTCGTCAAACGATGCTGACATAGGAAAGACTGGCTTAGTTCAACACAAAATAAACACAGAAGAGGAATTGCCTATCCGTCAGCGGCCAAGAAGATTGCCGGTAGCACGTGAAAAGGAAGTGGAAACCATGATTGAGGGAATGGTGAAGGATGGTGTTATTGAACCTTCATCTAGTCCATGGTGTTCACCCGTGGTGCTGGTAAAGAAGGAGGATGGCAGCATGCGGTTTTGTGTTGACTACCGCCATCTGAACGACGTTACAAAGAAGGACAGCTATCCCTTGCCAAGAATTGATGACACGTTGGACATGCTTACAGGAGTAAAATGCTTTAGCACGCTGGATCTAAAAAGTGGCTACTGGCAAGTTGAAATTGACCTTAAGGACAAGGAGAAAACTGCGTTCTCGACGGGAAAGGGTCTGTGGCAATTCAAAGTAATGCCGTTTGGGTTGTGCAATGCTCCAGCAACGTTTGAAAGGCAGATGGAACTTGTACTTACCGGGCTAATTGGCGATGCCTGTCTGGTCTACTTGGATGACATCATCATCGTGGGCCGTACATTTGAGGAACACCTTGAAAACCTGGGACACGTGCTCATGAAGATTCAGAGTGCAAATCTCAAGCTGAGTCCGAAGAAATGTTCACTGTTCAAACGGCAAGTCAAGTTTTGGGGTATGTAGTGTCGGAAGAAGGTATCCGCACGGATCCAGAGAAAATTGCAGCTGTAAAGGATTGGCCGGTTCCAAAAGACAAGACGCTGGTTAGAGCATTTTTGGGTTTGTGCTCCTATTACCGGCGATTTGTGAAGAACTTTGCAGATATAGCCAAACCTCTGCATAAGCTAACCGAGGAGAAGCGACATTTCTGCTGGGATGAAAGTTGTAATATCGCATTCCAGGAGCTCAAGGACCGTCTGTGCAAAACACCTATTTTGGGATACCCTGATGCAAGCAAAGAATTTATAGTTGACACAGACGCAAGTGATATAGGACTTGGCGGTGTGTTGTCTCAACGGAATGGTGACCAAGAGGTCGTGATAGCGTACTTCAGCAAGTCGTTGTCAAAACCGGAAAGGAAATATTGAGTCACAAGACGTTGAAAGTCGTTGCAGCATTTTAGCAAATATCTTCTGGGGCGAAAATTTCACTTACGAACTGACCATGCTGCACTAAAATGGCTATTGCAGTTTAAAAATCCAGAAGGACAAGTTGCGAGGTGGATTGAACTACTGCAGGAATACGACTTTGAGATCGAACATCGCAGCGGGAAATCTCATGGCAACGCAGATGCATTATCACGAAGACCTTGTCCTGAAGATTGCAAACATTGTACTAGGCAAGAGAGTAAGGGAGTGGTATCCGTGAGGATGCTCAGGGCAGACCACCTCAGCAACGAGTGGAAGGACAGCTTACAACGTGCACAGCAGGAAGATCCGGACATCAAGCCGATCCTGGAATGGATGAAGGCCAGTGCTCCCAAGCCCAAGTGGAGCGACGTCTCAGCGATGAGTTCGACCACTAAAAGCTATTGGGCCCAGTGGGATAGCTTGCTGCTTCAGGATGGAGTTCTGTGCCGTAAATGGGAAAATGTTCGGGGAGACAGCTGTCATTTACAAATGGTTGTCCCTAAAGCTAAAGTACCGGATGTTCTACAGCTGTACCATAATGATAATTCAGGAGGCCATCTGGGAGTTAAACGAACTCTACTGAAGATCCGAGAACGGTTTTACTGGGTCCACTGTCGAAACGATGTCGAGGACTGGTGTCGCAAATGTACAAGTTGTGCGGCTGTAAAGGGACCTCAGACTCGTAGTAGAGGTGCATTGAAGTTGTACAATGTTGGTGCACCATGGGAGAGAATAGCCAATGACGTGGCGGGGCCGTTTTCGGAGAGTGAAAGCGGTAACAAGTATTTCATGGTTGTGATGGATTACTTCACTAAGTGGCCAGAAGTCTTCGCCATTCCAAATCAAGAAGCTTCAACAGTTGCAGATAAACTAGTTCATGAAGTCTTCTGTCGTTTTGGAGTACCTTTAGAGATTCACAGCGATCAAGGAAGGAATTTTGAGTCTCAAATATTCCAGGAAACTTGCCGAGTTATGGGTACTCATAAAACAAGAACGACTTCTTATCACCCGCAATCTGATGGAATGGTGGAACGATTTAATCAGACATTGGAGAGGTACCTAGCAAAAGTTGTAGACAATCGGCAACGAGATTGGGACAAGCACATACAACCGTTTTTGTTGTCATATCGAAGTTCTGTTCACGAAAGTACAGCAGTGACACCAGCTTTCGCAAACTTTGGAAGAGAATTACGGCTGCCTGCAGACCTGATCACTGGGATACCACCTGATGCCCCACGCAGTATAACCGATTATGCATATGACTTGCGGAACAAAATGAATGACATTTATGAGCACGTCAGACAATCGGGCCAGCAAATGTCTGAGAAAATGAAAACCCGGTATGACCGCAAAATGAACAATAAAGGGTTCAACGAAGGTTCATTAGTGTGGTTGCACAATCCAGTCCGCAGCAAAGGGAAATCTCCTAAGCTTCAAGCTAAATGGGACGGCCCGTACCGGATTGTAACCAGGATCAACGATGTGACCTACCGGATACAGAAAGGCGCAAGAGGGACTCCTAAGATCGTCCATGTGGATCGCTTGGCGCGTTATTATGGGACCGATAATGCTCGGGACGAGCATGTCTTAGGAGGGGGCAGTGTTGTGTGAATAAGTCAACTAGCGCCATCTAGTGTCAGGAACGAGAGCGAGGGGAGCTTTGCAGAGAATGACATCACCGATCTCTCGACCGACAGCGCCACCCGAAGAACTAAGTTTCTAGAAAATCTATACTCGAACTCTCGGTACCTTACGCGTGTTTACTTGAACATTCCGGATATTTTGCTAATTTAAATAAATAGGTGGCGCAAGATGCGATTGAGACAGAGTGAAACTCGGCGACACAAGCGAAGCTTCGGAGCGGAATTAAGTGAAATAGTGTGTTTAATTATTAGTGTTTTTAACTTTAATTTGTATAAAGTAAATTAAAGTATTAATTTAGGTAATTCTATCGGCAATTTTTATTGTCACGAACCTCAAGCTCGTAACATTATGTTTATCTTAAGAATGTCGCGTTCGGAAATCACAATTCATAAGACGTGAAACATGGTTTTATAAACATAAAAATGTTCCTCCGTAAATAATTATACAAGCAGTATTTTGTTAATTAACTGTTTTAAATTAGTTAACACACTATTATTAATAAGTTTCAATACTTGTTCTTATTTTTACACACAGTAAAAGACTCTACAACTACAATAGTATCAATTTATAAACGTAATCATTCCTATTGAGTCACAAGGTTTGTTTACATATAGTTACAATATAGTATCGAGTACACGTGAGTAAGAGATAAGCGTTCGTGCTGCCGACGACTGTAGCCACAGTTTGGTATAAGTTTTCGCTTAGTTGACTCGATACGAATTCTTGACGCAATTGTTTATTATTCGTGCTCGGGGTACTGTTCCCAACATAATGTCCCCATAAGGGGGGGGGGGTATACTTAACCTTTCTCGAGCCCTGTCTTCGTGGACGGGGTTTACTTAGCTTATAAGGCACTACATAATAAATCTTGAAACAAGCGTAGTCTTCTTGGTGCGAGACTGCTGATTACGAGGTCCCGGGTTCGAATACTGCAGTAGCACGAAAAGCAGTTACTGTATATTCTTCGTTCATAAAATTTTCAATACTTGACCGAGGTCAGGGATTTGGCGGTGTTTCTTTCTTCTTCTCTCGGCTTTCGATTGCTTTAGTGAATATTCATTCTTCCAAAAAGACACCTAAAAAAACTAAGTTAAGAAACAAACACAACATAGATAAAGGTCTTAACTAAGACGATCACGCCATAAATGTTACAAACGGCCTGTAACTAAATCTATAGAAATATCCTTTGGGAAAGATCAATGTTGTTTTTTTTTAAATTCTGGTCACGATAATGTTATATTTTATAATCTGCCACTTTTACACGACATAAAATAAAAATAAATAAATAAATAAAAGTTAAGAAGAATGTTACACTAGCAAAACCGTTGTTTTTTCAGATTTATTAACATCAGTTTTTGTAAGTATTGTGGTAAAGTATTGTTAAAGAAAACAAATGTTAGTTTTCCTTTATGAATCCTTGTACGATCTGCCTTAAAATGGCATGTAAATTAAAAATATATAGCAAGGACATGGGCATGCAGTTTTTGATTTTAGAAACGAGCATACAGTTCACCTGATGATAAGTGGATGCTGGTGATGATATTGTAGAAAAGCAAGTAGTTTCACATCTGTGAACTAAGATGAAATGACTCTTTTCTAAATGATGGGAAGGATCATAATACAAGAGCCTTGCTTCTCGTGATCATTTTTGTCGGTCTCGATAAATAATGGTTTGTACAAGCAGCTCACTATCTGCTAGCTGCTATACAAGAGAAGCCATTATCTTTCGTATCTCCCGGAGTTGACGGAAAATGACGGAAGATTTGTCAAATTAAACTGGTGGATTTATATTCGGATATGTCCATTTTACCATCACCATCATTATTGCAGGCATTCACAAGTCCACTGCCGAACACACTGAAGATAGGCCTCCCCCAAGGAATTCCACAAAGCTGGATTGGTTTCCGGCGCCGCCTGTATCCAATGTCTTCCTGCATGTCTTACCAGTTAGTCACTCTATTCCATACGTATTTATTTCCGTAGTTAACTTCGTATTATGTCATCTTCTTGATTTGTGAACTAAACCATGATGTTTACTTTCATCACTTTATGCCGGCAGGGATCAAACTACGTCAAGGTTGCTCGAGTGCTGAGGAACCGCTGTGCCCTTAGCACTAGTAATATTTATAAGAATCACAATATTAATACGAACATGGATTAAGACTGTGTTTTGACTAGGTCATATCAAATTATTTTGATGTTTGTAAAACAAAAATCTTAAAAGGATAATTTTAAATTTCTCGCTTTTCTCTACCATCGGACTACCACAACACGGATCTTCACCCCTTTGTTGTGGCTTTAGTTATACGTGTATCAAAGAAACGCAATAATTAGCCAGCGTCTGGTATTTCGTCTGATTACAATCTTGGTATCTGCAAGGAAAAAATAAAAGACGATGGTTGTTTGTATGGCCGCTTTCCACCAAATTCAACATTAATTTAGTCAAGTACTATGTTAAAAAAAATAAAAATCTACTAAAACGGTAATAATAATGTCCGAACCAAACTTTAGTCACGAAGGTCTCAACGTAGACCGGCCATCTGCGCAGGAAAAGATTGTATTGCCTGACTGTATGTGCAAGCACAGGTTAACTTAGTAACGGATTGCTTATACTCTTATAGTCTGATGAGACGGTAATTCGATACAACCCAAGAGATTAGGCACAGCCTAACCGCTTTGAATTATTTGTGAGGCACGTGAGTGAAACACTGCCAAATCCGCGACTTCAAGCTTCTTCTGGGAATTTATTAACAGTAAAACCCATTAATTGATTTTAGCCCGAGCCAATATTGAAACTTTGTTGATCAGAAATCGTGTTTACGATTACTGGACCTACGACTCACTACATTACAATGAAAACAAACCTTTGATTGTTCTTTTAAAGCAACTGCTGGCACATCCTATTTTTATCGGGCGCCAATTCGTTTTGCGGTGCAAGTTTTATAGACAAGTCCCGCACATCATGCCTCGCAAAAATAACATTAAAATGTTTCGCGGTCAGGAAGCTGCGTCTTTTGATATCCACAGGCTTCTAGTAACAGTTTTGTAGCTCAGACTTGGCATGAAATATGAATTTGAATAAGATCGGGTTTAAAGATCGAACGCCGCATTGGACATTCATAAATGATTAATAAAATCAAAGGGTTATTTTGCGGAAATCCATATTAAAGATATTTTTTAATAAATATTAGTAATCCTTTAATTAACATTACTAATATTCCCTTTAACCACTTCTGTTAAGCTGAAAATGCTTGTGTAAGGAGTGGTTCACGACAGTAGTCGAATGGTGGATTCGAACCCACGACCTTTAAGAGTTCGCGGTCCGCGCCTGTCGCTTATTGAAAACTATTTAGCTAAGATCCGTCGATCCGGAAGTCCGGCGTTTATCAACTGTTGAAAATAGTACGACTTATTAGTTTACCCCATTTTACTTAATTTATTTATTCTTTTTGAACTGGTCGTAATTAAAAATAAGAATGATTTTTAATAAGTAATCTTTATAATCCATATTGTATAAAAAATATCCATTTGTATTTCCAAAAAGGCTTCATTCAAGTCAAAAAAATGTTCTTCTGTTTTTGTTACTTTTACAATTTACCTTTGGACGGGGATAAAAATTACGAAGCCGTTCATTTATTTCTTTATGATGCAAATTCCAACAGTTATTTTTATGCTAATGCCTGTATTGTAACGAACTCGTAAAACGAAAGATACTTTAATACAATTGTATTAATTATTTTATAACCCAAGAAGGTTTTAATGTTTTATTTCGCTTCCTTATCATTAACATGTACAGTTACGGAAATCTTGTTCACATTCTTATAATGGGTATAGGATATATATAATTTTCATTTTGTATAACATTCCCCTGAGTTTTTATTCCCGGGGGTTAGGATGTAATGCCTTGTATCTAGTATAAAGGTATCCGGTTGTCTACGCTGACCATACAAAACACAATAGCATTAAGCTGCTATTTTACGCCAGTATACTGTGAGATCGTGGTCCCCTCTCCGGTCGGGCCGACCCATTTATGCTACAACCATGTTATATATGTGGCATGGCTCTACTACATATAAGTACATATAATGCTGCTATTGGTTATAAGCTATTTTATGTGTAAAATTCCCCCTTATTCTCCTTCGCAATCCCTATCATTTACGCTTTTACAACAAATCCCATATTATTACAGTTTTATTTATAATTAATGACCAGCATCGGTTTCAAATGGTAAGATCTAAAATCATTCATTTTATCAATTTTCGGAAACGTCCTAGTTCATCGGTAAAACATAGCTTTGATCACTACTGGCACGGCGCTCTATATTTTTATGAAGTTGCAATACAAGCGGTTCAATGATTCCGAAGATTAGCCTGAAGGGACAGAAAGAAAAACAGGAAAAATATTTAAAAATGCACAGTTTGACGAGATGTTTGACGTCTCGTTGACATAGTTAACCCGGCTACATTCAACTTTTAAATATCAAGTTTTTGGTCCCATGTACGCAAAATGGGCTTACAGTATTATCAAGTTTTTGGTCCCATATACGTAAAATGGGCTTACAGTATTACCATGGTGCTGTAAAGCACTCGAAATGTCTGTGATTTTATTTTATAGAATATACCATAGCCCATAGACATTTATCCTCGATTAAGAATCAAAACGCAGATACATTGTCACCCCTGAGAACAAATGCCTCGTTTACAGTAAGAAAAGCGTCTTCGGATCTCTACACTCACCATACAAAACACAGCAGTATAAAGCTGCTATTTTACATTTTCCTTCCCCGCTTGAGCCGACCCATTAGTGCCACAACCATAATATATCTGCAGCGTGGCTCTACCACGTACACTCATATAAAAATAAGTTGAATAAGTTATAAAATACACACGATAAAATCCGTGACATACAAAATTTCATTCAAAATGAGAATTATATTTTTGCGATCTAAAAGAAAATTTGCATTAATTTAATCAACATAAATAAAATATATTTAAATAAAGTTATACCTAAAACAGAATTGTACAACCAGTGCGTGTTGCCAGTGATGACTTAGGCTCTGAGACGTGGTCTTTCGCTGTTGGCCGTATGAGGAAGCTTAAAGTCGCTCAGTGAGCTACAATGAGAGCTATGTTTGGAATTTCTTTTCATGATAGACTTATAAACAAGGGAATCCACAGTAAACTATGGTAACCGGTATAGCCCAACAGATAAGTTGGCAAGAATGGCAATAGGTCGGCCATATAGCGCAAAGAACCGAGAACCAACGGAGAAGAAAGGTTCTCGAGAGGCAATCTCGTACCGTTAAGCGTAGTGTAGGGCGGCCCCCACTAGATGGAGTTACGACCTGGTAAGATATGCGGGAGGACTTGTGAAGGGCTGTAACGAATGATTGAATGTAAGATACATATGAGTTAATGTTAAGGATTTGAACTTAATTTTGTAACAGCTAATAATGAAAATGTATTGAATTATGCTTCTAAATTTAAGGAAGCCCCGAAATAAACTTCAGATTTAATTTCTTTTCAAAAGCTAATTTTTAACATAAATAATAAAATACTCAATTATTTGTAAAAGTTCAAACAGTTTTTTTTATACTCTTTCCTTTAGATAACTTATAAGCGTTCGTTAAAACAGTATACATCGTGTTATTTGCACTGAGATATTATGTTCTAGTGCAGTGCGTTATACACTAGTCAATTATCCTCTCTTTATCCTTTAAGTAATTCGTGAAGCCTTGTAAAGCTTACGAGCGAAAAGAGCTTTGTACGAAGAATACGTGTAAGGTCGTAAAGGTAAGAACTAATATTCGGTAAGATATTTTATTTGCACGTGTTTGTATGCGATATTAGAGGAATTTATCGTTAAAAGTTTTGTACGTGTTAGAGTCGTGCTGCAGCTGTATGTAGACCGTGTTACTCATCGACAAGTTATTATGAAATATCGTACTTATAGTATGCTTTATGAAATTTTATTATTAATATAATGCTACAGCCGCATTGTCACCCCTGGAGTCTAAGAGCTTGTAATTATACTAGCTCTCTGTACTTGATGGTACGTGGAATCTGGGACGCATAGACAGATAGGTTTCACTTAGCTCATAAGGCACTACAAAATAAATCTTGAAACAAGCGTAGTCTTGTTGTCAGCGTGACTGTTGATTACGAGGTCCCAGATTCAAATCCTGGGTCGGCTCGAAAATCAGTTATTGTACTTTTTTTTCATAAAATTATTAATACTGGACCGAAGTCTGGGAATGGATTTGACGGTGTTTCTTTCTTCTTCTCTCTATCCGTCGGGAGGTATTCTTGAGGACATTGAGTATAGTGCTCAAGTCCTCCAGCGATTCTGCTATAAGGACTATTTCGTCAGCAAGTCGAAGGTGAGTGATGTACTCGCCATTGACGTTAATACCCAATATATACCTATAAATAGAATCTTTTCCGGTCCAGTAGCTTGATAACGTCTTCCAGTGCAGCGGTGAAGAGTTTCTGGGAAATAAGTCTCCCTGTTTTACACCTTTCTGCAGTTAAATAGGTTTCGTACTCTGGTTCTGTACTCAGATAGTAATCGTAGGCCTACTGTACAAACACTTTAGCACTTCGATATACCGACAGTCAACTTGGCACCTCTGAAGAGATTGTAGCACTCCCCAAATTTCGATGGAACCAAAGGCTTTCTCATAGTCTACATACGCCAGGTAAAGTGACTGATTGTTTCTTTGGACTTCTGTACAATTTGCCGAAGGGTATGTATATGATCTATGGTACTATAGCCTTTTCGGAAATCCGCTTGTTCGGGAGGCTGGAAGTTGTCAAATCAGCGTGCGAGACGATTCGTGATGACTCTCGAAAACAGCTCTTAGACGGGGCTCAGAAGGGATATCGGTCTATAGTTCTTCAAGAGGACGTTGTCACCTTTTTTAAAGAACAAGACCACCGCACTTCTGCTCCATGCTTTGGGAATAGTGCCTCCATGGAAGACGCAAGAGCTTTAAAGAGCTTCTGAAGGACTTCAAATACCGGTTTTCCTTCCGCTTTCAGAAACTCCGCTGTAATTCTATACTCACCCGGGAACTTGCCGTTTTTAAGGTGCTGGAGAGCCATTCTAATCTCGCTCAGACTGACGTCCGGGATATCATCGGAATAGTGTCGGATAACACTTGCTATTGGATCGATACTCACATTTGCGTGTGGCTCCAACGACGATGTGTTCAGCTGCCCATAGAACCTCTCAATCTCACTCAGAATCTCAGGTGTCCCGGAAACAGTCTTCAGCTTTGACAGTTGGCTCTTACTGGTAGACAGATCTCTGGCAAAGACTTTGGGGTCCTGGTTCCACTCAATCGCTTTTTCAATACGAGCTGTATTGAAGTTGTATAAGTTATGCCGCATGCATATGGATATATGTCTGTTCAGTTGCCTGTATGCTGTCAAATCTGTTGACGACTGCATCATCATCGCCTGTCTAACATTCGTGAAATTAAGAGTGTGATCGGAGAGTTTTTGTGTTTTTCTGCTGCGGGTCTTGCAGAACTTAGCTCCGACCGCATGGACAGTTTCCACGAGCTTATCATTCATATCGTCCACAGTAATGCAGTCTCCTAGGCACTGAAAACGGTTTAGTAATTTGAACTGAAAGTTTTCGGGACCTTGGATTAGCGCACGAGGGGGACGGAGCGTTGACTTCACTACACAAGACCTTTCCAACTTAACGTTTAAATTCAGTGCCTCTAACCATTTGGTGACCGCTGCCAGCTTTCACCGTCACATTAACTGAGACATCACTGAACAGTTGGCGTCTGGTTATCATAATGAAGTTAATCCCATGTTTGTCGAACCGTCGGGGCTCGAACAGGTCCACTTCCTGTGGGGCCGCTTCCACACAGGTAAATAGTGTCCAGTTTAGAGTTGCTAATTCTACACCCTAACGGTTCGCGAAGCATGTATTTGGGGGATGCGTGTTCTCAGAGGAAAGCCTTGGTAAAGGCCGTCTCACGTGATGTCTACAAAGTTATTGCACTAGAGGATAGAAAATTTCATATGGAGCATATAATGCCAAACATCTTCATAGAAAAGTAGTCTGTTATCATAAGTGTTTATAGATTAAAGTGCTGAGGGGTAGGGCGGCCGAATTTGGTCACTTGGTATTAAACAGAATATCGCCGCGACCGAAAGACTTGTTAGCTAAGAGGTTTAGTATTTCAAGATTGGCCATTAATAATGGTGAGTTGCCATTTTATCATAAATATTAATGTAGGTTGTTGCGCTGTAATAATTAATATCAGGCATCTCGAATAGCCTTGGTGAAGGGGATTGCTACATAATCTCTGCTATATATATATATATATATATATATATATATATATATATATATATATATATATATATATATATATATATATATATATATATATATATATATACGCTGGGCTGCCAATTCAAGAATGTGCTTTTTACCATCTGCAATTATTGCGAGTAGCAAATTTCTCAGGATTGTATAAGTAGCTATTGCGTTGAATGAGTGGGTCGTTCACTTTTTTAAGGATTCTGGCAGACACCTGCAGGCTAATATAATTTTAAATAGATGTTGTGCTCCATCTTTACATGATGGTTTAATCTTAAACGAGAACCAAACTGGGGTGTAAACTTTTACGACAAATGTAGCCAGAGTAATCGAGTTCTCTGATTGTTTCTCTCTTGCTACATACAAATGTAGAGTTCAATTCAGTGTGAGGTTGTGTAAAAAAGAATGTGATGATGAAGTTGTAGCAGCCAGGCTAATCAACCCTAAATAATATATACACTGCTGCTACCATAACACAGAAGGCGAAGAAAACGTTTATTTTCTAACTATCCCCGGCTACTGAGATACTGCGGGCTGCATATTGATGCGAGATAATTTGACGTATATATTTAACGTTCTAATAAAGAAACAAGAAACAGCCGCAAATATCATTCAGCGCCACATCGTCTTCACACGCCGCTATCGTCATGTATCCGTCGACCATTCTTGAGCCGATTCTTCAACGCCGTAGCTCGCTTCCTCTTGCTGTTCCGGAGCTGTGTCCCACACCGCCGCCGCTCGCCGAATACGCGCGCGCGCTTTTTTTTTTGCGCCCGAAGCAAATATGGGCAACCCTCCGGAAAGCGGGGGAGGGAGGTTGGGAATGCTCATAGCATACCGGCTGCGTGGTTATGTGGTGACTTTTACCCACTAAACCCAACCTTTTAGGGACCGGCTTAACAATCTAACTAGAGATTTTTAAACCTTATCGAACGCGACCCTCCTTGGGTGAAAGGAGGGCGCTAGCGGCGAGTAGCCGTTGGGAAGAGTTGCTGCCTTGCTAAGGCAGCTTAAGAATGGGATGACTACTTATATTGAGTTTAAAAGGTGTTGGTGCTCGGTAAGCGTGAGCAGACGGTCTTGAGGGGACTGAGAAGCGCGCAGTTTGCGTGCTAAAATTGCGAGCTCTCTTACGTCGATATTGCGGATAGCAGTGTATACCGTATCAACGTTATCGGCATAGGAGGGCTCTGCCTAATGTCGGGGCCCTGGTGGGCGAGGGTGAGGAGGCCTGTAGGGTCTCTGAGGGGGCTGATATAGGTCCTGAGGTAACTGAGAGTTGCCCTGAAGGGTCATTTTTGATGGGAGAGCCGGGAATGTACGTTCATTTACCGGTGGCGGAGCTTTTTTGGCAGCTTTGTTGCCGAGATTAGGGCGAGGAGCGCGAGCGCCTCTGAAGTTGGCCGTGTGGCCGGTCTGTCCGTAAAGGACGCAGGCGGGTGGGTACTCGGTATCACGTGGCCGAGGACACTCTTTCGAGCTGTGCGGGTCTAGGCACTTAACGCACCTTGGAGGGGCTGAGCAGTTGGCCGCCGCATGCCCGTAGAGTTGGCAGCGGTGGCACTGCGCCGGAAACCGCGCCTATAGGGGGCTTCGACTTTGACTCTCGACAGGCCGCATACAGTGTGTACCTGTCGGAATATGTCTTTCGCCTCCGGCACGTTGGACAAAATGAGGAGGGCAAGCGAGTACCTCTTGCCCCTACTGCTGTGCATCTTGTGCACAGCCTCAACTGGGAATCCCTGGGACTTTAGGTCCTCTAGGATTTCCTGGTTGGCGAGTTCAAAGGGAACTCCGCGGAGGACAGCCCTGACTTTACGTTCTTCAGGGAGAGAGTAGGTGTGATAGGGCACACCTTCGGATGTGAATAGTTTGGTGATGTTTCTAAAGTCTTCCATAGACTGAGGAGCGATTTTAATTGATTCACCAAGGTTGATGACTTGGTCATATTTATAGCCTGCGTCGTAGCAGACTTTAGAAAGTCTAGTGAATTGCGCCTTGTCCCTAAGGAAGACAGGGGGCGCGATTTGTTTCTTTGTGGCAGCGACGGGGCCTGCGGTGGGGCGAGCAGGTGCGGGGTCTGCAGTGGAGCGGGAAGGCGCGGGGATACTAGCAGGGGCGGAGGATACGGGGGCGCGGGCGGCGGCATCTGCCGGGACGGGAGGTGTGCGAGAGGTCGCAGCGCGTTTCGAGCCGCGCTTGGATTTCACTTCTGTGAAGGAGGTCGTATCAACAACTGATTGATCGGAATCTGTTGAGTCCGACGAGCAGCTACTAGATGAGGTGATTGACGTTTGAGCGGCCTTTTTACGGGTGGACGAAGTTTCAGACACATTGTCCGAGTACTCCATGGGCCGCTACCAATGGTGCGACAGCGGGCGGAAGGATACATGCCTGAGGGGCACGGGGGGTAAGCTCAATGGCAAAGTCGTCAAGGTCTACGCCTTGGGATTTTAAGAATTGGTGAAAAAGAGCCAAAATTTGGCTAGTATCCATGGTAGACATGTTGGACGGACGGGGGGGGTGACGATTTATTCTATGAAACTAGAGGTCCCTGTTCTGAGAAGAACAGGGCCTTGGGGGCAGATGGGGAGGACTGACGTTCTATTCCAAGAAGCTGGGGTCCCTATGTTCTGAAAAGAACAAGGGCTCGCTCTGAGAAGAGCAAGAGACGATCTTCTAAGAACAGTATATGCAACAAGTAACAGTATAACAGAAACAATAACAGAAAAATTAAAAATAAAACAAAACAAGCAAAGCGCGCTCAAGCCTCCCCGCCGGAGCAAGGGGGCAAGAACGATGCGAAAATTAAAGTGACTCACCAACGGCGTCTGCTCGGCCGGTGTTATCCGGGGGGAGCGGGGCGCGCGGGCGAGCGGTTGCGCTACCGAAGGGTTGGAGCACGAAAGAACTGTATGCACGACCGCTCGGGGGCGGCGCGCAAACGGAACTGACCAACCACGCGCGCACGCCGGCCTGTACAACTTTTATAGCCCAGTCCAGCGACGTAGCTACGAAAAGATATACACGAGTCTCACGCCGGCAAATGGAAGGCACATAATAGTTGTATTTTGATTAATCTTTATAGGTCATAATGTAAGAATTGTAATTGGCTAGGTAAATAAAAACTGTTATTTTTGGTAAACTAACGACGTAGCCGGACATATAAATATAGGTAGGGTTGACATAAAAACGTATTCCATATTCCATACTTTATACTCCATACACCACTAGTCGGCACATAAAATAGTAGTTTCATTTCTTCACCACTAAACCACTCGGAGTCTGTTAATAGTGGACCTCATATCCCCACTATTACAAAACACACAAATGAAAACCTGTTTGCTAGATCTTCTGGAAAAGAACTTAATTGTACCGCGTAGACAATCTCGTGCAAGTACTATTGATCTGTGCTCAAAAAAGTAAAGTAAAGTAAAGTTACAGCCTATATACGTCCCACTGCTGGGCTCAGGCCTCCCCTCATTTCTAAGAGTGTTTAGGGCAAGGAAGTGTCCGCCGCGCTGCCCAAATGCGTGTTGACGAACTTCACATGTCTTCGAAATATTTTTTTTTCTTATTCCTCAGACATGCAGGTTTCCTCACGATGTTTTCCTTCACCGCCGAGCACGTGGTAAATCAGAACTTAAAATTGCAATTAACAATTTCATTGGTGTTGGCGGGGATCGAACCCGGGTTACTCGCGTTCTGTTATATTTACAGCCAGCGTTAACCACCGCGCTACCACGGCTCTTATGGATAACTAAAATATAACGGCTAACAAAGAAGCAAGCAACACTGACCGATTGGCGGAGGTAGGGTTAACCACAGGGCATCTGTCAGGTGAAAGGTGATGTGCATGTAAGTGGTGTGCAGTAATGTGTTCAATGTGTAACCCGACATCTCCGCTGATCCTGGACAGCAGATCCCAAGTCGCTGCCTCTCTGCAATGGTAGGATCCATCCAAGGGGACGTTCACCAATGGAAAACTTCCACTTCGGTTTTCACCATATTAGTCTATAAACTTCATTGTCCATTTAATTAACTTCAATTCAACCAAATCAACGTTATTCAACATGAAAACAAGTGACACGCTGCACAACTTAAGGACGGTTGGTCAAAGTTCAAAGTCCCAGGTTCACTTAGCACAACTACTAACTCGTCGATGCAATTAACGGCATAAAAGTTCCTTTAATCACTACCAATTACAAGTAAGTTTCTTGTCACGTAACACGTCAAAACAGACAACTAAATTCGAGGCGGTCTAGACTATACTCAAATATTCAATAGTAAATTGATGTTAAGAGAGCCATAATGTCCATCCATTCAAATTCGATTGGTAGTGACTGCAATAGTCGGAAAATGGTCATCCCTCTCATTGATCTCCTTTTACCTATAATCACGTCTATCCTGAATAAATCACTGAATTCTGCTTTTTTCCCTTCAGCTTGGAAAGACGCATTTGTAGTTCCTCTTCCGTAAAAGTCAAATCCCTCTAGTTTTTCCGATTATAGACCTATCTCTATTTTGCCTTTCTTTTCCAAAGTTCTAGAACGTCTTGTGCACAATCAATTAAGCACCTATCTTTTAAAACACAATCTTTTAAATCCCTTGCAATCCGGTTTCCGTCCCGGCCATATTACGGCTACTGCAATTTTACAAATCACTAATGATATTCGGTATGGTATGGAGAAACCAAAGCTTACTATTCTCACGTTGCTTGATTTTAGTAACGTATTTAATACTGTAGATTTTGATATCTTGTTAATTATCCTACGCTCTCTCAACATATCTCCAACTGTAGTTGACTGGTTTCGAAGTTATTTGTTTGGTCGCCGACAGCGAATTCAGGTGCAAGAGGTTTTCTCCGCCTGGATTACTACAGCTGCCGGAGTACCACAAGGTGGCGTGTGGTCTCCTCTCCTTTTTGCAATTTTTATTAACTCTATAAGTCATAATTTGTCCTCTTCCTACCACTTGTATGCTGATGATCTCCAAATCTATACTCAGTCCTCTCTTGAAGATCTATCTAAAGCAGTTGACACTATTAACGCTGCTCTGACTTGTATTTCGAATTGGAGTAAATGTTATGGTTTAACAATTAATCCTAAGAAAACTCAGGTCATTGTCATCGGTAGTTCTAGATTAATTGGTACAATTGACTGGTCTTCCCTACCCCCTATTATACTAGACTGCCCTCTAATCCCTTACAGTAATAGGGTTAAAAACCTGGGGTTGTATCTTGACTCCTGTATGTCTTGGACCTCACAGGTTAATGAGGTCAGTAGAAAAATGTTTGCTGCGTTAAGCCCTTTACGTAGATTACGTAATTTCCTTCCCACAGCAACTAAAATTACGCTTGCCCGGTCTCTACTTCTGCCTATCCTTGAATATGCTGATGTTTGCTATCTTGACATTACCGAGGAGCAGCTTAATAAGCTTGAGCGCATTCAAAATTTATGCATTAGATTTATATTTGGGCTTCGCAAATATGATCATCTCCGAATTTCGCAAACAGCTCAAATGGCTCCCGATCCGCCTTCGCAGGAATACTCACATTCTCTCCGCGTTGTATAGTGTGCTGTTTAATCCTTCTACTCCTCTTTATTTAAAAAACCGATTCCAGTATCTTTCTCTTATCCATAATCGGTTCCTTCGATCCTCCGTCAATCTTTCTCTCTCTACACCTTTGAACTCTTCTTCCATTTTCAAGAAATCCTTCACCGTAACCACTGTGCGATTGTGGAACTCCTTACCTCTCCATATTCGTCGTGCTAAATCTCTTCAATCTTTCAAAATTCTTGTTAAATCGTATTATTTAGAACGCTATTAGATAAATTACTTTACCTTTCTCTTACTCTTTTCATTTAATCTATTATATGATATTTTATATATAACTTTCACTTACTTTTATTTGTATGTATTATTGTATTTTTTTTTATTATCATTTTGTATGCCCCCCTCTATATGTAACTTTTGTTTGCATCATTCCTCTGCGCAAAGGTTGTCTGGAAGAAATCACTTTCAGTGATAAGACCGCATATTGTACACACTTTAATTAGTTTTAATATATAAATATATATAAACACTCACGCCTGTCACCCAGAGGGGTAGGCAGAGACTACGGACTTCCATTTGGCACGTTCCTGACATACCTCTTTCGCCTCCTTTACATCCATATATCTACGCATACATGCTCGTCGGTTAAGGGTACTTCTAATGTGGCCCATTTTCAAAATATCGCCAATTTGGTCGATAAACTTTTTTCTAGGGCGTCCCTTTCCGACTCGGCCATTCACATCTGCCATATAAATTTGCTTTGTCACTCTTTCCTCATTCATTCTTTCTACGTGACCAAACCACCGAAGCATTCCTTTCTTAATCCTGGTCACAACATCATCTTGCATACCACATTTATCTCTTATCACGCAATTTCTCACCCTGTCATTCAGATTAAACCCTAGCATATTCCTTAAAGACCGCATTTCTACAGCATTTATTCTACTTTCGTGCTTCTTCTGCCACACCCAGCTTTCACTACCATACATTAAAGTAGGGACTAACACAGCATTATGAATTACCATACGTGCCTGTTTTGACACATTCTGGTTCTTCATAATAGAGTGTAGTGCCCCATTCACTCTATTCCCTGCATTTACTCGTCGTTCTATTTCCCTATCATATCTACCATCCCTGCTAAATACACATCCCAAATACACAAACTCATCCACTTGCTCAATTAACTCTCCTTCTATTCTTATTTCACATACCGTTTTGCTTTCTTCTCTTTCAAAAACCATCACTTTCGTCTTACTTGCGTTCACTTTCATTCCCCTTTCTTTCAAATCCCAGTTCATTAATGTAACCATCATTTGCAACTCTGCCGCCGATGATGCAAGTATGACTTGATCATCAGCATACAAAAGGCATTTGACGGTTAACTCGCCCATTCTTAACCTACATTCTTCATCTTTCAAAGTTTGCAAACACCGGTCCATAAATAGGTTGAACAGCCAAGGGGAAGCTACACAGCCCTGTCTGACACCTTTTTGGATGCCAAACCAGTCCGAGTAGACCCCATTGATCCTGACACAAGCACTGGAGTCCCTATAAAGAGACCTTAATGCCTGTATCAAACCAGCGCTCAACCCATATGAGTTCAGTGTTTGCCATAACACATTCCTGTCCACTCTGTCATAAGCCTTTTCCAAGTCCATGAACGCACAAAAAACTTTCTGGTTTTTGGCCAAAAACTTCTCCGCAATCATGCGCATGGAAAAGACTTGATCTGCACACCCCATTCCCTTTCTTAAACCCGCTTGCACATCCCAAATTTTTCCATCAGTTTCTTTCATAACTCTTTCTATTAACACCTTAGCATACAGTTTACCCACAATACTAAGCAAGCTGATACCGCGGTAGTTTTTGCAGTCCTGCTGTGACCCTTTTCCTTTATATATTGGTACTATAACTGCCTTACACCAGTCATCCGGTACCCGTTTTAATTCCCAACATAAATTAAACAAGGTGTACAACAGGCCTGCCACCACTCCCTCTCCAGCCCTTAGCATCTCGAGTGATACTCTATCATATCCAGCTGCCTTACCTGCTTTCATGCTTTTCATTGCTTTCATTATTTCATCTACACTTATCTCCATACCCCTTTCCACTTCTTTCGGAATTTCTAGTTCATTTAATTCATACGACTCTTCACTCGTAAACACGCTTTCAAAGTATTCCTTCCATCTGTTTAAATTCGAAACTTCATCATTCAGAATACATCCATTCTCGTCTCTTATAGCATTTATTATAGGTTGTTTTGTATTTCCCCTGGCAGTTCTTACGAGTTTCCAGAACATTTTTATGTTAGCCTGGAAATTATCAGATATCCTTCTATCATTCTTATCCGTTCTTTCTTTCTTTTTCCTTTCAACAACTTCTTTTACTCTCTTATTTAGACGTCTAAATTCTGCCTTTTTTCTTTCAATCTCATCATTCATACCAGAAGAATTACCAGCTTTGGTTGCTAGTAAATCTAACCATGCTTTCTTCTTTGATTCAACTTCCACCCGTACCTCATCATCCCACCATAACGTATTACTTTTCCTTTCATTTGTTCTCTTACTTACACCACATACTTCGGTGGCGGTATCCACCAAACCTTTCTTAATATTATCCCACACAGTATTCAAGTCTAAATCATTCATACACAACTCATTCAAACATCTAATATTTTCTCTCAGTCTACATTTATACTTCTCTACCACATCTTCATCTTGTAACTTCTCTATTCTTATACGCTGTAACGCAGTGGTAGATACAGATGTCCGATGCCGCCAACGCTTGAAAAGACCATTAATTCGACATAAGACCAAGTAATGATCCGTCCCTACGTTGGACCCCCGGTAAACCCTTGTATCTACGACTGCGCTCCTCATTCTTTCATCCACAATTACGAAATCTATCATGCTTCTATCATCACCTCTTTCCCATGTATACATGTGAATCTTCTTATGACGAAAAAAAGTATTCGTCACAAAAAGATTCTTTTCCGCACATACGGTGAGGAGGTCTTCACCATTCTCATTTATACTTTCATCACCAAACGTTCCCAATATCCTTTCATAACCAGACCTCTTCACCCCAACCCTTCCATTAAAGTCTCCTAACATAATAATATTTTCATTTTCCTTACATTTTGTCAACACCATACTTACCATGTCCCAAAACTGCTCTCGGATGTAAGTGGGCTTAGACATTTCTGGGGCGTATACCCCTAGCAGGAACAGCTTCTTTAAGCCCACTTTCATTTGTATCCATAGCAGTCTCGGGCTTACACATTCATACTCTTTCACACATCGTCCCATTCTTTCTGAAAGGATGAAACCGACTCCCTGGCATGCCCGTTCGGTCTCGCCCACACCAGACCAATACGCGGTATACGTGCCATGTGCAGTGGCATCCTTTCCCTTTCGTTTCGTCTCATTCACACATAACACATCTATTCCTCTGTCATTCATCATTTCGCATACTTCATCCATCTTATCATTCATTCCTCCACATACATTCAGCGTAGCCAGACGGGTTTCCGCAATCCACTTTTCGCCCCTCCGGGAGACAGAACGTGACGGGTGGCGAACCTCGTCGCCGGTTTTTCTCCCGGAGATTCTTCGCACCCCTGCCCCATTTAAGGGGCGCCGGGAACTCGGGGCCATTTCTTTTATTTCTTGAGTCATGGTGCGAACAAGGGTTGGTGGTAGATTTTACGCCGCTACCATACGGCGAGGAGCCGAGTCCATTTTATCGGCTTTGTCGCTCGTTTAGCACCACCCGGGGGACACGTGTAGGGTGGGCCTAAGGTTAGGTGGTCGAAGCCTACGGACGCGAGCGACTCATCCCCCTAATTAGTTTTAACTATATTGATATTTCTGTAATGTGGTGTACAAAAAAGAATAAATAAATAAATAAATTCAAAATGGCGCCCACAATTAACACAATACTTAGGCATTTGAGTCAACACCTGCCGCGCGAAACTGTATACCAGTCACAAACAATACTTCAAATGGTTACAACAAAAATTATACTATTCCGGCCTCGTTATCACGGAAACTTAAAAATATAAGTTAACAAAATGAGGCTCTCAACGTGTAATCGACCCGGGCTTCGCGCAAATAAACTCAAGAAATAAACCTCATTATCACGGTTACGTACAAGTATGAGATAACACAAGGAAGCCGCCCTTTCGACGCAAAATTATATCATACTCGCGACCCCTAACTCGACCCGGGAGATTATGTAACGCCCGACGTTTAATGCTTGTGCATGCAATGCGACCTTAAAGCTTCCTGCCGACTGCCGCGCTCGCTGTGCGCGTACGCCACAGCTAGCCTCCGCCTCCCGCGCAACGCTAACCGTTTCCTCACCACGATCGAGTCTATCGAGCGTAAACAGTCATTGTTCTGTAATATTTATTACCTTTTCTCAAAAATTAACCAATTTTTCTGAAAAGAGCTCCTTTATAGACTTGAGTAAATTTTTACATTTTAAGTGGTAGGCATTTAACATTTGTACAACTCGTGTTCTACAACACGTACGAATTAACTTGAGACTCCGCTGGAATGCGACCCCCTTCCCGACTCCTCACACCGCGTCCCGCGCTGGACGTGCGCGCTCAGTACCGATAGCATTTTTGTTACGGATACGCGTCTCGACTCTAGTTCGATATTTTTGATAATTGTTTGTTGTTTGGTTTGGACTTTTGTTTGTTTTTGTTATACTTGAACGTTATTTTATCTGTTTGTTGTTAATTGCGTTGTTTTATTGTTAAGATTGGACGTTGTGCTGTGCCGTTTTCTTGTGACGCTTGGGAGTTACTCCGCCTTTTTTATTTTTAAAAAAAGATGGAAGGAAAGACAATACATAGCCAAGCACGGACACTTGCTCTAAAAGTTTTAAAATTTTTCGAAGATGAAAAATCAAATAAAAAGTTTCTTATTCCTGTGGACCAAGCTTTAAAGAGGGCTTGTGCAGCAACAGGCATATCAAAGGCACCACTACTAAGAATGAAAAACGAGGCGAAAAAAGTTCAGTCAATTTCTCAAGACCAAAATGATGATGTCACAGTAGTATCGGAACCATGTACTTCTCAAGCAAGACCAGAACTTAAACTATCAACTCCAGGAAAAAAAAAGGAAACAGAGCACAAAAAAATTGAACTCGACAATTTTGATCTGTGTGTTCTAAGAAACCTTGTCAACAGTAACACTTTTTATAGTGCAACAAAGTGTATAATAAATAAATTAATAATATTATAAATGAGAAAGTGCGTATGTTTATTTCTTTGTCCTTTCTTGACGCGTTAACTAAAAATAATATTATATACATATATATATATATTATATTATATTATATAAAATAAATATTAAAAATATATAAAAATGGCGACAGTATATCACTTATTACTTCACCCCTTGCCAGAACATTTTATTTTGTTTTTATTAATAATCTCATGCAAATCTCGAAAATTTCAAATAAAAAAATATTACGACGCATTATTTTGCACACCGTACATTGACAATTACGTCATCGGCCCAGGTCTCAAGTTAATTCTTACGAGTTACAGTTACGGTCGGAATAGACTCAGTTTGCCAGATATTTTCAACTCTAGGTAACACAATATCTCCTATTTGTGAAAATACTGGCTCTTTCGCAGTTTTCAATTGCAATTTAAGTTGATTTCTGGGTTCACTCGTAGTACTTCATCCCATCCTCATACTTAGGTAAAGTGATCTCTTTAATATCTTGGATGTCACCAAAAAGGGACACTTGAATGCACTTTATGTTAAAATAAAAAGAATAATAATAAATATAATATAATAAGCAATAAATATTGTGAAATAGATTTACGTACGACATTTAACATTGAAAAGTAATAGCATACTGGTAGTGACACGATAAATGCGCGACAAATCACCTCCCGTACGTGCGACAAAAATACTTCCCGCGTGCGTCATCATGACATTGATTTGAAGTAAGTTTACGTAAAATTGGTTTTTTTTATTGATTTTTAATGAACATATACTATATTTTAATTTAAAAAATAAAATAAAATGTTACAATTTATTTAATAATAGCATATTTATATAGTTGTTAAATAATTTAAGAAACAAGTATTTTTTATTAGAAATTATTTTCATCAACGTATTTTATAGTAAGGAAATTTTCATTTATTGCGCTGTTTTACATGAAAAAGGATGAATATTATATATTATACAAACATTATAATGTTTGTATTATATAAATAGAGATTTCACAATTTATATTATACTACAAAGTATAACGAACTGGATTTTCAACATTACAGTCACGCGAGTACAGCGCAACCCGTCACATTTTATTGCGCTTCTAGTTCGGTTACCTACTATGCGTGCGACGTTGCCGTTCTTCTCAATAGCTGGAACTGTTGAGTTGTTCTATGCGTCTCAAGTAACATGTTAGACGCCGGGTTAAGACAGTGTGTGAATGTATGAATGTCTTGTGAATGTAGTGATGAATGCATGTATATTCGTTTTAACTTAAAGTCATGCACACGAACCGAAATATTGAATGATTAAAGATAAGAAATAAGTAAAATAATTCGAAATATTTTTTGCTATTATTAGTTCCAAAAAACTTCCACTGTTTTCAAGGAAAGAAAGAGATAATACTTAAACTTTACTAATTAAAAGAAAAATTAGGATAGTTATTGCTAGAGCGAGAGGGCGAGAGCCTCTTATCATATTTTGTAGATAAAATTTGCTTAAAACTTTGTTTCAAAAATGCTATTAAAGCTTTTTTTTCTGTCTTAGTTGTCTATTTGTTTAAGGTAAGTGTTTATTATGATAAGACCTGTGTAAATTGAACAATATTTGTTACTAAAGTTGTAATAAAGATTAGTATTTAAGATTTTAAGGTGTACGACACGAATGGTAAGATTTTTTTTATAGGAAAAGGGTGATAAGCGAGCACACAGTCCACCTGATGGTAAGTGGTTGCTGTGGTCCATAGACATCTACATCTATCCTCGTTTGAGAATCAAAATGTAGATGCGTTGTCAGCCTTGAGGACTAAGATGGAATGTCCCTTTTCCAGTAAAAAGGGTCTCCAGTTCTGTACACTCGCCATACGAAACACAGCAGCATTAAAGTGGCCCTAGTCGATAGCTCGAACTAAATGGTGGGCGGGGTTAAAATGCATGCTATCTCAGCCGACATCACGTGCGAAAGGGATGACGCTGTGATGAGCAGTAAGAAGCTAGTGTGCACACACATACGCACTCGAGTGACGCAATGCGCGACGGCCTCATCGCGTACCTACCTATGCGATTCATTTTTGAATAATAACATAAACTAGACGTGGGTCATTACCTCATTTTCAAGAAACGTAACGAAACCAGTGACTTGATCGGCGTCACCTGTTTCGAAACTAGTTATTTTTGTAACTGGCTATTTTTATTCGGCTACTGTGATTGTTTGCGTAAATATCACCACCAACTATACAGTTACACACGAAACGAAAATCACAATCCGTGTTTGTAGCTACGAGTATACAGTAACTGTTTTCTGTTAAATCAATAAATTAACTTCCCTTCATAATTTATTCAGGTTTAGGACAGACTGCATTAAATGTATTTATGATTGATTTGCGTTTACTATGACACTAATATTTTCATAAAATTATTAATGCATGCATATTTACAAGTCAATTTGATTGTATATACAATGATTATTGATATTTACAGTTTATTTACACTTTTTCAACGTTTTCACTGTCATTTGTTTTTGCACTTTTATTTACACTGTACAATTAATTTGTTTGTTTGTTTGGCTATTTACACACAGTATTTAAGTTTTATAATATTATAAACATTTAAATTTTTAAATTTTTTATACTCATTTTTTAGTTATATTTTAATTTTATGAATAAACGAGTTCATGACTCCGTCAAAAATGTTTTAAAAATTATTTTAATTAAATTCAATGTGACTCGCTTCCCGGAATCACAAACCGTTAAATATCTACAAACAGAGATTACTCTATTTTATTGTTTATGTCTATAGTCTTACGTACGAAAATTAAACGTACAATAAAACTGTTACTTACGATGATTTGTTTATTGTTGTATGCCACATGTGCGCTTTGCGCTCGAGCGACCGACAGTCGACTCCCGCAATAATCACGGGTAACAGTAATCATAATCACGCATTTACAAAAATCACTACTTGTAACATGACTCGAAACTAGTGATTCGGTTACATGCCGCGTAGCCAGTTACTGTATCTAGTGACGTGAAATAACGCCCACGTCTAACATAAACTGAAACGGTAATTGTGAGCTTCTTGGCGCAGTGACTTAGCAATGAGTAGCTGCGCTTGGGGCCGCGGATTCGAATCCCGCACGGAACAAATATTTGTATGGCCTACAAATAGTTGTCCGGGTCTGCATGTTTGTCCTTGTGCAATTTTTGTTTGTAAACTGCCTCCAAGATACAGGAGAAAATCCTACTGTGGGGGTAACGTATTTTAAAAATAGAAAAGAGAGAGGAAACAGATTGGTGTTATTATTATGAACCCAATTTAGTTGTTATTATTAAAGTTCTTATGTGAATTTAAGTAGATATTGTTATTATAACTATAATAATTTCAGTGATTTGTTTTTACCTAATTTTTAACCGACTTCGAAAAAAGGAGTCGGATCTCAATTCGTTGTTTTTTTTTGGTTATGTATGTTCTGTTCCCCGATTTCTCGGAGATGCCTGAACTGATTTGGAAAATTATTTTTTGGTTTTAAAGAATATACTTTCAAGATGACCCCATGGTGATCGATGATGGTCAGATCAAGACGGGATCTTGGAGAAATCGAGGAACTTTTCAATAAATGACAGCAAATCAACCGCGATTGCTGATATCGCGTATCTAAGCATTCTTTAAATAATAAATAAATAAATAAATTTATTCACAAGAAATATGGTACAAAGATGTTCTTATAAAAATAATAATGATTCACATATTTCACCAATTTTGGTATATGAAAACTTATTTACTAATTAACTTATGGTTGGAATAATATTCTATACAATCAATATATTATGCAAAAATTTAAGTAAAAATAAACATGCGTCATTTTACAATCTTAATATTAATCGTTTAAAACACAGTCAGATATGAAACAGCATTTTACAGTCAATAGCAACGTTCTTTTATTTTTAGCAGTTCATTTACCGAATAAAACTGTTTTTCTAAAAGCCACTTTAATAAATTACGTCTAAATCGATTATAATCTAATTGCCTTATTTCATTTGGGATTTTATTAAACACTTGAATAGCCATCACATAGCAATTTTTTGAGTAGTTGGCTAGTTTTTAATGAAGGTAAAATAATTTTATCTGGGTATCTGGTACTATATGTTACTGCATCTTTAAATCTAGTAAAAAACTGAGGATACTTTTTTACGAATATTGAAAGTTCAAAAATGTACATGGATGGTAGCGTAAGAACACCCAATTCTTTGAACAGTGGTTTGCAAGAAACTAGTGGACCGACACCACAAATTGCTCGTATACACCGTTTTTGCGCTATAAAAGCACGGTTTACATCAGTCGAGTTTCCCCATAATATGAGACCATATCTTAATACAGCAGCGACATACGCATGATATGCTATAAGAGAAGTGTTTCTTGACGAGATTGAAGTTAGCCTTCGCAGAGCAAAATTAAATTTAAATATTTTAGAACAAACTCTTTATCTATGTGATTTTTCCAATTACAATGTTTGTCTAAACTAATACCTAAAAATGTGGTACATTAAGTAGCAGTAATTTTTTCACCATTATACTTAATATCAAGTAATTGCGGTTTACTTTTAACATTGTAGAATTGCATAAATTTAGTTTTGGATAGATTTATGCTTAGATTATTGTTTTTTATCCATTTAACAACATTTACAATAGTATTATTTATTTCATTTTCATATTCTTTATTACTAGCATTAAAATTTATTTTCGGTATTAAAATAGAAATGTCGTCAGCAAATAATATTGTATTATGTTTGATGTAATTTGGTAGGTCATTTATGTAAATTAAAAACAGTAAAGGACCTAAGACACTCCCTTGTGCCACTCCGTAATCAATTGGTAAGTACAAAGATTTATATTTTAAAATGTCTTGCCGTTTTTTATCTTTTTGTTGTACTTCAACACATTGTTTTCTATCTTTTAAATAGCTTTGTATCCAGGAGTAAGCTGGCCCTCTTATACCATAAGCTTCAATTTTTTAAGAGAATATCATGACCAACACTATCAAATGCATTGCTCATATCAAAGTACACTGCAGAAATTGGTATTTTTCTGTTTATATAATCGGTTACGATTTTTATATGGGAAAAAGTTGCCAGTGTCGTGGATTTACCTTTTTGAAAACCATATTGCTCTGGTTTTAATATGTTAAACTTGTTAAAAAAGTCTAAAAGTCTTTTTTGCATAACTTTCTCATACAATTTTGATAATAATGATATTAATGTAATTGGTCTATAGTTAATATTATTTCTGTCACCTTTTTTATGCAATGGTATCACAACGGATAATTTCAATTCTTTAGGAAAAATTCCCGCTTCAAGCGATTTATTAATGAGAAAACATAATACATCTATGATTTTTTCTGGACACCTCTTTAAAACTTTTGTTTGTATTTCATCACAGCCAGTAGATTTTGTGTTTTTAAGTGATGAAATATGGTTCTTAATTTCTGTTATATCACATGGCCTTAAATAAATACTAGATTGATTTCTTAGACTAGTTACGCTTAATTTATCCGCACTATTATGTGATATTCTGTCTTTTATGGAATAGATGAAATGCTGATTAAATGTTGTAGCTAGTTCAACGGGATTTAGTATATTTTGATTATTGACTGTGAGTCTATCAATGAGATTTGGATGTGTCTGACTATTTTCTTTTATTAGGTTCCAAGTGGCTTTAGTTTTATTTTTTGATTTAAGTACGTATTTGTGATTCATCTGCTTTTGTGCCAGTAAAATAGTTTTTTTTAAGATATTTCTATAAAGTGTATATTTATTTTTGTTCTCGTGAGTTTTATTTTTATAATATTTATAGCGAAGTGCACGTTTGGTTCTACAGGAAATTCTTATACCATTTGCAATCCATTTTAATTTTTGATCAAAATTATTTACTTTGACTCTCTTTATGGGAAAGCACAGCTTATAAATTAGTACAAACGTGTCATAAAATTTTGTAAATGCTTTTTCTATGTTATCCTCCTCATATAGGTCCAAGAATGATAATGATTTTAAGTGATTGCAGAAACTGCTAATATTACTTTCCATGTATTGTCTTCTAAATATATAATAATGTCCAGGAGACTTTGTTGTATCGTTTAATAAAAAACTTAATGTTTGCCCCGTGTGATCTGATAGACCTAATTCATGGACTTTTCCGATAGCTCCTTGTATATTACTTGCCATTTAGTCTATACATGTATGTTGTCTCGTTGTTTCCGTTATATGCATTTGAAATCCATAGCTTTTTAATAAACTTCTTAATCTATTAGATTTATTATTCAAAATTAACATATTTACGTTAAAATCGCCAACAATTATAATTTTTTTGTTTATTTTTTCACGTAGCTTATGTAATAAAGCATCAAGGTTCGTAAAAAATGTACTTATTTCCGAGCATGGTGTTCTATAAATACAAATAATAATACATTTTTGTTCAGTCAATTCTGTACCGCAACATTCAAACTCAATTTCCTTTGAAAACGGTTGTAAAAAATCTAGGATGCGATACTTGAAATTATGTTTTACAAGAATACACACACCACCACGTTTTGATTGTTTTCTTGAGAAATTGGCAGCCAGTTTAAAGTTTTTAAAAATTACGTTATCTTCATCTCCATTTTTTACGAATGTTTTTGTTAGACAAATCACGTCTATTGGTTCTTCAGAGTAATTAAATTCTGCGATGCACGCCTCAAGTAAATCTAATTTTCCTAGTAATCCTGCTATGTTTTGGTGAAATACTCGCATATAGGAATTTCCTATTTTATGTATTTTATCATTTATTAAAATACTGTTTCCACAGATATCTAATGCCTTAATTTCGAAATAAACTGTTTTTTTCTATGATTGGGAAATAAAATGGGATATTGAAATAATACTAGTTTTTACGGAATTTATCGCGTATATTTAACTTTTTAAATACCCGACGTTTCGAACGCTTTACAGCACTCATGGTCACGGGCGGGACTGAGATGTTCAACGTCCACATGTCACAGCTAACCGCGGCCACCATAGATTAAAATTCAACTTTTGTTCCGATCTATGCAGTATGAACTTATGGTATCTTGAAGTCTTGCAGTTGTATGCTTGGGTTGGGATTTAATTTTTATTTTTTTATTTACATGCTTTCATTGCTTTGTTTACATGCTTATTTTACATGTTTATTTGCTTGCATTGTTTACATGCTTACCTGTTGAAGACTGCATCTCAATTGTAACTAGAAGGCTGGAAGAAAACAACATGCCCGTAGAATATGCAGTATTACTCAGACACTGCCTTACATCTGGCTACCTATTGTGGAAGGAGGAGTTCTACAAGCAAGTAGATGGTGTGGCGATGGGCTCACCTGTATCTCCCATTGTCGCCGACATATTCATGGAAGACTTTGAGGAGAAAGCCCTGCTTAGTTCTCCCATAAATCCAAGGTTCTACAAGCGGTACGTAGACGACACTTTCACAATTCTACCTTTAGATAAAGTAACTGCATTTTTAGACCATCTTAACTCTATAAATTCTAAAATTCAGTTCACAATGGAGTTAGAGGCAAACAATTCCTTAGCTTTTCTAGATGTGTTAGTAATTCGGAATCCTGATAACACCTTGAACCATACTGTGTATAGAAAAAAGACCCATACAGATAGATATTTAAACGGTGATTCTCACCACCATCCTTCACAGCTAGCTACCGTGGGTAAATCTTTGTTTCAGACAGCACGAGGGATCTGTGACAGTAAACACTTGGCTGCAGAGCTCCACCATGTCAAGCAAGTTTTGCATGACAACAAGCTTCGAGTTCCGCGCCTACGTCACAGTGAACGAGTGAAGCCGGCCACAGTCGAGCGTGTACCTGCTGTACTGCCATATGTTAGAGGAGTCACTGACAAGATTGGCTACATCTTGAAGCGCGCTTCCATCAAAACATACTTCAAGCCGCTGAAGAAGATTGGTCAGTTTTTACCATCGGTCAAGTGTAATGTCCCTCTGCAAGATGCAGGAGTGTACAAGCTTGATTGTGAATGTGGTCTCTCCTACATAGGACAAACTAAAAGATCAATAAAAACCCGCGTTAAAGAACATATAGCTGATGTGAAGAATCGACGCTCCGGGAAGTCTGCAGTCTGTGAACACGTACAGGATCGCCCCCGTCACTACATCAGATTTGATAGACCGCAGATCCTCGCTAAAGAACACCGATTCCTTCCAAGGATGATTCGCGAGGCTATTGAAATCAAAAAACATCCTAATTTCAATAGAGAAGATGGCTGGGTGCTACCATCTGCTTGGGATCCTATAATAAATAAAATTAAATCCCAACCCAAGCATACAACTGCAAGACTTCAAGATACCATAAGTTCATACTGCATAGATCGGAACAAAAGTTGAATTTTAATCTATGGTGGCCGCGGTTAGCTGTGACATGTGGACGTTGAACATCTCAGTCCCGCCCGTGACCATGAGTGCTGTAAAGCGTTCGAAACGTCGGGTATTTAAAAAGTTAAATATACGCGATAAATTCCGTAAAAACTAGTATTATTTCAATGTGTAGTGTTCGCGTAAATATAAGAAATCATTATAAAATGGGATAGTTCCTTTTTTGTACTTTATAGGTTATTTAATGTCACTCACACTCTCTATTCTATCCAATTTAACCCCAGATTTTTCATTTAAAATATTACGTTTTGTTTTGTTTTTTATATTTGCGAAATAGTAAGGAATTGTACCTTTCTTATGTACTTTATTAATTAATTCAGAACATTTAATTAGTGTTGAACGCTGTTTAATAATATTTTTTAGTTGGGAATAGTCTAAAAATTGTTGATCATAATCTACACAATCAATTATATAGTTAATTCTTTTACAAGTGTTGAATAGATTTTTATAATGGGAATTTTCTTTTATAAAATAACAGTTTTTATATTGACTACATACTTTTATAATATTGGTATTTATCATCCCTGTATTTAAATGTCTACTATTTAAAACATTTAAAATAATTACAGGATGTTTTCTTAGTTGTTTTAATGTTATATATAATTCTGATGAAACAGCTAGAGGATTTTTATCGTTTTCACCAACACAAATAATAATTTTATCTGACAGACCATAATCTTGATTGAGAACACAACTTTTTAGTACATTTTCAGTTAAGGCATCAGGTTTTGTATAACCGATTACATCATATTCCTTATATTTACTATGTTCTCTCGAACGAAGCAACGCCGAGGCTAAGCCGACACATTGTTGCGTTCCAAATATAAATATTTTTCTTTTTTTAATATTGCAGTTTGTTTGACGTAGATGCTGAATATCTTCCTCCAACTTGTTTTCTAGTTCTATGTTTTTGTTTTTAGTCATTAACAGGTTATATTTGTCATCTATCCTGACGTCTTTTATTGCCGCTGTTGGCGTTGCTAAATCCAATTTATTAGATGTTTGCGTTTCTAAATCTAATTTATTAGGTGTTTGTGTTACTAAATCTAAATTATTAGGTGTTTGGAGTAATGTGTCGTTTTTCTGAAGTTTTATTTTTTTAGGACTGTTTGATGAACATATCATAAGTAATCTTTTTGTTTTTGCTGCTAATTTGTCAACCTCTTTTTGTAGTTCTCGTTTCTCAAGAATAAGCTTTTCTATTTCCATATGCTCACTGTCTAGTTCTAGCTGTAGTTCCGAGTTTCTTTGTTTTAACTCAATAAATTCATCATTTACTAATGTTGAAAGATCAGGTAAGCTTTTTATTATGTTTGAATCTTCGGATGATAAGGAAGTTTCGGGGTCCGAGTACGTTTCTATATGTGTGCGATTTTTAACTCTGTTTTGGAATTTATTGGTGGTTAATGGTTGATTACATAAGCTTTCAGTTTCGTTTTTACTTTTATGCAGCATTTTATGTTGTAAAATATCATTTTTTGAGATATTGACTTGTTGTTTCACGCTATGAGAAATGTCAGCATTTGGTGAACATATTTTTTTAGTGTTTGTCTTATGTATGCACTGATCACATTTCCATTTGGATTTTTTTTCAATATTCATAGCATTAAATCTTCTAATTGACATGTTTATGCAATTTAAATCATATTTTTCATTACAAATAAAGCATTTTAAAATCTCTGTAGAAGTGATTACTTTCTTACAATTGGTGCTGATATTCATAATTGTCTTTGTGGAAGTCGTTGACAAATTTTTGTTTTTCTGTGATGACATTTTAGAGAAAAAGTCAATATAATATATATTATGTAATTTCTATTTGATCTATTACTTTTTAAATAAAAAGTTTAAAAATTGACTTAATATTTTATACAGTAAATTAAAAATTAAAAAAGAAAAGGAAATAAAGTATTTATTCTTTGAAATTATTGAACGGGTATTGTACCACTGAGCTATGCAACCGATGTAATTTCAAGCGAAAAAGGTGTGTCTTATCTTACTATACTTATCTTATCTATACTTATCTGCAATATATTAGCGACAATACTTGTTTACATCACGGTCCAAAGTTCGTTTTGTTGAGTAAACAACGGATTTTTACACTAACGAACTTGTATGAACAAAATTTGAAGATCACTTACTTCTTTTAATATAATTTGAATTTGTTCACAACTTATTTTGATTATCTTGCAATTTCAAAATATTTTTGTAACACAAAACTGTATAATTACACTTTTTTTTTTAAATTAAGGACGTTTTAAGATTTTTTCAGACAAACTTTTCTAATTAAAGTATATTTATTATAACTCACTATTACACTTAACTATCACTTATTTGTTATTACAACTGTTCAGTTTGTTTGTATTCACAACTTATTTTGATTATCTAGTAATTTCAAGATATTTTTGTAACACAAAACTGTATGATTACACTTTTTTTTTAAATTTAAGACATTTTAAGATTTTTTCTGACAAACTTTTCTAATTAAAGTATATTTATTATAACTCACTATTACTCTTGACAATCACTTATTTGTTATTATAATTGTTCGGGTTATTTGTATATTTATGGGCGTTTACAATTTTTAAATATTGTACTAAGTGTAAGTGCGACAGTCACGCTATTTTTTTATTTTACATTTTTTTTTACTTTACGCAACCACACAGTATAATATCACGCCTGTACCAACTAAAGAGACATAACTCTCAACTAAAAATAGTAACATTAAAAAAATAGAAAAAAAATATAACCGACTTCTAAAACAGAAAAAAGTGTAAAATAATTAGGTTTTTTTTTATGTTTTTGTATTTTATTTTAGGTTATGCAAACATTACTGTAGGTACTATGTATTGTAAATAGGTATTTACTTACCATAGCTACTTAGCTATAATATCCCACAGGCAACTCCCCGAAATACATGCCAGCCAGTGTCAGGATAACTGCTTTTTCAACAGCGCGACTGATGTGATTGGGCCTTTTATGTAGGTTAATTAAATAAATAAAAATGTTAGTTTGTAAATTGTCTATTTTTGTTTGTGTTCAATAGCGGTTTGCAATATGTACAATAAATACGGTTCGATTATCCGAGCAAACCGATTTTCCGAACACCTATGTCTTCCAATTAATTCGGATAATCGACGCTCTACTGCATTCTCTTAGTACTTATAAAGTTATAAACATTAGGAATTGTGTCACTGCAGGGACAAGCACAAATGTCTATCAAAATAGTAACGTACCTAAACGGAATAGGACTTAACAGCACAGACTTCCTTACAGAAGTCCAAAGAACACTTTTTGACTTAACTTCGCTTTAGTTTTTGCACACCTAAGTTTGTCATGGTGTTCGCTTGTTGTCGATGCGTTATTTAACAGTGAAAACTTTACTGTTAAATGTAAAATTAATATGTGTTATGTAATAGACTAAAATTATGTACGTTTCCCTTGAAGACAAAATAAAAATAAATAAATAAATAAAACACGTCTAGACAAGGTAAGTAATTAGAAGAAAACTACAATTTAGAGATCGATTGTAAATCAAATTCACAATACAGACACAATTAGCGAAATATAAATAAAATTTTGATTTATTTTATCATAGTAGATAACGCTAGTTGAAAACTAAACACTGTATGAGAATGACATCACTGAACTAGTCAGGTGGTCAGTCCAAACAAATAAAAGGCGTGATTGTAAAAAGAGATTCGTTACGAAGCGTTTGTAGGCTAGGGGGCTTGGCCTGTTTATGCTATTGATAAGGAAGGCTGTAAAATATGTACAAATTAGAAACTAAATCCTATGTGTACTTATCTGTATTCAAAACCCAATATCTGAGGTAGGTTGATGCGCTCCTTAATTATTATATAGTTCGTATTATTCTGTAATAGGTAAATTAAATCTAAACCAAAATATATACTATAATACCATAGCAAAGCTACTACTATTTTATTTAGTAGTAGCTTATATAGTAGTATATATAGTAAATTATATATAAAAAATATGAGTATGTCTGAGGTAAGGTTAAATATAAACAAATATTTGCCAAGTGCGAATCCGACTTCCGAGCTTCCGTGCTATCTTACAAGATTTAAATATACTACACATTACTATCGATAAAAAAGCCAAAAATACACGTTTCTTTTTCTAGTAGGAAACACTTTAATTTCAAATTTATTTTTACTATTTTATGTTATAGCGGCAACAGAAATGCACGTTCTGTGAAAATTACAACCATCTACCTATTACGGATCATGAGATACACGCTGACAGACAGACACACGAACAGCGGAGGCTTCGTAATAGGGTCCTGCTGATTACTCTTCGGGTACGGAATCCTAAAAAGTACTTAGTTGTCTACTCACATCTTTATGGTTCTTTCTTCAAAGAACCATTAGCCACCTGATGGTTCTCGTATGATATGACCAATGTAATACCTGGACTGACCTCTCTGAGTTTGTTTCGGCAGATCGGGTGCTTCTTCTCAGTTTCATGTTTGTGTTGTGTTAAAGTGTTTTTTTTTAAAAAAAAACAACTTACAAAAAAAATTTTATTTATCATTGACTGCCCTTCTTAGATTCCTATGTAAAAGTACAGTAAAGTAAAGTTACAGCCTATATACACGTCCCACTGCTGGGCACAGGCCTCCGCTCATTTCTGAGAGGGTTTTAGGGCAAGTAATTGTCCGCCGCGCTGCCCCAATGCGTGTTGGCGAACTTCACATGTCTTCGAAATATATTTTTTTTCTTATTTCTCTGACATGCAGGTCTCCTCACGATGTTTTCCTTCACTGCCGATTACGTGGTAAATCGGCACTTAAAATTACAATTAACAATTTCATTGGTGCCGGCGGGGATCGCTCGCGTACTGTGAAATTTAAAGCGAGCGCTAACCATCTGAGCTACCAAGGCTCTTAATTTATATATACTTACATAAATTACATTAGGTACCTATATTAGGATATGAGATTCCTATACGTAAGCACGATTATCGAAAATCTAAAAATCACCTATTCTAATCAAATTTATAGATAATTTTAAGATTTTCGACAATCGTGCTTATCAATGAGATGTTTTCGTTAGTTTGCAAATTAAAGTAGTTAAGTACCTAATGTACTGCCTGTATCGAAAGTTCATCATTATGTACCTACCTGTTTTCAATTTCAACTACATGTGCTTCAACAAACTTATGGGTACATTTTACCAGCTATATTCATCTCGGCTTCAGCAAGTGGACACGAACATGTAGGTATTACAATCATAAATAGGTAGCAGCGGCTAACCTAGTAAGCGTGTGTAGGTGCGCGCTGCGCCCCCCTTCTTCCGTCCCACTGATCGGGGAAACAATTTGTAGCGAAAGGCAAGATGATTTACAACAAAAAGGAGCGTGCGAAATTTTATAAACAGACCTTTGGGAGTCTGGATGTCATAAAAAATCTATTGAATGTATCTGTTCAAAATAAAATTATTTGCATATTTGAGCAACTAACTACTACTAAAAAACTAATTTACGTTCTTCTTATGGTATTTTTCCCGCCCAAAAATGTGTTAAAAATAGTGTTGAAATTCGGAATTTTCGACACTTATAACTTTTAAACATAATATTTTTTTACATTTTTGTTTCCATACAGGGCTATATATAATGATGAGACAAAGTGAAATCATTTATTATTTTGTACGTACACCATCAAACTTTGGAGTAATTGCCAGACTACGTTTGTATTGGTTTGTATGGAAGAACGAGTGACTAGCGCACCCTTAAGCTACTATTTTACGCTGATATTCTGTTAGAGCGTCCTTTCCCGGTCGAGACAACCCATTCGTGCGTGTACACAATTAATATAGCTGCATCATGGCTCTACCACGTAAAAAGATGTAAATTATGTAATAATGCTTTGTATTTTATTAATATCGTGTAAAATTTATATGTTTTGTTGTTGTTATTATGTACCTAATCTTATGTGTTTTTTTTTGTAAAAGCATAATTTTTGTATGTGCCTTTGTTGAAAATAAAGTTATTTCGATAAAAAGTGAAATGTGTGAAAATGCGCAGGAAATAGGAGGCTATTTGCTCATAGCCCACATTACGTTATAGCTAGAAAAGCATACCCCTACGGCGAGTATAAAAATATTTCGAAGACATGTGAAGTTCGTCAAACACGCATTTGGGCAGCGCGGCGGACACTTCCTTGCCCTAAACCCTCTCAGAAATGAGGGGAGGCCTAAGCCCAGCAGTGGGACGTATATAGGCTGTAACTTTACTTTTTTACTTTTTACGGCGAGTATTTAGCAATTCGTTCGAGATCTCGACCACAGTTAAGTTCAAAAAATCTCCGGATCAATATCAAGATTTAAAAAGTTCCTCGGTTATCACATTTCTCAAGAATTTTTAAGAAAATCGCTGTTTCATTCCCAGTGTTGACCCTAAAGTTAGGGAAAGTGAAGGAAATATACAGTCCACATATTTGATGTCTAGAACGGGACCTGGCGTGGACCTGTAATCTCAGGCAAAACCACCTTTTAAAAAGAGGCGTGTGTGTTTCTGAAGTAGGCGTTTCGAAGGGTCCACTGCGTTGTCTCGAACCTAACGTCGTGTGACTTACATCGACCAGTTAGGAACTGGAAGACTCGCCGGATTGCTACAGTGACAGCCAGCGTAAAGGGTTTTGGCTAGTGGTATTTTGGAGTAAAGGGCTATCGATTCAGAAGCGCCCACGATCCTCTTTAATGATTCTTCGCAGCTGAATTGAAGACCAGCGATAAAGAACCAGCGTTCAAGAAAAAAGAAGATTGTTTAACAAGGGTCATTTACAGCTATAAGAAGAGGCTGTGAAAAGATATCCGTCTTGAACTTCGTGTTAAGGGTAAGACGCCCGAACGTTATTTCATTGTTGGACGTTTCGGAAGAAGACACCCGTGCACCATATTCATTCTGGTGTTACGGAAGAAGACGCCCAAGCTCCATTCGTTGTTAGTGCTTCGGATGAAGAAGGATGCCTGTGCGCTATTTCCATTTCTGGCGTTTTAGAAGAGAGCCGAGGGATCGTTGTCCTTTGTGACGTTTCGGAGCTTGAAGAAAGAAGGATCGACATCGTTTTAAATGTGGATGGTCGGAGCTGAGTCCCAGGCCAACATAAAGGGTCTGTTGGAATTACGCTGGAGAACGTATTGTTTCTGCCGGGAGAAGGAAGAACCGGGTTTGCTGCCGGGAGATAGAAGAAGCAGGGTTGCTGCCGGGAGTGCTCTGTGAAAGCACTCATTGCTGCCGGGAGTACAAGATCTGTGGTTGTGGCCGGCCGGAGAGAGGGCGCCTAGGCAGGGCGTCACCGGCAACGGATACCAGATTACCACGCACCGTCACCTAATGGTGTGAAAGTCGGGGCTTGGGATTAACGCCTTTCGAGGTGGTGCAGACTAACGAGCGAGTCTGCCTCAGTACAGCTCTGCTGCGCCGTTACGTTACGTTACGCCTGTGAGTAGATACGCTGAGGGGTCGGACTTTCCTCTCGTACCCTGTGCAACCAGTGAAGCGTACGTCCACTTACGGGCAGTACCTGCCTTTCCTTTCCTGCACGAACTCCATCCTTGGGCGGCTCACCGCCGTAGTCTCCGTCCCAAGATTGTTACGGAACGTTAGGGAGTATTAGGAAGTGTTGTAGAGACCCAGAAACGAGCACAAAGTTCACTTGATAGTAAGTGCATGTTATTGTCCATATACACCTACAATTATTTTTAATTAAGAATCAAAATACAGATGCGATATCATCCCTAAGGTCTAAGGTGGAATGCCTCTTTTCGACTAAAAAGGCCTTAAGTACCTTACCATACAAAAAAACGCTCCTTTTGTAGTCAGCTAAAATTGAAACAATTTTCTTCCCCCTCCCTCAACATAATTGAGAATTAATATAAGCTAGATAATGAGGGATAAACAAATTACCTTTGTGTCCAGACCTTAGCTGCGTTGTAATTTGAATCTGCCGGCGGCTGCGGCCGGCTGTGATTTCTCTCGTGAGTTCTCTTGATTGAAACGGACTTCAATGAAACGGTTTTAAATTACCATTTAGCTTTTTCTTTGAAGCAACAAAGGTATTTAAAAAATTAATGTCTTGTTAAAAAAAATTAATGTTACTGTTATACCGTTGCAGCCCATTAAAGTCCACTGTTGAACATAGTCATCCACCATAAATTGCCTCATAGAGCGATATTTGCCATTGTCGCCACGCTTGGAAAGCCGGTTTTCAACCGCAGTTTTTATGTTTAGTTTTAGGAGGACGCTGCGGCCCGTCTTCTAATTTGTTTCCCACTATTGCCTCTTACGACACCCACGAGATTGTATGAGTTAATGGAAATTCTTACATCACTACACGGTTATTTCAGGTATTTGAATTATCATAATATTATGCGCTAAAGAGTCATACCCATCTTAGTTTTTGAAGTAATTTGCATATTATGATGACCGTGAAGTGGCCCAGCATCGTTCTGTGAGTATTGTAAGAGGTGGCAGTGGCAAACGAACCGGGAGATGGGCAGCAGCTTAATAACAACTAAAAACTGCGGCCACCTACCCGCATGCAAAGTATGGCAACTGAGGCATTTGGCGGTTGACCTTCGATAGGCATTAACGGTATGTTCATGAGTCATTCTAGCTACCAACCATCTTAGCTTAGCTTTTTTTTAATAAAACTGAAGTAAGCAGCGAAAAAACAGCCTATCTAATAGCAAACTAGTATATCAGCCTATGGACACCTGCTACTAACTTTAAACCAAAATGGCTACAGATGCGTTGTCACCTCTGAAGACTAAGATAGAATGCTTCGTTTCCAGTAAAAAGGGTCTCCGGTTCTCTTCACTCACCATATGAAATATAGCAGCATTATCCTGCTATTGTACGCTGGTATTCTGTGAGAGAAAACAGAATAGAATAATTTTTATTCAATATACTACAGAAAATTTATTGAAAGTCAATTATGCTTATCTCAACCCACAAGAAACCCAAGACCTTTAACATTAATTTACAATATAATATGCTGTTTAATTATATATATATATATATATATATATATATATATATATATATATATATATATATATATATATATATATATATATATATATATATATATATATATATATATTGATTTAGATAGAGCATGGTAGCGATCACCTCGTTTCCAGGTGTCACTATCAATCACGTTCTATTTAATAGTATAATAACCCTTACTTAACATTTGATGTTTAAATAAACTTTTCAGATTTTTAATAGATAAGGCCTGCATATTTTCTGGGACTTTGTTGTAAAAGCGTATACATTGCCGCATGAAGGAATAATTAATTCTTTGAATTTGTAGTTACCCCTCCAGTTGAGTAACTGGTGCAAGTAGCTTGTGTTTAATCCTAGTATTTACTTTCGTAAATATACTGAAATGCCAATGTTAACTATAAAATATTTAACTAATTTAATATTTAGAGTTTAAACTAATTTTTAAACGTTAGAGGTTAAACTGTTAAGATATTTAAACTAGTTTTTATGGATTTTATCGCAATGAACTTATTAAATTATTGGCAATACCAACACGTACTTGGTTTATATAATCATTTCTTATGTTTACAGGAACGTTACGCATTCAAAAGAAACTAGTTTTTACGGATTTCATCGCGTACATTAACTTATTTTTTACTTAAAATAATTTAATACTTAAATACTCGCGTATTTTAACATATTTTAGTATTTAAATTATTCATTATTATCTTAACTTATTGTGTTACTTTAAATAATTTAATACTTAAAGCATTGCGTATAATTACTTATTTTAATTACTGAAATCTATAAAAACTAGGTAAATAAAAATGTGCAACGTTCGTATAAACAAATCATTAATACGAGATATTTGTCTAAACTTTTATTTCTAATAGATTTATTCAAATTTAGGTTACAAATTGCACTTATGACACTCTTCTACAAAAAAAAGATACTTCTTCTACAAAAAAAAGATTACTAGTTTCACTTATATTTTGCTTTAATTTAATTTTAAGTTTAATGTGGCTTAGAGACTTCAAAAGTTCAAAGCGCCTGATGCGATAATCGCGGGGGATATAGTTGGGGAAGCGAGGGTGAAAGTTGGGGCAGCGGCGCGCTTTCTTTATAAGACCGAATCGATCATTACAAAGGGCTGTGCATCCCAACAAAAGAAATAAATCCCTGTTGGATTCGACGCCTAGAAATATCGGAGGGGTAGATTGGTGGAGTTTGTTTTGTTTTCGTTACCAATCGAAGTGTAGGCGTAAAGGTCGCTTAAAATGGAATTTACAACTTTTTCGTATTTACCAGCTACACTGAAAGTCCACTGCGTGAGCATTTCCTAGTAGAGACGAGTTTTTGTAATTTTGTTATCATAAAATACCTTGTTACTAGCAACAAGGAATTCCATACCATTCTGGGTGATAATAAGGAGGATGTAGATGTAGCCTGTGGACTACTGTATCCACTTTTCATAGTGAACTGTGCACGCGCTTGACTCTTTCATTTCATATAAATATTGAAATTACATTAACTATTTTTAACATTTATAATGAATTAGAATTCCGCAAAGTAACCTATGATTCTAATAACTTCATCTTATGGTTTAATTTAAACAATTAGTGTCATCTATACAATACCTACTAGTAAATACCTGGTGTGTGCTACTACGTTAAAAAGAAGTAGGTACATTTTGTTAAGTTTTTGGAAAAAAAAAGAAATTTTGTTACTAATATTTTTATATAGTGCCTAATGCAATATTTTAAACATTATTACCTTTCTAATAAAACCGGTTTCGGGCGCATCGGTTGAATGGTTTAAGTCTTTTATTACGGACATAGGTGGATACTTTTTTTGATGAACATATATATATATATATATATATATATATATATATATATATTATATGAGTTCTAAAAAAACTAAACTTTTTAAATGCGTTCTGCATTCATGATCAGTAATTCATGTTCTTAGTGAGTACACTAGGTCATGATTATGAAATTATTGCGTTGCTGTGGGGTATAGATAAAAATATGTACCAAAAAATATCTAAAATTCATATTATGAAACAAATAGGTGAGACCTGTGGTGGCGCTGTCGTCACGCCACAAGCGAAATACACCGAAACCTACATCGCGCTATCAAAAATTCCGAGTCATAAGCAGTGTATATATAGAACATCTCCGAATCACTCGGAGTGTTGGCTGCTCCACGGGCAGAACACCTTGCCCGGCGGGAGATCTCCCCTTTTCCTACTACGGTCACAGTGGTGACCCCGACCTGATTTGAACACGCAACCAACAACCTTCGGAAACAACAAGCTTCATCATCGTCATAGAATAACCCACCCATTCGCTCCCGAGCAGATATCGTCCGCAGTCTTCATATCCTGCAAGCCATCTAGCTTCACAAGGTTCATCGCAGCACTGGAATAATAATGCTTCATGTTCCTTCAAGCTACTCTCTGCGCTATACAGTATTCGGCACGGCTCTGAGCCTTACTGCTCGCCTCTGCTTCACGGCACTCTCGCAGATTACTTGCCTTCTTCTCGACTCACCGCAGACTACAAGGCAATTCCCTGGCACTTGCACATTCGTCGGCTAGGAGGCTGCACTATCGACCTCCGGTCTGAGCAGGGGGGTGATGTAGTGGCGCTGACGTCACGCCACAAGCGAAACACACCGAAGCCTAAATCGCGCTATCAAAAATTCCGAATGATAAGCAGTATATATAGAATATCTCTGAACTATCACTGGAGCGTTGTCCGCTCCCCGGGCAGAACACCTTGCCCAGCGGGAGATCTCCTCTTTTCCTCCCACGGCCACAGTGGTTTCTGCGGGAGTCAAATCTTTCCTATCGGTAACGTTGACTACACTCGGTTCGTCCATCATTGCACAATATCAAAATAAAAAATAATGATACGCTCACCTTGTTGACTTGGACCACGCCGCATCCTTTGTTATCACCATGTTGTTTTCAAGCTAAAATCGTTGCTGCCGTACGATGCGTAGCTCAATTTACCGTTACTTCGGCTTGTCGATAGGTCACCAATTGTGGGTGTGGTCGTGTATGGTAGACCGGTATGCCTACTAAATACCTAATCGCCACACCCAACGTTGTATTCAAATACGTTATATTGTAAATAATCGAATACTACTACTACGAATGAAGGATTGGAATAAGAATTAACTGACTCAAATGAAGTAATGCTATTCGGAATTTTGGATTGGGAGTATAGTCATCTGCGCAGAAAGGGATATTGTAGTGCCTAAGTGTATGCGCGCAAGCACGTAACGTACATAATATAAGCACTCACGCCTGTCACCCAGAGGGGTAGGCAAAGACCACAGACTTCCATTTGGCACGATCCTGACACACCTCTCTCGCCTCCTCCGCATCCATATACCTACGCATTCGTGCTCGACGGTTAAAGGTACTCCTAATTTCGCCCATTTTCAATATATCGCCAATTTGGTCGATAAACTTTCATCTGGGACGTCCTTTTCGGACTCTTCCATTAACTTCTGCAACATAAATTTGCTTCGTCACTCTTTTTTCACTCATTCTTTCTATATGACCAAACCACCGAAGCATTCCTTTCTTAATTTTGGTCACAGCATCATCTTGCAAACCGTACTCTTGTTGCTTAACTTAATAGATTGGAATAATTTTTTTATTCAATATAGATTACATGTTATTCTTATTGAAATTCATTTTTTACTTTACCACCGATTTGAGAAAACCTCTATTCTATGAAGAACCAACACGAAACCCAGCGGAACATTTTAAAATAATTTTTTTAATGTGAATAGTTACAAAATTTTTACAAAATTTATTTAAGAAACAGCTTGGAAGCGAAAAAACAGCTTAGAAGCGACAGATTCAGATGGGACGGTAACCCAACACGACCACAGATACCAGGACCAACGACTTTACGTGTTTTCCGAAGCACGAGGCTGACACACCGTCAACTTCTTGACTACGAGCTGCTACAGAAATTTTTTGTGAGAAAAAACCAATGACTGGTTTTGGCCTAACCGGTGATTTGATTTATGTTTAGCAATCGTGTTTACGATCACTAAACAAACAAACGACCGAGCTTCGCTCGGTTTTTTTAAGTTACATTTATATACAAATTATATGAATAATAGTTTTTGATCTTATTGACATAATAGAAAAACCTGAACTGGTTATTTGAATAAAAAATCATGAGTGCAATTAGTTTAATTAAAATTGTCGTATTTTTAAAAAATACTAAAAAATTTATTGCCCCCGAAACTCCCTGGACACTAAATTTTATGAAAATCGTTGGAGCCGTTTCCGAGATTCCGATTATATATATACAAGAATTGCTCGTTTAAAGGTATAGGATATACTGCATAAATAATAATATATTATTATAGGATATATTACTGTTTAGATTCTTTTATATATTTGAAAAACATCTGTAAAATTTATTACAAAGATTTAGAATCTAATTCCAAATTTAGCTTTCCTTATATATAAAAAATATGTTAACCTAAAATAACAGTTTCACTTCAAAAAGTAAGAGCTCGAGTGCCCTCGTCGCGTTTCTAGCGATGGGGCAGACAAACGCCCTTGTTTACCGAGGAATTCCTTTATTAAATTTTCATATTCTCTTTTATCATATTTCAATTATGCACTTATCACGATAACAAAGGCTTTGTAAGATTTAATGCAATATATAATCAACTTACATGCAAACAAATAGTTAACTATGTATTACTTTGATCTATTCATAATATATTCAAGATTGCCGCGTTGGTCGTAAACGCACCATGATGATCTTGAGGTCCTGGATTCGTATCCGGGGTCGGGTCAAAGTCAGTTGTTTGGTTTTTCTGACAAGAAGTTATTATTATATTGCTATATAGATATAAAAAATATTTATATATATAGGAATATAATATATCAATAATTTGAATTGCAATACTGATTTTATTTTTCTTCTCGAATTTGGACATGGCCCTAGCGAGGACAGCATTAAGTACACTAAGTTAATAAATCCACATACTGGTTAAAAAATCTTAGTGTTTTTTTACTTAATATCAATAAATTCAAATCAAATCGAATCAAATATCCTACTTATATTAGAATTTCCACTGAACATTATGTTTTAAGGATAAATTTTTGTACGTCCCGCACTTGCACATAGCCATTAATAGTATATTACTCGCATTTAACCTCCATAAAATAAAGGTTTATTACGAATAAAAAAGTTGAAATAAAATAACGCAATAATGGTTTTTATTGAGCATTACTCTTGATAAAACCATAAACAGACCGAACCGAAATTGACACGTATAAGTTTCTATATTAACTATTGAATTGTAATGAAAATATCTATACAAATAAATAAAGCTTTTTACTGAATGATTATGAAAGTATATACGACGAAAACAACATTTTCAAAATATTTATCTGTCTGTGTCTTTGTTACGGCTAATCTCCGAAATGGCTGAACCTATTTTGACAGAACTTTCACTGGCAGAAAGCTACTGTTATAAGAAGTAACTTAAGCTACTTTTATTTTAGAAAAAGAAATAAGATCCCGCGCAAAAATTTTAAAACAATAAATTACACGCGGATGAAGTCGTGGGGATCACCTAGTTTGAAATAAATACTTCTTTGTTAACTTGCTCAGCAAGCCCGCTGGATCAATATTGGTACGACGACTAAAGACGGCTCTGTGGTGCAGTGCCATAGCAATGAGTTACGAAGCAAAAGGGCTTGAATCCGAGGATTTGAATCCATTATAGATGTTGCCCTCACACTAGGAATTTCTGTTATATTATGTAGGCAGTTACATACATAAATTGCACAGGGACAAACACCCAGACCCGCAACAATTACTTGTAGGTCATACGAATTCTTGTTCCATCCGGGATTCAAAGCCGAGGTCCACTGCGCCACAACTATTTTATTTTTTTTTATTTATAGGATAGGGTGACAAACGAGCGCACAGTCCACCTGATGGTAAGTGGCTGCTGTGGCCCATAGACATCTACATCTATCCTCGATTACGAATCAAAATGCAGATGCGTTATGATTTCTTATATTTACGCAAACACTACGCATTGAAATAATACTAGTTTTTACGGAATTTATCGCGTATGTTTAACTTTTTAAAATACCCGACGTTTCGAACTGTTACGAGCTTGAGGTTCGTGACAATAAAAATTGCCGATAAAATTACCTAAATTAACACTTTAATTTACTTTATACAAATTAAAGTTAAAAACACTATAATTAAACACACTAATTCACTTAATTCCGCTCCGAAGCTTCGCTTGTGTCGCCGAGTTAAACTCTGTCTCGATCGCATCTTGCGCCACCTATTTATTTAAATTAGCAAAATATTCGGAATGTTCAAGTAAACACGCGCAAAGCGACGAGTGCTCGAGTATAGATTTTCTAGAAACTTAGTTCTTCGGGTGGCGCTGTCGGTCGAGAGATCGGTGATGTCATTCTCTGCAAAGCTCCCCTCGCTCTCGTTCCTGACACTAGATGGCGCTAGTTGACTTATTCACACAACACTGCCCCCTCCTAAGATATGCTCGTCCCGAGAATTATCGGTCCCATAATAACGCGCCAAGCGATCCACATGGACGATCTTAGGAGTCCCTCTTGCGCCTTTCTGTATCCGGTAGGTCACATCGTTGATCCTGGTTACAATCCGGTACGGGCCGTCCCATTTAGCTTGAAGCTTAGGAGATTTCCCTTTGCTGCGGACTGGATTGTGCAACCACACTAATGAACCTTCGTTGAACCCTTTATTGTTCATTTTGCGGTCGTACCGGGTTTTCATTTTCTCAGACATTTGCTGGCCCGATTGTCTGACGTGCTCATAAATGTCATTCATTTTGTTCCGCAAGTCATTTGCATAATCGGTTATACTGCGTGGGGCATCAGGTGGTATCCCGGTGATCAGGTCCGCAGGCAGCCGTAATTCTCTTCCAAAGTTTGCGAAAGCTGGTGTCACTGCTGTACTTTCGTGAACAGAACTTCGATATGACAACAAAAACGGTTGTATGTGCTTGTCCCAATCTCGTTGCCGATTGTCTACAACTTTTGCTAGGTACCTCTCCAATGTCTGATTAAATCGTTCCACCATTCCATCAGATTGCGGGTGATAAGAAGTCGTTCTTGTTTTATGAGTACCCATAACTCGGCAAGTTTCCTGGAATATTTGAGACTCAAAATTCCTTCCTTGATCGCTGTGAATCTCTAAAGGTACTCCAAAACGACAGAAGACTTCATGAACTAGTTTATCTGCAACTGTTGAAGCTTCTTGATTTGGAATGGCGAAGACTTCTGGCCACTTAGTGAAGTAATCCATCACAACCATGAAATACCTGTTACCGCTTTCACTCTCCGGAAACGGCCCCGCCACGTCAATGGCTATTCTCTCCCATGGTGCACCCACATTGTACAATTTCAATGCACCTCTACTACGAGTCTGAGGTCCCTTTACAGCCGCACAACTTGTACATTTGCGACACCAGTCCTCGACATCGTTTCGATAGTGGACCCAGTAAAACCGTTCTCGGATCTTCAGTAGAGTTCGTTTAACTCCCAGATGGCCTCCTGAATAATCATTATGGTACAGCTGTAGAACATCCGGTACTTTAGCTTTAGGGACAACCATTTGTAAATGACAGCTGTCTCCCCGAACATTTTCCCATTTACGGCACAGAACTCCATCCTGAAGCAGCAAGCTATCCCACTGGGCCCAATAGCTTTTAGTTGTCGAACTCATCGCTGAGACGTCGCTCCACTTGGGCTTGGGAGCACTGGCCTTCATCCATTCCAGGATCGGCTTGATGTCCGGATCTTCCTGCTGTGCACGTTGTAAGCTGTCCTTCCACTCGTTGTTGAGGTGGTCTGCCCTGAGCATCCTCACGGATACCACTTCCTTACTCTCTTGCCTAGTACAATGTTTGCAATCTTCAGGACAAGGTCTTCGTGATAATGCATCTGCGTTGCCATGAGATTTCCCGCTGCGATGTTCGATCTCAAAGTCGTATTCCTGCAGTAGTTCAATCCACCTCGCAACTTGTCCTTCTGGATTTTTAAACTGCAATAGCCATTTTAGTGCAGCATGGTCAGTTCGTAAGTGAAATTTTCGCCCCAGAAGATATTTGCTAAAATGCTGCAACGACTTTCAACGTCTTGTGACACAATATTTCCTTTCCGGTTTTGACAACGACTTGCTGAAGTACGCTATCACGACCTCTTGGTCACCATTCCGTTGAGACAACACACCGCCAAGTCCTATATCACTTGCGTCTGTGTCAACTATAAATTCTTTGCTTGCATCAGGGTATCCCAAAATAGGTGTTTTGCACAGACGGTCCTTGAGCTCCTGGAATACGATATTACAACTTTCATCCCAGCAGAAATGTCGCTTCTCCTCGGTTAGCTTATGCAGAGGTTTGGCTATATCTGCAAAGTTCTTCACAAATCGCCGGTAATAGGAGCACAAACCCAAAAATGCTCTAACCTGCGTCTTGTCTTTTGGAACCGGCCAATCCTTGACAGCGGCGATTTTCTCTGGATCTGTGCGGATACCTTCTTCCGATACTACAAACTCCAAAAAATTAACTTGCCGTTGGAATAGTTAACATTTCTTCGGGTTCAACTTGAGGTTGGCACTCTGAATCTTCATAAGCACGCGTTCCAGGTTTTGAAGGTGTTCCTCAAACGTACGGCCCACGATGATGATGTCATCCAAGTAGACCAGACAGGCATCGCCAATTAGCCCGGTAAGTACAAGTTCCATCAGCATTTCAAACGTTGCTGGAGCATTGCACAACCCAAACGGCATTACTTTGAATTGCCACAGACCCTTTCCCGTCGAGAACGCAGTTTTCTCCTTGTCCTTAGGGTCAATTTCAACTTGCCAGTAGCCACTTTTTAGATCCAGCGTGCTAAACCATTTTACTCCTGTAAGCATGTCCAGCGTGTCATCAATTCTTGGCAAGGGATAGCTGTCCTTCTTTGTAACGTCGTTCAGACGGCGGTAATCAACACAGAACCGCATGCTGCCATCCTTCTTTTTCACCAGCACCACTGGCGAACACCATGGACTAGAGGAAGGTTCAATAACACCATCCTTCACCATTCCTTCAATCATGGTTTCCATTTCCTTTTCACGTGCTACCGGCAATCGTCTTGGCCGCTGACGGATAGGCAACTCTTCACCTGTGTTTATTTTGTGTTGAACTAAACCAGTCTTTCCTATGTCAGCATCGTTTGATGAGAATACATCGGCGTACTCGAGTAACAACTTCTTCGCCTTGACCAATTCGTTCGGGGACGGAACACTGCGACAGTCTTCCAAAAGTGTGGTCACTCTCGTCTCTGCATCCTTGCTGGGGGTCCCACTCGATATATATTGGCACCGACGTAACCAATCCACTTCCTCACAAGTACCAATTAATGTGCCTTTTTCTATAATCTGGTCCCGATCGCAAAGGTTCAGCACACGTACTCCTGAGATGTCAGTGGTCCTGACCAAGGTTCGAGCTACTTTCCATGGAAGGTCATTGTTTACCCTTTCCACAAGTACACAACGGTGAGCTTGCCCAGCGTTTCGGGGAAGACTAACCGGAACAATCGTTTCCGATCTCGGCGGAAGAACAATCTTCTTAATGCTGTACACGTTCCCTGGTAACGCACCTTCCATAAAAATTCCTCCTGTCCGCCCCGCAGCTGCTGCAGCATCACCATCCGAGCACCTAAGTCAGGTGCCACAGACGTAGAAGCTGCTGACGGACCGGCTTCCGTGGCCGGCGGCTGTCCCTCAGACATCTGCGGCGTTGCACCGCCAAATCTCCTCTGGTCCGTCTCCTGCTGGCGTTGACTTCGGGTACGGACACCCTCCGTTTCCTCCTTAGGTAAAATCGGCATTATTTTATCCCACTTCTGACACCAATTGTTACGAGCTTGAGGTTCGTGACAATAAAAATTGCCGATAAAATTACCTAAATTAACACTTTAATTTACTTTATACAAATTAAAGTTAAAAACACTATAATTAAACACACTAATTCACTTAATTCCGCTCCGAAGCTTCGCTTGTATCGCCGAGTTAAACTCTGTCTCGATCGCATCTTGCGCCACCTATTTATTTAAATTAGCAAAATATCCGGAATGTTCAAGTAAACACGCGTAAGGTACCGAGAGTTCGAGTATAGATTTTCTAGAAACTTAGTTCTTCGGGTGGCGCTGTCGTTCGAGAGATCGGTGATGTCATTCTCTGCAAAGCTCCCCTCGCTCTCGTTCCTGACACTAGATGGCGCTAGTTGACTTATTCACACAACAGAACGCTTTACAGCACTCATGGTCACGGGCGGGACTGAGATGTTCAAGGTCCATATGTCATAGTTAACCGCGGTTACCATAGATTAAAATTTGCATAGATCGGAACAAAAGTTAAATTTTAATCTATGGTAACCGCGGTTAACAATAACATATGGACGTTGAACGTCTCAGTCGCGCCCGTGACCATGAGTGCTGTAAAGCGTTCGAAACGTCGGGTATTTTAAAAAGTTAAATATACGCGATAAATTCCGTAAAAACTAGTATTATTTCAATGTGCAGATGCGTTGTCACTCTTGAGGACTAAGATGGAATGCCTCGTTTCCAGCAAAAAGGGTCTCCGGTTCTCTACACTCACCATACGAAATACAGCAGCATTAAGCTACTATTTCACGCTGGTATTCTGTGAGAGCGTGGTCCTTCCCCGGTCGAGCCGACCCATTCGTGCTACAACTATACTATTAATATAACTGCTGCATGGCTCTACCACGTAGAGCTAACTCATTGCTAAGCGTCTGCGCCGCGTAACCATCACTATTCATTTTCACATAATTTTAACTATTTAATATTAAAGAAGATATTATGTGGTGAAAGGAAAAGGGGAGATCTCACGCCGGGCAAGGTGTTCTGCTCGGGGAGTGGCCAACGCTCCATGTTATAGTTCAGAATAGCTCTTATTCTATGTATACTGTTTTGATTCGGAATTTTGATAGCGCTATTTAGGCTTTGATGCGTTTCACTTGTGGCGCGACGACAGCGCAGCCACATCACCCTTCTGCTCAGAGCGGAGGCGGATAGAGCCATCCGATTGCCGGTGCGTCCTTAATATTGGCGTGGAATGCGTGCTGTGTGCGTAAGGGCAAGTGACACCGGTGTGAACAATACACCGATGTGTGGTGCATGCCGTACTATGCACTGGTAAGTGATGCCGGTGAGAACGATGTGCCGTAGCAAGTACCAGAAGTCTGCCTTATAAATCTGCGGTAAGTCGAGATGAAGACAAGTTGGGCTGGCTTGCAAGAACTGAAGACTGCAAAAGACGATTCTCAGGAGTGAATGGAAGGGTTCTTAGGGATATTGACGAAGGTTTGAAGGCCTTGAAGTTGTAATTTCCGAAGGCTGTTGGTTGCGTGTGCACATCACATCGGGGTCACCACTGTGGCAGTGGAAGGAAAAGGGGAGATCTCCCGCTGGGCAAAGTGTTTTGTCCGGGGGGAGATCTACTCTTAATTCTACTTTTACTTTTAACACTTTGCGTCTTCTTGCTTAGTAAAATCTGGGGGCACGGCAGTGCCCCCGCCAAGTTGACCAAAAAGCGGCACCGCCGTACCATACTTTTCTCGAAGCATCTCAGGCCATTTTCGAACCTCCTATAGCTTCGTTGTGAATAAAACTATTAACCTGAATTTTCAGAAACCAAGCAGACATTGTATACATATCGTATATTTCAAATTTCATTCAATTTAAACTAGCAGTTTAATAATTATAACTAGTCAGTTTCTTAATTTTGTCACTTACTGACTGACCGATCATCAAAACTGCAAGGCACTTGTAGCAGACATAGAAGGTTCAAATTTAGAATAAATCAGTGTTTAGTGTATAAATAATAATATAATAATAATAATAATATTCCACAACTATCACACAACGCCATCTAGTCCCAATCTAAGCAGAGCTTGTGTTATGGGTGTTAGACAACTGATAAACATACTTATATATTTCTAAATACATAAATATTATAGATAAATTACACCCAGACACAGAACAAATGATCGTGCTCATCACACAAACATTTGTCCTGGGTGGGAATCGAACCCACGACCTGCGGCATAGCAGTCAGGGTCACTAACCACTAGACCAACAGGCCGGTCAAAAATCAAGGGAAAACGAAAATATTTTTCAATTTCGGTCCAGTTTTCTAGATACACTAACTGCATAAATAACTTTGTAATCCCATATAAATATATAGGATTACAAAGTTATATTTGCAGTGAATGAATCAGTGTACCTGTATACGTTTAATAGATGTAGATAGGTACGTTGTTGGTACTCAAGAAGTGGAAGGTAACGGAAAGGAAAAAGGTAAGACTATCTACAAAAAGAAATGAGATGCCATCTTGTAAAAAAAAAACAAGTCTCGCAACTCAGTTCTTCTACCGTAAAAAGTTGTAAGATCCATGTAATAACAAGTCGGTTAATTTATTCAGTCCCTACTTAAGGGTCCTTCTGTTTTAAGTTATTACGTAATTAGCTAAACTAACAACATCTTATAGTGACCATATCAATGTTAGTGTTAATGTTTCATTATATAAATTAGTTTATTTTATTTTATTTAAAAAGACTTTTATTCCAGAAAGATACTTCAGCGTTATCAAAAAAATCTCTTATATGCAATGTAGTTAGACATATCTGTAATAAACGAGGTGATAGACAGAGGTAAAAGAGCAGCGAGCTATTCAGAACCCATTTATCAAAACAAAGGTTATAAGGGTATCAATGGAAAGTTGTGAAAGAAATTAGCAAGCCCATCTCCTATACAAAAACAATAAAATATCCTACTATACAGGCAATTTAAACAGTAGGCAAATTATTTTATTTATATCCCACATAAACGTGGAATCTGTGAGTCTCAGACTAACGCGGCACTTATATAACTATAAAATATATTTAATTTCTTTAAAAAGATTTGAGTGTGAATCTAACAACATAGAAAAGGTATAGCAAAAAATACCATTAAAACTAAACACACAATAGCACCCAAGCACAAATTGTGTCATCCGCAGTGACACATTCCGTGTGCAGACTATTACGGAGCAGCCAGTTATCCTCTTGACACCGTGCAAAGAACTTTCAAAGGCATAGAGCTGAAAACGCTTCTCACAAAGAATACGTGCGAAGTTGTTAAGGAGAGACCGTCGTGAGCCGGATGAGGCGCTTTATCGAAACATCGAGCCGCTATCAAGAGGAACGATCGTCTGCACCATAAATGGAAAGCCAATATTACACTTGGCTTCTCATTAATTATATTTCTTTCTACTAATGTTTACCTTACATATGTTTACAAAATCATCCTTTTATAATTTTTGGGATAAGATATAATTCCAAAAATAAAAAAAAATATAAAGTCATGCGAACCGATGGGCAAACACTTTTGTTGATGGTAAGCTAGCCATAATCGCATGTTTTACATTATGGTAACATTTTTATAACACCTATAATAAGTTATAAATTTAAAAAAGACATTGCTTCATAATATAGCTACATCGCTCTTGATATGACTTTCTTATTGTTCGTGAAGTTTTATCACTATCCTAAAAATTGATTAAAAAAGTGATGAAAGTTTTTCACTGTGCTGATTATCCAGGACAGACAGACAGACAAAAACTTTGAAAATCATTATTTAAGTCTTAGTAGCAAGAAAAACCGTCTGAGCTTACTAGAAGCCAGTAGTACATGCATACACTTCAATTTTATTAGATAAAAGCTTTAAGACGATGAAATGGCTAAATTAAAATTTGGATCTTATGTGACATGTAATAAGGTGTAATGTAAAGTGAAACGAAATAAAAATATCTAATCAAAAATATTCTCAATAATTTCCTATCATAGGCATCACACTTTTGGTATGCAGTACTCAACTTTTAAAAGTCTTTAGGATACTTTTCTAAGTTGAGTGCAGTACTCAACTTAGAAAAGTATCCTAAAGACTTCCATTCATCACTTACCTTTTGCTGTAGTACAACCTCTACACATGTATTCGAAGCATCTGTTATGAGAGCTATAGGCAAATCTTCACTAGGATAAGATAGTGTGGTGGCATTTCGTAAGCTCAACTTACACTTCTCAAATCCATCTAAAGAACGCTCTGTCCAAACAAGCACTGTACTTGCACAAATCGAGTTCGTTATGTACAAACAGATATCCCCTTTATCATACGCCCTCGGAGCCGCTAGCTCTAACTCTAACACATTTTTCAATCTAACGTCTTTGAAGTATTTACCCGCTATAGATATAGACAATGATAAACTCCATATTCTTTCACATCATAACTTATTGTACAGGCTAGTGCAGTCGTTTTGGAAGCGAGGGCGAATGGAATATCTACATACGTTTCAGTCTCGGCAGAAATAGAACACGGCAGGAAACCCATTTACAGTCGAAACTGTAGTTACTCTCACTAAAGAGAACGCGCCGCCTATTCATTGGCCGTTAGAGATCATTGAAGGGGTTTTCCCTGGATCCGACGGAGTAACGAGGATAGCTCGTGTTGAGACCGCGACCGGGACATATATGTGTTGTCCGTCTCTTTCCACTACCTAACCAATAGTTTTCGAAATATATTTCCAGGTTAGGTTAGTAGTTAAAGTTAGGTCTTAGTATTAACTTTATTTAGTTTGAATGGAACCCTTCACGCCAGAATTAGCTGGTACATTCTCCTATCCCATCCGTTTTCCTCCTGAACGGGCCTGAATGGGGGGAGAGGGCTTAGATAGGCATCATTCTTGCGTCCAATGGGAACCCCGCTCCGCTTAGGTGGAAGTAGAGACGGCTGAGGAGTTGTCGACTTGCACCGCAGCCGAGCAGTTAAAACTCGATTGCAGGTGGGATAGCAACCCTGTAGAAGTCAAGCCATAGAACAACTTCGTAGTGACCACTTTGCTCAACGCAATTCATAACAAACTAGTTCCAACAATTCATCTTGACGTTCATTCAACCCCAGTGCATATGATTATCGTCGCGCACCAATGATCGCAGTTGCAACGCAGTGTCACCAGACTCGAGAGCTGAGTAGGATGCAATCAGAGGACCCACCCCGGTCAGTGTTCTCCTATTGATATTGAGCTATTTTTTTGTCCTTCGTTGTATTTTCTTCCCTAGTAGCTCATGTTTGCTCCTATACGAAAGTACTGTCTCAATATAGTAAATTAAGTCTCAGCAAGTGCATTTTCCAAACCCGTTACGTTTCACGTCCGCACTTTTAGTTATTGCCATTTTGTGACAATCCGTTTACCGGAGTTAAACCTAGGAAACCTATCGCCGCACCATTTTGTGGTCCATTCGTCCTCGATTTGAAACTTGTGTCCCGTAGCCAGATCGAGTTGAACTACCAAACCAAAGGAGTAGAGTGCAATGCCCAAGTTGGGCAATGCACTCTACTCCGCACCCTAGGTTCCTAAATAGATTTAGTTTCGTTAAGATATATATGTATATATACATATATATATATATATATATATATATATATATATATATATATATATATATATATATATATATATATATATATATATATATATATATATATATATATATATATATATATCATCATAACAACCCTTCACAAGTCCACTGCTGAACATAGGCCTCCCCCAAGTAATTCCACAAAGCACGGTCCTGAGCCACCTGCATCCATCGACTTCCCGCATACCTTACCAGGTCGTCACTCCATCTAGTGGGGGGTCGCCCTACACTACATTTACCGGTACGAGGCTGCCACTCGAGAACCTTTCTTCCCCATCGGTTATCGGTATACTCGTCAGGTATAAATCAATCTCTAAAAACTAGATTGTACAACCAGTGCGTGTTGCCAGTGATGACTTACGGATCTGAGACGTGGTCCTTCACTGCTGGCCGTATGAGGACGCTCAAGGTCGCTCAGCGAGCTATGGAGAGGGCTATGCTCGGAGTTTCTCTGCATGATAGACTCAGAAATGAGGATATCCGCAGTAAAACCGGAGTGACCGACATAGCCCAACGGATTAGTAAGCTGAAGTGGCAATGGGCCGGCCATATAGGTCGAAGAACCGATATATATGTATATGGTGCTACATCTTAACATTACTTTTACTTAATATCACTGAATTTTTATTGTATTATTTTACTACTTTATAAGTGCATATTATGCTCTTATTTACTAAGAAAATCCAGGTTGCATGTGATTGCCTTAATTTGGTACTTACTACTTGTAAGACTTTAAAAGCCTAGCTAAGTAAATAATAATAAAGCTAACAAAGTGAGCTCATGGCAAGTGTTGAAGGATGGTCTTTAAGTCGATATAGGCTGGAAATACAATATACTCGCGATAAGCCATCCACTGAAAAATACGCAATAAAACAGACATAAAGCAATAAACGGATTAACGAGCGCTCGACGCCGGTTGTGCTCGAGTTTCCGGATCGTGAATGAGATGAACGGTACGACATAAAACAAACATTACTACGTTATTAAATTTATGGAAATACGATATTCGCAATGAGCCGTGACATTAACTTAAATAGTTAAATACATAAAGCACAATCCCGTTTTTCTTTATTTATATTTTACCTAGAGCAGAGCCATGCTGCAGCTACATTACGAGTATGGTTGTAGTACAAATCGGTCTGCGCTATCATGGTAGGGCCACGCTCTTACAGAATACAAACGTAAAATAGCAGCTCAATGCTGTTGTGATTCGTATGCTGATTGTAGAGAACTGGAGACCTTTTTTACTGCAAACAGGGCATTCCATCTTACTCACCCTTATTTCATAAAAAAGACGGGGTTGGTTATTACGGTGCTTTTACTGAGCTTTAAGCAAAACAGTTGCGGATTTTAATATGAAAACATAAAATTCTCCAATAGTTAAATCATTCTATACCATATAAAAGAGTCCGGTTAAAAAGTTAATTCAAGAATCCTTACTTGCCTAAAGGTACTCATACACTTTTAACAAATTTCTACTTAAGCTTACAGGTGAATAATTTAAGAATTCAAAGGGCACTTGAAGGAGAACAAAAACGCAGATCGTTAGTTAAAGTAGGAAGTGAAGGCAAGCTCGTTATGCTGGTACAAAAGGATTGTTATTTAGATTTTAACTACAAGATATACAACACGATTTAAGTTATTCAGACATCATAGAGGTTTATATTTATTTATTTTGCTTCATACAACATATACGAAGTATAATTTCACCGGTACCGCTACAGTTTATTAAAGTTCACTGCTGAATATAAGCCTCCCACAGTGGCGAAGCGTCCATAGAAAGCGAGAAGCATGGCTTGCCTTATCAAACTGAATCAATCAATAATATCAATCATTAATATCAACTAATAAAATAACTCGTAAACTGTTTCAAACTATTTCCAATTTCGACACAGGTCATGATCTTGTATAGCCATAGCGATACTGCTGTCATAAAAATGGGTTTTAATTGAGCGGTTAGTAGTCTCTCTTGCACGCGTGGGCTTTTTATGGGGCTTTCGTGAAGACAATCGCTCCCTTTCTAACATTTGGCAAAATGTTCTTTAATGAAATATAACTAAGATCGTAAATATAACAATTAGTATAGAAAAAAAGTTAGGCTTGAGGTATGAAATGATCACGGGCGATACATTTGCAAGTTCACTTCATATTTCAATGTTTACTCTGTGTCTTTAGCTTGAGCAATTTAATTGAATTTGATAAATAAGATTTAAGTTGAAAATTTATAATTTTTATTGAAAATGCAAGATAATAGTGTCCTTCCTTGTGATAAATTGAAGTGTGTTAAAATGCTAGTTGGAGAGAGAAAGGTAAAAGCTTTAAACTTTGTTGAGAAAATCCACAAGATCAAGAGCGTCTTTCAGGCTTATCAATTATCGCAAACAGTAAATGGTACAAATAAAACGTTCACTAACATTTTACGCGGACGTAATCAAATCTTTCCTTAAGAAAGGGAGACGATTCCATTTAGAATAAAAATAATTTGTTTCGTTTTTTTTTTTATTTTTTGCATACTTTGTTTATACTTTGTTTATTCTTTACTTTTGTTCATATATTGTATTGTATGTAAATATCTTTTTATTTCGCTCAAACAACCCAAACGGTTTTTATCAAAGCCAACGAACGTATGTAATTTCTGATATGTCATACAATCTGTCTCACTAAACACGTACTCGACAGCACTGAATATGAAACTGAAGAGTGGAGACAGATCAAGATTGGCGTATTTTTATAAAACTGCTAAAAACAACAATCTATATCTTTATCAATTTATATCTTGGGCTTGCCCTTTTTTGGAGCTCCAGCTTCACCACTGCTCCGCTATAGAATTACCTCACAGAGGGGATATGTGTCATATGTACCACGCTTGTCAAGCGGTTCGAGAACCACAGTTTTTTTTAATTATTAGTCATTATGAGGAAACCGTTGCTGCCCATCTGATTTGTTTCCCTTTGTCGCCTCCTAGGATATTTAGGCGAATTAATACGATAATATATACGATGAATAGGAGAACTTAATGCCTGAAGCATTTTATTTCACTTTTGGGTGATGCGAGTATTTTCTTCATAATTTAAGATTAACAACTGAACTAACAATTTACCCGAGGGTGAATGGTTACTTTGGAATGGTAAATCGTAGCCCATTTCAAACAAAGTAGTCTATAGACGTGACTTTAAAAGATACTCATAAGAACAAAGATGAAATCTATCTATGAGTTAAAAAATCCTCATAGCCTATACTTCTTATATATGCGCACTGTTAATATTCCATGATATCATCGATGCTTTGTTTTAATTTTAAATTTCAAAGTAAGAGAGTAACTCGGTAATCTGACGTAATCTGTGAATTGTGTGATCCCCGAATTTACAAAGCAATTGTAAATTAATATAATGCTATTTGTAAGTGTTGATTTACCATGTGCTTAGCTATGAAGCTGAAGATAATGAGAAAACTCGTATGACTAAGAAATAAAATCTATTTTGAGGACATATGAAGACAGACGATACATTAGTTAAGTCATCTTACATTAAGAATTAAAGTATTATTAAAAATGTAAGTGATGGCTTAAGAGCTGCCACTATTCCACATCATCCTCTTGGTGCTGTAAAAGGCAGCAGAGGAAAATAAAATAAATGACGGGAAGTGGCTTCTGCCTGACAACAGAAGTATAAAGATAATAAAAACTACGCTTGCCTGAGTTGTTTACCGAGCGTGGCAACTGTATGAAATGTCTCCCTGTGAGGCAATCTATCAGTTGTGGCCTATGTTTAGTAGTAGATTTTTCATCATTATAATCATTACAACCCTCACGAGTCAACTGCTGAACATAGGCTTCCCCTAGGAAACGCCACAAACCACGGTACTGAGCCACCTGCTTCCATTGACTTTTTTATGTCTCAGGTCGTCACTCCATCTAGTAGTGACCGCTCTACACTTCGCCTACCGGTACTAGGCGAGAACCTTTTCCCCCATCGGTTGTCGGTTCTTCAATATATATGGCCGATAACCTCAGCTTTATAATCTGTTGACCGAAGTCGGTCACTTTTGCTCTACTGCGGATATCTTTATTTCTAAGTTATTCATACAGAGAAAACCGAAGCATAGCCCTCTCTATAGCTCGCTGAGCAATTTTCGGCGTCTTCATTAGGCCAGCAGTGAAGGGCCACGTCTCAGATCCATAAGTCATCATTAGCAACACGCACTTGTTGTACAATCTCGTTTTCAAGGTTTTGAGGTATACCTGACGAGAAGATGTGTCGTAATTTCTCGAACGCTGCCCAACCGAGTTGAATCCATCGATTGACCTCTTGGTCGAAGTTGGACTTATCTAGTTGGACTTTTGATAGGCTGTAATTACAATACAATAAATAGTTTATTTATATTTATTTATGATCTGCTTTTCTAATTAATTTAATATTTCTTTATTTTAATATTACATTTTATACATTTTCGTCTTTTTTAAAATTGTCTGGAGTTTAATACTTATTTGCAGCGTAACATTTAAATGTCTGAAAAGGATTGTTAGCCCTGTACAAACACAACTGCCCGTATGGGTGGTACACGCTGAAAGTCTATACAAAGCGTTTCGCAAACAACCCCCATACACGAAGCTCTATTGTTTTAATGCTCACCGCTACACGGTACAGAAAATTCAAAATGAAGGAATAGTTACCATGGCAAAGAACAAAAGAACAATATAAAAAAACGAAGGAGACTCCAAACAAAATTTCCAGTAAGACATATTTATACAAGTAGAAGGGATCGTCCACTTTAAAATCTCCACCACCCTTTTAGTTTTAGTAGGTTTTACTACTTTTGTCATATCAAATATAATAAAAATACCAAAATATAATAAAACGTAAACAAAAGGGCGCTTAGATTTTTACTATAAATAAGATTGAAGAGTCTCTACGCAATATCGACATAATTCCCTTATTTCTATCTGTGGGAGTTGATTGACTGCCACTAAGACATGAATGACGGTTAAAAAAAAGTTGTCACTCTTTCTGTATATCTGTATGTCACTCCGTTTGTCCGGGCTAATCTTTAGAATCGCTGAACGGAATGTAATGAAACCCTGCAAACAGATAGAGATCAATGTCAGGAGTGATCTGTACTATGTTTTATCCGAAAAACTTAAAAAATTGTTTCGAAAAAAAAACTTAAAATAGCTAATATATTAAGTGGAATGCCGCTGAATCAATGGAAATAAGTGCGGCTAGTGGTAGTAAAAATCCACTCACTACTTTGATAGCCCTTTATGCCCACTGTGCATAACATGTGTGAGTGGTAATGGGGCAGAAATATAATACAATTTGACGGCTCCGTAGCGCAGTAGCTTAGCAATGAGTTACAACGCTGAGGGACACGGGTTCGAATCTGGCAAGAAACAAATCGTTTCATTTTGTTATTTATAGTTTCAATGTCAGGTAGATTTAGTTATTTTATCTCACTTTGATCTTTTTATATGAACTAGTGGGCGATTCAGAAAAACGATTCGATGTACAATTCATAAATAATACTAAAGACAACTTTTCCAGTGAAATAAAGACAAAACAGACTAATTATATTAAAACACCTAGCGATTTAATGAAGAAATACTCTGAAAAATTAAATCTCAACGTGAACTCGGTAATATCATCTTGTGCCAAATCACTGGGAACAACGATCAAATGGTGAATCTCGCTTTAATCCATCACACTTAGCTACCGTGGGAAAATCTTTGTTTCACAGAGCACAATGGACTTGTGACAGAAAACATCTGGCTGCCGAGCTTCAGCGCGTACAGCAAGTACTGCAAGACAACAAGCTTCGGATCACGCACCTACATCACAGTGACCGAGTGAAGCCGGCTACGGTTGAGCGTATGCCTGCTGTACTACCACAATATGTCAGAGGAGTCACTGATAAGATTGGATATATCTTGATGCGAGTTTGCCATCAGACGCCCAAAAAGATAAGTCAATTTTTACCTTTCGTCAAATGTAATATCCTTCTACAAAATACAGAAGCTACAAGCTTGATTGTGAATTTGGTCTCTCTTACATAGGACAAACGAAAAAATGGTCCCCGCCACTATATCACATTTGATTTTTTTATAGAATAGGGGGCATACGAGCATGTGACTCACCTGATGGTAAGTGATTACCGCTGACCATGAACAACTGCAACACTCTTTTAGAAAGGAATAAGTTCTCTTCTTGAAGGTCCCTAATTCGTATCGGTCGGGAAAAGTCGCCAGTGGTAAACTATTCCACAGAGAGGTCGTACGTGGAAGAAAACTCCTAGTGAAACGTACAGTGGTGAATCGCCAAGCATCCAGATGGTGTGGATGGTATCGGAAAGTTTGCCGCGTAGTGCGTTCATGAAATTAGGTGACTAGGATTAATCAGAACAATTCCTCAGAGCACTCCCCGTGGTATATGCGAAAGAAAATGCAAGGAGATGCAACATCTATTCGTAACATCCCTCCACCTTACCATAGCACCATAGCTAACATAATATACAAAATTAATAAGTACATATAAAATATGGAAACATTTTCCAAGCTATGACAACATAGATCACGTTGGGAAACGTCAGCCTCCATCTTGGTATTCTCCTGTTCCGATGTTGGTGTAGAAAATATCGGACTTCTAGCTTGTCTTCTTCGAGGAGGGGCGCTAGCACGGAGCGGAGTCTTCAGGCAATCGCTAATATTGCTTCCCAGGTCTGGTTCCGTTACGTTCCGTCCTTCCCCTCCTATATCAGTTGTGGTTCCAGGCCGGACTCCGTCGCTAGAAGCAGTAGCGGTCAGCTCGTCGGGCACCACATCTGGGTCCCATCACCGGTCATCTCTAGCCGGTGAGTATAACTGTGCTCTTAACTGATCACATATCTCGTGACTTCGCAGTTATATTGAGGTACGTATATTCTATACATTACGTTTCCAATTTTTTCTTTTCACTATGCCTTCGATCCAACAGAATTTTTATTGACTATATTTTTTGTTAGCCACACTTTGTCATTAATTCTTAAATCTGATCTTTGTGTCCCTTTATAATTATGGACCTGTAATAATTCATTATGTTTCACTGTTTTAACGAGGTCTGTGGACGCGGGAGACGATGCTAGTGAGTTTAATAAAACGAGGTACTCCAAAACGGGACATAAAATCGTATAATGTATTAATAACAGTGGTTACGCGGAAACGATTCGTGTATTTTAATTTTGTTCGAGGGTATATTTGCCAAGTGTTTACCCATCCTTTGACATAATATTCCTTCCGTACACAATGAAAGAGGCAAAGGGGGAGACTAGAAGGTGACGCGATTCTTTCGACCAATAAGAAGCGCGCCCGACCGAGGTGCTTGGTGGGAAAGCCGATGCAATACAGGCTCGCGCGCTGCCCTCGAGCGTCCTCTTGCCACGTGCCGCTAGTCTGAACCGCACCACCTGGGACAGTCGCGTCCCAGAAGTAACCGCCTCAGATAGTGTGAGATATCGTCGCGCACCGCTCTCTGCCTTCGCACCACTGGACTGGATCGCATCTCTGGGGCACCCCAGAAGAATCCACCTCACGTCGCATCAGCGCAACGGAAGCGTCGTCTGCCGCATCAGAATCACACCCCAGTAAGTGTGTTTTCCCGTAATTTTTTTCCTACTTGAGCATTTTGTTTATTATTTAACCAGCCCCATTTTGTTTTACTTAATGTGCTCAAGTAGAATTCCCTCCTAACCTTGGCAAGCAATAGATCAGGAAGAGCGAGTGCATTGTCCAAGGTGCCGCGTGCCACATCCGATATCTTGTTGAGGCATAAGAAACCATCGCGTATACAGTCCACCTAGTATAACATCTCGCACAATAGGGTCAAGGCTCAACCTGGGAATTGAACTCGGAAACCCTTAGGCCCGCCGCCCAACCAAGCAGCTTCGGAATTATAAGAAGTATTCATACATTCAACCCATTTACTGTAAGTGTCTATAACAATGAAATACATAAAATTGTTGAATGGACCTAGAAAGTCAAGATGGACCCGATGAAATGGATGCGTTGGCAAGGGCCAGGGAGCGAGGGGTACGTGCAGCAGCGCGGGCCGTAGTGCTGCGCAGACGCTGCAAGCGCCTGCCAGCTGCTCCAGCGCTGCATCCACCCCGGGGAATCATAAATGTTTACGTGCCCCCGCTTTCATTTTAACCACCCCGACATGAGAACTATGCAATTCCTTACATATCAACTCTTGAAGTGATGCGGGAATTAAGACACCGTTTTCATAAGAAAGTTGATATCTACAATTGTAAAAGGATTTTAAATCTAAATCATTATTTTTTTCTTGGCCACCCATGTAAAACTTAGTGCTTAACGTGACACAGAACCGCTTCGTCGCTCGTCTCGCGCTGTAAATCTCTCAGCGTCACCGGCAGACCACCCTCGACTACAAAATTAACATAGGCAGCGCGATCTTCGCACGCCAAAAGCTCGTCTAACTCACTAGCGGGCGTCCTCATCGACTCGAGGTGCGATATGTACGGAGGAGAACATGCTCTGGACAAGTAATCCACGCTGTTATATTTGCTACGGATATATTCAATTTTATAATTACAGGCCGCCAGAAACATCGCATAATGCTGTAGTCGGTTGGTGAACACCTCGGAAATATCTTTAAGAGGCCCGAATATCGTCAATAGAGGCTGGTTGCGCGGAAAACCATTCGTATTTATTTAATTTTGACGGTAGGCTTGCCAAATCGTTTATCCCTTTCGAAACGATATCATTCATACCCTCCTATCGACACATCGGGGTGGTGGGGTGGGAAGGGAAAGAATGATTCTAGAATATTACGCGATCATCGAGACCGAAGTAATAAAAAGGCACGCGCGGCCGACGCGCACTCTCTTCTAGGCATGTCGATTCACTCTTAAAAAAATCGATCTCTGAATCGATTCGAATCGAAGATACTAGAGTCGATTATCGATTAAATCGAGTATTAAAAGATCGATTTTCGATTAATCGCGACACTTTCAAACATGACATTTCAAGAAATTGCGATTTTTTCTTTAATTGAACTTTTAGACTTTTTTTGAAAATAAATATTAGTAATCTTATTGATTAAAATAATAATTAATGTTATTATTTTAATAATTAATATTCCTTTTAACCTCTCCTGGTAAGCTTGAAACGCTTGTTTTAGGGGTGGTTCGCCACTAGATCCCTTTTTTTACAAAGTGATTCCATGTATCACTTTTATTTGACATTTTAGGATAAAAACAACAACAATACTTTAACAAAAGGGGAAACTGCAACGTACATTTCTCGATCAATCGAATCGAATATTGACTCACTATTTATCAAATTGAAATGAATGCTACACGAACACAATACTGGTTATTTCCTTATTATAAACCTCTATAAACTTCAACACATAATATTTATTTACGTATCTAGATATATAGAAAGTACTCCGTCTGTACTTACAGCTCACAGTATGTATGTTTTTGGTAATAAAGTAAATTCGCAAGTTCACAGTTCAAACGGGTTCACAGCTATAATATTAAATTGTAGTATGTATATGTAGTTTTGTTCACAGCACAGATTAAGTTAGAACAACATTCCACAGGTAAGAGTAGAATTAGAAATTTAGAAATGAAAATGAAATGACAACTTTTCGATATTGTTGGATGCGTTCATAAATCCTATACCTTTAAACGAGTAAGGCGTAGGGAATTGACGACCCCATCGCCCGCTGACGTAACAGTTAAGTGACAAAACTGCTACGTCAACGCAGTCAGTCAGCGCCTTAAGAGAGGTGTGAGCGCCGTGCCTCGGCAGAATTTAGGGTGCAGAGGCCCGTTTGTGCTTATGGCTACACACGAAACGGTGCCGGGCCTGGGCGTCTCCCGTTAATGGACGCCCAAATAATGGATGATGGATAAGAAGATAGTGCGCAAAGGGCCGCTGCCTGGGGGTCGCCGGGGCGCGTCTGGAGCTGGCGCTGGACGCGGCAGCATGCGGGCCGCCAGCCGAGCGCGAGGAGCTGCACGGTCACCTAGCAGCCCTCCGCATCCATCATCCCCACCAGAAGGCTTGGTGTCGGCTGGGTCTTCTCGGACTCAGCAAGCGGCACCCGCCGCTGGTGGAGCACGTCGCATGCGTTGGTCACAAGAAATGAATGCAAACGCACTGCGGGCGTACTTTAGGGCAAAAGGGGAAGAAACTGGATGTTTGGCGTATCGGGCTAGGATGCATCGTCTTTTTGCTGAGCTGGAGCCATCTTTAACCGTCACAGAGCAAAACCTGGCAGACCGAGTTCGGTATATCTTGCGCTCAAATATATTTGATGTCGCCGAACTCGAACGGCTACGACGTGAGGCTGTTCCCTCATCGGATGAGAATGCTACGGCTGAGGATGCGGCGCCACAAATGGTAGAGCAATCCGCAAACGTGGATGCCGCCGTGAATACCCTAGTTGTGGTTGATTCTAACGATGATGGAACAGTCGCCCAGGAACTGGAATTAGAGCATATGAGGAGTATATTGGAAGAGGCGATTGTGGAAACGCGCAGTACGCCTCTCGAAAATCGACCGCGACTTCCCCGCATAGCCCTAAGCAAGGCTCTGAACCCAATGCTGGTTACCTATTTGGAAGCCAGCCGGGACCTTTGCGAGACGGACTCAATTCTTTTTGGCGCCGCGCTGGCAGTCTGCCGTATCATAGGCGCCAAGGTTTCCACGGCTGGACGCGCTACTGGCCATAGTAGCGCTATCCCAGCATGGAGAAGAAGAATTGAGGAACGTATCGCAAGGGCTAGAGCTCTCATCGGCAGACTGATATGCTTCAGATCAGGCAACAACAGGCCAAGAATTGTGCGCACCGTCAGGATGGCGTTTGCTGGGACAAATGTCAGTTTGTCCCAGCCGGATATAACGCAAAAACTGACGGAGCGTATAGATGATCTGAAGCAGAGAATCGCTGCTTGGGGAAAGCGGATTCGGCGATATACCGAGAGGTCGACACGGTTCAACCAGAATCGTCTCTTCCAGAGTGATCAGAAGAGGCTCTATGAATCATTGGAGCGACCAATGGTAAGTGGAACGGGTCCAGCACCGAATCAGGCCGACAGTGTAGCATTCTGGCGCGGCCTGTGGTCAGAGCCCGTAAACCACAGCGAGGGCCCTTGGACAGAAGTTGTAGCGAGTCAGTGTGCGGGTATTACGCCCATGGACCCCGTCATCATAACGCCGGATGACGTAGCTGAGGCGGTCCGTAGGGCCCCGAACTGGAAAAGTCCGGGGCTTGACGGGCTGCATCACTACTGGCTGAAGGGGTTCATGGTGTGTCACTCTGTGCTCGCCCGACAGTTTCAAGAGGCTCTCAACCAGAAGTCGCTCCCAAGCCTCTTCACTACTGGGATCACTCATTTGGTTCCTAAAGACCAGGGTACCACAGACCCGAGCAAATACCGCCCCATCACTTGTCTACCGACCATATACAAGACACTAACATCCATTTTGAGCGCGAGAATCACTTGTCACCTGGACTCAAATCAGGTGATGTCGAGCGCTCAAAATGGATGTCGGGGCGGTGGTCGTGGAACCAAGGAACCACTGCTCATTGACGCGGTCATTGGCAAAGTGGTGAAACGCAACCGTCGGAATTTCTCCGCCGCCTGGATAGACTACAGAAAGGCATTCGACTCGGTGCCCCATACATGGCTAAAGAGAGTCCTCGAGCTGTACAAGATAGACTGTACAGTGAGAGACTTCCTCGAGCAGTGTATGGGGCAGTGGAGTACGATCCTTTGTCATCTGGGTGAGCGGATGATGGCTGCGGAGAACCACATAAGGATAAGAAGGGGTATCTTACAGGGCGATTGTCTGAGTCCAATCTGGTTCTGCCTCTCTCTGAACCCTCTCAGTACCTTACTGGAGGGCTCCGGGAGGGGATTTCAGCTACGGAAAGGAGGGACAAAAGTGACCCACCTTTTCTATATGGATGACCTCAAGTTATTCGCCTCCAGTCGCTCCCATCTTATGGAATTGCTAAACATCACTTGTGAATTTAGCAATTCCATTGGAATGGAGCTTGGGACGGATAAGTGTGCGGTCCTCCATATTGAGAGGGGAAGGGTTGCTAACTCTGAGGGCGCAGACTTATCTGTGCCCGTCAACTTAAGGACCCTTTCCGAGGCTGAAACATACCGATACCTGGGTATGTCACAAAACATTGGTATCGATGAGACTGGTATGAAACAGTCAGTTTGCGACGTGTTTTATGCACGCTTGACCAAAGTGCTTAACAGCCTTTTGTCCGGTGTGAATAAGGCACACGCATATAACGGCTGGGTCATGCCTGTCCTCATGTATACCTTTGGCATACTCAGGTGGACTCAGACTGAACTTAACGCCCTGGATAGAAAAGTCCGCACTACCATGACGTCCCATGGGATGCATCATCCGAGATCGTCGGTAATGAGGCTGTACTTGCCGCGGAAGCATGGTGGTCGTGGCTTCTTGAGCGCGCTCACAATGCACAATCGCGAAGTGTGCAGCCTCCGTGATTACTTCCTGGCGAGATCGGATGATCCATTCTATAAGGACGTCATTTCTTGTGATAAAGGACTTACCCCTCTATCCTTAGCCAACGAGCAATGGCAAGACCCGGCAGTGCAGAGCATTTCCGACCGGGAGACCGTATGGAAGGAGAAGGAGCTCCACGGGAGGTTCTACAAGGCTCTACATGAGCCTTTCGTAGACACAGTAGCCTCCCTCCACTGGCTACGCTTTGGTGATCTCTTCGGGGAAACCGAGGGTTTTGTCTGTGCAATACAGGATCAGGTTATTAAGACCAACAACTATCGGAGATACATCCTAAAGGATGGCACCGTCGACATCTGTCGAGCTTGTCGCCATCCCGGTGAGTCACTTAGGCATGTTATCTCCGGTTGTTCGGCGCTTTCTAACTCTGAGTACTTGCACAGGCACAACCTAGTAGCCAGAATTCTACACCAGGAGCTCGCTCTGAAATACGGTCTCGTGGATCGGAAATTGCCGTATTACAAGTACTTGCCGGAAGCCGTGCTCGAAAATGATCGCGCCAGGCTCTATTGGGACCGGGCCATCATCACAGACAGGACTATTCTTGCGAATAAGCCTGATATTGTGCTGATGGACCGGGCACAGTCAAGGATATTTTTGATCGACATTACCATTCCGTATGACGAGAACCTCGTGAAAGCCGAAACAGACAAGCAAACAAAATATCTGGACCTGGCTCACGAGGTGACCGACATGTGGGGTGGTCTGCCGACCGAAATTGTTCCTGTAGTCGTCTCTGCAAACGGGCTAATCCCAGTCAGCCTCTCGGGTCATCTGAGGCGGCTGGGACTACGTGGCGGACCGCTCCAGGTTCAAATGCAGAAGGCGGTGCTCCTCGATACCGCCCGCATCGTCCGCCGGTTTCTTTCCCTTTCCCCCTAACCCTCGGCCGTTTGGTCTCCCCTGCCGAGGGCCTCCATCTGGTTGGGCTTTTATTTATTTATGTACTTTTATATTTATTTTATGTTATTGATATTTATGTATATTTATCTCTTCATTTTCATTTATAATTATATATTTATAGCACCCAACCAGATGAGAAAACTATATAGATACCCCATAATTTTATTTGGAGCCGTCTATTCCCGTCACGGAACAAAACCTGGCAGACCGAGTTCGGTACATCATGCGCTCGAAAATATTTGATGATGCCGAGCTCGAACGACTACGACGTGAGGCTATTCCCTCATCGAATGAATTGGCTACGGCTGGGGATGCGGCTCCTCAGGCGACAGACCAGCTGCCACGCGTAGAAGCCGCCATGGATCTTCCAGTTGTGGTTGATTCAGACGATGATGAAATGGTCTCCCACGAACTAGAGCAAATGAGGAGTATATTGGAAGAGGCGATTTTGGAAACGCGCAGCATGCCTCTCGAAAATCGACCGCGACTTCCCCGCATACCAATAAGCAAGCGAAATCGGGCTGTCGTGAGGGCTCTTAACCCAATGCTGGTAACCTATTTGGAAGCCAGCCGGGACCTTTGCGAGACGGACTCAGTTCTTTTTGCCGCCGCAGTGGCAGCTTGCCGTATTATTGGCGCCAAACTTCCCATGGCTGGACGCGCTACTAAACAAAGTAGCGCCATCCCAGCCTGGAGAAAAAGAATTGAGGACCGTATCGCAAAGGCAAGGGCCACAGTCAGGGGGTTTTCATGCTGGTCTACCTTTCCGGTGATCCTGTTATGGAATACGGGTACGCGACCCCGGCTCCCCGAGCTACTGTTATTCTCATACCTTTCCTGCCGAGATAACAGTATCCTTACACCTACGCTCCTACCCCCAACCTTCTTTTCCCTTTTCTCAAAATGGTAGCTTCCTCTACCAACAATAGCATACCCAAAGAGGGTTGGTGTCAGGCAGGCGGCCGACTGTAAAACTTTTGCCAAATCCCATGCAGTAAACTTATGAATATTACGAGTTGTGGGATATATGACAGGGCTAGGGCGTACCCCGCAGGCGACGCGCAGGAGCAGCACCCGGCTCCTGTGGGAAGTGGGCAAGGGTTGTCGCACCTTACGGAGCGGGTGCGACGTAAGAGGCGAGCCCGTAGAGGCAAGAATGTCAGAGTGAGGTTTGCAAGCTGGAATATAGGTACGATGACTGGAAGAGCAAGAGAGTTAGCAGATGTTTTGAAACGACGAAGAGTGAATGTTGCCTGTTTGCAGGAAACAAAATGGAAGGGCAATAAAGCAAGAGAGATTGGGGAAGGATACAAGTTTTATTACTGTGGAAGTGACGGGAAGCGAAATGGAGTAGGAGTTGTGTTAGATAGTGGAATGAAAGAACGAGTGACAGATGTGAAAAGAGTAAATGACAGAATGATAGTTGTTAAATTAATGATTGAAAACAAAGTAGTGAATGTTGTAAGTGTGTATGCTCCGCAAACAGGCTGTGAAGAGAGTGTGAAAGAGAAGTTTTGGGAGGAATTTGATTGTATGATGATGGGAATACCTGAGAGTGAGGATGTTTATATGGGAGGAGATTTTAATGGACATGTAGGGAGAGTGAATGACGGGTATGAAAGAGTACACGGTGGATGGGGGTACGGAGTGCGCAACCGTGAGGGGGAAGTTCTTCTGCAAGCAGGATGTGCTTTCGACCTGGCTGTAGTAAACACGTGGTTCCAAAAACGAGATCAGCATCTTATTACTTATAAAAGTGGCCACCACGCGACACAGATCGACTATCTTCTGTTAAGACGGAACCAAATCAAGAGTGTAAAAAACTGCAAAGTGCTTCCAGGTGAAGACTTAGTATCCCAGCACCGAATTCTGCTGGCTGACATCTGCTTAACTGTTCGCCTCAACAAACATAAGGATCGTCCCCCACCCAAAATAAAGTGGCATTTGTTGCATAAGGAGGAGTATGCAAGTGAATTTAGAGAGCTAGTTGTAAACAAGATGATAGAGATGGGTGATATGGAAGGAATGAGTGTGAATGAGTGCTGGAAGGAAATGGCTGATTGTATCCGAAGTGTGGCAAGGAAGGTGTTAGGCGAAACAAAAGGGAAGCGTATGATAGATAAGGATGGGTGGTGGTGGAGTGAAAGTATTAGAGAAGTTTTGAGAGAAAAGAAAAATGCCTTTAAAGAATGGCAGAGCGTAGAAGACCAGAATGAATCCATAAAAGAAAGTAAGAGAGGGGCGTATAAAGAATGTAAGAAGAGAGCGAAGAAGGAAGTTGCTATTTGTAGGGCAGAGGCGCAAGATAAATTATATCGGTCCCTTGAAAGCCCCGAAGGTCAAAAACGACTTTTTCAAATTGCAAGAGCGAGAGAAAGGAATGGAAGAGATGTTTCACATGTAAAATGTATAAAAGATGATTCTGGAAAAATTTTGACTGACGATGAAGGTATAAAGAAGCGATGGAAGGAGTATTTTGAGAAATTGATGAATGAGGAGAATGAATGGAATGGTATGCTTGAAAACCCACCAGTGAATATGGGCTTAGTGAGAGAAATTAGTGTGGAAGAAGTAAAAATGGCTGTTAGGAATATGAAGAATGGGAAGGCAGTCGGCCCAGATGGAATACCAGTAGAAGTGTGGAAGTTGCTGAGTGCGGATGGATGGAAGTGGTTGAGTTTATTTTTCGGTAAATTGTTGCAGGAAGAACAAATTCCTGAGGAATGGTGCAGTAGTACACTGGTCCCCATTTTTAAAAACAAAGGAGACGTTCAAAACTGCAGCAGTTACCGGGGAATAAAACTCATGTCACATACTATGAAAGTCTGGGAAAGAATAATAGAGAGAAGAATGAGAGAAGAGTGTGAGATAACACAAAACCAGTTCGGATTCATGCCCGGTCGAGGTACGACAGATGCCATTTTCGCATTACGCCAATTGTGCGAAAAGTACAAGCGCGTGCATAAAAATCTGCACATGGTTTTTGTCGACCTTGAAAAGGCGTACGATCGGGTTCCCCGTGAGGTTTTGTGGTGGGCGTTAAAGATGAAAGGTATGCCTGGGAAATATGTGAGGTTAGTCCGTGCTATGTACAGAGCATCCCGTACATGTGTACGATCTGCCGCGGGAACTACGGGCAGTATCGATGTGGCGGTAGGGCTGCACCAAGGGTCGGCATTGAGCCCTTACCTCTTCCTACTGATTATGGACGCTTTGACGTCGGACCTGCAGGATGAGGCACCCTGGTGCATGCTCTTTGCCGATGACATCGTGCTTGTCGGGGAAGAAGGCATCGAGGTACAGAGCAGACTGACGGGGTGGCAACAGAGGCTGGAAAGTGTTGGCTTGAAGATCAGCAGATCCAAAACCGAATATCTGTGCTGTGATTTCGGCGGTCTTTCCAGTCCTGTACCCATGTCGTTGGATGGCGCTATACTGCCTACCTGCTCAGATTTCAAGTACCTCGGTTCCCTCATTCAAGGCGACGGCGGAATAGATAGAGCTGTGCAGCATAGGATTAACGCAGGGTGGATGAAATGGCGACAGGTCACAGCCACAACGTGCGATCCCCGAATGCCAATAAGGCTGAAGGGGAAAATTTACAAATCGATCATCCGACCTGTCGTCATGTATGGAAGTGAATGCTGGGCCGTCAAGAAGAAGGATGAAAATAGACTGCATGCGAATGAAATGAGAATGTTACGATGGATGTGTGGTGTGACAAGGATGGATAAGATAAGGAATGAGTATATAAGAGGAAGCCTGAAAGTAGCGCCAGTGGTAGAAAAGGTGAGAGGAAGCAGATTGGCATGGTTTGGGCATGTGATGCGGAGGAATGAAAGTCATGTCACAAAACGAGTGTTGAATATGAATGTGGAGGGACACACGGGCAGAGGAAGGCCGAATAAAAGATGGATCGATTGTGTGAAGATTGATATGAGAATGAAAGGAGTAAGTATGGAAATGACGGCTGATAGAGAGAAATGGAACAAGAAGGTTTACTGCGCCGACCCCAGATAATGGGAAATGGTTTAGAGAATGATGATCGCAAAGGCAAGGGCCCTTATCGGCAGACTGATAAGCTTCAGGTCGGGTAATAATAGACCGAGGGTTGTGCGCACCGTTAGAATGGCGTTTGCTGGGACAAATATCAGTTTGTCCCAGCCGGACATCACGCAGAATCTAACGGAGCGCATAGACGACCTGAAGCAAAAGATTGCTGCTTGGGGGAAGCAGATTCGCCAATTTACCGAGAGGTCAAGGCGGTTCAACCAGAATCGTCTCTTCCAGAGTGATCAGAAGAGGCTCTACAAATCATTGGAGCGACCAGAGGTATGTGGAGCGGGCCCAGGACCGGATCAGGCTAACTCTGTCGCATTTTGGCGTGGCCTGTGGTCAGAGCCCGTAAACCACAGCGAGGGCCCTTGGACGGAAGTTGTGGCGAGTCAGTGTGCGAGTATTACGCCCATGGACCCCGTCATCATAACGTACGACGTAGCTGAGGCAGTCCGTAGAGCCCCGAACTGGAAAAGCCCGGGACTCGACGGACTGCATCACTACTGGCTGAAGGGGTTCATGGTGTGTCGCGCTGTGCTCGCCCGTCAGTTTCAAGAGACTCTCAACCAGAAGTCGCTCCCTAGCCTCTTCACTACTGGGATCACTCATTTGGTTCCTAAAGACCAGGTTACTACAGACCCGAGCAAAAACCGCCCCATTACGTGTCTACCCACCATATATAAGACACTGACATCCATTTTGAGCGCGAGAATCACTCGTCACCTGGAGCTAAATCAGGTGATGTCACGCGCTCAAAATGGATGTCGGGGCGGTGGTCGTGGAACTAAGGAACCACTCCTCATTGACGCGGTCATTGGCAAAGTGGTGAAACGCAACCGTCGGAATTTCTCCGCCGCCTGGATAGACTACAGAAAGGCATTCGACTCGGTGCCCCATACATGGCTAAAGAGAGTCCTCGAGCTGTACAAGATAGACTGTACAGTGAGAGACTTCCTCGAGCAGTGTATGGGGCAGTGGAGTACGATCCTTTGTCACCTGGGTGAGCGGATGATGGCTGCGGAAAACCACATAAGGATAAGAAGGGGTATCTTCCAGGGCGATTGTCTGAGTCCAATCTGGTTCTGCCTCTCCCTGAACCCTCTACTGCGGATATCTTTATTTCTCAGTACTTTACTGGAGGGCTCCGGGAGGGGATTTCAGTTTCGGAAAGGAGGTACAAAAGTGACCCACCTTTTCTATATGGATGACCTCAAGTTATTCGCCTCCAGTCGCTCCCATCTTATGGAATTGCTAAACATCACTTGTGAATTTAGCAATTCTATTGGAATGGAGCTGGGAACGGATAAGTGTGCGGTCCTCCATGTTGAAAGGGGAAGGGTTGCTAACTCTGAGGGCATAGACTTATCTATGCCCTTCAACTTAAGGACCCTTTCCGAGGCTGAAACATACCGATACCTGGGTATGTCACAGAACATCGGTATCGATGAGGCTGGTATGAAACAGTCAGTTTGCGACGTGTTTTATGCACGCTTGACCAAAGTGCTTAACAGCCTTTTGTCCGGTGTGAATAAGACACACGCATATAACGGCTGGGTCATGCCTGTCCTCATGTATACCTTTGGCATACTCAGGTGGACTCAGACTGAACTTAACGCCCTGGATAGAAAAGTCCGCACTACCATGACGTCCCACAGGATGCATCATCCGAGATCGTTGGTAATGAGGCTGTACTTGCCGCGAAAGCATGGTGGGCGTGGCTTCTTGAGCGCGCTCACCATGCATAATCGCGAAGTGTGCAGCCTCCGTAATTACTTCCTGGCGAGATCGGATGATCCATTCTATAAGGACGTCATTTCTTGTGATAAAGGACTTACCCCTCTATCCTTAGCCAACGAGCAATGGCAAGACCCAGCAGTGCAGACAATTTCCGACCGGGAGACCGTGTGGAAGGAGAAGGAGCTCCACGGGAGGTTCTACAAGGCTCTACATGAGCCTTTCGTAGACACAGTAGCCTCCCTCCACTGGCTACGCTTTGGTGATCTCTTCGGGGAAACCGAGGGTTTTGTCTGTGCAATACAGGATCAGGTTATTAAGACCAACAACTATCGGAGATACATCCTAAAGGATGGCACCGTGGACATCTGTCGAGCTTGTCGCCATCCCGGTGAGTCACTTAGGCATGTCATCTCCGGTTGTTCGGCGCTTTCTAACTCTGAGTACTTGCACAGGCATAACCTAGTAGCCAGAATTCTTCACCAGGAGCTCGCTCTGAAATACGGTCTCGTTGGTCGGAAATTGCCGTATTACAAGTACTTGCCGGAAGCCGTGCTCGAAAATGATCGCGCCAGGCTCTATTGGGACCGAGCCATCATCACAGACAGGACTATTCTTGCGAATAAGCCTGATATTGTGCTGATGGACCGGGCACAGTCAAGGATATTTTTGGTCGACATTAGATAGATAGATAGATAGATAATTCTTTATTGTACATCAAATCAATACATAAACGAAAGAAGAAGAAAAAAAATAGTGTCACAATGGGCGGTCTTATCGCTAAAAGCGATTTCTTCCAGACAACCTTTGGATGGACAGGATCGCAAAAAAAATTGTAAATTGTGTGGTTTGGTGATGCACAAACAATATTTATAAAAATTCATTCAAAACATTACCATTCCGTATGACGAGAACCTGGTGAAAGCCGAAACAGAAAAGCAAACAAAATATCTGGACCTGGCTCACGAGGTGACCGTCATGTGGGGTGGTCTGCCGACTGAAATTATTCCTGTAGTCGTCTCTGCAAACGGGCTAATCCCAGTCAGCCTCTCGGGTCATCTGAGGCGACTGGGACTACGTGGCGGACCGCTCCGGGCTCAAATGCAGAAGGCGGTGCTCATCGATACCGCCCGCATCGTCCGCCGGTTTCTTTCCCTTTCCCCCTAACCCTCGGCCGTTTGGTCTCCCCTGCCGAGGGCCTCCATCTGGTTGGGCTTTTATTTATTAATGTATTTTTATATTTATTTTATGTTATTGATATTTATGTATATTTATCTTTTCATTTTCATTTATAATTATATATTTATAGAACCCAACCAGATGAGAAAACTATATAGATACCCCATAATAATTTTATTTCAGATAACCAAGTGATCCACAAAATTTGTTAGTAAATATGGAACTTATAACCTATGTTAGTACCTAAATCTAATTCTTAAATATAAGCGCCTTATTAACTAAACGGTAATATTGCCTAAGGAGGAATGAGTCGTATCTTTCAGCAATTATTCTCATGAGCTATCCCGCACCCTGCCAAGCAACGAGGCTGTTTTCTTTCTTATAAGGGCGTAATAGTCATCTGTACGCGCCTTTGCAAACATGCCTAATGCACTGCAAAATCGGGGTAGCCCCAACAAGATCCCGAAGCCATTATTATACTGGACACGTAAGGTGTCGACAGTCCGCTGTGAATAACTCGACCACAGGCTGCACGTGTAGAAAACTTGACAGTATACTTTAAATAGTGTTTTCTTTACTTGTTCACTACACCGCGCAAACCTACGTGCCAACATATTACATCGGACTGCCAGCGCCCTACGTTCCCTTTCAATATCAACATTGTCACTTAGGTCATCGGTAACAAAATGCCAAAATACTGAAATTTATCAACGCGTTTTAATTCAATGTCATTCAATTTAATTGCAGGCACATTTTCTGGGCTTTTACAGCCAACGGCCCTAAACACCATGAATTAGCTTTTATTACCATTGTATCGCAAGCCATGGTTTAACGCATACTTCTCACATATCTTAAGGAGTTCTCTGGTGGCCTTAACCGTGAGACTCAGCAACACCATATCATCCGTGTTAAAACTTACATCGTCGATACGACATCCGACTTTTTTGCTGCTGAGTTCAACGATTAGGTCATTTATGTACAGGTTGAAAAGCTTTGGTGACGTAATTCCTCCCTGTCTGACCCCACATTGCAATCTATACCTTTCAGAGAACTTATCGGCACATCTCACATTATTATACTTATTATTGTACCAGTACTGAAAAATCTTCAAAAGCTCAGCTGGAATCTTTTTCTGGCGTAGCTTATCCCACAATATGTCTTAATTTACAAGATCAAAAGCTCTGGAGAGATCTAAAGAACATGCATATACAGGTGTACGTCGTTTTGTGTAATATTCAACAGTGTGCTTTAGGGCTAAGATAGCATTCTCAGTAGACAATTCAGACCGAAACCCAAACTGTGCATCGTGCAACTCAATATAACTTTCCAGGTCGATAATTACACTTATCTCCTACGTCACCTGTTTTGTTTTTAACTATAGGCACAACTATTGTCCGCATAAGGTCGTGAGGCAGATACGAATGGCAGAGACATGAAGAGAAGAACGTAGCGAGTAATCGAGGCAGGTGAGGTCCGGCATGCTGCAGGTGCTCAATGCTGAGAGAATCATGGCCAGGAAATTTCCCCCTAGTCATATTTTTAATGGCAGTTGCCACTTGTTCAGGTGTAAAACGAATGAAGTCATGACTGCCATGATAGCTCTCATCTCCGGGCATCGGCTGCGATGTAACTAGCAACGACTCTATTTTAAAATGCTCTGCAAACATATTAGCTATGCTAATAGGTTCGTTTACACCTCCAACGCATACAGGCAGGGTAGGCTTAATATCAAGTTTGTTGGTGGCTTTCCAGAATTTTTTGAAATTATTTGCCTTACGATGTGATGCTATGATATCGAGTTGAATTTGCTCTTGATGGTTCTGACACCATTTTAGTTTGCTCTTAAATATTTTACGTGTTCGGCACATATCGTCATATATAGGACCACTACTTGGTTTGTTATGCACACCCATACCCACAGCCATATGCGATATTTAAAGCTAGCCATCACATGTGCTTCCCTCACATGTCTGTTCCAACCTACAATACGACCACTATGCTTATAACATCTATGGTCATCATAACTCTGTATAGCGGCTTCAGATAAAATAGTAACAATATTATTGTACATTTCATCAAGCATTAACCTATGATGCGTATTGTTACAGTGTGAATTATAACATACGCTAAGTTCCTCAGGTACCTTAAGCGACATTAATTTGTTATTATACATATCATAGTATACTTCGTTTCGATCACTGACCCTTTCGCCCCATATTACTTTGTTACATGATTTTATCGCAACTTCTAATTTCGTTTTAATAGTGTCTAACCTGCACTCAACAATAAAGGGGCAATGATCAGACCAGAATACATCATAAAATATTCTTATGTTAGTTATAGTGTCCCAAGCAGCTTGTGTGACAATGCAATGGTCAAGCCATCGTCTACAGCCATGTGCATCTCTGACATATGTATAGTTACCAGAATCTATACCTAACTTTTCAATGTCCGCACAAATTCAATTCTGTTCAGAACAGAATTTTAAAAGTTCAAGTCCAAAAGACTCACCAGGATGAGCATTAAAATCACCAAGGACGTACACTGCTTCCACGTCACAACTTTCGACTATCGCGCTTACCTCACTAAGACATTCAGTGAATTATGTTAGGTTATCACTCGCGTCTGTCGGCATATATACACAAAACACTAAAAAGTATTTGTCACCGAGGGATACTTTTATTGCTGCTAGCCGCACACTAGCATAGTTTATTACTGTGACTGACTCAAAAGCTCCTTTGCGCCACAAAATCGCCACACCACCATACGGTCGTCCTTTGAGTATGCCCTCTGATATGTTCACAGCTGATTTTCCTGTGTATTCAAAATCTTGGTGTATCTTGGCAAGGTATGGGATATCATAGGGAAGCAACCACGTTTCTTGGAGAGCAACTATATCGACTTTTTGACACAGAAACTTAACTGCATCAATTGAGCGTTTCACAGATTTGCAATTAAAACAGGCTAATTTAGTTCTCTTATAAATTTGTTTATCTATTTTTATGTAATAGTTTGCTTCATTATGCTATTAATGCTGTTTTTTAACTTAAAGTTATCATTTGTAAAACGCCTAAAGGTTATGCCGTCAGGCCAGAACTTATCATCAAGAAAAACATCCAGCTTTGACTTGGACACATAAAGCTTGAAAGAATTATATTTCTTTTCAATTTTTCTATTAATTTTAAATTAAGATGTTTCTTCCTGTGTTTAATCTTTAATGTATGCAATAATATCACTTTCCTTTGTGTCCTTTGACACATTGGAAATAAACAAAGGAATTTTGATTATTGCTGCCTTAAATTTTCCATCAGGTCCAACATCGGCTTTTCCCATCCTTTTACCTGGACGCTGAATTTTTTCGTTTCGTATTAGTAACCAACGTCCACTTTTCCCCTACTATTTGTTCACGTTCCACTTCCACACTATTCAACGTTTTTTGCTCATTAGAATGACAATATGATGAAACCTCTTTGTTTACATTCGAGTTCGTAGTATTTGAACAAATAGTAGTGGACACACACCGTTTATTCGTTTTACCACTCATTCATTCTCTAAACCATTTCCCATTATCTGGGGTCGGCGCAGTAAACCTTCTTATTCCATTCCTCTCTATCAGCCGTCATTTCCATACTTACTCCTTTCATTCTCATATCACTCTTCACACAATCGATCCATCTTTTATTCGGCCTTCCTCTGCCCGTGTGTCCCTCCACATTCATATTCAACACTCGTTTTGTGACATTACTTTCATTCCTCCGCATTACATGCCCAAACCATGCCAATCTGCTTCCTCTCACCTTTTCTACCACTGGCGCTACTTTCAGGCTTCCTCTTATATACTCATTCTTTATCTTATCCATCCTTGTCACACCACACATCCATCGTAACATTCTCATTTCATTCGCATGCAGTCTATTTTCATCCTTCTTCTTGACGGGCCAGCATTCACTTCCATACATGACGACAGGTCGGATGATCGATTTGTAAATTTTCCCCTTCAGCCTTATTGGCATTCGGGGATCGCACGTTGTGGCTGTGACCTGTCGCCATTTCATCCACCCTGCGTTAATCCTATGCTGCACAGCTCTATCTATTCCGCCGTCGCTTTGAATGAGGGAACCGAGGTACTTGAAATCTGAGCAGGTAGGCAGTATAGCGCCATCCAACGACATGGGTACAGGACTGGAAAGACCGCCGAAATCACAGCACAGATATTCGGTTTTGGATCTGCTGATCTTCAAGCCAACACTTTCCAGCCTCTGTTGCCACCCCGTCAGTCTGCTCTGTACCTCGATGCCTTCTTCCCCGACAAGCACGATGTCATCGGCAAAGAGCATGCACCAGGGTGCCTCATCCTGCAGGTCCGACGTCAAAGCGTCCATAATCAGTAGGAAGAGGTAAGGGCTCAATGCCGACCCTTGGTGCAGCCCTACCGCCACATCGATACTGCCCGTAGTTCCCGCGGCAGATCGTACACATGTACGGGATGCTCTGTACATAGCACGGACTAACCTCACATACTTCCCAGGCATACCTTTCATCTTTAACGCCCACCACAAAACCTCACGGGGAACCCGATCGTACGCCTTTTCAAGGTCGACAAAAACCATGTGCAGATTTTTATGCACGCGCTTGTACTTTTCGCACAATTGGCGTAATGCGAAAATGGCATCTGTCGTACCTCGACCGGGCATGAATCCGAACTGGTTTTGTGTTATCTCACACTCTTCTCTCATTCTTCTCTCTATTATTCTTTCCCAGACTTTCATCGTATGTGACGTGAGTTTTATTCCCCGGTAACTGCTGCAGTTTTGAACGACTCCTTTGTTTTTAAAAATGGGGACCAGTATACTACTGCACCATTCCTCAGGTATTTGTTCTTCCTGCAACAATTTACCGAAAAATAAACTCAACCACTTCCATCCATCCGCACTCAGCAACTTCCACACTTCTACTGGTATTCCATCTGGGCCGACTGCCTTCCCATTCTTCATATTCCTAACAGCCATTTTTACTTCTTCCACACTAATTTCTCTCACTAAGCCCATATTCACTGGTGGGTTTTCAAGCATACCATTCCATTCATTCTCCTCATTCATCAATTTCTCATAATACTCCTTCCATCGCTTCTTTATACTTTCATCGTCAGTCAAAATCCTTCCAGAATCATCTTTTATACATTTCACATGTGAAACATCTCTTCCATTCCTTTCTCTCGCTCTTGCAATTTGAAAAAGTCGTTTTTGACCTTCGGGGCTTTCAAGGGACCGATATAATTTATCTTGCGCCTCTGCCCTACAAATAGCAACTTCCTTCTTCGCTCTCTTCTTACATTCTTTATACGCCCCTCTCTTACTTTCTTTTATGGATTCATTCTGGTCTTCTACGCTCTGCCATTCTTTAAAGGCATTTTTCTTTTCTCTCAAAACTTCTCTAATACTTTCACTCCACCACCACCCATCCTTATCTATCATACGCTTCCCTTTTGTTTCGCCTAACACCTTCCTTGCCACACTTCGGATACAATCAGCCATTTCCTTCCAGCACTCATTCACACTCATTCCTTCCATATCACCCATCTCTATCATCTTGTTTACAACTAGCTCTCTAAATTCACTTGCATACTCCTCCTTATGCAACAAATGCCACTTTATTTTGGGTGGGGGACGATCCTTATGTTTGTTGAGGCGAACAGTTAAGCAGATGTCAGCCAGCAGAATTCGGTGCTGGGATACTAAGTCTTCACCTGGAAGCACTTTGCAGTTTTTTACACTCTTGATTTGGTTCCGTCTTAACAGAAGATAGTCGATGTGTGTCGCGTGGTGGCCACTTTTATAAGTAACAAGATGCTGATCTCGTTTTTGGAACCACGTGTTTACTACAGCCAGGTCGAAAGCACATGCTGCTTGCAGAAGAACTTCCCCCTCACGGTTGCGTACTCCGTACCCCCATCCACCGTGTACTCTTTCATACCCGTCATTCACTCTCCCTACATGTCCATTAAAATCTCCTCCCATATAAACATCCTCACTCTCAGGTATTCCCATCATCATACAATCAAATTCCTCCCAAAACTTCTCTTTCACACTCTCTTCACAGCCTGTTTGCGGAGCATACACACTTACAACATTCACTACTTTGTTTTCAATCATTAATTTAACAACTCTCATTCTGTCATTTACTCTTTTCACATCTGTCACTCGTTCTTTCATTCCACTATCTAACACAACTCCTACTCCATTTCGCTTCCCGTCACTTCCACAGTAATAAAACTTGTATCCTTCCCCAATGTCTCTTGCTTTATTGCCCTTCCATTTTGTTTCCTGCAAACAGGCAACATTCACTCTTCGTCGTTTCAAAACATCTGCTAACTCTCTTCCTCTTCCAGTCATCGTACCTATATTCCAGCTTGCAAACCTCACTCTGACATTCTTCTCTCTACGGGCTCGCCTCTTACGTCGCACCCACTCCGTAAGGTGCGACAACCCTTGCCCACTTCCCACAGGAGCCAGGTGCTGCCCCTGCGCGTCGCCTGCGGGGTACGCCCTAGCCCTGTCATATTATATCCCACAACTCGTAATATTCATAAGTTTACTGCATGGGATTTGGCAAAAGTTTTACAGTCGGCCGCCTGCCTGACACTAACCCTCTTTGGGTATGCTATTGTTGGTAGAGGAAGCTACCATTTTGGGAAAAGGAAAAAGAAGGTTGGGGGTAGGAGCGTAGGTGTAAGGATACTGTTATCTCGGCAGGAAAGGTATGAGAATAACAATAGCTCGGGGAGCCGGGGTCGCGTACCCGTATTCCATAACAGGATCACCGGAAAGGTAGACCAGCATGAAAACCCCCTGACTTTTATTCGTTTTACCACTAACACGAGCTAATTCATTAGCTTCCTTTACCTGCGTAGGCGAGATAGCACTACACAATTTTTTAACACTTGTTGTATGCGTAATGCTAGCTGATTGCTCCGCGCTGTTATTATTTCTCTGCGGCGTTGATAAAATATTTTGCTGCATACCTACATATGTAGGAGAAACTTTGTTATAGTTCTTTTGTGATGTTAAAGATGTAGGTGACTTGTCTTTACCCGGGATCTCCTGGGAATAATTTTGCAACCCCTATTTGGCCCACTATCATAGTTTTCTAAATCTGCTGTGAAATTGTCTCTTTTTCTATTGACAAAGTCAAACTTATTGCAAATGATTGATGCTTGTTTTAGATTATCTATCTCCGTTTTTAGATCTAACAGCTGACTTAGAGTAGCGCTATCAGTTTTTAAAGCGTGTACATCGGACTTTAGCGTAATAATATCTTTTAACAGCTGCGTTACATCTATGTGGTCAAACGTGATAGGTGGTAATTTTCGAAGATCACGAGTAACAAATATAGGTACTAATTCAGGGTCGGTAGTTTTAAAGAGACATATAATATCATCAATGTCTCGAGCATTTTTACCTTTATTCTTGCGAGTTTTGCGCTTCGATTCCGGGACAGAATTAAAGAACAGCTTCTTTGCAGCCACTATTTCACTATCAGAAAAACTATCACAGCATAATCTTGTAAGAGAAACCTCGTCCATTACATCCGCCTTATTTTGAATAAATGCTAGTAGTTCGTTAATCACTATATTACAATTTGCACATTTTACAATATCCGAAGCCATTTTTGCTGTAGTATAGGCACAGCCATCAATTTGCAATCGCGCGCAACAGAGGACGGACTATAGCATAATAATATTTGCCATGTAACGGCAGCGTAACAATGTAATAAATCGATGCAGCTAGGATTTATTTTTAGAAAATGTCTTTTTGTCCATGTTTTTAGGCAATGAAAAACTGCTTCAATATCGTTAGAAGAAGGTAAATTTTTTTGAGTTTATTAATGATTACAAATAGCTTAATTGGTATATTGGGCGGTCACAAAATCGTAATACCATGGTTCGAGCCCAGACCGACCGACCGACTTTTTTTAATTATTTTTTCAAGTTCCCTTCTTTTTTGAGAAAATCTATTTTTTAGAGCCCTTTTTTTAGTATTTTTTAAAAACACGAAAATTTAGCCGGGCAGAACACCTTGCCCGGCGGGAGATCTCCCCTTTTCCTTCCACGGTCACAGTGGTGACCCCGAGGTGATCTGAACACGCAACCAAACAACCTTTGGAAACTTCAAGCTTCATCATCGTCATAGAGTACCCCACCCATTCGCTCCCGAGCAGATATCGTCTGCAGTCTTCATATCCTGCAAGCCAACTAGCTTCACAAGGTTCATCGCAGTACTGGAATAATAATGCTTCTTGTTCCTTCAAGCTACTCTCTACGCCATACAGTGTTCGACACGGCTCTGAGCCCTACTGCTCGCCTCTGCTTCACGGCATTTACGCAGATTACTTGCCTTCTTCTCGACTCACTGCAGACTACAAGGCAATCTCCTGGCACTTGCACATTCGTCGACAACGAGACTGCACTATCGACCTCCGGTCTGAGCAGCGGGGTGATATGGCGGCAATGTCGTCGCGCCACAAGCGAAATACACCGAAACCTAAATCACGCTATCAACATTCCGAATCAGAAACAATATATATAGAACATCTCCGAACTATAACACGGAGTGTCGGCCGCTCCCCGGGCATAACACCTTGCCCGGCGGGAGATCTCCCCTTTTCCTTCGGCACACCATTGCGCACTACATACACGCTTAGAGTATACGAGATCCCACTATATTCTATAGGTAATGAAACTAACCCGATGGTTTCTATGTGTTCGCCCGTATAACTTAATAGCTTTTTGTTGGTGACTGACAATGGTAAATGATTAAATTTAGAAATAAAAGTTTTTTTCCGAAATTACACTTAGTGCCGAACCGCTACCTATTTTGGACTCTAAAGAAGGACCATTTATCATAACGCGTTCCATCATCGGTTTCCCTTTCAAACACCGAATATAGTAAAAACACTCACCGTCGTCGTCTCCTTCGACCACAGTAACTTCCTCGACATATTTTATTCTGCCATCCTAAGCGCACTTTTTTTGCAAATGACCTTTCCTATTACACTTTTTGCACTTGAGATTTTTATAGCGACACTGACTGGATTTATGATTGGAATAACTACACACATTGCACTTTTTCTTCTTGGAGATGTTGAATACGCCACCATCCGCGACTCTGCTTGCACCGACACCACTCTCGCCTGGCACCGCAACTGATGAAGCGTGACATGCACAGCGCACGCTCTCCGCCAAGTTGATAGCCTTTGCCAGGGTCAACTCGAAGAGAAGAGTTCGTCTCGCTTGTGTCCTGCCGCCATGCCCATGATGGATCTGCCCAACAGGGTAGAAACGCCACCGTGGCCGTGGAAGGAAAAGGGGAGATCTCCCGCTGGGCAAGGTGTTCTGCCCGGGGAGCGGCCAACACTCCATGTGATAGTTCGGAGATGTTCTATATATACTTTTTAATATTCGGAATTTTGATAGCGTGATTTAGGCTTCGGTGTATTTTGCTTGCAGCGCGACGACAGCGCCGCCACATCACCCCCTTGCTCAGACCGGAGGTCAATGGTACAGTCTAGTTGTCGAAAAATGTGCGATTGCCTGTGTATTGCCTTGTAGTCTGAGGTGAGTCGAGAAGAAGGCAAGTAATCTGCGAGAGTGCCGTGAGGCAGAGGCGAGCAGTGAGGCTCAGAGCCGTGCCAAACACTGTATAGCCCAGAGAGTAGCTTGAAGGAACAGGAAGCGTTATTATTCCCGTGCTGCAATGAATCTTGTGAAGCTAGATGGCTTGCAGGATATGAAGACTGCAGACGATATCTGCTCGGGAGCGAATGGGTGGAATATTCTTTGACGATGATGAAGTTTTAAGTTTCCGAAGGTTGTTGGTTGTGTGTTAAGATCACGTCGGGGTCACCACTGTGGTTGTGGTAGGAAAAGGGAGATCTCCCGCCGGGCAAGGTGTTCTGCCCGGGGAGCAGCCAACATTCCGTGTGATTGTTCGGAGATGTTCTCTATACACTGTTTTTGATTCAGAATTTTGAAAGCGTGATTTAGGATTCGGTGTGTTTCGCTTGCAGCGCAACGACAGCGCCGCCACAATATAATAGATATGAAGTATGTATATTTTTACTTACTATATTCTATTTATTTGCATTTTATTGTACTTTTAGCCTTTATTACATGAAAAGATTGTTTACACCTGCCCCAGTTTCTCAAATCTTTCAGAGTTGGCTAGAGGGGAATATCATAAGGCATTTAGTCCGCCCTTAATATCTATTATTATAAAGTATGTAATAAATGTTAAATAAATAAATAAATCCCAAAACACTCACAAATAGTCACTTTGTTATTTGAAAATATAATTTCGTAGCTACTTTAATTTCAGTGTTCATCACTCCCATTTCCTCCCATGGATGTCGTAAGATAGATGGGAAATGCCAGATATTTCATATCTTCTCAGCAGTCCGGGCCAAAATAGCCGCTTTGGCGCATCTGTCAAACCCTAAACGAGTGATATATTGCCTACGCGGCGCGTTTTTTTTTTTTTTTTTTTTATAGAATAGGGTGACAAACGAGCACACAGTCCACCTGATGGTAAGTGGTTGCTGCGGCCCATAGACATCTACATCTATCTTCCATTACAAATCAAAATGCAGATGCGTTGTCACCCGTGAGGACTGAGATGGAATGCCTCATTTCCAGTAAAAAGGGTCTCCGGTTCTCTACACTCACCATACGAAATACAGCAGCATTAAGCTACTATTTCACGCTGGTATTCTGTGAGAGCGTGGTCCTTCCCCGGTCGAGCCGACCCATTCGTGCTACAACTATACTACTAATATAACTGCAGCATGGCTCTACCACGTAAACAACGCGTGTCATTAAAATGGCAATATCTTAATATTTATGTATGGGAACTATATAATATGATATGTTGTTAGAATAATTGTTAAATAAGCTAATAGAATATGTATAAATGTGTACGTTCACTCTTTTGGTATGTTATAAATTCGATGGTAAAATTACTAGAAGCGATTTTTTTCCAGTTTGTTGAATATAAAATGTAATCATTAAAAAATTAAGCAATTATTTCAATAAATATTTACGTCATTTACTATACGATAACACACTTTACAATAATGAATAAAAAAAACACAACTCTACGTACAGTTTTTTCACACCACAAGCTCGACAATAATGTGGGCCACTTAAGATGACCCGAAACAGGCACAAAAAAGGCACATTTTGTACTTCAATATCGACGACGCCTGAGGCACAATGGGCTTTAAATCTTAACTTATTCTTTAGGTTGGTCTTTGTTCTTAATATAAACAATATAAAATCTTACAACTATTTAGTTATTAAGAAATGAAGGAGTTGTAACAAACACTTGAAAAAGTGACCCTAAAAAATGCTTTCAAACTTTTGCATTTGTAACGAACAATTTCGTAATTTAATTACATGTCAATGTATATTCCTAAATTTAATAACATTTTCTAAGTTAAAAACAAAACAAAGAAGGCATCTTTCATACAAAATTATGTTAGAAATCATCATCTAAAAGTTAAACATTCACTACAAAAAGCACCAAGTATGACGTAGTACCCATCTATGCTAGTATGGATACGCTCTGTGGTGACTTCTTTAATAATTGTAATCATGAACATAAAATTAAAATGAAATAAAAATTAGTTATTTTTCATTGCTTTTTTATATTTTTATTAACATTTGAATGTTATTATAAAAAATGTTTGACAATTCTTTTTGCCAAAATAAAGGTTTTTATTTTATTATTTTGATTTTTTTTTAATTTCACTTAATTTGAAGTGACCCTAGCCTAGTGATAGCTTGCGTGCGAGATCCATAACAAAGGTTAAGCAATGCACGCGTTAGCTTGCAACTGGATGGGTGACCGTTTCGTACTTTGAGGCTATTTCAATTATAGCACCGCAACGAGCTAAGGCTTATTGCTTAGCCATAAAAACTACTATGTACAAAAAGCAATCTCTTACAGATAACCTTGGGCTAAGAGTGAAAACAAAGAGTGTTTCACTTGTCAATCAAGTGCAAAAAAATATAATGATATGCACATACAAAAAGAAAAACAATTTACTAACAAAAAAATAAAACAAAACAAATAAGAAAAACAAATAAAAATCCACACCAAAAATTATCGTAAAAATATACCAACACTGGCTGGTTGCGCGGAAAACCCATTCGTGTTTATTTTATATCGGACGGTAGGTGCCATGTCGCTTGTCCCTTTCCGAAAAAACGATACCATTCATACCCTCCTATCGACACATCGGGGTGGTGGGGTGGGAGGGGCAAGAAGATGATTCTAGAATGTCACGTAATCATCGGAGCCGAGGATATATAAGACACGCACGACCGTTGCGCTCCCTCTCCCTACCGCGCCAGTCATTGGAACAACAGTTCTCTTCCCACCGCGCCAGTCATTGGAACAACAGCCTCTTTCCGCCGCAGTCGTCGTTGAAACTACAACGCTTCTCTCCCGAAGCACCCCTGGGGCCCCAGAGTGTCTGTCTAGAAGAAGTTCCAGAAGTTGCAGCTATAGTGCTCTACACAAATAGAAGAAACCCCGGTGAGTCAATATTCCTTTAATTAGCTCCCGCCTGATATAATTGTTTTAACCCGCTCCAATTTGTGTTTTCCTAATCAGGCAGGATTCCTTTTCAGCGATTTGGCACAATAATAGTTTAGTTTAGGGAAGAGCGAGTGCATTATACCGCATGCCATAGTAGTCGCCTTTACGTAAGCGTAGAAGCAATCGCATATACAGTCCACTTTAGTTAATATCTCGCGTAATAGGTTTAAGGTTCGACCGGGGAACTAGACTTCGGCAGCCTTAGACACGTGGCTCCACCATTTTATGGTCCTTCGAGCCGGATTTGGTCGAATTGTTGAATTAGTTAATTAGATAATGCACTCTAATTTATGGAATAGACTTAAATAGTGTTCGTTTAAATTTAAATTTTGATTAGGTACTCGCAAACAGAATTATTCGTTTTATAGCGCTCGTATTTGATTAAATTTAAAGCCTATTAAATAATTGAAACAGTGTAATAGGAACTGTTTGATACGCTTACCCACAATCTTGATAAAATTATTGAGTTTAGCAAATGACGCGTCACCTCGACTCGCTGCGCAGGTGTTCGATTTAATTACGTAATACGGCATACCGAGTGTCCATCCTTCATTGTTTGTGCGTTGTGAGATTAATTGTGATTAATATAACTTTATTATAATAATTTAAAATGGCAGTTAGTGGAAGTTAAATCAAAATTAAAACGCTTTATGCCAAGAGGGACATACTCTTTTCGCGTATGCAGAATATAAGTGATTATATAAAGAACATTAATATAGAAGCAGTGCGGGAAACCTTTTTGAATGAAATCGAAACGATAGATTCTTTGCGGATAGATTACGAGAGAATATTAGACCAAATTAATCATTTGGAATTACAAATCGACCCGAAATACATAGTGAACTACCAACCGCTGCTGGCATTCGAAGATATGTTGTGTCGCGTGAAAAGAACTGCGAGATCCCTACAATCTTAAAACGAAGCAAAGCCGGAAACACAGGTACGTCCAAGTGACTCGATTAGGTTGCCGCCAATAGATATTCCGGTATTCAATGGTGATATTAAGACGTGGCCCTTTTTCTTCAGTAGTTTTCAAAACAATATACACAATAACCCATCGTTATCGGACGCCGAAAAATTATATTACTTAATTAGTAAACTTAGTGGCAGGGCACAGTCGATCTGCTCTGGTTTTACACCTACAGCAAACAATTACTTATTAATATTCGAAACGCTTAAAATTAAATATGAAGATAGGAGAATGTTAGCTTCCGAATATTTGAACCAGATATTCGATCTTAAACCTATATCATCCGCGAACATCAACGGCTTAGAGCATTTTCTAGATAAATTTGTGGCATCGGTGGCTGCACTTAAGAATTTGAAATTTAATGATCTTATGGACGTGGTGTTCCTCCATGTTGCATTAAAGAAATTAGACCCCGACACCGTGCGTGCGTTTGAAATGGAGCATCGTAGCTCGGAGACGCCTTCCTTTCATTCATTAGCATCGTTCGTGCGAGATCAAATAAAGGTGATGCAGCGCTCTCCGAACGTTAAACAGGAGATTAAAAGGTGCGTCGACCGTAGACAGACTCAACCATCTAAAATAGCAGGGTCGTTAACTTACGTAACCGCTACGCCAACATCACTCCAGCATACTTGTATAGTATGTAAAGATAAACACGGTAATTTATATAATTGTGCGACTTTTCGTAAATATTCACCAAGCGAGCGTTATAAATTAGTAAAGACAAACAACCTATGTTTGAACTGCTTAAGCGATAAGCATTTAGTTGCAAAATGCAATTGGAGTTCCGTATGTAGCAAGTGCGCCAGGAAACATCACACGCTATTACATTTTGAAAATAGCAACATAGCGGCGTCAAGTAAAGCGGACAAGGAATTCGCCCCTACTAAGGTCAACGATTCTAGCGGTCGACCTGGTGATGTCGCTCTGTGCTCATTGGCAAATATGGGAGCACAACCTCCTTCAACCGTGTTACTGGGTACGGCACGTATTTTGGTTAGGGATTCGCGTGGAAACGAACAAAGCGTCCGTGCACTGCTGGACAGCGGAGCCCAAAATAGCTTTATAACGCGACAATGTTGTCAGCGCTTAGGCTTAGTAATAAATAGGTCACTTTCATGTCCTGTAGTTAAAGGCATCGGACGTAATAGTAAAGCTACCCAGGGATATATAAATTTAAAACTTTATTCTCGGATAGATCGTAATGTTAACTTTGATATAAATGCACTAGTAGTAGATAGGGTCACTGAACGGTTGCCAACCGTTTCGGTTGACACCTCGGCAATGATTGAATTTAAGAATTTGACTCTGGCGGACGACACTTACGCCGTTCCTGGAAACATAGACATGCTCATTGGAGCATCGCTTTTCCCTCATCTTTTGTTAAACAATAAGGTCAGGGGCAACTCCTCGCATACCGCGCCTTACGCACTGGAAACCGTATTGGGCTATGTGATCCTTGGCTCCGCCCCCATCATAGATAGCATTTCGGCAACATCCTGTTGTTGCACCGTCGCTGTAGAACCTCCCGAATTATTGACTCGCAATTTTCGGGAAATAGGGGAGGGGAACATCCCGCTTTTACTTAGCTCGGGTAATAAATTATTCAAAGGGTCGAGAAGCAAGACGTTAGATTCTGTTGTTAGTAAACCTGTTGTAGTTTCGTCGCAGCCGAAGGGAACGCCGAGTAGGGATAGCCCTGGAGCTAGGTTTACCGACACCGCGAACAAGGCCCATATTAGCAAGATTAGATGGCCCCGCAACCCGTCAGGTGACATATTCAGTGCTCGAATCGATCTAGTTAGCGGAAGCGCGCGCGGCGCGGATCGAGGTCACGGTCGCGGCGCATGGAGACACCGAGCCCCTGCGACAGAAAGCGTGCCTCACTGGAGGCTACGGAATAGACCTGCTGAGGCCAATCTTGATTGGCGGGAGTAAGTGAAACTTCGCGAGCAACAAGCCATATGCAGTGTTGTTCCGAAGCGTTCATCGCATAGTTTCACCGCTTATTAATAATTATAGCTTAGTCGCTTAGAAATTGCATACTTGTGATTGGATAGTTTTATTATTTAAATATTAGTTTGTCGTTGATAGAATTATATATTGGTATTGTTACGCGCTCCAATCGACGATATACTAGCGCCATCTAGTGTCAGAAACGAGAGCGAGTAGAGCGTGTAAAGAATGACATCACAGATCTTTCGACCCACAGCGCCACCCGAAGAACTAAGTTTCTAGAAAATCTATACTCGCAAACTCGTCCCTTTGCGCGCATTTACCTGAAGATTCGGGATGTTTCTTTGCTAATTTAAATAAATAGGCGCTGCAATATGCGATCGGCGCACAGAGTTTAACTCGGCGACACAAGCGAAGCTTCGGAGCGAAATTAAGTGATTTAGTGTGTTTAATTATTAGTGTTTTTTAACTTTAATTTGTATAAAGTAAATTAAAGGTTAATTTAGGTAATTTTATCGGCAATTTTTATTGTTACGAACCTCAAGCTCGTAACAATTGGTGTCAGAATTGGGATAAATTAATGCCGATTTTACCTAAGGAGGAAACGGAAGGTGTCCGTACCCGAAGTCAACGCCAGCAGTAGACGGACCAGAGGAGATTTGGTGGTGCAACGCCGCAGATGTCTGAGGGCCAGCCGCCGGCCACGGAAGCCGGCCCGTCAGCAGCTTCTACGTCTGTGGCACCTGACTTAGGTGCTCTGATAGTGATGCTGCAGGAGCAGGCTCGCCGACAGGAGGAACAGGTCCGTCGGTTGGAAGAACAGCTGCGGGGCGGACAGAAGAGCGGAAGACAGGGTCGGAAGAGCAGATGCTCCTCATTAAGGACCTTCATGCTACCTTTGGGAAAGAGATAAAGGAGGTGAAGGATAGGGTTGCTCAACATGAAAACCGCCTGTCGGAAGCTGAAACCCAAATCAAGGAAGCCAAAACCCAAATCGACCAAGTGAACAATCGGGTTGATTACATGGTGGCTGATGTGAAGAAAACACTGGACGACCTCAAACTTGGGGATGGAACTACAGCTCCCGTAGTAGCTGCAGCACCTTCGCTACGTGGATTCAAAGTGCCGCCGTTCGACGGTACCTCTTCCTGGTCAGCCTACAAGATCCAGTTCGAGGCTGTTATGAAGGCGAACGGCTGGAATAAAAGCCAGGCCATGACTGCTCTCACACTAGGCCTGCGCGACCAGGCCTTAACAGTTCTGGAAGCTCTCGGTGAGGAAGTGACTTATGAGCAACTCCTTGAGGCATTGGAGGCGAGATATGGCGACGCTCACCTGGAACACGTCTTTCGTGCGCAGCTTAAAGATCGTGTGCAGCGCAGCAACGAAAAACTGCAGCAGTGGGCTCTAGAAGTGGAGAAGCTGGTGCGAAAAGCATACCGGTCTATACCTGCGCTCATTGGAGGGAACCTGGTGCAAACATTCATCGACGGCATCCGCGACCTGGAAGTCAGAGCTGCTGTGAGGCTCGGGCACCACGAGACGCTTAAGGACGCCTTGGCCCATGCACTGGAGGTAGAAGCCGTGCGGCAGGATCATCGTTCCCATCGCGTCAGGGAGGTTGCAGCAGCTACAGTTCGCGACCGCAACAAAGGATACAGCCCTAGGTGCTATGGCTGTGGGGAAAAGGGCCACCTTCGATCCAGCTGCCCTAAGCGAACCGCAGAAAGGGAAAGTGAACGATATCAGGAGGGTAGTGCAGCTAACGACACTGCCTGGCGGCGACAGGATCATCGTTCACCTCACGCTAGGGAGGTTGCAGCAGTTACGGTTCGCGACCACAATAAAGGATACAGCCCTAGGTGCTATGGCTGTGGGGAAAGGGGCCATCTTCGGTCCAGCTGCCCTAAGCACACCCTAGGAAGGGAAGGTGAACGGTCTCAGAAAGGAAGTGCGGCTAACAGCACCGCCCAGCAGCAGCAGGAATACGACTTTGAGATCGAACATCGCAGCGAGAAATCTCATGGCAACGCAGATGCATTGTCAAGAAGACCTTGTCCTGAAGATGGCAACCCTTGTAGTAGGCAAGGTAAGGAAGTGGTATCCGTGAGGATGCTCAGGACAGACCACCTCAGTAACGGGTGGAAGGACAGCCTACGACGTGCACAGCAGGAAGATCCAGACATCAAGCCGATTCTGGGATGGATGAAGGCCCGTGCTACCAAGCCTAAGTGGAGGGACGTCTCAGCGATGAGTTCAACCACGAAAAGCTATTGGGCCCAATGGGACAGCTTGCTGCTTCAGGATGGAGTCCTGTGCCGTAAATGGGACAAGGGTCGAGGAGACAGCTGTCGTTTGCAAATGGTTGTCCCTAAAGCTAAAGTACCGAATGTTCTACAGCTGTGCCATAATGGTCGTTCAAGAGTCCACCTGGGAGTTAAACGAACTCTGCTGAAGGTCCGAGAACAGTTTTACTGGGTCCATTATCGTGACGATGTCGAGGAGTGGTGTCGTACATGTACAAGTTGTGCGGCTGTGCGGGGACCTCAGACACGTAGTAGAGGAGCACCGAAATTGTACAATATTGGTGCACCACGGGATAGGACAGCCCTTGACATTGCGGAGCCGTTACAGAAAGGCGTAAGAGGGACTCCTAAGAGCGTCCATGTGGATCGCTTGGCGCGTTATCATGGGACCGATAATGCTCGGGACGAGCATGTCTTAGGAGGGGGCAGTGTTACGCGCTCCAATCGACGATATACTAGCGCCATCTAGTGTCAGAAACGAGAGCGAGTAGAGCGTGTAAAGAATGACATCACAGATCTTTCGACCCACAGCGCCACCCGAAGAACTAAGTTTCTAGAAAATCTATACTCGCAAACTCGTCCCTTTGCGCGCATTTACCTGAAGATTCGGGATGTTTCTTTGCTAATTTAAATAAATAGGCGCTGCAATATGCGATCGGGGACAGAGTTTAACTCGGCGACACAAGCGAAGCTTCGGAGCGAAATTAAGTGATTTAGTGTGTTTAATTATTAGTGTTTTTTTAACTTTAATTTGTATAAAGTAAATTAAAGTGTTAATTTAGGTAATTTTATCGGCAATTTTTATTGTCACGAACTCTAAGCTCGTAACAGTATTTCCTTAGTGTTTGTTTAGCTTGTTGGTGTTCCGTAAAATTAAAAATAAAATAGTATAGTTTAGCCGCGCCACAGCAATACGCTGTGTTATATTTAAATCATTTTTGTCGTTACAGTGTAGCCTTTGTAGTTTAAAAGTCGATAAGTAGTGTTTGTTCGTATATCGTTACGTCCGATTACAACTATGCTGAGTCGCTAGTATTACGTGAACTTCAACGTGCGCACTTCTCTGAAGAAATTAGAAGATTACAATCGAATAGAGCTTGTAGTCGCGCCTTTCAACGCCTTAAGCCATTTTTACAGGATGGGATTGTAAGGGTAGGTGGACGCTTGTCCAACTCGCAATTGAGTTTCGACCAACGGCACCCTATTGTTTTACCGCGTAAAGACCATATCATGAACTTATTAGGCGATTACCATCATAAATTGAACTCGCACGCTGGCCCCGACTTGTTGATGTCGATTTTGCGTCAGAATTATTGGATTCTTTCTGCACGTAGTTTAATACGCAATCGGGTGCACAGATGTATAGCTTGCTTTCGGGCACGCCCCAAGCCGTCATTTCCGGAAATGGCGGAACTTAGATCTTGTAGAGTAATACAATCAGTAAAGCCCTTCACGCACACCGGGTCTGATTTCGCTGGTCCGTTTAAGGTCACGCTCACTCGCGGGCGTGGTATAAGATCCACAAGGGCTTACGTCTGCATTTTCGTATGTCTAACCACTCGAGCGGTGCATATAGAACTCGTTGGTGATCTAAGCACAGCAGGCTTTATGGATGCATTTAAAAGATTTCTTTCCCGCCGTGGCCCTGTAAGTAGATTGTATTCGGATAACGGTACGAACTACGTCGGTGCAAAACGTATTCTATCGGAACTACATGAGCTCTTAGCTAGTAAGTATTATAATTCGGAGTTCGCTCACATTCTAGCCGAGAACCGCATTGAGTGGTCTCTGAACGTCCCAGCCGCGAGTCATTTTGGGGGCAATTGGGAGACTAATATCAAGAGTCTAAAGAGTCATTTATACCGAGTAATAGGAGATCAAATTTTGTCCTTCGAAGAGCTAAGTACGGTGCTCGCTCAAATTGAATGCGTAATGAATAGTCGCCCACTTTATCGTACGTTGTCTAGTGACCCCTCGGAACCGCTGGCTGTAACTCCAGCACATTTTTTGAATTTAACGCCTTTAAAGTATTTGCCAGCCGCAGATATGGATGAGAAAAGACTTACAAATTATTAGATCGGTTAGTGCAATCGTTTTGGAAACGATGGAGGATGGAATACTTGCATACTTTGCAGTCTCGGCAAAAATGGAACACCTTCAAGGGCGGGGGAGATGGTTGCGCGGAAAACCCATTCGTGTTTATTTTATATGGAACGGTAGGTGCCAAGTCGCTTGTCCCTTACCGAAAAAACGATATCATTCATACCCTCCTATCGACACATCGGGGTGGTGGGGTGGGAGGGGCAAGAAGATGATTCTAGAATGTCACGTAATCATCGGAGCCGAGGATATATAAGACACGCGCGAACGTTGCGCTCCCTCTTCCTACCGCGCCAGTCATTGGAACAACAGTTCTCTTCCCACCGCGCCAGTCATTGGAACAACAGCCTCTTTCCGCCGCAGTCGTCATTGAAACTACAACGCTTCTCTCCCGACGCACCCCTGGGGCCCCAGAGTGTCTGTCTAGAAGAAGTTCCAGAAGTTGCAGCTATAGTGCTCTACACAAATAGAAGAAACCCCGGTGAGTCAATATTCCTTTAATTAGCTCCCGCCTGATATAATTGTTTTAACCCGCTCCAATTTGTGTTTTCCTAATCAGGCAGGATTCCTTTTCAGCGATTTGGCACAATAATAGTTTAGTTTAGGGAAGAGCGAGTGCATTATACCGCATGCCATAGTAGTCGCCTTTACGTAAGCGTAGAAGCAATGGCATATACAGTCCACTTTAATTAATATCTCGCGTAATAGGTTTAAGGTTCGACCGGGGAATTAGACTCCGGCAGCCTTAGACACGTGGCTCCACCACTGGCATTCCCAAAATCGTATCCATACTATACAACCTGCTCTCTATGATGGCGGATTTCGTGTAAATAACTTTACGACCCGTATCTGCCCACGACCGCCAGGTGGACGCGAGATTTAAGCAAATTGTTATTTTTAGTTTTATGAAATATTTAATCGAAACCATACAATTGTAATTATTGTTATGTTTGTAAATAAGTATGTTAACAATATTAAAACAATGTTTACTATTCACAATTGTACTTTTAATTTAAAACAATTGAAATTAATACGAACATGGTATCAACATGGCGGTCGAAATGGCGAGCAATATTTGATAAAATGGAACAATTTATGTACAAATCGTCATCTAATATGTTTTAAATTAATAGAAAAGTATTTATGACTTACCCATTCATGTTTATCTTTAATAGTTACTTCCGAAATCACTTTCAACAATTAATACTTTGCACGTAAACACACGACACCGCGTCACAGAACGAGCAACTGAACGGAATAAATGTATTACTATTTCACAGCTTCTATGGTTCGTTTATGAAGCGTGTGTGATATTAATTGCCGTCTTTGTTTAATTATCTGCATGTTGTACCAGTTATAGGGAGATACGTATACTTTTACTAGGGCTGTTTCGAATCTGAAGTTTATAAGTAAACAGCAACCTTCTGATGGTTGTGGACAGATGCGTACTTTTTGACAACAACCTTTAGAAGGTTTTGGACTGACAAGAGGATATGGCTTCAAAAAACTGAGATATAAAATGTGTAGACCAGCGACAGGTCACAGCGTCAAAGTTGAATAACGTCTGGTACCACTATCGTCAAACGTGCTGATAAATAATATGAAAAGACGATGTTTTATATTTATAAACTAAGGGTGACAAACGGCCACGCAATTCACCTGTTGGTATGCGGATGTTGTGGTCCATAGACATCTAAATCTACCCTCGATTAAAAATTAAATTGCAATGCGTTCTCACCCCTGAGGCTTAAGATGGAATGCCTCGTATCCGCTAAAAATGTTTTAGTTCTCTACACTCACCATACGAAAGACAACACCATTAAGCTGCTATTTCACGCTGATATTCTGTTATCTGTTGTGGTGCGTGGTTATACCCTGATAGAGCCGGCTTATTTGTGCTACATTCATAATAAATTTGCAGCGTGGCTCTGCCACGTTAGTAACAAAAATGTCATGAATATCGCTTAGCTTATGTGTTTCACATTTCTTCTATTAACTACCATATACCGATCATGTTAAAAAAAAAACGGAAATGGAAATAGACAATAAAGTTATTGCAGAATAATGCTGGTCAGGTCTGTAGTACTCGATCCGATTCCATGCGATCATTAGGAGTCATTTGTCCGCTAATGAACGTGTTGGACCGGTTTCGCGCTCGTTTCCTCCAAAGCCTATTTTTCTTTGTCATCACGTAAACGATAATGTTCTGAAGGATCTGCCCGTCGACGATGTCATTACTGCCGGCTTCCTCAGTCTCTTCATTTTGCTTCGTCTCATGTCTCAAATTAGGGGATAAATGAAACGGAAGACTCGTTTATTCAAGATTTTTATTCAGAAATTTGAGTTTGTTAACATTAGTTTAATCACATAACTCATCCGCTAGCGCGAGTCTAAACAACCTGCTGCGAATCCAGTCTCGCGCATCGTTTTAATAAATACTAATTATTATAATATTTATGTATTACAACAGATCACCCTTAGTTGCATTGCTTATTGCTTTAGCGACGCAGTTTTATTGGCGAAGTATATTAGGAAACTTCAGACTTCCAACTGTCGTTCAGATAAACTCCGAATATCAAAATATCGTCATAACAAAGTACAGACGCGAATCGTTGTAAGTAGAGATAAGTATTTATAATTATAGATGATCTATTTTACATCGTCCTACGAAGATTATGTACATAAAACATTTTTATCGTTAAGGTAAATAATTGTATAAATGACTAGAAATTGGTTAATATTTGGCTTATAAGGCTTAGCTGTAGCATCGACTTTAGTAAATTAATATTAAAAATGTCTTGTACCTGTTTTGTAATTCGTTTAGTACTCTTCTGTAATTTATGATTCTCATAAATATAACATTTTTCGAATAATAATTTTTTGGACTTTGAAAGGTAAACACAAATTACAAATATTTCAAATGTCAACAAGCGACGAAAGTAGTTAATAATGTAAAGTCAGTCGTGAAAGTTAATATTTATACAATTACAATTAATTTATAGTAAGTTTACTAGATCAGCTTCGAAGACGAGATAAAATAAGGGTTGGTGGTTTTATAAAACACTCCAAACAAAAGGAGGAATTATAAATGAAGACAAATGGCCGTTTATGGATAATGAAGGAAACGAAACTGTCAACTGTAAATTGGCGAAGTCATTGGAAGGAAGGAATGGACGGATCGCACTTAGGACCAAACGATGACAGGGCGTCTTAAAGAATTCATTTTAGAAAGGGGAGTTTCAAACGAATGGCTTTAAAGTCGATTGCAATGACTACACAGAAAAATTATTTGTTAAAAATAAAATTAAGACATAGTTCTTATGACGCGTTAAAGCTCCCAACGATTTTTGGTATACATGACGTAAAGAGTATATTTAAAAAACAGTGAGTGATGTTATTCCAAGCTGAAATAATAGAACCACTACATTTCTATTACATTTTTGAAACACGTTTCTTGAGGCTCTTGTACTCGAACCTAACAAATGATTTAACGGCGAGGTGCCAGTGGTCGGTATTCTTGACCAGCGCGAGGTCGTAGTGTACTGGCTGCACGACGTTGACTGAAATTAAATATATTACGTTAGAGAATTAAAAATAACAAAAAAAGTAATAAATTAGTAACTAACATTTTTACAAACCATGGTCCGAGCGGCGTGTCACTCGATGACTGCGACGAGCACATTGATAAAGTTTCCACGTAATCAGACATATCTGACGTACCACTGGACGTACTCTGTGCATCTGTAACACCTGGTAAAAGCATTAAATTAGTCAATTATTTACAGATACATAAAAATTTTAATTTATTTTTACGATGGCATAGAATAAATTTGTAGTCTCGCGTTGCGTGGCTAATTCTCTTAATAACATTTCGATTTAATTAATGTTGATAAAGATTTTTTTTTTCAACTTTTTGAAAAATTTGCTTTATTTCATGATCAAGTCTTCCACACTAGCGACAATGAGTTGAAAATAGTAACAGTGGTCCTTCGAGCCGGATCTGACAGAGATCCTTAGTACTGAATTTACCGTTCGAATTAGTGTTTTATTCTCCCACATCTCCAACAATATCTTCATTCCCATTCTCATTATATTTATATCTTTATCTGTTTTAATCCTTGTCTAATTAAAGCAGTCTTTTGTACTCTTTTTGCAAGTTAATTTTACGTATATAAATAAAATATATCAATTATTATTCAGTATGAATATTCTCAGTAATCATAGGGGGCTACGTATATCCGTCAGCCGTCAGCCCGTTTTACTTTTTAAACCGTGTAGTGGCGGTGTAAGAATATCCACTACCACCTGTTGTCCCGAGGGTGTCGTAAGAGGCGACAAAAGGAAAATAAAAAAGAGATGGGCAGCTTCATCATACTGATAAAAACACAAAATAATAAAATACTGTGGTTTCCAAGCGTGGCAACTATGGCAAAATCCACAGACAAGGCAATGTATGGAGAAGGCCTATGTTTATGTTTAGCAGTGGAATTTTACTGGCTGTAATAGATAGATGGAATGACTTTTTTTAAACTGAATATTTTTACCTCGGATTGGTTCTCCTGGGAGCACGGGTGCGGTGATGTCAGCTGAGCACACGATCGCAGTGGGCGGCGGCATGGCAGAGCGCAGCGACCAGCTGGATACGCCCGAGTCGTTGGAGCTGCAGGAGTCACGTGCACCCGCCGGCACCACCACCGCATCACCCGCCCGTACACCAGTGCTGCGTGACGAGCATACACAAGGTACACCAGCACGTTCTCCCGACAGGTCGCGTAGTGTTTCCATCGAAGAAGCCGATCCACGACTACCAACGCTTCCTTCAAATTCCTCTACGTCTTCCAAAAATCGGGAAGAATCGACAGAACTCGAACGACGTCCGCGACCAGCGCGCTGTCTTGCATTTGTTTCTGGGACTGCTACCCGCCCAACACTAGATCCTTCTACCACCACTTTGGAAGACTTTTCCGGACATAAGGCAGGATTGCTGGCAGACTTCTCCTCGAGTAACCTACTGATGGCACTCTTTGCTGGATATTTTAATGTATGAAAAGCAAAACCACCTATGGGCGACATTGGTGTGTAACCTGCTGCTAAGGTCCGATCTCTTTCCAGCCTGTCACTGTCCAAGCTACTGGGCTCCATCATCAGGTACTCATCGTTGCTTCCACCTGTTGTTACCCTTTCACACGGTGCAGTAAAATCAGACCGAATTTGCTGATGTCCACATTTAGAACAGACACTTTTCTTATTAATTCCTGCAAAGGATTCTGGTTTCAAATTAGCGCCAATCGCATCCAGTTCCGTTTCAGTTATTCCTACTTTTCTAAGCAAATCTTTTGCATTTTCATAATTTTCCAGAGACAAAGCGAAGCTAAGGTTTTCATAATTAGCTAACGGCCCGTCATCAATTTGAACATCCTCTGACTGCTGACCATCGGATGTAATACATCCCTCTCTATTAGTGTTTCGCCTAGTCTTTCGAGATAGGTCAACCTTAGCATAAAGTGCGTTGCGATCATCATTGGATGTCATATTTTCTTTATTTGGCACAGTATTTTCACTTGTATCTCTATTTCTCCTACAATAAGGCAGCCTTATCCAAGCGTGAGCCCAATCCGTTACTCTCCTACATGGACAGCTTGCAGGTTGAAAACTTTCTTCAGTATCTATTATCGTAGGCTCCTTGGATTTTTTACCTAGCTTTAGTAAGCATCCGCATGGTTTCTTCAATACAAGGGTGTTAGTAGTGGAACTTCTAGTCATCTTAAAGAGTTCCCTGTTCAAACACTCTTTGAGTCTTTTTGGCGTATCGTAATATTCTCCATCGACCTATAACATAGTTAAAAATCTATTTAAATACGATGTTACTTATAAATGACACCAAAATTACTACCATCTTTGATTTTATCGATTAAATATGACAAAATTTGTGTTACATACGAGTGTTTATTGAGCTAAGTTTTAATGATGTTAGCAAAAAAATAAGTGACAGCTGTATAATCTAGATATCTCAAGTGAGTAATAAAATAACACTAAATGCTAAGTTCAAAACTATTATTAAAACTAGTATATTAAATATATAATTTGTGAATTTTGTAAAGTGACCTTTGTTTAGGTTCTATATAACCGTTGTATCTCAGGTTAAAGTAAACAACACGCAGCTGACCAATCAGCTGTTGTTGTTTATACGGCATACCGGACGACTAACGACACCTAGTATAATCGTGTTGAACTAAACTATTCGGTTAACATAATATATGAATTATTGATTGATTTAAGACTATGTGCTGAGATCTAGCAGAAGTTTGTTGAACTAGAACGAAACTATCTTTTGTGATCATTAAATATATTAGCTGATCACGATGTCAATGAAAGCGCAAACAAAAAGTACAAAAAGTAGCCGTAGGATGTCCGTGTATGTCACATGTTATAAATGTAAAAACACTGTGGACTCAAGAAATACAATTTTATATTTAATATGCAAAAATAATTATCAGTTCGACTGTATTGGATATTCAGAAAAATTATATCGCCTAAAGGACTCTAATACAAGGAAAAAATGGACTTGTAAGATTTGTGACAATAAAACAAACTTACGCTCCACTGACAACAATGAATTATCCTATGTCGCAATGAGAAAGAAGCAGCATTCTCTGAAATTATACGGTAACACTACACCCAAGACCATGACAGAATCGGCTCCTTCAACGCCTTCTTGTACGAATTCCCAAAAAAATGACTCTCACATACTTACAGAAACGCAGACATCAGATGAATTACCACTGACAACGGATCAGTTACTATCAAGGAGTGTGGATTATACAATTACAGATTCTATCTCAGTACAATAAATGAAGGAAACTATAGAACAACTTCGGACAGAACTCATTAGTTCACAAAATGATTTGGATAATACATTAAGGGAAAATAGTGACCTACACAAACAAATTACTAAGTTAAATAACCTCTACTAAGTTAAATAACTGCGGATGTCCAAGATTTGGACACGAAAATATCTCCGTTGACTGCAGGCGTCCAAGTGTTAAACATTTTTTACCCGCTCTTTTAATGAAGAAACAAAGCATTATGCGCTATTTTTAACTCATTCTACCATATGTCAATATGTACAGGTTAAAAAAGGCTAGCATAAAAACCCCACAGCTTATAAACTTTAGTAGTATATTTTATTTAAATCATTCTTAAAAGTCGTCCGTTCCTTGAGTCAGCCATTACCATTAGTGTGATTGACGCGCGCTAACAACAAAGTTGTTTGTAATTATTTTATATTAATTATTTTATATTAATTATTTTAAATTAAAAAAAGAAATTTAACACAATTCACCACACATTTAAATAAAATTTAAATGTGTGGTGAATTGTGTTAAAACAATCCCTGGGTAAGTAACCTTTTTATTTGTAATCTCATTTTGTGTTTTATCTTATTAAGTACGTGTAAAATTGTTTTCTAATATGTATGAAGCAAACTGCTATCTTAGAACTAACATGCTGGTTGAGGAAAGTTGACTAGAAATGTACGTAAAATTTTAGTGTTGACTGTTAGTTTTGTGTTAAAATATGTGTAATTGTTCATCGTTCACAGTTTTAGTACATCAAAATGAGTATAAAGTGCAATATATTCAAAATTTTAATGTAAATACGCAATAGGTGCAATTGTGTCCATTTTTGAGACGTCCGCTGTAGTGAATTCTAGTTCTCTGTTTTGCGGGTGGCGAAAAAAGGAACTAAAGTTTGCCATACTGCATCAAGTTCAAATTCGGTTGAATGGTTAGAATGGTAAAGAATCTAGCGCCCTCGAGCAGAGAAATGGAGCTTGGTTGACTCCACGATTATTCGATGATTTATGAAAAATTGAATGTGGCATTTGGATATGTCATGTATGTTAAGACAAGACTTCGGAATTTTTTAAACAATTTATTAAAACAGAAAATTAGAAAGTATTTACATAATATGCTTTTTAATATTTTTATTTTAATGTTTTTTAATATTTAATATTTGAAATTTTTATTTTTTTAATTTAATATGAATAGGTTGTGGTTTTTAAAGTCACCTCTGACACATATTTCTTATATTGGTTTTTCAATGTACATATTATCTGTATGTACTTTTCAAATCGTGTAACGTTGGTTTCAACCTAGAGCAAGATTGCTGCTACCTACAGTACCATTCGTAAATGAATTGTACTGTAGATACAGTAAATCCAACAAGTACCAGGAGCCCTTTAAAGAAATGAGTACCTATGTTATATATTTATTCAATTTTATACTTATGTCCATCCATCCATTTAGTTTTTATTGTTGCCTAGCTGTAACTTGTTCAGCTAATTATTTCAGACTATCATCGTCGAAATTGTTAAGTTAGTTAAGTTACACAGCCTATTTCCGTCCCACAGCTGGGCTTTCCCTCACTTCTGAAAGGGTTTTAGGGAAAAGAAGTGTCTGCCACGCTGCCCATATGCGTGTTGGCGAACTGCACATGCCCTGGAAATATTTTTTTTATTTCTCAGACAGTCAGACTTCCTCATGATGTTTTCCTTCACCGCCGAGCAAGAGGTAAATCAGCACTTAAAATTGCAATTAATAATTTCGTTGATGCCGGCGGGGATCGAACCCAGTGTGCTAGCGTACTGTGAAATTTAACGCGAGAGCTACCAATGCTCTCTCATCGTCGAAATGAATACTTAAGTTAGTTAAGTTACAGCCTTTTTACGCCCCACAGCTGGGCAAAGGCATCCCCTTATTCCTCAGAGAGTTTTAGGGCAAAGAAGTTTCCATCGCGCTGCTCCAATGCGTGTTGGCGAACTTCACATGTCTTCGAAATATTTTTTTTCTTATTTCATAGACGTGCAGGTTTCCTCACAATGTCTTTCTTCACCGCCGAGCACGTGGTAGATCAGCACTTAAAATTGCAATTAACAATTTCATTATTGCTGGCGGGGATCGAACCCGGCTTGCTAGCGTACTGTGAAATTTACAGCGAGAGCTAACTATCTGAGCTACCACGGCTCTTCTGAGCCACCACGGCTCTCATCGTTGAAATGAATACACCTCTTTATTTTGTATGTTTTTTTTTCTATAGGATAGGGTGACAAACGAGCACGCAGTCCACCTGTGGTGGTTGCTGCGGCCCATATATATCTACGTCTATCCTCGATTACAAATCAAAATGCAGATGCGTGTCACCCGTGAGGACTAAGATGCAATGCCTCGTTTCCAGTAAAAAGGCTCTCCGGTTCTCTACACTCACCATACGAAACACAGAAGCATTAAGCTATTATTTCACGCAGGTGTTCGGTGAGACCGTGGTCCTTTCCCGGTCGAGCCGGCCTATTCGTGCTACAACTATACTACTAATATAACTGCAGCATGGCTCTACCACGTATAAAAATGTTTTAATGAACTAGTACATGATGCACAAAAAAGTGCAGGATCGGACTTTAATTGTGGCATACTTTTGTATAATGCATAAGAAGTGGGTTCTTTAAAAATATACATAAAATAATATTTTTTTTATTTCAGGAAGAGATGTATTTATTTTAAATTTTATTATTTCGTAGCTATTGTTTGTGTTAAAGAAAATATGTTACCTTTTGGAGAAATAATGTTGTTGGTTATTGGAAATGTTACATAACCGCTGCGCACCTCGCGGCGCCTCTGTCACTCGACACATATTATGGTGCATTGGGTATTGTTTACAAAAAACGTTATTTATAACTCTTCATCAGCGGGAGTGACCCTTGAGTGCTATTATAGTTTTTAAAGGAATGAATGAATCTTTATTTCTGTACAAGTGCTGTTAAAGTTTGTTTGCTCAGATAAAGTAATTAATTTTTCAATAAATATGGCACTTACGACTAAAATTTTGATATCGGCATTAAGAGTACTTATGAAATACTTTATGAGATTTCTAAAACTTAGCAAGACCTATTGAAAGATGACTGAATCATGTAAAAAACTGAAACTGTTCAAGACTGAATCATTATAAAGAAATAAAAAAAAACTATTTTTATTGACTAAAGCATTACGCTCATTATGCCGCATCTGGTCCGAACTACATTCTAGGTACATCGGTGTAAGTTGATTGTGGGTTCTTGTAAGCTTATTATTAATGCGTTTTGTGATAAAAAATTGTATTATAGCCTATGATTTTGCACATAAAATATTGTAAATAATAGATGTAAGACTAAAATAAAACAAAATTGAACTATTAAAAAACTTTTTGTCATTGAGAAATATGATAGTTTTGACTTTATTCAATATTTAGTTATACTAATTACTTTAAAACTTTATGAAATATATGTACTCGTTTATAGGAAATTTCATAGAGAATTCAGAAATGTATACATATTTTAGTATTCGATATTTAAACGCGTTTAAACGGATTGGGCGCTATCAGCCGTCAATTTTATTAAACAGCTCCGCAGTCAACGGAGTATTACGGTTAGAGTCTCCGCAGCTGAAAGGATAAAGAAAATAGTATGCTAAAAACATTATGCCAGTCCCCGTTACATGATAGTCGAATAAATCGCAGCTCTAAAAAGGAAAGTAGATATACCATGCAAAGTTCACTTACACCAACCCGATTATCTACTTCGGATAAAATTAAAATTAAACTTGACTACAGTAATACTATCACGACTTTACATCAGAGAAATGCAGAATTACAGCAACAATTGAAAGAATCCCAGACAGAAATAATGAAACTCATGAAACAAACCCAGGCCTGGGAAGGAGAGCTTCCCTCAACGAGATCTAAGGCCTTAACAACACCTAATTTTAATAATAAAATGTATTCCAAGGATACCGAAAAGCAAGCTTGTGATAACAGGATATTGATCTTCGGAACTCAACAATGTGTTGGTTTAGCCGCTGCATTGATACGGTCACGAGAGCGTACAACATACGAAAAATATTTGGTTACCTCGCAAACGAAACCGTATGCTCTAACTGCAGATGTTTTAAAAAATTGTCATAATTTAGAATTAACATCAAATGAAAAAAATTGTAATATGTATCGGTGAAAATGATTATGATATTAATATATTAACATCTCAATTGCGTAGTCTGCTCAATAAATTTAGTAACAATTCTGTGATAGTTTTTAACCCATTAAAAATATGTATTTGAATGTTCATAAATTGAATAATGCGTTGAAAATTACTTGTAATGCTTATAAAACTGTCATTTTGCAGAATGTATTAATAGCAATTTGTTTAAAATGTGTAAATCAATCGATTATACCATCGACTGTATTGATTACGATAATAAATATTTAAATATTAATAAACTTCAAAAGATAATAATTCGCAATAAACTACAGCCTCAGGAAGCAGCTAAATTTAATATAAAACACCTAAAAGGCACAATCCCCTATTACTTCGCAAAAATGCAGTTACAAAAAGCTTCCATCAGTGGAACTAATGCCATAAAATCCACTTTCGATTCATACCCTATTACTTCCCCATAATAGATGGAAATCAGTTTTTTCGGGAAAAAAAAGCAAAAGCCATCTCTTTCTCTCAAAATCATGCACCAAAACATTGCTAGTATTTTATCAAAACAAGAACTATTAGAATTAACATTCCATGAGTTACGTGAGGCCGAAAACTAACCCGATATACTATGTTTCACTGAAACGTTTTTGCGAGATGGTTACGATAAATACTTACAAATAAAAGGTTACGAATTAGCAACTGCATTTTGTAGAGAGAAACAAAGAGGCGGAACTTGTATTTTGGTACAGCGCAAAATAACATACAATAAAAATTAATAAATTACAATATTATGCAACTATACTTGGTGTATATTTGAAGCTTGTGGAATTGAAATTCCTGTACACAGATTGATTATAATATGTATTTATAGAACTACCTCGTCAAACCCCACTATTTTCCTAGAAAAGCTGGACAAACTTTTATATGACTTACTTAGCAGTCATAAGCCAAACATTAAGCTAGTTGTAACTGGTGACTTTAATATTAATACCTTAAAACAGGGAAATATTACTAATTTTTTTCAAGATCTATGTCACAACTACAATCTACGCATTCATATCAAGGTACCGACCCGGAAAAACTCTTGTATAGACCATATTTTAAGCAACATCACAGACGCAACGGCTACCATTCTACCTCTATACCGGGCTGACCATAAAACAGCGCAACTACTGGAAATCCCTATAAAAAGAAAAACCTTAAAGACCACGGCATATTTTATTTACAAATAAGACTATTGCGCTGAGAACATACGGAAATTTAGACAATGTCTTATGAATATGTCTTGGTCTGATATATACGTACAGACTGATATAAATAACCCTTTTAATAAGGAAGGAAGAGTTTTACAAGCAAGTAGATGGTGTTGCGATGGGCTCACCTGTATCTCCCATCGTCGCCGATATATTCATGGTAGACTTTGAGGAGAAAGCCCTCCTTACTGCACCTGTTACCCCAAGGTTCTACAAGCGGTATGTAAACGATACTTTAACAATTTTAGCATCAGACAAAGTAGCTGCATTTTTAGAACATCTTAATTCCACAAACTCTGAAATTCAATTTACTATGGAATTAGAGGTAAATAATTCTTTAGCTTTCCTGGATGTGTTAGTCATCCGAAATCCTAACAACACTATAGGCCATACTGTGTATATAAGAAAGACCCATACAAACCGATACTTAAATGGTGAATCTCACCACCATCCTCCACAGTTAGCTACTGTTGGCAAATCTTTGCTACAGAGAGCACAAGGGATCTGTGACAGCAAACACCTGGCCGCCGAGCTTCAGCACGTCAAGCAGGTTCTGCACGACAACAAGCTTCGGGTCCCGCGCCTCCGTCACAGTGACCGAGTGAAGCCGGCCAAAGTCGAGCGTGTGCCTGCTATACTACCATATGTCAGAGGTGTCACAGACAAGATTGGCTACATCTTGAAGCTTCTATTAGAACATTCTACAAGCCGCCGAAGAAGATTAGTCAGTTCTTTCCATCCGTCAAGTTTCATATTCCTCCACAAGATGCAGGAGTGTACAAGCTTGATTGTGATTGTGGTCTCTCATATATAGGGCAAACAAAGAGATCAATTAGAACTCGTGTAAAAGAACACATAGCTGACGTGAAGCATCAATGTTCCGGGAAGTCTGCAGTTTTCGATCATATCCTAGATGGCCCCAACCATTACATCAGATTTGATTGACCACAAATCCTCGCAAAAGAACATCGATTCCCACTGAGGAACTAAACATAGCTTCGATTTTCAATAATTATTTCACTGATTTCCTTAATAATTTGACAATAATGAATAAACCAAATAGCTATACTAGTATTGAAAAATCACTACCCAACTCAATGTTTGTTAAGCCCATGACATAAGAAGAGGAAATCTAAGGAAGAAATCCTATCTCTTAATAACACTAACTCGGAAGGATACGACGGTATTAATACTGTTGCGTGAATAAGTCAACTAGCACCATCTAGTGTCAGGAACGAGAGCGAGGAGAGCTTTGCAGAAAATGACATCACAAATCTTTCAACCGACAGCGCCATCCGAAGAACTAAGTTTCTAGAAAATCTACACTCGAACACTCGTCGCTTTGCGCACATTTACTTGAATATTCTGGATGCTTCATTGCTAATTTGTATATATAGGCGCTGCAAGATGCGATCGGGGCAGTATTGGATTTGGCGAGACAAGCGAAGCTTCGGAGTGGAATAAAGTGAATTAGTGTGTTTAATTATTAGTGTTTTAAGTTTTAATTTGTGTAAAGAAAATTAAAATGTTAATGTAGGTAATTTTATCGGCAATTTTTATTGTCACGAACCTCAAGTTCGTAACAATTAGTGTCAGAAGTGGGATAAAATCATGCCGATTTTACCTAAGGAAGAAACGGAGGGTATCCGTACCCGAAGTCAACGCCAGCAGGAGACGGACCAAAGGAGATTTGGTGGTGCAATGCCTCAGACGTCGGAGGGCCAGCCACCGGCTACAGGCCCGTCAGTAGCCCCTACATCTGCAGCACCTGACATAGGTGCCCTGATGGTGATGCTGCAGGAGCAGGCTCGCCGACAGGAGGAACAGGCCCGTTGGTTGAAAGAGCAGCAGGAGGGACAGGCTCGCCGGCAGGCGGAACAGGCACGCCGATTGGAAGAGCAGCTGCGGGGCGGACAGGAGGAACAGGCCCGCCGACAGGAAGACCAGGCCCGTCGGTTGGAGGAGCAGATGCTCCTCATTAAGGACCTTCACGCTACCTTCGGGAAGGAGATAAAGGAGGTGAAGGATAAGGTTGCTCAACATGATAACCGCCTGTCGGAAGCTGAGACCCAAATCAACCAAGTTAAGAAAACGCTGGATGAACTCAAACTTGGGGATGGAACTACAGCTCCCGTAGTAGCTACAGCACCTTCACTACGTGGGTTCAAGGTGCCACCGTTCGACGGGACTTCTTTCTGGTCAGCCTACAAAATCCAGTTTGAGGCTGTTATGAAGGCGAACGGCTGGAATAAAAGTCAGGCCATGTCTGCTCTCACACTAGGCCTGCGCGACCAGACCTTAACAGTTCTGGAAGCTTTCGGGGAGGAAGTGACTTATGAGCAACTCCTTGAGGCATTGGAGGCGAGATATGGCGACGCTCACCTGGAACACGTCTTTCGTGCGCAGCTTAAATATCGCGTGCAGCGCATCAACGAAAACCTACGGCAATGGGCTCTAGAGGTGGAGAAGCTGGTGCGAAAAGCATACCGGTCCGTACCTGCGCTCATTGAAGGGAAACTGGTGCAGTCATTCATCGACGGCATCCGCGACCTGGAAGTCAGAGCTGCTGTGAGGCTCGGGCACCACGAGACGCTTAAGGACGCCTTGGCCCATGCACTGGAGGTTGAAGCCGTGCGGCAGGATCATCGTTCCCATCGCGTCAGGGAGGTTGCAGCAGCTGCAGTTCGCGACCGCAACAAAGGATACAGCCCAAGGTGCTATGGCTGTGGGGAAAGGGGCCATCTTCGATCCAGCTGCCCTAAGCGAACCGTGGGAAGGAGAGTTGATCGATCTCGAGAGGGTAGTGCAGCTAACGGCACTGCCTGGCGGCGACAGGATCATCGTTCACCTCACGCTAGGGAGGTTACAGCAATTGCGGTTCGCGACCACAATAAAAGATACAGCCCTAGGTGCTATGGCTGTGAGGAAAGGGGCCATCTTCGGTCCAGCTGCCCTAAGCACACCCTAGGAAGGGAAGGTGAACGGTCGCAGAAAGGAAGTGCGGCTAACAGCACCGCCCAGCAGCAGCAGGAATATGACTTTACTATCAGACACTGCAGCGGGAAATCTCACGGCAACGCAGATGCATTGTCAAGAAGGCTCTTCTTCCTTCTGAAGCTGTCTGCTTCAGGATGGAGTCCTTTGCCGTAAATGGGACAATGGTCGAGGAGACAGCTGTCGTTTGCAAATGGTTGTCCCTAAAGCTAAAGTTCGGCACTTTAGCTTTGTTCTACAGCTGTGCCAAAATGGTCGTTCAAGAGTCCATTTGGGAGTTAAACGAACTCTACTAAAGGTCCGAGAACAGTTTTACTGCGTCCATTATCGTGACGATGTCGAGGATTGGTGTCGTACATGTACAAGTTGTGCGGCTGTGAGGGGACCTCAGAGACGGAGTAGAGGAGCATCGAAATTGTACAATGTTGGTGCACCACGGGATAGGACATCCCTTGACATTGCAGAGCCGTTACAGAAAGGCGCAAAGGGGACTCCTAAGATCGTCCATGTGGATCGCTTGGCGCGTTATTATGGGACCGATATTGCTCGGGACGAGCATGTCTTAGGAGGGGGCAGTGTTGCGTGAATAAGTCAACTAGCACCACCTAGTATCAGGAACGAGAGCGACGGGAGCTTAGCAGAAAATGACATCACAAATCTTTCAACCGACAGCGCCATCCGAAGAACTAAGTTTCTAGAAAATCTACACTCGAACACTTGTCGCTTTGCGCGCATTTACTTGAATATTCCGGATACTTCATTGCTAATTTGTATATATAGGCGCTGCAAGATGCGATCGGGGCAGTATTGGATTTGGCGAGACAAGCGAAGCTTCGGTGCGGAATAAAGTGAATTAGTGTGTTTAATTATTAGTGTTTTAAGTTTTAATTTGTGTAAAGAAAATTAAAGTGTTAATTTAGGTAATTTTATCGGCAATTTTAATGTCACGAACCTCAAGCCCGTAACAATACGAAAATAATGAAGAAATCTGTAAACGAATTGGTCTCTATTTCGACATATTTAATTAACTTGTCATTTTCATGTGGTACTTTTCCAGAAACATTAAAATTGTCGATTGTAAAGCCATTATTTAAAAAGGGTAAGAGAAATGATATTACCAATTATCGTCCAATTACATTAATACCTATATTGTCAAAAATACTAGAAAAATGTATGTACAAAAGATTACTAGATTTTTGCAAGAAATTCAATTTAATAAAGAATGACCAATATGGCTTTCAAAAACAAAAATCTACAACATTAGCCACATTTAAGCTCATTAGTTCAATCTTAACAAAAATAAATAACGATTTTTATCACAGCATTATTTCTCGATTTATCGAAAGCCTTCGATCTCGTTGCGCACAGCATACTATTACGAAAACTGGAAATGGTCGGTGTCAGAGATATTCTGGATGCTTCATTGCTAATTTGTATATATAGGCGCTGCAAGATGCGATCGGGGCAGTATTGGATTTGGCGAGACAAGCGAAGCTTCGGAGTGGAATAAAGTGAATCTTCCACTAAAATGGATATATTCCTATTTAGCTAACCGTAGACAATGCGTCGTAATAAAAAAAATTGTAGGAGAGGAAATGCTGTCCTTCTCATCTTCTTATAAAGAGAACAAACATGGCATTCCTCAAGGTAGCGTGCTGAGTCCAATATTGTTTCTTCTTTATATAAATGATATAACTCTAATCACCAGTCATAAATGTATTTTATTCGCGGACGATATTTCAATAATTGTAAGCACAAATAGGAAGCAAAATAATTAAATGCGTAATCATGAAATCGACATTAACAACACAATTGATACAATTATTAAATGGCTAGACAGAAACAATTTAAAAATTAATCTTAATAAATCAACTTATATTCAATTTAATAAATCAAAATATACAAAATACAATTTTAATCTTAATATCGACACATTAAACGAAGTAACACAAACTATATTCCTAGGAGTAATAATCGATCAAGATTTAAGCTGGAAAGGTCACGTAAATCAACTATGCAGTAGAATTAACCAATTTTTTTATGCACTTAATAAAGTAAAAAATGTTCAGACAAAAAATTGCTGTTCTAACGTATCACGCTTACATAGAATCTTTACTACGTTATGGTGTTGTAATATGGGGCAATGGTACAGAAAAACAGTGATTATTTACTGCACAAAAGAAATGCATTAGAGCTATTGCTGGAATCGCACCGGATAAATCCTGCAAACCAATATTTACGAGCCTAGGTTTGTTGCCACTGCCATCTCTGTGTATCTACGAAATTTGTAATTTCGTACATAAACATAATAATCTGTTTACAAAGGCATGTGATATGAATATAAGACTGAAAAGAAATGCAAATAGACTTGTATTAGATGATGTACCGCGATCAAACAAATATAGTAAAAGCTGTTTAGCCATGTGTATTCGAATCTATAATAAAATACCAAATGAAATCAAATCGAATAATAATAATACAAAAAAAAGTTATTGACTTATCTCAGTGAAAATCAATTTTATGACATCAGAGACCTATTTGTTGAATGTAAATGATATATATTTTTTAATGAATTGATAATCTTTGTTTATTTACGATTTTATATGTTTTAGTCTAATTGTTTTGTATTATGATTAGAAAATTTCATTTGTACATGTGCTATTAATGTAAATTTGCATGCTATCACAATCACATAGCAAACATGTTGTGTTTTAAGAATTATACCATCCTTATCTGTCCATGTTTTATGCAAATATATGAAATAAATAAATAAATAAATAAAAAGATCGATTGGGACAATTGCATGCCTCTGCTTTTTCACGTACGCTTGTGGCACTGCATTATATTCTACGCAGTTGAAGGCTTCCGATAATCCAAAAGATAACATGCTTAAATTGGCCAGAAAAATATCGTCATCATCACGAGATATAGAATCAGAATAACAGTGGTAGAGCCACGCGGCAGCTTCGCTGTTGCACGTATGGGCCGGCTCAAGCCGGGGTGGTACCACGACCTCACAGAATACCGGCGTGAAGTGGAAGCTCTGCTTCCGCGTTTCGTCTGGTGAGTGCAGGTGGCCGGAGGCCCAAATCTCCCCCCCCCCCATCAACATGGTAGCGGAATTAAATAATAATAGACTACCCCAGGAGGGTACCAGCACCCCTGGAGAATCCCTCGCTGAGCATCCACGACCATGTTTCTCCACTTCTGAGCGTGGGTGCTCAGGCTGCCCCGCGTATTCTGGGGGGGGGCAAAATTCCGCTCAAGACTTCAACTGCTCGAGGCAAACGGAGCAACAAGACCAAGGCGACCCCTGCCACGCTGTCCGTGAATTTCTGCAATATCAGGGGACTTCACTCTAACCTAAACGCCGTCCACTACCATCTCGAGACGGCGAGGCCGGCTCTGCTCTTTCTGACCGAGACGCAGGTGTCCTCTCCGGCTGATGTCTCGTATCTCTCCTACCCGGGGTACAAACTGGAACACACCTTTGTGCCTCGGGCTGGAGTTTGCGTTTACGTCAGAGAGGACATCTGTTCTCGACGCCTCGGCAGACTTGAAGGTTCGGACCTGTCCATCCTTTGGCTACGCGTAGACAGCGACGACCATCCACGCGTCTACGGGTGCCTCTATAGGTCCCATAGCGGTAATGACGAAACAGACCGACTCTTCGACCAAGTCCAAATGGCTGCAGATTCGTTGCTACAGCAGATCCCCTCCGCAGAGATCGTGATCCTCGGCGACTTTAACGCCCATCACGCCGAATGGCTTGGTTCACGTTTAACCGATCATGCGGGGAGATCTGTTCATGATTTTGCCTTGGCATATGGTCTGACACAACTGGTTACTTCGCCTACGTGGATTCCAGATGTGGAGGATCATGCACCTTCCCTGTTGGACCTTCTGCTTACCTCTCACCCGGACGGATATCAGATTTCCGTCGACGCCCCTTTAGGCTCCTCGGACCATTGTCTGGTCCGGAGTGTTGTGCCACTCACGCTGAAATCGCGGATGCATTCTGCAGGCTGCCGCCGTGTTTGGCACTATAGGTCAGCCGATTGGGATGGGATGCGGTCTTTCTTTGCATCCTACCCTTGGGGGCGGGTTTGCTTCTCGCCGGATGATCCCAACGTTGTTGCGGATTCTGTTACTAATGTGGTACTTCAGGGTATGGAACTTTTTATTCCTTCCTCTGTGGTGCCCATTGGAGGCAAATCTCAGCCATGGTTTGGTCGCTCCTGTAAAATAGCATCATGCTATAAGCAGGAGTGCTACCAAGCCTGGGTTGATGCATTAGCGTCCCGGGATGTAAACACCAGCGCTCTAAAAAAGAAGTATAATTCCGCCTCTAGGTCCTTCAAAAGAGTCATTGCCAAGGCAAAATCAGAGCACATAGGCAGAATTGGCGAGAAACTAGTTCGCCTTCCTTCTGGAACCCGTGCATTCTGGTCTCTCGCCAAGGCTGTCCAGGGGAAATTCTCTCAGCCATCTCTTCCATCTCTGCACAGGGAGGACGACTCACTGGCCCATACTGCAAAGGAGAAAGCCGATCTTCTAGGCTCTTTCTTTGCGTCTAACTCGACTCTCGATGACGGGGGGAGTACGCCGCCGACCATCCCGCGGTGTGAGTGCTCCATGCCGGAAGTGCAGTTCACACAGCGCTCAGTTCGCAAAGCACTCCTCTCCCTGGACATCCACAAGTCGAGTGGGCCTGACGGAATCCCCCCAATTGTGCTGAGGACGTGTGCTCCAGAGTTGGCACCGGTTTTAACGCGTCTTTTCCGGTACTCCTACTCCCTAGGCGTAGTCCCAAAATCATGGAAGACGGCTTTCGTCCACCCGATCCCTAAAAAAGGCGACCGCTCAGACCCGTCCAACTACCGGCCAATCGCCATCACCTCCTTGTTCTCCAAAACAATGGAGTCCATTGTAAACTGCCAGCTCATGAGGTACCTTGAGGATCACCAGCTGATTAGTGACCGCCAATACGGTTTTCGCCGTGGTCGGTCAGCTGGTGATCTTCTGGTCTACCTCACTCACAGATGGGCGGAGGCAGTAGAGTTCAAGGGGGAGGCATTGGCCGTTAGTTTGGACATTGCGAAGGCCTTCGATCGGGTTTGGCACAAAGCGCTTCCTTCGAAGCTCCCTTCCTATGGGCTTCCCGAGAAGTTGTGCGATTGGATCACCAGCTTTCTTGCAGATCGGAGCATCAAGGTCGTTGTAGACGGTGCAAGCTCCGATTGCAAGCCTATTAATGCTGGTGTTCCACAGGGCTGCGTGCTATCGCCAACGCTGTTTCTTCTGCATATCAATGATATGTTGCATACCCGTAACATTCATTGCTATGCGGATGACAGCACTGGTGATGCTCTTTACACCGGCCGAGCCAATATTTCTCGGGAAAACGTCTTCGAGTGCCGGGACAAACTTGTTTCTGAAGTCGAGTCTTTGCTGAACAGAGTCTCGGATTGGGGACGACTAAATCTAGTCCAGTTTAACCCCCAGAAGACACAAGTTTGCGCGTTAACCGCTAAAAAGAACCCCTTTGTCGTATCTCCTAAGTTTCAAGGCACTCCCCTTGTTGCCTCAGCCAGTATCGGAATCCTCGGCGTCGACATATCGTGTGACGTGCAGTTTCGTGGTCACTTGGAAGGGAAGGCCAAATTGGCCTCTAAAAAGCTTGGCGTGCTCAGCAGAGCGGGACAGTATTTCATGCCGGCACACCGCCTGCAACTTTACAAGGCGCAGGTTCGGCCGCACATGGAATACTGTTCCCATCTCTGGGCTGGGGCTCCCCAGTACCAGCTCCTTCCACTTGACCGCATCCAGCGCAGAGCAGCTCGAATCGTCGACGACCGAGTGCTTTCCGATCGGCTCGATTCACATCTCGATGCATCTCTTTGCGTATTTTATCGCATCTATCACGGGGAGTGCTCTGAGGAATTGTTCGGATTAATCCCAGCCGCCAAATTTCGTGAACGCACTACACGGCAAACATTTCGATACCATCCACACCATCTGGATGCTTGGCGGTCCACCACTGTACGTTTCACAAGGAGTTTTCTTCCACGTACAACCTCTCTGTGGAATAGTTTACCACCGGCGATTTTTCCGGACCGATACGACCTGGGGACCTTCAAGAAAAGAGCTTACTCCTTTCTAAAGGGCTGGCATGCAACGCACCCGCAATTCTCCTGGTGCTGCGGTTGATCATGGGCGGCAGTAGTCACTTAACATCAGGTGAGCCGCATGCTCGTTTGCCCCCTCTTCTATAAAAAAAAAAAAAAAAAACGAGATAAATACATACATCATATAATATTTTAGAGCACACATCAAAGTAATAATATATACTAAAAATACTTCGAAATAAGGCTATCCGCAGTAAAACCAGCGTAATGGACATAGCCAAACTAGGTCAACTAGATCTGAATTGGCCAGAATCAGAAAATATTACCAAGATGAAAACTACTATGGGAAATATTATTATACATTTAAAAAAGTAGATACTAAATACAAAATCTTACCTTTTAAATGAAACTAATTTTTACGGATTTTCTCTCGTTTAATTTAGCTTTTTAACACCTCATTCTGGCACCCGTGACCATGGGTTTTGTAAAGCACTCGAAACAACGGAAATTAAAAAGGTAAATTCAACGCGATAAAATCCGTAAAATTAGTTTCATTTAATGAGTAGTGTTCGCGTAAATATAAGAAATCACTGAATCTTACCTCTGCTGACGATACTTTTGGTACGTCATAGTTTTCATAGGGGCCAACTTTTATTGCTTTAGCTTCTGCCAGTGCACTTAAATGTGAATAACTACGTGAGCGAGAGGCCATTGGTATGTTCGGCACCTTATTAAGATTCAGTTCTAATTTAGTAGGCTTTGGAGGTCTAATAGGCGGCTTATCTGTACAACGACAAATTTCTTCAGTCTTATTTTCCGTAGTATTTACTATAGGCAACGCTTCACAACTTTTTGTATCACCGTTCAAACCATTGTTACTTTGTAAATTTTCACTTAACTCCTCCATCGTCCAAGCAGGACTAAAATGTTTGGCACCAGGTGTTAAAGCGGCTGTCGAAGATCTGGATAAAGCGCCTAGTTTTGAAATACAACTCATGCATCTTTCTATCATTACGCTGTTAGTTCCATTCCATTGGGAGGCACCCACACCTTCTACAGTCTCATTAACAGACACCGTGTCTCCAAGACCCATATCATGAAAATCTGTTCGTTCAGCGGACGGCCAGTACGGAGAGATAGCACCAGATTCTTCAATACACGGATCTTCGTATATTCGTAAGTCCATTGGTGGCAAGGAACGATCTATCGTGTTCAGTTCCGATAGCCTTGTGTTTGATTGAAAAGCTTTGTGTAATTTCGGACTCTCCAAACCTAAATAAGTAAAACAGTTATTAGAATTAAAAATTTTAATTGTAACATAGATTATACAATTTAAATTTACAATTGTTGTCACTAGGTGAAACTTTAGCTTCATGTTTGTGCAAACATTTGCACTAGTTTCACAGTATTAATTTTTAGTTATTATACTAATTATAAAACCGACGGATCTCACCTCATAGCATCATCAGGGTACGTAAGAAATAATATTTTGTATTTAAAATAAATATTGCGTAACTACCACATCCCTATCACAAAAACATTATATATCGCGAAATTATCTATTATGTTAATCATAATTATACATATTAATGTATACTTAACATTATACATTTCATTTTAGTTTAAAATATCACGGTAAAATATATAAACAACAAATACCTTCGTTCTTTAATGCATCGTATCTTCTTCTAGGAGATATATTGCCCCTAGAGGCAATTTCAAAATCTCGTGCGATCTCCGCAGCCTGGTCTGATACCAATACGTGCAGACCCTCGCTCTTGCCACATAACGAACCACCTTCCAAGCAAAATCGGCCTTCGACGACGCCATACCGCCTATCAAGGGTAAATTACAAAAAATATTTCTTACTTATAAAAAAAACTATATTTCTTATTTGGGTTTCGTGATTACATAAAAAAAAAAAAACAGCAAAATATTCCTAAGAAATAACAGTCCATTACACATATGTTTTTGACGGACTTTATCTCTTTTAAAATATAAAATTAATGATATCTTAGTATTCAGGCAATCCTTAAGACGAAAAACTATTTAATAATAAAAAACTAAATTTATGGACAAAAATTAAGAGGTAGGAGATTACTGCATGGATTTAAAACGTTATAATATTTGATTTACATTGTTTCTATTTTTGTTGCTTCTTTTATTCATTTGTCATTGATATCATTTGGGTAGAAACTCACTACACCAGACACAATGACCATCAACGTTGTTCTGCTGATCCCCCAACTGATTCGTAAGAGCGTGGTCTTAACCCGGTCATGTCAACCCATTCGTGCTACAGTAATAGTGGAACTGCAGTATGGCTCCTCCATGTATTACACTTTTTTATATAATTAATAAAAAAAAAATTTACGGATTTTATAGTTTATAATTTACTTATTTTAAATTCCTGACATTTCGGGTAGTTTGCGGGACCGATGGTCATGGTGGACTAAGGTGATTGTGGTCCTGATGTCAAATTTAATCCTGAGTACCATCAGTTTTTTAATAATTAGTTTTGGTCCGATCTTCGCAGAATGAGCTTAACTGTGTCTTGAAATGTTGCAGTGGTATGCTTGGGTTTAATTTTATTTATTACCGGATTTCAAGCAGTTAGCTGTACCCAGCCTCCTTCTCTGTGGAAATTAAAATGTTATTTTTTTATTTCAGTAGCTGAACGTATCATTCTTGGTGGAAATCGATTTTCTTTTGCGAATATTTATGATTTATCAAATCTAGGTACTAAGAGGCATCCGAAACGTTGAGAATTAAAAATATATAAAATTAAACGCAATAAAAACCGTAAAATTAGTTTTATTTAATGTGTAGTGTTCGCGTAAGTATAAGAAAAAATAGTTATTAGAAATAATATCGTCAAAGTAACTTAAATACGTAGAATCATAGCATATTGTAAATGTAAGTCAACTAAATCTTTACCTTAGATGGGAGAGCTCCCAAACGGCGAGCAGTTTCGGTGGCACTCCCGTGGCAAGGGCGGCTGCAGGTGGACGCAGCAAAAGCCGCGCCGGACCTGCTGCCAGCCGCCCGCCCGCCGCCACCACTACCACCCATTGCTTGGCCCAGCCCAAGTGTGACTGTAGTTTTACCTGCGTAGTGTTATAATGTAGACCAGACGGAATTGCAGTGTCTGCCAGTCTTAATAGAGACTAGTCATTCGCATAGGACATGATTACAGTGCATGTAATAACAATTAAATTACTATAGTAAAATAATACTTCCGCTGTCTTCTTTTTTATCACAGACCACACTAACACAGGGGCGGATCACGGGGCAACCCTTTTTTCAATCCTACGTAAGTTAATTTTATAATTTTTCAACGTAAGAAAGATTCTGTGATTAGCTTTTGAAATGCCATATAAATGAAATTATCTTTATATATATCTTATATATATATATATATATATATATATATATATATATATATATATATATATATATATATATATATATGTATATATATATATCTTTTTTATCACAGACCACACTAACACAGGGGCGGATCACGGGTCAATCCTTTTTTCAATCCTACGTAAGTTAATTTTATAATTTTTCAACGTAAAAACGATTCTGTGATTAGCTTTTAAATGTCATATAAATGAAATTATGATACTATTAGATAATTTCCTTCAGACCGAACTTCAGTCACAGCGAGAGACAAGCCATTTGCACAAAATTATAGTGCACGGGAGAGTGCTCAAAAACAGGTGATCTCTCTATTTTCTCATTCCAATAGTTTGACACGATCGGAGAGCGATTAGAAGCAGGACCAAAGGCTTTACCTGCTGACTTCAGGCTGTTACGGAGAATTTCTGAGCAAAAAAACATAACAACTGATTTTAGGTCACCTCAAAATTCGAACCCCATATTCAAACTACCTCGTTTGTCTACTTTCAGTACTTATTTTGTAGAATCAGGGTTGACAATAAGCCCTGTCTTATGTAAGTCTAGATAGTGGGAAAGTAGTTGAGATAAATAATACATAAAAATATATAAAGTAAGTGCAACGTGAAATAAGAGTATCGATAAAATAATGAGCGACGGAGAGAAATATATAGTGTATATAGTAATATATAGTGATGACTTATGGATCTGAGACGTGGTCCTTCACTGCTGGCCGTATGAGGACGCTTAAGGTCGCTCAGCGAGCTATGGAGAGGGCTATGCTCGGAGTTTCTCTGCGTGATAGACTCAGAAATGAGGATATCCGCAGTAAAACCAGAGTGACCGACATAGCCCAACGGATTAGTAAGCTGAAGTGGCAATGGGCCGGCCATATAGCTCGAAGAACCGATAACCGATGGGGAAGAAAGGTTCTCGAGTGGCAGCCTCGTACCGGTAGGCGTAGTGTAGGGCGACCCCCCACTAGATGGAGTGACGACCTGGTAAGACATGCAGGAAGTCGATGGATGCAGGTGGCTCAGGACCGTGCTTTGTGGCATTACTTGGGGGAGGCCTATGTTCAGCAGTGGACTTGTGAAAGGCTGTAATGATGATGATGATGATGATGATGATGATGATGGAGAGAAATAAACCAGGAGATGGGAAGCGGCTTCTTACTTATAATAACTAGGACATTAATAACTGCAGTTATCAAGCCGCCGGCCAAGTATGGCGACTATGGCACATATCTTTCCTGTAAGGCGATCTATGGAAAGACCTATGTTCAGAAATAGATTTTGATAGGCCGTAATGAACGTACGGGGGTGAAACACAGCCCAATTTCCCGACTTCGTGCTGCTACTTTTTGACAAAAACCCCAATATGTAACTGATTTAAACCCAACCCGTGGTTCGAATCCCGTATCTAGAGAGGTGAAAGATTAGATTACTGGTTCTTAACCGGTGATCGTCGGACTACTGTCTTTCAAGGCATCTGAAGTGATCCACAAAGCCATCATACAATTCTCTCATAAATATAAAAGAATGTAACATTTCTGGAAATGAAAGTATTTACAGATACTGCCGATACGGTTTCTGTACAGTGTGTTGCTAAATTAAAATAAGAGTATAATAATAGACTCATCTCCACAATATTTTGTATGTGTTATATTTATATAGCAAAGTTAAAAATTAACAATACCATTACACTACACCTAAATATTGGTGGTCCATGGCAACATAAAAAAATCTGTTAAATGGTACATTACTAATAGGTTAAAACCATTAGACTAGACCAACTAGGCAGTTAAATATTTTTAAATTATAAGTAAGAATATTGTGTTACTCGTATATGCATAGTAAAGCAAATGATTACCTGCCACTGCATAAGCCGCTCGCGAGTCTCGAAAGCGAGCACTGCGGTGAAGTCTTGGCAGATGAGCGCGAGCGTGTGCGAGTGCTTGTCGAGCGTGAAGCCAGTGTCGCAGCCGAGGTAACGCTGCAGAGACAGGGATGCCTTGCTTGCTGCGCCACCCCACCGAGCTTTCGAGTCGCGGTAGACCTGCAGCTGCACGCAATCTGTAAAGACACACTCGTCTTACTACTCGGATTTTCCACCAAATTCTTAGTCTTATCTTTTTTTATATAATAATAATGTCGTCCAGACTGAGTTTCAGTCACGGCCAGTCTCGACGAAACTTAGCCATCTGCGCAGGACCGGATTAGTATCTGCGCAGGCACGGTATAGTGCCTGATTGTATGTGCAAGCACAGATGCATTCTCTATTCCTCCACTCTCATAGTTCGATGGAATGACAAACCGACCCGACCGGAAGCAGAGCAGGCGCAGCACCAACGACTTCACAGGGGCGACCACACCGCCACTTTTCACTCCTACTGTTACTAATATATTTACCTACCAAAACTTTTCTTTTACGTGGCGTTTTTCAGTATATGAAGTCCATACAAAACTCTTTTGAAATGAAATACTAGTACAATTATTTATAAACAGTTTAATTTGTATTTTTTATTTTAAATCATTCTAATTTGCTGGATGAAAAGTTTGTAATAAAAGGTGTTTTGCATTCATAAGTTAATATAGGAATCGAGCAAAAGAGACGAACAAATTCTTAGAGTCTTATCTTTACATGGATTATGGCTAAACATATACATAGTCCATCTGATGGTAAGTGCTTAGATGCTATGAACACTATCCTCAATTGAGAATCAAAATGCAGAATGTTTAGACACTCCTGTGGACTGAAATGGATATTTCTCGTTTCCGGTTAAAAGGTTTTCCGGTTCTTCACACTCACCATACGAAATATAGCAGCATTAAGCTGCTTTTTTACACTGGTTTTCTGTGAGAGCGTGGTCCTGCCACAGTTGAGTTAATCCGTCAGACTACAACGTGCAGCATGGCTTTACTACTTATAATGGAGAAAAAAAATATTGTGTGCCAAAATTTGACAAAAATTAATAATTTTGAACTAAGATAAAGTACCTAAATATTGTAAATCCAAATTTTTAAAGTGTGAGGCTGGATACTCGTTAATATCGGGTATTCAGCTGGATAGTAAATTTAGGCCGGATATGCCGGATAACGGATGTTTACCGGATATCCTTTTCATCTGTAATAATTTATATAATAATACCGTAAATCTTTTACAATTTGAGCCTTTAATATACTTTAAACAGTGGACCTAATAGAATAATGACATTGATTGCTCGCTTAAAGGTCTCTGCTTGCTTCTTGTGCGGGATTCAGCTCGAGCTCGCTTTGCACTGATAAGCTCCTAAAGCCTAACGTCTTTTTAAATTTATTATAGAACACGCTTGAGTGAAATGAAAATATATATTGTAATAAAGAACAAGTGGTTGTATTAACAAGTTATCGTGGAGACGTGGACAACGTGGAGAGTCATTAATTGTGATTGGTGGAGCACAGAGGAGAGATAAATGAGACGGCTGTCTTAAGATTGTAATTTTTTAAACGCTACCCCTACACTAGGATTTAAAAAATGTGTTTCAACTACGTGACATATTTTATACACAAATATTAAAACATATAAAAAAAGTAAAGTAAAGTTACAGCCTATATACGTCCCACTGCTGGGCACAGGCCTCCCCTCATTTCTGAGAGGGTTTTAGGCCAAAGAAGTGTCGCCGCGCTGCCCCAATACGTGTTGGCGGACTTCACATGTCTTCGAAATATTTTTTCCTTATTTCTGAGACATGCAGGTTTCCTCACGATTTTTTCCTTCACCGCCGAGCACGAGGTAAATCAGCACTTAAAATTGCAATTAACAATTTCATTGGTGCCAGCGGGGATCGAACCCGGGTTACTCGCGTTCTGTTATATTTATAGCGAGCATTAACCATTTGATCTATCACGGCTGATATAAACTTATGCTCGAAACATACATTTTGTACAAATATTTTAACGGCTCCATGGCGCAGTAACTTAGCAATGAGTTATAGCGCTGAGGGTCGCGGGTTCGAATCCTGCGTGGAACATTTATTTGTATGGCCTACAAGTAATTGTTCCGGGTCTTGATGTTTGTCCTTTTATGTTTGCTTCCACGATATGGGAGAAAATCCCAGTGTGGGTTTTTATAAAAAAAATATAGTGATAGAAAGTCATGAGTAGTTTTTTTCATTTGAAATTCAAATGACGACTTTACAATACATTTATTTCCTATACCTTAGAAAATAAATCTTTTTTTTTCTACAATTGTGATAGTTATTAAAAGGGAAGTTGACGATCTGTGACGACACCCCGCCGCAAAAAGGGGTCTGTATTAATAGTTGCGAGTATGAAACGTTATATAAAGAATAAACGATAGTATATATTAAGAGTTCCCGATGGGTATGTATCACATGAGATGTTACTGTAACATAATCTTAAAAAATGACAAAAAAGCTATATTTGTTGAGTTTCTTTCGCTATTTCTTCGTCGGTCAGAAAAACCTCAAATAATTAAAACGGTAGTAAATTTAAAAAAATATATTATTAAACTAAATTTTAATTTCCAATAATGTACAAAATGATACTTTGCATGGGTCCCGTGATATTTAATAAAATACCGAAATATATTAGGAAGTCTAATATTTATTTTTAAAAAACAGTTGAATCCATCCATCAGATGTCCATCGGCACAAAATCAGGCTTACTCGCAATAATAGTCCTGCCTATGATACCCGTCTCAATAGTGCCTGGCGCAATTTTCAAGCACGGCTTCCAGCAAGTATTGTCAATAAGGCAGTTTCCGATCCACGAGATAGTATTTCAGAGCGAGGTCCTGATGTAAAAGCCTGGCTACAAGGTTATTTTTTTGTAGCAGAGGGGGCAAACGAGCATACAGCTCACCTTATGGTAAGTGATTACCGCCGCCCATGAACATCCGCAACACCAGGGGGATTGCAGATGCGTTGCCGACCTTTTAAAAAGGAGTAGGCTCTTTTCTTGAAGTTCGCTAATTCGTATCGGTCCGGAAAAATCTCTGGTGGTAGTCGATTCCACAAGGAAGTTGTGCGAGGAAGAAACCTTCTTTTAAATTGCACGGTGGTGGACCGCCAGTCATTCAGATGGTATAGATAGTATCGCGAGTTTTGTCTCGATGTGCGATGGTGAAATTGTGCGGCTGGAATTATTATAGTCCGAACAATTCCTCAGAGCACTCCCCGTGGTAGATGCGATAAAATACCTAAAGAGATGTAACACCTATTCGCAGTCAAGCCGATCGGAAAGAGCTCGGTCGCCGATGATTCGATCAGCTCTGCGCTGGATGCGACCAAATGAAAGGAGCTGGCACTGGGGAGCCCAAGCCCAGAGATAGGAACATTATTCCATGTGGGGTCAAACCTGCACCTTGTAAAGTTGCAGGCGGTGAGCCGATATGAAATACTGTCCCGCTCTGCTGAACACGCCAAGCTTTCTAGAGGCCAATTTGGCCTTCTCTTCCAAGTGACCACGAAACTGATATGTAAAAACCGAGGATTCCAACACCGGCTGAGGCAACAAAGGGAGTGCCTTGAAACTGAGGAGATACGACGAAGGGGGTTTCTTTTAGCGGTAAACCCGCAAAGTTGTGTCTTCTGGGGATTAAACTGGACTATATTTAGTCGCCCCCAGTCCGAGACTTTGTCCAACAAAGTTTCGACTTCAGACGAAAGTTTTTCCCGGTAGTCTGCGAAATTTTCCGAGAATTATTCGCACGGCCGGTGTATAAAGCATCACTTGTGTTGTCATCTGCATAGCATTGAATGTTATCAGTTTGCAACATGTCATTAAAATGCAGAAGAAACAGCGTTGGTGACAGCACTCAGCTTTGTGGAACAGGAGCGCTAATGGGCTTGCAATTGGAGCATGCACCATTTACTACTACCTTGATGCTCCAATCAGCAAGAAAACTGGTGATCCAATTGCACAATTTCTCGGGAAGCCCATAGGAAGGAAGCTTTGTAAGAAGACATATAAATTAATAAATATGTCAGGAAAGTACAAAAGTTAATTAAAACAAAAATTAATACAAAAAATTATATAAATATATGTAAGGAAAAGCATGTATTAATTAATAAACTTAAATTATATGCAATTGAGGTGGAAAATATGAAAAACTGTTATGAGACTGAAATAGAGTGTCTCAATTCAGAAGTTTTGTCGCTTAAAAACTCCTTAGAAATTATCTCAAATAAATATGCATCGGCTCAGGTTGAGATAAAAGAACACATATTGGCCATGAATGATCTGGTAAAGTCATGTAAATACAATGAGGAGCGCTTTGACTCCTTAATAAAACATCAGAGTGAAAATCAACGCTCCATACCATGTTCATCGGGGACAATATGTGTAAATAGCAATGACTCCTTATTTTCACCAACACTCTATGACGGTGCCATAACACAGAATAAAAACTTAAAAAGTAGTTTAAATATTAAAAAACATAAAGTTATTATGTATTGTGATGACATAGGTAAAAATTTGGGCATGATGTTAAATAACAATTTGAAAGGACATTTGATTAGTAATTATTGTATGCCTGGAGCATCGTTTAGTCATATAATGAATAAAGTTTTAACCAGTAAGTTTACTCCTAATAGCACATTAATAATTCTTGTTGGGAGAAGAGGCAATGTAAACAAAAATCAATTATTAAAATATATTGATTACCTCAATAATTTAAATGTACATAAAATTATCTTGTTTACATTGCCTTACATACAGGGTTGGCCACAAGAGAATAAAATAAGATATGATTTAAATTTATTAATGAATAATTTATCATGTAACAATAATTTAAATTTGACATTTAATTGTAACAATTATACCAATAGAATTAATTTAATAGATATTAATAATTTAATTAAGAAATTTTTGACTACAGATAGGTATTACCTATCCAAATATAATTTAAGACAGATAGCAAATGTGCTATCTTATTATTTATATATTAACTCAGCCAAGGACTTGGCTACCCAGACATCTGCTCCTATTGAGCAGCATAATGATTTGACATGTAATTTGGAATCCGTTCCAAGTAATTTAAATTAGAAAATGAGACAATAGAGGTAATCTCTAGCAATTATAATAATTTAAATAGTTTAGAATGTAGCTTACAAATCCCTAATAGTTGCAATTGTATAACTCCACAAAATGATATTAAAAATTGTTTACACCTGGTGCATCAGAATATACAAGGCATGATAGGCAAAGAGCTAGAAATTGAATTGTTTTTAAATAGCAACAATATTCATATTTTATGTATTACTGAACATTGGTTAAAAGCTCATAATTTAATGTTTAACTTTAGTAATCACCAGGTGCTCAGTTCTTTCAATAGAGAAACGATTTTAAGAGGTGGCTCCTTAATTTTAGCTAGTAAATTATTATCATATAAAGAACGTAAAGATATTGTGAGCCTCTCTGTTGAGCGAACTGTAGAAATGGCATGTGTTGAGTTTGAGCACCTCATTGTTGTGAGCGTTTACAGACCCCCATGTTCATTATATGATACTTTTGAAAAAATTATGGAGCAAGTTTTCGCTAAGCTTAATAAACAGAATAAATCTGTTGTAATATGTGGAGACTTTAATATCAATCTCCTAGAAGCTTCCTCCACTAATATTAAATTTAGATCATTGTTTAAATCCTATGGTCTTTTTAATTTATTTTTGGAACCAACACGTATTGCTGAATCTAGTGCAACATGTATAGATAACATTTTTACAAATGCTAAGCCGTTCAATAAATGTATTATTCAAAAATTGAGCTCTGATCACTGTGGACAATTTGTTTCATTACCTTATGTTCACAAAAAGCAAGTAGATAAAAAAGTAGTGTTTGTTCCAGTAAATGCACATCGCTTGGAGAAGTTTAGAAGTAACATAGTAAAAAAACTTCCATTACTTTCATATCAAAATAATCCAAATTTTTTGTATGCAAAATTATTTAAGCTCATTTGCAATGAATTTAATAACACTTTTACTTCTAAAACATTCTCCTTGAATAATCGTAAAGCATTTAATGAATGGGCGACGGTAGGAGTCCATAAGAGTAGACAAAGGTTATATGAACTTTACAATGAAAGGTCATATAATCCTAGCGTCGAATTTAGGGAATATGTAAAAAAATATTCCAAAATATTTAAAAGAGTGTGCTCCTTAGCCAAGTCATTGTATTTAAGCAACAAAATAAAGACTGCTTCTAATAAAATTAAAATGACATGGAGTATAATTAATAGTGAAACTGGTAAGGTCAACTCTCGCAATTCAAACTACCAGTTAAGTTTTAACAATAAATTAACTAAATCAGATCAGGACGTTGCAATGGTTTTTGAGAAATATTTTACTGATATTCCGATCTTAACCACTAAGTCACTGAATTCTTCTCCTACCGTCGCCGAATCATTACTTAAACAAAATGTAAATGTATGTACAAAGAATTTTACATTTCATGAAGTTTCATCAAAAGATATTGTAAAATATTTTAAGACTATTGATATTAAGAGAACCGCCGATCTGTGGGGGATTTCTGTTGAAGTTATTGCGTCTATAATAGATACAATCGCACCTCAACTATCTATTATTTTTAATAGTAGTAAAAAATCTGGTGTGTTTCCTGATTTAATGAAGCATAGTAAAGTAATACCTTTATTTAAATCTGGTAGTACATTGGACCCCTCTAATTTTAGACCTATTTCTGTACTGCCAACACTTAGTAAAATTTTTGAAAAAATTATTCTTGATCAATTGTTAATTTTTTTTAATGTAAATAAATTACTTCATAAAAATCAATTTGGTTTCACAAGGGGTCGCTCGACAACTGATGCTGGTGTTGAGCTGATTAAATATATATTTAATGCATGGGAGAATTCACAGGATGCTTTGGGTTTGTTCTGTGACCTATCCAAGGCCTTTGATTGTGTTCACCATGAAACATTAATCAGGAAACATCAACACTACGGTGTAAGAAATGATGCTCTTAAATTAATTATTTCATATTTAAGTGACAGAACACAAAAAGTTGTTATTAATAGTATGAGTTCTTCCGGGTCGATTGTACAAATGGGCGTTCCTCAGGGCTCAATTCTTGGCCCCTTTCTGTTTCTTGTATATATTAATGACTTACCTTACATAGTAGGGGATAACCATGATATAGTATTATTTGCTGATGATACTTCATTAATTTTCAAATTAAAACGACAGTTATTAAATTACGACGAAGTAAATAATGCTATAGCTAAGTTAGTCAATTGGTTTAATGTTAATAATTTGCATTTGAATGGAACTAAAACTAAATGTATGAAATTTGTAACTCCTAATGTTAAACATGTCAATACTAATGTAATTTTAAATGGGGAGGAGCTGAGTCTTGTCGATACCACCATTTTTCTTGGAATCACACTGGACGCAAAGCTTCAATGGCTCCCCCATATATCAAAACTAGCTAGCAGACTTAGTTCTGCAGCATATGCTGTAAAAAAGATTAGAACTCTTACCAGTGTTGAAACAGCTAGAATAGTTTACTTCAGTTATTTCCATAGCATTATGTCGTATGGTATTTTGCTATGGGGACACGCGACTGACACTGAAATTATATTTATTTTACAGAAGAGGGCCATTCGAGCAATATATAATTTAAAACCAAAAGAGTCACTGAGACAAAAATTTAAAGAAATTAATATATTAACTCTGGCCTCTCAATACATTTATGAAAATGTAATGTACGTACACAAAAATAAAAATAGTTTTGCGAAAATAGGTGATATTCATTCTGTAAATACTAGGAACAGACACAAGCTGGTAGTACCTGTTACTCGACTCCACCGAGTCAGTAATTCATTCTTGGGGCGATGTATACGCTTTTACAACAAAATCCCAGAAAATATACAAAATTTGTCATACACAAAGTTCAAAAATGTTATTAAACTAAGTTTGTATAAAAAGGGTTATTATAATATTAAGGAATTTATAGATGATAATAACCCCTGGGAAGGGTGATCGCTACCAAGCTATTTCTAATTTATCTTGTGTTGTTGATTGTAAACATGATTGTAAGCTATTATTAAAAAAAAAAGTCCCGCTGGGTTTCTTGCTGGTTCTTCCCAGGACAGAGGTTTTTTTTTGCGAACCAGTGGTAAATTAAAAAAGTGACGTTCAATAAGTATTTTTATAATCTACATTGAATAAAAAAGTTTCTATTTCTATTTCTATTTCTAGAAGCGCTTTGTGCCAAATCCGATCGAAGGCCTTCGCTATGTCCAAACTAACGGCCAACGCCTGCCCCTTGGACTCTACTGCCTCCGCCCACTTATGAGTTAGGTAACCCAGTAGGTCACCAGCCGAGCGACCGCGACAGAAACCGTACTGGTGGTTACTAATCAGCTGATGATCCTGAAAGTATCGCATGAGCTGACTGTTACAGAAACAGACAGAAACAGAAACTTTTTTATTCAATGTAGATTATAAACAATACTTATTGAAAGTCACTTTTTTCATTTACCACTGGTTCGCAAAAAAACCTCTCTCCTGGGAAGAACCAGCAAGAAACAGATTTTTTTTCAAATAATAGCTTGCAATCATGTTTACAATTAACAAGACAAGACAGATTAGAAACAGCTAAGTAGCTATCACCGTTCCTAGTGGTTATTATCATCCATAAATTCCTTAATATTATAATAACCCTTTTTATACAAACTTACGTTAAAAAAATTTGAACTTTACAACAAAATCTCAGAAAATATACAAAATTTGTATATTTTCTGAGATTTTGTTGTAAAAGCGTATACATCATCCCAAGAATAAATTACTGAGTCGGTGGAGTCGAGTGCTAATAATGGATTCCATTATTTTAGAGAACAAGGAGGCGATGGCAATAGGCCTATAGTTGCATGGAGCAATAGATGGTCGGCGGTGTGTTCCCCCATCACCAAGAGTTGAGTTGGATGCAAAGAGAGAGCCCAGTAGATCGGCTTTGTCCTTTGCGGCATGGGCCAGTGAGTCATCCTCCCTTTACAGAGATGGGAGAGATGGCTGACAGAAGCTGCCTTGAACAGCCTTGGCGGGAGACCAGAATGCACGTGTTGCCGAAGGAAGACGAACTAGTTCCTCGCCCATTTTGCCGATGTGCTCTGACTTTGCCTTGACAGTGCCACTTTTGAAGGACCTAGAAGCAGAATTACACTTCTTTTAAGAACGCTGGTATTTACATCCCGAGACGTTGATGCGCGAGCCCAGGCCTAGGCCAGGGTAGCATTCCTGCTTACGATGTAATGCAACTTTGCAGGAGCGACCAAACCAAAGCTGGGTTCTGCCTCCGATAGGTACCACAGATAACGGAATAAATAGTTCCATTCTCTGTAGTACTATATCAGCGACAGAATCAGCAACAATGCTGTCAACAAGTCATTCAGCATGGTGGGCGTTAATATCGTGATGATATCTGCGGATGGGACCTGTTGTAACACGGAGTCTGCAGCCATCTGGACGTGGTCGATCAGTCGGTCTGCGTCGTCATTACTGCTACCGCGGGACCTATATAGGCACTCGTAGACACGGGATGGTCGTCGCTGTATACGCTTAGCCGTAAGATGGACAGGTCCGTACCTTCAAAGCTGCCGAGGCGTCGAAAACAGATGTCCTCTATGAGGTACACGCAAACTCCAGCCCGGGGCATAAAAACGTGTTTTAATCTGTACCTCGAGTAGGAGAGATATGAAATGTCAGCCGGAGAGGAAACAAGTGTCACGGTTAGAAATAATAAAGCCGGCTTCACCGTTCTCAGATGGTAGTGAACGGCGTTAAGGTTTGAATGAAGTCCACGGCTAGAGTGACAGGGGGCGCCTTTGACTTATTGCTCCGTTTACCTCGAACAAGTATAGTCCCGAGCGGAATTTTGAACCCAACTCCATAGAATACGAGGGGCAGCCTGAGCACCCAAGCTTAGGAAGAGTAGGGGTAGTTTGGGCGTGGATGCTCAGCGATTGATTCTCCGTCACGGAGGGTGCTGGTACCCTCCTGGGGTAGAGTTATATTTAACTCCGCTACCATTTCAAGGCGGTAGGGGGGGAGGAATTGGGCCTCCAGAAACCTGCACTCACCAGACAAAATGCAGAAGTAAGGCTTCTACTTCACGCCAGTCTTCTGTGATGTCGTGATACCACCCCGATTTGAGCCCGCCTATACGTGCAACAGCAAAGGCTGCTACGTGGCTCTACCACTGTTTTACCTGTGCAAGTACACGAAGTTAGAAAGCGCCGAAGAACCAGAGATGACATGTCCAAGTGACTCACCGAGATGGCAACAAGCTCGATATTATGTCGACAGTGCCATTTTTTAAGATGAATCCCTGATAGTTATTGGTCTCAATAACCTGATACTGTATTGCATAGATCAACGATCGATTTACCAAAGAGGCTGAGAGAGGCGAAAGTATCTACGAAAATCTCATGTAGAGTCTTGTAGAACCTCCCGTGGAGCTTTCTCTTTCGATACAGTCTCCTGATCCGTAATACTTTGTACTACCGGGTCTTCGCTTTAGAAGCCACGCTGACCATGATTTCGCGATAATGACAGCCTTATTACCGACGACCTTGATTGATGCATTCTATGAGGCGTCATGGTAGTGTGGAATTTTCTATCCAGGAAGTTAAGTTCAGTTGTGTGTACCTAAGTATGCCAAAGTTATTTATAAAGACAGGCATGACTCTCCCGTTATATTCGTGTGTCTTACGCCCGAGAAAAGACTGTTAAGCACCTTAAGTCCTTATTTTAATGAGCGTAGATAAGTCTATGCTCTCAAAATTAGCATCCACCCCTTTCGATATGGAGACCGCACACTTATCCTTCCCCAGCTTCATTCTGATAGAACTGCTGAACTCACAAGTGATGTTGAGCAGTTTCATAAGATGGGAGCATCTGGTGGTAAATAACCTAATATTATCTTTATAGAAGAGGAGGTACACTTTTTTCCCTCCCTTCCGAAGCTGAAATCTCCACCCGAAGAGAGACAGAACCAGATTGACCTCAGAAGATCCCCATTCTTATTCCTATGTGGTTCTCCGCTGCCGTCATCCGCTCGGCCAAAGACAAAATATCGTACCCTACTATCCCATGCACTGCCTATACACTGCCCGTGGAAGTCTCTAACTGTACAATCAATCTTGTACAGCTTGAGGATCTTGTTTATCCATGTATGAGGCACCGAGTCGAATGCCTTTCTGTAGTCTATCCTGGCGGTGGAGAAGTTCCGACGGTTGCGTTTAACCACTTTGCGTCAATGAGGAGTAGTTCCTTGGTACCATGCCCACCGCCCTGGTATCTACCTATTTTAAGTCCAGGTGACGAGTGATTCTCGCGCTAAAAGTAGATGTCACTGTTTTATATATAATGGGTTAACACGTGATGGAACAGTACTTACTCGGGTTCGTGGTATCCTAATCTTTAGGAACCAAGTGAGTGATCCCAGTAGTGAAAAGGCTCGGGAGCAATTTCTGATCTAGAACCTCTTGAAACTATCTAGCGAGTACAGTGTGACACACGACAAACCCTTTCAACCAGTATTGATGCAGCCTGTCGAGGCCCAGACTTTTCCAGTTCGAACCGCCTCAGCTACGTCTTACGGCGTTATGCGAACGGGGTTCCTGGGTGTAACCCTCGCGCACTCACTTGGCCCAACTTCCACCCAAGAGCCCTCATTATGGTGGCTCTGACCACAGGCCACACCAGAATGCGACGATATCGGCCTGATTCGATACTGGGTCAGTTCTGCATACCATTGGTCGCTTCATTGATTTATAGAGCCTCTTCTGACCACTCTGGAAGAGCTAATCGTCTCGTCTAGAACCACTTTGGTTGAATCACCTTGATTCGGTGTATCGCCGAATCCGCGTTCCCCAAGCAGCGACTTTCTGCTTCAGATTGTCTATGCTTTTTGTCATTTTATGCGCTATATCCGGCTGGGACAAACTGACATATTTCCCAGCGAACGTCATCCTAACGGTGCGCATAATCCTTAGTTTGTTATTGAAATTTAGCAGAAGCTTACCAGTGTACCGATGAGGGCCCTTGCTTTTGCGATACAGTCCTCAATTCGATCATCAGTCGATTTTCGGGAGACGTACTTCGCGTTTCTGAAATCGCCTCTTTCAGCATACTCCTCATTTGCTCTAGTTCGTTAGAGACTTTTTTATCATCCTCTGAATTACAGTGCAGGTTGATCTGCAATCAGTGGCGCCGCATTCGTAGCAGTTTCATCCGATGAGAAAACAGCCTCACGTCATATTCGTCCGAATTTGGCATCACCAAATATGTTGGAGCGCAGGATGTACTGAACTTGGTCTGCTTTGTTTTGCTCTACTAAAAGAATAGATGGCTCTAGGTCAACAAAAAAGAGATGCATCCCGGCTCAATACGACAACTTTCGAGTTTCTTCTCCATTTGCATTTGTGTTCACTAGTTCCGTCCAACGCATGCGGCATGATTCACCAGCAGCAGGTGCCGCTTGTTGAGTGAGGATGATGGGTAGGGGAGGGGGCTAGGTAATTTTACAGCCCTTCGCACTTGGCTGGCTGGCGGCTTGCATGCTGTCGCGTCTATTGCTAGCTCCATACGTACCCTAGTGACCTCCAAGCAGCGGCCCTTTTAGCGCTCTTTTTTCTTCCATCATCCACAAAATGGGTGTCTATTAACGGGAGATGCCCAGGCCCGGAACCGTTTCATGGTGGACACGCAAAAATAAATGGGCCTTTGCACCGTCAATTCTGCCGAAGCACGGCACTCACATCTTTTGGCAAGGCACTGACTGACTGCGCTGACGTAATGACGTAACAGTTTTATCACTTAAATATTACATCAGCGAAAGGGTCGTCACTTCCCTACGCCTTTTAATTTTTATGTTTATTATTATTATTATTTCGTGAAATAAAGGAATATATTTTATATAATCCCACTGTACTATGATAAATTGTGTTAACAGTAATAGGTTATTAAATTTATAAAATAAAAAAGAAAAGTTCTTTGTAACGGAGTGATCAAAGCCAAACCCGAAGGAAACCCCAAACATTGCTCTCTCCACAGCTAATTTACGTGTCAAAATATTTAAAAAAGAATTAACGAACAGAATAACAAAGCACTGCTTAAACTTGTAACTGCAGTACAAGTTTCTTTGAAGCAAAGTTTCACTAAGATTTCTAATTAAGCAGTAAAGTAAAACACTAACGCCTGTTAACTCCTATCTTGTTAGACTTTGTTTAAGTACTAATTTTATGCAATATTTCGAGTCCAGTGCGCGCGTTTAATTTTACTTATTTTCCAGTACCCATGGTCACGACAGGACTGAGGATTTCATTGTTCTCAATATTAACACGCGTTACCTCCAGGATTAGAATATTTGTTTTGTTTTATTTTATTTTAAAAACTGTTACCTTACACTTAGATTTTCTTCTGTATCGTGCGGGCAGTTTACATACAAAAATTTCATAAGAACAAACATCCAGATCCGTTACAATTATTTGTAGGCCATACAAATACAAAATTGTAAGCTCGTTCTGTTTAGATTGGACCAAAAATCAATGTTATGGGTTGTTTAGGAAAGGATGATAAAAAATTTGACTTTCAGCGCAGTGCCAAAGTAAAATTCAAAAAAAAGTTTTTGAGCAGTGAGCAGTTTTTGAAAGCCAAACTCTCCGCCATCACTTTAACAAGCCCCTACAGTGCGAAGACCTTTTGGAAGTAGCGGAAAATAAATCACAAGTAGATAATTTTTCATTGATATATTTATATTTACAGATTTTATCGCGTTTGATAACTAAATAAGTTAAAGTAACTTATTTTAATTCCCGATGTTTCTGGCGCTTTACAGCACCCTTGGTCACGGGGGGGGGGGGATTTAGATATTTGATGTCTCAATATCATAGTTAGCCCGGCTACCTTCAGTTTTTTAATATTAATTTGTGGTCCTATCTATGCAGATCAAAAGTTAATATTCAAAAACTGAGGGTAGCCGGGCAAACTATGCCATTGGGACGTCAAACATCTCAGTCTCCCCGTGACCATGGGTGCTGTAAAGCGCCCGAAAAATAGTTAAAATAAAGTCGAAAAAGTAGCTTAAAAAAAGTTCAAAAAAGCTCATAATGTTCACGCTTTCTTATCTTTTAAATAATGATCTAATTTATAATATTATCCTTTTTCTTATCAGTTTTCCATGCGCATGATCGCGGAGATGTTTTTGGCCAAAAACGAACGGTTTTTTGTGCGTTCATGGACTTGGAAAAGGCCTATGACAGAGTAGATAAGGATGTGCTATGACAAATACTGAACTCATTTGGGTTGAGCGCTGGCTTGATACAGGCATTGGAGTCTCTGTATAGGGACTCTAGTGCTTGTGTTAGGATCAACGGGGTATATTCGGACTGGTTTGACATCCATAAAGGTGTCAGACAGGGCTGTGTGGCTTCCCCGTGGCTGTTCAACCTATTTATGGACAGTTGTTTGCAAAATTTGAAAGTTGAAGGATGTGGATTAAGAATGGGTGAGTTAACCGTCAAATGCCTTTTGTACGCCGATGATCAAGTTATCCTTGCGTCGTCGGCGGCCGAGTTGCAAATGATGGTTACATTAATGAACAGATCATTAAAAGAAAGGGGTATGAAAGTGAACGCAAGTAAGAGGATGGTTATGGTTTTTGAAAGAGAAGAAAGTAAAACGATTTATGAAATAAAAATAGAAGAGGAGTTGATCGAGCAAGTAGTTGAGTTTGTATATTTGAACTGCGTATTTAGCCGGGGTGAGAGATATGATAAGGATATAGAACGACGAGTGAATGCGGGAAATAGAGTAAATGGGGCCCTGCACTCTATTGTGAAGAGTCAAAATGTGTAAAAAAAAGGCACGTATGGCAATCCACAATGCTGTGTTGGTCCCTACTTTAACGTATGGTAGTGAAAGTTGGGTGTGGCAGAAGAAGCACGAGAGTAGAATCAACACAGTAGAAATGCGGTCCTTAAGGAGTATATTAGGGCTGAATCTGAACGACAGGGTAAGAAATTGTGTAATAAGAGTAGAGTGTGGTTTGCAAGATGACGTTGTGACCAGGATTAAGAAAGGAATGCTTCGGTGGTTTGGTCATGTCGAAAGAATGAATGAGGAAAGAGTGACAAAGAAAATTTATGTTGCAGAAGTGAATGGCAGAGTCGGAAAGGGACGTCTTAGGCGAAAATTTATCGACCAAATTGGCGATTTATTGAAAATGGGCCAAATTAGGAGTACCCTTAACCGACGAGCATGTATGCGTAGGTGTATGGATGTGAAGGAGGCGAGAGAGGTGTGCCAGGATCGTGCCAAGTGGAAGTCTGTAGTCTCTGCCTACCCCTCTGGGTAACAGGCGTGAGTGTTTATGTATGTATTTTATATTCTTATGAGTTCTTTTTCATGCGTTTTCAATTATCGTTGCAAAGGCAAATATGTCATATTACAGGGAATCTTATTATAAATAGCTATATTGAAGGCTACTTGGCATATTAGCTTAGCGATACGCTTAGCGAGCGGTGAGAGTCGCTAATTTTCCACGCACAAACAAGTATTTGTATCTCCAACAAATCATTATTCAGGGTCTGGATGTATGTTCTTTTGAAACTAATGTGTGTAAACTGCCCTTACGATACAGAAAAAAATCTAAGTGTGGAACTAGGATATGAGATTCTTCTTGTCCTTTAAATTTCAGTTTTGCAACCATACTCCACTGGGAGTCCAAAATCTTTGGTTTCCCGGAAGCTGCCACGCCAAGTCATCGTAGTAACATCGGCGGATCGCAAAATGATAAATTTTGCGGTTGGAACTGGGGCTGTATCTAATCGTCTTTGGCAAATGCCTTTGTTGATGTTCGTCTTGCAACGATCCAAGAATTTCACCTCTGACGTCGCAATACAAATGCCCCAAGTTATGCCTATTAATCATTGCCTCGGTTTTCTGAAAACCAACAAAATAAAACCGAGTACCCAAATCCTAGGTAGGGTGCACTTTCTAACAGAAATTTTAAATTTATTGCGCGTATTAAAATTATAAAGATAGACGCATCATCAACGATAAATCATCAAGGATGAAAAATATATTTAATATTGAAATAAAAATATTGTTATAATTATTTCCTTAAGCCAACATCAGGATAGACCACTTTTTTAATAAGAAAACAGTTTATTCCCACAAAAGCTTTGACATCAAATATTTCAGATAGAATTTTCCTTCGTAAAATTCTTCGCCATCTCACCTATCTTGGCTATTTTACTTTAAACAGGCAAGGCGTTACGCAGTCTTCGTGTTTTATGGAGCTGAAAATAGTACACGGGAAGCTTGGGACAAAGGAAAATAAAAGAGCGATTAGTTACCTTTCCGTTGTCCTTTTGGCGCAATTTTGTTTATTTGTTCATTTTATTTTCACGTTTCTATTTAGGTTGACTTTATTGACAATTTTAGTTTGGTGATTTGGTGGACGAGTGGGCGCGAATCACAACTGACCAGTCCACTTGATTTTAAAATCCCATATAATGCTCAGGCTTAGAGTCATATGAGTGTACATGAAAAAGTGAGGGGTAGACTCAAAAGGAGAAAAGACAAATTTTCAGAATGAAGATCTCCTTCATCTTTCTGAGTGAGGTTTATAGTTAGTTATTATAACAGTATTTGCAAATGTAATTAAAAAGAAGAAGTATGAAATTAATAGGAATGACATGCTTTAAGTATACCTTTCCTTTCCACCATCGGACGGCGAGGCGAGTGGAGACTTTTTCCGCGGGTAGGAGTTGATTAAGTTAGACATATTTTAATACACTGAAATCTTTAATTTGTATAATATTATATCTAGGGACTTTTGAATATAAATTTAATGTTCCTGTGATATATAAACTCTGCCAGTCAAGTCTGAAATATATTTAGAATAACTTGAACTCTTTAGCATATTCACTTCACTTCCGCATTGTTATAACCTTAAAAACAAATGGAGTCAATTAAGAAATCTGTTGCGGACCTCACTGAACATTTCAACTTAAGGATGGCCGAGTTCCAAAAAGATCTCAAGAGTTCAATTCCAGCAACAAGCCCCACTTCAAATATTAATCACCAATTTCATTCATTCCGGTGCTTTGTTTTAATTGCTTTAGAAAATTTGCAACTGCAAGTTGAACTATTAGCTCAACAATATGATAACATGGAGATGAGATCTCGAAGAAAAATCCTGCTTGTTCATGGTATAGCCGAAGACAAGAAAGAGAACACATCCTCTAGTGTTGTCAAGGTTCTATCCGACCACGTGAAAGTCCCTGGTATTACCACTGATTCGATAGGCCGGTCACATCGTCTTGGTCAACCTGGCACTGATAAACCCCGGGCTGTACTTGTAGAATTTAGAGACTATGGGACAAAAGAGAAGATATGGCTTGCAAAGAAAAATTTGAAAGGCACTGGGATTATATTGTCCGAATTTCTTACAAAGGGTCGCCATACTACATTCCAAGCGGCGCGACAACGTTTCGGAGTTTCAGGGTGCTGGACGAGGGATGGCATTCTTCGTACTAGGACCTGATCAATTACGCCATCGTATCCATTCTAGGCTTGATCTTGATGCTATTTCGACCTCTGAATCGGTGACTCAAGCCACATCTGCTGCAACCTCGGTTCCAAGTGTGGTGAAAGACTCCAGGTCTGCTCAAGTAAGAACCAAGAGAATTGGTAAAAAATGAATCCTTTTTTGGAGCTGGTTAAATCTGTTGTATCTTGTGCGACTACCGTATTTCTGGTTTGTTTACATTCTTTTATTGTAAAATTTTTTAATTTATTTTTATTAATATATTAATAAAAATAAATTAAAAAATAATATTTATTTATACCATTTTTCTTTTATATATAAGATGTGAGGTAGGTACTTGTAACTTATATTTAAAAAAAACCATTTCAATGTAAACAAACAATAAGTGAATTGACATGACATTGGATAACAGTTGCACATTTTTATTTCTTTCTTCGGCGTAGGTAAAGGTCTCATAGTCATACAGCCGTACCTTATGGAATTTTTGACTTCTTTTCTTATCACAAAGCAACATCTCTATAACAATTCTCTTTGTGCTCATTACATATTTTTATTTGTAAAATGCTGTTTGTTTACAGTTTTTGGTAGTTTTGTTTTGTTTAAAAATTGTCTCTTTTTTATTTCAGTTATTCTGAAACATCTATTATTATTATTATTATTTTTGATTCGTCTCTTTCAGACTGCTGACGGGATAGAGATTTGTTTAGGTACTTACTTATATATTTAATTTAACTATTTAGTTTTATATTTACATATTATATATTTTATTTCATTTTACTATGTTGTTAGATAATTATGATGTAGGTAATGATTCTGACAATTTCCTGTCTTTGTCGTCAAATGATAATGCATCTAGTGAACTCAGCTTCCACAGTACAACATTTTCAATTCCGATAAATGTAGCACTTAATTCATATTTCTCAAATTCCCTGAAAAACTTTAACGTAATTCATATAAACGCCCAAAGCATTCCGGCTCATTATCCTGACATTCTTGCGTCCTTTGAATCCCATAACATTCACGCCATTCTAGTCTCTGAATCTTGGTTGAAACCATGTTTGCCATCCACTTCTTATTCATTACCAGGATTCCATCTTATTCGCAACGACCGTATTGGAAGGGGAGGTGGAGGTGTGGCAATCTATCTCCGTTCTTATTTACCTTTTGCGGCGGTAAGCCTGTCCCACCAACCATCTCCTTCTAATGCGGCTGAGCATCTCTTCATTGAAGTAACCCTATCCAATACGAAAATTCTTCTTGGCGTTTGTTACAGTCCTTCCCTTCATATTGACTATTTCTCTTCTTTCGAATATTTATTAGAAAATTTAATCCCACTATATACTCACACTATAATCATGGGTGACTTTAACACATGCCTACTCAAGGGTGACTATCGGTGTGAAAAGCTAAAATCATTAACCGAGGCATGTAATCTACATCATATATTACCACTTATCTGCTACGCATAAAATGCCTGACTGTACTCCATCACTACTTGACTTAATTATTGTATCCTCTCCAGATTTTGACGCTGATCTCTTCTCTCATCATGATCTCTTGTTTTTTACATACAAAGTCCGTCCTCCTAAAGCAAAATCGAGAATCCTTCTGCAACGTAATTTTGGTGGAATGGACAAAGAACGTCTTCTGGAAGATGCTAGTCGCATGGACTGGTCAGCTGTTGAAAATGATTCAACAGTCGACTTGAAAGTCGAGTTATTTAACTCCTTTCTTATCCAACTTTATGACATCCATGCCCCAGTAAAACCAATATTTTTTTTATAGGATAGGGTGACAAACGAGCACACAGTCCACCTGACGGTAAGTGGTTGCTGTGGCCCATAAGCATCTACATCTATCCTCGATTACGAATCAAAATGCAGATGCGTTGTCACCCATGAGGACTAAGATGGAATGCCTCGTTTCCAGTAAAAAGGGTCTCCGGTTCTCAACACTCACCATACGAAATACAGCAGCATTAAGCTACTATTTCACGCTGGTATTCTGTGAGAGCGTGGTCCTTCCCCGGTCGAGCCGACCCATTCGTGCTACAACTATACTACTAATATAACTGCAGCATGGCTCTACCACGTATAAAAAATGAAACATTTACCTGCACCTTGATTAACGGATAGTTGAAAAAAATTATTATAAAAAAAAGATTTGCTAAAAGTAAGTTAAAAGCTGATAAATCTGAGAAAAACTTACGATATTATAATAAATTACGGAATCGCTGCAATACATTGTGTAGGGATGCACAAAGACGCCATATTCACAAATCCGTCGAAAACGGCGACGCAGCCAAAGTTTGGAAGTTTCTTCAGTCTCTTGGAGTTGGTAAAACATCCAATAATTCTCCTCATCATAATGTTGATGTTGAATTCCTTAACAAATATTTCACCCGTTCTAGCACATTAAATAGCTCAGATAAAGACCGGACTCTGAGTATTCTTTCTTCAATACCAACTCCTGATTTTCCACCGTTTAATTTCTCTCCTTTCACTGATAGTGATGTTAAAAAGAACATTTTGTCCATCTCGTCCAATGCCATGGGTGATGACAATGGTAGTCGTAACATGATCTTACCCATACTAGAATTTGTTACTCCTATCCTCACCCATATCTTGAATAAATCCATCTCCTCTTCAAAATTTCCTGATGTTTGGAAAAGTGCACTTGTAACGCCTCTTCCAAAAAAAGCCCATACTTTGCATTTTTCCGACTTTCGTCCTATCTCAATTCTCATGTTTTTATCCAAACTCTTGGAGAAACTAGTTTTCTTTCAGTTAAATCTCTACCTAAATAGAAATTGTATCCTGGATCCTCTCCAATCTGGTTTCCGATCGGGTCATAGTACGACAACAGCGTTGGTTAAAGTTACCGATGAGGTATGGATAACACACAGCTCACTGTGTTGGTATTGCTTGATTTTAGCAATGCGTTTAACACTGTTGATTTTGACATCTTATTGAGTGTGTTACGTTCTATTAACATATCTCCTCCGGTGATTGGCTGGTTTCATAGTTATCTTTATAGCCGAAGGCAGCGTATTCGCATCGAAGATGAGTTCTCATCTTGGTGCGAATTACGGGCTGGCGTGCCTCAAGGTGGTGTGCTGTCTCCTTTACTTTTTGCTATATTCATTAATTCTATGTCTCAAAATATTGCTTCTCTCTATCACATGTATGCAGACGATCTCCAAATCTGCACTCAGTCAACTCTGTTAAATCTGCCTTTCGATAACTCTTTGAATTTGAAAAGGCAACTGAATGAGGTAAGTACGAAAACCTTTGTCGCTCTGTGTTCTCTGCGTCGCCTTCGATCATTTCTTCCAATTCCTACAAAAATTATGTTTGCACAGTCTCTTCTCCTTCCGATTCTCGACTATGCTGACGCAAGCTATGTAGACATAACTGAGGACCAGCTAAGTAAGCTTGAGAGACTTCAAAACACTAGTATTCGGTTCATATTTGGATTGCGCAAATTTGACTATATTTCCCAATTCCCAACGTCTCAAGTGGTTACTTAACCGACTTTGCCGGAATATGCATATTCTTTCTATTCTGTACTGTGTATTATTTCACCTTTCTACACCTCCCTATCTAAAGGAGAAGTTTAATTTTGTAGGGCTTCCAGGAGAACCTCTACGCTCTACAAAAAATTCATTGTAGGGGTACCAACTCACAATTCTTAATTTTTTAATAAATCTTTTACTGTCCAGTTTATTAGGCTCTGGAATGCCCTACCTTTGCGTATACGTAAATCACAAACTATTGTTATATTTAAGCGACTACTTAAAGAGCTTTTTTGAGGAATTTTGTTATATATATATATATATATATATATATATATATATATATATATATATATATATATATATATATATGTATGAGTAAATGTGTAGGTTTGTTCATATACGCTTGTATTAATATTATATTATGTATATTTATATTGCACCACCTACCTAGTTTTCACTGTTATAATCCTTACACCTTTGGTTGCCTGGAAGAAATCGCTATGTAGCGATAAGGCCGCCAAATTGTACTTACATAATATTATAATCTGCTTTTTGTTTTGTTATCTGTATATTTGTTTGTGGCGTACAATAAAAGTATATGCGTTCATTCATTCTTTATAGAAATCAAAAAGATAAATTAACAAATTTTACAATTAACGTTGCTCCTCGGTGTCCGTGTTTTCAATGTTTCATTGAATTAATTAAGAGTATATGTGAAGTAACAACCTGATTAAAAACAGCTTATAGCTGCTGTGTTTCGTGAAAGTAGAGAATCGGAGACCATTTTTACTGGTAACGTGACATTCCATCTCAGTCCTTAGGGGTGTCACCGCCTGCATTGTTATTTTTAATCAAGCATAAATATAGATGTCTGTGGGCCACAGCATCCACGTAGATACGATCAGGTGGACTGTGTGCTCGTTTGTTACACTTAAAAAATCGATTGGTGGTTTAGGGATGTATTTTGTGGTGATCTATTTGAAATACCCATGTACAGTGGTAGACTTGTGATTTTATGCAGTGTTAAATATTGGAAGGTTTTTCGTATACTTGTATGTTGTATATTTTTTATAGGAAACTAACAACCGATTTTATAAATATTTCAATGGGTTCATCTTTATATTTATGAAGGGGTTCTAGTGTACATAACATCAATGATTTCAAATTTTAACCAGTTCATTAATTGAAAAAAAAAAAAACTTATATTCTTAATATTATATGTACACTAGCGATCTGCTCTGTCTTTGCACAGGTGATTTTTGGAACTCGACAATAACGCCAAATATCGGGTCTGCTTGTGACTCTAAAATATCCAGAGACTCTCTCAAATACACACAAAAACTCCATCAAAATCAGTCCAGCCATTTAGGAGCACTTCAAACAAATTTTACCAAATACACATTTATGTTTCTTCTTTGTATATTAGTTTTTGCTTTGTTTATTATTTTTACTTTTTTGCTTTATTGTTTTGTACCAAAACTGTACTTGAACAGAATTTTTAGAAAAAAATACATTCGAAGTCTCATTAATTTAACTCAATACGCAGATGGATGGAAATATATCAGTAAAAGAAATAGATAAACTTTTCAAAAAATCGCTGCACAACTATAAACACCTCTCCAAAATTAAATCGAATGATCCCGAAAGTCACTTAAAGCAGATTTCATGCTGAAAGGGGCAGAAAGCAAGTCACTGAAGCGTTTATTTACGCTGTGATGCGACTAATGAGCGGCCCGGATCATTAAACCACCGCCCACGAGGCTATTGACTACTTGCAATGTGGTCCTTGTATATTTCAATATTACTACCAAAGACATTACGCGCTATACATGTGCACCGATCAATTTAATAGTATCCGGCTGGCCGTGTATACGCCGCATGCAAATAAAATGGCTGCAATGCCGGTTTTCGACGACTTGTGTCATTTATTGACGCTCTTTGTTCGTTTTACACAGAGATGTTCCGTTATTAAATTATCGATAAATCTGTCAATTAATATTTTATTTCACTTTTAAGTTTATAAAGTTATTTCATCTATATCAGAATTTGTATATAGTTGAGATTTTAAAAATAGATAAAGTATGATATAAATTTTAAGTGTGTAATAATACAAACACTGCCTAATAAAAATTGGTTATTACGTTTATATGTTAACGTTTATGTGTTAACGTTTATGTGTATTAATATACACATAAACGTTAACACATAGGTATGATTTCTATATAATTATTTTAAATTCTAAATCTACTTTAAAATAAAGCCCACTATAAAAGCGCCTTAACGGTGATGCCAGGTTTCAAATATGTAATAAAATTAGAAATACAAATTTAAATTTAAGTGTTATAAGAAAAGTATGATTAATTTTAAGCCGACAAAGTCGCATCGGATTTATTTTTATAAGCCTATCTGTAACTTATCGGGTATGTTTAAATTTCTCCCTACACCATAGACGAGCCTGCTCACTCAAATATTTCCCTTTTATGTCGTTAAAAAGAATACTAGCAGTGTTATTAAGACTATTAAATATTACCGTTAACGACCGCCTTAAATGTTTGTATTAGGAATGGTTTACGACAGTAGACGAACGGTGGATTTAAGCCTTAAGACACGACCTTAAAAATCTTTCTTTAAAACTAAGTAAATATTCTTTTTAACAGTAACTATACTATTTTAATACTGTAAGTCAGTCAGTTTTGCTGATTTTTATCAAAGAATACACTTCATAGTGTCCATATTACACAAATAATATCTATATTTCAATTCTGATTAATAATAATATCCATATTTCAATTCTGTTACGCGCACATCACATCATTTGTCGGCACCTTTGTCTGTCGCTTTATTGTCCCTTTGTCACTCGCACTCCCTGCGGTCGTGGCGCGACGCCTCTCCGTGACTTCAAATAATATGATTGCTTTGAAGTCCAACTGATGACATTTTAGTTTATTAAAGCTCTTTTTTTCAAAATTTTTATACAAGTTCTAATCTAATTTAAACTAGTATGTGTTGTAATAGTACCATGCATAATATGAGAATGTGTCACTATAATCTCAAATATTATTTAATAATAACAAAAGTCTGAGATTAAATACCATTAAAATTTTTAAACGTTAACACATAGGTATGATTTCTATATAATTATTTTAAATTCTAAATCTACTTTAAAATAAAGCCCACTATAAAAGCGCCTTAACGGTGATGCCAGGTTTCAAATATGTAATAAAATTAGAAATACAAATTTAAATTTAAGTGTTATAAGAAAAGTATGATTAATTTTAAGCCGACAAAGTCGCATCGGATTTATTTTTATAAGCCTATCTGTAACTTATCGGGTATGTTTAAATTTCTCCCTACACCATAGACGAGCCTGCTCACTCAAATATTTCCCTTTTATGTCGTTAAAAAGAATACTAGCAGTGTTATTAAGACTATTAAATATTACCGTTAACGACCGCCTTAAATGTTTGTATTAGGAATGGTTTACGACAGTAGACGAACGGTGGATTTAAGCCTTAAGACACGACCTTAAAAATCTTTCTTTAAAACTAAGTAAATATTCTTTTTAACAGTAACTATACTATTTTAATACTGTAAGTCAGTCAGTTTTGCTGATTTTTATCAAAGAATACACTTCATAGTGTCCATATTACACAAATAATATCTATATTTCAATTCTGATTAATAATAATATCCATATTTCAATTCTGTTACGCGCACATCACATCATTTGTCGGCACCTTTGTCTGTCGCTTTATTGTCCCTTTGTCACTCGCACTCCCTGCGGTCGTGGCGCGACGCCTCTCCGTGACTTCAAATAATATGATTGCTTTGAAGTCCAACTGATGACATTTTAGTTTATTAAAGCTCTTTTTTTCAAAATTTTTATACAAGTTCTAATCTAATTTAAACTAGTATGTGTTGTAATAGTACCATGCATAATATGAGAATGTGTCACTATAATCTCAAATATTATTTAATAATAACAAAAGTCTGAGATTAAATACCATTAAAATTTTAATTACTTTTGTTACTGCCATTCATTTCATACAAAACACAATTTGCGAACAACTCATTCAAACCCTAGAGTATAAATTACGAAGAGCAAACATTAATTCTACTTTATTTGCACTTGAAGCTTGTGTCATAAAATACAATTGCAAAAGCAATTAAGTTTGTCTTTTTGTAATAATTTATTTGGTAATTAAAAATTATTTACTGATTTAATGCTATATTATATCAAAAATCGACTGTTATTTTTTTAAACAATAGGGGTGACAAACGAACACACATTACAACAGGTGGTAAGTGGGTGCTGTGGCCCATAAACATCTACATTCATCCTCGATTAAGAATCAAAACGCAGATGCGTTGTCACCCCTAAAGACTTAGATAGCATGCCTCGTTTCCAGTAAAAAATGGTCTCTGGATCTCTACACTTACCATACGAAACACAGCAGTATTAAGCTGCTAATTTACTCTGGTATTCTGTGAGAGCATGGTCCTTCCCGGTCGAGCCGACCCATTCGTGCTACAACCATTATATAACTGCAGCGTGGCTCTATCACGTACATGTCACGAAGAGGATACAAAATCTACAAAGTTTCTACAAATGAATGTAGACGGCCCCAACCATTACATTAGATTTGATAGACCACAAATCCTCGCGAAAGAACACCGATTCCTACCAAGGATAATACGTGAGGCTATTGAAATTAAAAAACATCCTAATTTCAATAGAGAAGGAGGCTGGTTACTACCACCTGCTTGGGATCCTATAATCAATAAAATTAAAACTAAACCCAAGCATACCACTGCAAGACCTCAGGACATAGTCAGTTCATTTTGCATAGATCGGACCATAAACAATAATTAAAATAGCTGAAGGTACTCCGGGTTTAACAATGACATCGGGACGTAAGTCATCTCAGTCCCCCGTGACCATGGGTGCTGGAAAGCGCCCGAAACGTCGGGAATTAAAAATAAAAGTAATTAAAAGTAAAAATAAACGCGATAAAATCCGTAAAATTAGAAATAAATATTATTAGTTCATCATAAATCTAAACAGCACTATATTAATAGATCCTATTTATGGCCGAATACGTCGCTAGTGTTTATTAGTTTTCATAGTTTTCTAATAGCGTAAAACATCAACTTTGCTAACCCCGTTGAACTTGGACGTTACACAGACTTTACGGGAACAGGAAACAGGCAAACGAGCGGAAACAATTACGTTTCTATTTTAACGACTTGTTACATTTTTAGCATCACTCGTTTCATTGTACAGAGTTTCATAAAGAAACTCTTTAAATTCTTTAAGCCTTTGTCATGAAACTGCGTTCCCATTATATACGGTTAGTCTCGCGATGAGTAATGCACAGAAACAGAAACAGAAACAGAAACAGAAACTTTTTTATTCAATGTAGATTATTAACAATACTTATTGAAAGTTCGCAAAAAAACCTCTGTCCTGGGAAGAACCAGCAAGAAAAACAGCAGGACTATTTTTTTTTCAAACAATAGCTTTCCATCATGTTTACAATTAACAACACAAGACAAATTAGAAATAGCTTGGTCGCTATCACCCTTTCCAGGGGTTATTATCATCCATAAATTCCTTAATATTATAATAACCCCTTTTAAACAAACTTAATTTAATTAAATTTTTGAACTTTGCGTTTGACAAATTTTGTATATTTTCTGGAATCTTATTGTAAAATTGTATACATCACCCCAAGAATGTATTACTGACTCGGTGGAGTCGAGTAACTGGTACTACTAGCTTGTATCTGTTTTTACAGAATGATTATCACTTATTTTTGCAAAACTACGTTTATTCTTGTGTACTCACATTACATTGTCATAAATGTATTGAGAGGCCAGAGTTAATATATTAAATTCCTTAATTTTTTGTCTGAGTGACTCTTTTGGTTTTAAGTTATATATTGCTCTAATGGCCCTTTTCTGTAAAATAAATATAATTTTAGTGTCAGTCGCGTGTCCCCATAGCAAAATACCATACGACATAATGCTATGGAAATAACGAAAGTAAGCTATTCTAGCTGTTTCAACACTGGTAAGAGTTCTAATGTATTTTACAGCATATGCTGCGGAACTAAGTCTGCTAGCTAGTTTTGATATATGGGGGAGCAATTGAAGCTTTGCGTCCAGTGTGATTCCAAGAAAAATGGTAGTATCAACGAGACTCAGTTCTTCCCCATTTAAAATTACATTCGTATTAACATGTTTGACATTAGGAGTTAGGAATTTCATACATTATTTACACATACACACAAGCGTAGAATGCTTAGAGAGTTGTATTTTTTATTGATTTATTTAAAGTTACAAATTGTAAACGAAACACAGACAAATCAAACTTCCACAGATTAATTAACTAATCCTTAACAACTAACATCAATTACCATTACCGTTACAGACTATGAAAGTTCACTGCTGAACATAGACCTCCCCACAGATTGCCTCATAGGAGGAATCATTTGCCATATCAATGTTACATTTAACAAGCGACAATTTTCTTGGTAGAATAATGCTGCAGCTTCATTGTGGTTGCAGCACGAACGGATCTGCTCGACCGGGTGAGGACCACGCTCTCACAGAATACTAGCGTATAAAAGCAGCAATGATGCTATGTTTTATACGGTAAGTGTAGAGAACCGGAGATTCTTTTTAGTGGAAACGAGGCATTCCATCTCAGTCCTTAGAGGTGACAACGCGTTTGCATATTGGGCCACAGCATTCATTTACCATCAGATTGACTGTGTGTACTTTTGTCACGCTTATTTTATTTTTATTTTATTCAAAGTTCTATAAAAAAAGGTTTTGATTCTTAGTGATTATTAAGAACAAGCAATATCCTGGTTTGTTTTCATCTGTCATGTTTCATTGTCGTCACCCACGGGATGATATCGGGCAAGAAAGAAAGAACTATTTATTTCATACACACATTTCAAAAATTTGCAAAAGCGAGCGGCAAAAATAAGTATGCACCAGGCTCAGACTACTTACGTATTAAATAAAAAAGAAAACAAAAAAAAAGAAAACAAAGAACTCAAAATAAAATGTGATACCAAATAGGTGTCCAACTCAGCACAGTTGAGACCCTCGTGAGAGCATGGTGACTTCACTGACAAGTGATGATTAATAATTACGAGTATATAGGTATGGATATACATAGTGATTAATAGTTACGAGTTAGAAAGTAGTACTAAAGTGTATAACATATATAAATAATAATAATGTTACGTGTCAGACGTCAACTTAGGCGCACAACAATAACATACATACATTGAGACCAACCTAGCTAAACGTTATGTCATCCAGACCGAATTTCTGTCATGGTGACTAGCCTGAAGGGAGACTTGCCATCGAGGCAGGACAGGATTATATTACTCAAGTGTATGCGCAAGCACAGGTGGACTCTCTATTTCCTCACTCTCATAGTCCGATGGGACGGTAAACCGACCGGAGAGAAATCAGGCGCAGGACCAACGGGTTTTACGTACTTTTCGAGATACGGGGGTGAGACACCGTCAACTTCCTAACTCCGGGCAGCTACGGAGAACCTCTCGATGGAAAAGCACAATAACAGATTTTTTGCCCTAACCGGGATTCGAACCCGGGACCTTATGATCAGCAGTCACAAAACTACAACCACTAGACCAACGAAGCAGTCAAATGCTATATATACTATATATTTAAATAACGCCTACACAAGAACTTAACTTAAAATACTAACATGATATTTGACTCTATGGGGAAGACGTTTTTAACCTTTTTTTTTTTCATAAACTTAAATAATTTCATATTCTGTATTCAAAGAGACACGTCTTGTTACGAGACCTGCTGAATTTTTTAGAAGAGAAAAAGAAAAAATAAGACTTAAACTAAAATCTTAAAGAATCATTCATAAAATAACAGAAACACATTTAATAATATGTGAACACAAAAAAGTAGATATAAATATTATTACCATTTTACGTTCGAAACAGCTATTACGTATTTTGTACTTGTTGTACCAAATAATGCAACTATAATTTATTTTCAAAACTATTCAATGATTTTAGGAAACCACCAGGTGGTGGTAAATCATTCCAACAGTGGGTTTATATATTTATTTATTTAACATATTATATGGTTGCTGCATTGAAGCTGCCTCGAAATGTTTTGAAAGGTTTTTGTATTATATTTAGTACCCGGTTGACCGAGCTTTGCTCGGTATTTTTCGCTCGTTTTTTTTTAATTCGTTTGTTTTGGAAATTATATTTAGATACAAATTACATACTGATGAAATACGAATAATATTTTTTGATCTTAGCGACATAATAGAAAAACCAAACTGGTTATTTGAATAAAAAATCATGAGTGCATTTAGTTTAATTAAAATTTTCGTGTTTTTAAAAAATAATAAAAGAAAGGGCTCGAAAAAATAGATTTTCTCAAAAAAGAAAGGAACATGAAAAGAAAAATTAAAAAAGTCGGTCGGTCGGTCTGGGCTCGAACCATGGTATTACGATTTTGTGACCGCCCAATATACCAATTAAGCTATTTGTAATCATTAATAAACTGTCAAAATTTACCTTCTTATTCTTACGATATTTTAGCAGTTTTTCATTGCCTAAAAACACGGACAAAAAGACATTTTCTAAAAATAAATCCTAGCTAGATCGATTTATTGCCCCCGAAACTCCCTGCACACAAAATTTTATAAAAATCGTTGGAGCTGTTTCCGAGATTCCGGTTAAATATATATATATATATATATATATATATATATATATATATATATATATATATATATATATATATTAATTAATTGCTCGTTTAAAGGTATAGGATTTTGGTCTCGCTCCCACTTCAACTTTTGGAACAGATACAGCGGTCTCTGTATTGTTATTGTTGAGAATAAAAGAGTAGCAAGGTGTAATTTTCTTCGGGCGTTCATCTTAAAAACTGTTACAGCCTATTAAAGTCCACTTCTAAACATAAGCTTCCCCAATAAATTGTCTCATAGGGGAAATATTTGCCATAGTAGCCAAGCTTGGCAACCGCAGTTTTTATTTTCAGTCATTATTGGAAAAATACTGCTGCCCATCTCTTGATTTGTTTCCCTTAGTCGCCTGCTACGACATCCACGGGATGATATGGGGTAGTGGATATATACCCCCACTACGCGGATTACAAAATCTTATCCGCATACCTACACTGAGGTACTGCCAAACTTGGTACAGTAACTTTAAACGATAAAAGCAACTGCGCTCTCTCTCTCAAAATGACTTTCAAAGCACAAACTGCAATCAAACATATTATGCCTTAATTTCGTGCCTTTGAGACTTGGTATATGGGCTTATTGTCAATTAAAACTATAGTCAATTAAAGTACTTATACATTTCGAATATTTTTATTGGTTTCTTGTATTCAAAATTTTGACTTTATTTGATATGGTACAAGAGAATTTTGCTTGCACCCTAACAAATACGTTTGAGATCTTCATTCAATGATTTGGAAGCAGATTTACAATCTTAAGGGTAAAAAGATTTATATATTTGCAAGTTATCTGCATACAAGTGATAGTTATATTCTTTTATGCAGTTAGTGAAGTGTGAACTATACAAAATAAATAAAATCGGACCTAGAATAGATCCCTGTGGAATACAGCAAGTAACTGATTATGGATCAGACATAGAAGTGTTGGGTGATGGGTTGGAGATAATTTTATTACATTGGGATTAGGAGACAAAGTTTATGCAATAGTATTTTGAACTGTCTTTGGCTGACTTAAAGAAACCAAAATGAGAAAACTTTAAATCATAAAAACCGTAATTAGTTCGCATGCAATTATTATGGAAATATTTTCACATTTTTTCTTATATAACAACTTCACTGGGGTGGCAAGTAAATGTATTTTACCTAGTTTATATGAACGAGAAGATTTGATATTCGTTACGCAAATGTTTTTCAAATGTATGTTTTCCAATTTCTCGGAAACGACGGAACCGATTTAAGTAATCCTTTTTTTAAACAGTACTCGATACTTTAAAAGTGAACCTATAGAAATTTTAATAAAAAAATTCAATCCCTAAGGGTCGGAAAATGTATGATGAAAATTATGGATGTACCTGTTTAAACGACATTGTTATTGTTACCTTGAATTTTAACAAACGGAAAATATTCAACGAATGCGAAAGAAATGTAGGCGTAAATTATTTTGATTAAATTCATTACTGTCCATTGCTGTCTTAGTGCGTGATCGCTGCACTGTCGCCGGTGCTCATTGCTTGACGACTTCCATCAGTCGGCCGCAAACGCGCATTTCAACACGATAATTTTAAATTCAAATTAGTGGGTATGCTTTTAAATTGCACGCAGCGGCAACTCGTCCAATTAATGTGTTAAATAACGCAGCGCGGTCGTTAGAAGTGAGTTGCAATTTGCATTTCGGTGAGCGCTTTAATTAATGAACTACGATTGCATGGTACTAGTCGCAGCTCTCCGTTCTGCTTACATAGCTTTCGTGAGCTCCAACAATGGCTTAGGCAATGTCATGCTAATCAATTAAGCGTAGCATCGAACGTCAACATATCTTGAAGTACATATACCAGGCGGTCCCATAATGAACTGGCCTGATATAGTTCAAAGTGACATGTCGCTACATGTTGTGTTGCATTAAATAGTACTTTTATCGTGCACTTAGTATAAGAAACATGCATCGACATGAAATGCTTAGTCTTAGTTTAATAGGCATTTGAAAAACGAGAGTCACGTATTTTTTCAAAATGTCGAAAACTGAGTATCGAAATGTTATTAAGTTTCTGTTTAAAGAAGGTTTATCCCCTGCCCAAATAAAAGAACGATTGGATGGCGTGTATAAGGAGTCTGCCCCCTCCTATAGTGGCACAGTGAAAAATTGGGTGAAAGAGTTTCGCCTCGGGAGAGAAACCGTCGAAGACTTTGGCCACGACGGTCGACCTGTAGAAGTGCTCACTCCCGAAACGATTGCTCTTATCGAAGAGGAGGTTCTAAATGACCGCCGTTTGAAGATTACAGAAATTGCAGCAAGGCTTGGGCTCTCTAAGAGTACGGTTCATCGCGCGATCCATGAACATCTTCACATGAAAAAAGTGAGTGCAAAATGGGTACCGAAACTTCTTTCAGTTGTACAGAGACAGGAAAGAGTGCGCTGCGCTTCGGAGTTTTTGGGTCTTTGTGGCGAAAATCCAAAGAATGTGATCGAGCGGCTAGTGACTGGTGATGAAACTATGATCTTGTGTTATGATCCAAAAAGCAAGCGCGAGTCAATGGAATGGCGTTATAAGGGTGAAAAGCCCCCTAGAAAGGCAAAGGTGCAACAATCGACTAAAAACTGATGTGCACAATATTTTGGGATTTTCAAGGCATTTTGATGGTGGATTTTAAAGTACGTAATACAGTCGTGAACGGCGAATATTATGCTTCTTTAATACATAAATTACGAGACAATATAAAGGAAAAACGAAGAGGCAAGCTGTCTAAAGGTGTCCTGTTGCTCCATGACAACGCCCCTGTTCATACCGCTGGTGTTTCGAAGGATGCAGTTCGTCAATGCGGGTTCACAGAAGTTCAACATCCACCTTACAATCCAGACATGGCCCCGTCCGACTATAATTTATTTCCAAATTTAAAGCGGGACTTAAGAGGAACAAAATTTTCAAGCGATGAAAAGTTGCGGGCGACCGTCTTCAGTCATTTTGAGGATAAATAATGTGATTATTTTTATAAAGGTTTAGAGATGTTGATTCACAGATGTCAGAAGTGTGTTAGTATTCATGGTGATTATATTGAAAAATAAAATTGGTTTCGTTTCATTTCCTTCATTGGTTCATAGTTAGGCCAATTCATTATGGGACCGCCTACGTAATATGTGTGCTTTAATATCATAATTACTTAACAAATAAATGGATTATATTAATAAATATTTCTTCACACGTGTTAATATTATGTATTCCACGATTTTATTTATTAAATATGTGTTTATTTGATTTTAATTGAGTTATAAAAAAGGTGGAAGCATTGAATTATATTTTACTCAAAAATAGCTCAACGCTTAAAATTTAAAAATCAGTTTTTAATAAAAAGTAAGAGCCGACTTCACAGTTTCAGTGGCGTCTAAACAATTACATGAAAAACTTAATTCCCTCATTCCACCAAATTTAGGGAAAATTGTTTCTCCAAATATATGCAAGACCGTCACTTACACCTTATGCCTTATACTACCACCACTTATTTAATATAAGAGTCATCATCAAAATTAGTTCTCAATTGACGGAGATATAGCGTAATATACGTACAATAACAATAAAATTGTAAACCTCTTCCTTTTTTAGAGCCGGCCAAAAATGATATATTTTTTCGATACATACATCAATATAATAAATTTCCTTTTTTTCTGTCATTGTCAGTGTTTACGGATAAAATTTAAAATAGTTATGGAAATTTTAAACCAATTTTAGTAAATGAGCTTTACTTTAGAAACATTGAATTACAAAATTAAAACTCATACTTCATCATCATCATCATCATCATCATCATGATTACAGCTTTTCAAAAGTCCACTGCTGGTCCTAAGCCACCTGCATCCATCGACTTCCTGCATGTCTTACCAGGTCGTCACTCCACCTAGTGGGCGGTCGCCCTACACTACGCCTACCGGTACGAGGCTGCCACTCGAGAACCTTTCTTCCCCATCAGTTATCGGTTCTTTGAGCTATATGGCTGGTCCATTGCCACTTTAACTTACCAATCTGTTGGGCTATGGCGGTCACTCTGGTTTTACGGCGGATATCCTCATTTCTGAGTCTATCACGCAGAGAAACTCCGAGCATAGCCCTCTCCATAGCTCGCTGAGCGACCATGAGCGTTCTGATCCGTAGGACCACGTCTCTGATCCGTAAGTCATCACTGGCAACACGCACTGGTTGTACACTTTAGTTTTCAGAGATTGAGGTATACCTGACAAGAAGATGTGTCGTAATTTTCCGAACGCTGCCCAGCCGAGCTGAATCCGTCGATTGACCTCTCGGTCGAAGTTGGACTTACCTAATCGGACTATTTGTCCCAGGTAAACGTACTCGTCAACAATTTCGAGCATAGTACTCCCAACAACTATCGGCATAGGTGTGACATGGACATTAAACATGATCTTTGTTTTGTCCGTGTTCATCTTAAGACCTATCCGTTGGAAGACACCATTGCGGTCATTGAACATAGTGATTAGGTCCTCCAGCGATTCTGCCATAAGGACTATATAGTTGGCAAATCGAAGGTGAGTGATGTACTCGCCTTTGATGTTAATACCGTATCTTTTCCAGTCCAGTAGCTTGAAAATGTCTTCCAATGCAGCGGTGAAGAGTTTCGGGGATATAACGTCACCCTGTCTTACACCTCTCTGCAGTTGGATAGGTTTCGAGCTCTGATTCTGCACTCGGATAGCCATCGTAGCCCTACTGTACAAACACTTCAGCACTTCGATAAACCGACAGTCAACATGGCACCGCTGAAGGGACTGTAGCACCACCCAAATTTCGGATGTTCTCAATTTGATTGTATTTTTCATGTGTGTTACCGCAGAACTTTTGTCTAGGTGAAACGTTTTAGATCACTCTTTTTTATTCGAAAGCTGGTGCTTTTCATGCGGTCCCATATGAATTCAAATTCTGACTAAATGTCTTACTAGTTGATTTTAAGTTACCCTCAATAATGCGTATTAAATTGATTTCGAATGCATTGATGATGTTTTTATTTTATGTATATTGAAGTCGGATGTACAAAATTTTTAACTTTACCACTTGTTTTACTATATCTATTAAAGGTAAATATAAGTCCAAACATATATTTTTATAGAAGAGTGGACTATCGACAATACTGTTTGCCTTTTATATGTCGAACACCACCCTCGGAAGATAATTGGAAGTTATAGTAACCTTGTTACTATAACTTCCAATTATCCGATAATAATGTCAAACGTCAACAAAAGTTTTAAAAATCCAAAAATGCACGACTCATAATGGTCATGTTGTGATCGTGAAATAAAGTGGAAAAATTCCCCATCAACAGAGAGTAGAAAATATTTTTTAATTTAACTACGTTATTATTATTGATATTCAAAAAAATATTATTGTTCATTGAAAAACTTCAGAATTATCTTAAAACGATCAGGAATCAATTTTAATATTAGTTTAATTTTTAGATATTTGTACTCGGGCACTATCGTAAAAACTAGTATTTTTTACGTGACTCGTCAATATTTTTTTTTATCTCATCGACTTTATTTTGTTTTCAAAAAGTTCTCCATCTAGTCATAACCAGTATTTTATTTTAGCGTTCATGAAAGTACACCTTCAGGTCACGCTATAAAGCCCATGGTGTATAAGTATATATATATATATATCCTACTACTTTTAGTAAAACAATACATTGTGTTAAAAATCTGTAATTATAAAAATAATAATAATATCTTACATTGGTCAAGTATGAATTAAATTCGGTTTTGGGAATATTTTGTATTTCTACCGCGTTCTATATTTTTCATCACGAGCCGCTGTAAACAAACAGCACGCAGTGAGTCAAAGTGTATCTGTATTCAGTAAAATATATTACTACAAGGCTGCTCAAACACCGCAAAATTTTGGAATTTCTCAACGAAAAATTAATTATATCAAAACAAAATAAAATTAAACAGCTATTTACGTTCCATGGTATGGTATATTACGTTCCACATCAAAGATTAAAAAGAGATTAAGTTAAACAATTGATATTTACAAAAATTATTGCATGCATGACAATAAGCGCCCCGCCACTCAGGCCTACGATCGTAGTCAGATGGCTGGGAATTGTCCAAGCAACAGTGCAACTGATATAATTAGTTATTGCTTGTTTGCTATGCCTATGCTATGTTGCCTGGGATTTTCATATTATGTGTACTAACAACCCCTAAAACCAAGTTTTAATATAAAAACAGCAATTAATCGATTTCAAAATAATAAGTTTAACAATCATTTGTCTTTCTGGAAATATTTTTTATGTTGAATATGATTGTTAGACACGACTTCATGCGACAAAACGTTTGATTCTTGATTTTTAAGCGCTAGTAGAATATTATACCTACGCCCTTTGCGCTTAAGGCATGCAACTCTGCCCTTGATAATAAGAAAGACGTATCTAACAAAAAGTAAATATGGAGAAAAAAATATTTTAAGTTAAAAAACGGGAAAACCCATGCTGTGATTTATTTATTGCATTTATCAAAATTCTGTGAATGTACCATTTTTTCGGCCCATATCTCTTCGTAACTTAGTATTATAACATTTTAGTATTGATAATATACATATTTTTTTTTTCGAAAAGAAGCGTTTCTTTTTAGCAAAAAAAATCCGGAAAATTACCTAGAACTAAGTAGGAAAGCCGTAAAACACCATATGCGCACTTTAATATAGCACAAAAACATCACTACCAATTCACCAATTACAACAGCTATTTTCATAATATTAAGTTTAAGAATAAAAGGCGCATTTTATTATTTACGACTTTCATCCTTAGTACCTTAGCTGTTGCGGCTATTTAAATAATAGGATAAAGAGTTAGATACTATTACCTATCTTTCACAGTGGCCCTACAAAGCTCAAGAAAACAATGTTTTTGAAGGTATAAACGTCATTCAAATTAGGGGTTAATTTAAGTATTAAATCAGAGTCACTTTAATCGGGTACATAATCAACATTTATTTATGAACGGAAGTTGTACAAATATATCAAAATGAAAATATTGGTTATGGCACAATCACAAAACTAAAAACTAATCCTCTTAGGAACCAAATATCTTAAGTAGTAACAATTAGAACCCTGACATTAGGAGCTTGTCACCTTGTGACCAATAATATGTCTTATGACTACACTACAATAAACAGTCTTAATCAGTCAAAATATTTCACAACAATATAAAGATGTAATCTTTCGGTGGCTTGAGCGGCTCTTCTAGCGCCTAAAATGACATAAATATTTATATAGAGATCTGTATCTACATACACGCAAAGGCACTCTGTTACTCTTAGGAACCACATATCTTAATTAGTAAAGATTAGAACCCTGTACGTTAGGAACTTAGTCACTATGTGACCCATAAGTCTTAAAACAGTCTTAAAAGCAGTCAAAATATTCCACAACAATATAAAAGTAACAAAAAGGCTCTTCTAGCGCCTGAAATAACATATGTAAATGTTTTATGTTTACAAAGAGATCTATACGTAATTAATAGGTACTCTGTTACAGCAACCATCAATAAACAAAACAAAAAAAGGCCTGTCTCTCCGGCACACAAAAATAAGTCCAACTTAATTTGGAAGTAGCAAAACTTAAAAAGAGTTAAAAACATAAAAATTGTTATAAAAATTTTTTTTCTGCACAAATCACTTAAAGCTTCTCTAACTATCGTCATATTCAGTGATCAAGTTGACTGCATCATCATTAACAGGCAAATTATTCCAGAATGCCCCCCTCCTATTCTCGGGCATTAGAGGACTTAACTTTTGAAGTATTTCATCTTTACGTTCTTGCTTTATTCCTCGGAAGTAGTTTTTGATTACCGGCGAAGGTATCCCAATCTTAATGTTTTTGACTCTCAGAAAGTCGAGATCCATCGGTTCTGCATCAAAATCCGTTTGGTAGACAACTGAAGTTCGGTGTCTTTGGAATACAACCTCACACATGTCAGTAAGGTAGGCTTGAGCTACTCCAGGTTGCGATCTTCTTGAAGATGATCCATGTCCATGTTGCAACTTATATAAAGATGAGCAATCCTCAAATGTATAAAAGTCACTAACACCCATATCTTTTACTGTGATCTTACGATGGGTATCTGCCACCGCACGATGGAAATCTTCGAAGTCATAGATTCTTGTCTTTCGCTTCATAGAAAGTTCGACCTGGTGGTGAAACTCATCCGCGGACATGAAGGTATGCCCAACTTCAAAGTATCTGAGGGTGATTGTTTCTAGATTGACGTGTGTGGAATTTATTAAAAACAGAAGGTATGAAAATAGGCCCCAATTTTTGTTCTGCGCTGCGCAGTTATCAAGCCACAGAGTGATATGTTTCACATCTCGGTTTTGCAAGAAGAAAGCCCCAAAACAGCTAGTAATATCATCTTTCTTTCCGCCTTGAATAGCTTCGTGCCATATGCATGCAAATGTCTCCCTTGAGCTGCTACTTTTTTATCACCGAGAGGAACGAAACTTTCATTGAAAGCTATCAGCCTCGGGCAGAATATCACTGTTTTGAAGGTGTCAATTCGTGGAAGCATGATCACCTTTTCCAGGTCAACGGAGTAGTACAAAACGTCACTGTCTGTGCCAAGGGTCATTTGAAGATTCTTATCCTCATTGTACTTTTCTCTTGCCAGAGTGTAACGTTTGTAGTGATTTTCGTAATTCAAGCACTCAGTGTAGGAACGACGTCTTATTTCAGGATTAGGGTTGTGAAATTTATATTTTTCACATGTCTCGCACTCTTCATTGCCCAATTTTGCAAAAGATATGTTCAGTGATTTAATAACTCTTCGATAATGATCATAGGATACAGTACATTTTTGAGTAGGATCATTTGTTATATTATATTTTGCACAAAAATCATTGTACATGTCCCGCATATTAATATCGGAAGGTAACTATTTTCTGTTAGGTGCATGTTCTCGTCTGTAATGTGATAGGGAAGGATGAAATGAATTAATGTGCTCAATTATATTCGTGTTATCTATCTTTTTAGGATTAGGATTTGTGCCTCTCTTGTCCTTCGGTTCTTCATGGTCTACAGACTTAATAGCATTTCGAACGGCTTTATCGTTTGACTTGTTAAATCCTAGTGTAGTTAAATAAAAAAACTTTGCAAACACTGAGTTTTTCTCCGTTTCCGTTCGAGAAGTAATAAAAAACAGACTTTAAACGTCTCGGGTCTGAACTATTAGTTGTACGTCTATCTGGATTCTTCTGAGATGTGTTACCTTTAATGAAGTATGTTTGTTCCTTCCAAGTCATATTACGAAACAATTTATTCAATGAGATTCTTTGACTTTCCGAAAATTTTGTTGAGCATTTCTTTTTACAATTTTCATCACAGCCTGGTTTAACGTAGTATTTGGATTCATTTTTTAACTTCTTCATAATTTCCTGCCGCACAGCTAGTTTTGTTGCATAATATTTTCGTTTTCTTATCGTCCCTTTCTTAGTAAGTTGAACTTCGACGTTTTGGTTTTCCTGAATGTTTGACTCCGGCTCGCTAACATCTTCAGATGATGTCTCGGATATACGGACGTTATTCAGCAGCTGTGAAGACTGTATAACATCGTTTTCAGAGTCTGAATCAGGTAATTGCGGATATGCTGCCTTCTTTTTTTGAGGTGGAACATAATCTTTATCTTTAACTGAATCATCCGAATCAAATTCAGTGGCCGAAGGTGAACTGCTGCTGCTACTATTGTTGCAGATTTCTTTAAGATTTTTGTCATGACCAATGTTGTCGTTGATGGTAGTAGTGCTACAACAAGCTTGATCGATGGGACTGATGCTAATACTACCGTTGGCGGTACTGATGCTACAACAAGCTTCATTGTCCGGATTGGCGCGGATGCTGTCAATGGCGGAGTTAGAGCTGCAACAAGTTTGCTCACCGATACCAAAATTGTCGATCGAAGTAGCCGGGCTTTTGAGTACTAAATTGTTTGATAATGCTCTTGAAATAAGGTCATAACCGCCTTCTTCATCTTTAGTTTTGTCTAAAAAAATGTAAATACTTTATCAGAAGCGTGAAAGCAAACCAAACCAAAAAGCGTACGACGTAGATATACGTTATATTATAACACGTTCACCGTCCCAATAAAATATTTATAACTACCCGCTTCCTAATCCTATACTTAGGTATGTTATAGCTACGTTTGTAATAGCGAACGTAGGTGTAAACTAACCTATACTCTATTTTTAGGTGCTTGTCTAAAGGTAAACAAAGAACTGTCACAAAAACACATTTAATTCGACGTTTTAAGTCATAATTTGGCAACTAAACGAAATATTTGCTATAAACCAACAAATTGCAAAAGATAAATTCATGAATTTATTATCTATTTAGAAGGAATAAATACAGGCACCACTGAAATAAGTATTTAACGGTTGTTAACATTTAGTTAAATACCTAAAGAAATGCAGTATAAATTCGTTTGAAATTATCATTACCTGTGAAAATCCTCCGCACTCGAAAATGTTGCTCATAGGAGTGGTGATGTCGGTACCGATGCTACACGCCAGACCTTAACAGCCGCTCAGGCGCAACTGAAGCGTTCACGAACATTTCCCTTCCCCTCGCGTCCCTTTGCATACAGCGAAACGAAATAGTAAGGGCACTTCTACTTACTTGCGTCTTTTTTATTAAGTATTGATTGATATATAATTTCGTTCCACGGAAAAATAAAACGCATCTACCACATAGGTCTATTAAAAGAAGTGGTGTACTAAATTGAAAAGACGCAAGTGGTAAATAAGTCTTTTTCTTCTAGTATTAGCCCAGATTTTCAAACGATTGAAGGGCGCAATAGCCAGTTACGTCTTTTCATAGTCACACCCAGAACTTAATGAATAGATGCGTCTTTTTACTTCTCCATCAAAGTAGTTATTCATTGAAAGATTAAACTCATCTACGCATATACGTCTTTTCATTTTACTTCGATCAAAATGTGTCCTTTCATCTTATTTAAAGTATAAATGATAATGGAGAAGAGCCTTTCTTCACTGTGGTAAATCCTAAACTAAATGAGATAAAAAATTAAAAAAAATATCAGCAGGTACGCCTTTCTTTCCTCATTCGGACAATATATATAACTCAATTTTAGAAAAAATGTTAGATACGTCCTTTTTACTATCGGGGGCAGAGCTGTAGAACAAATCACCATACGGAAAATTCCGATTAGTGAACGAGGTTAAATGAAGCAAGATCCACGAGCACCCTTTAATTGGTATATTGGTAAATGAAGACTAATAATTGACTAGTTCGTCTACATTACTCTTCAGTTTTTAGCTTCGTTGGAGCCAATTTACGAGTAATAGCTCCTAAAGTTGCTCTATTTACCTAACTAATGACTCAAATTTGAGGCCAGACCAATCGTACCTTGTGACATGATGCATGTTGGCTTAATGGAACGCTCTGGCTCGATAGTGATTTGTTCGGCAATCGTAGAATAAATCTAGTAACTTTAGTACATTAATGCGTTCGGGTTAGTTATGTTTACCATAGTTTCAAGATTGAAAAATATTTATTGCTTAGTTTTTACATTTAATTTAATATATTTCGTAACCCTGGGAGTAAATGAAAAAAAAGGGGGTCTTGACTTTTAGATAGAGTGTCAAGCGAGGAAATATTTCTGTAAATAAATAAGTTTATTTTGTTAAATTCAGAAACAAATATTGTAAAAAAATCACCGATATCACAATACACCCAATAGTAAGTGAATAATGAGGTTGGTTATAGGTTTATGTTTATTGTTGTTTAGCAATTAAAAGATAAATGCGTTGCAACCGTGTGGACAAATATACTTTTAGTTCTTTAATTACTTATGACTATTCTTATTTAGCGGATTAAACCAAAAATTTGCTAGGCCTCAATTCTTTATTAGAATTGATAGACAAAAGTGTAATTTAAAAGTCCGCCTCTGTCAAAAATCACGTGAAATGAAATGTACTGTCGCGCTCGACTCGAATAGCACGTAGCTCGTAGCCCGTAGCTCGTAGCACGGAGACAGCTCTACCCGACGCCTCCGATGCCCGCCCACAAACAATCTGCGATGCTTAGTATTCAGCGCCGCGACGCAGAGATTGACTCGTCGCTGCGCCCGTATTCAGTGCGCGTTGTCGCCCGCTCTCGTTTTGTTCGAAACGCGCCATCACAAATTCCCATTTCACTTTGTATAGGTACGTCTCTATTTAATTTCTCCGGAGCGAAGTTTTCGAAATTTTTATTCAGGCGCCGCTGTATGGAAAATATTTTTAGGCGCACCGTATTGTATTTACGGGCGTTTGAACGCAACGCGTCCGCTTTAATCACTTTTATGCGTAATGTTAAGTCTATTTGATAGGATGCTACCACGTGTACTTCAACCTCGGCTTTTTTTAATTTCATTAAAAGGCGAGTGTTTGATGTGAGAAACTGAATTTAGTTCAAGATACAGTTTAGTAATCAACAACTTTAGAGTTTACTTTTGTATAGCAATATTAAATGTAGGTGTTATGTTTCTCATATGTACATGTGTTATGCAATATCTTCTCCAATTTTAAACCTATATAACAACATAAACGCAAAGTATATAAGTTTATTGCATTTATGGTGATATAAATAAATATAAATTAATATATAAGTCTGTTTTTAATTTTATGAATATGTTTAATATCAGTAGTATTTTCCTGATTTATTGTAATGATTTGTTTTAAATACATTTTATATTTGGAACCTATCACGTTATTTTCCAAACTTCCTGGACTTTGACTGGAAGAGAATGCCAAAAGGCATTAAATCCGCCCTTTGAAAGCACTTTTATTAAGTTGTACAGTAAAGTATAAATAAATAAATAAAATAATGTCTGCCTGTCATCCTGAGGGGTAAGGAGTGCGGACCTGCATCTGGCATTACGACTCGCTTCCTTCACGTATATCTACGCATACATTCTCGTTAGTTAAAGTTCCTCTCATGTTTGCCTATCTTAAATATATTACCAATTCAGTTGATTTATAATATATTGTTACGAGCTTGAGGTTCGTGACTGTAAAAATTGCCGATAGACTTACCTAAATTAACACTTTAATTTACTTTACACAAATTAAAGTTAAAAACACTAATAATTAATCACACTGATTCACTTTATTCCGCTCCGAAGCTTCGCTTGTCTCGCCAACTTCAATACTTCCCCGATCGCATCTTGCAGCGCCTATAAATATAAATTAGCAGCGAAATATCCAGAATATTCAAGTAAACACGCACAAGGTAACCAGAGTTCAAGTTTTAACTTCAAGAAGTTTAGTTATTCGGTTCGAGACTAGATGGCGCTAGTGCCGTCGGTGCGTAACACTGCCCCCTCCTAAGACATGCTCATCCCGAGCATTATCGGCCCCATAATATCGCGCCAGGCGATCCACATGGACGGTCTTAGGAGTCCCTATTGCGCCTTTCTGTATCCGGTAGGTTACATCGTTGATCCTGGTCACAATCCGGTACGGGCCGTCCCATTTAGCTTGAAGCTTAGGAGATTTCCCTTTGCTGCGGACTGGATTGTGCAACCACAGAAGTGAACCTTCGTCGAACCCTTTGTTGTTCATTTTGCGGTCGTACCGGGTTTTCATCTTTTCAGACATTTGCTGGCCCAATTGTCTGACGTGCTCATAAACGTCATTTATTTTGTTCCGCAAGTCATTTGCATAATCGGTTATACTGCGTAGAACATCAGGTGGTATCCCGGTGATCAGGTCTGCGGGCAGCTGTAATTCTCTTCCAAAGTTTTCGAAAGCTGGTGTCACTGCTGTACTTTCGTGAACAGCGCTTCGACTTTTGCTAGGTACCTCTCCAATGTCTGATTAAATCGTTCTACCATTCCATCAGATTGCGGGTGATAAGAAGTCGTTCTTTTTTTATAAGTACCCATAACTCGGTAAGTTTCCTGGAATATTTGAGACTCAAAATTCCTTCCTTGATCGCTGTGAATCTCTAAAGGTACCCCAAAACGACAGAAGACTTCATGAACTAGTTTATCTGCAACTGTTGAAGCTTCTTGATTTGGAATAGCGAAGACTTCTGGCCACTTAGTGAAGTAATCCATCACAACCATGAAGTACTTGTTACCGCTTTCACTCTCCGGAAACGGCCCCGCCACGTCAATGGCTATTCTCTCCCATGGTGCACCAACATTGTACTGAGGTCCCTTTACAGCCGCACAACTTGTACATTTGCGACACCAGTCATCGACATCATTTCGACAGTGGACCCAGTAAAACCGTTCTCGGATCTTCAGTAGAGTTCGTTTAACTCCCAGATGGCCTCCTGAATAATCATTATGGTACAGCTGTAGAACATCCGGTACCTTAGCTGATGAACCTTAGGGACAACTATTTGCAAAAGACAGCTGTCTCCTCGACCATTGTCCCATTTACGGCACAGGACTCCATCCTGAATCAGCAAGCTGTCCCATTGGGCCCAATAGCTTTTCGTGGTCGAACTCATCGCTGAGACGTCGCTCCACTTAGACTTGGTAGCACGGGCCTTCATCTCTTCCAGAATCGGCTTGATGTCCGGATCTTCCTGCTGTGCATGTCGTAGGCTGTCCTTCCACCCGTTGCTGAGGTGGTCTGTCCTGAGCATCCTCACGGATATCACTTCCTTACTCTCTTGCCTACTACAATGGTTGCAATCTTCAGGAAAAGGTCTTCTTGACAATGCATCTGCGTTGCCGTGAGATTTCCCGCTGCAGTGCCTGATAGTAAAGCCGTATTCCTGCTGCTGCTGGGCGGTGCTGTTAGCCGCACTTCCTTTCTGAGACCGTTCACCTTCCCTTCCTAGGGTGTGCTTAGGGCAGCTGGACCGAAGATGGCCCCTTTCCCCACAGCCATAGCACCTAGGGCTGTATCCTTTATTGTGGTCGCGAACCGTAACCGCTGCAACCTCCCTAGCGTGAGGTGAACGACGATCTTGTCACCGTCAGGCAGTGCCGTCAGCTGCACTACCCTCCTGATATCGTTTACTTTCCCTTTCTGCGCTTCGCTTAGGGCAGCTGGATCGAAGATGGCCCCTTTCCCCACAGCCATAATACCTAGGGCTGTATCCTTTATTGCGGTTGCGTACCGTAGCTGCTGCAATCTCCCTGACGCGATGGGAGCGAAGATCCTACCGCACGGCTTCCACCTCCAGTGCATGGGCCAAGGCGTCCTTAAGCGTCTCGTGGTGCCCCAGCCTCACAGCAGCTCTGACTTCAAGGTCGCGGATGCCGTCGATGAATGTCTGCACCAGGTTTCCCTTCAATGAGCGCAGGTACAGACTGGAATGCTTTTCGAACCATCTTATCCACCTCAAGGGACCTTTAAGCCTTTAAGGGATCTTTAAGCTGCGCGCGAAAGACGTGTTTCAGGTGAGCGTCACCATATCTCGCCTCCAATGCCTCAAGGAGCTGCTCGTAGGTCACTTTCTTACCGAGAGCTTCCAACACGGTTAAGGCTTCGTCGCGCAGGCCTTAGGTGAATGCAGTCATGGCCTGGCTTTTATCCCAGCCGTTTGCCTTCACGACGACCTCGAACTGGATTTTGTAGGTCGACCAGGAAGAAGTACCGTTGAACGGCGGCACTGTAAATCCACGTAGCGAAGGTGCTGCAGCTACTACGGAAGCTTTAGTTCCATCCCCAAGTGTGAGGTCGTTTAGCGTTTTCTTCACGTCAGCCATCACGTTGTCAACCCGATTGTTCACATGGTTGATTCGGGTTTCATTTTCTTCGATTCGGGTCTCAGCTTCCGACAGGCAGTTGTCGTGTTGAGCAACCTTATCCTTCACCTCCCTTATCTCTTTCCCAAAGGTAGCGTTAAGGTCCTTCATAAGGAGCATCTACTCTTCCGACCGACGAGCTTGTTCCGCCTGCTGATCTTCCGACCGACGGGCCTGTTCCTCCTGTCGGCGGGCCTGTTCCTCTTGTCCGCTCTGCAGCTGCTCTTTCAACTGACGGACCTGTTCCTGCAGCATTAACATCAGAGCACCTAAATCAGGTGCTGCAAATGTAGGAGCTACTGACGGGTCAGCAGCTGGCAGCTGGCCCTCCGACGTCTGCGGCGTTGCACCACCAAATCTTCTTTGGTCCGTCTCCTGCTGGCGTTGACTTCGGGTACGGACACCCTACGTTTCCTCCTTAGGTAAAATCGGCATGATTTTACCCCACTTCTGACACCAATTATTACGAGCTTGAGGTTCGTGACAATAAAAATTGCCGATAGAATTACCTAAATTAACACTTTAATTCACTTTACACTAATAAAAGTTAAAAATACTAATAATTAGTCACACTGATTCACTTTATTCCGCTCCAAAGCTTCGCTTGTCTCGCCAACTTCAATACTTTCCCGATCGCATCTTGCAGCGCCTATAAATATAAATTAGCAGCGAAATATCCAGAATATTCAAGTAAACACGCGCAAGGTACCGAGAGTTCGAGTTTCAGCTTCAAGAAGTTTAGTTCTTCGGTTCGAGACTAGATGGCGCTAGTGCCGTCGGCGCGTAACAATATTTTTGCCAATTTATACTGCTTTTCATCATGTTTTTAAAATAGTCAAGAGAGGTCACATTTAAATTTAAATAATAAAATTCCACCCCAAGGGTGAAAAATTCTGGCTGTGATTTTTAAATTAATTACTGAGACGGTTTTTCAGTTGTAATATTGAAATTGTAATATTGCTGAGACCACCTAAAAAAGTAAATTATTAAACTCGCAAAAAATGAAAACCCTCTTTAAACAATTAAAAAGAATATAATAATTATCACATAGCTTTAGTGGAGAATTATGAGATACTGATTGTCTTTTAATGGAACTTTGGACCAGTAAACATTCATTCGCATCGTCCTTAGTACAGCCCATCACAATCCAACTGTTGAACATAGTTCTCCCAAGGAATGCCACAAGGCAGGGCCCTGAGCCACCAGCGTCCATCGATTTCCTTAATCTTTTTATCAGGTCGTAGCTATATTTTGCGGGTGGCCACTCGAGAGCATTTTTACCCCATCATTAATTTTTTTTTATAGAATAAGGGTGACAAACGAGCGCACAGACCTACATTTATCCTCGATTGAAATGCAGATGCGTTATTACCCCTGAGGTCTAAGATAGAATGCCTCGTTTCTATTAAAAATGGTCTTGGTTAAATTCTCGTTCAAGATCCTCAGTCAACCTTTTGAAACACGACATTGTTTTGTGATAAGAATGATTTCATCAAAGGGTTTCCTGGTAGAGAATGCCGAAAGGCATAAGTCTGCCCTAGCGACTAATGACATAGAAACAATGATCTTAGTTGTAAGGTGTTACAATAAAATATACATAAAAAATAAAACTCATAAATAATCAATAAAAGAAGAACAATGACAATATTAAAAAGCTTACATTTACTCCGCTATTGAAGAGCCTAACATATTGGTTTTTATACAAAACTAAAGGGAATAACGAATTTTCGCGAAAATTAAACGAATCATTTCACTTGTTGCGAGTCTATAGAGATCTCCAACGACCAAAATTGGAAAATTTCTAGTCGACTGACGATGAAAAGAAAAAGAAGTATCAAAAATCCATACAGACTTCTGACGTCAACCCTTTAAGGAGTCACTAACGGGAATATTAGTAGTGTTAATACCATAGTTAAAAAAAGTTTAAGTGACAAAATAACCTTACCGACCACCTGACGGTAAGTGGCCTGAATAAGGCCACTTACCGGATCGAACCTCATGATTGCCTGTAACCAAATTTAAATAAAGGATAATGATTTCTTATATTTACGCGAACACTACACATTGATTAAAACTACATTTACGGATTTTATCGCGTTTAATTTGAATTTGAAATATTTTTATTTTTTTAATTCCCGACGTTTCGGGTGCTTTCCAGCACCCATGGTCACGGGGGACTGAGGTGACTGACGTCCAGATATCATTTTTAAACCCGGAGTACCTTCAACATTTTAAATTATTGTTTATGGTCCGATCTATGCAAAATGAACTGACTATGTCTTGAGGTCTTGCAGTGGTATGCTTGGGTTTAGTTTTAATTTTATTGATTATAGGGTCCTAAGCAGGTGGTAGTACCCAGCCTCCTTCTTTATTGAAATTAGGATGTTTTTTAATTTCAATAGCCTTACGTATCATCCTTGGTAGGAATCGGTGCTCTTTTGCGAGGATTTGTGGTCTATCAAATCTGATGTAATGATTGGGGCCGTCTAAGATATGATCACACACTGCAGACTTTCCGAAACGTTGATGCTTCACATTATATTAATTCAAACAAAGAAGTTGCGTTTTAGCCGCTGAGAACTATGATGGAATACTTCGCGCCCTGTGATTACACTGGCTCTCTATACAGAAATAGGCTGCAGTATGTATGTATGTCCGTATGTCACTTAATATTTTATAAAAATAAAAATGTAGATATGTGTTAATATCTCCACGCTTTGAGTAACGCTTCCCTACGATTTGAACTTAGAAAACATCGGACCCATAAGTTCATAAAAGTTAATAATTAATACGTCATCAGTGTATACAATTCTTTTTGATAAGAATCGCCTGTAGTAAAAGTGGAATAGGAAATCAATTTGACGTAAGCGTGTAATCAGAACTGTTGAATTAATGAGGGTCTCGTGCAGTGGATCAATATGCATAAAGGCGTCGCCAGCACCCTTCATACGTGCATGGTGATGCCAGTAGGCGTCAGCGTGCTATCTATCTAAATTATCCTTAAATATAATATACTTAAATCGACGATCTTTTTCTTTATTTTTTACTTCTGTTTTAAAGACTATGAATATCATATTAGAGTTTTACGTTGATAATATTGTGACCAGGTTATGGTAGATCTTATGTAAGGAAGCTAATGAACGCTATTAATCAACCTTAAACAATGGATACATATTTGAGGACCAGTAATGTGCTATCCACCCAACAGTAAGTGAACGCTGTGACTCAGACACCAATTTAAGAATAAGAATGATAAACGAGCACACAGTCCTCCTGATGTTCAATGGATGCTGTGGCCCATGGACATCTTCATTTATCCTTGATTAGGAATCAAAATATAGATGAGTTGTCACTCCTGCGGACAAAGATGGAATGTCTCGTTTCCGGTAAAAAGTGCTGAAAAGTCATTATCCGAAACACGGCAACATTAACCAGCTATTGTACGATATATTCTGTGAAAGCATGGTCCTGCCTCGGTTGAGTCAAATCATTCGTGATACAACCATAAAAAAGCTGTAGCGTAACTCTAACAACTATTAGGATGTTACTGTGTTTATTTTTATTCACTTTTAAAACGTGACACAACTCAATAGATAAAATAAAAGTAACATATCTGGACGTACACACTACTGCAAACAATTTCCTTTATGTTCATTGAATTTAGTTTCACGCGACTCTTGTACGCAGTGGAGAAATGTAACCACATTTTATTTTTCCGATATTTTTGAACTGCACTTGTTGGCGATAACGAGCGCGAGTATACATCGAGAATCAGGATGGTGTCGGCTAGAGGTGAGGTTGCCTGGACCTCTCACAACCCTCACCCTCTCCCTCAACCACACTCGATCCGCCGCTGCGTGAATCCGTTAACGGAATATTAAGCAGTCGATGGACTTTTATCAAAAATTCGTTAACAACTGGACGTTGTAGATATATGCAATTTTATATTTCAGTATTTAAAAATACCTTGTATTGAATAAACTGTATTCTGTCTATAATCTACATAAGTACAACACTTATTTATATAACGTATGTTTACGTCTTTGCATATTGTTTTAATATCGACCTAAGTAATGAATAAAACGATTCGAACGTAGTCTCATAGGTACTACAATGTAAAGTAAAAACAGTCCTATTTCAATTAAACACAATTCAAGTTTATATAATATATAATAATATTCCACAACTATCACACAACGCCATCTAGTCCCAAGCTAAGCAGAGCTTGTGTTATCGGTACTAGACAACTGATAAACATACTTATATATTTCTAAATATATAAATATTATAGATAAATTACACCTAGACACAGAACAAATGATCGTGCTCATCACACAAACATTTGTCCTGGGTGGGAATTGAACCCACAACCTCCGGCATAGCAGTCAGGGTCACTAGCCACTAGACCAACAGGCCTGTCAAAAATAATAATGAATCCAAAATTAAAATTTAAGCTATAGACGGAAAGTCAAAGGACTGCAAATATCGGTGCCAACAAAACGTACAACGTCGCCACTTCAATATTCCCTGTGATTATGTAAACGCTTCTCGAGGCCTACTTTATGAGCGCAAATTATTTCAACGTGGGCTCTATGAATTGACTATAAGATGCTAATCGTTAAAAGAGAGTCCCGTGTGCCGGAGGCGAGATTGGGACTTGAGTAGATACGGTTGAAATGGGGAGGGAAGTCCTGAGGGACCAATTTAGTAACGAAAAGGGACGGGGACGACGGTGCAATGAGAGACTATACCGTGCTGAGCAAAAACCAAGATCATATCTAATTTAAGGTAACGTGTCTGTCACTGTTTGTTGTTTTATCTTTATCTCTTTCTATGGCATATGCGAAGAAACTCTTCAAAATACCATCGATACAAATAAATAAAATTAAAGTGTCTGTCTGTAATGTCAAAATAACAGCTTTTTATCAAATGAATATGAAATTATATACGATATTTTAATTAATAAACAATGTTCTAATTTTTTGTCTGTCTATGTGTCTCCGCCAGATAGCTGATGTTATACGGAGTAACATAAATTACTTCTATTTTAGAAAAATAATTATAGCTCCGCGCAAAAAAAACGCATCGTAATAAATTTCACACGGAGGAAAACGCGCGGACCGGCTTATTTACATAAAAGCTGTACACCTGTGCATGTACAGTACAGCCATACTGCAGCATTAAATGAGGTGATGGACTATCGTTTATCATACGTCATCATTGCACGGCAATGGCACTTATAGATACTACTCATACATAATGAATGTGTTTTTATTAGCGTAATTATTTAATTTGTTACAGTTCAAGTTTTCTTTGAATGCAACCTAAATACACTTTCATTTAGTATTAAATTAATCATAACATTTTTTATAGAATGAGGATGAGAAATAAACACACAGTCCACCTGCACCAAGTGGATGCTGTGGCCCATAGACATCTACATTTATTCTCGATTAAGTTTAATCAAATTTCAGATGCGTTGTCACCCATGAAGACTAAATTGGAATGCCTCGCTTTCAGTGAGAAGGTTCTCCGGTTCATTCACCATACCGAGCACAGCAACATTAAGCTACTACTTTACGCTGGTATTCTGTAAGAGCGTAGTCCTACCCCGATCGAGCCAACCCATTTGCGTAAAAACCATAATATAGCTGCAACATGATGTTGATAAATTACTAATATAACTTAACGAATAATTATTAACATAAATTTTTACTTAATGATATATATTTTTGGCCGTGTAGAGGTCGTGTGAGAGAATCCACCATCTTACACAGTTCCAAGGATAACGGTAAAGACACTTTTTATTTTAATTATTACGATATTATACCAAAAAATTCAAAAGTATTTATAAAATTACCAATTATTACTATAAATATAATTAACAATTTGAAGAGAAAATATTAACTATTAACACAGAATAAATAATAGTTCAAGAACTATTACACTATACAGAACGATTAATAAACAATATAACTAAATACTGCGCGAATAAAAAATATTAAATTTGTAGTATTAGTAATGTTGTGTGAATAAGTCAACTAGCGCCATCTAGTGTCAGGAACGAGAGCGAGGGGAGCTTTGCAGTGAATGACATCACCGATCTCTCGACCGACAGCGCCACCCGAAGAACTAAGTTTCTAGAAAATCTATACTCGAGCACTCGTCGCTTTGCGCGTGTTTACTTGAACATTCCGGATATTTTGCTAATTTAAATAAATAGGTGGCGCAAGATGCGATCGAGACAGAGTTGAACTCAGCGACACAAGCGAAGCTTCGGAGCGGAATTAAGTGAATTAGTGTGTTTAATTATTAGTGTTTTAACTTTAATTTGTGTAAAGTAAATTAAAGTGTTAATTTAGGTAATTTTATCGGCAATTTTTATTGTCACGAACCCTAAGCTCGTAACAATTGGTGTCAGAAGTGGGATAAAATAATGCCGATTTTACCCAAGGAGGAAACGGAGGGTGTCCGTACCCGAAGTCAACGCCAGCAGGAGACGGACCAGAGGAGATTTGGTGGTGCAACGCCGCAGATGTCTGAGGGCCAGCCGCCGGCCACGGAAGCCGGTCCGTCAGAAGCTTCTACGTCTGTGGCACCTGACTTAGGTGCTCTGATGGCCATGCTACAGGAGCAGCTGCAGCGCGGACGAGAGGAACAGGCCCGTCTGTTGAAAGAGCAGCAGGTGGAACAGGCTCGTCTGTTGAAAGAGCAGCAGGAGAAACAGGCTCGCCGACAGAAGGAACAGGCTCGCCGACAGGAGGAACAGGCTCGCCGACAGGAGGAACATGCTCGCCGACAGGAGGAACAGGTCCGTCGGTTGGAAGAGCAGCTGCGGGGTGGACAGGATGAACAGGCCCGTCGGTTGGAACAGCAGATGCTTCTCATGAAAGACCTTCACGCTACCTTCGGGAAAGAGATAAGGGAGGTGAAGGATAAGGTTGCTCAACATGATAACCGCCTGTCGGAAGCTGAGACCCAAATCAACCAAGTTAAGAAAACGCTGGATGAACTCAAACTTGGGGATGGAACTACAGCTCCCGTAGTAGCACCTTCAGCACCTTCGCTACGTGGGTTCAAGGTGCCACCGTTCGACGGGACTTCTTCCTGGTCAGCCTACAAAATCCAGTTCGAGACTGTTATGAAAGCAAACGGCTGGAATAAAAGTCAGGCCATGACTGCTCTCACACTAGGCCTGCGCGACCAGGCCTTAACAGTTCTGGAAGCTCTCGGGGAGGAAGTGACTTATGAGCAACTCCTTGAGGCAATGGAGGCGAGATATGGCGACGCTCACCTGAAACATGTCTTTCGTGCGCAGCTTAAAGATCGCGTGCAGCGCATCAACGAAAACCTGCAGCAGTGGGCTCTAGAGGTGGAGAAGCTGGTGCGGAAAGCATACCGGTCTGTACCTGCGCTCATTGAAGGGAACCTGGTGCAGACATTCATCGACGGCATCCGCGACCTGGAAGTCAGAGCTGCTGTGAGGCTTGGGCACCACGAGACGCTTAAGGACGCCTTGGCCCATGCACTGGAAGTGGAAGCCGTGCGGCAGGATCATCGTTCCCATCGCGTCAGGGAGGTTGCAGCAGCTACAGTTCGCGACCGCAACAAAGGATACAGCCCTAGGTGCTATGGCTGTGGGGAAAAGGGCCATCTTCTATCCAGTTGCCATAAGCGAACCCTAGGAAGGGAAGGTGAACGATCTCAAGAGGGTAGTGCGGCCAACAGCACCGCCCAGCAGCAGCAGGGAAACGAGTAAAAGCCAGAACTGCGGGGCGGGTGCTGGCTGATGTTAAAAGAGCCCCAAGGATCTCGATCTCACAAACCCATGATGGGAACAGTCTAATCATCAAGGGCGAGGTCAACGGAATGCCGTGTAAACTGACCATAGACACTGGAGCCTCCCGTACGGTTGTTAGTTCCCAACTTATAAGTCAGTTCCTTGGGGACTCCGCATACAACCGAGAACGCATTAATTTGGTAACAGCCACCGGTCACCGTATACCCGTCCGTGGAGAGAAGGAGATGGAGTTGAAGCTTGGCAACGTGATCTACCTGCATAATGTCATCGTGGCTGATATAATGGACGACTGCATCCTAGGCCTAGACTTTATGAGGAATAATTGTTGTGAGATCGACGTTAAGCAAGGTGTTTTGAAATGTGGACAGGAGGAACTTTTTATGGAAGGTGCGTTACCAGGGAACGTGTACAGCATTAAGAAGATTGTTCTTCCGCCGAGATCGGAAACGATTGTTCCGGTTAGTCTTCCCCGAAACGCTGGGCAAGCTCACCGTTGTGTACTTGTGGAAAGGGTAAACAATGACCTTCCATGGAAAGTAGCTCGAACCTTGGTCAGAACCACTGACATCTCAAGAATACGTGTGTTGAACCTTTGCGACCGGGAACAGATTATAGAAAAAGGCACACTGGTTGGCACTTGTGAGGAAGTGGATTGGTTACGTGGGTACCAATATATATCGAGTGGGACCCCCAGCAAGGTTTCAGAAACGAGAATAACCACACTTTTGGAAGACTGTCGCAGTGTTCTCTCCCCGAACGAATTGGTCAAGGCGAAGAAGTTGTTACTCAAGTACGCCGATGTATTCTCGTCAAACGATGCTGACATAGGAAAGACTGGCTTAGTTCGACACAAAATAAACACAGGAGAGGAATTGCCTATCCGTCAGCGGCCAAGAAGATTGCCGGTAGCACGTGAAAAGGAAGTGGAAACCATGATTGAGGGAATGGTGAAGGATGGTGTTATTGAACCTTCCTCTAGTCCATGGTGTTCACCAGTGGTGCTGGTGAAGAAGAAGGATGGCAGCATGCGGTTTTGTGTTGACTACCGCCGTCTGAACGACGTTACGAAGAAGGACAGCTATCCCTTGCCAAGAATTGATGATACGCTGGACATGCTTACAGGAGTAAAGTGGTTTAGCACGCTGGATCTAAAAAGTGGCTACTGGCAAGTTGAAATTGACCCTAAGGACAAGGAGAAAACTGCGTTCTCGACGGGAAAGGGTCTGTGGCAATTCAAAGTAATGCCGTTTGGGTTGTGCAATGCTCCAGCAACGTTTGAAAGGCTGATGGAACTTGTACTTACCGGGCTAATTGGCGATGCCTGTCTGGTCTACTTGGATGACATCATCATCGTGGGCCGTACATTTGAGGAACACCTTGAAAACCTGGGACACGTGCTCATGAAGATTCAGAGTGCCAATCTCAAGCTGAGTCCGAAGAAATGTTCACTGTTCAAACGGCAAGTCAAGTTTTGGGGTATGTAGTGTCGGAAGAAGGTATCCGCACGGATCCAGAGAAAATTGCAGCTGTAAAGGATTGGCCGGTTTCAAAAGACAAAACGCAGGTTAGAGCATTTTTGGGTTTGTGCTCCTATTACCGGCGATTTGTGAAGAACTTTGCAGATATAGCCAAACCTCTGCATAAGCTAACCGAGGAGAAGCGACATTTCTGCTGGGATGAAAGTTTTAATATCGCATTCCAGAAACTCAAGGACCGTCTGTGCAAAACACCTATTTTGGGATACCCTGATGCAAGCAAAGAATTTATAGTTGACACAGACGCAAGTGATATAGGACTTGGCGGTGTGTTGTCTCAACGGAATGGTGACCAAGAGGTCGTGATAGCGTACTTCAGCAAGTCGTTGTCAAAACCGGAAAGGAAATATTGTGTCACAAGACGCGAATTGCTAGCTGTGGTAAAGTCGTTGCAGCATTTTAGCAAATATCTTCTGGGGCGAAAATTTCACTTACGAACTGACCATGCTGCACTAAAATGGCTATTGCAGTTTAAAAATCCAGAAGGACAAGTTGCGAGGTGGATTGAACTACTACAGGAATACGACTTTGAGATCGAACATCGCAGCGGGAAATCCCATGGCAACACAGATGCATTATCACGAAGACCTTGTCCTGAAGATTGCAAACATTGTACTAGGCAAGAGAGTAAGGGAGTGGTATCCGTGAGGATGCTCAGGGCAGACCACCTCAACAACGAGTGGAAGGACAGCTTACAACGTGCACAGCAGGAAGATCCGGACATCAAGCCGATCCTGGAATGGATGAAGGCCAGTGCTCCCAAGCCCAAGTGGAGCGACGTCTCAGCGATGAGTTCGACCACTAAAAGCTATTGGGCCCAGTGGGATAGCTAGCTGCTTCAGGATGGAGTTCTGTGCCGTAAATGGGAAAATGTTCGGGGAGACAGCTGTCATTTACAAATGGTTGTCCCTAAAGCTAAAGTACCGGATGTTCTACAGCTGTACCATAATGATTATTCAGGAGGCCATCTGGGAGTTAAACGAACTCTACTGAAGATCCGAGAACGGTTTTACTGGGTCCACTGTCGAAACGATGTCGAGGACTGGTGTCGCAAATGTACAAGTTGTGCGGCTGTAAAGGGACCTCAGACTCGTAGTAGAGGTGCATTGAAGTTGTACAATGTTGGTGCACCATGGGAGAGAATAGCCATTGACGTGGCGGGGTCGTTTCCGGAGAGTTAAAGCGGTAACAAGTATTTCATGGTTGTGATGGATTACTTCACTAAGTGGCCAGAAGTTTTCGCCATTCCAAATCAAGAAGCTTCAACAGTTGCAGATAAACTAGTTCATGAAGTCTTCTGTCGTTTTGGAGTACCTTTAGAGATTCACAGCGATCAAGGAAGGAATTTTGAGTCTCAAATATTCCAGGAAACTTGCCGAGTTATGGGTACTCATAAAACAAGAACGACTTCTTATCACCCGCAATCTGATGGAATGGTGGAACGATTTAAACAGACATTGGAGAGGTACCTAGCAAAAGTTGTAGACAATCGGCAACGAGATTGGGACAAGCACATACAACCGTTTTTGTTGTCATATCGAAGTTCTGTTCACGAAAGTACAGCAGTGACACCAGCTTTCGCAAACTTTGGAAGAGAATTACGGCTGCCTGCAGACCTGATCACTGGGATACCACCTGATGCCCCACGCAGTATAACCGATTATGCATATGACTTGCGGAACAAAATGAATGGTATTTATAAGCACGTCAGACAATCGGGCCAGCAAATGTCTGAGAAAATGAAAACCCGGTATGACCGCAAAATGAACAATAAAGGGTTCAACGAAGGTTCATTAGTGTGGTTGCACAATCCAGTCCGCAGCAAAGGGAAATCTCCTAAGCTTCAAGCTAAATGGGACGGCCCGTACCGGATTGTAACCAGGATCAACGATGTGACCTACCGGATACAGAAAGGCGCAAAAGGGACTCCTAAGACCGATAATGCTCGGGACGAGCATGTCTTAGGAGGGAGCAGTGTTGTGTGAATAAGTCAACTAGCGCCATCTAGTGTCAGGAACGAGAGCGAGGGGAGCTTTGCAGAGAATGACATCACCGATCTCTCGACCGACAGCGCCACCCGAAGAACTAAGTTTCTAGAAAATCTATACTCGAGCACTCGTCGCTTTGCGCGTGTTTACTTGAACATTCCGGATATTTTGCTAATTTAAATAAATAGGTGGCGCAAGATGCGATCGAGACAGAGTTGAACTCAGTGACACAAGCGAAGCTTCGGAGCGGAATTAAGTGAATTAGTGTGTTTAATTATTAGTGTTTTAACTTTAATTTGTGTAAAGTAAATTAAAGTGTTAATTTAGGTAATTTTATCGGCAATTTTTATTGTCACGAACCCTAAGCTCGTAACAGTAATTTATTATTAATATATTTTAGTGGAACAAATGTGTATATAGGTACAACATTCTACGTTGTAGAGCCATGCTGCTCAAAGCTTCTATTAAACATGGCTTCTGTGGCAAATGTCTTTCCTGTGAGACAATCTATGGGACCTATGTTGAGCAGTAACGGTAGCCTGTACACAACTTCGGTCCGGTATTCGGTCCAAGTCAGTAGAAAATATGATATGCAGCATGCTAAAGAAATACGTACAGCAAAGTTTTCAAAACATAAACGTGTAAAAAATATTATGCATACATTAACTTTAATTCTTCAAAGTTGAAGGAATTAAATAGTTATTTCCCAGTGCAACTAATTTTACCCAGTAAAACTCCCACAATCGAACAAGGAAATGATGTATTTCCTTGTTCATTTAAGAAAATATTTCCTCAAGGCTTGGACGGGGTTCATTACGGGGCGCGCGCGCTGACAAAGCGTTACAAGCGCTGTGGTAATAGTTCCCATTAAAGCGATTCGTCACTAACTTGGAAAGGACAGGCAGTTAAATTGCACACGATTGTAGTCGATACAAGTCGTATTTCTGTCTGTGCTTCTTTAAAATGCGAGCGGGAGATGAAAATATTGCCTATTTCGGTTTAAAGAACTTTATTTCTCATTAAGACAATAAGTCACTTACATGAGAACAATAACATCTATATTATAATTCTAAAAATTATACCGGTCGATCGTTAACCAAGAAGCGAGTTCATTGTGTTCCTATCAACTATAAGGCGGTGGTCCAAGTATAATTTAATGCATAGTTTCATTATTATAAATATATTCAAATAATCTTCTTTTAAAAATATTGATTGAAGTCGCTTCTTTCACATGTTTTGGAAGTTGATTGTATAACTGTGCTCCCCCAAATGTTATATTATTTTTTTCATAGTTTGTTCTTACGGCAGGTAACACAAAATTGCTGGCTCTATATGCTGGGTTATATATTTATTTATTTGACTTTTTGTTGTGAATGTTATGTGTGAGTGAATAAGCTTGTAAGTTATCTTGTAGATAAGTAGACATGTATTATACGTAAAAAGTTGTTTAATATTTAAAATTTTTGTGTTTTTGTAAATCGTTTTCGATGGTGTTAAGAAGTCATAGTTGTGTACGATTTTAATTATTTTATTTTGTAATATTTGTATTGGTTTTAAATTACTTTTAGCTGCAGTACCCCATATTTTGATTTGATACAGTAAGTGAGGCTTTACCAACGTATTGTATATTAAAAGTCGAGCATGTTTCGGTATATATCGAACTATTTTATGCAGTGCGCTCACAAGTGAGGAGAGTTTATTGTGAATATATTGCAAGTGAGCTTTCCATGTAATGTTTTTGTCCAGTATTAAGCCTAGGTATTTTTCTTGGTTAACATGTTGTAATACCTCATCGTTAATGCTAAGTTTAGGTCGATCAGGTATTTTTCTATTTTTGGAACTAAATATTATGTATGAAGTTTTAGAAGTATTAATTGTTAATAGATTGTATTGGAGCCAACAGTGAAGTATGTTTAGATCCCCTTGTGCGCGCATAGTTATTTCTTTGACATTGCTCCCGAAATAAAATAAGCTTGTATCATCTGCGTAGAGAGCAAGGCGACCCTGTAGTCCCGCTTGGTGAATGTTGTTTACGTAGATCAGCAACAGCAATGGGCCAAGAATTGAGCCTTGTGGTACGCCACATGTTAGAGGCTTGCGACTACTCTGGTAGTCCCCAATTTTTACAATCTGATACCGATCATCCAAATAAGACTTTAGCATTTTGTATACGTTTCCAGTAATTGGCATTACGTTCCAATTTTTTTAGTAGTATGGAATGGCTAACCGTGTCGAAAGCCTTTTTTAAATCAACAAAAACACCTAAAGCAAACTGTTTTTGATCAATTTTGGTTTTAATAGTGGTTACTAAATATATACATAGTTGCGCCAAGGGTGTTAGATTTGGGTCGAAAGCCATATTGTTGGTTATACAAAAAGTTAATTTTAGTAAGGTAGTCGTCCAATCTCATGTAAATAATTCTTTCAAGAATTTTGGAGAGTATTGGCAGAACTGAAATTGGTCGATAGTTTCCGGGATTTGTTTTTGTACCGAACTTGTGCACTGGTGTGACTTTAGCGATTTTTAAGCTTTCTGGGAAGACTCCTTCATTTAAAAGTTTGTTAAGGCAATCAGTCAGATTATGAATTATATAATTTTTTATACACTTTACGACTTTAGTACTTATACCATCAATACCTGTGCTCGTATTTGAATCCAAGTCATCTATGATTTTAGATACTTCATTAGCTGTGCGTGGGGAAAATCGGGATAGCTCATGATGAGCAGTTGTTTGGTGTAGATTAGGTAACGTGTATGTATCATTGTTATGAAACTTGTCTGGTATTTCATTTGCTAATTGTATACCTATGTTAGTGAAGAAACGATTAAAGGTTTCACATACCTCTATGGGCTCCGTGGTCACTATTCCGTTTTCATCTGTAAGGTTTGGGGGAACACAATTACTTAAAATTTTGTTATGTAATTGCTAGATTATTAATTAATTTCCACATTTTCGTTTAGTGTTAAGAAGCGATTGAAAATTTAGTTTTTTGGGTCTTTGTTTAAAACTATTTTTGGCAATCCTTTTATATATTTTATTGTAATGTCTTTTTCTCCATTTGCTTTTCTCTGTGATAACTCTTTTTTAAGTTTTTCATATAAGTATGTTGGGCCGGTGTTTGATATGAATAGATCATAATGCCACCTCGAAGTTTATCTCTATTACGAAGCAGCATTTTTGCAGTTTGTGCAGATTCAAAGCATACTTTAATGTTGCGATCCTTTGTAGGTTGATATTTACCAAGACGAAATTCTCGAGAAGATTTCGGGCACTCTTGTATCACGCTGTTTATAGTTTTCGAGACTTCACTAAAGTCATAGGTGCGGCCTTCATCAACTTTTGTTGTTTTGCATTCACGTATGCCTACTACTATTATATTTTTTCCCTAGTAACCCTGTCTTGTAATTCTTGGATAACATTTTCATTAGAAGTTGATATCGTCGTACTGAATGCCATATTATTTTTTAAAGTAACGATTTCTGCCTCAAGAGATTGAATTTTATTATCCGCCGCTGTTGCCTTTGTAGTTATGTCTGATATTTGGGCCTTCTTTTAGTTATGTCTGATGTTGGGCTTAGTGTCGGTAGCCACTTTAATGTTTATTTGGTAGAAAAGACTAAAATCGTTTTCTTACTGTTAAAGTCAATTAAAGTCCACTGCTGAACATAGGGCTCCTCCATAGATTGGCTTATAGAGGGGGATATTTTCCAGAGTTGCCACGTTTGGCAAGCCGGTTGGCAACGATGGTTTTTATTTTTAGTCGTTTTTAAGAAGACGCTACTGCCCATCTTCCGATCTGTTTCTCTCTGTCACCTATTGCGATACCCCTGGGATGTATTGGGGAAGTAGATATTACTACACGTTCGATAGTTTTCTCAGTCTTATAGAGTAATTAATAGAAACAGGTGTCATTTTGCGGAAATTCATTATATTAAAGATGTTTTCAGTTTCAGTGAGCCTCAGCTTCTTAACCGACAGCAGAGTCTATTTCACCTAACGATGCCTCGTTTAGAAACGAAACACATGTCGTATTATTGACGGTGGTGTGTCTATCCTAGTGTAGTGGTGGTGGCTGACGTGAAACACCGACCATTCGGGCAGTCTGCAGTCTGCGAACATGTTCAAGATCGTCCCCACCATTACATTCGATTTGAGAAACCACAAATCCTCGCAAAAGAATACCGATTCCTACCAAGGATGATACGCGAGGCTATTGAAATTAAAAAACATCCAAATTTCAATAAGGAGGATGGATGGGTGCTGCCATCTGCCTGAGATTCTATAATTAACAAAATTAAACCCAAACCCAAGCATACCACTGCAAGACTTCATGGTACTATAAGCTCGTTTTGCGTAAATCTGACCGAAAGTTAATATTCAAAAACCAGTGTAGTGGTGTTGGCAACAATGTTTTTTTGATTATTGGTGCCGGGAGTAGTGAACGCACGTGAGGGCGGGTGCTGTTCGACTCATGGTGAGACACATCATTTTATTTTATTATGCGGATCTTAGCCAATAAATTTTTAACATCTATAAGTTTTTATGAGTATCTTCTTGTTTATTAGGGGCCCATAAGAACCTACAGCTGGACGTGAATCTCTCTCATTGTAGCTGCTACCATAATCAACATGCCTAGCAGGTAGTCGAACTAATAACATACTTTGACTCTTTTGTCTAATGAAAAAAAATTGTGGTATACCAGTTATAGCTACCATTACTTTAATAAAAACTAGTACCTGGTTGACCGAGCTTTGCTCGGTATTTTTCGCTCGATTTTTTTTAATTCGTTAATTCGTGTGTTTTGGAAATTATATTTAGATACAAATTACATACTGATGAAATATAAATAATATTTTTTGATCTTAGCGACATAACAGAAAAAACGGAACTGGTTATTTGAATAAAAAATCATGAGTGCAATTATTTTAATTTAAATTTTCGTGTTTTTAAAAAACACTAAAAAAGGGCTCGAAAAAATAGATTTTCTCAAAAAAGAAAGGAACATGAAAAAAAAGTTTAAAAAAAGTCGGTCGGTGGGTCTGGGCTCAAACCGGGGTTTTACGATTCTGTGACCGACCATTATACCAATTAAGCTATTTATAATCACTAACAATACGTCAAAATTTACCTTCTTATTCTAATCATATTGTAGCAGTTTTTCATTGCCTAAAAACACGGACAAAAAGACATTTTCTACAAATAAATCCTAGCTAGATCGATTTATTATCCCCGAAACTCCCTGGACACTAAATTTCATGAAAATCGTTGGAGCCGTTTCCGAGATCCCGATTATATATATATATATATATATATATATATATATATATATATATATATATATATATATATATATATATATATATATATATATATATATATATATATATACAAGAATTGCTCGTTTAATAGTATAGGATAATCTGTCGATCTGGTTCTCAATTATTTATTAAAATAATTAGTCTGTTATTTTTTTAGATATATGTAACACGATATCTTCTTTAATTGTGAACTACACATTTTAATTTAATAGGATATACTTCAGGGGTAGTATCGTACAAATTTGGAGAAAAAATTCAACCCATGATGGTGGCAAAGTACGGAATGAAATTTTTAATATAACTAGTTAGACGACATTGAGATTATAATATTATTTAGTCCATTGAAAAGGGTGATTAAAAAAAACTTTAAATAAAAAAATAAACACATCAAAATCCATTGCGCAGTTTAAAAGATCTAAGCGTACAGACAGCGGGAAGCGACATTGTTTTATACTATGTAGAAATTTTGAACACTGCGTATTTTCACGTGGCGCTGGTGTAAGAATATTTACCACCCCATATCATCCCGTGAGTGTCTTTAAGGTCGATAGAGAAAAGCAAATCAGTAGATGGGAAGAAGCGTGTTTATAATAACGACGAAAAGTAAAAATAAATTGCGGTTGGCAACCCGCTTACTAAGCGTGACAACTTTGGTGTGGTACGAGGAAATCTATGGGGTGGCGTATGTTCAGCAGTTGACTATAATAGACTGTAACGGTAAACGAATACTTAAAGTTGCTCACTCTCTCTACTTTGACTAAATGGTAATAGAAATATACAGGTATAGAGGTAATTAATACATATTAAGTTAAGTAAGCGATAGTAAACGATTCCAAATAAGACTGCGACATTACATGATTCTATTTTTTTATTGGAAGTCGCTTGAGACGAGACCTGACACAAATTTATATCATTCCAAACATTTTATTTTCCTCGTCGGCACAACTAACCAAGTTTAACATTACTCGGCAGTGGTTTAATTTAATTCAGCCGCGAGCTCTCCTCCGGGCGCCTCGTTAGGTTGGATCGCCCTCATTAACGGCCTCCCGCGGCTTCATTGTGCTCAGTAAGCGACGTGCACTTGTGAGCGAGCTCACAGTCACCGCGGCGGAACTTTTCATTCGACGAGGAAGTGTTGCGAACCGCTTGAACGATGTTTTTTTTCCTTTTTTTTAAACGTTACACCTTACACTGGGATTTTCTCCAGTATCGTATAGGCAGTTTACATACGAGGATTTCGCAAGGAAAAGCATCCAAACCGAAACACTCGTAGGCTTTGCTATTATTTGTTTCGTGTGGAACTTGAACGAGCGGTTCTCAGCGCCTCAATTCATTGCTAAATACAACAAACACATCGATGAACCGTCGAAAGAGAAAAGTTTGGGAGTGGCAGCCTCATACCGGTAAGCGAAGTGTAGGGTGCCCAATATATGGAATGACGATCTGGTAAGAGATGCAGAAAATCGATGTATGCAAGTGGTTTAGGACCGTGCTTTGTGGCACTCCTTGGGGACGACTTATGTTCAGCAGTGGGCTGTCTTCCACCAGGCTATGCAGCCATGAATACCCTGTAATCATTATCACTGCTATTTGTTAGTATACAATTTGTGACATCCTATTTCAACCCCTCCCCCCCAGGGGTTAAATTTTCAAAGATTCTTTTTAGTACGTTTCTACGTTGAGAAACTAGTATGTATGCAAAATTTCAAGTTATTTATGTTAAGTTGTCAACTTATTCAAGTTATCAATGTCGTTATGAGTGAGTCAGTGGTATTTCGCTTATATATGTCACAGTAAGATAAAATCTACTTTTGACGTAAAATCAAAACTACTTTTGACATAAATTTTTTGAATACCTATATAAATTAAAAAGTTCAATTCCTTCAATATTATATTTTATATTCTTATAATGTAGAGAGTTTTAGGGTGGCCCCAAGGCCACCCTAGCCGCACCTTGAACCTACTGTCAAGAAATTAACATAAACAACAATACATCAGGAGCTGAAGATCCAATGTCAATGTCGCGATAGTAGCTTGAGGACTCTCTTTTTAATTTCCTCCTCCTGCTCCTGTACATTCAGTTTACAATTATGATTATTTCACTAGATTAGTCTAGTAAGATAGCTATCTTACTGTCCGCTGTCATAAACTTTATTCCAGTATATAGCTATATATTTATATATCCCTAGGGATAATAACCATCACATAACATGGCTTTAACCATCTTACTACCACATATACATAGATAGAGTAAACATCGTTGGAAATAAGACAAAATTTCTAAAATGCAAATGACTTGCGGCTGACAGCCGTAGCTACAATTTAGACTCCGCCAGGCGCACACTTGAACACCTGGAATCCGCAGCAACTAACCTAAAATCAAAACTTTCAATTTGAATTTCCGGAGAATATAAACTCTCGAAGTAAATTCTATAAAATAAAATATCAATATTGCATTGTTTATAAAGTATTATATAAAACTTGTAACTTACAGAATTTGGATTCCTTTCTTATACCAGTCTTCACCGACTGACAAGATTTTTGAATAGAGATGTAACACTGTATCTTCCATGTTGTTTTTGGTAAGAAAAAAGTAAATTATTATAGTACATTATAGTACAATAATAAATATTTTATTTCACCTATAACTTTTTACAAACAAAAATGAAGTCGCTGGGCCCTAATATAGGTGAACCTGTATCTCAGGGACCAGTGTCTTCCCAGTAAAGAAATGTACAAACTATGCCACATTATTATTTTATTTTTGATATCATCGATAATACTTATTTTGCTTTACAAACACTTTTAATTTTTTTTATATAAATATAGTGCTATTTAATTGTACTTTTATTGGATAAACACTTGCATCTGTACATTCTCTTCCTAGTTACTGGCAAATTTCAACCGACTTCAAGAAAGGAGGAATCAATTTGACAATAAATATCAATTTGACAGTATTTTTTATATTTTTGTTACTTCAGATCATTTTTCTAGGTGAATCAATTTTGATGATTCTTTTTTATTTCAAAGCTGTTACAATGCTTCTCATGTGGTCCTATATATAATATGATCTCATTTGTAGTTTTTAGTTACTCTTTATAGCGCGTGTTAAAACCAATGTCAATATTAATAATTTTGTTTATATTGAAGTCGGTTGTACAAAATTTCTAATTTTACCATTTGTTGAAGATCTAATCCGTGATATCTTCTAAGACATTTGTATATATAGTTTTCTAGCTAATTGGACTTTGGATCTCTCGTTGATTGAAAAAGTCGGTTATCCGAAACGTAAATACCTCACCGGCACGGAAACTTGGCCAAGCGGTTATCTCGCGATAGCAAAAGCTTTAAGTGTTTCTGATGAATGTTTGTTATGCAAGTATGTCAAAAAATGTTTACCCTCAAGTTCAAGAGGGTAATTCATTATGTTTAAGTGCACCATGACGAATTCTTTAATTTTTAGTTGAATCGGGTCATTTGAGCGACTAAGTTCACATTTTAAATTTGTGTGTTGTGAAAAGTTTACTGTAAGGTTATTCAATTATTGTGATCTTGTGTCTTAATTAAATAACTAAAGGTGCTTTAAAGCCAATAAAAATGCCATTAACACCAGCACAAGTTGCACAAGCAGTAGCATTAATTGACCAAGGGCTGACACAGTGTGAAGTTGCTATTGTGCTTAACGTACCACGGTCCTCAATGCAGTATTCACTGAAACGATACCAGGAGACAGGCCGCTACACCCGCAGGCCAGGCAGTGGGGGCGTAAGGTGCACATCGGCCCGGGACGATCGTTTTATTGTTATGGAGATTTTGAGAAACCGCTACCTGACCGCTGTTGAGATACGCCAGCGGCTTTAAATCGCAAGAGGCGTTAATGTTAGTGAGCGTACGGTGAGAAGACGAATGGAGGAAGTGAATTTAAAAGCTCGTAGACCAGCACGAGGTCCAGAACTTCTCAGACAGCACCGAGTAGCCCGACTTCAGTTCGCAAGAGAACATGTCAATTGGACCCACGAGCAATGGGCTAGCGTGTTGTTCACAGATGAGTGTCGAATAGCTTTACGTGCTCCAGACGGTCGAGAACGAGTATGGAGAAAAAGAGGAGAGAGGTTTCTACCCATTACCACCACCCAAACTGTGAGTTTCCATGGAGGCTCAATAATGGTATGGGGAGGTGTAAGTTCCGACGCACCTACAGAGTTGGTCATCGTCGATAATCGGCTTACAGCTACTCGATACATCGAGGAAGTTCTTCAGGAGCACGTAATGCCTTATTCGGGATTCATTGGACACGACCAATTCCTCCTCATGCACGATAATGCACGCCCGCACGTCGCACATTGTGTAGAGGAATATCTGGAAGAGGTTGGAATACAAAAATTACAGTGGCCAGCTCGTAGCCCGGACTTAAATCCAATTGAGCATGTATGGGGTATGCTCAAAAGAAAGATAAAGTCCAGCTCCAAACCGCCACAAACTCTAAATGAGCTCCGAAATGCAGCGCTGGCCGCTTGGGACAGCATACCGCAAGTTGATGTCAGAAACATCATTCAAAGCATGCCAGATCGAATGCAAGCGGTTATCAGGGCTAGAGGAGGAAACACCCGATATTAAAACTGATAGACAATAAAGAAACAGACTTAATTTTTAACTTTGTAGTGTTTTTAAAGTGACAATGGAAAGATGTTAATTTTAGTAAAAACATGTTATCTTGAAAAGAAAAATTTCGGTGAAGTAAACATTAAATTTCTATGTTCTAAAACCATTAGAGACACTTATTGAATGCATCTACCCTTAATTTACTGTTAAAAAAACGTTTCAGTGCAAATAATCAGCAAATTCACGAGTGGCCAAGTTTCCGTGCCGGTGTTGTATAATGCAACTTTCAAAATCGCTCTGTAGTCGATATCTATTCTTGATTAAGTATCCTAACACAGATACCTACGTTGTCACCACTGAGGACTAAAATGGAATGGAATAAAATTTTGAATTTCCAGTAAAAAGGGATCTTAAGAAACATGCCAGCATTAAGCTGGTATTTACGCTGGTATCCTGTGAGAGTGTGGTTCTTTCCCGGTCGAGTCGACCTATTCGTGCTTCAATCAAAATATACAGCCATATAGGCTTTATCACGTATAAAAATCGATATAAAATAGGCATTTAATGTGGTCTACATAAATTTACTTGTAACAAATAGTATTTCTCAACTATTATTAATTATTTTATTTCCATTAAAGTAAAGGCATAATTTTCAATTTTTGTCTCAATAAATATGGTATAAAAAAATAACCCTTGTTAATGCGGTGATTGCTCTATTATAATTCATAAAAATAATTGAAAATTTTTATGTTTAAATATGCAATTCTGCTGGTTTAACTACTAGTTTTTTTTTCAAGACTAAACTATTTTCTGATATAGTCGTTAATAAAAAAATTACCTTCAACGAAAATAACGTAAATACCTGAATTGAATAAAAACGTCATATTCTAATCTATACTAGTCTACTCTAAAACCTTTCATAAAATATACTTTGACTATCTCGGCTATGAAATTCTTAGGTTAATGAACTGTTCCGATACTGCAATCCCTAGATTAACGAAATAAAGTTCTATGATTATTCAAATTGCCTTCCAAGGCGCAAGTACTCGCTAAACGCAAATTATTTCGGCGTCGAATCAATAAGCGAACTTGAATTAGCAAATCGCTGCACGAGAGCCATCTTGGCCGCGTGCCGGAACCCCGATTACTCTCTGAGTCAATGCGATAAGAAAGGGGAAGTATTCCTGTGGGAATGCCTATCGAAATACGCACTCCCCTCTATTGTTAATGTCATGTTCGTATGACATATCTAGAATTCGTATGCATGCATATAATCTTTACTTTTTTTGGTTTAGGGGTTTTTTAATGGCTAAAATTTGAAAAATACTTTGTATTGATTTTTTAATTTTTTGTTGACTTTGTTGTAGTTTTATCCAAGCATTTGGCAACGGCGCCGTAGGGGGTCAACTCCTGCACGAAACAACATCAACCCGTTTTGTTTTTATCATACTTGTAAAAGAAATTACTATTATTACGAGATACAAGTAACCTCTAAATCTAAACAAACGGCAATAGATTAAGCAACATATTTAGGAATTTCTCCGTATCCAAGTTCAGGGGGCGACATTTCATAAATGACTGCATGACAATATGCCTGCCTTCAAGAAGACTGTATGGCGATGAGCATAGTTGAGCTTTCGGCAACAATGGGAGATACAGGTGTATATTCCATTGTTGCCAACATTTTAGTGAATAACTTTGAGCAGAAAGCCCTTCTCACTGCACTTATGTATCATAAATTCTACAAATTGTACTTAGACGACACTCACAATTTTACCATCAGACGAAATTACTGTATTCTTAGAACACCTCACTCTAAAGTTTAATTCACGATGGACTTAGAAACAAATAATTGGCTTACTTTCCTAGACGTTTTAGTCATTCGAAATACTAATAACATCATCAATCACACTGTGTATAGAAAAAAGACCTATACTAAGCGACATTTAAATGGTGAATCTCACCACTATCCTTCAAAGTTAGCTACCGTGGGAAAATCTTTGCTTCCGAGAGCACAAGTGATCTGTGACAGTAAACACCTGACTGCTGAGCTCCAGCACGTCAAGTAAGTTTTGCACAAGCTTCGGATCCCACGCCTCCGTCACAGTAACCGAGTGAAGTCGAGCCTGTGTCTATTGTACTACCATATCTCAGAAGAATCACAAACAAGATTAGCTACATCTTGGGCTTCCGCAAGAACATACTATAAGCCGCCGAAACAGATTAGTCATTTCTTACCATCCGTCAATTGTATTATTCCTATATAAGATGCAGGAGTGTACAAACTTGATTCTGAATGTGGTCTCTCTTTTATAGGATAGGACAAACAAAAAGATCCATAAAAACCCGCGTGAAAGAACATATAGCTGATGTGAATCATCGATGCTCCGGGAAATCTGTCAACGTGTTCAGGATCGTCCCACAATTATATCGGATTTGTTAGACCACCAATCATCGCAATATAAGACCCACTCCTACAAAGGATGATTTGCGAGGCTATTGAAATTAAAAACATCCCAGTTTCAGTAGGGAAGATGACGGGGCACCACCACCTGCTTGGGATCCCATTATTAATAGAATTAAATCCAAACCGAATCAAACTACTGAAAGACTTCAAGATACTATAAGCTCGTTCTGCGTAGATTGACCAAAAATTAATAATTAAAAATTGAAGGTGGCGTTCATTAACTATAACATCGGGATATCAAACACCTCAGTTTCCCCCGTGATCATGGCCGCTCGAAAGTGACCGAAGCATCAGGAATTAAAAAAGATAAAATAAATGCGCCAAAATCCGTTAAATTAGTTTATTGCAACTTCATCAGTGCCTCCCAACCCTACCAAGGTTGTTATTGGGAGCATTAAGTTCAAATTTTTGTTGACAAGTATGTTGACCTGGGACAAAAAGTCCGAATAGGTAAGTCACATTGCGATCGAGAGTTCGATTGGCCGGATTAAACTCAGCTGGACAGCAAAGTTCGAGAGGTTGCAATTACGTCATATTTTCTGTTCAGGTATACCTCAAATCTTGAAAACAAGATTGTAAAGCCTGAGCGTGTTGTCAGTGATCACTTATGGATCTGATACGAGATAGACCCTCACTGTTGGTCGCTTGAGCTATAGAAAGAGCTATGCTCGGGATTTTCCTGCGTGATAAACTCACAAATGAGAATATTCGTAGTAAAACCAGAATAATCGAGATATTATGTCCAACGGATTATTAAGTTGAAACGGCAATAGACCACCCATATAGCTTGAAAAACCGACAACCAATGGAGATAAAAGGTTCTCGAGTGGCAGCCTTATACTGGTAGGCGAATTAAGGGGCGATTCCCCCATTGGATGGAGTGACGACCTGGTAAAACATGTAGGAAGTCGATGGATTCTTAGGACTGTGCATGGTGACATTACTACGGGGAACGTTTATGTTCAGAAGTGGACTTATGGAGGGCTGTAATGATGATGATGAGGAAGTATAAAGTAGCACCCAGTCATTTTCTCTATGAAAGTTTGAATGATTTTTTAAAATTTAAAGGACAACTCGCTCTGGTTGTACAATTTTGTTTTCAGGTTTTGAGGTATACCTGACGAGAAGATGTGTCGCAATTTCCCGAACGCTGCCTATAAATTCGAATCCGTCGATTGGCTTCTCGGTAGAAGTTGAACTTACCTAGTCGTCCTATTTGTCCGAAGTAAACCGACTCCTCAACAACTTCGAGCTCAGTGTTCTCAACAACTACCGGCATAGGTATCATCACATGGACGTTACACATTATATTTGTTTTTTCCATATTTATTTTAAGACCTATCCGTTGGGTCTAATTAGTAGTAACGATTGAGGTCATTAAGCGTAGTGCTTACATCATCCAGCGACGTTGCCATTAGCAACGATATAGACATAAGAACTATATCGTTGGCAAATCGAAGGTGAGTGATTTACTCGTCATTGACGTTAATACCGTATCCTTTCCAGTCCAATACCTTAAAAACATCTTCAACTTCACTGCTGGCTGTAGGCTTCGAATTTCTGAGAGTATTCTTAAGTCAGTATCCCACGATATTTTGTATCCATCAGAATGAAAGTAAAAGTTACAGATTAACTTTAAAATATTATCAGCATTTTGTATCTACTTGGTAATTTAGTACCTTAGATTAAATATTTTGTACCTTATTAATAACATAGACATTTAATACTTACTTCCGAGTAAAGTATAATAATCATAACTTTTAACATTTTATTATTTAAAAATTAAGTAATGATATTATTCCTTTTAATTTATTAAACAATACAAAAATACTCCATATTGAATAAAAATATTTTTAAACGGATTTATTTATTATTAAAAAGATTTTTAATGCAAAATCAGTAAATTTTGCATTTGCATTAAAACTACTAATTAAATCAAATTAGCGTAATTGTCCACGTGCCAACGCTCTGATTACTCTCTGTATAAATGCCGTAGGGAAGGAATAAAGTCCTTCGGGACCGATTGGTCGAGAAATGGCACATCCAACCACTTGACAAAAATTGTTGATATTATTAAATTGCAAGATACTATTTGCGTTCTTACGCGACAGCTCTTTGAGACGAAAGTAACCAAATTGCGCACAGCAATCTCGGTTTCTAAACTTCCATTCGACTATTACGGTGAACCACTTTTATAACAACCATATAGCTTAGTTAGGGTTCTTTTAATAAAAAAAGCTCTCGATATTCAATACACTTGCCCCGTTTATAGTCTAAAACGAAAATTCAGACAAATATTGAGTTTAAACTCAAACTCTACAATGATTTCTTATTTTATATTTTAGTTTTAGCAATCAAACTCTAGAATGTCAATAATGGAGTCTCAAGTCTATATCATAATATTATGTTACAAAAAATTTACCGTAAAAAACTTAAACACGAGTTTCTCTCTGAATACGTTATGTGACATTAAAAACAAAGATTTGATTGTGTTGTCGCTCTATAGTTCCCTCCTGACACGGCGGCCAGTCTCAAGGGTGGCTAGCCATCTGCGCAAGATACGATTATAAGACACAAGTTGTGCACAAGCGCAGGTACACTGTGTGTGTATTACTGCCTCACTCTCATAGCTCGATGAGATGACAGTCCTGCACGACCGGGGAGAGATTTGTTGAAGGACCAACGGCTTTACGTGCTTTCTGAATCATGAGGGAGAAACCGCTAAATTCCTGACTTCGTACTGCTTATCAGAACTTCTTTAAAAAAATCAATAACTGACTTAGGCCCGATTCGGGTTTCGAACCCGAGACTACATGATAAGCAATCATACTTACGGCTACAATACCAACTAGGCAGTCAAGCCTACCGCTACAAGCTCGTAGCTTCGTAGCGCTACTACATATTAAATTGAAGATAAAATGTTGTAGGATCTGCGATTTTAAATTTGTTTTGCTATATACCAGTAGATATGAAGAGCCATATGTTCTCTTTTCGAAATATATGACGCCACTTCCGATGCGACCACCACTGCAAATTAAAATTTTTATATAAAAATATTAAATTTAAACGATAAAATCCTCCAAAATATTTGTATTAAGTTCTTTAATACAAAATTGTTATTAACAGTTTTAAGCGATAAGGTATGCTTTGCTAGCGTAACTGGTAAGCCTAGAGTAAGTGCTACCTCTCTGGATAAATATTCACCTTAAAATGTCGAAGCCCCCGCCCCGTTTAGATTCCCGCCGACATCACTGAAACTGTTAGTTTCAGTTTTAAGAGCCGATTTACCATGTACTTAGATTGTGAAGAGACTTGATGATCTTTTTAAAACCAGCAATCAAAATGTAATATGATTTAAAGTTTTTTAAAGATGGTTTGTTATAAAATGGATTAAATCTATGTTAATTAATTAAAGTTAGAAGCTAAACTTATAGCCTATATATGTGTAAGTGTCACTGCTGTGCACAGGCATCCTCTAATTTCTGAGATGGTTTTATGGCAAGAAAGGGTCCGCTGCGCTGCCCCAATGTGTATTGGTGAACTGTACATGTCTTCGAAATATTTTTTTTATTTCTCACACATGACATGAGACATTTCCCCACGATGTTTTCCTTCACCACCTTCTAATAAATGCTTAGCGGGGAAAATGAAATGCTAAGCACGAAATTACGGTTTAATAATATCCAATGGGGGAGGGGGTGGCCCTCCCCCATTTTATACCGCAAGTGTCGTAAATATGGAACATTAAACAGGAGATGAGCAGTAGCATCTTTCTGATGTCTACTCCAAATAATAAAAAACTGCAAAGAATGGCAACTGTAACAAAATCTCCCGCGTCAGATAATCTGTGGCGGCAGTCTATGTCCAGCTGTGATCTTTTACAGGTTGTAATGAATAGATGGATAGTTGCGACAAAATAGCAACATAATTTTGCTGTTTCATATGATGAGTGAAGAGAACCCGATACCCTTTTATTAGAAGGAGGCATTCTATCTTAGTCCTCAGGGAATGTCACGCAGCAAAGTATGAAAATCACCACTAATTCGTGCTGATTTTCATACACTACCTTATATATCAAATTTATCCATATTTCATAAAATCTTCAAGAGATGGCACTTGCATTGTGCAACACAAATTCTATCTTAGGAACGAAAGTTAAATTCAAAAGCCCCCACCGATTGTCTCAAAACAAAATTGCCGATGCATTCTGTGCACCGCACCGAGGAACAGCGTTGGTAGCAATTACCATATATCACGCATGTGTTATCTGAGTAATAGGCACGGTTACAAATTAGATATTATAATAGTTCGCTTATGTTTGTTGCATAAAACTGTGTAAAATTGCACTTCTGTTATATTTTTGACATAAGTAAGAAAATAATATAAAGATGTTTTATATTCACGCGAATTCTAAACATTAAATGAATACTATTGGCGGATTTTATCGCATTAATTTTAACTTTTAATGTCATGTGCAATTTATTGAAATGAAACTATCCATGTGATACAGCAGACAACCCTTGTGGGAAGTTAAGATTTTTTTCTTTTAAATAAAAAGAAACCAGAGACTTATCTTACTGTTAACAAAGCGTTTCCCATAGAAGCCGCTAACGATATTTTTTATAAAGAATAAATTTGACAAATTAGCACACAGCCCATCTGAATCTATAGCCCATAGACATCTACATCTGTCTTTGATTAATAATGCTTATGCATTGTCACCCTTACGAAGTCATCCGTGATTTGTGAAGATTATTATCTTAATACTTTTAAATTAAATTTAACTTTGTTTAAAATAATTATTAAATTAATATTTTAAGTGTCTTATCTGTTTTATTTTTATTTAGTGCGTGTATCTAACGTTCTTTGTCTAAGTGCCTTATTAAACTAAATAGCAATTTTTGCTTCTTGTACTAACTGTACAAGAAGCAAAAAAGGTAGTTGTAAAGTTCTACGAATATTGAAAAGTACTCGGCCTAATCAAGAAAATAAACACATACTAAATCAGTTATATTTTTATTTTTCTACATAATCACCATCAAGTTCAATACACTTTTGCCACCTCCCCTTCCAAGCATTTAGACCGTTGAAAAAAAATGATTCTTCCTTAGAGTCAAAATATGCGTCTACAGCTGCTTTGACCTCGTCGTTTGTCGAAAATCTTTGACCTCCCAAGTGCTTTTTTAGGTAAGGGAACAGAAAGAAGTCTGATGGTGCCAGATCAGGTGAATACGGCGGATGCGGTAACAGTTCAAAGCCACAGTTGTGAATTTCAGCCATTGACTGTACTGACGTGTGAACACGGGCATTATCTTGATGAAACAGGACTTTTCTTCTGAGCATTCCTCGACGTTTTTCTTTTATTTCCTCTCGTAAACGACGTAGTAAGGTGCAGTAGTAATCAGAGTTTATAGTCTGACCCCTTTCAAGATAATCAATCATAATCACACCTTTCGAGTCCCAGAATACTGAAGCCATCACCTTATTTGCCGATAAAATCGACAGCCTTTTTAGGGGGTGGTGAACCAGGTCTTCTCCACTGTTTTGTTGTTTTGTTTCCGGTGTACGGTAATGAACCCATGTTTCGTCCATAGTAACAAAACGATTCAAAAAATCATCTGCATCGGCTTCAAATAACTCCAAACAGTCGCGTGAAGTAGTCAATCGCGTCCTTTTTTGTTCAACTGAAAGCAGTCGCGGAACGCACCTCGCAGACACCTTGTGGAAACCCAACTCGTTGACAATGATGTTTTGAGTTCGTTCATAAGAGATACCTATAATCTCGGCTATCTCTCTAATTTTTAATCTGCGGTCTCCCATTATTAAATCAAGTACTTTTTTAATATTTTCGTCAGTAGTTGACGTCGAAGGCCTTCCAGAGCGGGGTTCATCTTTCACACTCTCTCTACCACGCTTAAATTCTGCTATCCATTTTTTGACGGATGAATATGACAGAGCACAATCGCCTAATGTACTGACCATGTCATCATGGATGGCTTTTGATGATAGCCCCTTCTTATGGAGGTACTTAATGACGGCACGCTGCTCGATTTGCTCCATTCGCGGAAATTATGTCCGATTACTTTGTTAATAAATTTATAAAACCACAACTAATTATCGCACACGTTTCGAACTTCACACAATGAACTAGTCTGAACTGAACTAAATAATGTGGGTAGATTTGATTTTTAGAATTGAATGGATCTGTGTTAGGCCGAGTACTTTTCAATCCACCAGTAGTTGCTATTTTGGATAATTTGTTTTAAAGTAATAAGTTCGAAAGCATTTTCTCAGTTTTAACGTGGCCATGGCGTATTAAAGAAATGGTTGCACATATTATTAAAATTACACTTATTCATTCATTGTCCTGGTAACGCTAGAAAATCTACTAGCCCACGTCACACCGTGTGTACCGTGAGAGACAACAAAGAGAAACGAAAAAGACGATCGCCACCAGCATTTCCCTTCAAACTGCTCTTGCCAAGCCACCTGCCAAGCGTGTAAAACATGACAATTGTCCGCCTCATGACGTAATTTTTTAGACGTGTTAGAGCCACTCTGCAGCTCTATAATGTCGTAGCACGAATCAGTCGGCTCGACCGGGGTAGTGAAAAAATAGCGTAAAAAAGCAGATTTTATTCTTTTTTCATACATTACTTCGTTACAGCCCATCAAAAGTCCACTGCTGAACCCAGGTCTCCCCTATACCTTGCCCCCTAGAATTTGCCATAGTCGCCATGCTTGGCGAGTGGGTTCACGTTGCTGACCGTCTCCTGGATAAGTTTCACTCTGTCACCTCTTACAACACTCGCAAGATGATATGGGTATTCTTACACCGCCACTACATGAATATATTTTTTTTATAAAAGAGGGGACAAACGAGCATGAAACTAACATGAACAAGACCTTAGAATGGAGTCCTTTTAATAAGGAGTAATCTCTGTCGTATCGGTCCGGAAAAATCGCCGGTGGTAAACGATTCCATAGAGGGGTCGTACGAGGAAGAAAACTGCTAGTAAAACGTACGGTGGTGGACCGCCAAGCATCCAGCTGGTGTTGATGGTATCGTAACTTTTTTCGCGATGTGCTTACAAGAAATTTGGTGGCTGGAAATATTCAGAACAATTCCTCGGGGCACTCCCTGTGGTAGATGCGATAAAAGAATGCAAAGAGATTCAACATCTCTTCGCAGCGCCAGTGAATCGAGCCGGAGGGGATTCGGTCGTCGACAATGTGAGCCGCTCTGCGAAGGGGAGTCCCAGCCCCGGAGATGGGAACTGTGTGGCCAAACCTGCGACTTCTAAAGTTGCAGATGATGTGCCGGCATGAAGTCAAGCTTTTTAGAGGCCAATTTTGACCTTCTCTTCCAGGTAGCCACGAAACTGCACATCATTCTATATGTCAACTCCGAAGATTCCGATACTCGGTAAAGCAACAAGGGGAGTGCCTTGAATCTGAGGAGATAAAGAATATCTTTTAGAAAGCTTCAATGGCATAAAGGTCTTAATATTTTAACATATTAGTTAAATTGGAGAAAAATTAATATTTAAAGGCGCAGTTAGCACGATTTAACTATGAAATCAATCATCAGATACCTCAGTCTCCCAGAGACCATAGGTACCCTTAACGTGGGAAATTTAAAATAAGTTAAAATAAAACGCGATAAAATCTCTTTAGAGCTATCTTCTTATTACAGCTTTAGTTCCTCTCAACAGCGCTTAAAAGAAAACATTTCCTTCATTAGCGGGCTGCAGCGTTGGCGCTGACTCGATCACTGTAACTCTACCTACTCTACAAGTTGTTCTGAAGGAATGCGCATTGAAACTTTTAATTTACAAACAAGTGCTCAGCAATGCCTAACTGTTCGTTACGTCGGTAGAAAAACTACGTGAGCAACTTAGTTAGAGGATTTTGCTACCTTCGCTCAGAAAATAAAATAAACACATAAAATGTTCTTTTCTTGATCTGTTAAATATTTAATTATTTATTGCTAACTATAATTATTTAATATTATCATTATTTTTGCATGCTATTAATAGCGAAATACGATTGTACTATATAAATTATAATGACTTTTTATACCGTGATACTCAATGGCGATGGATATTTGCCACAGTTGCCATTCTTATTAAAAAAAATCTGCTCCCAATCTCCTGTTCTATTTTTATTTTACGTCTTTAAGGAACCCAGGAGATGAACTGAATTTCACTACACGACGTTCTTACAAAGATTTTAATGTTAAACGTCTTTAATACACCTAATGGATTTCCTCAAAGTAACACATTTTGAACTTTTTAAAACAGATGAATTTACACCAACTAATTAAGAATAAAAAGCATAGTTTTTCGTAAATAAAAAACCGAATAAATACATTTTTATATAAACGGAATAAATTTGGGTAAGAAACTTTCGTTTTCGCAGATTGTGGCTAGTACTAAGTTAAATGTACATGTACGAACATGTACATTTAACTTGATGGAAATCATAGTTACTGAAGCACTTATGAAGCTTAATGACCTAAATTAGTTTCTAGGCAGATTATTATTACATAGGAAAGGCTATAATTTTTTAATTATTATTTTATATTATTATAAGACCTTATTATTATAAGGCATATGCTGTTTTATCGTTCCTTTCCTAAATAAAACTTCTAAATTGCTAGTTCGTGAAACTCCATACTCCTCCCTTAGATTTTTAGTAAACTTAATCAGTTGTATCATGTCAAATATTGTCAAAATGCAAAATCTACTAAAACACTATGTTCAATACTAAAAGCTCAAGTAAAAACAAAAACTCATGTTATTACTTGTGTAGTCCCATTGACACCGTCATACATAATTACCTATAACCTTATCGATTTCTTGCATTAAATAATATATACGTGCGTCGCTGCGGTACCCATTTATTAATTAAATACGTTATGCTGGCCGCGTGTTGGCGAGAGGGAGGGGTGAAGAGGAGAATGAAGGGGGATTGTTCGTTGGCATCCATCACACGTTGATTAATTAACATGGAAATTATTAACGACACCGAGCGAAATGCATTACGGCAGATATGTGTACATTTTGTACGGACGACACTGGATAAACAAATTAGACGTACTCGAACCCGATTAGTTAACTGACGTCACCATCGGCTGTAAGATTGACAAAGCTGTGGGATTATTGCTCGCATTGTAAATATTTCCTCCATTTTATGATAAAAAGACATTGGTGATAGTGCTCAAGGAAATGAAGTCCTTATGCTAAGTTGTGTCCTTTTATTATATATGTATGTAAATTTGTGTCACAAAGACGAAATAATTTAAATTAATAATTCGTAGTCTATGAATAAGTACATGTTATGAATTAATGGATATACAACAAAAAACCGCAGTTATCAACCCGTTCGCCAAGCGTAGCAACTATGGGAAGTATCCCCCCATGAGCAACGACACAAACAAATGGCCCCAGTCCAGGGCGGCCCTACTATTTCTGGCAACCATGGTAAAGGTGGGGCAGGGGGTGCTAAGAATATCCGGTGGAGGTTCGGTTCCTACCTAAGACTACTCGATCTGGCAACATATAACGCACGCTTCCTGAATACTGAGGAGAAGATCCTGGAACTGGAAGAAAAGGTAGACAAGTTGTGCTGGCATATTATAGGATTATCCGGGTTTCGAAGAGAGGGGAAGGACACGGTAATCCTCGAATCCAGCAACTTGTTCTGTAACGAAGAGGGTGACCATCTGTCAAATTTATCGTCCACAAGTCTCTCGTCAAAAACGTCGTAAATATTGAGAGAGTGTCGACGAGGATTGCTTACCTTATACGCTGAATATACAGAATGATACTCAATTGATTGCAGACATTAATGCAAAACTTGTCACAGGAGAAAGCGGTGAACTGAAGGTAGGGAAATTTGAAATAAGGCGACGGAACCCAAGGGGCCAGCAGCTGGCCGACTTCATGGAAAAAGAGGGGTTCGACATGATGAACTCTTTCTTCCAGAAACGGTCCCACAGAAAATGGACTTAGTTGAGCCCCGACCGATCGACAAAAATCAGATTTACTTCATTTCGACAACCAGACGCCAACAGTTCATTAACGTCTCAGCGATCGCGAGCATGAACACTGGCAGCGATCACCAAATGGTTAGAGGCACACAGAACCTAGAAATTGTAAGGAGAGGTTTAGTCTAATGAAGTCAACGCTCCGTCCCTCTCGTGCTCAAATCCGAAGTCCTGAAACATTTCAGTTACAAAACTATTTCCAGTGACTAGAAGACTGCAATACAGTGGACGATATGAATGTCAAGTTCATATAACAGTCCATGCGGTCATAGCTAAGTTCTGCAAGACGCGCCACGGAAGAAAACAAAAACTTTCCGATCACACTCTTAATCTCATGGCTTTTAGACGGGAAATGAAGCTGCAGTCTTCAGCAGATTTGGCAGCACACAGGCAACTGAACAGGTAGATCTCCAAATACATGCGGTGGGACTTAAGCAACTTTAACACAGCTCGTATTGAAGAAGTTATTGAGCAGAACCAGGACTCTAAAGTCTTTGCCAGAGATCTGTCTGCCAGAAAGAGCCAACTGTCGAAGCTGAAGATCGAGAATGGCAGCATCGTTTCTAGGACACCTGAGATTTCGTATTAGATTGAGAGTTTCTATGGGCAGCTGTTTGTACAGCAGGTCTACGTTGGCTATCTGAGTACAAAACTAGGTTATGAAATCTATCCAACCGCAGAGGGTTTAAGAGAAGGTGACGTTATATCCCCGAACCTCTTCACCATTGCATTGGAAGACGTTTTCAAGCTACTGGACTGGAAAGGATACGGTATTTACAGCTACGGCAAGTACATCACTCACCTTCAATTTGCCGACGATATTGTTCTTATGGTAGAATCGCTGGAGGACTTAAGCACTGTGCTCAATGACCTCAAGAACGCCTTCCAACGGATAGGTTTTAAGATGAACATGGATAAAACAAAGATTATGTGTAACGAACATGGATGAAACAAAGAGCACTAAGCTAAAAGTTGTTGAGGAGTGTGTTTACCCTGAACAAATAATCCAACTAGGTAAGTCCAACTTCACCCGAGAGGTCAATCAACGGATTAAACTCGGCTGGGTAGCGTTCGGGAAATTACGACAGATCTCTCATCTCTTCTCGTCAGCTATACCTCAAAACTTGAAAACGAGACTGTACAACCAGTGTGTGTTTTCAGTGTGAACTGAGACCTGGACTTGCACTGCTGCCGTATTAGGGTGCTCAAGGTTGCTCAGCGAGCTTGGAGAGGGCTATGCTCGGGTTTTCTCTGGGCGATAAAATTATAAATGAGAATATACGCAGTAGAACAAAGACTGACCGACATGGCCCAACGTATTTGTATGCTCTAGAAGCAATGGGCCAGCTATATAGCCATACAGCTCTTCACAAGTCCAATGCTGAAGCATTGGACTTGTGAAGAGCTGTGATGATGATGATGATGATGATGGATAAAGTAAGTGAAATTTAATTTAGTAACATATTAAGACGGGGATTTTCAACGTTAAAAGGCTTCTGCACTTACTTCTCAGTTGCATGCAGATTTATCCAGCACTAAGTAAGCCTGCGACATCGGTGGACAAAAAGTTATAATTTATACTAGTCATTGTTATCACTTAGTGAAACTGAAGCTTCAATTTTTTATTTGGATAAACATTTGTACTTTTTCACCAATATTGTGATGTATAACTAGTACCTACAAGTGTTTATTAGAATCACAAAAATAACAATAAATTACTTATTCTTTACTGGACACTCTTTTGATCATTATTAGCAAATAATAAACTCAACTAGTACCTTTCGTATTATAGAAAATAGTTAATTGTTATAATGTCCTCAACACCGAATTTCGATCAGGTCGGCCAGACTCAACGGCGACTCGGAGATATCTGATTATAGTGCCCAAACGCCAAACCACAGGTGCGTCGCCATCTTCCGGACTCCGAAAAAAACCCAAGAACCGATTTATTTCCAACCCGGGATTCGAACCCACTGTCAGCAACCGCATGTACGACCACTCGACCATTGAGGCAATGTTTATCGCGTATAAAATCAGAAGTCGAAAGTCCAAGTATTTTCCCGGCGATATATTTTTTAATCTCGATTATTATAAAGTATTTTTATAATCCATTCGATTAAGAATGTTACCGAGTGTTTCATGTATGCGCAAACTTTTTTCCGACCATATAGATACTATTTCAAGAAGTATAAATTCTCGAAAGCCTAATTTATGACTAAAATACAATATTTTGTTCAATCTGGCCTTATACAAAGTTCTAAAATACTTTGACACTTACCCGCTACCGGCGACAGCTTTCTCATCACACACCACCTCGACTTCCACTGTATAAAAAAACGATTCAAGTTAATATATGCATTTGAAAGTAATTATTCTGTTGGGTAGCATCAATTTAAATTTGCTGCCTTGTGTAGTGCCTTAAAACTTGTTCCATTGCCTCTTTTTAGTTAAATTACATGACAAGTATATAAAATATACAATAAAGACGAATATTAGTAATTTTATTCCTATTTATATTATTTTCTTATTTATTATTTTATTTCTTTAAAAAGTTAAAGTTTACATATATACCACAAGGACAAACATCCAACAACTATTTCTAAGCCATACAAATACTTGTTCCCTGCGGGACTCGAACTCGCGCCTGTTAGCGCTGCAACTCATTGCTAAGCCACTGCGCCATAGAGCTGCCTATTTCGATGTCGGGTTTACTTTTTTTAAAGTTTAATTATTTAAGTGGACAGCTAGAAAATCGTGTAAATAGTTAGTACATTAAATTTTTTTTCTATTCTCATTCTATTCTATTTTTCGCCGTAAGGGGTGTTTATTTTTCTAAAAATGTATTTCACACCACCCCTAAAGTATAACCTAATTAGTTAAACAAGAATCGATTAAAATTGCTTTCAGAGCAAGGTTTTAATTAAATGATATTCTCAACTAGGACAATGATCGATTTCGTAAGCGGACTATCTTCTAATTTCGTTTATGGTTATCGTAAGAGGTGAGTATGGGAAATGCTAGAAACTGTACAGTTAACTGTATAGTGACGGTGTTATAATATCCACTACTCCATATCGTCCCGTGGGTGACGTAAGCAGCGTCACAGGGAAACCGAAACCGGAGATGGGCAGTAGCATCTTCCACCCGCCAAGCGACGAATTAAAATCTCTCCTATAGTGCAATTTGTGTGAAGAGCTGTGTTCGGCAGTGGACCTGCTGCAGCCTGTAATGTCCTTCTCACTGATAGAGGCATTCCGTTCTGAGTTCTAAAGGTTGATACACATCAGTTTTTTTTATTCTTAGTCAAGAATAGATGTAGATGAATATGGGCTATACGATCCATTTACCTTCGGTTGGACTGCTCGTTTGTTATCCTTTATTATGATTATTATCAGTACAGCCTTTCACAAGTACGCTTTTGAAAATAGGCCAAACGCAAGAAGGGCACAATTACTTTATAAAAATGTTAAAATCTATTTTTTTTCTATTTTTAAGACAAGTGATGGACTGTGCGTTAATTTTTTACTTCATACAAATATATGTAATATAACTTAAACGGTGTCAAGGTGAACGTGTGGAGGTAGTTAAAGAACATTCACCACCCCACATATTCCCGTGGGTGTTGCAAGAGACGACAATGGGAATTATTTTATTACACATAATAGAGCAACGCTGTAGTTATATTATGGTTGTAGTACGAATGGATCGGCTCGACCTGGGAAGAACCACGCTCTCACAGAATACCAGAGTAAAATAGCAGCTTACAACAGCTGTGTTTTGTAGGGTGAGTGTAAAGATCTGGAGACTCCTTTTTACTGGAAACGAGGCATTCCACCTTAACCCTCATAATTGACAACGAAACTACATTTTGATTCTTAATCAATGATTAATGAAGATGTCTATGGGCCACAGCATCCATTTACCAGCAGGTAGACTGTGTGCTCGTTTGTCATCCCTATTTCAAAAAAAGATGGGTAGCGCATACCTAATAAGAACTAACAATAAATAAACTGGGGTTGCAATCTCGCCCGCACAACGTGGCAACTATGGCAAATATCTGCTTTACGAAGCAATCCATGGAAGAGATATGTATCCATCAGTATTTAGATAGGATGTAACGGTAACGGTGCCAAAGGATATGTTCACCTTCTTCCCGTCGCGGAACTTGACGGTGCCCTCGATGATGGTGTTGTCGTCCGCCATGATGCATGTCGCGCGACTGCGCCTCGCACAACTGTTGCGCAACTATGCATGCACTGTTATACTGGTCCTTCTTGTGTTTATCACCACAGTGATTTACACATGTTTACTTGTTCTTGCAGGGCGAAGTCTGAAACAAAGTACTTACAATAAAATATTTATTCGTATAAATAAGTACTTAAAAGAAGACTAAAGAGTTGACATAGTGGAAATAAACTACACTTTATTCATTTTGTTAAAACGTTACAACCATAATTATTCCTTATATTTACGCGAACACTACACATTTAAATAAAATTAATTTTTATAGATTTTATCGCATAGATTAACTTATTTTGCACTATAGTTAATACTCTTATTGTATTACCTATTGTGGAAGGGGGAGTTCTACAAGTAAGTAAAAGGTGTGGCGATGGGCTCACATGTATCTCCAATCATCGCCGACATATTCATGTAAGACTTTATAAAAAAAAGCCCTCCTTGCTTGCCCCGTAAATTCAAGATTCTATAAACGGTGCGGAGACGATACTTTCACAATTCTACCTTTAGATAAAGAAACTGCATTTTAGACCATCTTTACTTCATAAATTCTGAAATTAAGTTCACAATGGAGTTGGGAGCATAGAACTCTTTAGCTTTTCTACTTTTGTTTGTAATTCGGAATCACCTTAACACCTGGAACACCAGGAGCTACACTGTGGCTATAAAAAAGACCTATATAGATAGATATTAAACGGTGATTCTCACCCCATCCTTTACAAATAGCTACCATGGTTAAATCTTTCCTTCAGAAAGTGCGAAATATCTGTGACAAAAACACCTGGCCGCTCAGCTCCAGCACCTCAACAAAGTTTTGAATGACAACAAGCTTCGGGCCCGCGCCTACGTCACAGTAAACGAGTGAAGCCGTCCACCAGCTATGATGCCATATATAGGGTTATCACTGACAAAATTGGCTACATCTTGAAGTGTGCTTCCATTAAAACATACTTCAAGTGGCCGAAGAAGATTTGTCAGTTTTACCATCAGATCTCTTTGCAAGATGCAGTAGTTTACAATTTTGATTGTGAATGTGGTCTCTCCTACATAGGACAAACTTAAAGATCAATAAAAACCCGCGTTAAAGAACATCTAGCTATTGAAATCAAAAAACATTTTTATTTCAATAGAGAAGATGGTTTGGTGCTACCATTTGCTTGGTATCCTATAATTAATAAAATTAAATCCCAAGCCAAGCACACAACTGCAAGACTTCAAGATACTATAAGTTCATACTGCGTAGATCGGAACGAAACTTAATAACTTTAATCTTCAGATAACCATGGTTAACTATGACATTAGGATGTCGAGCATCTCAGCCCCCCCCCCCCCCCCGCCCCCCGTGACCATTGGTGCTGTAAAGTGCTAGAAACGTCGGGAAATAACATAAGTTAGTACATGTAAATACTAATCCGTAAAAACTAGTTTTATTTAAACGTTACAACCACATAAAGATTTTCTCTTGTATCGTGGAGGTAGATTACATACATAATTTTACAAAGGAAAATATCAAAACCCAAAACAAATATTTATATGCCATACAAATACTTGTTCCGTGCGGGATTTAAACTCGTAGCCCTCAGCGATTTAACTCATTGCTCCGCTGCGGTACGGAACCGTCAAAACATTAAAAACCACTTTTGAAGATGTCTCCAGAACTGGACAATTATATATTTTAGGAACTATTAACCATCTCAAATTGTTTATAAAAAAGTGTTGCTTTATGATTAAATAAACGGTCAATTCCAGAACCGAGACTCTTGAAATATTTTCTATATTTACGTCATCTTTAATAGTCGTTTTTTTCAGTTATGAACGCTTCAAAGGCGGATGAATTTGTGCTATCGTTATCGTTATCTTTATCTTCTACTACACTTAAAGGTGATTTCTGGAAAATATCATAAGTATAGATATCGAAGGTCATTGTAAAGCATTGACCGATTTGCTTTAAGGTTATTCCTTAAGACAAGATTCTACGAGTTATTACTGTTGAGTTTATTAATTAAATAGGATCAGAAGCAAAGTGGACCATACATTGCAGGCATTTCTTCGCTTTCTGTTGAAAAAATCCAATTGTTTCCTGTGTGTCGTAAGCGACAGAGGGACACGAGCCAGGAGACGGACTTGTTTCCCTCTGGACGGACAACAATGGATAAGCTGTAATAATAACATTATAATTCACTTCGTCATATTTAAACTTTCTTTACTTCAAAAAATGTTGTTATCCGGTTGATGGCAGTATAATCACCTCGGTAACGCCAGAAGTAAAATATGAAAAATCAGCAATGGAAAGAAGCAACAAATCTTTTTTTTATAGAATAAGGGTGACAAACGAGCACACTCAAAGATAGGAAGTTGCTGTGGCCCATAGATATCCAAATTTTATCCTCTATTCAAAATCAAATTAAAGATGCATATTGAGGTATTCCATCTTTGGAATACCTCATTTTCGGTTAAAAGGGTCTCCGGTTCTCTACACTCACCATATGAAACACAGCAGCATTAAGTCGTTATTTTACGCTGGTATTCTGCGATAGCATGGTTGAGACGGCCCATTAGTGCTACAACAATAGTTGCAGCATTTTGAACGTATTTAAAACGCACCTTTTTTTAATAAAATTATCATTTGGCCACTACCCTGTTTATTCATTAAATAGATATCTATATTTGTGTGGAAATATAAATATTTGTTTGAATAATCTAAAAATCCTAGAAATCCTATTAAAGTAACAAGTTTGTTTTATGCGAAAACAGTACAATACACTAAAATCATTTACTGTTACGCCATCAAAATTTAAAATTTAAAAATATAAACGATATATTTATAAAGGTACTGTATTATTGTGGTACTGTATTGATCACGTTGTTATTAGATAAATGTTTCTACAGCTTATAATAATTTATGGACGAAAAAGATTATATAAAGTTATGTTGTATTTAGTAATTAGAAGTATTACTTCAATAATTCAAACAAATTATTGAATATAAAAACAAAACTATGATAACAATTTTAAATCCGCAAAATTTTTGTTGGTATATAAAATTGACGTTACATATTGTAATAATAATTTTATAAAAAATATGACGACATTATTGATTGAATTTACAACTTTGTTAAATATATTGATTATTTAATAAACATATTTATGATTCAATATTGCACACCTGAAATAGGTAGGCTATGGAGCACAAATGTACATAATTATGATATTTTTAACATCTCATTTAATTGCATTTAGACGGTGTGAAACGTTTAGTAGAATTGTGGCGGTTAAGAAAAATCCTCTGGGCAGATGAATAAATGGGTAGATAAAAAAGAGGACAGATGAAATGTTATACTATCTTATCTGCAACGATGAGATCAATGCCGTCACTCTTGATGAATTGACAGTGACAGTGACTATCAGCTTTTTCTTATCATTGAATTAGTATATTTTCCTGTTTTAAAAAAGTTCAAATTTTGAAACAGAGGTGAAATGTTCTTAATCTGTTTAGTTAGTACGAAAACTAATTTCATATTATGTGTAGGTTTCGCGTCGTTCATTTTCACTAAGGACAGCTCATCAGAATTTAAGGAATTTGTGATTAAGTTTAATCACATGCTTGATAACTGATGATAATCTTGACGTATTTATGCTAAGTACTTATCGTCTTAATAAATCAACGGATAAAATATAGTCTCGTGTCAGCGCGCCTGACTTCAGTGTAAGAGATTCTAGATTCGATTACCAACATAAGTTAAAATTTCTATCACACGCGAAGCAATGGTTATTGAATTTAAATGTGTCATAATTTATGTTGGCCCATTATAACAATAATATCCAAAGTATTATTCGCCATCCCATATCTTCCCGTGTGTGCCGTAAGAGGCGGCGCAGGGAATTTTCCCGATACCATCCACACCGTCTCGATGCTTGGCGGTCCAGCACAGTACGTTTCAAAAGGAGTTTTCTTCCGCGTACAACCTCTCTGTGGAATAGTTTACCACCGGCGATTTTACTACTTGTACCGGACCGATACGACCTGGGGACCTTCAAGAAAAGAGGATTGTAATGGATTGTTTAACCTTGTGATATATTTATTTATTTATTTATAAACTTACACGTAACACCTTAAGCTAAAGGGTACATAGGGCGGACTTAATGCCATGTGGCATTCTCTGCCAGTCAACCCTGGGTGCCAAGGATAATTGTTGGCAGGTGCGACCATTATTAAAATATACATATATGCAAATTACATACATACACATTACATTTAAATATACACACATATAGTATCAATATACGTACAATAATACATACATACACATATATAATATATATACATGCTTATAAACTTCGTAAATAAATATCCAAATGAATGATATATATGTATATATATATATATATATATATATATATATATATATATATATATATATATAAATAATATTTGAATAATATATAATGAAATAAATATTTGATGTAAAAAAGAAGAAAAGAAAGACAAAAATTAAGGAATAATAATTGGTAGTTTCCTTCAGGTAATGTTTTCGGAGACGAACTTTGAAAGCTTTTTTATTTGTGGCATTCTTAATATCGTTGGGGAGGGTGTTCCAAAGTTGTATAGCTTGTATCGTAAAAGACGACCTGAAAAAATTTGACTTATGCTGTGGAAACCTTAACCTCAGACGGTTTGACTGTCGGGATGTTCGACCGTCGATTGGATGAAAAAAATGAAAATTATCCTTAAGATAAGAAGGCGACCTTGGATCGTTTAAAAATGAATAAAGTACAAGTAAAATTCTAGAGCATCGCCTTTGACGTATAGGTAGCCATTTAAGCTTTGAACGATAGGATGATATGTGGTCATACTTACGTAAACCAAAAATAAACCTTATGGAATTATTAAGAAGGCGCTCCAACTTGTTTAGAAGATTTTCTGACAGATCTGGGTAACATACATCTGCATAGTCGATAATAGGTAGAATAAGGGAATGAACCAGCGTTAGCTTGGTTTTGAAGGGTAGGAAATTTTTAAGACGATAAAGGGAACGCAAGGTAGCAACAACTTTACGACTAACTTCAGAGATCTGCAATTTCCAGGTCATAGTTTTATCCATGTACAGGCCAAGATTTTTTATGGAATCACAATATGGAATCAAACTTCCATTATAAAATACAGGAGAGAGATATTCATAATCAAACCTAGCCAATAATTGCGAACTTCCGAATATTACAACTTTGCATTTGGCAGGATTAAGAGAAACGCCATATTTACATGACCATTCTCTTATGGCTTCCAGGTTATCATTTAATTTGTGTATTACAAAGTTAAGATTATTTAAGCTTGACTGTACATAGAGCTGGAGATCATCCGCATACAGATGGTACGAACAATCTAAAACCGAGGAGATAGAATTTATAAATAAGGAAAACATAATAGGAGAAAGTATTCCGCCTTGCGGCACACCAGATTCAATTTCAGCCCATGCAGAAAACCGCTGACCTGAGCGAACCGATTGCTGGCGACCGCGAATATAAGAAGAAAACCATTCCAAGGCTGGGGATGAAAATTTAAGGTGTTTAAGGATGGATAGGAGGATACCATGATCCACTGTGTTGAAAGCGTTTGAAAAGTCAGTAAGCACCACCACTGTTAATTTTTGCTCATCTAAGCCCTTTCTTATATCGTCTGTGACTTTGATAAGCGAAGTGATAATACCGTGACCAGAGCGAAACCCCGATTGAAATTAATTCAGCAGGTTATTTTTTGCAGCGAATACAGATATTTGCTTAAAAACACAGGCTTCCTGAACTTTAGAGAGGTATGGGAGAATTTTTAATAATAATAATTAATAATAATGTCTTTATTTATCCTCTCACATAACATAAAGTAAAACAATGTAAATCTAGTAGTAAATATACAGAATTCTATTATGTGAGAAGCTGGTGCCTGAAGTAGGCATATATAAGCCTGTAGTACAAGTCACCAGGTTCCCACCCCTCGAATGCTATGACATTGAATGAAAATATTCTAGGAAAACAATAGATAGATAGATAAACAAAGGAATTCTTATATTTTTTAAAATTACAGCGAAAATCCAGGATAAAATACTAATTAAGGGTGTATTATGATATAAAATGTATAAATACATATATGTATGTATAGTACTATATATTTATGTTCGTGTAGTGTAGTGTATAGTATGCGCGTGCACGCGCGCGTGTATGTGTGTGTATGTGTGTGTGTGTGTGTGTGTGTGTGTGTGTGTGTGTGTTTGTGATTTTGGGTGTGTGTGTGTGCGTACATTATATTTATCTTGATAGGAGCGATTCCGTTAAATCATAATCTAATTTCAGTAGCCAATCATGTACGTTTTTTTTGCAATCATATTTATTTTTAGAATATATAGATAGCTTTTCATTTATTTTATTGTATAAGAATCCACCCATGTAGCAAAAGAATTTTTTTGTATATGTCTTCTTTGTTGAAAATGTTGCACAAACTGTGTTTTTACGTCTAACTCCTACAAATTTATGGCGATCATAAGTAATTCCACTGTGTTGCTTCAACAAGGTATAGAGAATAAACAGCTGACGTACCGTTAGTACCTGCCAGTGTCGATAAAGAAGTTCAGTTGGATGTCTATAAGAGAAGAATCCGCAAACTTTTAAAATGGCCCTTTGTGATATTTCTACGCGCTTCATACTTGTTTTAGGAGCACCGCCCCACGAGGTGATGCAGTAAGTAAGAAGACTTTGCGCCAGTGCATAGTAGATACGTGTTAAAGCTGTCTTATCTAGCACATGGCGTACATTTTTGAATATGTATATTAATTTAGATAGTCTATTGGATAATACTTCTATATGATTTTTAAATGAAAGGTTGGAATCTATTATTATACCAAGATACTTAATGTTATGGACTAATTCTATTTTGTTACATTTACATAATTTTATATTAATATTTGAGAGACATTTGTGTGAGATCAGTGGTTTATTGATAATATGATCAAGGCGTTCTTTACGTATTGTGAAAGCAATATATTTGGTTTTTTCAGAATTCAAGGTAAGAGAATTACTTTGCAACCATTCATTCATCAAATCAAGCCCCATCTGGGCAGCATCCTGAACAGCTTCCCAGGAATTTGTAGAAAAAAGAAGGCGTGTGTCATCAGCATATGATATTATATGTCCATAAGGAAGCTGAATAGAAGTGAGATCGTTTATATAGACGAGAAATAATGTGGGACCTAGAATGCTGCCTTGGGGCACACCATAGGTAATTAATGCCTCGTGACTAATGTAATCTCCGATTTTAGTACATTGTGTTCTATCACATAGATAATCTTTAAATAGAGCAAGTTGCTTTCCTCTAATACCACATAATTCCAACTTTTCTATTAGAATGCAGGTAGACACAGTGTCAAACGCCTTGGCGAGATCCAAAAAAATTCCAATAACTTTATTATTTTTGTCCAAATTTTTAACTACGTAATCTGTTAAGTCGTGCACTGCTTCATCAGTGGATCTGCCCTGCCGAAAACCGAACTGGTTAGGGGATAGAAGGTTTTTACTTTCTAAGTAGTTCGTGAGTTGTTTGTTTATAATTCGTTCAATTATTTTCGAAAAACATGGAAGAATTGAGATCGGTCGATAGTTGCCGACATTTTCTCTGTCTCCAGATTTATAAATTGGATGAATTATAGACCGTTTAAAAACTTGAGGAAATACACCTTCATTAAAACAAAGATTACATATATATGTCAATGGTCCAACAATATATTCTTTAATTTTTTTTATAATACAGTTAGAGATATTGTCCCATCCATTAGCACATTTGTTTTTTAGGCTCATGATGAGTCTGGAAACTTCTTCTTCGTCAGTTTCGAGTATTACAAAGGACGACGTACAGTTCTGTATTGATCTAATTGCTAAAGAACTTGTAACCCTTTCCTTAACTGCAATATTATCAGCAAGTTATTTACCTACATTTACAAAATAATTATTAATTGAATTGATAGCCTCTTGAGGTTTCTTCGCGCTGTTAAGCAGTTCGGTGGAATCAGTTTTCGTTTTCGTGGTATTTGATATCTCTTTAATGGTTTCCCAAAGTTTTTTATTATCTTTACCTGCTTTACTAATTTTATCTCTATAATAAGCCATTTTAACTTTTTTAATCATGGAGTTACAATAATTTCGATATCTAGTATATGTTATTTTTACGATATTATTGTCAGGAAAAGATTTATATTTTTTAAATAAATTATCACGATTTCGTATACATTTTAAAATTCCTACTGTAATCCAGGGTTTAATAGGTCTTAAGCGGTTCGAAATTGTAGCTTTAATTGTATTCGCTATTAATAATTGTTGGAAATATGATACAAAAAGTGTAGCAGCCTCATTTGCGTTAGAACATTTGAATACAAAATCAAAGTTATTTTGTTCTAATTCTAGCCTAATTTTGTCATAATCAATTTTTGTTCGAGTTCTAGATGTTAAATTATTTTTTTGCTTGGTGTTTAAACATAATATCACAGCTTGATGGTCAGTTACCGTCGAATTACACACTACTGTAGTGGCTGCCATAGTTGACCGCATCATAACGTGATCTAAACAAGCATTGAGCCTAGTAGGCATATTATGAGCAGGAAGAAGTCCGTGAAATGCATTTAGATTAAGATACTCAGTTGATCTGTTATCCGTTGTATAATTTGCTATATCTATATTTATATCGCCCATCACAGATAAGTTTTTATGGGAAGACAACGACGTAAGAATTACATTTAAAGATTGTAAAAACAAGTCTACATTTTGAAAGCTAGGCGAACGATAAATTGCAACTATAGCAATACTTTTGTGTTTTATTACCACACAGTTTCCTTCAGAAAACATGGGTTCCGTAATTAAAACCCCAATATCATTTTTGTAATAAATTACGATACCATCATTTTGGTTATAGGTCTTTACAGACTTGTAATATGTGTATCCAGGTATTTGTGGTATTATGGAATTACACAATAGCCAACACTCGGTTTAAATAATAATATCACATTGTATTCTAATTTGCGTTAAAAGAACTAGGAAGTCATCTATATTACGTGAGATACTGCGAATGTTTTGTTGTATTATTGTGAGGCATGTACTTTCGTCAATATTTAATAAATAGAAGTTTTGTGTATCGCATCTCGCCGTATCCGATACAGTAACATTGCCAACATTCTGTGTAATTTCATTTAGATTATTGAATTTTATAAAGAGATAGCTGCTTATTCCAATCAATTGATGCCGATATATTATACATAAGTAATGAATATTGTGTAAAAAGTAAACCAAAGTATATTATTATAAGAAAGTAAAAACGAATTTTAAACACAAAAAGTCTAAAAATACTAAACAAGGTTAGATGCACTATTATTTTGTTGAAATTCCTAATTTTTTTTATTTTATTAAGGAGTAGGTAAGATGAAAGTGCATGCCTTATATAATTTGCGGGTATAGTAACCAATGGACGTTCTAAGATATACATTAGCAGTATATATTCCACCAAAAACAATCCAAGACTTACGAATGCAATATACTGCTTAACATAGGGAAATTTATTTATAACCACAATAGGTAATAATACATTTAGAGTAATGAGAAGCATTTCAAACGATTGGGATATTGTGATAATTATTCGTATTGTTTTATGGAGATATTTTTTATTGGTCTTATAATTATAGTCAAAGTCTGTAAAGCACGACAATAACACATGGATTTATAACGAATACCAATTATTGTCTTCAATTTATTATCGCAAAAAACTAATATTAAGTATGGGAATTCAAATATAATTTGAAAGAAGGTGTAGTATATTTTAATAACACAAAGTACTGTTTTTGTATTCATTCCATCGTAATAAAATGTAAGCATACGTTTGGTTTTGTAAATATAATTAAATTTTTTATTGTCTGTAAATATAATAGGTAGAAGTTTATGTTTTATGCGTAAAAAGTATGAATGTGTGTTGCAATGTAAAATATAATATATAATTATGTTAATAAAAGTAAAATACAGAAGAAGCATGCAAAAGTGTACCATCTTATACTCGTATATAATAAACCAATCAGAAAATGGAGCGATATTTATTTTGTTCACTGAGCCTAGTCACTTCAGTCTGTTTAAGTCTTCTTCCGAATCGATTTTTATGGACTGCAAGCCATCTATCTTCCTTAGAAAAATTTTTTCGTATGAGATCCAGCATTTGTTATAATTATTAGTCTTAGCAAATTCTTTAGCAAGGTGAAATAACCGCCTAGCTTTGGCAGTCAAAGCTTCGCAGACAAATATTGGCCGTGGTGGTCCGTCGATTTGTAGGTGTTTAGAAGAAAGTTTCATATCCCGGTTTTGTTTATTAAATGATTTTACTAAGCGAATTATTGACTCCTTAATGAAGGTGGTATTCAACCTTGCGATTATGGGGGTTTCCTCTTTAAACTTGGATTTTATACGGTAAATGTCACAGATATCGTTGTCCTCGATTGGATGATTAAGGGCTAAGCCAACTTGTTTCAATAATTCACAAAGAGCCTGTTTATTTTCGAATCGCATCTTAGGTACATTTCTAATTTCGATGGTGAAGGCAAGAGCAGAGCGTTCCATAAGTTCTATCTTGTTTTCGAGAAGTGTTATTCGAGACTTACATCCTTCATTTTCCTTATGTAGACTTTCCATTTTTTTTAGAACATTATCATATTTAGCCGATAGAAATTCAATAGATTGCTGAATTGCGTAGTTCTGTTCTCCGATTTTTTTCAGTGTATCACTAAATGTCTGAAATTTGTAGTCTTGTTGCACCTGCATGTCGGCAATCATTTGTTTCATCTCTTGCATCACAGAGTTATCCGATAAATTATCATCAAATTTTCTTTTAATTCGTCGATTATAGTTAACATTTGAGAGCTGCCCTTCATCTTTTTCAATGCTAGTCGTGTTAAGCGCAGAGTCAGATAGATAACGCGTAGGAGAATTTTCTGTTGCTATGCATGGTAGCATGCTAGGAGGAGTCCTTTGAAGTGACATTATACAGAAAGTAAAGTTATAGGCCTAAATGAATAGCGGACGGCACTGCAGTGTTACTGTATAGGTGTATTTATATATATCGAATGGATAGTCCTAACAAATATACGTGTAATGACAGTCAGTCAGTCGCACGATAGTATTGGCTATCAATTAACTTTAAACGTCTAAACACAGTAAAATATCTCCACACTTCTTATACTGTCGTCAGCTAACTCTCTCACACACAGCGTTTCGCTTCCTTAATCTTCAGCGCTCCTAGTATTATACACTAAGCGATTCGAATGTCACCGCTTACTCGTGCACTTTTTTGCATTAATAATAAATAATGTTGTTTCTCTCACCTAGTAATGGGCGGAGCCAAAGTTGACGTATTTCTTCATCGGTTTTGTTGTGGCAAAATATCTCCACACTTCTTATACTGTCGTCAGCTAACTCTCTCACACACAGCGTTTCGCTTCCTTAATCTTCAGCGCTCCTAGTATTATACACTAAGCGATTCGAATGTCACCGCTTACTCGTGCACTTTTTTGCATTAATAATAAATAATGTTGTTTCTCTCACCTAGTAATGGGCGGAGCCAAAGTTGACGTATTTCTTCATCGGTTTTGTTGTGGCGCGGCAACAGTACGTTTCTATCTATCTCCTTTGCCCTTGCGCTTATAAATATTGCATTATTCACCTTCTTACGTACCAAAGTAATCTTGTTTAACAAGTGACCTCCTCAAGTTTATGCACTTCTATTTTTCTTGTGTAAATAATATTTCACAAACTTTTAATAAAATATGAATTTAAACAATACAGAAAACACGTCAATATCATACGACATCCGAGAGCGAGAGCATTGCATTGAGAGCGAATTGAATAATTATAATTAAAATATAATTTATAATGTGTGTTATAGCTGGAAGAAGGCACTCAAGAATCATAGACACCATTTGCTTACTAGTTTCATCATAACCCACAGCCTTGGATTTAATGGCTAACAGAGCTTTTTTAATTTCATCCTGAGTAACAGGGGAGAAACAAAAGTCAGGGATCTGGAGACGCTGCATTGATTCTATAGAAGCAATAGTTTGAGAACGGACTTGAGGGTCCAATGAGGTAATAGAAACAAAGTGACGATTAATGTCATCCAAATTGAGAGAGGCGCCATATTCCGAAGAATTAGTTTTATTAATTCCGATAGACTTGAGGAATTTCCATTACTCAGTGGGCGAAGAATTAGTTATTTTTTCATGAATATAGCGGCGTTTAGCATTTCGTACCACCTGATTGCATCTGTTTCTTAGCGTTTTAAAGTTAGACCAATTTTTTTCTGAGCGATTCTTTTAATACTTCTGGAAAGCCCGATCTCGCCGTGCCATTGCCACTTGTACCCCTTTAGTCATCCAGGGAGTAGGAGGACGCTTAACTTTTACATAATGTACCGGAGCATGAATATTATACAGATTTATATTGTTATAATAAGATAATATAGATATATATATATTGTTATAATAAGCGGACTACAAAGCGGTACGCCAGATGTTACCTCCAAAAATTCGGAGCCTGAACTACCTACCACTACAGCTTGATAACGATTGCGCAGATATGACTCGAACCATCTCAACAAATTACCGTGGATACCCAGTTCAGATAGTTTACGCAGAAGGATACTGTGATCAACACGGTCATATGCCTTCTCAAAATCCGTATTACATCTACTTGTGACCAACCATCCATACTATTCGATACATAGTCTACAAAAACTCCAAGGTTTGTAGTAGTTGATCGGCTTTTTATAAATTCATGTTGTTCAGTGGGAATGGAAGTGGCTATTATTGGATATATATGAGCATGGACTACTCTTTCACAAAATTTACTGAGTACGTTCAGGATCGAAATAGGACGATAGTTCTCAATTGTTGCTCGAAGAACTTTTTTATGAATTGGTACAATATGGGCTGTTTTCCAAATGCGAGGAAAGCAGCCTTCCTGAAAACATCGATTAAAAATATGTGAGATAGGAAGAGATAGAGCATCTGCACACTTGGTGAAGAATATTGTTGGAGTATTGTCGCTACCCGCACCTTTTGATATGTCGAGATTTTTAATTAGCTTTAAAATATACTCTTTATTAATTTTAATGTCATGTATAGTAGCAATTTGCAATGAACTATTATGCATATCTTGTAAATATAGATCAGACGGTTTAGTAAAATTTCTCTCAAAAACTTATTAAAAGCTGAACAAATGTCAAAACTGTTACTGATAAATAAATAATTGTACGTCATCTGTAAGGATAATTACAAATATTTTTCTCTTAGTTTTTACATAGGACCAGAAGTATTTGGGGTTATTTTAAATTTTTTGTTGTGAAGATTTTATATAGGAACTATAACAGTCTAACTGCATTTCTTTTTGTCTACTTCTTAAGTCTGAAAATTGAGCATAGTCGTTTGGGTTTTTGTATTTTTTCCAGTGTTTGTAAATTTTAAACTTTTCTTTAATTAAAATTATTAACGGCCTGCTATACCAGATGGGATAAGTTTTTTTATCACTTAGCCTTTATTGAAAATTTTAATGCTTATTTAGCACGTGGAAGATTTAAAGCTAGACACCTAGCTTTAATGCTTCCACGTGGTAAAATAAAGTATATTTCAACGTAATAAAAATATATATCGGGGACAAGTCGTAAATACTCTCTGACTTCATTTGCACAGCGTGGAAGACCTTGTTCTAAAATCCTCTCAGTAATGAGACAAGGCCCGTGCTCAACAGTGGTACGCATATATACTGGTAATAAATTTTCTTTTTTTATATTAAAGGAACAAACGAAAAGACCACCTGATGTTAAGTGACTACTGTGTACACACCCTGCATGTTGTAAAGAAGCAACTACTAATAAAGAAGGAATGGTAGGCGTTGGCAACTCTGAGGAATGAGACCGAAAACCTTGTTTCTATACTGGCTCTCTATACCCTACAGGCCAAAATATAGCAATGCAGACAAACATTTGAAAAATGGTAGTTCATGTCCTTATTATATATTTTGATATTACAGACGGATACGGAAATTTTATTAATAAATATATAGACTAAAAAAAAGCTATTTATTAAGGAATGTCATTGGTTTTTCTTTGCTTTGTGATGAAGAAGTAATAGCAATTTTTAATTTTAGAATTTTCTATACACAGTACTTAATCTTGGTCGACTATGGTAACGGCGGGGCAGGGGGTGCTAAGAATCTCCGGTGGAGGTTCGGTTGCCACCTGCGACGACTCGACCTGGCAACATTTAACGCACGCACCCTGAGTACTGACGAGAAGATCCTGGAGCTGGAAGAAGAGATAGACAAGTTGCGCTGGAATATTATAGAATTATCCGAGGTCCGAAGAGAGGGGGAGGACACGGTGATTCTCGAATCCCGCAACTTGTTCTATTACCGGGAGGGCGACCATCTGTCCCAAGGAGGTGTTGGACTTATCGTCAACAAATCTCTCGTTAACAACGTTTTAAAGATTGGGAGTGTATCGACGAGGATTGCGTACCTTATACTCAGAATCACCAAACGGTATTCGTTGAAGGTCATACAGATTCACGTGTCCACGTCAGAACATCCCGATGAGGAGGTGTAGGAAATGTATGAGGACATTTCTAGAGCCATGCATTCCTCCAAAACTCACTATACAGTGTTAATTTTAGATTTCAACGCAAAACTAGGCACGAAAAAGGACGGTGAGCTGAAGGTAGGGTAATTTGGGATAGGGCAACGGAACCCAAGGGGCCAGCAGCTGGCCGACTTTATGGAGAAAGTAGGACTTTTTATGATGAATTCTTTCTTCCAGAAGCGGCCCCACAGAAAGTGGACCTGATCGAGCCCCGACGGTTCGACAAAAAATGAGATTGACTTCATTATGAAGACCAGACGCCAACGTTATGTTGGAGAGGTCTCGTCTAATGAATTCAACGCTCCGTCCCCCTCGTGCTATAATCCAAAATCTCGAAACCTTTCAGCTCGAGTTGCGTAATCGCTTTCAGTGCCTAGAAGATTGCAATGCAGTGGACGACATGAATGACAAACACGTCGAAACTGTCCATGCGGTCGGAGCTAAGTTCTGCAAGACCCGGCGCAGAAGAACACAAAAACTCTCCGATCACGCTCTTAATCTCATGGCTGTTAGATAGGAGATGAGGCTGCAATCGTCAACAGATTTGACAGCATACAGGCAACTGAACAGACAGATCTCCAAATGCATGCGGCGAGACTTACGCAACTTTAATACTGCTCGTATTAAAGAAGCTATCGAGCGTAACCAGGGCTTCAAAGTCTTTGCCAGAGTTCTGTGTGCCAGAAAGAGCCAACTGTCAAAGCTGAATACTGAGTGTGGCAGCATAATTTCCGGGATACCTGAGATTTTGAGTGAGATTGAGAGGTTCTATGGGCAGTTGTACACATCATCGTTGGAGCCACACGCAAGTGTGAATAACGATCCAAGAGCAAGTCTTATCCGACACTATTCCGATGATATCCCGGACGTCATTCTGAGCGAGATTAGAATAGCTCTCCAGCACCTTAAAAACGGCAGGGCCCCAGGAGAGGATGGAATTACAGCGGAGCTTCTGAAAGCGGGTGGAACACTGGTACTTGAAGTCCTTCAGAAGCTCTTCAATTCCGTCCACCATGGTGGCACTACTCCAGAGGCGTGGAGCAGAAGTGCAGTGGTCTTGTTCTTTAAGAAAGGCGACAACGCTCTCTTGAAGAACTACAGACCGATTTCCCTTCTGATCCGCGTCTACGTGCTGTTTTCGAGAGTCATTACGAAACGTCTCGCACGCAGACTCGACGACTTCCAGCCTCCCGAACAAGCCGGTTTCCGAAAAGGCTTCCGTACCATAGACCAAATACGTACCCTGCAGCAGATTGTACAGAAGACCAAAGAGATCAATCTTCCACTGTGCCTGGCGTATGTGGACTATGAGAAAGCCTTTGATTCCGTCGAAATTTGGGCGATGCTACAGTCCTTTTAGCGTTGCCAAGTTGACGGTCGGTATATCGAGATGCTGAAGTGTTTGTACAGTAGGGCAACGATGGCTATCAGAGTACAGAACCAGAGCTTGAAACCTATCCAACTGCAGAGAGATGTAATACAGGGTAACGTTATATCCCCGAAACTCTTTACCACTGCATTGGAATACGTTTTCAAGCTACTGGACTGGAAAGGATACGGTATTAACATCAATGGCGAGTACATCATTCACCTTCAATTTGCCGACGATATAGTCCTTATGGCAGAATCACTGGAGGACCTAGGCACTATGCTCAATGACCTCAATGGTTTCTTCCAACAGATAGGTCTTAAGATGAATATGGACAAAACAAAGATCATGTTTAATGTCCATGTCACACCTATGCTGGTAGTTGTTGGAGCACTATGCTCGAAGTTGTTGACGAGTACGTTTACGTGGGACAAATAGTCCGACTAGGTAAGTCCAACTTCGACCGAGAGGTTAATCGACGGATTCAACTTGGCTGGGTAGTGTTCGGAAAATTACGACACATCTTATCGTCAGGTTTACCTTAATCTCTAAAAACTAGATTGTGCAATCAGTGCGTATTGCCAGTGATGACTTACGGATCTAAGACGTGGTCCTTCACTGCTGACCGTATGAGGACGCTCAAGGTCGCTCAGCGAGCTATGGAGTGAGCCATGATCGGAGTTTCTCTGCGTAATAGACTCAGAAATCAGGTTATCCGCAGTAAAACCAGAGTGACCGACAAAGCCCAACGGATTAGTAAGCTGAAGTGGCAAAGGGCCGGCCATATAGCTCGAAGAACCGATAACCGATGGGGAAGAAAGGTTCTCGAGTGGCAGCCTCGTACCGGTAGGCGTAGTGTGGGGCGACTCCCCACTACATGGAGTGACGACCTGGTAAGATATGCAGGAAGTCGATGGATGCAGGTGGCTCAGGGGGAGGCCTATGTTCAGCAATGGACTTGTGAAGGGCTCTAATTATGATGGTGATGATGATGAGTACCTAATCTTTAAGTGCACAAACAACTCTAAAACAACACCGAATGGAAAAGGGAAGAAATTATGACAGGTTTTATTGCATCATGTCTAGTTCTTATTTTTTTGTAACCAAACTGTGACACCCCTTCTTCGCCCCTTCGTACACAGCTGCTTCGAGACAAAAATAGTAAAGGTGGTACATAACCAGACCGACTTCTCAACACAGTAGAAGTCCTATCACTCATAAAAATCGTTCGAATAAGGAGATTATTTAATAATTGAGGAAACTTATTCAATTTCTACGTAGAAATGTAAAAGTATAGAGCTAAGTAAGGAATATGAAGGAAAGTTCGGGCGCTATCGCTCGAGCCGCCGCTAGATGCAACGTAAGCCCAGCTCGGACGGGATTAGACTGTTGCCGGTGGAAGCGGATTACAATACCGAAGCCTGAGCTGCGACTTCGATAGTGATCAGATGACGTGTGCTATACCATGCGTGCAAGAAGTGGTACCATCAGAAGTCATGACGCTAACTTTGTTGACTTTTTTATAGAACAAGAGTGACCAACGAGCACATAGGCCACATCTATCTTCAATTAAGAATCAAAATTCAGATTGATTTACCGTTTTCAGTAAAAAGAGTTTCCAGTTCTCTATACTCACCATACACAACAGTATTAAACTACTTCTTTACGCTGGTATTTTGTAAGAGCGTGGTCCTTCCCCGATCGAGCCAAATTTCACCACGACTCATAAAACGTACCACGTCTCATAAAACATTTGATGCAATGTAATAGTGTCTGTGGACCATTGTTCACTTCACATTAAGTGGTCTGTAGCCATCCGTCACTTTTAAGGAAAACAATCTCTGCGGTACACCCGTCAACATTCTAGGTAAATATATATATATATATATATATATATATATATATATATATATATATATATATATATATATATATATATATATATATATATGTATATGTATATATATATATATATATATATATATATATATATATATATATATATATATATATATGTATATGTATTCTATCGGTACACTTACGACAATAATCTGTGGATCCGAACCCAATAATTTTATGTCACATAACAAATATTAAGCTACAGCATTTTAGTGTTTTTATATTTGTTGAATGTCTGACTTGATTTTTATTCGGATTAAGAAAGCTTGTTCACAGATGTCGGATACGATCAAATATTTTTCTTACTCTTCAAGGGGCTATTAAAATAAAGTTTTTAGCGCATTTAATCCTGCAAGAAGTCTTTTTATTATGAAGTGTTTAATGTAAAGAAAATAAGTTTCCTCGTCACCAGCTCGGGTCACGCAAATAAAATGTCGGAACAAGTGTTGACGTGGTACCATTACTGTTACTGTCTATTAAATTCCATTACTGAACATAAACTTCCCCCAAAGATCGGCAATCTATGGTCATTATATGCCAGAGTTGCCACCCTTGGCAGAGTTGCCACGCTTGGCAGAGTTGCCACGCTTGGCAAGCAGGAAACCGAAGTTTTTTATTTTTTACTCGTTATTAGGAAGACGCTGCTGCCCATCTTCTGATTTGTTTCCTTCTGTCGCTTCTTACGACATTCACGGGATGATGTGGGGTACTGGGATAGTGGAGTCCGACTTAATAAAATCTTTCTTTCGACAAATTTGAATAGGTCGCTATAAATTCCGTGCGTGGATTCGATCGAACGAAGCGGCCATATGGTCATCCAATATCTAATAGGTATGCTTAATGACACGGACTTCAAAACAAACAGCTGTGGATTCGAATTGAGGTTTCAACTACTACTGTTTTAATATACGATTAATATTAGTAATGTTACTACCATTTGTACTACCAATTGACTGGCTTGTAAGTTCTTTAAGTTCTTCTAAATTTAACCATATAGGGTATGCAAAAAATACATTGAAAAAAATCACAATGGCATATCATTAATTATATTACACTACATAAGATCACATCACGTTAAATCTATATAACAGCATTATTAGAATGCTTGTAAGAGTAATAAACCTTCAAATCTATATAAGAGTAACTGTCTTATTGTTCATAGAAATGCGATTTGTCGTGAAGAAGGACATTTTATCAATTCTAGTAATCAAAATTTGGTCTTAAATAATAATTTATAAAACAGAGCTGAAATTCCAACAAATGACATAATTTTTATAAAAGTACCTACCGTTACTTTAACGCAAAATGTGTACTTAAACTACATCACTAAACGATTTTAAAAACTAAAAGACAAAGCCCCGGAGAATGCAACAATGAGGTGTGTAATTGAGTTGCTCCCTGAATAGCCGTATGTAGCCGTATGCTATTCACGTCAAAATAATGGAAATTGAAACTTCAAGCATTTATTGATAAGTTAGATTTTAGGGTAATAAGGTGAGAAGACAACGGGCTAAGCGGTTTATGTGGGGATTTAGTTAATACGGGGACACTAGGCGAATGTGCCTCGCGACGCCTTCCTGACTTGAAAGTTTTTTTTTTTTAAATCCTTTAAAATTATAATATACCAATAATAAAAAATATAAGCAATACGTATCTTTTTGCAATTAAGTTTCATATTTATTGTCGTATTGGCAGCGTACTCATATTGAAAAAAATATTCTAAATTACATACACTGGGTGGCGAATCAAATTAAACTTTTAGATTTTCAAAATTTCCGACGTGTACCCGAATGCATAACTGACATCGTCGCATGATATTATTTCGGACCTTGCGAAGTAGGTCACCATTGGCGGCAAAATGTTTTGTTTTTTCGAAAGCCCGAATAATCCTTATTTTTATGTCCGCGACAGTCGTTACTTCCGTAGAGTACACCTCATTTTTCAAATAACACCATAAGAAAAAATTTAACGATGTTTGATCCGGTGACCTTGCTGGCCACCGAAAAGGTCCGTATCGGCGATCGAGCGTTGGCCGCTCCCCGGGCAGAACACCTTGCCCGGCGGGAGCTCTTTCCTTTTCCTTCCACGGCCACAGTGGTGACGCTGACGTGATCTGAACACGTAACCAAACACCTTCCCACTGTGGCTGTAGAAGGAAAAGGGGAGATCTCCCGCCGGGCAAGGTGTTCTGCCCGGGGAGCGACCAACGCTCCGTGTGATAGTTCGGAGATGTTCTATATATGCTGTTTATGATTCGGAATGTTGATAGCGTGATTTAAGCTTCGGTGTGTTTCGCTTGCGGCGCGACGACAGCGCCGCCACAGGCCAATCCTCTGCTCTCCGAATATTTCAGTGAGGCGCTCTCTGGCAGCCGCCACTGAATGAGCAGGTGCTCTGTCAAACTGATACCATAACCGGCTATTTTCTCCTAACGGTAATCCATCAACGTAATCCGCCACTGGGCCGTCAAGCAGTTCCAAAAACTTAGGCCCACTAAGGTTTCCTTCGATAAACACGGGACCAATAATTTGATCTCCGTATATTCCAGCCCGAACATGAACGGAATTGGCGAGCTGCTCTACGGAGACTTGAAGTTGGATTACGAGCGAAATAATTCAATATTTGTTCTTCCTGAGCCACGGCTACTCGCGGAGGAATTTCAACCTGACGCGGGATCAAATATTGACCGTCGCATAATCTTTGGACTGCCCGTATAATAATACACGTGTGCCCGTACACGTGTGGTATGATACCTCTCTCGATATGTTCGTAATGTCAAAGCCGCGTTTTGGTGGCACTCTCCGTAAATCAAAGTCATGTCGGTGTATTCCGACGTCGTGAAATTGAAAAGAGGCATCTTACAACTTATAAAAGTTAAAACGTTAAAAAGAAAAAGCGTACAATTTTAAGCGAGCTGTTACACCACTTCACTAAGTTATTAAATATGTTTTTTTTTATCTAGCGTATTAAACGTGTCCTATCACAAATAAAAAATATAAAACAGTAAAATAAAGCGTCCAATTTCGCACAAACTGTCACACAACCTCATCACAACTATTATTATCCTATTAAAGTGTCCTATCACAAACAAATCAAAAAAAAAACTTATCAAAATGTCCACAAAACTAAAATACAACAAGTAAAACTCAAAGGACGCCTACGCGAAAATAGGTCAAGTGACTCATGAACCATCCAAGGGCACCGGCGTCGGACTAAGTGACTTAAATTATCGTCCCATGCGCCAGAGAAATACGAATATAAACAACACGCATCTTCACACCACTCCCTTCCATTTCTTATCACTTCACGCATAGTGAATTATGCCTTCGGACATCTATTATAAGTAAATTTTTTGCTTGAATTTGTTTTCACACACTCACATCGCGCGGTCCCTTTGTTTTTAATTTCGCGCATAAGAATTATGCCTTAAATCGTTAAGTCTTAAGTATATTTTTGCTTGATATTTCCTTTATTTGTGTAATTCGGAATGGCAAAGTTTGTACTAGGTATCTTGACCTTTGCCGGCCTTGGGTCTTTGACCCTTTAGTATTCGACAGGTGATAAATATATGCATTTACATGATGTTGTTTAATATTAAATCGAAAAAAAGGCTACTGGGACCAGGATGTTAATTTTTACATTTCTTTTAGAAATGTTTGTTAAAAGAACGTTATGTAGGATATGTCTTTTCATTTAATGTGATAACTTCAAAGTCACTCTGTAGAAGGAGGGAGTTAATGGATGCAGTTGGCTCAGGACCGTGCTTTGTGTCATTGTTTGTGGGAGGCATGTGTCCAGCAGTGGACTTGTGAATAGCTGTAATGATGATGACGATGACGAAATAATACAATATATTATCTTCAAATAGCTCATACACCATAATATAACAACTTCGTTCTTTATTTTTTGAAATGATGTCTTATACATAACCAACTATAAACCATCAACGCATGTCATAGACTTCTGACATGTATTGATGGTCGATGGTTGACGATGCGTGTATTTATCAGATTAATTCAGCACATTTTACAGCGACTGCACAGAATGTGTTCAAAATTATGTACCTCATGCGGTTGAGTGTAAGCCTTTGCGTTTTGGTACGTGGTAGAATCACGCTGCAACAATATTATACGTACGGCCTATGCATACGGCCGGCTTGACCAGGGTAGGAGTGCGCTCTCATAGAATGCCAGCGTAAAGCAGCAGCTAAATGCTGTTGTGTATATTGTGATGAGTTTAGAGAACCGGAGTCACTTTTTACTGGAAACAAGACATTCCATTTAAGTCTTCAGGGGTGACAACGCATTTGCATTTTGATTATTAATCGACCTTGCTGGTCTAGTGGTTGTAGTAGTGCGACTGCTGCTCATGAGGTCCTGGGTTCGAATTCCAGGTCGGGCCAAAAATTAATTATTGAGTTTTTCCGTCAAAAAATTCTCAGATGTTGCCCGGAGTCAGGAAGTAGGCGGTATCTGACCCCCGTGCCTCGGAAAGCCGTTTGCCATAGTTGCGACGCTTAGCAGGAGACTTAGCAGCCGCAGTTTTTTAGTTGATATAAGGGGTTATAAGGTATTTTTTTAGTTGACACTGCTGCCAATCTCTATAATAAATAATAGAATCAGGCGTTACTTTGCGGTAGTCCGTTGTACTAAAGATGTTAAAAATTTAGTAGCTAAGATGAGACTTTAGCTAATAAATTAACTTGACAAGTTATTTTTTAATATCTTGAATTCCCTCGGTCACCATTTAGGATATATGAGGTAGTGGATATGCTTACACCACCACTATATGGTAAATTTATATTAATTCTACATTGTGATTTTTGAAAATAAAATAAATATTTCTTAATTTGCAGTAAAAAACTAATTTTGTGGATTTTATCGCGTTTAATTTTGAAAAAAAAATTTCTTAATTTAGACTAATACTATTCTACAGATATTAACGCGTTTAATTTTAAAATATAAAACATTTTCTTAATTCGGAATAAAACTATTTTTTTGGATTTTATCGCGTTTGATTTTGAAAAAAATTATAATTTCTTAATTTTGATTAATACAATTTACAGATACTATCGCGTTTAATTTAAAAAAAATGAAACATTTTCTTAATTTGTTATAAAACGAACTTTACGGATTTTATAGCGTTTAATTTGGGAAAAAGAACAATTTCTTAATTTGCTAATAGTGAAAATGTGTGCGGTACATTACTCGTTATTCGTTCGCAAATGCAATCACGAGCGATGGTAAGCCACTTGTCGACCGACGCAGCTCGTGAGCAAATTCTGTTCATTTGGCCTGACCATATTTCGCTTTAATTTAAATTTACTAATTAGCATTAAACGTTCTATCGTTATACAAAATGTAACCAAAACCCTTTGTTCCCCTCCCGTTAAGAAACTTCACCCTAATTTTATACTTTAGGGTTGGAATTTTTTTTAATTCATGTGCACCATTTATTTTGACCACCTCTGACGTATAAACTATTTATTCAAGGAAAAGTCGTTAAAATCATTCGAGCTGTTTACGAGAATTCGCTAAACGTGCTTAAAGAAGATAAGCTTCGAATATAGAAACTTCTCGTTTTTGGATTTTTTTATATAATAAGGGTGACAAACGAGCATTCTAATAATCAAAATGTAGATGCGTTGTGGCCTCTGAGGACCACGATGGAATTCCTCGTTCCTAGAAAAAGGGGTCTCCGGTGCTCTACTCTCCCAATTCGAAACAAAGATTTCAGGCTGGTAGTATGTGAGAGCGTGGTCCTTCCCGGATCTAGTCGACCCATTCGTGCTACTACTATAATACAGCTGCATGACTCTACCCACGTAATAAAACTCGGTTAATACAATATTCAGGCAGGTCTCGTACTCCAAATTATTAAAGTCATATAAAGCACGCGCGTAATGATCGTAGATGTGACAAGCATCGTTCAGATAAACAAATATGTGATTGCGCCCGTTATCGCTTTGTGTAAGATATGGAGGACACCTCACCCCGACATTCCGCGCCCTCTACAAAAGGGGAGCAAATAGATTGTTTCTTCTGCGAGCCGGCTGATTGTGTATTTATTACGCGTCGCCCGAGGACTCCTTCCGCCGCGACTGTCGACAGATGCCAAATTGGTTATAAATGTATGTATTACTACGAGTAGACATAAGAAATAATTAAGATAATGTACAATAATTTAGTAATAGAAATATTTCGGTAAACCTATTTTCTACATAAATAAAAATCAATTTTTTCGTATGTTTAAAATATCTTCACTTGAGTACCGCTGTACCGATTTTGATGAATTTTTTTATCTTTTTTTATCTATGTAATAGGAACAATAATAAATTAGGTATTTTAATAGTCCGCGTACGTTTGTTGCATGAAACCGTAAAGTAATAATTCCGTTCTATCTTCTAAAAATGTGATATGATTATTTACGGTCAAATCACTATCTTATTATGTGAGCATATCTTTGCAACTCAAATGTTATAATATATCTTTGTATATACATATGCAATTGATCTGTACCTACTAGTTTTTGTCTCTGAACTCTTAAATGACTGAAACAATTTTCATGGTTTTTAGTGTGTATTTGAGTTAACCCCAGGAAGGTCAAGATTCACAATTATACCCGGTAGGAAGCGTTGTTTCTGACTTCTATAAATCGCCTGTGCTAAGCCGGGGTGGATTACTAGTCGGTAATAAATGTATGTATGAATACAATTTGACGCAAGAAATAATCAAGATAATGTATATTCATTTAATAAATATAACATGTCGAAGAAAAAAAAATGAAACTAACGTACTATATTTGCCTTATTATACTGTATTATATATTGCAGACAATACGAATGCAGGTGGCTCAGGACCCGTACTTTGAGGCAATCTATATTCAGTATTTTTTACTTTTTTATTTGATGCCTCTAACTTTGAATTATTAAACGTGAACCTTTAGTCGTGTTAAGTTAAACACAATAGTCCATATTTAAATAAAACTAGTTTAAACTAACTTAATATTATATGTAAACTAAATATTTTATACTAGCTGGTACCCGGCGCGTTGCTGCCGCAGAAGACATAATTGTGGAAATATCATTTTAAATTTGGAATCAATATATTGTTTAATTATAACAAACAAATATTTGATTAATATTATTTTCAACAGAGGTAGAGACACGTGGCAGCTTTGCTGTTGCACGTATGGACCGTACCACGACCTCACAGAATACTGGCGTGAAGTGGAAGCTCTGTTTCCGCGTTTCGTCTGGTGAGTGCAGATGACCGGAGGCTCAAATCCCCTCCATCAACATGGTAGAGGAATTAAATGATTATAGACTACCCCAGGAGGGTACCAGCTCCCCTGGAGAATCCCTCGTTGAGCATCCGCGACCATATTTCTGCACTTCTGAGTGAGGGTGCTCAGGCTGCCCGCGTATTCTGGGGGCGGGGGGGAGGGGGCAAAATTCCACTCAAGACTACAACTGCTCAGGGCAAACGGAGCAACGAGACCAAGGCGACCCCTGCCACGCTGTCCGTAAATTTCTGCAATATCAGGTGACTTCACTTTAAACTACATGCCGTCCAATACCATCTCAAGACGACGAGGCCGACTCTGCTCTTTCTAACCGAGACGCAGGTGTCCTCTTCGGCTGATGTCTCGTATCTCTACTACCCGGGGTACAAACTGGAACACTTCCTTGTGCCTTGGGCTGGAGTTTGCTTTTACGTCAGAGAGGACATCTGTTCTCGACGCCTCGGCAAACTTGAAGGTTCGAACCTGTCCATCCTTTGGCTACGCGTAGAGAGCGACGACCATCTGCGCGTCTACGGGTGCCTCTATAGGTCCCAAAGTGGTAATGTCGAAACATACCGACTCTTCGACCACGTCCAAATGGCTAGAGATTCGTTGCTACAGCAGATCCCCTCCGCAGAGATCGTGATCCTCGGCGACTTTAACGTCCATCACGCCGAATGGCTTGGTTCACGTTTAACCAATCATGCGGGGAGATCTGTTCATGATTTTGCCTTTGCATATGGTCTGACATAACAGGTTAATTCGCCTACGCGGATTCCAGATGTGCAGGATCATGCAACTTCCCTGTTAAACCTTCTGCTGACCTCTCACCCGGATGGATATAAGATTTCCGTCGATACCCCTATAGGCTCACTCACGCTGAATTCGCAGTTGCATTCTGCAGGCTGCCGCCGTGTTTGGCACTATAGGTCAGCCGATTGGAATGGGATGCAGTCTTTATTTGCATCCTACCCTTGGGGGCGGGTTTGCTTCTCGCCGGACGATCCCAACGTTGTCGCGGATTCTGTCGCTGATGTGGTACTTCAGGGTATGGAAATTTTATATCTTCCTCTGTGGTACCCATTGGAGGCAAATCTCAGCCATGGTTTAGTCGCTCCTGTAAAATAGCATCATGCTAGCAGGAGTACCTTAGTTCATAATTTTCAGACAGACTTGCAAGCGATTTGATGGTTCTAGATTGAAGTGCTTTGGAGGCCGCATCGATGGCTGTACAATTTTGCAATTGAAAACCGGTAACATAATGAAGTTGTAGTAATAATGTAGAAAATAGCTTAATTTCTGTCATCTGGAATAGTTTTAAGTGCTTTTTGAACTCCAATAAACATAACCGATTTCTATGAAATTAGTATTGTGTTGAATGGGTCTCTAGATTACCGGATCTGAATGTTGACTCACTGTCGTCGAGATCCGGAAATATTGGTACTTGTGACTTTTATATTTATTAATTTGGATTTCGCTATTCATTTGTTAATTTAAATTTGCAAACGTTCCAAAAAACCAACGACTAAATAATAAAACCAACTAAATTAAACAGAAACCAAATTACAGGAAAGAAACATTTTTGTACTTTAAAGGCTATAACTTCGGCTACAATCACTATTTAATGTTGTCCCCTATAGCCCAACGCACTGCTCCTACTCTCATTGGCATACTCATATTTAAGTTATGAATGAAATCTTGATAGTTTCCTCCAACTCCTCATCGGGATGTGCCGAGGTTGGTGCGTAAACCTGTATGACTATGATCTACCGAAATTTGAACTTTCATTATGTCACTTTTTCTAAATAAAAAGACCGAAAAAAGGAACTGTTATAATAAAAATTTTGTACTAAAGCGAAATTTTGTTCCAGTACATTTTTTAATTATAATTTTCCAGTACAACCAACTTATTATAATAACGTTTTATGTACCTATTTTAAATAGTGATTTGTTTTAAAATAAAATAAAAAAAACCTTTATCGTTGTTTGTGTATCTTTATATTGGGTGGGAGAGGGCCCCATTCGATTAATTTGCCACGGACCTCTAACGGTATAGTTACGCCACTGGAAAGTAGAGGTAAAATTATGTTCTATATTTGTTCTAACGTTAATCATAGTCCTTTTTTATTGATAACGTAGGATTTTATATTAGTCAGATGTGTATATTGATTGGGACCACCAGGTGGTGAACTGTGAGCTGATTGTTCTTCCTTATTTTTTATAAAAACAGGCCTCTTCTCATTACTGAGAGGAAAATGAAGCAATTTGTCCGTCGCGCTGCTCCAGTTGGCTCACATTTTTTTCAAATATTTTATTCTTCGGATATGCAGGTTTCCTCACGATATTTTTCTTCAATGCCAAATATGTGGTAAATCTGCACTTAAAACTACGAATATCCGTGCCGGAGGGGATCGAAGCGACGTTGCTCGCATTCTATGTAAATATACCATAACCTAAACTCTTACTCGACTTCCACTTGGCTCGATCCTGACACATCCTCCCTCCTCCATCCTCACTCCTCTGTTCTGTGTACACGTAATTTAAGACGACTTCATAACTTTTAAACCTACCACGATTCTATAAAATAAAGTGAAATAATTCATTTTGATTATTTGGACATAGTTAAACACCGCGCATCGAACATGTTCGTCACACATACACAAACGCGAGTTCTGTACGTATAATAAATCGCAACCCTCTAAGTACGTTGAGATTTAAAAGGAAATTAATGGCGTGTAGCGATAAAACATTTCACATTTAATAAATCTCTTCTGTAATATATATGTAACATGCTAACTTCGGGCTTTTTAATTTAGTTCTACCGAATCCTAAAACTATGCTCAGCTATGGGCAATATGTTGGTTGTTACTTTATGCTAGGATCTAAAACACAAAAAGCGTGTGAGTTACTTCACTTCAAACTTTTAAATGTATTTCGAGCTATCCCTAGCTTAGGATAGATCCACTTATATTTCTTTTCGTTTTTACATTTCGTAACATTTTTAATTATAAAAATATATTTAAAAAAAAATGTCTAATTTTGGTACTAGTAATTTTGTAGCATTTAAGAAAGTATGTTTATCTATAATGTTTACCTTGATGAACCATCCACGTTTGTCTTGCACATCAATAGTGGATAAATATAACTGTGTGTGTATAATCATGTATGTCTGACTGATTTTCTTAAACAGTTTGAATATTCTAATAGAAGCTTATATTAAGCTGCAGCTTGTTTTTGACTTTTTCCTAGTTATAAAGCAGGAACATTTTTGACTGTGGTCGATTTCATTTGATCACTGTAACGTAGGCTTAGCTTGTTGGGTTAGCTTACACGAAACACCCCAGTCCCCCATAGCTATGGGTGGTGTGATGCACTAGAAACATCCGTAATATAAAATACATTTAAATAAATTAAGTATACATTAGTTTTTTTAATAAGTTGTATTTGCGTAATAGAAATCACTAAAAAGGAAGCTTCCATAAAATTTGTTTATTACATCTATTAAGGCACTGACGACCTCGACGTAATTCGAGTTGGCAACATCTGCTCTTCCGCACGATTCCCCTTAGCTAATCGTTATGACTGACCCTTGTGACTATTACTCTTAGCCAATTATCCTTCATAAATATTAAAAAATATTTTTGTTATGGACATACTTCTAATATCCAATGATTAAACTTAAAGTAATAGCTTCAAAGGTGAAGAAAATAATTTAAATAGCTGCGAAAGTTATACTCAACATTAACATGTTTTATAATTGCCGCCACGAGTCGTGAGCACACTTTTTATTGGTCGATATGACGTTGACCACGCTGACGCTCAACGTGATCGGTTCTTCAGCCGATTCTCGTCGTCTATTGGGTTCGCACGTATCATTCGACTACCGTACACTTCAGAGCAGTTTTAGTGACAACTTTTTTATTAGTTTTTTTTTGTTAATTGTAGTGTTACCTCATTGTTAATTTTTGTTTGTGTATTTCTTGTTTTTTACTGTTTTTGATATTTCTTATAGTTAGTTTTTTTTTGTTATAATTTGAGCATTCGTTTTTGGGCTAAATATGCAGAGAAGAAAGAATTCGGTGTTAAATAGGAAATCCCGACAAATGGTCTATTCAGTGTTTTTTTACATGAAATAATTAGGTATTGAGAAAAACATGATAGACGTTTATAAACAGACTGTTAAGGCAACTAATGTCTACGTAACTACTGTACGTCGTATAGTTAAAGGAGTTAACGACTCAGAATTTCGAAAAAAGTCAGCGAAAATATTCAATTATGAATTGAAATAACAACAGTACCTAATAATTTTGGCCGACAATGTACCTACGCTGGCTCAACCCCGACCATAGTCGGCAACTATAAATGTTCTAATAGCTAGCAAAGTTTTCGAGAGAGCATTTCAGGTAGGCTAGTTTTTATATATACGTTTTCTCTAACTCTCCTTATATACGCAATTCCAAAATTAATTTGCCAAATAATAATTTACTGTTAAACTATTAGCCAGACCGATTTAAAACTGAAAAGTGATGCGGTATTATTTTGGTTGACAGAGAAATAGTTGTCATCATCATCACTGCTCTCATTTTTTTATAATCATTGTCATCATCGTCTTTTAAAATGTTGTTATTTTCTAATAAGTTATGATTTGTAATGAAATGGAATGGATAAAAAATCAAAATCCAAACGTAAATAAATTTATTTACATTTTTTTAATAAGGTATTTTTTAATTAATAATAATATCAGCAACTGATGATGGTAATTACTCTCCAACGAACGAGATAAAATCATATTTTATCATCGTTTATGGTTCAACCAGAAGCTTTAGGTGATAAAAACGTCGGATGCTTTAAATGAGGATTTCTCCAAAACGTTGTGACGTAACGAATTTGTAGTGTGTTGGTATAATTAAGCTATAGAGTGTGGTAGGCTTGATGAGCCAAAATTACGGATTTATTTAAATTAAAATGAGCGCCTGGTACATGGTACGTAATGATAAAATTTCCGGCAATAATATATTTATGGTCTTCGTAAATACGACCATGTATCTGAAATCTAAATTTCAATACATGGGAGATTCTCATAATTTTTCTCTCCGTTCCTCGGCCAATCTTAAGTTACTCACTCCTTTACCCCGTACTGGTTATTTATCTCACTCTTTCGCCCTCGTGGCCATCAGACTCTGGAACGACATCCCTCTTGACATTAAAAAAGCTCCCAACAAATTCGTCTTTAAAAATCAAGTCCGTAAGTATATGATCAAATCGTTGCAAGTTTGAATTGACTAAGCTCTCTTTTTCGTATATATTTCATATATGTTCTGACATATATAATATTTATACGAACCTATTGTATATATATATATATATATATATATATATATATATATATATATATATATATATATATATATATGGATATATGTTTATGTATTTATGTGTATACAGTGTATGTATGTATGTTTATATATTCTATTATATATTATATATGTATATATATATATATATATATATATATGTATATAATATCTATGTATTGTTTATTACATATATTATTATTTCTTTTATCCTCTCTATTTGATTACTGCTGCACCGCCTCCATAATGTCTATCTCTGTTTAGCCTAATGGTTGACTGGGAGAGAATGCCCTATGGCATTAAGTCCGTCATATGTACTTTTTTTGTGCATTAAAGTGTAAATAAATAAAATAAACAAAAATATTTATGTATTTATGTTTTAATAGAAGAGGGGCAGACGAGCATACAGTTCACCTGATGTGAAATGACTACCGCAGCCCATGAACAACTGCAACACAAGGGGAATTGCAGATGTGTTTCCGGACGTTTAGAGCTCTTTTCTTGAAGGTTTCCAGGACGTATTGGTCCGGAAAAATTGCCGGCGGTAAACTATTCCACAGAGAGGTCGTACGCGGAAGAAAACTCCTAGTGAAACGTACAATGGTGGACCGCCAAGCATCCAGATGGTGTGGATGGTATCCGGAGGTTTGTCGCATAGTGCGTTCATGAAATTTGGCGGCTGCGATTAAGAGGATACCTTGAAAATGGATCGAAGTTTTGGGGGCGTGGCTTATTCCTTTGTCGGAGAAGCTAACGGACGACTGAGGGAGTGTCAAAATGAAAGTGATGCAATGACTTCATAGTACGCAAATTATGAGATAGCCATACCGAGCAAGCGCTCGGAAAAAACTAAGTAAGCGCCAAACAACATTTTTCTTTATTTTAAGAAAACTTCGTTATGGAATAAAAAATGGTTTATGAGAACTTAGATATGATTATTTACTATGCCGAAAAATAATTTCCTGAACTTATTCGTAAGAATATTGTGGTATCATGGAAAAATGTAAATAATTAGAGCCTACTACTACTACTACTAACTACTTATACTACTAATACTACTAATAACCTTGCAATTTTTTCTGTCGAGAAAATTTCATGATATCGTGTTTTCCTTTTATGCAATCCAAGGTCATATAGTCAAAAATCATATACCAAAATTTTGATTTGTAATCTATAAAACTTAAAAAAATATGATAAATAGAAAAACCACCAAATTTTCGATCACCTTAATCCGAACAATTCCTCAGAGCACTCTCCGTGATAGATGCGATAAAATACGCAAAGAGATGCATTATCTCTTCGCAGCGCCAGTGAATCGAGCCGATCGGAAAGCACTCGATCGTCGAGGATTCGAGCCGCTCTGCGCTGGATGCGGTCAAGTGGAAGAAGCTGGCACTGGGGAGCCCCAGCCCTGACATGGGGACAATATTCCATGTGCGGCTGAACCATCGCCTTGTAAAGTTGAGGGCGATATGCTGACATGAAATACTGTCCCGCTCTGCTGAGCACGCCAAGCTTTTTAGAGGCCAATTCGGTCTTCTCTTCCAAGTGACCACGAAACTGCACGCCACTCGATATATCGATGCCAAGGATTCCGATACTGACTGATGTAACAAGGGGAGAGCCTTGAAACTGAGGAGATACGACTAAGGGGTTCTTTTTAGCGGTTAACGCACAAACTTGTATCTTCTGAAAATTAAACTGGTCTAAATTTAGTCTAAACTCATGTATAGAGGCTCATATTTACCCAGAACCGTACATAAACATGTTGATGAGAATAAAGTAATGTAGTTTTAAAACTTAGTTATTATGTTTATTATAAACTATATAAACTAATTATACTAACTATATGTGGTAGAGCCACACTGCTGCTATATTATAGTTGTATCACAGTCGGCTCGACTGGGGTGGGACCACGCTATCACAGAATACCAGCGTAAAATAGCAGCTTAAAGCTGCTGAGTAGAGAACCGGAGACCCTTTTTACTGGAAACGAGGCAATCTTAGTCCTCAGGGGTGACATCACGTCTGCATATTGATCCTTAATTGAAGGATAAATGTAGATGTCTATGGGCCACAGCATTCGCTTTCCATCACGCGGACTGTATGCTCGCTTGTCACCCTTATTCGAAAAAAGGATAGATGTAGATGTCTGCGGGCCGCAGCTTCCACTTTACATTGGGTGAATTATGTGCTCGTTTGTCACTCGCATTCTTTCACATATCAATGACTGCGTTTCTGAAAAATATCTTTAAAAGTGATTTGTTTTGACAGCTTCCGAGAATAACTTTAAATGTGTGTTTATTACCATTACTGTTAAGTTATTACAAGTAGATGAGTGATTTATCAAAGTTATATTTTCATAATCGTAATTTGATATTGTGTGAGAGCAAAATCGACAATACCCTTATTTTGAGAATTGAGCTACTTTTTCATATTCTTATTAAGCTTTTATCAGATTGAGTTCGAAGTCAAGAGCTCGTCGGAGGAAAATCACAAAGGATCGTGAGCAACGTAGAATTATTATATTTCGCTTTTCTAGCGTTTTTACTTTATCCAATTTTTTTCGTTTGTCCGATTATGTGTAACGAGATTAAAAATAATTTATTCTAACATTTCCATAACTGTACATTAGGGTCAGTTACCATAAAATTAATCAGAAAATTTACGTGAGGGTAGGGTATGGCCGTTCAATTGTTAATATTACAATAGCTATATTATAAAACTATTTTGGTTACAATGTTATAAGAATTTTGGTAGAATGACACATTGGAGTTACACAGTCCGTATATATGAGATAGTTTATCAAGACGGGCAATTATGGAAATCCTCCTAACTGTAGGAAAGCCACACTCGCAACGCGCGGCCGACGGATTGGCCTTATCTTAAAAAAAAAAGATATTCTTAGACCATCTTAACTTCATAAACTCTAAAATTCAACTATCAATGGAATTAGAGGCAAATAGTTCTTTAACTATCATAGATGTTTTAATCATTCGGAGTCCTAATAAATAGGACCCATAGACCCATACTAAACGATATCTCACCACTATCCTTCACAGTCAGCTATATTGTTTTAGAGATCTCAAGGGATCTGTGACAGTAAACACCTAGCCTCCAAGCTCCAGCACGTCTAGCAACTATTACACAACAACAAGGTTCGGGTCTCGTGCCTATGTTACAGTGATCGAGTGAAGCTGGCAACAGTCAAGCGTGTGCCTGCTGTACTAACTAGGATATGCCAGAGAAGTGACAGAAAAAATTGACTACATCTTGAAGCGGGCTTCCATAAGAACACTACAAGCTACCAAAGATTTGTCAGTTCTTACCATCCATCAAGTGTAATATACCTCTAAAAGATGCAGGAGTGTACAAGCTTGTTTGTAAATGTGATATTTCTTACATAGGAATAACGTAAACATCCATAAAAACCTATATTAAAGAACATAATATTATGGCTAATGTGAAACACCGATGCTCCGGGAAGTCTGCAGTATGTCAACATGTCTCAACAATTAGTCATATTTGATAGCAAAAAAATCCTGGCAAAAGGCACCAAGAAAGATTCGCGAGGATAATTAAATTAAAAAAGATCCTGATTTCAATCAAATAAAATCGGAGGATGGCTTGGTATTACCAGCTGCTTGGGATCCCGTAATTGATAAAATTCAACCTAAACATGCACACTACTGCAAGACTTTAAGATACTGTAAGCTCGTTCTGCGAAGACCGCACCAAAGATTAGTATTTAAAAGTTGAAAGTAGCCTTCGTTAACTATGATATCCGGATGTTAAACACATCGATCGAACCCGTAGGCATGGGTGCTTTCTAGCGCCCGAAACATCAGGAAATAAAAAAATTAAATTAGACAATATAAAATCCGTAAAATTAGTTTCCTTTAAGACTCGATTAACATCCGCCGTGTCGTCCAGGCAGACTGGAGAAATTTCTCTAAATTTGGAAAAAGTCTTATGAGACAATTCACAATCCTTTGTTACTTTTCGGATATGGGTACATTACATTAAAAACGTTGAAATGATTTAGCTAAGATTCGTGAAATAAAATAAAATGATGTTTCTTACCTAGTTTACTTTAGTTCACTTAGTTCACTTTAGTTTACTTAGTTTACTTTTGTTACATAGTTTGCTTTAGATTACTTAGTTTACTTTAGTTTACTTAGTTTACTTAGTATACTTTAGTTTACTTAGTTTACTTTAGTTTAAAAAGCAAACTTAAAACTAGATACGACACATAATTTTATATCTACTCACGTTTCCCCAACATTCTTCAGGTGTCCATAAAATATAATGTTTCAGACATTTTATTAAAAATCACAGGACACCAGTGTAAAATAGCAACTCAATGCTACTGAGTTTCGTGTGGTGTGTGTAAAGAAACAGAGACCATTTTTAATAAATTTAAGGAATGATAACGCATCTACATTTTGATACTAAATCAAGGATGGATGTAAATATCTATGAACTATAACATTCACGTACTATAATGTATATGCTCGCCAATAACTCTTATTCTATAAAAAAAATCCAGACGGTGTTTTCCTTTACCGTCGAGCATAAATCAATACGTTTAGATGTCTATCACCAATTTAATTAATTATTTAATACCAAACACAATTACTTTAAATACCTACGTAATTATGTCGACAACATCAAATAAGATAAATTGATATGACGGTTTCAGTTGCTAGATGCCATTTCTGTGATCTCTAATTACACAATCGAGATAACAAACTAATAACAGTAGTTAAAAGTCAATGGACAAGTAGAAAATGTTCCGCTTAAATGCGTAAAGAAGCCGCTCAGTCTCAAACATCTTGAGATGCATTCATAGGATTGCTGTCCACTTGGTAACGGCTGCTGGTAATGGCTAAATAATAGTGGGCAATAAAATGGCTCACACTGCAGCTACTTAGTGACGAGTGGAGCGCGTGCAGAGTAGGGTTACCATATGGCTGACATTTACCTCATTCAACTGAAATTTTAGGGTTGGCTAAGCATACGGCCGACATTAATCTGAGACACTTTTTTGACGCATGTGTGCCTTTACTGTTACAGTGAATACTGTTATACTTCAACCGGTTAAGACAAGATTATAAGAAATTTACCGATGTATAAAAAAGATGTCTGATAAATACTGATCTTAGTTATTACAGGGTATGTGTGCTGTATTAATTTATTGCATAAAGCTTAAAATAAAGTTTTTCTGGTGCTGGGTTTTGCTTTCAGGTTTCACGTGCATTGCCCATAATATTATACATTACAGTCTTTGAAAAGTTCACTTCTGGAAATAGACCTAACATATCCTCATATCTCTCATATTTGATATAATTGCTACGATTGGTGGACTGGTTGGCAACCACATTTTTTTATTTCAAGTTGTTATTAAGGAAGTACTTGTGCCGATTTTGTTTAATATCCATCTGTCACCTGTTACGGCGCTTACGGTTTCCTCACATCGCACCGCCTCTACGCGGCACCAAGGTTTTGTGTATCTATCTATGTATTATCAGTTTCTGTCAAAATTAGGCATTTTTCTACTCTAGATAAGAGATACAACATGTTAAAATGGTTACCCTAGTTCTGAGGGACACTCGGGCGTTGTTAACGATGTACAGCAAGCGGCTGTGTGTGCTTATTTCCGTCTAATTATTCCCTCGAGAGTCGCTTTAAATAAACTCAACAATATTTAAACAGTTACTTTTCGTTCCCAGTGTTGCCATATCTATAATGAAAACAGCGATTACCGGCGAGCGGCTACAGCAGCGTGGAAACATTTTCAATTTGAATTTTAGTTTATCCCAAACTGCTTTGGGATTTGAAAGAATTATTCTCCCCTTCACGAATATCGTAAAAAGAGATTGAGGGTCTTAAGGTTTAGGGTGATAGGTTGCCCTGCTATACATGCATTGTTTTGTTATTATTGTCTCCATTGTTCCGCGCTTTATTTGGATAAAGGCTTAAATTCCGATAATTTATATTATTGACAATGCAAAACAGTGATAATTTAAATATTACACATTAGTTAAAAGTATTATCGTTATTGAAATAAATATATTTAACAATTAATACGATAATATTCTATTTTAAAATTTAAATCTTCTAGGATTTCGCATCACAAAAGAAAAAACGAAACCTGTTTCGCTGTCAGTTCGTCCGGTGGCCTATCAACAGTCCAATGTTGACTGTAAGGTTCACTGATAGATGATAGATAGATGAACTAATTTTTGGAGATTTTGCTAAAGTTGCCAGGCTCTGCAGGCTAGTTGGCAACTGCAGTTACTTTATTATTTTTAGCTCTTATCTGATAGAAGTTGCTGACTCTTCTGCCCATACACTGATTCAAACAATTTAGAAAATACTAATGTCTACGGTCCCACAAGGCGTAAAAATTTAATCTTTCAAGTAAACGCAATCAAAATATAAGGCCCTCGATGTCACATATTATGTATTTTAATAGTACCAAACTCACAAGTCAAAACCTACGAGATATTTCCCGTTGACCTACAGAATAAGTTTAAAAAGTCGTGCGTGTCATTCTTCCGAAGCGTGATTGGGGTTAATTCCTGAAAGTCAATTTCTTAAATAAACACAATAGGCGAAGGAAGTAAATGAACCCATACATTTATTTATATTGATTTGAATAAATAATATAACATAAATTTAAATACATAAAAATATATGACTTACGTAATATAAGTACTAATATCAAACGATAACTGCTTTACTTTTTGTTAACGCTTTATTTTACTATCCATTTATCATTACACGATAAACGATTCTTAAGCAATAAGCTCCAATAAACTCTAAAAAAAGTCAGAAGACCGTTAATTTGTAATTATATAAAAAATATTTTTCGCAATTACAAAAACATATGTGCAGTTAGGCATCCACCGTGACGTAAATTGATATACAGAAGTGTTTTTTCACACCAAATTTAAATTTGCTCTTCAATCCAGCTTACCTTAGATCAATAATCGGAGCTTAACTGTCTATGATTCCCGGGATAGATGAATTACGTACATACATTAACATTAATCTTTTACGGAAATCTTAGGATGCGAATTTGATTCAAATTTGAAATTGAAACATTCAAACGGGCTACTAAACCTTTTCATATTGTTAGCCTTAAAAAGGTTTGCAATCACGAGGCGACGCACTTTGAATTCATGTTGATTTCAAATTGAAAACATACAGAATAATATTTCAGTGTCTCAAAATGTCGCAAGTTTGATATTCATATACCAATTCAACGGTTTGTCGTGCTTTAAACAATATTTTTCCGGCTTCAAAAAAGGATAAATTCTCAATTCGACTGCCCATCTTTTTTTGTGTATGTTACGCCATATATTGGTCAATTTTAAACTGATTTTAATGAATATTTTTGTCACCCGTGAGTAATAAGATGGAATGCCTCGTTTCCACTAAAAAGGGTCTCCGGTTCTCTACACTCACCATATGAAACACAGCAGCATTAAGCTACTCTTTTTCGCTGATATTCTGTGAGAGCGTGGTCCTTCCCCGGTCAAGCCGACCCATTCGTGCTACAACTATACTACTAATATAATTGCAGCATTAGCTCTACCACGTAATAAATATAAAATTATTTATTTATTTTCTCTTTCAATTTCCCCCTAACTCTTGGCCGTTTGGTCTAGCTTGCCAATAGCTTCTCTTTGATATTTATTTCTCTCATAAATTAATTAAAAAAATTGATTATAATTTAGAGATGTCCCTACATAATTCTGGAACAAAATTATCTTTAAGGGTAGAATAATAGGAGTATGACGATATAATTGTATGTTTAGGCGACATTTTTGTTACCATTAGCTTGGTAATGCTCATTAGTTCACCTTCACTCAAAACGGTATAAGATAACATTTTTATAAAAAAACTAAATCCGAATTTAGAGAACTAAAAACATTAAAATAATTTCCCTAATTTCTAAAGACGGAGCTTTCTTATTTAAAAAATAACTTAGCATCGAAACACCGACAATGGTATCGTATTCACTGCTTGTAAATTCTCTTATCCCCTAATTTACATTTATGGCTTATACACGCATTTTTTTAAATTCGCCACCCGTACAGTACAATTTTCTCTAATTCGGCCTCTGCCGAAGCCTCTGACGCTGTTTACATACATAAAATGCACAGGGAAATACATCCAGACCAATTTATAGGCCACACAAATAATTGTTCCGTGCGGGATTCGAATCTGCGGCCCTCAGTGGCGCAACTCATTGCTAAGCTATCCCAAAGGAGTTGTCTTTTTTGTCGCTTCTTCTAAATTCTTACCAACATTCGCTAAATTTCTTGAGAAATTAATGCCGGTACGGTATATGCATATGTTACATACCGAAAATGTGGCGATTTTGTATAAAATTATATTTACCTAAAATTATTACATTCTTGGTTCACAATCCACATAAGAAAGAACAGTGATTAAAATAGAAATACATTTCTAATTTACAGTTGCAGTAACCAATGTAAATAAAGAATACTTAATAAGTAATAAAATAATCCCGATGGGTTTCTTGCTGGTTCTTCCCAGGACAGAGTATTTTAAAATTGACTTTCAATAAGTATTGTTTATAATCTACATTGAATAAAAAAAGTTTCTATTTCTATTTCTATTTCTAGTACCTATTGTTTGCGACGTTGTAGTTATTTACGTAAATTTCTACCTAGACTACTATATTGACACAAAAATATTATAATGATGCAAACATGTCGATTATAATGTAAAATTAAATTTTTTCCACGTGTATAGCACCATGCTTCAGCTATATTATGGCTGTAGTACGAATAGATTTTATTTTATTAAGTGGTAGAGCCATGCTGCAGTTATATTAGTAGTATAGTTGTAGCACGAATGGGTCGGTTCGTCCGGGGAAGAACCACGCTCTCACAGAATACGAGCGTCAAATAGTAGCTCAATATTGCTGAATTTCATATGGTGAGTGTAAAAAACCGGACACCCTTTTTACTGAAAACGAGGCATACTATCTCTCTGCGTTTCGATCCATAATCGAGGATAGACGTAGACGTCTATGGGCCATAGCATCCACTTACCATCGGGTGGATTGTATGTTCGTTTGTCACCCATATTCTATAAAAAATGGATTTCCGCAAAGCGACGCCTCATTGTAGTTACTATTTTCCTTCAATGGGCACGTAGTAAATCAGCACTTTAAAATGTTATAAAATTTCATTGGTGCCATCGAGAGTAGAACCCGGGTGTTTCACGTATTGTGAAATTAACAGCGAGCACGTAACCCCTGAGTCAGCGCGACTTGCTTACTAATACAATTACCTTATCATTTACTTTTAAAGTATTAAATAACTTTCCTAGGTACACATGTAAACAATAATTAAACTTATGTAAAACAGTTAATAAAATATATTAACTTTTTGTACAATTAATTGATGATGATACTCCTGAAAATTTTGGGAAAAAATACATTATTAATTTTTGGCCCGACCCGGACATTGAACACTGGATCACATGGTCAGAATTTATGCTTATTATCACTAGATCAACGAGAATGTCATTGCGCTTTACTAAAGTAAGTAATTAATCAATAACTTACAACTTTCTAATAAAAAACCTTAATTGAAACTTAAATCTAAATGTATCAAGTTCTTCTTTTAGGTTCTTCTTAATTTAAATCTGTATTCCTCATCAGTTTGAAGTTAAGGTCATAACTTAAGTATCTATTTACTTTCTATTGAATGTTGTATTTACTGTTTTAATTTTATATCTATATTTTGTTTATTTTCTTTAAAACAAGAAAGTCATCAGAACCTATTTGATATTTAAATGCATAAAATAATATGAATACAATACATATGTCTCTTAAAAATTTTATATTTAAAAACATTTTTTAAGTATTTGTCTAGTTTTATCTCCTTAATATACTACAACATTTAATATTAAAACATTCATACATACCGCCCTGAAAGCGAACTTTGAACACACAATGAATAAAAGTCGACACAATTCACTTCAACAAGTCGCCATTCATAATCGCACTTCTTTATAACTTCACGGATTTCGACGACATTCAAAAACTTTGTGCCGCGAAAAAGCAGCGGCGCAATGTTCCGCGCGAGCGAGGATCGAAACTCTGTGCAGGGATCGGCAGGAGCAACGCCGGCGCCGCGAGCACAGGGACTGCCGGGGACGCTCCTGTGGGCGAGTGCGGGGACTGGGAGGGGGTGGGCGGAGGGTTTCCCGTATCCCGCCCGGCGCAAGGGCGGCGAGGCTCCCCGCCTGCAGGAGCACTTTGGACGGTGGTTTGACGAGGACTCAGATATCTTTGGGGAATTCTTTTTCTTTGACATTATTTTTACTCGACCACCTTAGATAAGATATTTTTTTTAAACTTATATGTGTGAATTTTTTATGTATATATTTGAATGTAATTGTCGTGTAGTGGTGGTCTAATGATATCCTCTGCCCCATATAGTCCCGTGGATCACGTAAGAGGCCACAGACGGAAATTAAACCTGACGATGTGCAGACACATCTTTCTGATAACAACTCAAAATCTGCGGTTGCCAACTTACCTGCAGAGCGTAACAAATGTGGCAAACATCTCCGCTGTGGACTTTGGCTGTAATGATGATGATGACAATGATGACAATGATGACTTGAATATATTAGTGTTTGTCTATTCCCTTGTGGCCTGGATTTTACACATATTGGTGTACGACGTATTGCTAGGTTGGGCTTCACCTTGCAGTATTAATATCAGTGTGCACAGTATCTGTATGTACGTGTGTATATTGACCGCTACTAATTGCATCGGAGAGTCGTGGTAGCTCAGATAGTTAGCGCTCGCTGTAAATTTCACAGTACGCAAGCAAACTGAGTTCGATCCTCGCCGGCACCAATGAAATTGTTAATTACAATTTTCAGTGCTTATTTACCAAGTATTCGGCGATGAAAAAAAAACATCGTGGGGAAAAGTCGTCTGAAAAATAGGAAAAAATATTTAGAAGATATATGAAGTTCACCAACATGTATTGAGGCAGCGCGGCGGACCGTTCCTTGCCGAAAACCCTTTCAGAAATGATCGGATGCCTGTGCCCAGGAGTGGGACGTATATTATAAAGCCTGTAACTTTAACTTTATGCCATTTTATAAACGACTAATATAAACATAATATTTTCGTACGTTTCCTCCACAATATTCACTTTAATCCCTCACACATTCCACCTAATGGTGAGTGGTTGCTGTTGGCAATAGACTCGATTATGAATCAAATGCAGATGCGTTGTCACCCGTGACGAATAAGATGGAATGCAGCAGCATTAAGCTACTATTTTACGCTGGCATTCTGTGAGAGCGTGGTCCTTCCCCGGTCTAGCCGACCCATTCGTGCTACAACTTTACTACCAATATAACTACAGCATGGCTTTATCACGTATAATTAAATTGTAGCTTTATATTTTATTTAAATTATGTAAAATTACAAAACTCTATACGTCCCGTCAAAGGTCTCCCCTTATTTTTGTATATTAATTATTATAAGCCAATGCTTACTGCTATAAATATAGCCAATGCTTACGCAAATAAAAATTCTGATTCTGATTCTGATTCTGATTCTATACCACCTTATGTTATGGAATGCAGTCGAGGATGGTTAAGCGCAATAACTTAGCTAAACAAAATTCTTTTCACTCTTGTCTTAAAGATATTCACATTTTAAACGAATGGAAGAACAAATACTGACAAGGAATTCCACTCCTTTGCTGTACGGAGCTGTGCTGTGCGGAGTATATTAACAAAAAATGGGTGGAGATTAGCCGATCGTCTGACAGTCGGATAAAAGTTACAGCCTACATACGTCCCACTGCTGGGCTCAGGCTTCCCCTCATTTCTGAGAGGGTTTAGGGCAAGGAAGTGTCCGCCGCGCTGCCCAAATGCGGGTTGACGAACTTCACATGTCTTCGAAATATTTTTTTTTCTTATTCCTCAGACATGCAGGTTTCCTCACGATGTTTTCCTTCACCGCCAAGCACGTGGTAAATCAGCACTTAAAATTGCAATTAACAATTTCATTGGTGCCGGGGGGGATCGAACCCGGGTTACTCGCGTACCGTTATACTTACAGAGAGCGTTAACCACTGAGCTACCTCGGCTCGATAGTCGGATAATGGAAGGGCATTGGAAAAGTTAAGTCGTGCAATTCCTGCGCAAATTCCCCGAAATGTAACTGTTGTTCTTGGATATTTTAGGAGTACTTTATGAGTCACCAGAACGATATCATTGCTTCCGATAGGTGGCGGTATAAACGTCTTCAGCAACGAAGAGCAGCTTCTAAGGTACGAGACGTCTTCTAGTGCGATCGTCAACGCGCTTGCTTAAAACAGTGTATTTTAAGTAATGATGATGGTGAAGAAGAACATTAGCTTCCATATATTATATAAATAATGCTTCTTTCGTTCGTAACTGTTCAGATTCACTTGATCTGACTGATAATCTAGACTAATCTGCTGCTAAGCTATCTGGTAAACCCACTTATTACTCCAAAAATGTTTACTAAACAAATTTTTAATAAAACTAAAGATATCGAGAATCAAAGTATTGAACAAATTGCAGGGCATAAAAATTGATATACGTAAACAAGTAAAATTTAAAAGAAAAATTGTATTCAAGTTGTCTATCAGACATACACGAAATCGACTGAATAGTTAAGTGATAAAACACTCTATAGGTAGGAGTAGTTAGGACAGTATCTACCCGCTTACCTGTTACTTCTTTATTTATTTTTTAAACACTACATCCACACTAGGATTTTCATATGTATCGTGGGGGCAGTTTACAAATATAAATTTCACAAGGACAAACATGCAGACCCGGAACAATTACTTGTAGGCCATACAAACACTTGTTCCGTGCGGGATTCGAACCCGCGGCCCATAGCGCTGTAACTCATTGCTAGGCCACAGCGCCACGGAGCTGTCACAGTGTGTATTCCGTCAAACTGCGTCCCGGTACAGAAGGTATAGGGAGCGAGAATAATTACAAGCTATGAGGCTCGCTGTCGTAGTCCTCATTGGTGACAACGCATCAGTAGCCTTTTTGATTTGATATACACTGCAGCTGCCGCGGGCTGCAGACGTCACTTACTGTCAGCTGGACTGTAACTACTTTCGTCACTGCTAATTTAAAAAAAACCTTACCAACATACCAATTTATAACATTAAAATACGTAAACTTATAAAGTTTGTCTTTATACGTCAAAGTCATGTTAAAAAAGCTCATCACTCAGCACGAGTTTTGGTTGAACCGCAATACACATTATACGTGGTAGAGCCACGTTGCAGCTATATGTATTGTGGCTGTTACATGAATGGATCGACTAGACCGGGGAAGGACAACGCTCTCACAGAATACCACCTTAAAATTGCAATTAAATGCTGCTGTGTTTCGTATGGTGAGTGTCTGCACTGATATGAGAACCGGAGACCCTTTTACTGGAAACGAGACAGTTCATCGCAGTCATCAGGGGTGACAACGCATCTGCACTTTGATTCTTAATCAAGGATTCATGTAGACGTCTATTGGTGGATTGTGAGCTGGTTTGTCACCCTCATTCTATATAAAAAACACTGGCTTTCATTAACTACCACAGCCTTGAATAAAGTAAAGTAAAGTAAAGTTACTAGATATTAGTTATGGGCTATATACGTCCTACTGCTGGACACAGGCCTCCCCTCATTTCTGAGAGGGTTTTAGGGCAAGGAAATGTCCGCCGCGCTGCCCCAGTGCGTGTTGGCGAACTTCACATGTCTTCGAAATATTTTTTTCTTATTTCTCAGACATGCCGGTTTCCTCACGATATTTTCCTTCACCGCCGAGCATGTGGTAAATCAGTACTTATAATTGCAATTAACAATTTCATTGGTGCCGGCAGGTATCGAACCCGGTTTGCTCGCGTATTGTGAAATTTACAGCGAGCGCTAACCATCTGAGCTACCACGGCTCGTCAGCCTTGAATAATACAGAATAAAGCTGAGAATAAATTTAAAGAAAAAATCCAACATTTTCCACTCGCAACTGTACTCAATATCATATTAAAAAATCGAAATTGCAAGATTTTATCCTCCGTATTATAAAAGCTCTGCAGAAAACTTTACGACCTCAATATGAAGCACAAAAATTATATCCGTCGTTCATTCCCTTCGACTTATGGCACAAATCTGAAACTTTATTAAATTGATCTCATCGTGCATTTTATTATTAAATTGTTAGAGATGCTAGAGCGAGCGAGCCCGACCGTCGTTTAGTTATTGCGCTGCGAGAGGAATCAATTCGCTGCACATTCGGATCACTGGATGTATTGGCGTATAAGGGCGCGTATACCTGCACCATAATTATGAAAATCATTTTTTTTTCTTTAATATCTCTTACTAAAGTAAAACTATCTTCAAAAATGAAACGATAATAAAATAAAATAATTTACACTTAATGTATTGAAGAATTTACGCACCTTCTTTAGAAGCTAAACTGCTTTTGAGAAAGTTAAGTCCACTTAAAAACCTAATGTTTTTTAACGTAGGTTTTAATTTTTAAAGTTTAATTATTAATTAACATTATCGCCTTAATATTAACATTTCAAGCTTCATCCTTTTTTTCTATCCAAAGGGTTTTATTTAAATAATTTATATAACCATCATTGAAGAACCTAAATGAATATAAGAAAATTCACTAAATGGATTCAGCCGTTTCTTATTAATCGGTGAATATACATTAAAAAATACACGCCACAATTAAAGGACATGCTCGTATTACTTTATTATTAGAAAACATATGGTTATGGTTGAAAAAACACCAAAGTAACCAAGCATCTAATATTGATTTGGCTCTCTACATCCAAGTTGTAGTTGTATTAAATAGTTATAATGGCCTGTATTATGTAATATAGCTGAAAATAACGATATTGAATCGATTTTTTTAATTATCGGTATATATATATATATATATATATATATATATATATATATATATATATATATATATATATATATATATATATATATATTGTTAGTTACGCTTGAATATTATCAAAACCATCAAAACACAAAGATTAAAAAAGTGGAATAACTGATGGCTTGGCGCAATTGACGCAAACATGGCGTAAGGCATGTCACGCACCTTAGACTGTGACCACCACTTGCGAACCTTAAGGAAACGAGTTTAGTCTTTGTTAAAAGACCGGCAACACGCCTGCAGTTCCCCTGGTGTTGCAGTTGTTCATGCACGTCACCTCATGTTATATAAGAAAAAGTAGAAGCTAACACAGTCTTCGTATGTTATGCTGGCGCATCCAGTGCCACAGCATCAACAAATCACACCTGTTACCATAACAAGGTTCATACATTATCATTTATTATAGCCTTTCATAATTCTGAATGCTTGCTATGCTATGTTTAATAGGCATCTTGCTTTATAGGGGGGATATTTGGCACAGTCGCCACGCTTAGTAGCCAGGTGGGCAACCATTGTTTTTCTTATCTTGATGTCAAGAAGAAGCTGTTGAGGTATTCCATTTTAGTCCTCAGGGGTGACAACTTATTTGCATTTTGATTCTTAATTGGGAATAAATGTGGATGTCTATGGGCCAAAACATCCACTTACCATCAGGTGGACTGTGTGCTTGTTTGTCGCCCTATGCTATTAATAATGTGATGATAATCTAATAATGTCCTCCAGACGGAATTTCGGCCACAGCAGCCTACCTTTACGAAGACTAGCTGTCAGCGATGGACAGGATTATAGTGCCCAAGTGCATGCGCAAGCACAGGTGGACTCTCTATTCCCTCACTCTCGTGATCCGATGGGACGGTAAACCGACACGACCGGAGAGAGATCAGTCGCAGGACCAACGGCTTTACGTATTTTCCGAGGCACGGGGGTGAGACACCGCCAACTTCCTGACTCCGGGCAACTACAGAGAATTGCTAAAACGGAAAAACTAAATAATTAATTTTTTGGCCTGAGCCGGGGTTTGAACCCAGGACCTCATGATCAGCAGCCGCACTACTACAACCACTAGACTAACGAGGTAGTCATGATAATCTACACAAAGTATGTCGTATGAACTCACAGTTATACTGACTGAAAATGACCAATTCACCCAATAGATACCCGCGGCCAGCTCTAAACAAATTAGGTACAGGTGCGTTGACATCCTTCAGGTCTAAGAATAACTGTAATAAAATATTGACAGTAATTTATGCATTTTACTTAATGATATATATATATATATATATATATATATATATATATATATATATATATATATATATATATATATATATATATATATATATATATAATGAATAAAAAAGGTGATTTTAGTGTGCTGTTTATTTGCGACAATGAATTGCTAATAATTTACAAGACCGTTTATTTTAAAGACTGAAATACTTTTGACAATATTAAATTAATTGTAATAAAGTTCGAAAGCTAACGACGAAAAGGGTAATGCTTGATCCATTCTGAATTAATAAAGTTAAAGTCGAAAACTTTTATCTAATTAAAGCTTGATTTAAACTTTTATGTTCGCTCAAACGAGGCTTCAAGAAAGAACTGACAGGAAATTCTGATATCTTATAATTAAACTAAAAATTCAAAATCATTACCATAATAATAAACTAAAAATAAAACTTAAATTGTCACAAAACTAATTTTTATACAGACTAATGTAACAAAATGAACATAATGTTTATTTTTTTAACAACATATCAGTAGCCAGTGGAAGTGTAGAATACAAGTTATATTTACACATCATTGTGTTTCATGTTGTTAAGTAAACACCTAAACCCTTTGCAAAGTATGCAACTTTTTGCGTACGGAGGTTTCCTCAACCTAGCCTGCCCCTACTCCATCCTATTCCCCACCTATAATGACGACATTTAAAATCTGTGAATACACCTGTGATCTCGCGCCGAATTATTCAGTGCTCGTGAAGTGCGGTTAACTGCTTCCATGATTGTGATATGTGCGGTTTTCCTAACATTACCCTTTCGTATTTCCCACGTATTTTTTTCTTCACTTTCATATCTTTAACACATACTATATTGGACTGTTTATAATAGGCAAAATTTTCTCAACAGTTTTTTTAAATATAATGTCAGAGGATTCATAAAATTAACTGGGAATTATCCACGCTCTAACTGATTACCAGCGTAAAATAGCAACTCAATATTGCTGAATTTTGTCTGATGAGTGTAGAAAACTGGGCAGCCTTTTGACTGCAAATGAGGCATACCATCTTAGCTTGGCATGACAACTCATATGCATTTTAATTCATAGTCGAGAATAGACGTGGATGTCCATGGACCACAGCAATCACTTACCTTTAAGTGGACTGTGACGTTTGTTATCGTTATCTTTAAAAAATTATTTGTAATATTTCTAAGTGTCATTGCATAGCTTTTGGTGTGATTCTAGCATTAACCGATTCATTTTTGACGATTGCGGCGGCGCGTGTCCCGGGCCTGTGGCCCCGCGGCGAGGGCCAGCGCCACACGCCGGTAATTGGCACGTCGCGGTGCCGTCCGGAGACCACCCCACCGTCTGTGATCTACTGATCTACAGACTACATCAAATAAAATTTCTAAATGATTTCTTACATCACAAAACCGCTTTTAATTTTAACATTACAATTCCCTACATTTCGGTTACTTTACAGCATCTATAATCACGTGGGACACTGAAGTATCTATCTAGATTTTATAAGGCTATTTATGAGGAGGCCTAAGTTCAGCAGTGGGATTTTATAGGACGTAAAGGATGGATAAAAAGTAAAATAAATGTCATGACAAACTACAAAAGCGTAGTGAAATTAAATACGAAAATAGCAATACAATATATTTCAAATACCAAACATAGGTATTTATAAAGTTATCAAGAACGTCCGAAATTAACCTTATTATAAATTAAATAATATGCTGTAACGGTAACAATGATGAAACAAGTACGTAGTAGATTAGTTTGCGTTAATATTGCAGGGAATACAGGGGAATAATAGGGACCAGTATATATATAGCAATCTATGGATGTCCTTATAAGAAAGGCTGAGAATTCCCCGTTCTGTTTGTTAGACATAGAATACTGACTTTATTTAATCGTGGGCGCGTGGTAATTGAGTAAAGAGTGCGGTACAGCAGCCTACGTGGCTATAGTAGGTATATTTTCGCGCTGTACGCACATGAGTAGATAAACTGAACAGACACGAAGCTTCTTAAGAACTTGCAAAATTGCTACCTGTTTTGGTAGGTTTGTGTATCTTTTTATAGGTGAAGACAAATTAAGGCTCTAGAACGTTTACGTACATTTTGTGACTGGATTAAAGAATATCGACAAACTTGTTTCGAAAAATGCTTGTCCGGTGCTCAACAGTTTATTGAAAATACTGTTATGATGTGGCAAAAGACTTAAAAAATAAAAGAAAAAGTTGTTGAATTATGAAGACAAGGAATAACCTATACAGTCTCCTAAAAGCTGGTACGAAACAGATTTTTTCAACACCATGCTTGTTCAATTATAACAAATATGGATTTAAGATTTATGGATTTAAACCAATGTTATGACAATTTTGATTTCCTTTATGATTTAAATAAGTTAAAAATATTCCATGCCCACATATTACACACAGCCCTGCGAGTGGGTGAAAGCAGTGACTTTCAACCTTACGAATTATATGAAGAATTACAATTAATGATCCTTAATTTATCTAACTTCGTAACAGATGTGAAACAGCTTCTCCTACACATTACAGAAAATAGTTTAAAAAATATAACCAAACATTTACATCGTCATTTAAATAATAATACCGATCAGTACAGCCTCCGTTGAAGGAAGCTTCTTAAAATTAAAACCCATTAAAAATTATCTCAGGAATGCAATGCCACAGAAAAGACTTTCAACGTTGAAAGTTTTATCTATCGAGGCAGATATAACATCCAAGCTATATTATAAGGCTATAATTAAACAGTTCAGCAGGATAAAAAGCAGAATATCTATTTCTTCATTCTTCGTAGAATTTGTTTGGTGTTGGTACTTAATAATTTTGTATGAATAAAAATTTCATAATGTCAAGTGTTTTTCGTTTTATATAATCCGTCTTCTTGCGCGGGCGGAGGGCCTCGCAAAATGTATCTTGCCCACACAAAATTTAGATCTTGCACCGCCAATGCTTTCCATATACCTCAAAAACGTTGTTGACATATTACCGAAAATAATGCGGGAGTTTGTAAAGCCGAATATAGGACAGAGGAAAGTAAGATTAGAATATTTCGTCTCCTATTATTCCGTTTATTAAACACCTACTTAATTACTAAATACCTGAGGACTAAGATGGAATGCCTTGTTTCTAGTGAAGTTTCTCTAATTCTGTACACTCACCATACGAAACATAGCAGCATCAATCTGCATAAATTTTACGCTGTATTTATATAAGGGTTCTACCCTATTGAGCTGACCCATTCGCGCTACATCCATAATATAGTTGCAGCGTGGCTCTACCCCATATAAATATTATGTCTTATCCCTGCTCTATAAAACGGGTTAGTGGTTAACTAGAAAACAATGTCACTGTTTTTCATATTGTCACTCTTTTGTTAGAAAAGAATAAAGCAAAAAATGGTTAAGTAGTTCGACGCTCCTCATTTCCATATACGATTGCTGCCCCTTGTAGACGCCGAATGGTAATTGATATCGCTGTACGTCGAGGGGTGGGTCCCTGCGAGTCGTTTCCGAATACATAAAGTATCGCAGCACACGCCAGCCGCTCTTATTTTAAAAATGCTATCACCACGGGCAATACTTGTCAGAAGGAAGACTATTTTTAAATACTATTTACTGTGCAGTGTAGTTAAGGGCTAAGCGCTCCCCATCAATTTACAGTAAGTTAAACGAGTTCGATCCTCGCTGGCACTTATAACAATATCACTAACTTATTCTTTACTCCAAGAATTTTCAATTTCAGAGGCCCCTAATACCTTGTCGTTAGCAACATTTATATTATACAGAGTACTATACATAACCGGATATCCTTATAACTGGAAATGAGTCATACCATATTAGCCTCAAGGATGACAACGCATATGCATTTTGATTCTTAATCTGAGATTGATGTACATGTCTATAGGCCTCAGCATCCACTTACCATGAGGTGAACTTATCTACGTTAAAGAATTACGAGCAATGATGTTTATTGTCATATATAAAACGAATATGTAATACCATTAAGTAATTACATTTTACTATTATTTCAATGTATACGGCTGATTGTCCTATTACTATTAAAAGGTTTGATTTACAGTATTTTTTTCTTTGTGGTAACAACACAGTAATAAAATAGTTACTTGTAGTGTATTATAACTTTATACTCCGAATAAAATTGAAACTCTTAAATGAAAAACTTATTTAATTCAGAAAGTAAATGACTTGTGTGGTGAGGAATTACCTGGTTTTAATGATTGAATCCAAAAGTGGCAGAGAGATTCTGCAGTTATATTAGTAGTATAGTTGTAGCACATTGGATCGGCTCGAACGAGGAAGAATCACGCTCTCACAGAAAATAGTAGCTTAATGCTGTTGTACTTCGTATGGTGAGTGTAGAGAACCGGAGACTATTTTAACTGGAAACGAGGCTTTCCATCTTAGCCTTCACGGATGACAACGCATCTGCAATCTGATTCGTAATCGAGGATAAATGTAGATGTCTATGGGCCACAGCATCCACTTACCATCAGGTGGACTGTGTGCTTGTTTGTTACCACATCTAATAAAAAAGTGATGCTTTGGTATCCGTGTTTTGTTACCGTACCGAACGACGAAAGATGATAAAATCAAAGAACAGTAAGGATCTAAAAATTATTAACTAATATATATATATATATATATATATATATATATATATATATATATATATATATATATATATATATATATATATATATATATATATATTCTTAATTAGCATTTTTATTTGTATCGTTGTGCATCATCCTCATTGAAACTAAGTTTTACTTAAGTAAAACCTAACAATTAATAAGTTAGTTGCTGTCTCATGGTAAACGTTATATTCCCTAATAAATAACTTACTTATTGATAAATAAAATAAATTTTGCTTGTGAAACGCCATTTTTTTTTAAATTTACTACAAGATGAAAAAGTGTCCAGCTATAACCTGTAACTTAGGTTTCAAAAACCTTCGCGAATGGTGCTGACGAGGGTATGGTATGAATTTAGCAGTTTTATATGGGTTAAAATGTGCCAAATTAAAAAAAAAATTTTGTGACGAAAATTGTTAGTTACATCAAAGTATACAAAACATCAACTATACTCGTAGTCCAAAAATAATAAATTATATACTACCTTAAACGACTGCTGTGAGAAAACGTGAGGAGTGATTTGATTTTTTTGAACTTTAAATACGTTTAGTAACTTTTTATTGTGAGCTGAAAAAAACTTTTTGAAATAGTCCAAACGAATTTTTTAAATATAAAAATGTTTAAAAACTTCCGCTGCTGCTATTGTAGCGCCACCCTTACTTAACGCATTGCGACGGACACTTTTTCATACACAGAGACCATCTCTGTACTATATAGTCCCCCTTGCCTGAACTATCCATATCACTACTACTATTTTTAATCTTCAAGTCTTTGTAATTACTTGAACGACATAGTGATGATATTATATCTGTATTTTGATTCTTATTTGAGGATAGGTAGAAAAATAAAGTATAAATGTAGATGTTTATTAGCCACAACATCCACTTACCATCACTACGCGCTCGTATGGCTGTGGATGAAACCTAGCTTAATTAACTTGGAAAATAAAACTTAAATAAATCTTAATACAAAATTTCATCCAAATAAGTAAATAATGTCATTTAAGTAATGTATGCGATACATTTAAACAGTTATAGCCAAAACCTAACCTAACCTTCAAGACTAATTATAATATAATGAAATACATATTTTGTTCCAATTGAACAGGAATCTTGTATTGAAATTTTCTTCACTGTTAATTTTCTTAAATATATTTAGCAAACGAAGTTAGTTTCATGTTACAAATCTTAAAACAATACTTTATGCTGCCTTTGTTATCTTGAGACCGTAAAAGATCATTGTTGGAAACGAGTCACTCTCGTTGCTAGAGATGTTTTCGTTTGATGGTCGCTCTTGACAGCCGGATTGACGACCGCGGCTACCGTTACGTAGTACTACTACTTTTATTTATTCTGTGGTACCGTTGCTAACGGACTCGACAAGCTTAAGCAATTAAACTATAAAGTTGATAATGTTCCCGTATGTAAAGTGGTACGTTTGTTATAGGTTTGTACTCTAAAATATAGTATTCAACTCTATCTTTATAAGCTACTGGCTGTTCCTCGCAGCTTCGACCGCGTGGAATTTATTATAATTAGATTTGATTGGTTTTATTATTTTTGCGCTAAACTCTTATTATTTTTCTAAAATAAAACTAGCTTAAGTTACACCTTATACATCAGATATCTGCTAGTGAAAGTCTCGTCAAAATCGTTCCATTCATTTTGAAGATTAGCCGGAACAATGAAATAGAGACAAAAACTTTAAATTTTTTTTTGTTGCAAGTATAATTTCATATGCATTTTGCAATAAGCTGTTATTTTGACATTACAACCAGATACTTCAATTTTTTAATTTATATATATATATATATATATATATATATATATATATATATATATATATATATATATATATATATATATATATATATATATGTTCCGGTTTTGATGTAATTTTGTGTGTGTTTAAGTTGATTCGAGAAAGGTTTAGATTCGCAATTTGACCTGGTATGTAGTGTTGTTGTTAAGATCCAGAAATGCGTGCAAAGGCCAACCCCTGCCTTTTACCTTATTTTATATTTTTATCACTAGTTTTAAGTAGTAGTTACGTAGGTATACCTTATGGTCTATAATATTAATCATACAGAATATCACAAATGTGACTAGTCATAACACATATATATATATATATATATATATATATATATATATATATATATATATATATATATATATATATATATATATATATATATATATATATATATATCGTTTTGTGACTCAAAATAACACAATTTAATGTTTTATTTTAAATAAATAAATAAATAAATTAAATTGCGTTTTTATAACTTTCTAAACTCTGTTTATAATAAAGAAAGTATTGCTGTGGGATACTCCTTCTTAGTTCAGCTCACAGCATCCTAGCGACAACAACTAGCAGTGCTTCCGCTGTCATGTTTCAGTTGGAAATACATACAGACAGGCTGTGCAGTACTCCATCTTAGTTCAGCTCACAGCATCCTAGGGACAACAACTAGCGGTGCTTCCGCTGTCACGTTTCAGTTGGAAATACATACAGACAGGCTGTGCAGTACTCCATCTTAGTTCAGCTCACAGCATCCTAGCGACAACAACTAGCAGTGCTTCCGCTGTCACGTTTCGGTTGGAAATACATACAGACAGGCTGTGCAGTACTCCATCTTAGTTCAGCTCACAGCATCCTAGCGACAACGACTAGCAGTGCTTCCGCTGTCACGTTTCGGTTGGAAATACATACAGACAGGCTGTGCAGTACTCCATCTTAGTTCAGCTCACAGCATCCTAGCGACAACGACTAGCAGTGCTTCCGCTGTCACGTTTCAATTGGAAATACATACAGACAGGCTGTGCAGTACTCCATCTTAGTTCAGCTCACAGCATCTTAGCGATAACAACGCATCTTTAGCCTTTTTGATTTGTATTTGTTTGCAGGACACACCATCAGATGGACTGTAGGTTCGCTCGTCACTAAAGTTTTCCTTAATTATTCAACACTACTCCTTAGCGCGCGAACCATAGCAAGTGTATGGTCTCATCTGTGATAACTTTATGCAGCTTAATGCAAGAAAAGACATCGGTTTAAATGTTCAAGCGATTACTACGTACATAAGTATCTACTCTATGTTGTGGAGTGACTTGATTCTCAATTTACTACATTCAGCTCCTCGCGACGCGTGCCTAATGTTTTACGATACGCACGCCGAGGGGCGCTATTGTGCCGTTGACTTAAATCATGCAAGCGCTATTAGCTCCTCTAATTTATGATAATGTAGGCGATTCGTCACAACACCGTGTGATGACTCACTGTAGCTGTAACGAGCTTTTTTACTTTTAAATTACCTGAATAAAAGTATTGAATTATTTATTTTTTATTTGTTCTAATAATATAACACATTTTAATAATATTAATTTTTATATATTTATTAATATATTTTATCCCCCCGAGAATTTAGATGGAATGCCTCGTTTCCATTAAAAAGGATTCACTCGCCACAAGAAACACAGCAGTATTAAACTACTATTATGCGAGCATAGTCCTTCCCCGTTCGAGCCGACCGATTCGTGCTGCAACCATAATATAGCAGCATATGCGCTTACCTAATATGAAACGGCAAGCGCTTAAGACCACATCTACCACGGATATCTACTTAAAAATTCTTATAAATGTGTAAAAAGTATCCAACAAGATTTAGACTATTTTTATTCAAATTATTCACTCACTACTCTGAAGTACTCATTGAGTGGATAATGGAATATATGACACGACCACTTCAAAAATAAACTAATGAGCAATGGTATCATATATCCTACCATAACCCTACAATGTTTGTTAGTCGATACTGTGTTTAGATTTTACTTATAGATTAAGAATAACAAGATATTGTCAATGTCAAGTTATACTCTGTAACAAGCTTTACCTATCATTGAAAAAATGTTATACTTAAGTAAGTGACCAGCGTTGCTGAGTTCACAATAATAAAAAAATTAGATAAATTGATTATTTTGAACTTGTTTGTGGTCCAAAGTTTAAGAATAAAAAAATAAAAATTATTATACAAGGAGAGTAGGACTATAAGAAAAGTGACGTAGGTACTTATTTTTCGACATGAAGGGGAAGCAAATAAAACCTTTATTTTTCTAATAAATTAATAAAGTTTGAACTTCGGCCCTAATTCATTTACTTCTTTGGTCTGTTGGTATGTATTTTACTTTCACCTGCATATAAGACAGATATTTTCTTAAACAAAATATAAAATGAACAAAAATAAACTTCCTTTTATATACACTCCACATAGTATTGAAAGAAACTTTTGAATACATACATAAACATACATAAACACTCACGCCTGTCACCCAGAGGGGTAGGCAGAGACTACGGACTTCCATTTGGCACGATCCTGACATTCCTCTATCGCCTCCTTTACATCCATATATCTACGCATACATGCTCGTCGGTTAAGGGTACTTCTAACGTGGCCCATATTCAAAATATCGCCAATTTGGTCGATAAACTTTTTTCTAGGGCATCCCTTCCCGACTCGGCCGTTCACATCTGCCATGTAAATTTGCTTTGTCACTCTTTCCTCGTTCATTCTTTCTACGTGACCAAACCACCGAAGCATTCCTTTCTTAATCCTCGTCACAACATCATCTTGCATACCACATTTATCTCTTATCACGCAATTTCTCACCCTGTCATTCAGATTCAACCCTAGCATATTCCTTAAAGACCGCATTTCTACAGCATTTATTCTACTTTCGTGCTTCTTCTGCCACACCCAGCTTTCACAACCATACATTAAAGTAGGGACTAACACAGCATTATGAATTACCATACGTGCCTGTTTTGACACATTCTGTTTCTTTATAATAGAGTGTAGTGCCCCATTCACTCTATTCCCTGCATTTACTCGTCGTTCTATATCCCTATCATATCTACCATCCCTGCTAAATACACATCCCAAATACACAACCTCATCCACTTGCTCAATTAACTCTCCTTCTATTCTTATTTCACATACCGTTTTGCTTTGTTCTCTTTCAAAAACCATCACTTTCGTCTTACTTGCGTTCACTTTCATTCCCCTTTCTTTTAATTCCCAGTTCATTAATGTAACCATCATTTGCAACTCTGCCGCCTATGACGCAAATATGACTTGAACATCGGCATACAAAAGGCATTTGACGGTTAACTCGCCCATTCTTAACCCACATTCTTCATCTTTCAAAGTTTCAAACATTTGAAATCAAACTAAATTCACACTTCCATGATTTAAATGCACACTGTTGTGTGGTTTCATTGTGTTTGATTTTAGTTACACAATAAGAATTATTTTTAGTAATAATGAGAGTGTTCTTAATATGTAAAACTCATTACAAAAGGAAAGTGGTATAGCATTCCACAAATAAGTGAATTTCATATAAAGCAAATTAAAAGTATTCGATAATATAGGTACGTAAAAATTTGTTACTAATCCTCATATCGTAATTAATAACATGTTTAGCTTTATCTTATTGAGTTTGATAAACAATAAAATTTAATACTGTTGTCGAGTTCCTTGTCTACAATACTTATCGATGTTCTTTCCTACCCATCTGTTAACAACAAAAGTTGCCGACACCAGATAATTACTATCAAATGTTTATTGATGAACAAGTTTTCAACTGAATCTAAACTAAAATCATGGCTTAAAAGCATAATATCATGAATTGGCGTCCGAAACAAAATGATTGTCCTTGTTCTATATATTTCACAGACGACTGTTTTATTATACATTAGAAACGCACAACTTAGAAAAATTGCAGCACACCGGCGATATTTTCTCGTAGTACCAGTATCTGTAAATATAAAAGTATCAGATTATTTCGAATATTTTTTTTCTACGAGTATATTTCTTCTCTTTTCATTTTCCCCAAACTCAAGGGCTATATATAGGGCCAAGTGTATAAAGGTTGCCTGATGATGACTTTGTGTTTCATCATCATCATTACAGCCCTTCACAAGTCTACTGCTGAACATAGGCCTCCCCCAAGTAATGCCACAAAGCACAGTCCTGCGCCACCTGCATCCATCGACTTCATGCATGTCTTACCAGGTCGTCACTCCATCCAGTGGGGGGTCGCCCTACACTACGCCTACCGGTACGAGGCTGCCACTCGAAAACCTTTCTTCCCCACCTGTTATTGGTTTTTTGAGCTATATGGCCGGCCCATTGCCACTTCAGATTAGTAATCCGTTGGGCTATGTCGGTCACTCTGGTTTTACTGCGGATATCCTCATTTCTGAGTCTATCACGCAGAGAAACTCCGAGCATAGCCCTCTCCATAGCTTGCTGAGCGACCTTTAGCGTCCTCATACGGCCAGCAGTGAAGGACCACGTTTCTGATCCGTAAGTCATCACTGGCAACACGCACTGGTTGTACACTTTAGTTTTCAGAGATTGAGGTATACCTGACGACAAGATGTGTCGTAATTTCCCGAACGCTGCCCAGTCGAGTTGAATCCGTCGATTGACCTCTCGGTCGAAGTTGGACTTACCTAGTCGGACTATTTGTCCCAGGTAAACGTACTCGTCAAAACTTCGAGCATAGTGCTCCCAACAACTACCTTTGTTTGAATTTGTTATATCTGTTTAAATATGACCAATTTATTATATCAAGCGAATAAAGTTATATTGGGACTACAAAATTATTAATATCCTCAGTGAGTTTTGCGTGAGTTTAGGTGAGAAGTAGCTCCCCCCTGAACGAGTTACCGCCTTGGATGGGGGAGGGGCGAGGGTAGTAGCCGTGGCTTGGTAACCCATGCTAAACGTAGGAGACTCACATGGCGAGCCCGAGGTAGACACTTTGAGTGGGCTTGTCTAGTCCTTGAATGTGTGTTAGTGAGCTGTGACTATAGGAGAGTCCACTTCGTATACCGCTGCAGGCGAGGTGGAGTCGCAAGAGAAGAGGAGTGTTGATATGGCGATTGGCGGTGCACCATTCGATTATTCTCCGCGACCTTTTTCGAGGCTGCATTAAATAGTGCCTCCGAGTGTTAGTTTTTTCCTGGCTCCATGGCCTCCACGTATCGCGCTCGGGGAGTACATTGTATAGGTGCATTTATAGCCCGTGAAGGGCAGTGCATCTTATGTTTCTGGTGCGGGTTATCTGAGAAATATAACGGGAGGAGAAGTCCGCAACTAAGGGGGCGCTGCCATTGGGCGGCTGACGCTGGTGGGGCTGCGGATGGACAACAAAGTACATACAAAGGTTTACGTGGTTTTTTTCGCTTTACTAATTGTATTAGTCCAATTGTATTAGCCCAGTTTTCAATTATTTCATGTCCGCTGTCACTCCTTTGTGTTACATCATCATCATCATCATTACAGCCCTTCACAAGTCCACTGCTGAACATAGGCCTCCCCCAAGTAATGCCACAAAGCACGGTCCTGAGCCACCTGCATCCATCGACTTCCTGCATGTCTTACCAGATCGTTACTCCATCTAGTGGGGGGTCGCCCTACACTACGCCTACCGGTACGAGGCTGCCACTCGAGAACCCTTCTTCCCCATCGGTTATCGGTTCTTCGAGCTATATGGCCGGTCCATTGCCACTTCAGCTTACTAATCCGTTGGGCTATGTCAGTCACTCTGGTTTTACTGCGGATATCCTCATTTCTGAGTCTACCACGCAGAGAAACTCCGAGCATAGCCCTCTCCATAGTTCGCTGAGCGACCTTAAGCGTCCTCATACGGCCAGCAGTGAAGGATCACGTCTCAGATCCGTAAGTCATCACTGGCAACACGCACTGGTTGTACAATCTAGTTTTTAGAGATTGAGGTATACCTGACGAAAAGATATGTCGTAATTTCCCGAACGCTGCCCAGCCGAGTTGAATCCGTCGATTGACCTCTCGGTCGAAGTTGGACTTACCTAGTCGGACTATTTGTCCCAGGTAAACGTACTCGTCAACAACTTCGAGCATAGTGCTCCCAACAACTACCGGCACAGGTGTGACGTGGACATTAAACATGATCTTTGTTTTGTCCATGTTCATCTTAAGACCTATCCGTTGGGAGGCACTATTGAGGTCATTGAGCATAATGCTTAAGTCCTCCAGCGATTCTGCCATAAGGACTATATTGTCGGCAAATCGAAGGTGAGTTATGTACTCGCCATTGATGTTAATACCGTATCCTTTCCAGTCCAGTAGCTTGAAAACGTCTTCCAACGCAGCGGTGAAGAGTTTCGAGGATATAACATCAGGGTGATGTAATACTGAATCCTTTCCAGACCAGAAACTTGAAAACGTCTTCTAATGCATTGGTGAAGAGTTTCGGGAATATTACGTCACCCTGTCGTACACCTCTCTGCAGTTGGACAGGTTTCGAACTCTGGTTCTGTACTCGGATAGCCATCGTAGCCCTACTGTTCAAACACTTCAGCACTTCGATGTACCGACAGTCAACTTGGCACCGCTGAAGGGACTGTAGCACCGCCCAAATTTCGACGGAATCAAAGGCTTTCTCATAGTCCACATATGCCAGGCACAGTGGAACATTGTACTCTTCGGTCTTCTGTACAATCTGCCGCAGGGTATGTATGTGGTCTATGGTACTGAAGCCTTTTCGAAAACCGGCTTGTTCGGCAGGCTGGAAGTCGTCGAGTCTACGTGCGAGACGATTCGTAATGACTCTCGAAAATAGCATGTAGACGCGGCTCAGAAGGGAAATCGGTCTGTAGTTCTTCAAGAGAGCGTTGTCGCCTTTCTTAAAGAACAAAACCACCGCGCTTCTGCTCCACGCCTCCGGAGTAGTGCCACCATGGAGGACGGAATTAAAGAGCTTCTGAAGGACTTCAAGTACCGGTGTTCCACCCGCTTTCGGAAGCTCCGCTGTAATTCCATCCTCGCCTGGGGCCCTGCCGTTTTTAAGGTGCTGGAGAGCCATTCTAATCTCGCTTAGACTGACGTCCGGGATATCATCGGAATAGTGTCGGATAAGACTTGCTCTTGGATCGTTACTCACACTCGCGTGTGGCTCCAACGATGATGTGTACAGCTGCCCATAGAACCTCTCAATCTCACTCAGAATCTAAGGTGTCCCGGAAACGATGTTGCCACACTCAGTCTTCAGCTTTGGCAGTTGGCTCTTTCTGGCAGACAGATCTCTGGCAAAGACTTTGGAGCCCTGGGTCCGCTCGATCGCTTCTTTAATACGAGAAGTATTAAAGTTGCGTAAGTCTCGCCGCATGCATTTGGAGATCTGTCTGTTCAGTTGCCTGTATGCTGTCAAATCTGATGACGATTGCAGCCTCATCTCCCGTCTAACAGCCATGAGATTAAGAGTGTGATCGGAGAGTTTTTGTGTTCTTCTGCGGCGGGTCTTGCAGAACTTAGCTCCGACCGCATGAACAGTTTCCATGAGCTTGTCATTCATATCATCCACTGCATTGCAATCTTCTAGGCACTGGAAGCGGTTACGTAACTCAAGCTGAAAGGTTTCGGGATTCTGGATTAGAGCACGAGGGGGACGGAGCGTTGACTTCATTAGACGAGACCTCTCCAACTTAACGTTTAGGTTCAGTGTGCCTCTAACCATTCGGTGATCGCTGCCAGTTTTCACCCTTGCGATCGATGAGACATATCTGAACAGTTGGCGTCTGGTCGTCATAATGAAGTCAATCTCATATTTTGTCGAACCGTCGGGGCTCGACCAGGTCCACTTCCTGTGGGGCCGCTTCTGGAAAAAAGATTTCATCATAAAGAGTCCCTCTTTCTCCATAAAGTCGGCCAGCTGCTGGCCTCTTCAGTTCCGTTGCCCTACTCCAAATTTCCCTACCTTCAGCTCACCGCTTTCTCTTGTGCCTAGTTTTGCGTTGAAGTCTCCCATCAACACCGTGTTGTGGGTTTTGGAGGAATGTATGTCTCTGGAAATATCCTCATACATTTCCTCCACCTCCTCATCGGAATGTGCCGAGGTTGGTGCGTAAACCTGAATGACCTTCAGCGAATACCGTTTGGTGATTCTGAGTATCACAATCTTTACAACGTTGTTGACGAGAGACTTGTGGACGATAAATCCGACACCTCCTTGGGACAGATGTTCGCCCTCCCGGTGATAGAACAAGTTGCCGGACTCGAGGATTGCCGTGTCCTCCCCCTCTCTTCGGACCTCGGATAATCCAATAATATGCCAGCGCAACTTGTCTACCTCTTCTTCCAGCTCCAGTATCTTTTTGTCAGTCCTCAGGGTGCGTGCGTTATATGTTGCCAGGTCGAGTCGTCGTAGGTGGCAACCGCACCTCCACCGGAGATTCTTAGCACCCCCTGCCCCGCCGTTACCATGGTCGCCACCGTAGCCAGGAATAGCGGGGCCGCCGGGAACTGGGGGCCGTCTGTTTGTGTATTTATTCATTGGGGGGTATTTGCCATAGTTGCCACGCTTGGCGAGCGGGTTGGCAACCGCAGTTTTTTATTACGTCACAGTTGTTATCTGGAAGATGCTGCTGCCCATCTCCTGCCTGCCTCCCTCTGTCGCCTCTTACGACACCCACGGGAAGATATGGGGTAGTGGATATTCTCAACCGCCACTACACGGTTACAGCTTGTGTTACAGCCATGCTACTAAATCTGCTCTGCTATTCGCTTGAGTTAGGACTTAGGACTTTCTCGATTTGGAAAGAACGGCCCCATGCGTTGTCTATTATCATGCTGCTATTCAAATAAATGTTTTGTAAAATGGTAACGAACCACTCTTTGAATTTTGCTGCATCCACTTTCTCATGCTATTCTATTGTACTCTCTGGTTGGAAGGCTTATAAAATTTTCTACAAATCCTCCTCCATCTGAACCCGCATGGCAATTTATCAGGCGTCCACCTTCTCCCACGGGCACCTTAGAGCAATACGCTGCAGGGTCGTCTATCTATATTTGTGGCACAGTGTGATTGGCGTTTAACTAGGTTTCATCAACGGATATGATTTTGTCTAATCGTTTTTCATTTCTATTGAAATTAGGATGTTTTTTAATTTCAATAACCTCACGTATCATCCTTGGTAGGAATCGATGTTCTTTCGCGAGGATTTGTGCTTGAAATTAAAAAAAAACGTCCTAATTTCAATAGAGAACGAAGCTTGATACTACCATCTGATTGGGACCATATAATTAATAAAATTAAAACTAAAACGAAGCATACCACTGCAAGACTTCAAAACAGTAATTTCATTCGGGGTAAATCGAACCAAAACAATAATTAAAAAGCTGAAGGTACTCCGGGTTAATACTGACATCGGGACGTAAGTCACCTGAGTACCCCGTCAGGTATTAAAAATAAAATAAATCAAACGCGATAAAACACGAAAAATTAGTTTTAATCAATACACAAAGAAGAATGCCCATAGAGGTCATTCTCCTTTACTTTGAGAAAGAAAAAAGACTTGTTTCATTTATGATTCATGTAATTTGTATGTAATCAAAAATGTAATTGAAGGAATTTCAAAAATAAAAATTTCATCATCATCATCATCATTACAGCCCTTCACAAGTCCACTGCTAAACATAGGCCTCCCCCAAGTAATGCCACAAAGCACGGTCCTGAGCCACCTGCATCCATCAACTTCCTGCATGTTTTACCAGGTCGTCACTCCATCTAGTGGGGGGTTGCCCTACACTACGCCTACCGGTACGAGGCTGCCACACGAGAACCTTTCTTCCCCATCGGTTATCGGTTCAAAAATAAAAAATTTACTAAACAAATAATAAATTAAAAATGATGATTCGATCACTTGTATATTTTCAGCGATTATTTGAATATCCGATTATTCGTATACCAATGAATTTTAATCATCCAAGCACTACGGCCACCGACATATCATTGAAACTATGTCAAGGAAAAGAGTTGATTCTGGTTATTTTTTATATCATGATTTGTTTGTAAGATTCTAATCTTAATTAGTGATAAGAAACTACATATTGTAATGAATAATGGATTACTTCATAATTCTTTGGATTTACGTATAAGGTTATTTAAATCGTGTGAGTACACTTGTACAAAGTTATTGCGGAATGATTAATCAGAAACGTCAAAAGATATTTTTTAGGTTTGGTTGACTATAACTCCGATACATTGGTCGAACGAACAAACGACATAAGCGACAATTATGCATTTGGCGTTGGCAGTATGAACGTAAAGAATTAATGTTTTATTTTATTTTAATTATGTACTTATAATACATATTATATGTGAATTTTAGCTTACTGTGCTTGTTCTCCATATAAACTTTAACTATGCCAAATCACACACTTCTCCACGAATATGCTTAAAAGAAATCAATTAACGTACTAATAAATAATTTATTTCGTGAATTTCAAATTTTCTTATTCATATTCTTCTTCAACATTGGCCCGTAAATGTCCACCTGAATGTGGTTTTCTTCTTTCGAATTTCTAAGTGTAATAGCGAATGAAAGAAAACTACATACAACTTATACATGCTCACTCAGTCCAACCACTACACTCATCCCCTCATTAATCATCAAACTTCCCTGAGCGGTAAAGCCTTCAATTTCTGAAAACCAATTTATTAGGTCTGCCGGCTGGGAACTAAATCAGTCTCGGGTCGTAGTTCACGGTGATATCACCGTGCCAAGTGACCGATGTGCAAGAACCAATCTAGTAAGTTTGGGGCGAGTATTCAATAACTATTTTGATTTATGAACGACGATAAAATGGTAGTAAATGTGAAGTTTTTTATAAATTATATTTTCTTAATGAAATATATGAATATGGGTTTCCGCGAGATGTGTAGTGTAGTATTTTGAATGGTGAGTGTGATAGAAAACCGGAGATATTTTTTACCAGAAACGAAGCATTCCATCTACTCTCCTAAGAATCTAGATCTACTAAGAAAATGACTACCTCAGGGGTGAAAACACATCTTCATTTTGATATTTAATTGAGGATAAATATAGATGGCTATGGGTCAGTGCATCCACTCACATATATCAGGTGGACTGTGTGCTCGTTTGTTACTCTCATACTATAAAAATATACTAGTAGATGTGATATCACAGGATAAGCGCCTGTTGTAAATCTCTCAGCATTTCGGAATCGAGCCCTACTAGTAAGAGCACAACAGTACGTGCTTAATCATATTCTAATTAACCGCATACTGTTGTGTTAGAAGCAATAACAGGTTATTGGTTAAATATTATACATACCGCCATACGCACCACATAAGCCAGCCTTCAGCCGCACGCATCTAGTTACCAACATGTTTGCAACAGCCTATGTAAATAAGTATGACCATGCCTATTTAGTAATTAATAAAAATAGTAATAATATAATTGAATAGTAATAATATAAACGTTAAATGTGTGATATGTCCGATTGTCAATCCGTCTGCAGCAGCAAACTAGAGGCGCTTTTTACGAACATTTGAAACTAGTAATAATAAAATTAGGAAAAAACACAGTTTTCCGTTAAATATTCAATTTAATCTAAAAGTCTTTGGCACTATTTCCAGAGAGAGTAAATAAGAAATAATGAATAAGAAGGAAGAAAGGTATTTTATGCATAAATAATGCCAGATATCAGAATCTATAGTTGTAGTTAACAGACTATTGTCTTGAAGCATCTCCTGACATCGTATTGTAGTCCGATATTGCGGTAAAAAATTATATTTACATTAAAAACTTTCCGGTGTTCTTTAAAACAATACACCTGTACCTACTGAATATTAAAACCGCGACATATAGAAAGCACACGATGTTATCTTTTGCTGTATATTCTGCTATGTCTGTCTAGTGTTCGTAAATAAGATTGCTGTTCGTGTAGTCCTGGGTTCAGATCCCAGTTCAGACCAAAAACCAGTTATTGAGTTTTTCTGTCAAGAATCTATCCTTAGTGGTCCAGAGTCGTTAAGTTGTCGATGTTTTACCCCAGATAGCAAGCACATCGGGAGTTTTGCTGTGATGTGCATTCATGAAATTTGGCGGCTGGGATTAATCTGAACGATTCCTCAGAAACTCTCCGTGATAGACGCAGAATAAAATGCAAAGGGATACAATATCTCTTCGCAGCGCCAGTGAATCGAGCCGATCAGAAAGCACCCGATCGTCGACGATTCGAGCCGCTCTCGATGCGGTCAAGTGGAAGGAGCTGGAACTGGGAGTCCCAGCCCAGAGATGTGAACAGTTTTCTATGTGAGGCCGAACCTGTGCCTTGTAAAGTTGTCCCATATTAGACTAATTTTGAGTAACACCTTTTTTTAAAGAAGAGGGGCAATCGAATACATGCTCGCGTAGGTCTGTACTTACCGCAGGCTCACCTGATGGTAAGTGTAGACCTACGCGCTTGAAAAACTGCAGCACAGGGGATTTTCAAGTGATTCGGAAAAATACCGGTGATTGTAAAATAATACACGGTTTTTATTAAAGATTCCATAAAAAACTACAAATCGACAAGTTTCCAGTTAACCAATCAGACATCGTCTTACAAGCAATCGATGCAATCGATAACGATAAACGATAAAGTGGGGAGGCCGCGATATTACGTAGAACCGTATTTCTCTTTAGGCTTCCGTTCGTAATCTTTATCGTTGGATTATTGATAGCTTAATTTGTAATAACGTGAACAAAATTACAATTATTGAGTAATGGCATTGAGCCGACCATGTAGCTTATAGAATATACGTGTTAGAACTATTTACCATCAGTTGGATTGTGTCCTTTTAGCACTTATTTTATAAAAAAAGAACCGACAACCGACAGTAAAGAAAGGTTCTTGAGAGACAGCTTCTAACCGATAAGCGAAGTGTGGGGCAGCCCCCCCCCCCCTAAATAGAGTGATGAGCTGATGAGCAATGCTGGAAGTCGACGGGTGCAGGTGTTTTGTGGCATTCGGAAATGCGGAAGGCCTACTTTCACACGACGAGACAACGATCTACTTATTCTTTTTTTAAGTTAAATTTACAATAATATATCTCCTGTATTTTGGGGACAAACATCCATACTCGGACCGATTATTTGTAGGCCATACTAATACTCATTCCATGCGGGATTTGACCCGTGGCCATAGGCACTAGAACTCGAAGCTGAGCCACTGCGCTATGCGCCTTTATTCGCTACATTGGTGGTATTTGCCATAGTTAACAACTACACCACAGTTTTAATTTTTTAAATTATGTCAATTGTTACCGAAAAGAGGATTCTGTTTATTTCATTCCTCTCTGCCGTCTCTCACGACATTCACAGAGACATGGGGTGGTGGTGGGTTTTTCATGCCGCCACTTCACGAAGATCACTATCAATATCATTATGAAATAGAATCCCCTAAGCTTTCTCGTAATGAATTAAATCGCATTTGTTCAACGTCGTCCTTTAAAATGAGTCAGCTCAATTAAAAAAGACTTGCGGAATCTGTAGGTAACTCAGTTATTATTGTTTACTGTCTATTTTACTGCTAGTTGAATAATGAAGTCCTATATGAATACATTATTATGTTTTTTTTTCCTGTTTATGTATGTTTAGGATAGAATATTGCTGCTATTGTTATTATATTATTATAATATTTTTGTCATATCAAAATACTGTTCCATCGAACTATGAGAGTGAGGGAATACAGAGTGCACCTGTGCTTGCGCACTCGGATGCTATAATCCTGTCCTGCGCAAATGACTGGTCTCCGTTGAGACCGGCCACCATGACAGAAATTTGGCCTGGAGAACATTATACAATTTTTTAACTTAAAACTTTCATAATTTGTTCATTTATAGCAGCCTGACAATTATTTTAGGCTGCTATGAATGAATAAATTATACAAATTTTAGGTTAAAAAATTCTATAATGTCCTTCGATCAAATTTTTGGCAATGGATTGCCATTTCCGAATTTAAACCTCTTCAAAGACTACCATATAGTGTCCTATACTTGACATAATTGCAACGCTTTATTGCCTGGTGGTGGGACCTGCAAGCACCGGCAACCGCAGCTTTTCATTTCCTAGTTGTTATTAGGAATGTTCGTATCATTACGTCGCCTATCGCGACACCACGCGAATATACACGGTGTAGTGGATGTTCTTACAACGCTACTCCACGCTACTCCACGCGAATATACACGGTGTAGTGGATGTTCTTACAACGCTACTCCACGCTACTCCACGCGAATATACATGGTGTAGTGGATGTTCTTACAACGCTACTCCACGCTACTCCACGCGAATATACATGGTGTAGTGGATGTTCTTACAACGCTACTCCACGCGAATATACACGGTGTAGTGGATGTTCTTACAACGCTACTCCACGCTACTCCACGCGAATATACATGGTGTAGTGGATGTTCTTACAACGCTACTCCACGCTACTCCACGCGAATATACACGGTGTAGTGGATGTTCTTACAACGCTACTCCACGCTACTCCACGCGAATATACATGGTGTAGTGGATGTTCTTACAACGCTACTCCACGCGAATATACACGGTGTAGTGGATGTTCTTACAACGCTACTCCACGCGAATATACACGGTGTAGTGGATGTTCTTACAACGCTAATCCACGCGAATATACACGGTGTAGTGGATGTTCTTACAACGCTACTCCACTCGAATATACACGGTGTAGTGGATGTTCTTACAACGCTACTCCACGGTCACTTAAATTTTATTGATACAAAATTGTTTTAAGTGGGGAATCACCTCGGACATTACTTTTGTCTGTCTATATAAATAAAATTTAAGTATCTGTCTGTTATATCAAAATTACTGCCTTTTATGATTCTAGGGGGATTATATTTGCATTCCATTGTAACATTAAACACCATTTTTTAAACTGTTACCAGTTTGTAGGTCCGAACTGGTCTTCGCGATGGCTGAGCCGACTGCAATGAAACTTCACGAACAGGTGGAGAGCAATGATATGCAGAAGTGATCGATGCTATATTTTATTTGAAAAACTTTTTTATAGAAAAATAAAAAAATTGTCATTGATGATAAGTGATAACATTAAATCTAAGCAACACCATATTAATATATCGCAATTAAACACCGCCGAGGCGGGTCACCAGTCATAATTTTATTAATACACTTTTTATTATAGACGTTCCATCGTCAAAACTTTACAACGTTATAAAATTTGGCTTCTTGTTCAACGTTGTACTATCGACAAATATATTATCAGGAGATTACGAATTAAATCCATTATTAAACAGTAATACCGTGCATTTTGTTATCGTGCTTAAATATGTATCTATAAAGAGTTTGTGGGACGATAAAGATATATAAAGTAGATAAAAAGATAGATAAGAAATATATATTCGTCCAATAACTGCTTTATTGGTCCATTGGTCGAACACGTGATTGCTGACCGTGAGGTCACAGGTTCGAATCCCGGGTTAGGGCGAATTCGGTTATTGGGGTTTTTGTCGAAAAACTCTCAGCAGCAGCCCGGAGTCAGAAATTTATTCACCCCCGTGATTCGGGAAGCACGCAGAGCCGTTTCTCCTGCGCCTGATTTTTCTTCGATCGTGTCGAATTACCGTCCCATGGGACTATGAGAGTGATAGAACAAAGAGTGCTTGCGCATACACTTGGGTACTCTATTCCTGTCTTGCGCAGACGGCTAGTCTCCGTGGAAACCAGGCCACTGCGCCGCTCGGGGATATTTAGCACAGTTGCCCCGCTTACAGGCGGAACTTCAACCGGAGTTTTTGTAATTTTTAATTGTTATTAAGAAGACCCTGCTGCCATCATTTGGTATGTTTCCCCGGTTGCCTCTTACGATAGCCACAGGGTGGTACTTCATTTATTTGGTTTACAAATGGAATGTAACGTTTACATGGTTCAGGTAACTTGAAAAGTAACAAACAAACGTTTATTCTAATAATAACAGTGAACACAGCATGCAATGAGTGCTCTAAGTAATTGTTGGAACAATTAGTTCGAACAATTCCTCAGAGTACTGCAGCCGCACAATTTCACCATCGCACATCGCGACAAAACTCGCGATACTATCCGTATCATCTGGATGACTAGCGACCCACCACCGTGCGATTTAAAAGAAGTTTTCTTCCTCGCACAACTTCCTTGTGGACTCGACTACCACCAGAGAATTTTCCAGAGCGATATGACTTAGGGCCCTTCAAAAAAAGAGCCTACTCCTTTTAAAAGGCCGGCAACGCATCTGCAAGTTTAAAATAAACAAAAGACGGGTGCACGTTTTATTTACAAAGGCAATGAAATTAACAACTAATATCGATAAAAAATGCCAACAAGGTGTTTTAGTGATAAAGCAACCTAAAGATTTGGCAGGAGTAACAATACCGATGTGCAGTTGCACCTACGGGCTCAACTGACATGTGCGCGAGACGGGGACACACTGCCGTCACCGATGGTTATTTTATTATTACTTTTTAGAATAAAGGTGACAAACGAGCACACAGTCCATCTGATGGTAATTGGATGCTGTGGTCCATAGACACTTACATATATCCTCATTTAAGGATCAAAATTTGTCACCTTCTAAGGACAAAGGAACAGAACGGAGATGGACAGCATCATCTTCCTAAAAACAACAATAACATAATAAAAAAACTGCGGTTGCCAACCCGCTCGCCAAGCGTGGCAACTAAGGCAAATATCCCCCCATGAGCAACGACGCAAATAAACGGCCCCCAGTCCCCGGCGGCCTCGCTATTCCTGGCTACGGTGGTGACCATGGTAACGGCGGGGCAGGGGGTGCTAAGAATCTCCGGTGGAGGTTCGGTTGCCACATACGACGACTCGACCTGGCAACGTATAACGCACGCACCCTGAGGACTGACGAGAAGATACTGGAGCTGGAAGAATTATTATTATTGGATTATCTGAGGTCCGAATCGAGGAGGAGGACACGGTAATCCTCGAGTCCGGCAACTTGTTCTATCACCAGGAGGGCTACCATCTGTCACAAGGAGGTGTCGGATTTATCACCCACAAGTCTCTCGTCAACAACGTTGTAAAGATTGGGAGTGTGTCGACGAGGGTTGCGCACCTGACACTCAGAATCACCAAACGGTATTTGCTGAAGAACATACAGGTCTACGCACCAACCTCGGCACATCCCGATGAGGAGGTGGAGGAAATGTATGAGGATATTTCTAGAGCCATGAATTCCTCCAAAATCCACTACACGGTGTTGATGGGAGAATACAACGCAAAACTAGACACAAGAGAAGGTGGTGAGCTAAAGTTAGGGAAATTTGGAGTAGGGCAACGGAACCGTAGGGGCCAGCAGCTGGCTGACTTTATGGAGAAAGAGGGACTCCTTATGATGAACTCTTTCTTCCAGAAGCGGCCCCACAGGAAGTGGACCTGGTCGAGCCCCGACGGTTCGACAAAAAATGAGATTGACTTCATTATGATGACCAGACGCCAACTGTTCAGTGATGTCTCAGTGATCGCAAGGGTGAAAACCGGCAGTGATCACCGAATGTTTAGTGGCACACTGAACCTAAACGTTAAGTTGGAGAGGTCTCGTCTAATGAAGTCAACGCTCCGTCCCCCTCGTGCTCTAGTCCAGAATCCCGAAACTTTTCAGCTCGAGTTACGTAATCGCTTTGTAAGTGCCTAGAAGATTGCAATGCAGTGGACGATATGAATGACAAGCTCGTGGAAACTGTCCATGCGGTCGGAGCTAAGTTCTGCAAGACCCGCCGCAGAAGAACACAAAAACTCTCCGACTCACGACTCACACTCTTAATCTCATGACTGTTAGACGGGAGATGAGGCTGCAATCGTCAATAGATTAGACAGCATACAGGTAACTGAACAGACAGATCTCCAAATGCATGTGGCGAGACTTACGCAACTTTAATACTACTCTACTTAAACCAGTGCGTGTTGCCAGTGATCACTTATGGATCAGAGACGTGGTCCTTCACTGCTGGCCGTATGAGGACGCTCAAGGTCGCTGAGCGATCTATGGAGAGGGCTATGCTCGGAGTTTCTCTGCGTGATAGACTCAGAAATGAGGATATCCGCAGTAAAACCAGAGTGAACGACATAGTCCAACGGATTAGTAGGATGAAGTGGCAATGGGCCAGCCATATAGCTTGAAGAACCTATAACTGATGAGGAAGAAAGGTTTACGAGCGGCAGCCTCGTACCGGTAGGCGTAGTGTAGGGCGAGTCCCCACTAAATGGAGTGACGACCTGGGAAGACATGCAGGAAGTCGATGGGTGCAGGTGGCTCAGGACCGTGCTTTGTGGCATTACTTGGGGAAGGCCTATGTTCAGCAGTGGACTTGTGAAGGGCAGTAATGATGATGATGATGAAGGACAAAGGGGGAATGTCTCGTTTCCAGTGGAAAGGTTCTCCGGTTCTCACCGAAATTCGCGGACACGCACTGGAACAGAACCGTCACCATTACAGCCTGTCTACTTCTGAACAGAGGGCTCCCTACAGTCTTCCCCTTAAGTGAGATATTTGCTATAGTTGCCGCGTGGCAAGCGGGTGGCAACCACAATTGTTTTATTTTAACTAGTTGTTACTAGGAAGACGCTGTTACTCATCTCTTGGTTTGTTTCCGTCTTTCATCTCTCACATTTCTCTATCGGAGGCTGTATGTGTCGAGAACATGACAGGCACGTAGCTTTATGACTGACACGGAATGTGATGATTTGGCTGTCTCTATAGATCGCAGTATTTACTTACCATCCGTTGGACTCTGTGTTCGTTCGTCACCCTTTATCTATAAAAATTAGCTTATGTAATAATTTCAATTTGTTCACCCATTCATTACGGTGATGTGATGGTACCGTCGCTTGGCATCTCTTTAATTTCAATACACGTTGATGTGAGGATTTATTATAATATCAATAACCAAAAAATAAAATTCACTTTTAATATTAAACATAATTTATTGTAAAGATAAACTAGCTGACGATATTTATCAATGCTAATCATCATCATATAATAATAAATGAATTTAATTTAATAATTATTTTTTATCTACGTGATTGGCGTCTGCTCGTGGTAATAAACTCGTTTCTCGAAATAAAAATTGCAGATTAAACATCTCACCGCTGGGGACGAGCTCCTATTTTAGGAAGGTAGACCTACTTAATAAATTACTACGTAGTCTACCGTACTGATTCGCTTATTACTCTTACACGTCTTTTAATTATGTTATTCCTCAGACATTTCGGTTTCCCCATGAAATTTATCTTTCTCCGCCGAGAAAATAACAATTTAATTTGTACCAACGGGGATCGAAACTGTATCTGCACTTCAGGTGGTTAATATAAACTATAATTTATGTTTACTAATATTTATACAATATCTGTGTAATAACTTATATGTAATTTATTATACTACATCCCATTTATATTTCGTTTCAATTCAAATATAAATACTTTCAATAAAATATAATAATGATCGTTCAAAATATATCTCACTGGGCACGCAAACGAATTGTACCTCCTGTGATTGTGTCAAAAATATAGTCGTAATTATTATTACATTTTATCTTCCTTGTTCGAGTCCGAGGCCGAATTACTCACGTACCGTGAAATTTGTTGCAAGCGATGAACTACCAAGTCGAACCGATACCCTAAAAGTAACAAACTAACTGTATGAGAATCTTAAAAGTAATGAGAGCACTTGCTCGCATGCCAGTACGTCCTTGTGTATCGACGCTGGGGACGACGCGATGTGAAGCCACAGATCGCTGTGACGGATGCTAAGCGCTTCATAAAAACTTGTTTACGCGACCGCCGCTGACCAAACAACCAGCCGGACGCTAAAGTAAACTACTTAATAAAATTTAGTGGCATCACTCGGCGTTGCTTTATGACCGGCGCCGATACATTATGGGATACCTCGTGGCGCCCGGCGTCCGGCTCTAACATATTAATAACCGTTATAATTATCTTGTTTACTCTGTGGTATTGTGTTAATTTTATTATATGTATGTTTTCGTATTCTGGAGTGGACAGGATGAGGATTTTTATTTTGCTTGCCGATTTTACCATAATACCCCAGCAGTATCAGAATCATCACGTGTTCGTGCCACACTGCAGTTATTATAATGTTGTATCGCGGTTGGTTCCGCTCGACTGAGTAAGGAACGCGCTTTCACAGAATACCAGCGTGAAATAGCAATCTTATGCTGCTTTAGATGTCTCTGGGCCGCGGCATCTACTTACCATCAGGCAGACTGAATGCTAGTTTTTTACCCTTATACGTAGATTATTGACTCTCGAATAATCAAAACACTTCTACTATGCAAAAGCAATCTGTGAACTATACAAGAGATATATTTCTTTATAATCATAATAAGAGTGACAAATGAGCCCATAGTCAACCTGATGGTAAGTGGATACTGTAGCATATAGACATCTACATCTGTCAACACAGCAGCATAAACCTGCCATTTTACGATGTCGTTACAGTTTTTTTTTATTTGTAACATACACACAGAGGCATTTTACTTATTTATCCATGTCCATTGTTACGCTTATAGAGATAAATGAAGCATGGGTGAAGGGATTTTTGGTAAAAGTGGAGGTAAATACGGAGACGACAGCATGTCAGTCCGTAGTCAGAGTCCTTAGTGGAGGCCTAGTCGGTGGACACGGGGTAATACGTTGGCCTATTTTCAACGACTTCGATCACGGCGACTGGTCTCAACGGAGATTATATTTCTGCACGGGATAGGCATATAGTGCTCAAGTGCACGCGCAAGCACAGAGTTATAGTGCTGAAATATATGAGTAAGCACAAGTCTCTCTATTCCCTCACTCTCGTAATCCAATGGTACGGTGATCCAAAACGATCGGAGAGGGATGAGACGCAGGACCAAGGGCTTTCACGTGCTTTCCGAGACACGTGGGTGAAACACCGTTAATTTTCTGACTCCAGGTTGCTACTCAGAACTTCTTACAGAAAAATCCAATAACTGATTTCCATTTGACCCATGATTCGAACCCGGGACTTCAAGAGTGGCAATCGCGTTTTCGAGCACTAGATCAACGCACCTTCAAGGCAGATTAAAAAATATCTAACTACCGTTTCATATATTGGCTCTTGCCTTGGTGGGGCTTATCTTGTGTGTCAATCGGACGGTGAGAACCGTATATAACAATGCACCGGAGTGTGGGGTAAGCAGGGAAGGGTGAGTGATCCACCCATTATCCTCGCAAGGTTTATGAAACTATACTATAATATTCCTACTATAATAGTAGTAAGATCTTTGAACTGTGATATTAGTATACTCAACATCTGTGATACAAATATCAACGTAGGCCAAAAGTCGACGGGATCAAACAGAATGACGAACTACAGTTTTGCGCAAGCAGATAAATAATTTACATACTTGTAAATAATCTTATTTACTAGTCATTCATAAATATGGTATTGGTTTTCCAATACCTTTAAAAGTTTCTTTGTTACTAGGTTATAGATAAAACCTAACTAATGCTTATTATTAATTTATGGTAATTACTGTATTAGCATTTGTTCTGAATAATATGTTTGCTAAGTTTTAAATCGTTCCGTTCTTACCAGTTTAGTGGAAATGTTGGAGATTTCACTTCTCTGTATCAACCTGTGGGTGTCCTACCGACCGGGGAATGAAACACGAGTTGGCAGTGGTATCTTCTCGGTAACAACTCATAATAAACATGATGTATCATTAGTATGATGACGCCTATTGCTTAAATCTTCGCCCTATTCACAGATTGCCTCATAAGAAGAATATTTGCAGCCGTTGCCACGCTTGGCCGGCGGCTGCGGAATTTTTGTGTATTAGTATTAATAGTCATCTCAAAGATGCTGCTGTTCAAATCCTATTTTATTAACTTGGTCAGTTCTTACGTCACCCGCGGGGTATATGGGGTGTAGATAATAATCTAACATCCCCACTAGATGGCGATTTATATTATTCAGATATCCGGAAGTGAATGAGATTGTTGAAGAGAAGAATGTCGAACGCAAGTAAAGATGCAGTTCAACACAATAAAACCCTTTTTAATTTTAAGACCAGAGACCAAAGAAGCTGTAAGAGCCGCATAGGATTATAGTCACAACATCGAAAGCAGAGTCAGTAAGAAGGGATTTCATCTCAAAGTCCTCCATGGTTATGTCACCGACCACCAGAGATACAGGAAGGACACCTCGTTGGTGACAGTTTTTTGTTCAGTCTTTCCCCCCTCCACCAAACTTCGTAAAAATTAGTTTGGTTTAATGTGTAGTGTAGTGTCTGCGTAAATTAAGAGACCATTAATGGACATCTATCAGAAACACAAAAAAGTACGTCCATAAAATAGGTCGGTTTGGTTTAGTTCCGTCCTTTCCTTCCTGTGCTTGCTGACGTTTATGTTTTTTCATTTAACAGTTCTTTTAGTAACACAACTTTAACTGTTACGACTTCTTCCGGTTATATAAAATGTATAAATAAAAGTAACTTTCTTTAGTGTTATTTAAGTTTAATCTTGGAGTATGTCATTATTACACATCCGGAATAAAAATACTGATATAAATGTTTTATTCAACATGAACCGAGTAGTGGCCGTTTAAGAATATCTAATCCCCAAATCATCCCGAGTCCTGAGAATTGACAGAAGGGAACTGAAACAGCAGATGGGCAGCAGCACCTTCCTTATAACAAATACCTAACAACAAATAAAAACGATGGGACGAAACTATGGGAACCCCCGCCCCCATGAGGCAATTACTATTGGGCGGCATGTGTTTAACAGCGGATTTTTACAGCTTGAACCGTAACGTAATGTTCATTATGGATTTCAAATAACATATTTAATTGAGAGTTATTCTTATGTCTAATTTACCATTAGTGTGGGAAGTAAATCTGTTCTGGGAAGAACCAGCAAGAAATCCAGCGGAACATTTCTGTTCAAAAAAGAGCAATTTATTTCATATACTATGTTACGCAGTTAACTTCACAAAACAAATAAGAAATAGGTTCGTAGCAATTATCTTATTACCACGGGTTATTATCACCCAATTATTAAAATTAAACGAAAAATTGAATTCATTCATTGAAATAAATTGCAAATTTTAAAGTATGCATCTCCATTGAGTCCATGTCTTATTCCTGCCGTTTGGTGATGGCGTACAAAATCATCCGTCACCTTTTTATGTCCAGTAGATGTGGTAAGGAGACCATAGAAATACCTAAAAATGTAAAATATGGCGTTATATATAGCAGTTTGACCATTTATATCAGAGGCGTAAAATACTCTGATTGTATTATATCCATCCATCCATTAGAGTTTATAAAAGACCACCGCTGAACACAACCCTGCCCATAGATTGGTTCATCAGGGGGGTGTTGTCACAGGCTACGCTCAATAGACGGGAAGGCAAACCCCAGTTTAAAGTGTTCTGTGTTATTTGGAAAACGCTGTTGTCCATCACCTGGCTTGCCAAGCATGTCGAATGCTCTCTATTTGAAACTTTGTAAAGCAGTACATTGCTACAGATAGATAGAATTCAGATTTTTTACAACTTATTTTTAATGTTTTGTCTCTCTTTTTAAATACCTCGCACAGACACATCACAAAGGCAGACACAGGGACTGAAATTTTAAACTCTTAACATAATATATTTTATAGCTTTTGATAATTATGTTCGGTAGTTTTATTGAGAGTTAAGAACAATCATACTTTATAGAAGTTCTCACTACATTTGGAATGAAATTGTAAGTGGATTTTGATGAAGCAGTTGTGCAAAGTCGGCAGGAGGACTCCGTTTGACAGATTGGCGCTGCGTGATACAAATGACTGCAGCGCGGAGGTGCGGGACATTTGCCAACTTGAAATATTACTATTTTGATTTATCGCTTCCTGTGACTGTGATATTTCTTGAATTCCTTCCAATCATTGTATTTGGCCCGGTAATATTTCGCATTTAGTCAGCTGCCGCTATAACATAATGTTTCCAAGTAACCGTTGTACCTCCATAAAGTTAGAAAATTATCAATGCAGAACTTTTAATTAAAATTACTTTTAAATAGCACTATTATTGATAACCTAATTTTGTTTACCTGTGCGTATGATAACATCGTGAGTGGACCTATTGTCTTTATGCACGCTGATCTGCACAACGACTGAACCAGTTTGATATGTTTTGATGTGCTTTTCGAAGTTATATTGAGCAGCGATACGTATAACATTTTCATATACCTTTTTATATACCATTTGATTATATTAAAAAAATGTGATAGTAATGTGTTTGCTACTATTCTTTGATAAGACTAACTTCAAATACAGAAAGCCTTCTTTATTACGAGTACAGTATGCGTTGTCACCTTAGGGAACGAGATGGTATGCCTGGTATGTTAGTATTAATATATTTGTATTTTATAAATTATGATATGTTAACTTCCGAATACAGATACAAGTTCTAAAATTGTAAACGTAAACACGCACGTATAAATGAAGTGACATATGCAGACAATAAACGAAAACAGCATTAAACAAACAAAATGTTGGCAAAAGCTCAACCAGAAATATTGCTCGTTTAATTAGCCTTTGATCAAACATTTGAGTGCTGTGGTGAGGCGGCTCAGGCCTTTATTAGTGTGCACTAAGAGTTTGTGCCAACACGGGAGCGACCGCCGCCGCACCGCGCCGCTGTCAACACTCGACACTCGCCGCACGAAGCGCTTGCACACAGTATTATGCGGGATTGTACACATTATTGTGAACAGGTTCTTACCAGCATGAGCTTTTAATAACGCTGCTCATAAATAAACCAGGGTTTGCGAATGTTGATATCTCCATAGAATTCTTTCTATTCTTCGATTTTGAGGAACATTTACACTTCTATTGATGCGTCAGTAACATCATGTTGTTAACTTGTTGATATTGACTTTTATTATAGACTTAACTAATACATTTATTTAAACTTACAACTAATATAATTCTTTGAGCTATGTATAACATATTCCATATTATATTTAAACAATCCTACGAGTAATTTGGTTGCCCTTTTGGTCTACTGTCTTTTTGACTACATCGTTGGTCCAGGGGTTGTAAGCTCGACTGATTATCATGTGGTATTAGGTTCTAATTAAAAATCGGTTAGGCCAAAATCAGTTACAGGGTTTTATGTTGAAATTTCTCATTAGTAGCCCAGATTCAGAAAATTGCGTTTCACTCCCGCGCGGTTTGGAGAGCAGTTGTAGTGTAGTATAGAGCGTAGTTGCCACTCTTAGCAAGGTGATTGGCAACCACAGTTCTTTTTATTATTTTCAGTATTGTAATCAAGAATATATTAGCGCACATTTCCTGTTTCAGTTTCTCTCTATCGCCTCTTAGCCGCACCCACGAGAAGATATTGGGTATTTAATTAGTTTACTCTACGGCTACACGATGGGACAAAAATGATAGAAGATGCTACAAACTTATTTCAATATAAATTCACCGACATTGTGCCTATACCAATTAAATTTTACATTATTTTATTACACTAGTTCTCGTCATACTACGGCCGCGTGTATTTTTATATGATAAGGGTGACGAGCACAGTTCACCTGATATTAAGTTGTTGCTGTGGTTCATAGACATCTATATCTATCCTCGACTACGAATCAAAATGCAGTTTCGTTGTTAGCCGTGAGGACCAAGGTGGAATGCCCCATATCATTAAAATTCATTCCAGTAAAATGAGTCTCCAGTTTTTTAAACACACCATACGAAACTCAGCAGTATTAAGCTGCTATTTCACGCTAGTATTCCTTGAGAGCGTGGTCCTTCCCCGGTCGAGCCGACCCATTTGTACTACAACTATACTAGCTATATATATATATATATATATATATATATATATATATATATATATATATATATATATATATATATATATATATATATATATATATATAGCTGCAGCATGGCTCTACCACGCACGTTCTCACATTAATCAATCATTTTATACTTAACCTTTATCCGTATAACTTATTTTAATATCCATAAATTCTTATCACAGCCAGAAGCTATCTTTCATCATTTGTCAAATATGATATAGTTGGTGTAGACAAATCCATACAATGCCCTTATCATATTGGAAATACCCAAACGTCGTGATGGCCAGGAGGCTTGGTTGACGCAGGACTGATACCATCGCACTGATCGCCATCACCTGATAAAGTTACCGTCAAGGTCAAAGCCAAAGAAAAAAATGATTTATTCAATTATGGTTTATTTAAACCAGTTATAAAATGCATTTAACGTAATAAAGCCTCTCTGCAGATATATTATGTTCCCAGCAAGAATAGGTTAGTTGAACCGTGGTAGGACTACGGTCTCCTTGTGTTTCGTATGGTGAGTGTAAAGAATCAGAGACCCTTTTACTGGTAACGAGGCATCTCAAATGCATTTTGATTCTTAAAAAAGGATAGATAAAGGTGCTTCTAGGCCGCAGCTTACCGTCGAGAAGACTGTGCTCGTTTATCACCTATATTCTTTCAAAAAAATTGGCGACAGCTGCTAGCGGTCCCCGATCGACAGTTAAATGTTATCAGCTCACATAACAATAGGTTTCCGTTTCGACTCGGTTTAAAATAATTTTCCAATCCGGCTAGATAACGTTCACGAGTCGCGTGTCCAAAATCAGATTAATGTTTTACGCTAGGTGATTCAGTCCCAACATGCGTTTGAGCCGTGTGTGTGCTGTGACGGAGCATTGTGGTTGCTTGGCATCTCCTTTTAGATTAGTATTTATCACAACATCACGTCACGCTCGTTGGCCTCGGCCCGTGGCTGTTGCGTGGACGCGAGTTGAAACGATTACGCGCGCTCGGAGTACGTTTGCAAATGAGCGCCACCCATTCACATATATATATATATATATGTTCATAAGGATGACAATTAACTATAGATTATAAAAATACATTTGACAATTATAAGATTCATTACGAAGAAAAATAAAAAAGCTAAAAGAGATGAAATCCTTTTTTTCTGCACGGAAGGTCAATAAAAATCCGAGTAAAAGAACATTTAGATGACGTTAAGTTTAGCGGAATGTTTGCAGTCTGTGAACATGCTCAAGATCGTCCCACCGATCAGAATTGATACACCTAAAAATTCTCGCACCAAAACAATGATTCTTACCAAGGATGATATGCGAGGCTTTTGAAATTAAAAAAAAAATATCCAAATTTATATGAATGAATATGGCTGGGTGATAACATCTGCAGGGGAATCTACTAGTAAATTCTGTTCTATTCTAGATTCTACTTAAAATAATTAAATCCAAACCCAAGCATACCACTACAATACTTCAATGTACTGTAAGCTTGTTCTGCGTAGATCAAACCAAAAATTTAAAAGTCAAAATACACCAGATTAACTATGACATCAGGATGTTAAAACTCAATTAAAATATGTTAATTTAAACTCGATAAAATCTTTAAATGAGTTTAATTCAATACAATTTCTTTGTTTATCTATACAACTTTATTTTAATCGCATGCATGCAGGCCCGGGCCGATGCAGGCCGCGTACGCCATGAGGTGCGGTATCTGGCTCTGCTCGTACAGACCCGAGAACATCTGGTGCTGCGGCCCGCGCGCGAACACCGCCACGTCGTCACCGCCGTGTGTTTCCGATTCCAGTGGTACGGCCGCTGGTGCCACGAAGTCTATGTCACCTACACAAAATTCAACAGTATTCATTATTTAACATTAAATGAATGAATAGATATTAAATTCACCATCATTATCATCGTTACAACTCTTCACAGGTTCATTATTGAATCCCATCAGATTATATTATGTCCTTGTTTTATTGTTGAATCCCATCAGATTGATTGCCCATCAGATTATAGCTTGAAATTAAATAAAATCAAACTAAAACTCAACGCCGTTGAGTTTTAGTTTGATTTTCTGTTGTAGTGGGATAAGATAATCAACTCTGTTGTAGTGGGATAAGATAATCAACTACCCCATAACACCATCTGGGTATCGGAAATGGCCATAAAGATAAATGAAACGGAACATCTCTCGAAAACAACGTCGTCTGTATAATGTCAATTAGTATAGCTACTTTTATCCAGATAATATGTATGTGTATTAAGTGTAATTATTACATATGAATAGAATATAATAAAATTATGTATTTTTGTAATCCACAAGCCTTATTTTAATGTGTTTATCTATTTATAGTCAGTTAATGACGTCACCTGTCACTAACTGTCACACGGCGTGGGTTGACTGACAGAGAATGCTAACTGGCTTTATGTCCGCCCTTTGTAACCTTTGAAGCTGGGACAATATGTTTGTAATAATAAAATAACATTTATTTTAGCATTTGCTTCATAAAGACAAAAAATAATTAAAATAGCTACCGACATACGTAACGACTATGACAAATATCTCCTCGCCCACGAAACAATCGAATGGGGGAGGGTTATGCAGACGCTCGTATTGCACTTTTAATTGGCTATAAAAACTTAAGAAGTCTCAATATGTGAAGCTAAGCTACCTGCCACGCATGGTATTGTAGATAATTCCTCCATACAAGTAAGATGTGTCTCTCAGGAGTGATATTTTAGTTGACTAATGAAAAAGAAGAAGTTAAAGCTCGGATTAAGTTACGAGTAGACCAGCTCCGTCCCCGTCTCCATAATAATGATGAGCCTATCATGTCCAGTCATGACTTCATGGTCGACTTCGATCATAGCGACAATTTCCCAATACCCACGAAAATTATAAACGGCCAAGAAAATTTTAAATAGGTTTCATTACAAAACAAAATAGATTAAAATAATTTTTTTGCTATAAGTATGGTTAAAAATATTTTTTACTAAAACTTGCGTTCTACTTTTACCACTTGTGATTGTAAGACTATGTTTTAAAAGCATATGCATTACCCCATGAATAAATTAAAAAATTGTGGACTCAAGAAACTGTTATCACTAGCTGGTGTTTGTTCCTCATAAACACAATTAATGCAGAAAAATGAAATAATAAGACACTCACGGTAATCGTACTTGGTAACATCTTCACGGACACCTTCGTTGCTGTGTGGGCGGTACCCAGGACCATTACTATACGATAGAGTCATATAAGGTATTTCATCGTCACCTAAGTCATCAGAAGGCCCTAGGATATCTCCACCACGGTGAGTATATCCATTGAAAGTCATTACATGTGCGTGGTCTGACGTCACTACTATTAGAGAATCTTCCTCCGACAACAATTCCGCTGCACGAGCCACTGCTGCACTCAGCTCTATGGTTTCATCCAATGCGAGATGTACCAGATTGTCGTGATGAGCGTGATCAATGCGTCCACCTTCTACAAATAAAAAGAAACCCTTTTCGTTTCGACTTAAAACTTTAATTGCACCCTCCGTTAGCTCAGCAAGTGATGGTTCTGTACTCTTGTTTGCTTGCATGTGATATTGCATGTGACTGGCTTCAAATAATCCAAGTAAATATTCTGGTGGGGATTCAACAGCACTCATAAACTGATCTCGATTCCAGACGTATTGATAACTAAGGTTGCGAGAAATTTTATCAATTTGCCATTTTTCGATTAAGTTGTTTCCATCAGATCTCCTCCCGTGTGTGCCTTCTTCGTCAATGACAGTATCAGGCAGGAATTCACGTCTACCGCCGCCCAAGATTACCTTTAACGGTATAAGTCATCAATATAACTTTATGACATATTATTATGAAAAAATCACAAATATCATCGCATTTCTAATTATTTATCTAAAGAAACAATGTACATCTGCATCTATCTATATCTATTCTGAAAGGGACTGGTTTATTTTCTTGAAACTATTAAAAATGTGCAGCGTCTAATGTTTTTAGATGTTAAAAGGCATATCTTTGAGTAGTTTTATCTAGGTTTTTAGATATCAAAGTTTCTTCACGACATTTACTTCCTTTATGAAGTACATGGCAAACTAGCACTTAATAATTGCAATTAAGAATATAATTTTCATTGGCTTCTACGGGATTGAACTCGCGTGCTATAGTTCTTTAAGAGTGTTTTAGAGTTCTTGCGCTTCCACGGCTCGTAAGAGTATTAGTTTAACTCGTACGAGTTGTGGAAGTGAATATAGTGAATTCGCTCGATATAGCGTATTTTATAAACAAGTCACAATTTGGTCACAGATGTCTTAAAATCCGTTTTGCAAGTATTCAACGATGCTACAAACTTGTGGTGATAATTTCTACTCACATGTCTGCCCAAGTGCAGTCTAGGATGAAGAAGTGCGGAACTTAATTTAATTTTTATTGTAATGTGTATAAGCAAGCAGGAGCAAAATCTTAGGTTGGCTCTGCGGCAGGGTGGCAGGGGCGCAAGACCTTCCCTAGTTCATAGTTGACGCTGCCGCTTGTGTAGCGCAATTGGGGCAATTTCAATGAGTTTGCTGGCAGTTTTTACGAGAAGCACACGTTGAGTCATAATAGATAAAGAGTCATAATAGTAAAGAGTGTAAAATTTGGACACGGCTGACTAAGAGTGGCTTCCTCACCCATTATCGCCACTTTCTCTGTTTTTGCGGTAGCACCGCAGAAATAACTTGGTAACGTTTTTAAACGTAGTAAAACCATGCTGCAGCTATATTATGGTTGTAATTATTGTTACGCGCTCAAGTCGACGACACAACTAGCGCCATCTAGTGTCAGGAACGAGAGCGAGGGGAGCTTTGCAGAGAATGACATCACAAATTTCTCAACCGACAGCGCCAAGTTTCTGGAAAGTCTTTACTCGCACACTCGTCCCTTTGCGCGCATTTACCTGAATATTCGGGATGTTTCTTTGCTAATTTAAATAAATAGGCGCTGCAAGATGCGATCGGGGCAGAGTTGAACTCGGCGACACAAGCGAAGCTTCGGAGCGGAATTAAGTGAATTAGTGTGTTTAATTATTAGTGTTTTTAACTTTAATTTGTATAAAGTAAATTAAAGTGTTAATTTAGGTAATTCTATCGGCAATATTTATTGTCACGAACCTCAAGCTCGTAACATTATTAATTAATAAGTTGTATTATTGATAATGGATGAACTCTGCGGCACAACGAGAACATTGCAGAAAAAGAAGTAGTAGAAAAATGAAAGATGGCACGTTCTGGGGTTGAGTAAAGTTTGAAGAGAGGGAGAGGACACGCTACTATCACGAGGGACATGATCTTTCTGAGTTTGGGGTGGGCTTCTTCGTCAATAGAGTTTTCTGTATCAACATTTTAGAAATGTCCAGTGTGTTGGCGAGGGTAGCATATCTTGTTTTACAACTAACTGAAAAATATACTGTAAGATTGTGCAAGTTTACGCACCAACTTCGACACACTCAGACGATTAAATTGCAAATATATATGAAAACACAGAAACATCTTTACACAACACCACTAAAGCAAATTTAATGTCGTCATTGGGTACCTTAATGCAAAGTAAGAAAAACATACAGGTGTAGAATCGATTACGAGACCGCACGCATTTAGAAGCAGAAACCACAGGCTGCAAATGCTGATCAGCATGCACGACAACGTGACGAAAAATGAAATCGACTTCGTCATGATGGACAAAAAGTACATATTCTGAGATGTCTCAGTTATTAGTAGTTTTCATATTATAGTTTTGCGCGCCTAAGTTGACGTCTGGCACTAGCTGGACATCCCACTTCTGGTTGAAAGATTAGTCATGTCATTTTCTGGAAAGCTCTCCTCGCTCTGTTACCCGACACTAGATGGCGCTAGTGCCAGATGTCAACTTAGGTGTGCAACAATGCCCCCTCCTAAGACATGCTTGTCCCGAGCATTATCGGCCCCATAATAACATGACAGGCGATCCATATGGACGATCTTAGGAGTGCCTCTTGCGCCTTTCTGTATCCGGTAGGTTACATCGTTGATCCTGGTCGCAATCCGGTACGGGCCGTTCCATTTAGCTTGAAGCTTAGGAGATTTTACTTTGCTGTGGACTGGATTGTGCAACCACACTACTGAACCTTCGTCGAACCCTTTGTTGTTTATTTTGCGGTCATACCGGGTTTTCATCTTTTCAGACATTTGCTGGCCCGATTTTCTGACGTGCTCATAAATGTCATTCATTTTCTTCCGCAAGTCATTTGCATAATCAGTTGTACTGCGTGGGGCATCAGGTGGTATCTCGGTGATCAGGTCTGCAGGCAGGGACAGACAGACAGGTCTTGGGACAAGCCCAATCTCGTTGCCGATTGTCTAAAACTTTTGCTAGGTACCTCTCCAATGTCTGATTAAATCGTTCTACCATTCCATCAGATTGCGGGTGATAAGAAGTCGTTCTTGTTTTTTGAGTACCCATAACTCGGCAAGTTTCCTGGAATATTTGAGACTCAAAATTCCTTCCTTGAGCGCTGTGAATTCCTAAAGGTACTCCAAAATGACAGAAGACTTCATGAACTAGTTTATCTGCAACTGTTGAAGCTTCTTTATTTGGAATGGCGAAGACTTCTGGCCACTTAGTAAAGTAATCCATCACAACCATGAAATACTTGTTACCGCTTTCACTCTCCGGAAACGGCCCCGCCACGTCAATGGCTATTCTCTCCCACGGCGCACCAACATTGTACAATTTCATTGCACCTCTACTACGAGTCTGAGGTCCCTTTACAGCCTCACAACTTGTACATTTGCGACACCAGTCCTCGACATTGTTTCGACAGTTTATCCAGTAAAACTGTTCTCGGATCTTCTGTGGAGTTCGTTTAACTCCCAGATGGACTCCTGAACAATCATTATGGTACAGCTGTAGAACATCCGGTACTCTAGCTTTAGGGACGACCATTTGCAAATGACAGCTGTCTCCTCAAACATTTTCCCATTTACGGCACAGAACTCCATCCTAAAGCAGCAAGTTGTCCCATTGGGCCCAATAGCTTTTAGTGGTAAAACTCATCGCTGAGACGTCGCTCCACTTGGGCTTGGGAGTACTGGCCTTCATCCATTCTAGAATCGGCTTGATGTCCGGATCTTCCTGCTTTGCATGTAGTAAGCTGTTCTTTCACTCGTTGCTGAGGTGGTCTGTCCTGAGCATCCTCACGGATACCACTTCCTTCCTCTCTTGCCTAGTACAATGGTTGCAATCTTCAGGACAAGGACTTCTTGACAATGCATCTGCGTTGTCGTGAGATTTTTCGTTGCGATGTTCGATCTCAAATTCGTATTCCTGCAGTAGTTCAATCCACCTCGCAACTTTTCCTTCTAGATTTTTAAACTATAATAGCCATTTAATGCAGCATGGTCAGTTTGTAAGTGAAATTTCCGAACCAGAAGATATTTACTAAAATGCTGCAACGACTTTACCACAGCTAGCAATTCGCGTCTTGTGACACAATAGTTCCATTCCGGTTTTGACTTGCTGAAGTACGCTATCACAACCTCTCGATCACCGTTCCGTTGAGACAACACACCGCCGAGTCCAGTATCACTTGCGTCTGTGTCAACTATAAATTCTTTGCTTGAATCAGGGTATCCCAAAATAGGTGTTTTGCACAGACGGTCCTTGAGCTCCCGGAATGCGATATTGCAACTTTCATCCCAGCAGAAATGTCGCTTCTCCTCGGTTAGCTTATGCAGAGGTTTGGCTATATCTGCAAAGTTCTTCACAAATCGCCGGTAATAGGAGCACAAACCCAAAAATGCTCTAACCTGCGTCTTGTCTTTTGGAACCGGCCAATCCTTGACAGCGGTGATTTTCTCTGGATCCGTGTGGATACCTTCTTCCGATACTACATACCCCAATAGAAATAGAAACTTTTTTATTCAATGTAGATTATAAAAATACTTATTGAAAGTCACTTTTTTAATTTACCACTGGTTCACAAAAGAAACCTCTGTCCTGGGAAGAACCAGCAAGAAACCCAGCGGGACTATTTTTTTTTAATAATAGCTTACAATCATGTTTACAATCAACAACACAAGACAAATTAGAAATAGCTTGGTAGCGATCACCCTTCCCAGGGGTTATTATCATCTATAAATTCCTTAATATTATAATAACCCTTCTTATACAAACTTAGTTTAATAACATTTTTGAACTTTGTGTATGACAAATTTCGTATATTTTCTGGGATTTTGTTGTAAAAGCGTATACATCGCCCCAAGAATGAATTACTGACTCGGTGGAGTCGAGTAACTGGTGCTACCAGCTTGTGTCTGCTCCTAGTATTTACAGAATGAATATCACTTATTTTCGCAAAACTACTTTTATTTTTGTGTACGTACATTACATTTTCATAAATGTATTGAGAGGCCAGAGTTAATATATTAATTTCCTTAAATTTTTGTCTCAGTGACTCCTTTGGTTTTAAATTATATATTGCTCTAATGGCCCTCTTCTGTAAAATAAATATAATTTCAGTGTCAGTCGCGTGTCCCCATAGCAAAATACCATACGACATAATGCTATGGAAATAACTAAAGTAAACTATTCTAGCTGTTTCAACACTGGTAAGAGTTCTAATCTTTTTTACAGCATATGCTGCAGAACTAAGTCTGCTAGCTAGTTTTGATATATGGGGGAGCCATTGAAGCTTTGCGTCCAGTGTGACTCCAAGAAAAATGGTGGTATCAACAAGACTCAGTTTCAGTTCAGTTTCGTTCAGTTCAGTTCAGTGTTTAACATTAGAAGTTAAGAATTTCATACATTTAGTTTTAGTTCCATTCAAATGCAAATTATTAACATTAAACCAATTGACTAACTTAGCTATAGCATTATTTACTTCGTCGTAATTTAATAACTGTCGTTTTAATTTGAAAAGTTATCTTGCCGTTTGAATAGTGAACATTTCTTCGGACTTAACTTGAGGTTGGCACTCTGAAACTTCTAAGCACGCGTTCCAGATTTTGGAGGTGTTCCTCAAACGTACGGCCGACGATGATGATGTCATCCAAGTAGACCAGACAGGCATCGCCAATTAGCCCGGTAAGTACAAGTTCCATCAGCCTTTCAAACGTTGCTGGAGCATTGCACAATGCACAACCCAAACGGCATTACTTTAAATTGTCACAGATCATTTCCCGTCGAGAACGCAGTTTTCTCCTTGTCTTTAGGGTCAATTTCAACTTGCCAGTAGCCACTTTTTAGATCCAGCATGCTAAACCACTTTACTCCTGTAAGCATGTCCAGCGTGTCATCAATTCTTTGCAAGGGATAGCTGTCTTTCTCCGTAACGTTGTTCAGATGGCAGTAGTCAACACAAAACCGCACGCTGCCATCCTTCTTTCTTTCTTTACCAGCACCACGGGTGAACACCATAGACTAGAGGAAGGTTCAATAACACCATCCTTCACCATTCCTTTAATCATGGTTTCCACTTCTTTTCACGTGCTACAGGCAATCTTCTTGACCGCTGACGAATAGTCAATTCTTCTCCTGTGTTTATTTTGTGTTGTACTAAGCCAGTCTTTCCTATGTCAGCATCGTTTGATGAGGATACATCGGCATACTTGAAAAACAACTTCTTCGCCTTGACCATTTCGTTCGGGGAGAGTACGCTGCGACAGTCTTCCAAAAGTGTGGTCACTCTCGTTTGTGCATCCTTGCTGGGGGTCTCACTCGATAGGTATTGGCACCGACGTAACCAATGCACTTCCTCACAAGTACCAACCAGCGTGCCATTTTCTATAATGTGTTCCCGGTTACAAAGGTTCAGCACACGTACTCCTGAGATGTCAGTGGTTCTGACCAAGGTTCGAGCTACTTTCCATGTAAGGTCATTGTTTACCCTTTCCACAAGTACACAGCGGTGAGCTTGCCCAACGTTTCGAGGAAGACTAACCGGAACAAACGCTTCCGATCTCGGCGGAAGATCAATCTTCCTAATGCTGTACACGTTCCCTGGTAACGCACCTTCCATGAAAAGTTCCTCCTGTCCACATTTCAAAACATCTTGCTTAACGTCGATCTCACAACAGTAATTCCTCATAAGTCTAGACCCAGAATGTGGTCGTCCATTATATCAGCCACGATGACATTATGCAGGTAGATCACGTTGCTGAGCTTCAACTCCATCTCCTTCTCTCCACGGACGGGTATACGCTGACCAGTGGCTGTTACCAAATTAATGCGTTCTCGGTTGTATGCGGAGTCCCCAAGGAACTGACTTATAAGTTGGGAACTACCAACCGTACGAGAGGCTCCAGTGCCTATGGTCAGTTTACACGGCATTCCGTTGACCTCGATCTTGATGATTAGACTGTTTCCATCATGGGTTTGTGAGATCGAGATCCTCGGGGCTCTTTTAACATCAGCCAGCACCCGCCCCATAGTTCTGGCATTTACTCGTTTCCCTGCTGCTGCTGGCCGCCGTTTCCGATGATATATCTATTTATATACAAGAATTGCTCGTTTAAACGTATAGGATATTATACGTTTTATGGTTTTATCCAAGGTGTATCAAATTATCGTGATGAGCGTGATCAACCATCTACAAATAAAAAAACCTTTTCTTTGCGACTTAAAGCTTTAATGCAATTAAAGCTTTAAGTTCATGTTTAAGTTCATGCTTTAAGGTCATGGTTCTGTACTTTTGTTTGCTTGCATGTGACTGCCTTCAAACAGTTCAAATTAATATTCTGGAAGGAATTCAACAGCACTCGTAAATCCATCCCGGTTCCAGACGTATTGGTAAATAACGTTGCTAGAAATTTTATCAATTTGCCATAGGTCAATTAAGTAGTTTTCATCAGATCTTTTACCGGAGTGCCTTCTTCGTTAATGAAAGTATCAGGCAGGAATTCACAGCAGCAATCAACACCTTGTTCGAGGCACTTTGAATATCGATTTTAGGATTGAAAAAGCCCGTGTGATGAAGTCTACGCTCCGACCAAATGTCTTTCAAAACGTAGCCGGATCCCAACGTTTCTAGCTGGAATTCAGGAATCGATTCGATGCTCTAAAACACACATTGGACATTAACGAGGACTACTACTACGAGGACACTAGTATGGTTCAGATCTTAAGAATTGCGGGAAAAAGTTTTGCAGTAGGCAACATATAGACCGAAAGTCTAAGCTCTGTGACGCTTCAGCTTACGCAAAAGCGACGTGAGGCTACAACAACCGTGCCATAAGAACGGCTGGCACTCACCAGACTCGTAAGAAAAGTTCTATGCCGAGACCTACAGCGCTCTAATGCAACCCTTATTCAAGAGAGCGAAACAAAGGTCCCAAAGATTTTGCTCGGAAGATTGGGAGGAGTCACGTTAAAAACTAAAGAAAAGTTACGGCAAAACCCCTACGTTGAAGCCTGAGATATTTGCTGAGAACGAAAGCTACCGGTACACTATATTTCTCCCAAAATCAGCCACCTAACCTCAAATACGACTATCGCAGAGCCACAATAATCCGCCACTTTACCAACGAGCTGCCAAATATTTGTCTAGTTGACCTTCAGGCAACTTAAAAATGGAAAAGCCTTGGAAAGGACGGAGTTACAACACAGATCTTGAAAACGGGGGGAAAACATTACTAAAAGAGCTCTGTTGAATTTTAACTGCATTTTACGAAATGTGAGAACTTCAAAAGCATGGAGCAGAAGCATGACAGTCTTGTTTTACAAGAAAGGTGACAGGATAATTATCGGCCCGTCTCACTTCTGAGCGACGTCTATAAGTTGTTTTCGAGCGTCATCACGAATTGACTCTCGCGGAGACTTGACGAATTATTACTACTGTGGCACCTTAGATCTCACTGTGTGAACTTAAGACAGTAAGGCAAATTAAACAGAATATGAATGAGTATAATCAGCCTCTGTGTCTGGCCTTTGTGGACCATAAGAAAGCCTTTGACTCCATAGAAACTTGGGTTGATATAAATTCCTTGCAGCGTTGCCGAATTGACTGGCTATATATGTCTTGAGAAGTTTAAACACTACAAACTCGATGTTCATCCAAGTACAAGGTAATCGTTGTATCGTGGAGTAAGACAGAGGGACAGAACATCCCCGAAACTGTTGAAACCCGAAAATTTTCCGCAAATGTAATATTAGGAAGGTAATAAGTTTATATACGTGGTTGAGATATGCTGCAGCTAATATTAAGGCTGTAGCAGGTATGGGTCGGCTTGACCATGCTACCTAGTTTTTATATTAATGTCCAAAAAATGGCCGTATGGACAGACTTGGCGGAATGAAGAACAAATTTTTTTTGCCTTTGGTAATCAAGCCAGTGATACTCGCGTAGCCCCCGAACTACCACGTCTTGAAAAGAAGCTTGTATATTTGCAAGCTAGTTCACAAAATATAGTGCATAAATCTCCAAAAATTTTATATTTAAATAAAAGACTATTAGAATTATAATATTATTTGAATCGGATCAATTTACCTTTTTTATAGAATAAGTGAGACGAACGAGCACACAGTCCACCTGTAATGTGGATTCTATTACGTAAATTCACTGTCTTGCCTTGAACTGGTTGCCGGGGTACGAGTGCACGAGCTGGTGTGCGATATCACGCTGCACGGTGCCGGCCCCGCAGTCAGCACGCGCGTCCGTGTCGCTCTCCCAGTCACGCGCCGCCGTGTGCGCGTAAGCCCCCGCGGGTGACGCGTGCGTGACGCGAGTAGTCGTCACTATTCCTGTTGCAACATGCTGCGATGTAGTAAATGAATTATTAAAAAAATATATAAAACACTATTTATTTATTACGTATATGAAGGTGAATTTGCTAATATCAGTATGCAGAAATGTAATAATGCAACCGGTTGCATACAATATCAATGCCATCACTAAGTCCAGCACATCTAACTCTAATCTAAACGAAATAAATAAGGAAGCATTATCATAGTTCAAAGACAGTATAGTCTATTTATTCTGTGGCATTATTATCAATGCTTATCTTTGCGCTCACAAACTCACCCGCTGCATACCGCAACCTGTTAAGTTTGGCCACATTCTACAAGTAATGCATTACATCCGATATATTCCAGAAAAGGTCCATGTTTAGTATTATACTTAAATCTTATGATGACGATGATGATCCATCTAAGTTGCCGTGAGATACCGTGAGACTTTAGATCGATGGCTATATCTAGTAGAATACCGTAGCGTAGAATACCGAGACTTAGACAGGCGACGAGAAGCAGTATCAAGGACGAAACGGTGATATCATCGTCAATAAACCTGCCAAGTTGTTACAAGCAAATCCACTCTGGGAGAGGACCATGTAACAAAAGAGCTAAAGAAGAATAACATGAATGTTGGCGTGTACCGGCATCCCTTCCGTCCTGCAATGCCCACGCAGCGATAGAACGCAGTTGATGATGATCTTCTTCTGCGGCAACGCAGTCGAAACGTGGTACAGCCGCTGTCACGCCGATGGTGCCGCGGTTAGCTTTCACGCCACAAAGGTACGCTGACGCTGTACACGCTGAATCGGCGATTTGTGCATTCACGCAGTACGTCTGTAGAAATTATCATTTCTAACATTTTTTATCAAAGAGTAACAAACCAGCAGTTGAACTGATGCTAAGCAAATGCTGTGTCTCATAGACACGAATATCTATTTTTCTTTAAGAATCGAAATACAGATGCGTGGTCTCCCTTTAATACTAAAATGGAATGCCTCGTTCCAAGAAGGGATTCCGGTTCTGTACACGCAATATACAAAGCACACGGCATTAAGATGCTATTTTACGCTGCTATTTTGTGAGGGCTTGTCCACGGTCGAGTCGACTTAATTAACAAATTTAACCGCAGCCAGAAGCTAGTAATTCAAAAGCAATGATTGTCTGCAAGTGAATATCTGCAGCAAATGTTGATAGGTGGGCGTGCCTAGTGAAGGACTCAAACACAATAGCAGCCTGAAGTAGCTGCATAATGCTAATGTTTTATTTGTTGAGTAAAGAGAACCGGAGAATCTTTTCATGAATAATGCCGCATACAATCAAAATCAAGAATAGACATTGACGTCTTACTTTAACAAGGCCAACGGTGGGGAAGGCCTCAAAGGCAAGTTGCGACTCCTCGCCGGGACGGTTGTCACGTTGCCCCATCAGGGTGCGCGCGGCGGACAGCGTGGGCACCGACATGCCGTCCCCGAGGAACATCACCACGTTCCGCGCCGAGCCGTTAGAACCACGCAGTCGCGTCTGCCGCGCCTTGATACTCGCTTGAGCTTCGTCTATCCAATACTGCGCTGACTGTTCAACGAGGTCTGGCCCAGAACCCACAGCTCGTTCTTTCGAGTATGGGTTTTTTCCAAATTTATGGTAATCATCGTACGCTAAACGAGAGATGAATAATATAAGTTTATTTTAACGGACCAACGAATTATTAAAGCTGAAGTTGCAATGTATCGCCCACACAGCTCGAAGATCCGACATCCGATCGGAAGGGAAGCTACTTAAGTGGCAAACTAAGCAAAATATAGGGTGGCTCCCCACTAAATGGAGAAACGACCTGACAAGGTGTGCGGGAAGTCGATAAATGCAGATGGCTCAGGTGCTTTGTGGTATTTCTTGGGGGCGATGATGATATTGTCAATGTACCATAATGTATTAAATATACCCATAGGGCATAGGAATCTTAAGAAGCGTGGCTTACAATCAACGGTATCTTTGTCGTATCCTGCATGCCTAACGTAAAATAGGTATGAAATACCAGGGACAGGGTGCAGCGTCAAAGGTACAAGCCTTCAGGAACTAAAACGCCAATCCTATAAAGGGAGGGGTTCATGCATAGCTATTGTGTTTTACAGGCAAAAGCAGAATAGGAATATACCATGGATCTACTAAGTAGTGGTAGTTCAATGGCTAACACTAGATTAACATATCACAGGACGCGAGCAACAAGGTTTCGATCTCTGCTGCACCAACATTAATTGCAATTTTAAATCCTGATTTACCATGTGAAACAAGTAATTTAACAAAACAACGCGAGGAAAAATATTTCAACATGTGAAGTACGCCAGGAATTACTGAAGCAGAGCGGCGGATTAATTGTTCTATAATTCTTTCAGTATATCGGTCTAATACTGAAATAGCCTCAAATGGTTTAAGAAATTTGTTATGTAATAAAAGTGGTAAAATTAAAACATTTATACAATCGACTTCAATGTAATAAAAATGGGAACAACAGCCAATTAAGTAAGCATTATTACGAATAACTCAATAAACTACTAGTCAGATATTTATAAAAATTATGTGTGCACGAGAAGTACCAGCTGTCAGATAGAAAAAAATCATCAAAATCGGTTCACCCGCAGAAAATTTCTAAAGTAATACACATAAAAAACATACAGCTGAATTGAATACATCCTCCTTTTTGAAGTCAGTAAATAAATTACATTGAAATATCCCAATGGTTAACGAAGATATCAATTTTTTTATAGCAGTGTGACAAACGAGCATGAAGTCCAACTGATGGTCAGTGGATGCTGTAGCCCATAGACATCCACATTTATCCTCAACGAAGGATCAAAATTTTGCGTTGCATTGTCACCCCTGAGGACTAAGACAGAATGCCTCGATTCCGGTAAAAAAGGTCTCCGGTTCTCTACCCTCACCATACGAAACACAGCAGCATTAGGGTCGATCCTCATTATAATGCCGTTCACAGTTCGTTCTCGGTCTGATCTCGGTCTGATAAAATATTTTTTTTTATTTATTTATTGAAACAAAATCTACAGCTTGTACATTTACCAATATATATAAACAAGTTTTGAACATATTATGCAATATAGAAGCCTTTATAGATTTTACATTTTTTTTGCAAAACATTTAAATATATTTTTTTTTCGTCTTCAGAAATGTTAATACATAATTTACAGTGTTTGTCGTAAGATACCTTTATCTGCGTCATATTGTAAGTATTCGTGTGATCGTGTGTATGATTGAGAGGTGAAAACGTGTGTTAGTTTATGATATAATAATAAAATGTGTGTGTGTCGCAACTTCAACCTATCTTAAAGTTAATAAACAACGATATCTGCCAAAACCTTTGAGACAGCTTTTTTGAATTTGGTCTTAAACAAACAAAAAGGGTCAATGCTAGAAAAGTATTTATTATATGTTCTTAGTACTCTATTTGTAACAGAATTTTTTGCATAGTTTGTGTAAGCTGGTGGTACATAAAATAATTCCGTAACTCTAGTGCGTTTCTTGGGGGTACGAAAACTCATAATCTGTTGAGTCAATTTTGAACAGTCTAGAGCGCCAGTACAAACCTCGTATATCAGCATCATATCAGTTGCACATCTTGTAATGTTAATAAGTTGTGATGCAGACAAGAGCTATGGTATTCTTCGCTCCTGTGTCTGCCCCGGTAATTGAGGTACCGCAGGAATCTACTCTGTATTCCCCTCTATGGCAGCTACATATTTTTTGTATTGAGGATTCCAACACGCTGCGGACATATGAAAAATAAAGTGCTTTAATGCAACTTAAATCATTGAAAGATTTGGTGACACGCATGATAAATCCAAGATTTTTGTAGGCTTTCATGGTTATTATTCTAATGTGTTCTGAAAAGGTTAGTTTGCTATCTAAATTTACTCCCAAGTCTTTAACGCTGTTTGCTTTTGTTATTGGATGACTGTCAATGTGGTAAAAATACTCTATAGGTTTTATTTTACGGGTAAACGTGATTGATATACATTTTTCAATATTAGATGTTATGCGATTATTTTTACAGTATAGAGCAAGTCTATTTAAGTCGTCTTGGAAGAGCTGACAGTCCCTTTCTGAGTTTATATTCATATATATTTTCTTGTCGTCTGCATATAAAAGAAAATTAGCGTGTTGTAAACATGTTCCTATATATATGTAGGCTATATACAGGAGAAGACCAAGCAGAGATCCCTGTGGGACACCCGAAGGGACGTTTATGTAATCAGATCTGAAACCACCTATAATTACAGCTTGGCTGCGGTTAAAAATATAAGCTTGGAACCACCTTAACAAATCACCACAAATCCCAAGCGCTTGTAGTTTTTGGAGCAGGATGACATGATCCACACGGTCGAATTTTAAGTCCGTATAGATCACATCAACTTGCAAACCTCCGTCCATCCCACGTAGGACGTCATTCATAAATAGACATAGATTGGTAGTTGTCGAGCGACCTTTAACGAAGCCGTGTTGTTCGGATGGAATAGAAGGTATCAATAGTGGATACACGTTATTATATATTATCTTTTCTAAAACTTTACTAAAGGTATTTAATATTAAGTTTGGTCTATAGTTTTCGATTTTGTTTTTCTGTCCTTTTTTGTGTATAGGTATTATATGTGCTTGCTTCCATAGTATAGGGGGCTTCCTTCTTTTAAAGATCTATTATATAAAATACATAGAGGTACACAGAGAGCCGCTGCGCAATTAACTATAAATACTGGTGGTATGTTGTCTGAGCCAGGTCCTTTAGTCACGTTCAAACTTCTAAGGTGTTTGTGCACTAACTCATCTGTTACTTGAATGTCACTTATAGTATTAGTAGATGATGGAAGTTTTGATGAGATATTAGAGTATGTTAGGGCAGGCTCATTGAACATTTTTTTAAAGAAATCAGCGAACGCCATGCTTATGTCTGCAGATTTTTGTTGTCATATTACATATATTTAGGATAGCCCGAATTTCTGTGACGTTTATTTTTAATATAAGACCAAACAGCTTGGGGATTTGATTTAATATTGTTTTCAGATTTTTTTATGTATGCCTTATGAAGTTCCTTCGCTAGTTTTTTTTGCTCTGGTACGCAGAAGTGCAAAAGCATCATAGTCAATTGGATTATGATGAAGCTTCCAAAAAGTGTGAAGTTTATTTTTTTCCTTTATGATGTTGATGAGAGCTTTATTATACCAAACAGGATACTGTCGCTTTGGTCTTTGGAAGACACATGGGACGTATTTATTAATAAGGTCATATATTAGACTGTAGAAACACGATACAGCGCCCTCAAGCGACCCTATATTAAGTGTATCCTGCCAGTTTGTCTCCTTTAGATGCTTATAGATTTTCGCATAATCTGCCTTATTATAATATTTAAAATGTCCTTTATATGACATGTGAGGTGTCACGATGTCTGTGGCGTCAATTGTGAGAGTGGGACGAAAAACATCTTCGTGTACAAGTGGCGTAATTGATTTAGTAACTTCTACATTAAAGTTCGTAAATATGAGATCAAGAATATTATTGTGAGTATTTACATGTAAGTTATGTTAGGGAAGACCAAGGATATTAATCTGATATAGTAAGTTTACTGCAGAGTTCTGCAAATCGGTATTGCCATTTTTTATTAGTGTATAACCATTAGGTGTCCATTGAACACAAGAAAGATTGAAATCGCCACATATCAAAAACAAATCTTCTAAATTTGAGGACATAACGAAAGACAGTAAATCAGTGAAACTTTGTAAGCTTTGAGGCAACATATTATCTGGAGGAAGGTAAATTGCGCAAATATGTAAATTATGACTAGTACCGAGGTCTCTTGCACCTATCGTAATCCATAGACATTCAAGGTTTTCATGTGACCAACCGGGCCGAGACCTTGCAGAAAACCGTTCCGCAGTCAGAACCATGATGCCGTCACCACGTCTATTCCCGCCGCGATCCCGGCGAAATATATTGTACCTACTGTCGGAAAGTTCGGCGTCAAGAATACTGTCGTGCAACCACGATTCTGTAATTATTATTATGTCACTATTACAGTTCAAGATGTTAGTATAGAACTCCTGTGTTTTTGTTCTTAGACCCCTTACATTTTGGTATAGCAGATTCAAAGTATTTCGTTTAATTTTATTATATGTTAATTTTAAACTTAAGACATTTAAGTAGTATATACTGTTTTGTTTTATAATAGTAGGAAGCAAGCATATGTAAAGTGTGCTTATTAGAGTCGCAACTAATGAAAAATTGTGTGTTTGTTAGTGATGCATATAATAATATGTTTTGACATGATTTAATGAACAAAGTGTGTGTATTGTTTATGTGTATGTGTGTGTTTAAACGCAGATAAAGTTTCGAAAATAATTCTTTGAGTTTTAATTTTAATTCATTACAAGAATACAAAACGCTAAATAACCAAAAGATAATAAATGATAAAAATACAGATAGTTGGCTTAATAAGCTAAGTGAGACTAAACAATTTTTTTCAAATCTGAAGCGGTGGAGATTAACAGCGGAGGTGAACTGTCGTTGCGTCAAGTAAAAAATATGTGTGTGAATTCATACTATCCGTAACAGTCGAGTTTCGGTCGAGTCCCATTCCATTATAATAAATCAGACCGCGATCGGACGGAGAACGAACTGTGATCTTCAAATGAGGATCGGCCCTTACGCTGCTATTTTACGCTGGTATTCTGCGAGAATGTGGTATTGCCCTGGTCGAGCTGACCCATTCGTGCTAAAACTATAATATAGTTGCAGCGTGACTCTACCTCGTACGTATAATATTGTTGAATATTGTTATAAATTATATTAAAAATATTCAATTAATGGGCTGGTCATATCTGTTGGAATAGACGTGTCATAGAGTGGAGACCATACTTAGTTAAAGCAGTGTGTGACGCCACCTTACTTGATAAAAGGACCCGCTATCCACCAATCATTATCATTATCATACCAAAAGTCACTGAACTGAGCTGAACATAGATTAATTGAGACCGGCATGAACAGGAAACACGATCCTAACTCACATTTCTCAATCAACTCCATTTATTTAAAACAAATCCTTTAAGTTCAACACAAGCATTTTCTTTTCCTTTAATTTACGTCGATTTTCCAACAAATGTTCTGACATCTACAGCTGGACATATTAAGAATATGTAGAAATAATATGCCCTTAAATTCGTTCAAAAATTTCCCTTATTTATATCCATCGGCTCTCCGCCTTACAGCCTTACGTCACTTTATGTAGCAGATGCTTTTTCACAATCAGTTATCGATACTTAAAGCACATAGAGAAACTCGAAGCCCTAACACAGAAGGCCTTCTCTACAGCTCGCTCAGCGACCTTAATATTGAGAGGTTACGAATTATATTAGTTTTATGGGACCACATATTGGGACAAGTTAACTTATGCCTTCAAACGCAGCAACTTTGTCTCGCATTACAATTAAAAAAAAATTGTTTTTGAGATTAAACAAAAACGGACCTAAAACAAGTATCTGTGTTTATTATAACTAATAACGCGATGGTATTTCATCATCATCATTACAGCCTTTCACAAGTCCACTGCTGAACATAGGCCTCCCCCAAGTAATGCCACAAAGCACGGTCCTGAGCCACCTGCATCCATCGACTTCCTGCATGTCTTACCAGGTCGTCACTCCATCTAGTGGGGAGTCGCCCTACACTACGCCTACCGGTACGAGGCTGCCACTCGAGAACCTTTCTTCCCCATCGGTTATCGGTTCTTCGAGCTATATGGCCGGCCCATTGCCACTTCAGCTTACTAATCCGTTGGGCTATGTCGGTCACTCTGGTTTTACTGCGGATATCCTCATTTCTGAGTCTATCACGCAGAGAAACTCCGAGCATAGCCCTCTCCATAGCTCGCTGAGCGACCTTAAGCGTCCTCATACGGCCAGCAGTGAAGGACCACGTCTCAGATCCATAAGTCATCACTGGCAACACGCACTGGTTGTACAATCTAGTTTTTAGAGATTGAGGTATACCTGACGAAAAGATATGTCGTAATTTCCCGAACGCTGCCCAGCCGAGTTGAATCCGTCGATTGACCTCTCGGTCGAAGTTGGACTTACCTAGTCGGACTATTTGTCCCAGGTAAACGTACTCGTCAACAACTTCGAGCATAGTGCTCCCAACAACTACCGGCATAGGTGTGACATGGACATTGAACATGATCTTTGTTTTGTCCATGTTCATCTTAAGACCTATCCGTTGGGAGGCACTATTGAGGTCATTGAGCATAGTGCTTAAGTCCTCCAGCGATTCTGCCATAAGGACTATATCGTCGGCAAATCGAAGGTGAGTGATGTACTCGCCATTGATGTCAATACCGTATCCTTTCCAGTCCAGTAGCTTGAAAACGTCTTCCAATGCAGCGGTGAAGAGTTTCGGGGATATAACGTCACCCTGTCTTACACCTCTCTGCAGTTGGATAGGTTTCGAGCTCTGGTTCTGTACTCGGATAGCCATCGTAGCCCTACTGTACAAACACTTCAGCACTTCGATATACCGACAGTCAACTTGGCACCGCTGAAGGGACTGTAGCACCGCCCAAATTTCGACGGAATCAAAGGCTTTCTCATAGTCCACATACGCCAGGCAAAGTGGCAGATTGTACTCTTCAGTCTTCTGTACAATCTGCCGCAGGGTATGTATGTGGTCTATGGTACTGAAGCCTTTTCGGAAACCGGCTTGTTCGGGAGGCTGGAAGTCGTCAAGTCTGCGTGCGAGACGATTCGTAATGACTCTCGAAAACAGCACGTAGACGCGGCTCAGAAGGGAAATCGGTCTGTAGTTCTTTAAGAGAGCGTTGTCGCCTTTCTTAAAGAACAAGACCACCGCACTTCTGCTCCACGCCTCTGGAGTAGTGCCACCATGGAGGACGGAATTGAAGAGCTTCTGAAGGACTACAAGTACCGGTGTTCCACCCGCTTTCAGAAGCTCCGCTGTAATTCCATCCTCGCCTGGGGCCCTGCCGTTTTTAAGGTGCTGGAGAGCCATTCTAATCTCGCTTAGACTGACGTCCGGGATATCATCGGAATAGTGTCGGATAAGACTTGCTCTTGGATCGTTACTCACACTTGCGTGTGGCTCCAACGATGATGTGTACAGCTGCCCATAGAACCTCTCAATCTCACTCAAAATCTCAGGTGTCCCGGAAACGATGTTGCCACACTCAGTCTTCAGCTTTGACAGTTGGCTCTTTCTGGTAGACAGATCTCTGGCAAAGACTTTGGAGCCCTGGTTCCGCTCGATCGCTTCTTTAATACGAGAAGTATTAAAGATGCGTAAGTCTCGCCGCATGCATTTGGAGATCTGTCTGTTCAGTTGCCTGTATGCTGTCAAATCTGTTGACGATTGCAGCCTCATCTCCCGTCTAACAGCCATGAGATTAAGAGTGTGATCGGAGAGTTTTTGTGTTCTTCTGCGGCGGGTCTTGCAGAACTTAGCTCCGACCGCATGGACAGTTTCCACGAGCTTGTCGTTCATATCGTCCACTGCATTGCAATCTTCTAGGCACTGGAAGCGGTTACGTAACTCGAGCTGAAAGGTTTCGGGATTCTGGATTAGAGCACGAGGGGGACGGAGCGTTGACTTCATTAGACGAGACCTCTCCAACTTAACGTTTAGGTTCAGTAATAATAATAAGTTCAGATGGTATTTATGTAATAATAATAATAATACTAAGATTATCTCCTGTATCGAAGAGGCAGCTTACAAACATAAATTGCACAAGGACAAATAGCCAACAACATCAAGTTTAACGGTTAAATAAAACCCGTTATATACACTATATATACCTTCGATCAACAATACCAACTAGATGTCGGGTCGGCGCAAGAAATCCATCTCATTAGACAAGAGCGCACATGAGACGTGAGCTCTTGCACGTTAGAGTGTAGCTCGCAAGGTAATAACGGGGAAAAAGGACTTTATTTGTTATAAGATTAGGTTGATTTCACACTAAATGTTATTTAATTTATGTCATTTCATAATTTATATTCATGCGGACAGTATTTAGCTATGATTTTGTACGTGACCCGTTATCTAGTTGGTATTGTTGATCGAAGATATATACAATTAAAAAATTCAAAAAAAAAAACATGTAGTACACACCTACGGTTTGTCTGACGAGTACCACCAGTACTGTTAAAATAAATATGTACAAACTTTTTTGGAGTCTTGGCATATTTACACCGAGCAGAAAGAAAACTAAAACGAGACTAAAGAAGTTGAGTTAAAACTAAGATTAGGTACCCATATTCGACAGTGTCGCGGTTTCTCATTTCCTCTTCATCTCGCTATCTCGTATCTATCTGTCAACTTTAAATCTGATATCACAATGATGAAAAGTATTTTTAAATATTTTATTGAAATTCAAAGAAAATGTCTTTTAAGCTTATTGATTTTTAGCAATATTAATAAATTAAGGAACAAGAAAAATTTACTTCAGCTATCGTCGAAATTGGTTCAAATTTATATGAAACTACTGAGAAATAATTTAATTTTAATATAAATCATTATAATTTCCGCTATGTGTTGAAATGTATCGTTATTTAAATTAAACTAGTTTTTACGGATTTTGTCTTCCCGACGTTTCGACATGCAGCACCCATGGTCACGGAGGAACTGATGTGCTGGACGTCCCAATGTCTAAGTTAACCACGGCTACCTCCAGATTATATTTATCATTATTCATAACATAAACACATTATTTTGGTTTTCGATTTCGAGTTACGACGAGTTATGATAAGTTTCATGTTTAAATTTCACCATATAATAGTTAACTTAAATCACAAAATGTCTCAGAGGGAAGTGCATAGCGTAATAAAATAATGTAGTTAGCGTGTTCAGTCTGGAGCTAGAAACTACTCAACGTCACGGCTAATCTCCAACGATGTGGGGATTCATTTTCTCGGGCCATTTAACGTGTCCTACGTCTCACAGCAATCTTCAGGCACTAAAACCTTTATATAGTATACACATTTCGTTTCGTTGTACCTTAACGTGGAGAATACACGGAAGTACCGAGAAAGATAAAAACACGGGAACAGGAAGCAAAGTGTAATAAATGGAAATATAATACCTTAAATTATTATGGTGGGGAATGAGGTTATCCCAGAGTTAAGAGAGTTAATAAGAGCTTTTCGTAACACTCGTCAGTATTGCCCGGTCAGTTTTCGTAAAGACAAAGGATGTTTTGAAAGGTATTGTAGCTCACTCGTATTCGTTATTGCTACTCCAGTGAAATAGGATGGACGTCAGCATCACATCATGTACTCAAAATAGGTAAAACATGTATATCGTTATGGGTCGCTGAATGTTATTTTCAAATAATTTTAAGTTTAATTTTACATATGTAAATTCCAAAATTTTTACTTAATTTATTTTGTTTTATTAGAAATTTTATTATGATTGTCCCGCTGGATTTCTTGTCGGTTCTGGGATTCTCTCTCTTAAGTATATTTGTGTATCTAAATTCCACATTATTCACTTTACATCAGAGGGACTGGTAGCTTGCTTGTTACCCCAATTTATAGAAAATTTTAATCTTGGACTAAACATTCAATCCTACCGTTTATCATTAGGTTATAATCCCATTATATCTCATATTCATTGGAAGTTGAACGTTATCCCAAAACATAAAACACTAATACTTTTTTACTTCAGAATAGATTTTGTATATACATATTCCGCGCATAAGTTATGAGAAGATATTGTGATGTAGTTATCATTAATAAAGAACGTTTAAAAGACAAAAAATTTGCAATGCACCAATCTCAGATTATTGTTACGGGCTTAGTTTGTTTATCTTTACCAGAAATGGGCCTCTGGGATCGCAGGCGTTCTAGGTGTCGCTTCAGAATGCTTACGAATGTAACTCCCGAAGAGGACGATTATTTGGAAGTGATGTTGATATATTGTTGTCACAATGAGCTGTCGCTCTGCGACAGCAAGAAAGTACTGCCACCAGGATATGCTTCCAGTAAATCGAAGCTAGAGAGGGGGCCCCATAGCGTTTTTAACTGAGATCTCAGGAGACCTGGTAAAGACTAACGGTTATCACCGTGGGGTATATAGAAGTCTGGCATAACCTTGTGTGAGAAGAAGGTTTCCCTGAGAATTACTTTACGTTAGGAAAAACATAGATTGAATTTGATTGTAGTTAAATTCTTTCCGAAAAATAAATTATAAGAAAAAAGAAAGAAACTAAGGCTAAGGGTTTCAAGAAATTAACTTTATGCAATGATTATTGGCACAACTTCCAAAATTTAAGTAAACTCTAATGCTCACATACAATAATATCAGTAATATGTACTCAATACTCAAACGATAAATAATAGGGCAAAACTCCAGCCCAGGGCGGCGGGAGGGGAGGGCTGAACTCGCACTGAATTTATGCGAGTCTTGCGCCCGAGATACGCCGCAATCTCCGACTAATAGTTTTCACAAAACATTAAACTGTGGCTGCGTTCGGTGGGGCGGCCCGGCGTCTTAATGCTTGTGGGCGCGGGAGTACCCGGCGTCCTCTCGATAATGCCCTCGCTTAGTAAAATTTATGTATTTGAGAGAAAACACTGATATCCGCGTCTACTCTGTTTTGCATATAAAACTCGTCTAGTATTACATATTCCGAAATGAAAGCCTGATGACGTTTTCAAAAGCTTAGTAAGTATTATATTTTTTTTTATTATGGTTCCTAATAATTCCGTAATCATTACACTTAAAGCAGGTAATCAACCTGGTATTATTTCTATTATTTTTTTTAAATAAAACTATTAATACGGATTTTATCACGTTTATTAATTTTTTACTTACCGACGTTTCGGATCTCTCGGTACCCATTTTCACTTTCAGTTTTTGAATTATAAATTATGGTCCGATCTACGCAAAATGAGATTAGAGTATCTTGAAGTCTCACAGTGGTACGAGTATGCTAGGGCTTGGATTTAATTTTGTTAATTATAGGATTTCAAGGCAGGTGGCAGAACAGATGGCAGATTTTAACAGCGGTAAACTCTACGCAGCAGCTTTGCTGTAGCACATATGGGCCGGCTCAAACAGGGGTGGTACCATGACCTCACAGAATACCAACGTGAAGTGGAAGCTCCGCTTTCACGTTTCGACTGGTGAGTGCAGGTGGCCGAAGGCCCGATTCCATCCCTCCCGTGAATATTTGCAATATCAGAGTACATCACTCTAACCCACCTCGAGCTCCTGCTCTTTCTGACCGAAACGCAGGTATCCTCTCCGGCTGATGCTTTGTATCTCTCCTACCCGGAGTACAAACTCGGACACTCCTTACTGCCTCAGGCTGGAGTTTGCGTATACGTTAGAGAGGACGTCTGTTCTCTATGCCTTGGCAGTCTTGAAGGTTCGAACATGTCTATTCTTTGGCTACGCGTAGACAGCGATGATCATCCGCGCATCTACGGTTGCCTCTATAGGTCCAATAGCGGTTATTCCGAAACAGGCCCTGCCGTTTTTAAGGTGCTGGAGAGCCATTCTAATCTCGCTCAGACTGACGTCCGGGATATCATCGGAATAGTGTCGGGTAAGACTTGCTCTTGGATCGTTACTCACGCTTGCGTGTGGCTCCAATGATGATGTGTACAGCTGCCCATAAAACCTCTCAATCTCACTCAAAATCTTAGGTGTCTCGGAAACGATGCTGCCACACTCAGTCTTCAGCTTTGACAATTGACTCTTTCTGGCAGACAGATCTCTGGCAAAGACTTTGGATCCCTGGTTGAACCCATCCGGGTAATAGTCCTAATATATAAAGGAAAAGGGTCACAGCAATAAGACTGCAAAACAAGACTGCAAAAACTAGCGTGGAATCAGTTTTCTTAGCATTATGGGAAAACTGTATGCGGTATAGGTACTAATTGAAAGGGTCATAAAAAATACTGATGGAAAAATTTGGGATTTGCAAGCAAGATTTATAAAGGGAGTGGGTGTATAGATCAAGTCTTTTACATGCGCATGATCGCGGAGAAGATATTGCCCAAAGATTTTTATGCGTTTGTGGATTTGGAAAGGGCTTATGACAAAGCGGACAGGGATGTGTTATGGCAAACACTGAACTCATTTGGGTTGAGCGCTGGGTTGATGCAGGTATTAAAGTCTCTTTACAGTATATATCTCTAGTGCCCGTATTAGGATCAATTGGGTTTTACTCGGACTGGCTTGGCATCCATAAAGGTTAAAACTACTTTTAAGGATTTTATCGCGTTTTTATTTATTTCATTTTAATACCCGACGTTTCGGGTGCTTTCCAGCACCTATGGTCACGGGGGACTGAGGTGACTGACGTCCCGATGTCAAAGTTAACCCGGAGTACCTTCAGCTTTTTTAATTATTGTATTTGGTCTGATCTACGCAGAATGAACTAACTGCGTTACAGAGATCACGAGGGATCTGTGACAGCAAACACCTGGCCGCCGAATTTCAGCATGTCAAGTAGGTTCTGCACGCCAACAAGCTTCGGGTACCGCGCCTCCGTCACAGTGACCGAGTGAAGCCGGCCACAGTCGAGCGAGTGCCTGCTGTACTACCATATGTCAGAGGTGTCACAGACAATATTTGCTACATTTTGAAGGAAGCTTCTATTAGAACATTCTACAAGCCGCCGAAGAAGATTAGTCAGTTCTTACCATCCGTCAAGTGTCACATTCCTCTACAAGATGCAGGAGTGTACAGGCTTGATTGTGATAGTGTTTTCTCACATATAGGGCAAACAAAGAGATCAATTAGAACCCGCGTAAAAGAACACATAGCTGACGTGAAGCATCAGCGTTCCGGGAAGTCTGCAGTTTGCGATCATATCCTAGATGGCCCCAACCATTATATCAGATTTGATAGACCACAAATCCTCGCGAAAGAACATCGATTCCTACCAAGGATGATACGTGAGACTATTGAAATTAAAAAACATCATAATTTCAATAGAGAAGGAGGCTGGGTACTACCACCTGCTTAGGATCCTATAATTAATAAAATAAAAACTAAACCCAATCATACCACTGCAAGACTTCAAAACACAGTTAGTTCATTCTGAGTAGATCGGACCAAAGACAATAATCAGAAAAACTGAAGGTACTCCGGGTTAACTTTGACATCGGGACGTCAGTCACCTCAGTCCTCCGTGACCATGGGTGCTGGAAAGCACCCGAAACGTCGGGTATTAAAAAAATAAATATAAACGCGATAAAATTCGTAAAAGTAGTTTTAATCAATGTACATTGTTCGCGTAAATATAAGAAATCATTATCCATAAAGGTGTCAAACAGGACTATGTGGCTTCCCCGTGGCTCTTCAACCTATGGATTTACAAACTATGGAAAGTTGTTTAAAAAATTTGAAAGTTGAAGAATGTGGATTAAGAATGGGTGAGTTAACCGTCAAATGCCTTTTGTACGCCGATAATCAAGTTATCTTTGTATAAACAGATCATTAAAAGAAAGGGGTATGAAAGTGAACGCAAGTAAGACGAAAGTTATGATTTTTGAAAAAGTTTTTTGTTTCCAGATGTGACAGTGTATCTGCATTTGGATGTATCTACGATACATAAATGTAACGATAGGTAATAGTATCCACTTACCATCAGGTGAACGGTGTGCACGTTTCTTGCCATTATCTTTTGTAAAACGAACATCTTTTGATTTGTCACCATTAATTGTATATGAATACGACTCTTATTTATTTTTAAAGTATCGCCATTAAATGCAGGTGAGGTGAGGCTGTCATTTTTTGAACCTATATTTCCAGTTACGGAAAACATAAAATGATTATAGAGGCATACGTAGAAAAAAATACGAACACATATTGAATATAACTATTTTACAGATTTTATGGAGTTTTATTTATAAAAATAGTTTTATTCAATGTGTAGTGTTCGCGGTAATATTAGAAATCATTATGCGGACAAGTAATTATTCAAGAAGGGAATGTTTTAACGCACTGTTAAGATTTCCTATGTTTATCTTTATCTGCAGGATTAGTAGCAAAACTTTTGCTTTCCACCCGGACATTTAAAACTGGTAGCGAAAATATTTATGGCTATTCATTTAGGTTATCCAATCAAAAGTCCACTGTCGAACATATACCTCCCCATAGAGCCTCATATGACTCTCGATGCTCATCGATTCCTCTATTTCTACCATATTTATAATATGTTGAGTTGAATACCGCGAATCTATTCACCGTCGTTTTGTTCATATAACACCAGAGTATTGATTGGGATGCAGGTTGCAGGGTATACCTCTTTCACATCACCACCATCTGAAAGTCTATAAATGTTTGTATTTCTACAGATAAAATTATTTTTAATGTTCCAGTAACAGTTGGGCTAACGGCCCAACGTTACTGCTTCTGAACACCTGCAACCTACTTTAAGTCGTTGTGAGCCTTATGTCCAATTTCACCAACATCCCATAAACAATCACATAGTTAGACGAACATTAAGCTAAAAGGTCCCCTAAACCAAATCATAAGTAAAATTTGTTTTCACAAACGCAACAGACCCGTAGCTAGGGGACCTATCCTTATGTGACAGATGTTTTACGACGATAGTGCTTGATACTCAGTTGTAGTAATCGGTTTTATCGGACATTATTTATATTTATAGAAATAGAAATAGAAACTTTTTTATGCAATGTAGATTATAAAAATACTTATTGAAAGTCACTTTTTTAATTTACCACTGGTACGCAAAAAAAAAAACCTCTGTCCTGGGAAGAACCAGCAAGAAACCCAGCGGGACTATTTTTTTTAATAATAGTACACACACACAAGACAAATATATATATATATATATATTTGTCTTGTGTTGTTGATTGTAAATAGCTTGGTAGCGATCACCCTTCCCAGGGGTTATTATCATCTATAAATTCCTTCATATTATAATAACCCTTTTTATACAAACTTAGTTTAATAACATTTTTGAACTTTGTGTACGACAAATTTTGTATATTTTATTATATTATATATATTATATATATATATATTTTGTTATATATTATGACATGTTTAAAATTAGGAGTGATGAATTTCATACATTTGGTTTTAGTTCCATTGAAATGCAACATTTATTAACATTAAACCAATTGACTAACTTAGTTATAGCATTATTTACTTCGTCGTAATTTAATAACTGTCATTTTAATTTGAAAATTAATGAAGTATCATCAGCAAATAATACTATATCATGGTTATCCCCTACCATGTAAGGTAAGTCATTAATATATACAAGAAACAGAAAGGGGCCGACAATTGAGCCCTGAGGCACGCCATCCATTTGTACAATCGACCCGGAAGATCTCATACTATTGATGACAAATTTTTGCGTTCTGTCACTTAAATATGAAATAATTAATTTAAGAGCATCGCTTCTTACACCGCAGTGTTGAAGTTTCCTGATTTGTGTTTCATGGTGAACACAATCGAAGGCTTTGGATATATCACAGAATACCCCAAAGCATCCTGTGAATTCTCTCATGCATCAAATATATATTTAATCAGCTCAACACCAGCATCAGTTGTCGAGCGACCCCTTGTGAAACCAAATTGATTTTTATAAAGTAAATTATTTACATTAAAAAAAAATTTAACATTTGATCAAGAATAATTTATTCAAAATTTTACTAAGTGTTGGCAGTACAGAAATAGGTCTAAAATTAGCGGGAGTCCAATGTACTACCAGATTTAAATAAAGGTATTACTTTACTATGCTTCATTAAATCAGGAAACACACCAGATTCGATACTAGTATTAAAAATAATAGATAGTTGAGGTACGATTATATCTATTATAGACGCAATAACTTTAACGGAAATCCCCCACAGATCGGCGGTTCTCTTAATTTCAATAGTTTTAAAATAATTTACAATATCTTTTGATGACACTTTATGTAATATAAAATTTTTTGTACACACATTTACATTTTGTTTAAGTAATGATTCGGCGACGGCAGGAAAAGAATTCAGTGACTTAGTGGTTAAGATCGGAATATCAGTAAAATATTTCTCAAAAACCGTTACAACATCCTGATCTAATTTAGTTAATTTATTATTAAAACTTAACTGGTAGTTTGAATTGCGAGAGTTGTCCTTACCAGTTTCACTATTAATTACACTCCATGTCATTTTAATTTTATTAGAAGCAGTCTTTATTTTGTTGCTCAAGCACAATGACTTGGCTAAGGAGCACACTCTTTTAAATATTTTGGAATATTTTTTTATATATTCCCTAAATTCGACGCTCGGATTATATGACCTTTCATTGTAAAGTTCATAGAACCTTTGTCTACTCTTTTGGACTCCTCCTGTCGCCCATTCATTAAATGCCTTGCGATTGTTCAAGGACAATGTTTTAGAAGTAAAAGTGTTATTAAATTCATTGCAAATTATCTTAAATAATGTTCCATACAAAAAAATTGGATTATTTTGGTATGAAAGTAATGGAAGTTTTTTTTACTATGTTCCTTCTAAAATTCTCCAAGCGATGTGCATTTACTGAAACAAACACTACTTTTTATCTACTTGCTTTTTGTGATTATAAGGTAATGAAACTAATTGTCCACAATGATCAGAGCTCAATTTTTGAATCATACATTTATTGAACGGCTTAACATTTGTAAAAATGTTATCTATACATGTTGCACTAGATTCAGCAATACGTGTTGGCTCCAAACATAAATTAAAAAGACCATAAGATTTAAACAATGAGCTAAAAATAATATTGGCGGAGGAAGCTTCTAGCCAAAGAACATCATACTGAACCAAGTCAAATGCCTTCGACAGATCCAGAAAGGCAGCATATACACATGTTTTCCTGCAAGTGTAGTACTTGATTATACGCTTGAGGGACATACTAGCACACTCAGTGGATAACCCTGGCCGAAAACCGAACTAGGCGTCGTGAAACTTAAGATGTTCTATGAGTTGTCACTTAAGCAAACCATCAAACACTTTAGCCGTCACAGAAGCTGATAATATCAGTCGGTAGTTGGTCTTATCCGAAATATTCCCCGTTTTATTTTTAACAATTGTAACTACGACCGTTGTCATTAGATCTGCAGGTAAGTAGGCATGCCTCCTACAGATTGTGAACAGCATTCCTAGCAACCTTGGTAGGTTTGCCGTGTAGTGGCGTTTGAGAATATCCACTACCCCATATCTTCGCGTGGGTGTCGTAAGAGACGACAGAGGAAAACAGGCAGGATATGGACAGCAGCATCTTCCTGATAACATCAATGATATAATAAAAAACTGCGATTGCCAACCCGCTCGCCAAGCGTGGCAACTATGGCATATATCCCCCCCATGAGTAACGACGCAAACAAATGGCCCCCAGTCTTCGGCAGCCCCGCTATTCCTGGCTACGGTGGCGACCATGGTAACGGCTGGGCAGGGGGTGCTAAGAATCTCCGGTGGAGGTTCGGTTGCCAGCTACGACGACTCGACCTGGCAACATATAACGCACGCACCCTGAGGACTGGCGAGAAGATACTGGAGTTGGAAGAAGAGGTAGACAAGTTGCGCTGGCATATTATTGGGTTATCCGAGGTCTGTGGGGGAGAACATGGTATTCCTCGAGTCCGGCAACTTGTTCTATCACTGAGAGGGCGACGATCTGTCCCAAGGAGGTGTCGGATTTATCGTCCAGAAGTCTTTCGTCAACAACGTTGTAAAGATTGGGAGTGTGTAGACGAGGGTCGCGTACCTGATACTCAGAATCACCAAACGGTATTTGCTGAAGGTCATACAGGTGTACGCACCAACGTCGGCACATCCCGATGAGGAGATGTAGGAAATGTATGAGGATATTTCTAGAGCCATGCATTCCTCCAAAACCCACTACACGGTGTTGATGGGAGACTTCAACGCAAAACTAGGCACAAGAGAAAGCGGTGAGCTGAAGGTAGGGAAATTTAGAGTAGGGCAACGGAACCATAGGAGCCAGCAGCTGGCCGACTTCATGGAGAAAGAGGGACTCTTTATGATAAACTCTTTTTTCCAGAAGCAGCCCCACAGGAAGTGAACCTGGTCGAGCCCCGACGGTTCGACAAAAAATGAGATTGACTTCATTATGATGACCAGACGCCAACTGTTCAGTGATGTCTCAGTAATCGCAAGGTTAAAAACTGGCAGCGATCACCGAATGGTTAGAGGCACACTGAACCTAAACGTTAAGTTGGAGAGGTCTCGTCTAATGAAGTCAACGCTCCGTCCCCCTCATGTAGGCGCATCCCCCCGCAAGAGGGCGGGCATTCTTCCTGTCACTATCATCACCCACATGGTTTAGCCTGGCTGCCTCTTGCATAACCTTTACAATGCTCGAATACAGGTTATCTATTATAACTAAGTGCTCCAAACTATGATTTTTACAAAGTGTATCACAACAACTACTTAGTTTATCAGGAAATTCAATTTCTTTTGCTTTTTCATTACAGATTTTTGCGTATATGGAAAATGCGATGACGCTTTTTAAGGAAAATAAATCTAAAACGGAAGTTGCTTCAACTCTATGTTTTCAAGATTTGAATTCTAAAAAGGTATTGTGGAAGATTTCAAAATAAAATGTTAGAAGAAGAAATAAAATTTAAGTGAGAAGTGTACCAGCCGCAGTTAGAAACAGCTAGGAAGAAATTGGAAATTAAAACCGAAGTTTGCAACCAACTAAAACGTATGTGTTTTATTCATTGGTGAAATAAAAAAATATATTTTACATTATAATTTATAAATTATCAAAATATTGTGTAATTTGATTTCTGCGAAATCCATATGCCAAAGATGGTCTGTCAGAAAATGACATATTAGTGATTTGTCCCCTTGCAATTAGCTCTTCCAGGTTTTAACGTCATCATTATTCACAGGCTGTTGCTCATTTCTTAACGTGCATATATTATTCAAGATACAGCAAGCTATTATGACATTGATGGCATTGTTTAAAGCTAAACGAATTCAACTGCAAGTACGGGAAACCTTCGTTTCAGCACACCATATTGCTGATTCACCACATTTCTTGTTCTAATGTGGGTCTCATTATATTTTCGTTCTCCACTTGTTGTAGGGTTGATATAAGGTGTCAAGAGAGGAGGCTGAAAATAGAAATGGTAAGTATTATTGTACGTAATAATGTAATTTATATGATGTAAAATATTTTTTTCTATTTCAGGTCACACCTTAAACTTCCAAAATGTATTTGCAATGCCTAAAAATAGTTCTGCAAATACCTAATCAAATGAAACCACATCGGGAGGCGCGGCTTAAATTTCAGGAGTGGATGATGGCTGGACAGCCGTCCAGGGGTCGCGTATTTGAAGAGATGTCAGAATCTAGAAAGCATTTTAAAGCCAAATTAAAATGGTGTCAAAACAGACAAGAACAGCTAAAGATAGATATTATTGCGACAAATCACTCTTCTAAAGACTTTAAAAGCTTCTGGAAGAACACAAACAAAATGAATGTTAAGCCGAGTCTTCCTGTGAGTGTTGGGGGTGCTTATGATCACAAGGATATTGCGGATGCATTCAGATGCAATTTTACTGTAAGTTCACCCTTAAATGTCGTTTCAGGTTTGAATTTGAGCGAAGCTGAGACTATCATGACAGAACGAAATGAAAAGATACCTGCAAAAAAAATAGAAAAAATAATTAAAGAGATGGTAAGAGGAAAATCGCCTGGTTATGATGGTCTCAGCATCGAACACTTCAGATATGCTGGGGTGCATCTTCCGCGAGTCCTTTCACTGTTTTACAGCCTGTGTTTGGGTCACTCTTACTTACCCGAGCCACTGATGAGGACTATTGTAGTACCCGTTGTTAAAAATAAAACTGAGGACACATCCGACATTGGTAATTACCGACCTATCTCGCTTGCAACCACTGCAGCCAAGGTGTTTGACAGTGTGTTAAATGAGTGTCTCAATAAATACGTACTGATAAACGATGCACAATTTGGGTTTAAGCCGAATTTATCGACGGAGAGCGCCATTTACTGTTTGAAACACACTGTCAAATACTACATCGTAAGGCGGACGCCGGTGTACGCGTGTTTCCTCGACTTATCGAAAGCTTTTGACCTGGTCTCATATGACATGCTGTTGGGCAAGTTGAGGGACGCGGGTGTGCCGGTGGAGTACACGGCTCTACTAAGATACTGGTATGCTAACCAGCGTAACCAGGTGAGGTGGGTTGGAGCTCTGTCGGAAGAATACAGGCTGGAATGTGGTGTAAGGCAGGGTGGCTTAAGCTCTCCACTCTTGTTCAACCTGTATGTAAACCAACTGATTGAACGACTTAGCAGCACACATGTTAGCTGCCACATCGATGACATATGTGTCAACAACATAAGCTATGCTGACGACATGGTGCTGCTCAGTCCTTCTATAGCAGGACTGAGGAAACTGCTTTTTATCTGCGAGACATATGCGGAGGAGCATGGCCTTAAATACAACTCAAAAAAGAGTGAAATATTAGTATTTAAGGCACCGAAACGGAAGCCACGACATGTGCCACCCGTATGTCTCGGTAGTGTACCTCTCAAAGTCGTACAGAAGTTCAAATATCTCGGTCATATAGTTACGAGCGACCTAGGAGATGATGAGGATATTGAACGAGAGCGCAGAGCGTTGTCGGTAAGGGTAATATGCTTGCCCGCAGATTCGCCCGGTGCACTGCAGACGTGAAAGTAACTTTATTTAAAGCGTTCTGTCAGTCTTTCTATACCGGTGGTCTGTGGGTGACTTATACGCGCCGGACCTACAGCGCCCTGCGTGTTCAATAATAACAACGCCTTTAGGATGCTGTTGAGGCTGCCGTGGCGCTGTAGTGCCTCTAAAATGTTCGCAGACGCACACACTAATGACTTTTTCGCCATAATGCGTAGAAAAGCAGCGTCTCTCCTGCAGCGCTTACGTACCAGCACCAATGGCATCCTAAGGGTAATTGCTGCCAGGCCCGACTGCCCCATAATGCACCACTGTATGACGGTAGCTATTGGGCGAAAAAAAAATAATTTATTCATAATTCACATTAACTAACAATACTAACTTAGAAGATAAGGAAAATTGTTACTAACATACTAACAATCTATGGATGTTCCTTACGTCTGAAATAAACACTTATTATTATTATTATTCTTATAAATTTGATCAAAATCGGTTAAATAGTTTAGGAGTCCATCGCGGACAAACAACGTGACACGTACTTTATATATATAAAGAAGATAGAGAAAGACGAAAGATGCTTTTGTTAGTTTGTACCAAATAAGTCCGAAACTACTCGACCGATTTTAATCAATTTTTACCAATAGAAAGCTAAATTATAGGGGGGGGAGGGTGAGTGGATAAAATTTAAATTTTCTGTATAACGTGATATATGTGATTCATTGGCGATGGTTCTTAGATTAGTCTTCTAGCCATGGGGTGCTGTAATAAAAGTTTTAATTATATCTTTTTAATAATATAGTACTTATCGTAAATATCATGAAACTTCTCCATTGCTTCCCCTGAGTGCTAAATGATATCTTTAGGACAACATAATGGATGTTTAATTGCACTTGCTAAGTTTATTTTACAGAAGTATCACATTTTTTTGTTTTTTATAAAAATGCGTGAGTATGAATTCCTGTGCATAAAAATGTTTTTAATGTGAATATGTTGCAATGTGACAAAATGTACAATTTCCTTTTTAGATATAGTTTTTTATGGTAGAGTTGGCAACCCTAGCTTTACGCACACATACATACACAAACTATAGAAATATGCACTCGTACTTCACGTCGAGACATGGTTTGTCAACCTCTAGGTATGTAACGGATCCCTCTAGAAGACTATAAAAATATGTTTCGTAAATAAGCCAGCATTTTTTGTGACACATCCCTAAATCTGATTGCGTTCTTAGTTTATCGATCGGTGGGTTAAGAAACGATATTCACAAATAGTTATTTAATCTTTTTTTTACTACGTTTTCAGTATCTAGCTCCCTGCTTTGTTTGTTAATGCTGTATAAATTGTAATCAATTCTAAACTTATTTCCAATGTACAAGAGGCTTGATGAAACTTTTAAAATTGCTTGAAACTGAATACTTATTAAAAATGATCATCAATTTGATTATTAATTATTGGAACTACTCTCAATCCAATACTGCTTATTTTCGTCTTGGATGAAAAGTATAAAGTGATAAAATTATATATTATTTGTCTTTGTAACGTTTTATTAAGAATTGCGTTATTTTTAATATCCCTCCCTCTCTATCACAAGCCTTTTCTGTTTTGTTTGGTACTTTTAATATTTGTGAATCTTAATCGTTTAATCCAGCAGAGAAGTAGATTTCTGTGGTCATCCGTAATACTCAATTTTTCTATAGGTCTTAGTATAATACAAATCCGGCTTAGACTTTCAGGCATACGTCGCTAGATGGCGGTATTTTGAAATTTCTGAAGACATTGATAAATAGTAAAATTACCGTTATATTGTACGTTTAATTAACTATATGGGTTGATAAATGCCCATATAATAAAATAAGATTATTTTTTTTAATTAACATCCATAGAAGAATTTAAATATAAATTTAAGGTCAACTTGTTGTATTGTAGGAAGAGCTATTTTTGCTATGTACTCTCCAAGGTGTATTGAATTAGTAAAAGCGGCGATCTTGGAAATGGTTTTAGTTTTAACTTACGAAATAAAGCACGGTATATGACACAAATAATTTATAATCGTACACGCCTTTGCAACTTTAAAGACAGCAATATTTACTCTTACATAATGTATTTTAGAATCAATTTTACCACAGCAAGGTTTCAAAGGCGCGAGTTTCCACGTGTTAAGACAATATAGTTCGCGAATATGATTGTATTATGAGAGGTTATTATCGTTTAATTATGTATTTAGAGAAAGTTTTTAGTATTCCTGCTGTACTATAGAAATAAATTGTCGGTATATGCCGATAGATAAAAGTACTCCATTAATTTTGCTAATTTTTTAGCTAAAATGATTGAACTATATGAGCGAGGTGTCATATCATGTCGCGCGGCAGAGACGCGTGATATATATACGCGGGTGAAACCGCGGGGTACAGCTAGTTTAATCAATATTTTGAGTTCTGTGATGAATGCTTGCATGTAAGTTTGCCAACAAATTACTGCAGAATGGATGTTATTTCAGTTATTCTTTATTTTACCTTTATGGGATAGCCACTATCCCCAAGTAAATGGGTGTATACATACTCCCCTCTTTGAAACTTTCTATAAATATTGCTGTTTTGGTAAATTGCTGAATCATGTGTAGAACTTGGCCAGCGTGCAACTACATCCTGCACCAACAACTTGGCTGATGAAATTGTTTGAACGTTTATGGACATGTGGCCTTTCCTGTTTCTAAATAGATCTGCATCATATACATACATACATATACATAAACACTCACGCCTGTCACCCAGAGGGGTAGGCAGAGACTACGGACTTCCATTTGGCACGATTCTGACATACCTCTTTCGCCTCCTTTACATCCATATATCTACGCATACATGCTCGTCGGTTAAGGGTACTTCTAACGTGGCCCATTTTCAAAATATCGCCAATTTGGTCGATAAACTTTTTTCTAGGGCGTCCCTTTCCGACTCGACCATTCACATCTGCCATATAAATTTGCTTTGTCACTCTTTCCTCATTCATTCTTTCTACGTGACCGAACCACTGAAGCATTCCTTTCTTAATCTGCATCATCTCCACCTAATGATATATATATATATATATATATATATATATATATATATATATATATATATATATATATATATATATATATATAAATCTTAATATATATAAATTACGTGTCACGTTGTTTGTCCGCGATGGACTCCTAAACTACTTAACCGATTTTAATCATATATATATATATATATATATATATATATATATATATATATATAAATCTTAATATATATAAATTACGTGTCACGTTGTTTGTCCGCGATGGACTCCTAAACTACTTAACCGATTTTAATCAAATTTGCATACCGTATGCAGTTTGGTCCAACTTGAGAGAAAGAATAGTTTTTTGCCCACATTTTTTTTTTGATAATTTAAGGATAGTGTTACGCACTCCAGTCGACGACACAACTAGCGCCATCTAGTGTCAGGAACGAGAGCGAGGGGAGCGTTGCAGTTTATGACATCACAAATCTTTCGACCAACAGCGCCACCCGAAGAACTAAGTTTCTAGAAAATCTATACTCGAACTCTCGGTACCTTACGCGTGTTTACTTGAACATTCCAGATATTTTGCTAATTTAAATAAATAGGTGGCGCAAGATGCGATCGAGACAGAGTTGAACGCAGCGACACAAGCGACGCTTCGGAGCGGAATTAAGTGAATTAGTGTGTTTAATTATTAGTGTTTTAACTTTAATTTGTGTAAAGTAAATTAAAGTGTTAATTTAGGTAATTTTATCGGCAATTTTTATTGTCACGAACCTCAGGCTCGTAACAATTGGTGTCAGAAGTGGGATAAAATAATGCCGATTTTACCTAAGGAGGAAACGGAGGGTGTCCGTACCCGAAGTCAACGCCAGCAGGAGACGGACCAGAGGAGATTTGGTGGTGCAACGCCGCAGATGTCTGAGGGCCAGCCGCCGGCCACGGAAGCCGGTCCGTCAGCAGCTTCTACGTCTGTGGCACCTGACTTAGGTGCTCTGGTGGTGATGCTGCAGGAGCAGGCTCACCGACAGGAGGAGCAGGCTCGCCGACAGGAGGAGCAGGCTCGCCGACAGGAGGAGCAGGCTCGCCGACAGGAGGAACAGGCCCGTCGGTTGGAAGAGCAGCTGCGGGGCGGACAAGAGGAACAGGTCCGTCGTTTGAAAGAGCAGCTGCGGGGCGGACAAAAGGAACAGGCCCGTCGGTTGGAAGAGCAGATGCTCCTCATGAAGGACCTTCACGCTACCTTCGGGAAGGAGATAAAGGAGGTGAAGGATAGGGTTGCTCTGCATGACAACCGCCTGTCGGAAGCTGAAACCCAAATCGCGAAAGCTGAAAACCGAATTGAGAAAGCTGAAACCCGAATCGACCAAGTAAACTATCGGGTTGACAACGTAATGGCTGACATGAAGAAATCACTGGACGAACTCAAACTTGGAGATGGAGCTACAGCTCCCGTAGTAGCTACAACACCTTCGCTACGTGGGTACAAGGTGCCACCGTTCGACGGTACCTTTTCCTGGTCAGCCTACAAAATCCAGTTCGAGGCTGTTATGAAGGCGAACGGCTGGAATAAAAGTCAGGCCATGACTGCTCTCACACTAGGCCTGCGCGACCAGGCCTTAACAGTTCTGGAAGCTCTCGGTGAGGAAGTGACGTATGAGCAACTCCTTGAGGCATTGGAGGCGAGATATGGCGATGCTCACCTGGAACACGTCTTTCGTGCGCAGCTTAAAGATCGTGTGCAGCGCATCAGCGAAAACCTGCAGCAGTGGGCTCTAGAAGTGGAGAAGCTGGTGCGAAAAGCATACCGGTCTGTACCTGCGCTCATTGAAGGGAACCTGGTGCAGACATTCATCGACGGCATCCGCGACCAGGAAGTCGGAGCTGCTGTGAGGCTCGGGCACCACGAGACACTTAAGGACGCCTTGGCCCATGCACTGGAAGTGGAAGCCGTGCGGCAGGATCACCGTTCCCATCGCGTCAGGGAGGTTGCAGCAGCTACAGTTCGCGACCGCAACAAAGGATACAGCCCTAGGTGCTATGGCTGTGGGGAAAAGAGCCATCTTCGATCCAGCTGCCCTAAGCGAACCCTAGAAAGGGAAGGTGAACGATCCCAGGAGGGTAGTGCGGCCAACAGCACCGCCCAGCAGCAGCAGGGAAACGAGTAAAAGCCAGAACTGCGGGGCGGGTGCTGGCTGATGTTAAAAGAGCCCCAAGGATCTCGATCTCACAAACCCATGATGGGAACAGTCTAATCATCAAGGGCGAGGTCAACGGAATGCCGTGTAAACTGACCATAGACACTGGAGCCTCTCGTACGGTTGTCAGTTCCCAACTTATAAGTCAGTTCCTTGGGGACTCCGTATACAACCGAGAACGCATTAATTTGGTAACAGCCACCGGTCAGCGTATACCCGTCCGTGGAGAGAAGGAGATGGAGTTGAAGCTAGGCAACGTGATCTACCTGCATAATGTCATCGTGGCTGATATAATGGACGACTGCATCCTAGGCCTAGACTTTATGAGGAATAATTGTTGTGAGATCGACGTTAAGCAAGGTGTTTTGAAATGTGGACAGGAGGAACTTTTTATGGAAGGTGCGTTACCAGGGAACGTGTACAGCATTAAGAAGATTGTTCTTCCGCCGAGATCGGAAACGATTATTCCGGTTAGTCTTCCTCGAAACGCTGGTCAAGCCCACCGTTGTGTACTTGTGGAAAGGGTAAACAATGACCTTCCATGGAAAGTAGCTCGAACCTTGGTCAGGACCACTGACATCTCAGGAGTACGTGTGCTGAACCTTTGCGACCGGGACCAGATTATAGAAAAAGTCACACTAATCGGTACTTGTGAGGAAGTGGATTGGTTACGTCGGTGCCAATATATATTGTGTGTGGGACCCCCAGCAAGGATGCAGAAACGAGAGTGACCACACTTTTGGAAGACTCTCGCAGTGTTCTCTCCCCGAACGAATTGGTCAAGGCGAAGAAGTTGTTACTCAAGTACGCCGATGTATTCTCATCAAACGATGCTGACATAGGAAAGACTGGCTTAGTTCAACACAAAATAAACCCAGGAGAAGAATTGCCTATCCGTCAGCGGATAATATAAACATAAACACTCACGCCTGTCACCCAGGAGGGTAGGCAGAGACTACAGACTTCCATTTGGCACGATCCTGACACACCTCTCTCGCCTCCTTCACATTCATATACCTATATAATATAAATGTATAAGCTTATGTCGGTCAACGGTCATTTCTCCATATGCATGCACTTCTGTTACGGAGGCAATTAAGATATGTTCAATAATATATAAATATACGGCAAGAAGATTGCCGGTAGCACTTGAAAAGGAAGTGGAAACCATGATTGAAGGAATGATGAAGGATGGTGTTATCGAACCTTCCTCTAGTTCATGGTGTTCACCAGTGGTGCTGGTGAAAAAGAAGGATGGAAGCAGCATGCGATTCTGTGTTGATTACCGCCGTCTGAACGACGTTATAAAGAAGGACAGCTATCCCTTGCCAAGAATTGATGACACGCTGGACATGCTTACAGGAGTAAAATGGTTTAGTACGCTGGATCTAAAAAGTGGCTACTGGCAAGTTGAAATTGACCCTAAGGACAAGGAGAAAACTGCGTTTTCGACGGGAAAGGGTCTGTGGCAATTCAAAGTAATGCCGTTTGGGTTGTGCAATGCTCCAGCAACGTTTGAAAGGCTGATGGAACTTGTACTTACCGGGCTAATTGGCGATGCCTGTCTGGTCTACTTGGATGACATCATCATCGTGGGCCGTACGTTTGAGGAACACCTTCAAAACCTGGAACGCGTGCTTATGAAGATTCAGAGTGCCAACCTCAAGTTGAGCCCGAAGAAATGTTCACTATTCCAACGGCAAGTTAACTTTTTGGGGTTTGTAGTATCGGAAGAAGGTATCCGCACAGATCCAGAGAAAATCGCCGCTGTCAAGGATTGGCCGGTTCCAAAAGAAAAGACGCAGGTTAGAGCATTTTTGGGTTTGTGCTCCTATTACCGGCGATTCGTGAAGAACTTTGCAGATATAGCCAAACCTCTGCACAAGCTAACCGAGGAGAAGCGACATTTCTGCTGGGATGAAAGTTGCAATATCGCATTCCAGGAGCTCAAGGACCGTCTGTGCAAAGCACCTATTTTGGGATACCCTGATGCTAGCAAAGTATTTATAGTTGACACAGACGCAAGTGATATAGGACTTGGCGGTGTGCTGTCTCAACGGAATGGTGACCAAGAGGTCGTGATAGCGTACTTCAGCAAGTCGTTGTCAAAACCGGAAAAGAACTATTGTGTCACAAGACGCGAATTGCTCGGTGTGGTAAAGTCGTTGCAGCATTTTAGCAAATATCTTCTGGGACGAAAGTTTCACTTACGAACTGACCATGTTGCACTAAAATGGCTATTGCAGTTTAAAAACCCAGAAGGACAAGTTGCGAGGTGGATTGAACTACTGCAGGAATATGACTTTGAGATCGAACATCGCAGCGGGAAATCTCATGGCAACGCAGATGCATTGTCAAGAAGACCTTGTACTGAGGATTGCAAACATTGTACTAGGCAAGAGAGTAAGGAAGTGGTATCCATGAGGATGCACAGGGCAGACCACCTCAGCAACGAGTGGAAGGACAGCTTACTACATGCACAGCAGGAAGATCCGGACATCAAGCCGATTCTGGAATGGATAAAGGCCAGTGCTCCCAAGCCTAAGTGGAGTGACGTCTCAGCGATGAGTTCGACCACTAAAAGCTATTGGGCCCAGTGGGACAGCTTGCTGCTTCAGGATGGAGTTCTGTGTCGTAAATGGGAAAACGTTCGGGGAGACAGCTGTCATTTGCAAATGGTTGTCCCTAAAGCTAAAGTACTGGATGTTCTACAGCTGTACCATAATGATTGTTCAGGAGGCCATCTGGGAGTTAAACGAACTCTACTGAAGATCCGAGAACGGTTTTACTGGGTCCACTGTCGAAACGATGTCGAGGACTGGTGTCGCAAATGTACAAGTTGTGCGGCTGTAAAGGGACCTCAGACTCGTAGTAGAGGTGCGTTGAAGCTGTACAATGTGGGTGCACCATGGGAGAGAATAGCCATTGACGTGGCGGGGCCGTTTCCGGAGAGTGAAAGCGGTAACAAGTATTTCATGGTTGTGATGGATTACTTCACTAAGTGGCCAGAAGTCTTCGCCATTCCAAATCAAGAAGCTTCAACAGTTGCAGATAAACTAGTTCATGAAGTCTTCTGTCGTTTTGGAGTACCTTTAGAGATTCACAGCGATCAAGGAAGGAATTTTGAGTCTCAAATATTTTAGAGATTCAGATAGAGATTCAGAGTGCCAACCTCAAATATTCCATGAAACTTGCCGAGTTATGGGTACTCACAAAACAAGAACTACTTCTTATCACCCGCAATCTGATGGAATGGTGGAACGATTTAATCAGACATTGGAGAGGTACCTAGCAAAAGTTTTAGACAATCGGCAACGAGATTGGGACAAGCACATACAACCGTTTTTGTTGTCATATCGAAGTTCTGTTCACGAAAGTACAGCAGTGACACCAGCTTTCGCAAACTTTGGAAGAGAATTACGGCTGCCTGCAGACCTGATCACCGGGATACCACCTGATGCCCCACGCAGTATAACCGATTTTGCAAATGACTTGCGGAACAAAATGAATGACATTTATGAGCACGTCAGACAATCGGGCCAGCAAATGTCTGAGAAAATGAAAACTGGTACGACCGCAAAATGAACAATAAAGGGTTCATCGAAGGTTCATTAGTGTGGTTGCACAATCCAGTCCGCAGCAAAGGGAAATCTCCTAAGCTTCAAGCTAAATGGGACGGCCCGTACCGGATTGTAACCAGGATCAACGATGTGACCTACCGGATACAGAAAGGCGCAAGAGGGACTCCTAAGATCGTCCATGTGGATCGCTTGGCGCGTTATTATGGGACCGATAATGCTCGGGACGAGCATGTCTTAGGAGGGGGCAGTGTTACGCACTCTAGTCGACGACGCAACTAGCGCCATCTAGTGTCAGGAACGAGAGCGAGGGGAGCGTTGCAGTTTATGACATCACAAATCTTTCGACCAACAGCGCCACCCGAAGAACTAAGTTTCTAGAAAATCTATACTCGAACTCTCGGTACCTTACGCGTGTTTACTTGAACATTCCGGATATTTTGCTAATTTAAATAAATAGGTGGCGCAAGATGCGATCAAGACAGAGTTGAACGCAGCGACACAAGCGACGCTTCGGAGCGGAATTAAGTGAATTAGTGGGTTTAATTATTAGTGTTTTAAATTTAATTTGTGTAAAGTAAATTAAAGTGTTAATTTAGGTAATTTTATCGGCAATTTTTATTGTCACGAACCTCAAGCTCGTAACAATATTTAATAGGACATGACGAATTTTCGTCGAAAAGGGCAGAACAACGTCTGCCTGGCAAGCTAGTATCATCATCATCATCATCATTACAGCCCTTCACAAGTCCACTGCTGAAAATAGGCCTCCCCCAAGTAATGCCACAAAGCACGGTCCTGAGCCACCTGCATCCATCGACTTCCTGCATATCTTACCAGGTCGTCACTCCATCTAGTGGGGGGTCGCCCTACACTACGCCTACCGGTACGAGGCTGCCACTCAAGAACCTTTCTTCCCCATCGATTATCGGTTCTTCGAGCTATATGGCCGGCCCATTGCCACTTCAGCTTACTAATCCGTATATGGCAAGCTAGTATATATACATACACACATATATATATATATATATATATAATTATATATATAATACTTCATCAGTATTGCTTGATAGACTTCTAAGAGGAATGAACTTTTTTGAAAGGAAGTTAAATAAGGAATTATTTTGATTTAACTTTTTATATATACCTTTTTTTATATTTTTATATTTGTACAATCAATACACCCTAGTACATTAGGGAATCTAGTTATGCCATAGAATTCTATATTAACTCTGTCTTGGTGTCTGTTTGTATCAGGAAATATTATGGATTCTCGACGTAGGGATACAACTGCTTGAGAAACTTTCTTTACTATCCGGCTGGATGAAGTCAAACTAACACCACCCATATCCGCCACAGTAAGCAAGCGACTGCCTGTGGCGTAATATCTTAAAGCTATTAATAATTGATTTATGGATGGTAGGGAATTTTTCCTGTAAAAAAAATAAACATGTACCTAGATAAAGTGAATCACAATATCTACAAATAAAAATAGGTAGGTACTTTAGCAGACATACCTATGGGGTATCAACTTACCAAAGTAGGTAAGTTAGCACCAAGCAGATACCTATGACCTACTTATACAGGTTCATTGTCCATTCAAAAACTATTGTTGTGAGACCAATAAAGTAACCTTATATGCTTTACCTTTATATATATTTTGGTTATTTCGCAGCTAGGTATAATAGGTAATAAGTGAAAAGGTAGGAACCCACTTATAAGACTACGGTACCTACATTAAAATTGATTATCTATGTAAATACGTACGTACGTAGGTGAGTACTCACCTATTATCGAAAAATTCCAAAAAATGTTCAATTTTACCATCAAATATATCACTGTTGATTTAGATAACCTATATCTTCTGAAAAAATTTAATTCATCGAAATCGTTGAAATAATTTGGTCGTTTTCGATATATTCTAGGTCTTCGACTACGACTTATATCAAATATAGTATCAGTCGTGTCTAAATTATCAATAAAATCAAATATATCACTGACCATATTGTCCACTAGAAGTCTCTTTTACTTATGTGATGGTTTATGGGACAAATAATCCATCTCATACATTTAGGGGATTGTTTAGTCAGTAACGGACCCTTTCAAATTGGTGAAATGGAAACTATACCCTAACTGGCCCCTAAATATGATAAGTGGTCCCATAAGTCTTATGGATCGTTGGTGAAAGTAGGCACAAGTCACATTGTTACAGAAGACTCAAAGGATGATCTAGATATTGAAATAGAACGTAGGGCGCTAGCTATGAGAGGTAATATGGTGGCTCGAACGTTTTTTGCTGCTTGCTCTGTACCAACTAAAATTGCACTGTCCAAGGCTTACTGCCAATCATTTTACATTAGCAGCCTTTGGGCCAATCATACACAAAGGGCAGGAAATAACCTGGGTATCCAATATAACAGTGCCTTCAGGTTATTGTTGTAGTTTCCACCTTATTTTAGTGCATCGAGCATGTGCGCCGATGCGCATACTGACAATTGCATTGCGATCATGCGTAAAAAAAAAGTAAGATCATTGACGAGCAGAGTGAGGGAAAGCTCGAATAATATCTTGAGAGTCTTTGCGGAGCTGCTAGATGGCCCGACATTGGGTAGGTTTGTTGTTTGTAGGTTTGTTGCTACATTTACAAAATGAAGCTTGATAAACCCCCAATTTTCGTGTATTTATATCTTGTTTAAATTATATGTTTCATTCACTAACATTAGTTCTTAAGTTTTATTTCTATTACTAACATGCTATGGGCCTACGATGCCCGAAAAATAAGACATTTTTATTTTACTTAATTTAATTTAATTATTATAACAGACTTCTACGGAAAATCTCCTACGAGCACAATGCAATGCACTAAATATTTCCTTAGCGAAATAAAGTACGTATAAAAATAGTCATCAACAGTAATGATTGCATCTGAACAATTTGAGATGCCGCATTGCAGACGTGCAGACCAGGGCCGATGCAGGCCGCGTATGCCATAAGGTGCGGCAGCTGGCTCTGCTCGTAAAGACCCGAGAACATCTGGTGCTGCGGCCCGCGAGCGAACACCGCCACGTCATCACCGCCGTGCGTCTCCGAATCCAACGGTACGTCGACGTGGCTCATCCAACGGAGTTGTCCTAGACATTTACACAAACAAGTTGTAAAGTAAAGTTACAGCCTATATACGTCCCGCTGCTGAGCACAGGCCTACCCTCATTTATGAGAGGGTTTTTTTTAGGGCGGGGAAGTGTCCGCCGCGCTGCCCCAATGTGTGTCGGCGAACTTCACATGTCTTAGAAATATTTTTTATCCTATTCCTCAGACATGCAGGTTTCCTCACGATATTTTCCTTCACCGCCGAGCACGTGGTAAATCAGCACTTAAAATTGCAATTAACAATTTCATTGGTGCCGGCGGGGATCGAACCCGGGTTACTCGCGTTCTGTTATATTACAGCGAGCGTTAAACATCTGAGCTACAAACAAGTTGAATTCATCTTTATCTTACCAATTCACTGATGGATAAGGCATTTCATATCAAATAGGCTATCCGTAGTTGCCACAGCTGATAAGCGGCTTAATGTTTATAGTTCCAAAATCGTCGCCTTTAAGCATGACGTTTAGGAGATAATATTGGTCAAATTAAAAAAATTCAAGTACTTCTTATAGATATTCAAACATTCAATAAACGTAACCGTACTCTCCTTAATCCTAGACATTACTATGTGCGTACGTGCAAATTTATATTATTATAACATGTATTGCCTTCGTGATATTTAATATAAAATTAAACTTTTACAAAGAAAACATAGAAACCGAATTTAAAGAACACAAAACTATATAAATAGTTTTCTTATAATAACTTCAAAAGTCGGATTCCATATTGACAATCAGCTTTTAATTTACTAAAAAATATTTATTACTGATGATCCCGTGCGACAAATTGTGTAACGTCTCATTAGGGGTTAGTGAAATTTCACAATTTAAGAACATATCGTATAAAATATAGTATACAAAAAACTTACAGTCTAATTGAAAACCTCTTTTTTGAAGTTGACTGAAAGGTACCAGATACTGAAAAGTAACAGATAATTTCTAGATTTTTATTAGAAAGGTATACCTTTGTAAGTAAATAATTAAAATTAGCTTATGTACTTACTGTAATTAGATTCAGAAGTAACATCAACACGAGTATTGTTGACATGGGAACGAAAACCCGGTCCGTTGGTGTAGGAAATGGTCATGTATGGCATGTTAGATTCATCTCTTTCATCTGACGGTCCGAGGATGTCACTACCACGTTTCGTGTATCCGTTAAAAGCCATCACGTGTGCATGGTCAGCTGTCACCACTATAAGTGAGTCTTCTTCCGATAGAAGCTCAGCAGCTTTAGCAACAGCTGCGCTCATCTCAATAGTCTCATCTAAGGCCAACTCAACTTTATTATCATGGTGCGCGTGATCAATACGGCCACCCTCAACGAATAGGAAAAATCCCTTTTCATTTCTGCTCAGTGAACGTATTGCGATTTCGGTTAGTTCTGCAAGAGTAGGTTCAGTTTGAACATTAGCTTCCAAATTATATTGCATGTGACTTCCTTCGAACAGGCCTAAAAGGTAATCTGGGAGCGTTTCTGCAGCATCCATTAACTGATCGCGATTCCAAACATATTGATAAGTAACGTTACGTGATATTTTATCATTTTGCCAATCTTCTATTAAATTTCGTCCATCAGTTCTTAGTCCTGGGGTACCCTCTTCGTCAATACTTGTTGTAGGCAAAAATTCCCGTCTTCCACCGCCTAAAATAACCTTTATAATTTGTTATCATTAAGTAAATTTTGATGGTAGTATAAAATGCAATAAAATAAATTGCATGCATTTAAAATTATTCACCTTAAATTGATTTCCGGGTGATGAATGTACTAACTGATATGCTATGTCTTGGCATGTATTCGGATCTTGGTTGTCTTCTCTAACTTTTGCATCGTTTTCCCAATTTCTGTTTGCTGATTTGGCGTAGACTCCAGCTGGCGATGCATGAGTTACTCGGGTTGTTGTAACGATGCCTGGGTTAAAGTTAATTTTAATTTATTTGAAATCTCACTTAAATCTTTCAAGGTATATTCCAGTTAATAATTCAAAAGTGCGCAGTTTAAATTTAATTTTGTTACCAGCATCACGTTCGTCAGCTAGAGCCCAAGCCGCGATGGAGTCAACATGTGTAGAAGTATCTAGCGATGCTGAGCAGTTGCGGCGTGGCACTGCAGCAGTTAAACCAAGCACGCCATAGTTGTTTTTTACTCCACATAAATATGCTGTTGCTGTGCATGCTGAATCAGCTATTTGAGCATCTACGCAGTATGTCTAAAACGTTAATAATATCAGTATTAGTTTACTTTATAACTTTTACGTGCTAGAGCTACGCTGCAACTATATTATGGTCAAAGCACAAATAAGTCAACTCGACCGAGGTTTTATTTTGTGAGAGCGTGGTTCCACCACGCTCTCACAAAATACTAGCGTAAAATAGCAGATATTAATGCTGCTTTGTTTCGTATGGTAAGTGTAAAGAACCAAAGACAATTTATATTGGAAATGAGGCATCCCATCTTATTCTTCAAATGCGACACAGCATATTAATTTTGATGCTTAATCCAGGATTGATGTAGATGTCTATAGGGCGTAGCATCCATTTACCATCATGTGGACTGTGTGCTCGTTTGTTTACCCTTATTATATAAAAAAAAAATAAAAGCTTTCAAGTAGGATATATTAAAAAATAAACCTTAGTAAGACCGATGGTTGGAAAAGCTTCGAAAGCAAGCTGAGCTTCTTCGCCTGGTTGATTATTGCGCTGTCCTAGTAAAGTTCGTGCAGCTGCCAGCGTTGGCACTGACATGCCATCGCCAAGAAACATAACAACATTACGAGCTATTTCATTTCGGCTGGTTTGTAAACGTGTCTGCTTCGCTTCGATTCCTGTTTGAGCTTCGTTTACCCAGTAACTTGCTGTCAACTCGGCACTGTTCCGTGCAGACAGCGAAGCTGTTGGTATCTCATTTCGTTCGGGATGGTAACGGTCGATATATTTGGCATTTGCCAAGAGCACTATTGCGAAACAATACGCAAATTGAAACAACTGCATTAGAACAGTTTTTCAGTCCAATTGGTAAATGGTGTGTATTATGGTACGCCTTATTAACTGTCCTTTATCTTATCTTATCGGAAATCACTTTGAAACAATATTGGTCATAATTTTAGTTTTTATTTAAAACATTATATAATTATTTTTATTTTCTTTATGAATTGAATTAACAAATATGCAAAACAAGAGACGTATATTTCAAGTCGAATGTATAAAAATGAGTAATTTACTACTTTATATGCCTAGTATGCGTATATAGTGAGTTTTGTAATAATATCGACACTCATTTTTATCTGCAAATTGAAGGAATTATTTAGATAAAATTAATTAAGTCAACACAGCGATAACGAACTCTTGTCTGTATCATACGGACGATCGCATAATCAGACATAATGATATGCCTAGTGTGACGGCCCATTATTATTAATAACGAATAATTTCTTTATAAAGAAGGCCAAAAATATCCAAGATGCAATATTTGAAACAATTAAAATGCATTAATAAGCATTAATTTAATATGCATTAATTTTATATACTAATACGTTCATTTCGAATATCAAGTATTATACTAAAGTAAAGGCTTGATATTGTCTTCAAAAATTCATCAAATTGACTAAAACTCTGCTCAAAATATTCAAAAGATATAAGTAATAGAAGTATAAGTGGTTTATTTTAGAATAATAAAGGTACATAACGTTTATAAGTTTATATTTTAATTGGAAAATGGATCAAAATTACAAAGCATGTTCGCGCAGTGCTGGAGCGTCTTTATGTAGTGATCTGCCGGAAATGTAGTGTAAGTCATTCATATGTCTGACTACCAAAGTACTACTACTACTACACAATGTAATTGTCCCATATTAACACACGTTATGACACGTCGGTTATCTTTCGGATTAGTGGAGGTGTGTTTGGTAGTACTTTTAACTGCAGTCAGCGTACTCAACTCCATGTCTTCGTTTAAAAACTCTATGATTGTTTATTTACTGATTACCTGATTCCACGCATCTTTTGGTTCAGGTCGATGGAGTTATGCGGGTGGGGAGGTCACTAGCCAAATATTCATTACAGGATGGCACTGCCACCCTGTAATGAATATTTGGCTAGTTGATCCTCAATGGACTCTCTGCGTCTTGGTTCGACCAGGCCTCTGTCACTCTTGCTACCTGCGTGAAATAACTAGACTTGCGCGTTCTAGGCATGTGAATGTTAAAGATTTTTAACGCTATTTACCTTAATAGTTTTTTGTAAATGGTTGTTGAAAATAGTTGTTTGTTTTGTGTTTAGTATATTTAATTGTGGCATAAAACAGTTGATTTTTTTTTAAATATAATTTACAAATAGTATATCTGTATATTACTTATTTGTTTAATAAATTATAATGGCATAACGTCGATCCTACCATAACGTAATTATAATTGTTGGGTGGATGTATGCTTGATAAGCAAACGAAAGGATTCAGATATATCATTTTTTACGTTACTGAAGGATAATGAAAGTTGAATTTACTTATTTTTATCATTTATGCAAGTACTTATTATATATTAATATATTTTTTTATAGAATAAGGGTGACAAACGAATCCACCTGATGGTAAGTGGATGTTGTGGCACATAAAAAATTACATTTATTTTATCCTTGATTAAGAATCAAAACGCAGATGCGTTGTCACCTCTGAGGACTAAGGTAGAATGCCCCTCATTTTCAGTAAAGAAGGTCTCCGGATCTCTACACTCACCATACGAAACACAGCAGTTCTTAGTTGCTATTTACGCTGGTATTCTGTGAGAGCATGGTCTTTCCCCAGGCCAACCCATTCGTGCTACAACCATAAAATAGCTGCAGCGTGGCTCTACCACGTGTAAACGTTTAAGTACGTACGTTAAGTACGTTCACGTTAAAGTAATATTTTATCTACAGAAGTAATAGCCAAGTAATTTATTACAAAACTTGGTAGAAATTTACTTCACTATCCAATTACCTACTTACGTACCTATACTTGTCTTTTGTAAATAAAATACTTTAAGTTCTAATAACACAAAATACTGACAAAACACAAAAATTTTAATTAAGTGGGATACGATTACTTTTTATTTAGGAATCGTACTTCGGGTTTATTTCTTGTTACCTACCTATTTTTTGAGCCAAGCATCGCAATCCGCCACGAATGCACATGCTAGCAGCATATGGTCGTAACTTATAGCGAAAAAGTGATCAGTCGATGATAGTTATCCACCCAACCAAATGTATTTTTTATTTGTTATTATTTATAATAATTTCTTTTATTCATTATTGACAGCCCAGGGGATAAGATGCAAAGTAATACGCATACTCGCCCGATAAAGTTTTATTTGAATTGCGTGAGCGATTTATCTTTTTAATAATTATTATGTCAAGCAGTCGTCATCAAAGGAGTGAAACTACCGTACATATTACTTTTATTTATTATGTGGCTTGACTCACACATAAGTAGCTTTGCCCAAGTCAGGCCCCTTGATGACAAGACTGCAGATTGTCTGGCCTCCATAATGTTTAATTAATAACATAATAAAATGTCTCTGTAATTTTCCCACCTTTGAATGAATAAAGGCAACTTGTTGGTGGGTGAGACAAACATGATCGAAAAATTAACGCATATACTCAACGTAAGTACACAAACCCTTCGTGATGGCGAATTATTATTATTACCTCTTATCTGCCCTTTGGCTATATCTTTTTGGTTGTATTGGTTGGTGGACTATATGTGTCGACCTCATGCGGGTGGTGGCTGGAGGGAGGAAACTCTCAAGGCTGCGGCCGAAAGCCGCCTAACGTGGCACCCATTCCCTGATTGATGACACGCTCTGCAGCTCGAAGCCGTGCTGTTCATGCAATTGGTGGTGATGCACTTACGTCACGACTGCGGGAACGGTAGTCCGGCAGATATTGTTACTTATGGAGAGCTTTTTATGGGCAGTGTGCTTCTTATTTCAACGTGTGCCTAAACCGTGTGACGTAAATTCACTGTGGCTGGATTTGATTGTATTTTGTATAGCGTTTACCCGCATTGACATGATTATATGAACATCTTCAGTCGATGATTGTTCTTAAGCATTATCAAGGGGCCAATCCTTCTTTTATTGATTCACCAGTTATTTTGCTGTAGACTACGGTCTGATCGCTAACTTTTCGAGGGAAGCGAGTTGTTTGGTTGGCGTTTAGCACATACGTCGTTGGTCTGTGAATGACCATGTGGTTCTCTCACTTTTTCTAAAATGAGGGAGAGCGAAGCCCTTGAATCGGATATTTTACATAAACATTGTAAGGCTTTCCCAAAAGGAAAGGGATTATTAGATGATTAGAAATAATGAGAAAGGATAAATAGATGATGAGGGATTAAGAGGTGATTAGAAAGGCATCAATGAATAAGGAATTGAATGATGCTACCTGATACAAGTGGAACAGGGACGATTAATGTTCTTTAATATCTTTAATACTTTTCTTTGTTGAAGGGGTTCCTATTTTAAAATAATTATATGGCACTAACAACAGCTTTTTATAGCCACAGTGAATATTATTTTTTCCAAGAGACACCTGAAAGAACTTTTTAAACAAAGAATGTAAGAATGTATCCTAACTAAGATTATCACACCAACATAACAAACGGTCTTTAGTTAAACCTTTAGATAGATCCTGGGAACAGATCTGTAGATTTTATTAGCCTAGTCACTTTAATATTTAATATTATTATATATAGGTATATTTTAATATAAAGTGGGGGGCGTACACTAGGCAGATTATGAAATCATGCAATAAAATGTATATTTCACTTTTCTCATGTTTGTCATTCCTCTTTATACGACAAAAACTAGTCAAAAAATTTGTAGGGGGTGGAGCCATGCCGCATCTATATTATTTTTGTAGCACAAAAGGGTCGGCTCAACCGGGGAAGGTCTACACTCCTAAAACATTGTAATTACACCACGCTATAGCAAAACAAACCTTATACAAAATGTTTGCAATATGGTTTTCCTTTTCCTGAATACCTAAATACTTGCTTACTGAATTGTACAAGTATCTAAGAGAAGTTCTATCTTTACTAAATTGTTTTTTCTAATATCTTCTAATATATATATCCAGGCTGATTGGCGATCGCAGTAAACTAGCTACCTTTTACGGTACTCAGCAATGCAGAAAACAAGTATACGTATTTCCTTTGGCCTACAAACAGTTGTTTGTTTATTTGCAGTATGAAAAAAAATAAAAAACGGTTATGATGGAACCGTTTAATAATAGGAGAAAATCTAAAGTTTTGAGGACTTTTGGTATTTATTAAGACACAGAACCACCAGAATATTTGCAAAGTTTTGCTACTGGATTAAATTTCCAAATAATTGCATGTGCGTAATCATCATCATCATCATCATCATGATTACAGCCCTTCACAAGTCCACTGCTGAACATAGACCTCCCCCAGCGTATGCCACAAAGCACGTTACTGAGCCACCTGCATCCATCGACTTCCTGCATGTTTTACCAGGTCGTCACTCCATCTAGTGGGGCGTCGCCCTACATCTCGCCCACCGGTACGAGGCTGCCACTCGAGAACCTTTTTTCCCCAATGGTTGTTGGTTCTTCAAGGTATATGGCCGGCCCATTGCTACTTCAGCTTACTAATCCGTTGGGCTATGTCGGTCACTCTGGTTCTACTGCGGATATCCTCATTTCTAAGTTTATCATGCAGAGAAACTCCGATCATAGCCCTCTTCATAGCTCGCTGAGCGACTTCGAGCGTCCTGGTTTGAACGCACTGGTTTTACAACTTAGTTTTCAGGTTTTGAGGTATACCTGACGAGAAGATGTGTCGTAATTTCCCGAACGCTGCCCAGCCGAGTTGAATCCATCGATTGACCTCTCGGTCGAAGTTGGACTTACCTAGTCGGATTATTTGTCCCAGGTAAACGTACTCTCGTCAACGTATTCCGATGATATACCGGACGAAAGTCTGAGCGAGATTATTTATTTAATAAATAGAAAGAATATTTCACATAGTATTTTATATTTATGTGTTCTTAAGTCACGAACTTTGAGATATTTTTTATGAAAATATAAACCAATCTTACAAATATTAATACAAAAAAAAGCAATTACATTCCCACACAGGAATTGGGAAAACCTTGCTTTTACTTCTACGCCACGTCAAGTCAATCAAAACGCCTTGGCTACACTTCCCTCAATAATCCTCTGGAACGAGAGTTGTATGCTGCAACTTTTTCTTTTTTACTTGAACAAACCATTAAATGCTTGGTTTTGTAGACACAAAGAACAAGAAGGAGAATGCGTGATCCTACAACTTAAGCAATTAAAGTAAATACATTTATTTTTAAAGCAGACTGACAAATAGATAGACATAATACTAAGGTTATTTTTTCTTTATATGTTAAGTAATTTAAATATCAACAACGTCAACGATGGTATCAAAATGATTCGTGACGACTATTGACGACTGCAGGCGTGCAGACCGGGGCCGATGCAGGCCACGTAGGTCATAAGGTGCGGCAGCAGGCTATGCTCGAACAGACTCGAGAACATCTGATGTTGTGAACCACGTACCAATATACTAAATACTGCCCACATTGTCACCACCGTGCAATTTTCGACGACAGTGGACCCTATGAAATCAAAATGAAGGATCTCACAAGCTATCTCATGAAAATTCTTAAATGTTTAAGAGTATACAGGTTCTAGGGCCATACCATAATCAGCATGATGATTATTCCGGGAACAATGTGTTGGATTAGTGGTCGTAGAAACGTAATATCTACTTATGTACTAGAACAGCTATTTCGAACAAAAATGTGGCTAATGATTTCTTAAATTTACGCGACCACTACGTTGAATAAAACTATTATTTACGGATTATATCGCGTTTAATTACAACTTTAATTTATATTTATTTATCTCGACGTCACGAGGGGGGAGGACTGAGATGTTTGACTTCCCAATGTCATTGTTAGCGAGGCTAACTTCAGTTTTTTAATACTAATTTTTGGTCCCATTTACGCAAAACGAGCTTATAGTATCATTAAGTAATGCAGTGGTATGCTTTTAGAAAAATACCAAAAATTAACGATCAAATCAAATGCCAAACATCCAATGTTGATGCTCGTATGTGAGTGTGTTAAATGTGGAGCGGATTTGCTGGCGGGATGTCAACTGGAGAACATGCAGTAGCAGTAGGATGAGCAATAATTACACTTCTTCAGAGTTTTCTTCTATTTATTTTCTTGATGTTTTATACTTACATTGCCGGATTTGGAATGTTTGACCACAAAAAACGTCTTTTTTATAGGCAACTCTGACCAATCACAATGGTTGAATTTTGAACACGACACTAATGGATTGCACACGGCACTAATGATTTTCCGTCGACCAATCAGAGCGCAGGGCGACCTTTTCTAAGGGAAACTTACAAATGTGGTAAAACATCCCTTACAAAGTTTTATACATTTCTGGTATTAGAACTAGTTTACATTTATCATATTAAACTCCTTATTTTATACCTTTAATAAATAAAAATACTGTAGCGATCTTTTCACGGTATAGCTCCCTAGTAGCTAAGCTTTTTCTGCGTTTAATACACGTAGTGCCCCTAGGCGGCAGGAATGCACAACGCTTATCGTGATAACAACATTACGCTTAATCTTAAGAAATTATGCAGAGTACATTTGAATTTTCTTATTGACTAAGACTTATTTTTATAATAGAAAACGAAATTATACAAGTAGTTGAATCACGTATTGTCCTAGTTTTTAAATTACAATAAGAACAGAATTAAACAAGTGATTAAATTCACACTTCGTTGCTAGCATTTCTAATATAGTTTTTTAGATTGTAAATAAGAATAAAGTTAAAATAAGTAATTAAATTCACTTTTCGTTACTAACATTAACATTCTGCAGTGGTATGTCCTTTGCAATCTTGAACTTAACTCAGGTAAAATAATATCTTACGCAGATGATACCGTGCTACTTTTTTCCGCAAATACAGTTGACAAGGTTTATTCATATGCTCAGCAAGGTTTTGATAGAGTATATAAATGGCTCCAACAAAACATATTAACACTGAATACGGACAAAACCAAATATATTCATTTTTCTATGCGCAGCTCAACCCAGCATATAACCGTTCCAGAACTTTATGCACATCAATGTTACTCAGTCACAGAGTCTAAATGTTACTGCCCAGTTATTTCTAATACAAAAACTGTTAAGTACCTTGGAAAAATTATAGATTCTACGTTTACATTTAAAAACCACATAAACCACCTATGCAATAGAGTTCGTAAACTAATGTTTGTCTTTAAAAAAATCGTTCTTTTGCTGATAATAAGTTAGTAAAACAAGTATATTACGCATTATGTCAGTCAATACTCACCTATTATATAACCTCTTGGGGTGGAGCAGCTAAAACTACACTACTACCACTGGAACGCGCTCAAAGAGCTTTATTAAAAGTGGCAACATTCCGCCCTATTCTATTTCCATCGCACTCTTATACAAATCCTATAATGTCCTCTCAGTGCGCCAGTTATTTGTTATGAGCACGTTACTAAAACAGCACTTAAGATTGCCTTATAGAAGAGAGGTCACTGATAAAAGGCGCAAAGATAAAGTAATAGAAACTGACATTAGAATAAGGCATTATTTCATGCATAGATTTTTTACATTTCTCGGCCCTTTTTTGTATAATCAAGTCAATGCAATTTTGTATATATATCCATTAAAAATGGTAGACTGTAAGAAGGTAATTCAAACATGGTTACAAAATTTGTCATACGATGATACAGAGAAGTTGCTGATTGTTTTAAGTTAATTAATATCATAAGTAAATTAAGTAAAGTATTTTACCCAAATAACCCTTATTAGTTAGTACGTTATTCATTTTATATAAGAAACAGAAAATATTTCTTAACGTATCTTTTAGCACATACATCTGAGATACAGGTTTATCCTAGTTCAGGTGCCTGTTATTGTAGACTACGAGTATTTTTAAGTTAAGACTTATTGGAATAATTTGTATATTTTATCAAAATAAAATAAATTATTATTATTAAATTATTATTCTTTACGTAGTTTCAGATCACAAATAAGAATAAAATGGAAATAAGTAATTAAGTTCACTTTTCGTCGCTAACACTAATATTCTTTTCGTAGTTTCAGATCACAAATAAGAATAAAATTGAAATAGGTAATTAAATTCACTTTTCGTCGATAACACTAACATTCTTTACGTAGTTTCAGATCACAAATAAGAATAAAATCTAAATAAGTAATTAAATTCACTTTTCGTACGTGTGCGACTGCCTTTAGAGTCGCTCTTAAGCCCAGGATCCAGAACTTTGACGAATCTCGTTCATTACTGTAGCAGTGTTTCCGTGAAGGAATTTTTGTGGTAGTGTTGTATTTTGAGACGGGTTATTTTCTTTTTCCCGCCTAAAATGATAGGATTCATTTTCCTTTCGTTTTGGTCGTAGAATTTCATTGTCCTACTTTTTAGTTTAATAATTTCATCGTCCCATACGTAAACGTCGATTTTTTTCGAGTCGACTTGAATTTTCTAGAGGTTTATATGCCTTCAAATTCTTTATGTCTGACGCGAAACTGACGTTCTGGCTCATCTTCGGCCTTCTTTAAGTGTTTTTCTCCCAGGGGTAGGTACAGTCGCTTGTTTTCATTTCTGTTGGCTGATGGGTTTGAGGCTCGTGCTTTTTTCTTCTGAGTTTTCTCTCGTGGTTTCCAAGGCTCTTCCTTCTGGCGCGTGACGGTGGTGGTCGCTTTATGGCTCTTTTCTAATAAGTAGTGTGCGAAGGCATCCACTCTGGCCGTAGTACGCAACAGTCGCTTCTAGCTCGAGAATCTTTCTGGATTCAAAAGGACGTCTTCTGCTGCCTTTGTCGCCAACACCTTTTGTTTGTGTTTTTTCTTCTGGCATAATACATTCTGGTTTTAAGTCGTGAAACGGCCATTCTTCTTCTGGTTGGCGAAGAAATGATGGGCCTTGGAACCATCTGGCGTTGTGGTCAAATTCGATTGGGGTTCCCCTCGTGGCGTTGTCTTCTGGGTTCTCCTTAGTTGGCACCCATCTCCAGTCTTCTGGCTTGGACTTCTCTTCGATCTCTGCAAGCCGGTTGGCCACGAAATTTTGAATTTCCGTAGTTCCGCCTTTATCCACTGCAGTACTGTGCTGGAATCGGTTCAGTAAGTCTTTTTCGATATTTCGAGCCCTGATTCCTCTTCAATCGTGGTGGCTAGTCTACTTCCGAGTAAGGCCGCTTGTATCTCTAGCCTCGGAATTGATACTGGTTTCGTCGGCATTACCCTTGCTTTGTCGGCGATTATGGAAACATGGACTTTCCCTCCGGGCTCGACTGTTCTCCAGTAGACTACTGCTGCGTAGGCTTCTTCACTCGCATCGGCGAACGTATGTAGCTGTTCTTTTCTACCGTTTGGTGAGACGCATCTTGGAATCTTAAGCGTTGCTAATGTTGATAATTCTTTTTTCATCCAGGCTTCCTTTTGTTGTTCGTTAATTGCTTCATCCCAGTCTATTTTTCTTTGCCAGATATCTTGAATTAATTTCTTCCCTTGTATCAGGACCGGTGTTGCAAAACCCATTGGATCAAAGGTGGACATCAGTGTGCTTGTGATTTCTCTCTTTGTTGGAGTTCTTCTGCCACCTTGCAGATCCTTCGACGTGTTTCGTAGCCCGACGTTGAAAACCTCTCTCTTCCTCTCTTCCTTTGTCCGTTGCAAGGAATTTTCTTTATTGGTGTCTTCTACTTCTGATAGTACCCCTGAATTGTTACTGGCTCAACTCTTCAGATGAAAGGTTGCTCTTGCGTGAATATATTTCACTTCTTTGGATATCTTCTTTGTTTCAGTTGTAGATGCGAAGCTCTATAGATAATCGTTCATGTAATGGTTTCTTTTGATTGCTTTCACTGCTTCGGGATGAGTGTTCTTAAATTCTTCTGCGTTCTTATTCATTACGTATATCTCCGTTGCCGGTGATGACGCTACCCAAGATGTGTGCCCGTTTATGGACTCTTCTTCTATAAAAAAGCAGTTTTTAGGTACACTTACCAATATGGATTTTGGCCACTTATGATAAAGTCACGGCCAACATTGTAGATATTTTCAAGAATTTCCAAAAATGCGTCAAGTAAATTACAAAAGTGAAATTCTTTTCCATACTTACTACGCCGCATAATGATTATAGAATGACTGCCTCGTTAGTTCACTAGCCGTTAGTGCGGCTGCCAAACATGTAGCTTCGGGTTCGATTTCCGGGTCGAGCCAAAATAATTTATTGAATCTTTCTGTCAAGCAATTCTCGATTTTTTTCGTAGCAAGTAGCAGACTGGAGCTCCCAAAGTTAGGGAAAAGGCTGTGGTTCACTCCGGTGCCTAGGAAAGCACGTAAAGCCTCCACCAAAATCCTGAGCCTGATACATCTCCAACAGTGGATTACTATCCCATAGGGCTGTCAGAGTGTGGAATAAGATGTAAAAAATGGCTGAATGTAAACCAGGCATTCCATCTAAGTCAACAGGGGTGACTACGCATCTGAATTTTAATTCTTAATCGAGGATAAATTAACATACTCTATAAAAAATCAGTTCAATACCCAGACCAGTGATGGGCAGCAGTGTCAAGGGAGAACGAGAGATCTAGTACTAAGATTGCAAGTCCAAGCGTGATGATTGAAATAAATCTCATGTCTACTAGTTGGTTTTCGCGCCCTGATAGTGAAAAATAAGAATGTAACACTTATGAGTTATATCGAAAGCAATGTCATACACGGATGTCGGTGCACCCGTACTCAAAAACAACTTAAAGTTGGACGTTCAAGATTTTTAAATAAGAAATAATACAAGATAGACAATACAAGAGAACAATACCCAAATTTAAGTTATATCACAGAATCACATTATGTCAAAAAATCACAGTAAAAGAGTTAAACGGATTTCAATGCATTTTTATCGTGAGAAAGGCTATTTCATAAGGTACTTATTTTATTTTATTTTTCTAATAATCGAATTCAATATAAATAAAATGAGAACATCATCAATGTATTCGAAGTCACTTAAATACGCATTATTAATGATAACTCAAAACTAACTGGTCAGATTTTATATTGATATGGGACCACATTAAAAGCACATCCTTTCAAATAAAAAAAGATTTTCCATAGATGGCGTCACAGAGGGATATTTGCCACAGTTAGCACGTGTGACGAGCGGATCGGCAGCCGCAGTTGTTTTTAGTCGTTATTAGGAAGACTCACCTCCTGAAATGTTTCCCTCTGTCGCCTCTTAAAACACCCTCGGGATAATATGGCGCAATGGATATTCTTACAACGTCATTACAGACATATCCTCGAAGTATAATTCCTACGACGGCTAATTTTGTATTCGATCATCTTGGAAATTAGCACTTGATAAAATTATTAGCAATTACTCTGGTGCTGACGGTAATAAAACTCAGGTCGCAACTAAACTGCAGCATGTGTTGGTCGGCTCGACCGGAGGCGGCCTAGTGTAAAATGCCAGCATAATATTTAATATTTCATAAAATCACAAAACGATATGATTTTTGACAGAAGTTAACAAAGCAATCCACGCTGGTCCTCGGAGGTGATAATGCAACTTTATTTTAATTCTTAATCGAGGATAGAAGATATAAGTTTTAAGCTATCCACTAACCATCAGCTGGAGTTTGTACTCTTTTGTTCACTTTTACTATGAACTAAAAACGTGAACAGTTAATAACCGTTCGTAAGAAATGAAATAATTTGAATACCATTTATAAAATTTATTTAATCTTTAAAAGGAATATAATATCAAAGTTACAATATTCTCAACCAGATTTTTTTAATAAGTTATTCGCCTTAGAAGATACGGGGTGCATATAAAATGTTTATTTCAGTAATGCCATTTAAATGCACCATCGTTGATGTCTATTGGCTCGAAGCCGAATCGAGGAAATCGCGCAGCATGCGGCGCAATCCGAGGTTGGGAGCGACGCGCGCGCTCCGCAAGCGACGCCCCGTCAGCGGTGATACAGCACCATCTGCGCAGTGGATTTTTAAATATTTACATGTTCATCATCATCATTACAGCCCTTTACAAGTCTACTGCTGAACGTAGGCCTCCCCAAGGAATGTCACTAAGCATGGTACTAAGCCATGCATCTATCGATTTCCCGCATGTTTTACCAGTTCTTCACTCCATCTTGTGAGGGCTGTCCTACTCTTCTTCTACCAGTATAAGGCCGCCATTTGAAAACCTTTCATCCCTGGTTGCGCGGAAAAAAACCATTGGATTATTATATTTGACGGTAGAGGTGCCAAGCCGCTTGTTCCTTTCCGAAAAACGATATCATTCATACCCTCCTCGATCCTCCATCGACACATCGGGGTGGTGGGGTGGGAGGGGCAAGAAGATGATTCTAGAATGTCACGTAATCATCGGGGCCGAGGACATATAAGGCACGCGCGACCGTTGCGCGTCCTCTTTCCACCGCAGTCGTCGTTGAAACCACACCGCTAGTAGAAACCGCTTTAGCCTGGAAGCAGTCGAGCTCCAGGAGAACCGCCTCACCTCGTGTGAGATATAGTCGCGCACCGCCTCTCTCCGGAGTGTTCCAGAAGAAGTTCCAGAAATTGCAGCTATAGTGCTCAACAGGATAGAAGAAACCCCGGTGAGTCAACACTCCTTTATTTACTGCCTGATATATAGTTTAACCCGCTCCAATTTTGTTGTTCTCCTAATCAGGCAGATTCCCTTTCAGCGATTTGGCACAATAATAGTTTAGTTTTAGGGAAGAGCGAGTGCATTATACCGCATGCTATAGTAGTCGCCTTTACGTAAGCGTAGAAGCAACTGCATATACAGTCCACTTTAGTTAATATCTCGCGTAATAGGTTTAAGGTTCGACCGGGGAACTAGACTTCGGCAGCCTTAAACACGTGGCTCCACCATTTTATGGTCACTTCGAGCAGGATTTTGGTCGAATTGTTGAATTAATTAATTAGATAATGCACTCCAATTTATAGAATAGACTTAAATAGTGTTCGTTTAAATTTAAATTTTGATTAGGTACTCGCAAACAGAATTATTCGTTTTATAGCGCTCGTATTTGATTAAATTTAAATCCTATTAAATAATTGAAACAGTGTGATAGGAACCGTTTGATACGCTTACCCACAATCTTGATAAAATTATTGAGTGCAAATGACGCGTCACCTCGACTCGCTGCGCAGGTGTTCGATTTAATTACGTAATATGGCATACCGAGTGTCCATCCTTTATTGTTTGTGCGTTGTGAGATTAATTGTGATTGATATAACTTTATTATAATAGTTTAAAATGGCAGTTAGTGGAAGTGAAATCAAAATTAAAACGCTTTATGCCAAGAGGGACATACTCTTTTCGCGTATGCAGAATATAAGTGATTATATAAAGAACATTTATATAGAAGCAGTGCGGGAAACCTTTTTGACTGAAATCGAAACGATAGATTCTCTACGGATAGATTACGAAAAAATATTAGGCCAAATTAATCATTTGGAATTACAAATCGACCCGAAATACATAGTGAACTACCAACCGCTGCTGGCATTCGAAGATATGTTGTGTCGCGTGAAAAGAATTGCGAGATCCCTACTATCTCAAAACGAAGCAAAGCCGGAAAAACAGGTACGTCCAAGCGACTCGATTAGGTTGCCGCCAATAGATATTCCGGTGTTCAATGGTGATATTAAGACGTGGCCCTTCTTCTTCAGTAGTTTTCAAAACAATATACACAATAACCCATCGTTATCGGACGCCGAAAAATTATATTACTTAATTAGTAAACTTAGTGGCAGGGCACAGTCGATTTGCTCTGGTTTTACACCTACAGCAAACAATTACTTATTAATATTCGAAACGCTTAAAACTAAATATGAAGATAGGAGAATGTTAGCTTCCGAATATTTGAACCAGATATTCGATCTTAAATCTATATCATCCGCGAACATCAACGGCTTAGAGCAATTTCTAGATAAATTTGTGGCATCGGTGGCTGCACTTAAGAATTTGAAATTTAATGATCTTATGGACGTGGTGTTTCTCCATATTGCACTGAAGAAGTTGGACCCCGACACCGTGCGTGCGTTTGAAATGGAGCATCGTAGCTCGGAGATGCCTTCCTTTCATTCATTAGCATTGTTCGTGCGAGATCAAATAAAGGTGATGCAGCGCTCTCCGAACGTTAAAGAGGAGATTAAAAGGTGCGTCGACCGTAGACAGACTCAACCATCTAAAATAGTAGGGTCGTTAACTTACGTAACCGCTACGCCAAAATCACTCCAGCATACTTGTATAGTATGTAAAGATAGACACGGCAATTTATATAATTGCGCGACTTTTCGTAAATATTCACCAAGCGAGCGTTATAAATTAGTAAAGACAAACAACCTATGTTTGAACTGCTTAAGCGATAAGCATTTAGTTGCAAAATGCAATTCGAGTTCCGTACGTAGCAAGTGCGCCAGGAAACATCACACGCTATTACATTTTGAAAATAGCAACATAGCGGCGTCAAGTAAAGCGGATAAGGAATTCGCCCCTACTAAGGTCAACGATTCTAGCGGTCGACCTGGTGATGTCGCTCTGTGCTCATTGGCAAATATGGGAGCACAACCTCCTTCAACCGTGTTACTGGGTACGGCACGTATTTTGGTTAGGGATTCGCGTGGAAACGAACAAAGCGTCCGTGCACTGCTGGACAGCGGAGCCCAAAATAGCTTTATAACGCGACAATGTTGTCAGCGCTTAGGCTTAGTAATAAATAGGTCACTTTCATGTCCTGTAATTAAAGGCATCGGAGGCACTAGTAAATCGACACAGGGATATATAAATTTAAAATTTTATTCTCGGATAGATCGTAATGTTAACTTTGATATAAATGCACTAGTAGTAGATAGGGTCACTGAACGGTTGCCAACCGTTTCGGTTGACACCTCGGCAATGATTGAATTTAAGAATTTGACTCTGGCGGACGACACTTACGCCGTTCCTGGAAACATAGACATGCTCATTGGAGCATCGCTTTTCCCTCATCTTTTGTTAAACAATAAGGTCAGGGGCAACTCTTCGCATACCGCGCCTTACGCACTGGAAACCGTATTGGGCTATGTGATCCTTGGCTCCGCCCCCATCATAGATAGTATTTCGGCAACCTCTTATTGTGGTATGGCTGTCGAACCGCTCGATTCGTTAGTCCGCAAATTTTGGGAGATGGAGGAGGTGAACGTCCCACCCATAGCTAGCTCAGATGACAGGTTATGCGAGGAAATTTACGTCCGCACGACCGTTCGTGATCGCGACGGTAGATATAGTGTAGCGCTACCCTTTAAAGGAGATGTTTTATCTCTCGGCGATTCGCGTCAAATGGCGGAAAAACGTTTCTACAGCTTGGAGCGTAGGATGCTCGCTTCACCCCAGTTAAAGGAAGCTTACGACGGCGTCATTAGCGAATACATAAGAGAAGGTTACATATCACTTGTGGCTTCGAAATTAGATAACTACGAAGACACACCGTCGTATTTCATACCACACCACGGAGTCATTAGAGATGACAAACTTACATCTAAGTTACGTGTAGTGCTCGACACTAGTGCTAAAACTAGCACTCAACTGTCGCTTAACGATATCCTCTATAGTGGGCAAAATTTACAGGGCAGTTTATTTAATATAATAGTCAATTTTCGTTTGTTTAGTATAGCACTATCCGCCGATATTCGTCAAATGTTTCTTTGCATATGGGTCCGTGAATGCGACCGTAGATTCCAACGCATTTTATATCGTTTCAACCCAAAGGAACCTCTAATGGTGTTTGAATTTAACCGCGTTTGTTTTGGTTTAAAGTCGAGCCCATTTCATGCGTTACGCACGGTGAGACAGCTCGCTCACGATGAAGGTCCCTCTTATCCTAAAGCTAAGAGGGCAATTGAGAGCGGATTATATATGGATGATTTTGTGTACTCGGTCGATAGCGTGGAGGAGGCAACCCTAACCACCGCCGAGGTTATAAGGCTCATGAAATCGGGTCAATTCGATCTTGTGAAGTGTACTAGTAATTCGCGTCCGGTTTTGGATACAATCCCACTATCACACCGTCTTTCGGCGATAAAGGAATTCGACGATTCTGATACACACAAGGTGCTCGGTCTGTGTTGGTCACCAGAGTCCGACGTGTTTAGCCTTAAGGTAAATCCGCCCGTAGAGAAATGCACAAAGCGCACAATACTGTCATGCGTTGCTAGATTATGGGACGTCATGGGTTTCGTAGCTCCAGTGGTATTATACGCTAAGCTTTTAATTAAACAACTTTGGTTATTGGAATGCGACTGGGATGACTCGCCGCCTGACAGCATTGTTCGGTTGTGGCAGCGCTTTAGAGAGGAACTTCCTTTGTTAAGAGAAATTAAAATACCGCGTCATATAAACGTAGATAGAAGTAGCGCCATAACAGTCGTTGGGTTTGCAGACGCCAGCGAGAAGGCTTACGGGGGCGTTGTATATTTCCACGTCCAGAATAATGGTAGAAATTCGATTAGCCTCATTAGTTCTAAGTCGAGAGTCTCCCCCCGTAAGGTTGTCTCTCTGGCGCGCTTAGAGCTTTGCGCAATATTAGTACTCACCAAGCTTATTACCGCAGTCATCAGCGCATGTAGGGATAGAGTTCACATAGAAAGGATATTTGCCTTTTCCGACTCCACCGTCGCCTTATGCTGGGTTCATTCTTCACCCCACCGTTGGGATACGTTTGTTGCGAACCGAGTGGCCAAGATACAAGACGAGTTAGAAACGCGGAACTTTTATCACGTGTCCGGTACGGAAAACCCCGCCGATTGTCTATCCCGTGGACTCACCCCGATGCAAATAATGGACCACCCGCTTTGGTTCCACGGACCTGCTTGGGTTCACTTGGATCCCTCGCAATGGCCAATAACCGATTTCGAACCTTCGTCAGTGTCACAACCGCCGAAAGAAAAGAGACACGCTCTAGTGGCGAACGTTTCGAGCGAGGTTTCTCCAATTATTGCTTTGGCGAACCGCTTGTCCTCTTGGTCGAAATTATTGCGTAGCGTAATTTACGTTTGTCGATTCGCGAAGCTGTTACCGCGACGTTCGTATGTCTTAGCATCCGATTACAACTATGCCGAGTCGCTAGTATTGCGTGAACTTCAACGTGCGCACTTCTCTGAAGAAATTAGAAGATTACAATCGAATAGAGCTTGTAGTCGCGCCTTTCAACGCCTTAAGCCATTTTTACAGGATGGGATTGTAAGGGTAGGTGGACGCTTGTCCAACTCGCAATTGAGTTTCGACTAACGGCACCCTATTGTTTTACCGCGTAAAGACCATATCATGAACTTATTATTCGACTACCATCATAAATTGAACTCGCACGCTGGCCCCGACTTGTTGATGTCGATTTTGCGTCAGAATTATTGGATTCTTTCTGCACGTAGTTTAATACGCAATCGGGTGCACAGATGTATAGCTTGCTTTCGGGCACGCCCCAAGCCGTCATTTCCGGAAATGGCGGAACTTAGATCTTGTAGAGTAATACAATCAGTAAAGCCCTTCACGCACACCGGGTCTGATTTCGCTGGTCCGTTTAAGGTCACGCTCACTCGCGGGCGTGGTATAAGATCCACAAAGGTTTACGTCTGCATTTTCGTATGTCTAACTACTCGAGCGGTGCATATAGAACTCGTTGGTGATCTAAGCACAGCAGGCTTTATGGGTGCATTTAAAAGATTTCTATCCCGCAGAGGCCCTGTAAGTAAATTGTATTCGGATAACGGTACGAACTACGTCGGTGCAAAACGTATTCTATCGGAACTACATGAGCAAGCTAGCAAGTATTATAATTCGGAGTTCGCTCACATTCTAGCCGAGAACCGCATTGAGTGGTCTCTGAACGTCCCAGCCGCGAGTCATTTTGGGGGCAATTGGGAGACTAATATCAAGAGTCTAAAGAGTCATTTATACCGAGTAATAGGAGATCAAATTTTGTCCTTCGAAGAGCTAAGTACGGTGCTCGCTCAAATTGAATGCGTAATGAATAGCCGCCCACTTTGTCGTACGTTGTCTAGTGACCCCTCGGAACCGCTGGCTCTAACTCCAGCACATTTTTTGAATTTAACGCCTTTAAAGTATTTGCCAGCCGCAGATATGGATGAGAACAGACTTAGCATTCCCGCACGCCACAAATTATTAGATCGGTTAGTGCAATCGTTTTGGAAACGATGGAGGATGGAATACTTGCATACTTTGCAGTCTCGACAAAAATGGAACACAGCAACTGAGCCTTTAGCTGTAGGAACTGTAGTTGTGCTCACCAAAGAGAATACGCCGCCTCTCCACTGGCCATTAGGAATTGTCGAAGAGGTCTTTCCCGGTTCCGACGGAGTAGTTAGGATAGCTCGCGTTAAGACCACGGTTGGGTCTTACTTGCGTCCGGTTGTCCGTTTGTGCCCCCTGCCTCTTCCATAATTTAAATTAGCTTTCTAGATTAAATTGTAGTTGAATTTAAGTAATCTTAGCGTAAGTTAGTTATTTTGTTAGTTGATCTTAGCTCTAGTTGTATTAGTTAATTTTGAAGGAAATCCTGCAAGGGCGGGGGAGATGGTTGCGCGGAAAAAAAACCATTGGATTATTATATTTGACGGTAGAGGTGCCAAGCCGCTTGTTCCTTTCCGAAAAACGATATCATTCATACCCTCCTCGATCCTCCATCGACACATCGGGGTGGTGGGGTGGGAGGGACAAGAAGATGATTCTAGAATGTCACGTAATCATCGGGGCCGAGGACATATAAGGCACGCGCGACCGTTGCGCGTCCTCTTTCCACCGCAGTCGTCGTTGAAACCACACCGCTAGTAGAAACCGCTTTAGCCTGGAAGCAGTCGAGCTCCAGGAGAACCGCCTCACCTCGTGTGAGATATAGTCGCGCACCGCCTCTCTCCGGAGTGTTCCAGAAGAAGTTCCAGAAATTGCAGCTATAGTGCTCAACAGGATAGAAGAAACCCCGGTGAGTCAACACTCCTTTATTTACTGCCTGATATATAGTTTAACCCGCTCCAATTTTGTTGTTCTCCTAATCAGGCAGATTCCCTTTCAGCGATTTGGCACAATAATAGTTTAGTTTTAGGGAAGAGCGAGTGCATTATACCGCATGCTATAGTAGTCGCCTTTACGTAAGCGTAGAAGCCCCGCATATACAGTCCACTTAAGTTAATATCTCACGTAATAGGTTTAAGGTTCGACCGGGGAACTAGACTTCGGCAGCCTTAAACACGTGGCTCCACCAATCCCTATCGGTTGCTAATTCTTAAAACCATACACATACACAAAAAGAAAAATGGTTTTGGAACCTATCAATACGAAATTTAATAAAAAAGAAGATGAAGTGGAGGAAGTCAAGAAATCAGCCTCGTTTATAAACAAAAAATATTATGAAATTTGGACACAGTTCGGCAACCAAGAAAAATTTTTAAAATCCATGGGTGTTATATCGGCTTCATTTAATAAACTTGAGATACAAGATGATACAAGCGATCAGTTGGCCATACGTTCAAATATTGAAATTTGTGGAGTTCTCGAAAAGAAAAACGAGAACTTGATTACAATCATAGAAAACTTTGCAAAAAAAGCTGATATACCATTTAACGCCCCCACTGATATGGATTTCGTTACCCGTTTCGTCCTTATCAAAAGATAATAAAAAGCTCAAACGTATGATTGTGCGTCTCGTTACTATAAGAATGAGTTTCTGTGCAGGGTACTTCAGCCGAAAAACTTGAAAGCTATTGACATCTGGTTTTCAGGCAATAACTCTTACGAGTATGTCTTCTTCAACGATCATTTAACTAAATCTAATAAACTACTGCTTCAAAAGGCAAACTGTACTATTGGTGCGTCAAAGTGAATGTAGTCATGTGCTACATATTAACTCCTCGAACGATTAATTTAAAATAAAATAGGAACTATTATTAATTTTTATTCACAGAATAAAAAAGAAATAAATAGTATTGCATATTTTATCCTTGTTTGGGTTGGAGTAAACGTTCATTGATACTTTATTTTTGTTCGTGCGCATTGGTAGGTTTTATTGTTCTATACAGTAGTGGTATGGCTTTTGATTCCTTTTGTAACCCTAACAATTTAAAGTTATATAATGACAGTATACGGCATTATTATAATATTAATATTAGAGTTATCTATTTGACTTATTATATTATAGTGATATAAGATTGATAATAAATTAAGAATTTATTACCAAAACGTCAGAGTGTTGCGTACAAAAACTAGCATGTTCTATGAGAATATTGTTTTAAATGAATATGACGTTATTTGTTTTTTTTTACCGAAACATGGCTACTACCGAGTGTTTTTGATTTGGAATTGTTTGATTCTTGATATAGTGCTTACAGATGCGATAGAAACTATGCTACCAGGGGTGATAGGATGGGGGGGGGGGTTGAGTTTTAATAGCTGACCATCGAAAATTTAATGTATGTAATTGTACAGTTGTTTCTGTTGTAAATTGGGTAGTCGAAATTATATCTGACTCATTATTCCTAATTGGACGGATTATTTGAGTGTTTCTGATCAGTCTGTTTCCTATTGAACCGGACCAAATAACAGTTGGCAACCACATGAAGGAAGAACTCCTCAGAATTATCCTGGGGATCAACACGACCTGGGCTATCCCCAAGATCCATTCGCCAAACTGCTCGCCGGACAGGAGAGCAGAATATGTGTTAATCTAGTCCTAATGATATTATCAAAAAATTAGGAGTAGAGTAATCCCCGCCTTAGATGGACATACCCGTTTTTGTAGGAAATTATCATCAGTGGAAAACGCACAAAAAATGCTTAAATTTAAGGTGTAAGGAGAAGCAGCAAAGCTTTTGCAACATCTTCCGATTATCACTGAAAACTATAACATCCGCTAAAAAATTCTTAACTACAGATACAACAACAAAATCTCATTTTTACTTCGGACATCAACAGCTTATTGAATATTCCTGTCATACAGCAACATCAAGCTATCAACCAGATCAAGCGACTTCATGACACGACTCTGGAGACGCTCAACACCGTGAAGAACTTACGTGTTAATATCAGTACGTGGAATCCATTGCTAGTGCACTTACTGTCACAAAAATTGGACAATTAATTCAATAACAAACATTTAGTCATTACAATGAATCCCAGGTTGTTCACCCCGAGAGTAACCGATGCTCAAAGATTTTTAGCATTCCTGGAAGGATAACTCACAACGTTGAAAACATCCTGTAGAAAACAAGAACAAACCACGCAAAAACCATGATCAATTTTGATCCCGGTGAAGCACAATAAATCAACATGCCAACCACAATGTTACAAAACCAACAAATGCGAAAACAAGTAATCAGTTTACAATCACGTGCCCGCTCTGTAATAATGGCCATGGAATATATTTTTGCCAAAAACTAACAGCAAAAACACCGCAGCAGAGACGCAGTACCATATCAAGATTACAGCTGTGCTCAAACTGCCTAAACCGTCACCAAGGAAAATGTGTTTCTCAAAGTCGCTGTCGTGAATGCCAAGGTGAGAACAACACAATATTGCTCGAAGTACTCGTAACATCTAAAACCACGGACCAACCTAGCTCATCAAGAACGGTTGACTACAGAAACTAATCAAGCAGCGCAGATGCTGTCCAGCAGAACCAGAACAGTGTCCACGTGTCACAACCAGGTGGTGGCGCAAGGTGCCAGAGATACTTCTCGGTACAGCTATTGTTCCAGTTCAGGCCAACAATGGCACTTACTACAAGCTCCGATCACTGCTGGATCAAGGGTCCCGGACCTCAATTATAACGGAGAAAGCAGCTCAACTTCTATCACTACCTAAAAATAAGTGTTTACAGTAGTAAATATAATTATAACTGATCGGCATAACAGAAAACAACTGTTAAGGTGTGATCAACTTAACAATCAAGTCCAGTAATAGCGACTTCACACTTAATACCGAAGCTCTCATAATGAAAACTCTAACTCTAACTTACTGAAACCCGTGATGGGCATTCCTGGAAAATATACAGTTAGCAGATCCAGAATTCTACAATAGTCGGCCGGTTGACATACTTCTGGGAGCAGAAGTATACTCAAACATCATCTTAGACGGAATTCCCAGAGAAAACAATAACTCGCCCATCGTCCAACAAACGCGATTTGGATGGATATTTTTTTGCGAGCAGCTATGCAGGTCTAGATAAGGAGACCAGTATCACTGCTACCTAAGAGATCTATTGTAATCGCTGCTATGGCTATAGATCATTGTTATATCTTCAATGAAGGGAAGGAATTGCTTAGCAATGAGCAATTTAATTCTTACTTCTTATGGGTGGAGTACATAGCTTCCCAGATGAGTGTTACGTTTGCGCATTTAGAGTCCGCAATCAGTTACACTGTGCAGAGGCGTTTCTTCTGTTATGGAACAGAACCAACACTTACTTGAATTGCATAGTCCCGGGATGGACATGTGCATTTTAACCCATCAATCCCAAGCTAAAACGATTGATACCGCTAGCTCGCTTCGCGTGACGCAGCGTTGCTAACAATAAACTAAATAATTTCTTTACATGGAATTTTTCGTACATTTATTTTCAATAAAATTTATTATAAATTTCAATATAATACTTATTTCTGTTTATTTATTATGTAATATTAATTGTTTTAGTGTTTTTACTTTATTACAAAAAAAATATTGTATTTTGAAAACAATTCGATCGCGTAGACCATAAATTACTTCTGGAAAAGCTAGCCTTTAATGGTATCCGTGGTAATTTGTGGAGATGGTTTAAGTCGTATGTAATAAATCATACACAAAAAGTAGGTAGTTATAAGAGGTTTTGAGTCAGATATTGCGCATATTAGTTCTGGTGTGCCGCAAGGGTCAATATAAGGGCCTCTTCTTTTTGTCCTGTGCATTAATGATGTTAATAGTTGTTTCAAGTTTTGTAATTTTATTCTGTACGCAGATGACATAAAAAATTATCGCAAAATTCAATATTATCATGACCACCTTTACTTTCAAAAAGATTTAGATAATTTTCACATCTTACTGTAAACACATTAAGTTAGATTTGAGAGTTAATAAATGCAAAGACATAACGTTTACCCGTAAGCGACAGGAAAGTAATTTTAATTATTCTTTATGTGGAGTCCCATTAGAAAAAGTTCATAAAATTAAAGATTTAGGAATAATATTAGATAGTTAACTTATCTTTGATACACATGTTGAAAACGTCATTAATGAGGCTCTTAAAATGTATGGTTTCGCGATGCGTATTGGACGTGAATTTAAAAAACCTCTCACTTATTTGCACCTCTATAAATTTTTAATAAGATCACAACTCGAATATGCGGTAGCTATTTGGTGTCCGTATTATAATAAATATATAGATAAAATGGAATCCATTCTGAAAAAGTTTTTGCGTAGTGTATATTACAAGTGCAGACGAGTTAAATTACCCTACTATCAACTGCTGGTCGAATATTACTTACTAAAATTAGAATCCAGACGTCAACAGATTCAAGGTATGTTACAATAAGATATCTGTCATAACAGGTACGATAGTATAGAACATAGAAGTTGAGATGATACAATACAGAGTACCATATAGGCCATTGTATCGCAGAGTTCGTACTAAATATACATTTTTTACTAATAAATGTCGAACCAACGTAGGTAAAAGATCCCCTATATATGTTGTTAAATTGTTATAATAATACTTTCAATAATATTGACATTTTTGCTCACAAGGTGGGTATTTATAAAAAAGAATTACTTTCAGTACTTAGAGGAGAATGAGTTTGTGTAACTGGTTATTACAATTATTAGTATTTTTTTTCATTATTGTGTTAGTTGAAAACACAATCATTGTACTAGATGAAAAAATTGTACGCTATTCTCAATCTCAACATTTGTTAGTAGTTATTGGTGGTCCACGGTGTAGGTTGCACTATTATATTATATTTGATGTAGTGAATGTATTTTAGATTAATAAATATTGTGTAAACTGTTTGTTGACTAATATATGACCTAAATTTAAAAAAAATTACATACCAAGCGCATGTCGGCAGCGTGAAAATCACAATTATTTCTATATATTACTCGAAGTTATTTACGTAAAAAGATAAATTATATTCACACAAAACTTTCATTACAATTTTATAATAAAATACTATACTAAAACACTAATAGAACACTAGAACAATCCAAAAATCAACACAATAACATTTACACGAAAATGTCGTACGAAATAAACGTAAATTATAAATAAATATCCATAGACTAACTGACTTTTTATTGCACTAGAGGATAGATAATTTCATGAGCCTATATTGCTTAAATTATTCATTGAAAAGTAGTCTCTAACCATAAGTATTTATGGGTTAAAGTGCTGTGTGTGAGTGCGACCGAATTCGGTCACTTGGGATTTAACGAGATATCACCGCAACCGAGTTCATTCGCTTGATAGTTGTGAATTAAGACAATAAAGTCCAGTTAAGACTCTTGTATCAATTTAATTTTTACTTATTCCCAGGATTTCTAAAACAAATTTACGATCAAAAGCCCAGATTAAGGTTTTAGAACGTTTTATGCCTGGTGTGTCAGACCAGATCTTAAGTGATTTATTGTGATAAATAGTTTCAAGGATCAATCAGGCTAGGCTTCTTGAGATTCCACAAAATGGCTAAGGGCCAAATTGTGTACTCTTTCAGCCCTTCTGTGCAAGTTTTTCGGCACATTAATTGCCTACAATACACGCGTGACCCGTGGTTGTTGGAATTAAGTCAAAGCGCTAATCAACAAACAAAACATTCATCAATTTTGGGAGATCGAGGATATTACTTAAGAGTCTACTGTCACGTCAGAAGATCAAGCATGCATCTATTTGTATAAATCAACAACAAAAAGACGTATGGATGGAATATACGAAGTGAAACTTCCCCTTAAGTCAAACATTGCGCAAGACTTGGGCACATCGACACAAAAGGCAATATCGCAATTTAAACAATTGAAACGACGATCACTAAACAAAATAATACAGCAGAAATTTATAAATCATTTTTTCAAGAATACCAAGCATTGAGTCATATGAAACCGGCTACCGGTAACAAGAAACCGTACTTTTATATGCCATACCATTGTATCGAGCGCCCGGAGTCATCAACTACAAAAATCAGGGTTGTATTCAATGCCTCGGCAAAAACTTCGATAGGGCCTTAATGAATGTATGCTCAAAGGCATCTGCAATAAGATCTCCTAAAACTAATTTTAGAGTGGCGTCAATATCAGTTTGCATACACAACTGATATAGAAAAATATTTCGCCAAATTTGGCTAAATGAAGAACACCAAAAATACCACAAAATGATACGGTGAGATGGCCCAGAAGAACCATTGCAGGAATACCAACGACTACCATATACTAGAGTTACATACGGTACCAAGGCCGCGCCATACTTAGCAATGATGACTCTGAAGCAGTTAACTGATGATGAAGAAAAATACTACACCAAGGCTCTCTAGCAACTTCTTCGGATTAGCCTTCGGATAAGTCAGCTATTCTACGGATTAGCCTGTACATGGTTGACGTTATCCATGGCTGTCATTACGTTGATCGTGCAAAAGGAGTGAAAAATGACCCCACCAAACTATTAAAAGCAGGCTTTTTTCTCTTTATTATTTAATCTCAGGAAGATATCATCTAATATTCTGGAATTCTGTGAAATTGTCAATCAAGATGGGAGTTTTGAATTTAGAGCTGTTGAATTTACAAAGACCTTAGGGTTGAACTGGAACCCTCAAGAAGACTCATTCACTTTCTAATCCAAAATACAAGCTCGTCGGACAAGCAACACCACGAGAATCTTATTATCTGACATATCAACCCCTTGGGACCCTTGGCTGGATTTCACCACTAGCTACCAAGTTGAAGCCACGTTTCCAATCTACGTGGCTATTTAACAACGATTAGAATGATAAACTTCCCGATAAGATTAATTTGGATTGGCAGAAAATCAGGGACAATTTTATTAACAATGAAAAAAAATCGATATTATTGAGTTGCATGGATTTTGTGACTCGTTCAACAAAAGCAAACGCTTGTGTAACATACTGCAAAATTAATCATGGAGACCAAAGTACAGCGGTAAGCTGTAAGCTTAGTTAGACTTGAATTATGTGGCGTAGTTCTGCTAGCAAGATTAATGTCGAAGGTAAAAGTTTGGAAAATTACGAAATCAACCAATACGGTTGATTTCGCTATTTTTCACCTTGCAGCCACCCCAGTACCCCACAGCAGTACTGGGGTGGCTGCAAGGTGATCAAAGCAGGTGGAAAAACTTCGTTGCAAACAGAGTCAAGCAAGTTACCGAGGTCATTCCCGCACAAGACCAGCGATATGTAAAGTACCAGGACAATCCAGCCGACTGTGCGAGCGGAAGCCTAACTGCTACACAAGTAGTGAGTCATTCTCTGTGGTAACAGGGGGCATGGTGGCTGCCTACTTATCAAGATAAACAAGAAAAAACAAGTTATGTTACCGTGTTAATAAGTTATGATACTAATGAAGAACAAAAGAAGGTAAAGTAGATGAATATTTCGACATATCAAAATCAAGAAAGAATATTTTGACTCAAATTATCAAAAAATACAGTAAATTGAATAAATCGATCCACGTCTTAGCCTGAGTATACCGTTTCAAAAACACCACAGGAACAAAAATCAAGGTGCCATCGTACCTAACATCGGAAGAAGTCAGAAGAACAAAGCAAAGAATAATCAGGCATGTTCAGTGGAAACGCGTGGTTTAAAATTGGTATAAATTGGACTGTAATAGGTAATTGAAATTTGGATTTTGTTTAAGTTTGCAACCGACACATAAAACAAAAGGGACGCAACTGGAGAACGCCAGCAGCTTCTATCCGTACTTGAGTTTGACACTCGCGTGGTACACACCTGGTCTTCTTGGCGCGACTTACACTCATTTCACGGCCGCGATTATTGTTTATTATTAAGCGTATGACAACTAAATAGATATAGCGGGCGCGACACAATATATGAACATTGAATATGATCCCCTTCCTCCCGGACCTCTGAGGAGATCCGAAATGCCTTAACTGAACTCTATTTCTCTGCTTTTTTTGAAAATATTTAAAACTTCTGCTGTTTTAATTCACGAGTAAAATGAAGGAGTGCATAAATGTACAGTGATGAACTACCCGAGCGCCTCTGGTGCGCGTCTGGTACTCGGCCACGATGACTCACCGTCGCTCCGGCATCGCCCAGCACTGCTCTCTACCCACCCCGGGAGGCGTAACGCTCAACCGGCCAATATCCTTCGCGTGTGACGCCCTAGCGATTGTAGGTGGCTTCGTGGCTGCGTTCTCTTGTAGTGCCCCTGGTGCCTCGCACACTGCTCCGTTTACGAGATGTTCACACTCCATCGGCATAATATTTGGATATACGATCGCTACGACAATGTCAACACCTAAAGGAAAATGCGCCGGCGAAACACTAAAATCACAAATAAGCAGTTTATGTGCTGCTCCCTTTGACTATCGAGATATGATTTCGAATGTGCTAATATCAACAAAAAAATTTATTTACTGTTAGATAAAGATTGCAAAGCGGCATGGAAATGTCAAGCATGAAAAAATCACCAGCCACAAGGTAACAATCAAAACACGTCTGTAAAACCGCCCTTCGATGACATCACAAGCGATGAATTAAGCGATTTTCCCGACAATCAGAACGTCACTGTGCGATCGAAACCAACCTCATCAAAAATAATCATGCAATCTTGATTGTACAATGGACCGCCTTATGCCGGCTACTATCGAGGGGATAGGCGAATTACTAGACAGTAAGCTGTCGTTTTCATCTTCGATTATCTGTAACTTACGGCGAAAGAGGTATGTCAGGATCGTGTCAAATGGAAGTCCGTAGTCTCTGCCTACCCCTCTGGGTAACAGGCGTGAGTGTTTATGTATGTATATTATGTACGGGCAACACTAAAGGAACACCTCTTGTCTATAGTTACCGCCAAGCCACATGCGGCAACGGACCAGCTTAAGGCCGAGTTCACTATCGCCACAGACTTTTTAACAGTGGAACAGAGGGACATGACATCACAGCTGCCGCAAAAAGACAAAGAAATTAAGGAGCTTCAAAATAAATCCTTTGGGTTGCAAAGAGAGCTACATGCGTTAAATAGCCGGATTTCAACCATCGAAAAAATCTCTCGCGACAATAACCTAAAAATCCAAGGTGTTAAGGAGCAAAAGGGTGAAAACCTACTGCAGCAATTTAAAAACATTTGCGAAACAGTGAAGGCATCAGTGGCTGACTCCGATATTAAAAGATGTCGCCGCATTGCCAAAATGGATCAAACCACGGATAGGCCTCGTAGCATACTAGTAACTCTGTCGTCGCCGAGGCTTCGTGAAGATCTTCTTAGGGCTGTCTCCAGATTTAACAAAACTTTGAATGGCAAGCTTAACTCAAAACATCTGGGAATAGAAGGCGCAACAGAAAACGTATATGTACGAGTATCAGAACATCTGTCACATGACTGTAAAAAACTTTTTAAGGAGGCTAGAAAAATAGGAAAAGATAAAGGATTTAAGTTTGTTTGGGTGCGTAGAGGCTTAGTATATGTTCGTAAGGATGAAGGTATGCCAACTACGCTGATAAAAAGTGATGAGTGCTTGCGAAAGTTAAAGTGAGTGAGTGCCGTGTGTAGCTTATGTATATAAAATAGGATTATACTCAGGACCACATTCGCTTTGGAAAATGGGTAAATCAAAAAAAGCTGCGTATCATTAAGTTAAGACAAAGTTACGTTACAGCCTATATACGTCGCACTGCTGAGCACAGGCCTCCCTACATTTCTGAGAGGGTTTTAGGACAAGGAAGTGTTCGCCACGCAGCCTCAATGCGTGTGGGCGAACTTCACATATCTTCGAAATATATTTTTTCTTATTCCTCAGACATGCAGGGTTCCTCACGATGTTTTCCTTCACCGTGCTCGTAAATCAGCAATTAAAATTGCAATTAACAATTTCATTGGTGCCGGCGGGGATCGAACCCGGGTTACTCGCGTTTTGTTATATTGACGTTAACAGCGTTAACCATTTGAGCTACCACGGCCTACCACGGCTGCAGGTGCTGTGTATTAGGACTCTTGTATGTTCGCTCTTTAAATACAGGTTGGGACGAATTAGTACAAAGTATCCAATCAGCTGATTATGACATTTTCTGTGTAACGGAAACGTGGTGGATTTGACTCTCTTACACTAGCTTATAATCTATACCCGGTTATAAATTATTACACAGCCCCCGCCGGGGCAGGAGTGGTGATGTAGGAGCTTACATAAAATCTAATTTACGTATAAAACGATTGGAGCATAATGCCGGGAAGCTCGAACAAATGTGGTTCACTGCCAATTTTGGTGGCAAAACTGCCGTATTTGGGGCCGTTTACCGTTCAGAGTCAGTAGGTATTAGATTAGCCATTGATTGTCTTCAAAACTCGCTTGCACATTATTCCGATGAATACGAATTGTTGTTTTTGGTAGGTGACCTTAACAATATCTGTCTGTTAGATGATGGTAGCATGACTACCCCACGCTGTCTCAGATGTTTCAACCTGAACCAGGTTGTTGATAGGGCAACTCAAATTACACCAACTTCTAGCACTTTAATTGATTTAATTGTGTCTAGAACTAATCTAAAGCCATTGACGGTTGAGGTGATTCATAATGATGATCTAAGTGACTACGGTCTCCAAAGCCTAGCAAAATCACTTTCAGACCATTAGACGTAAATGCGGACGCTATTAATAATGTTGCACAATTTACACCCCGGGGCTGCTTCTTAACGCATACTGATATTAACGTTATGGTTAACACGTTTAGTGATCTTGTGTTGGACTTAGTTGATACATTTTCCCCTATTCGAACTCGTATATTTAAGCGGCCTCCTTCGCTTTGGGTGACCGGTACACTCAAACAAATGAGAGCAGAAAAAGATAAAGCATTTATACAAGCAAAAAGGACTAAAACTGATTCTAGTCGATAATACTATCGTGAGCTACGTAATTTTTATACACGTACCTTGGTCGCTGAAAAACAAGCTTATTTTACGCAGTTTGTAAATAAGAATATAAATAAACCTAATATTATGTGGCGTTATATTAATACGCCACATAATATTGGCCGAGCCGTGGTAGCTCAGATGGTTAGCGCTCGCTGTAAACATAACAGAACGCGAGCAACCCGGGTTCGATCCCCGCCGGCACCAATGAAATTGCTAATTGCAATTTTAAGTGCTGATATACCGCGTGCTCGGAGGTGAAGGAAAACATCGTGAGGAAACCTGCATGTCTGAGGAATAAGAAAAAAAAATATTTCGAAGACATGTGAAGTTCGCCAACACGCATTGGGGCAGTGCGGCGGATACTTCCTTGCCCTAAAACCCTCTCAGGAATGAGGGGAGGTCTGTGCCCAGCAGTGGGACTTATATAGGCTGTAACTTTACTTTACATTAGTGCCCTCCTAACCGCAAATAGTAAAAACAATACAATACCTAGTCATCTGACGGACCCTGATGCTTTAAATTCCTATTTCTTAAATATTATACCATAAAAACAGAAGACTGAAACTCAGTAATGTGATTCACAAAGACGTAATGAGTTGGAATTTAGCTTCACGTTGGTAAATGACATGATGGTAAATTAAATTATTTCCGCAGCAGCGTCCTCTAAATAGAAACAAAGTGACGGAATATCGATGCTTATGTTGCGGTTAACCCTCCCATACTCCTTGCCTGCTATACTTGCTATAGTAAATAAGTCGATAACAGAGGGAACCTTTCCAGATGCCTGGAAGTGTGCCATTGTAACTCCGATACCAAAAAACTATAGCGCCTGATAGTTATTCAGATTTGAGACCAATTAATGTTCTTTCAGCATTGTCAAAGGTAGATGAAAAATGTGTTAAAGTGGAATTAGTATCATTCCTAGAGCAAAGTAAAATTTTTCCTTCAACACAATCAGGGTTCAAGAAAAACCATAGCATGGTATCCGCTCTTATAAGTATAACCGATGACATCCTTGGTACGTCTGATGCAGGCCAGGAACAAAATTGGTGCTACTTGATTTCAGTCGTGCATTTGACTGTATAGATATTCCAAAGTTATCGCTGAAACTGGAGAATTGCGGTGCCAGTACGCAAGCCTGTGCCTGGTTTCGATCATACTTACAGGGCCGCAGTCAGAGAGTGCAATGCCTAGACATTGATGACAAGTTGATGATGTCAGTGCAGCTGCCTTTGAAAAGGAGCGTAATTCAAGGCTCAATTGGTCCAACACTATTTTGATCTATAGGGCGAACATAGTAAAGGTCGTAAAACACTCGCAACTTCATTTGTACGCCGATGACAGTCAGATTTATGTCCATAGTCTGCCCTTTGTCAATGATCCACACCATATGGATGCTTGGCGGTCCACCACTGTATGTTTCAAAAGGAGTTTTCTTCCGCGTACAACCTCTCTGTGGAATAGTTTACCACCGGCGATTTTTCCGGACCGATACGACCTGGGGACCTTCAAGAACGGCAACGCACCTGCAATTCCCCTGGTGTTGCGGTTGATCATGGACGGCGGTAATCACTTAACATCAGGTGAGCCGCATGCTCATTTGCCCCCTCTTCTATAAAAAAATGAGGTTCACGTTGCCACTGGCAAACTGAATAGGGATTTGGAAGCTCTTAGGGACTGGTCTTTGAGGCATAGTCTTGTTCTAAACCCTAAGAAAAGTGTGGCAATTACGCTTGGAACAAAATCTCAGGCCAGAAAATAAAAAAGTAAACTCGATTATCAAGGTTTGCGACACGGTGGTTCCAAGCGAGGGTTTTTTATGCAATCTCGTGTTGGTAATGGACCAGAACCTAAGATTTGAGCAGCACGTACGTAACAAAATGGGTTTAGGTTTCGGAACACTCAAAAAATTATATCAGCTTCGAACATTCCCGAGGAAAGAAATTAGACTGTTATTATGTAATAGTTTGGTACTATCGCATCTAACTTACTTTGACATTGTTTATGCTCCTTGTCTATTTAAAAGTACCGCTAAGATTGTGTAGAGGGTGCAAAATGCGTGCGTGCGGTTCTGTTAAAATGTCCCCAGGAGACACCAGTTTTAATAGAGAAAAATATTTTAAGTATGTCCAAACAATTTACCTTGAAATATGCGTGTTTTCTGCACTCATTGCATCATTTTAAGTCACCTGCCTACCTTAATGATAAACTTTCCCCAAAAACACAACACATGTAAATCTCTAAGGGACAAGGGATATCAGCTAAATGTCCATAAAACTGAGGTTAGTTGGTGCCAAAGGCTGTTTTAAGCATGGCGCAGCCAAAATATGGAATGATGAGATGACCGCTAGTTTGATCATCGTTAATGCACTCGCTGCCGACGTTCCGCAAAAAATGTCGCCACTGGCTGCTCCACAGGCAGTCTGACCCTAACTGACTACAAGTTCGTTTAATAAAAGGCCCTTTCAAAAACTACATATACCTACGTTAAGGTTTTATTTTGCAATACAAAATTTTAGACATAATTTTAAGATAAGATACTACCTAATACCATATGCAGACTACCATGCATGAATGTTTAGGCAATGGTAGTAGGTTAATTTGTGTAAAGAAAATTAAAGTGTTAATTTAGGTAATTTTATCAGCAATTTTTACTGTCACGAACCTCAAGCTCGTAACAATTGGTGTCAGAAGTGGGATAAAATCATGCCGATTTTACCTAAGGAGGAAACGGAGGGTGTCCGTACCCGAAGTCCACGCCAGCAGGAGACGGACCAAAGAAGATTTGGTGGTGCAACGCCGCAGACGTCGGAGGGCCAGCCACCGGCTGCAGGCCCGTCAGTAGCCCCTACATCTGCAGCACCTGACTTAGGTGCTTTGATGGTGATGCTGCAGGAGCAGGCTCCCCGATAGGAGGATCAGGCTCGCCAGCAGGCGGAACAGGCACGCAGATTAGAAGAGCAGCTGCGGGGCGGACAGGAGGAACAGGCCCATCGGTTGGAAGAGCAGATGCTCCTCATGAAGGACCTTCACGCTACCTTCGGGAAGGAGATAAAGGAGGTGAAGAATAGGGTTGCTCAGCATGACAACCACCTGTCGGAAGCTGAAACCGAAATCGCGAAAGCTGAAAACCGAATCGAGAAAGCTGAAACCCGAATCGACCAAGTAAACAATGGGGTTGACAACGTAATGGCCGACATGAAGAAATCACTGGACGAACTCAAACTTGGAGATGGAGCTACAGCTCCCGTAGTAGCTACAACACCTTCGCTACGTGGGTTCAAGGTGCCACCGTTCGACGGTACCTCTTCATGGTCAGCCTACAAAATCCAGTTCGAGGCTGTTATAAAGGCGAACGGCTGGAATAAAAGTCAGGCCATGACTGCTCTCATACTAGGCCTGCACGACCAGGCCTTAACAGTTCTGGAAGCTCTCGGTGAGGAAGTGACTTATGAGCAACTCCTTGAAGCATTGGAGGCGAGATATGGCGACGCTCACCTGGAACACGTCTTTCGTGCGTAGCTTAAAGATCGCGTGCAGCGCATCAACGAAAACCTGCAGCAGTGGGCTCTAGAGGTGGAAAAGCTGGTGCGGAAAGCATACCGGTCTGTACCTGCGCTCATTGAAGGGAACCTGGTGCAGACATTCATCGACGGCATCCGCGACCTGGAAGTCAGAGCTGCTGTGAGGCTCGGGCACCACGAGACGCTTAAGGACGCCTTGGCCCATGCACTGGAGGTGGAAGCCGTGCGGCAGGATCATCGTTCCCATTGCGTCTGGGAGGTTGCAGCAGCTACAGTTCGCGACCGCAACTAAGGATACAGCCGTAGGTGCTATGGCTGTGGGGAAAGGGGCCATCTTCGATCCAGCTGCCCTAATCGAACCGCAGAGAGGGAAGGTGAACGATATCAGGAGGGTAGTACGGCCAACAGCACCACCCAGCAGCAGCAGGGAAACGAGTAAAAGCCAGAACTGCGGGGCGGGTGCTGGCTGATGTTAAAAGAGCCCCAAGGATCTCGATGTCACAAACCCACGATGGGAACAGTCTAATCATCAAGGGCGAGGTCAACGGAATGCCGTGTAAACTGACCATAGACACTGGAGCCTCTCGTACGGTTGTTAGTTCCCAACTAATAAGTCAGTTCCTTGGGGACTCCGTATACAACCGAGAACGCATTAATTTGGTAACAGCCACCGGTCAGCGTATACCCGTCCGTGGAGAGAAAGAGATGGAGTTGAAGCTAGGCAACATGATCTACCTGCATAATGTCATCGTGGCTGATATAATGGACGACTGCATCCTGGGCCTAGACTTCACGAGGAAGAATTGTTGTGCGATTGACATTAAGCAAGGTGTCTTGAAATGTGGACAAGAGAAACTTTTTGTGGAAGGAGCGTTACCAGGGAACATGTACAGCCTTGAGAAAATTGTTCTTCCGCCGAGATCGGAAACGATTGTGCCGGTTAGTCTTCCTCGGAATCCTGGGCAACCTCATCGTTGTGTACTCGTGGAAAGGTTAGAAAAAACGAACCTTGGTCGGAACCACTAACATCTCAGGATAACGTGTGCTGAACCTTTGTGGCGAGGAACAGATTATATAAAAAGGCACCTGGTTGCTACTTGTGAGCAAGTAGATTGGTTACGTCGGTGCCAATATCTATCGACTGGGAACCCCAGCAAGGATGCACAAACGAGAGTGAGCACACTTTTAGAAGACTGTCGCAGCGTTTTCTCCCCGAATGAAGTGGTCAAAGCGAAGAAGTTGTTACTCAAGTATGCCGATGTATTCTCATCAAACGATGCTGACATAGGAAAGACTGGCTTAGTTCAACACAAAATAAACACAGGTGAAGAATTGCCTATCCGTCAGCGGCCAAGAAGATTGCCGGTAGCACGTGAAAAGGAAGTGGAAACCATGATTGAGGGAATGGTGAAGGATGGTGTTATTGAACCTTCATCTAGTCCATGGTGTTCACCCGTGGTACTGGTAAAGAAGAAGGATGGCAGCCTGCGGTTTTGTGTTGACTACCGCCGTCTGAACGACGTCACTAAGAAGGACAGCTATCCCTTGCCAAGAATTGACGATACGCTGGACATGCTTACAGTAGTAAAGTGGTTTAGCACGCTGGATCTAAAAAGTGGCTACTGGCAAGTTGAAATTGACCCCAAGGGCAAGGAGAAAACTGCGTTCTCGACGGGAAAGGGTCTGTGGCAATTCAAAGTAATGCCATTTGGGTTGTGCAATGCTCCAGCAACGTTTGAAAGGCTGATGGAACTTGTACTTACCGGGCTAATTGGCGATGCCTGTCTGGTCTACTTGGATGACATCATCATCGTGGGCCGTACGTTTGAGGAACACCTTCAAAACCTGGAACGCGTGTTCATGTAGATTCAGAGTGCCAATCTCAAATATTCCATGAAACTTGCCGAGTTATGGGTACTCATAAAACAAGAACGACTTCTTATCACCCGCAATCTGATGGAATGGTAGAACGATTTAATCAGACATCGGAGAGGTACCTAGCAAAAGTTGTAGACAATCGGCAACGAGATTGGGACAAGCACATACAACCGTTTTTGTTGTCATATCGAAGCGCTGTTCACGAAAGTTCAGCAGTGACACCAGCTTTCGCAAACTTTGGAAGAGAATTACGGCTGCCTGCAGACCTGATCACCAGGATACCACCTGATGCTCCACGTAGTATAACCGATTATGCAAATGACTTGCGGAACAAAATGAATGACATTTATGAGCACGTCAGACAATCGGGCCAGCAAATGTCTGAAAACAAGAAAACCCGGTACGACCGCAAAATGAACATCAAAGGGTTCGACGAGGGTTCACTAGTGTGGTTGCATAATCCCGTCCGCAGTAAAGGGAAATCTCCTAAGCTTCAAGCTAAATGGGATGGCCCGTACCGGATTGTGACCAGGATCAACGATGTAACCTACCGGATACAGAAAGGCGCAAGAGGGACTCCTAAGATCGTCCATGTGAATCGATTGGCGCGTTATTATGGGGCCGATAATGCTCGGGACCAGCATGTCTTAGGAGGGGGCAGTGTTACGCGTCTTAGTCGACGGCTCTAGCGCCATCTAGTCTCGAACCGAAAAACTAAACTTCTTGAATTTGAAACTCGAACTCTCGGTACCTTGCGCATGTTTACTTGAATATTCTGGATATTTACGTGCTAATTTATATAAATAGGCGCTGCAAGATGCGATCGGGGAAGTATTGAATTTTGCGAGACAAGCGAAGCTTCGGAGTGGAATAAAGTGAATCAGTGTGATTAATTATTAGTGTTTTTAACTTTAATTATTGTAAAGTGAATTAAAGTGTTAATTTAGGTAATTCTATCGGCAAGTTTTATTGTCACGAACCTCAAGCTCGTAACAATAATAATATTTGTTTAAGTTTTTGAATTTGTAATTTTTTGAGACAAATAAATACTTTTATTATTATTATTATTATATGTGGTATTAGTAGTGTATTCTCATTTGGTTGTGCTAAATAAATATATAAAAGGAAAATATACATAAAAGATAAATATACATAAATATATGTTTCATATACCAGCACAAATAAATAAATATTACATAAATAAATAAAAGTTCAACCAGATGGAGGCCCTCGGCAGAGGAGACCAAACCGTCGAGGGTTAGGGGGAAAGGGAGAGAAACCGGCGGACGATACGGGTGGTATCGAGGAGTACCGCCTTCCACATTTGAGCCTGGAGCGGTCCGTCACGGAGTCCCAGCCTCCTCAGATGACCCGCGAGGCTGACTGGGATTAGCCCGTTTGCAGAAACGACTTGAGGAATAATTTCAGTCGGCAGACCACCCCACATGTCAGTCACCTCGTGAGCCAGGTCCAGATATTTTGTCCGTTTATCTATTTCGGCTTTCACGAGGTTCTCGTCATACGGAATCGTAATGTCGACCAAAAATATCCTTGACTGTGCCCGGTCCATCAGCACAATATCAGGCTTATTCGCAAGAATATTCCTGTCTGTGATGATGGTCCGGTCTCAGTAGAGCCGGTCGCATCATATTCGAGCACGGCTTCCGGCAAGTACTTGTAATACGGAAATTTCCGATCCACGAAACCGTATTTCAGAGCGAGCTCCTGGTGAAGAATTCTGGCTAGAAGTTTGACCTGTGCAAGTACTCAGAGTTATAAAGCATCGAACAACAGGAGATGACGATGTCTAAGTGACTCACCGGTATGACTACAAGCTCGACCTCTCCTCTCTCTCTTCCCCCCGGACCGCCATAGGGTGCTAGCGTGTACAGACAGTCTCCGCATTTTAAACTACATTAATTTAAATTGGTGAAAATAATCAGCAAAGAAAAATAGGAGCGCAGAATCAAGAAGGAGTCGACGCCAGCCAATAATAATTAGCAATCTCCTGCACACCGCTTTTGCCCTGGTACTTTCAAACTTGTCATCAAGTGAGAAGGTACTGTGAATTATTGTTGTTTATTGTCTTTATCTAATCAGTGCACGCGCAGGAACGTCATCTTTTGTCGTCAAAAACAAAGCTACACCCCTGATTTATATTGGTTTGGGAAAACGCAAAGGCCAGCCAATAATAATTAGCAATCTCCTGCACAACGCTTTTGCCCTGGTACTTTCGAACTTGTCGCCAAGTGAAAAGCTACTGTGAATTATTGTTGTTTTATTGACTTTATCAAATCAGTGCACGCGCAGGAACGTCATCTTTTGTCGTCAAAAATAAAGCTACACCCCTGATTTATATTGGTTTGAGGGAACGCAAAGGCGTGTCCCAACCTATCCACTCATAGTGGTGTTTAGCGAGTTCAAAGTAAAAATCTTTCGCAGCTTATTATTTCCTGGTACTAAAATGAACAAATTCGACAAATCTTCGTCTGAATCAAATATCTCAAAGCAACTGGAGCATACACCACCTAAATTTGTCACTCAACGCAATAAACGGGGCAGAGAACATGATTATGAATATGATTTTAACACTTTTCGGGAGGAAATAAAATCAATGATTTCTAATTTAATGGCTGTACAGCAGGATGAAATTAAGAAAATTCACCCTACTCTAATGGACGTAAGAACTACAAATAGCAACATACAAAACTCTATAGAATTTCTTGCATCTCAGAATGAGGAACTAAAAAAGAAAATAGAGCAGTTGGAACTTCAAACAAAGAAGGACAAGGACTATATAACAATACTAGAGGACAAGATCGAGGATCTACAGCGAGAAAACCGTAAGGCCAACATTTAAATAAAAAATGTTCCGAAAGTGCCTAATGAGTCCAAGGAAGGCTTATTAAAGTTGTTCCTAACTCTATCCAATAACATTGGCTGTAACATTGAAAAAAATGATATAAAAGACATCTACAGAGTACATAGGAAAAGTGACCAGTATAAAAGTCAAGTTATAACGGAGATGACGTCTACTATGCAAAAAACAGAGTTTTTAAAACTAGCCAAAAACTATAATATAAGACACAAAGAAAAACTATGCACAAAACACTTAGGCTTTACAAAAAATGAATATGAACCCATTTACGTATCAGAACAACTGACAGCAAGAGAAGCACGCCTACATTTTCTAGCCCGAGATCTTCCCAAGTCTAAGAACTACAAGTTCTGCTGGACGTCCTAGTACGTATAGTAGGACGTATAGTAACCCCTGTGCATAAGAGCGGGGACAGAGAGGATGTAAGCAATTATAGACCTATCTCTGTCCTCACCTCCATCTTTAAAATAATTGAAAAGTTGCTTAACAATAGATTGGTTGATTACCTAAATAAATTTAAACTACTATCCAATTCTCAGTATGGTTTCAGAAAGGGTCTTTCAACTCAAGATGCTATTCTTGATCTCACTTCAACTATAGTTGGTGAAGTGGACAATGGCAGCAAATGTCTTACAGTCTTTTTGGACTTGAAAAAGGCTTTCGACACCGTCTCTGTGCCTATTCTTATATACAGGCTAGAATGCTTAGGTATTAGGGATACTCCGCTCATGCTTTTTAAAAGTTACCTACAGGAAAGAACTCAGGAAGTAAAAATAAATGACTTATACAGTGAGAAAGCCACTACTAGTTTTGGGGTCCCACAGGGTAGTGTCCTGGGCCCGACTCTCTTTTTAATATACATAAATGATCTATGTAATCTAAGGGATGTCGGGTGCAGGATATACTCCTACGCGGATGACACTGCGCTTGTTTTTACTGGTAGCACCTGGAATAATGTCCAAGAAAGTACTGAGAGGGGATTAATTAACGTATATAACTGGCTTAGAGACAACCTTCTTACCTTGAACACTCAGAAAACTAACTACATCTGCTTCACTCCTTCTAATAAATCCCAACCTAACCATAACTTTGCCATTAAAATTCACACTTGCACTAACCCTGGTAACCTGATTTGCGACTGTCCTATTATTGAAAAAGTTAGCCAAACTAAATACCTAGGTATAATGCTGGACCAACGACTTAGCTGGCACTCACATTTGGAGCTTTTAACAAACCGCACTAGGAAACTCATATGGGTATTCAAATCGCTACGGCAGGTCATGTGTAACAAACTTAAAAACCGAATCTACGTGGCCCTGGCCCAATCGGTGCTCACCTACTGTATCTCGATTTGGGGAGGAGCAGACAAAACTCACTTCCTTGCACTCGAAAGAGCTCAGAGATCACTTATCAAAGTCATCTACTCCAAACCTTATCGTTTTCCCACTGATAAACTATATAGAGTGAGTGGCCTACTCACAGTCCGAAAACTCTATATTCTGAATCTCATCTTAACGTGCCACAAATCTCTACCTTATGTCGACCTGAGTCATAAAAGAAAGAACGATGTTGTTGCACCCGTCACTGCCTCACGTACTGCGTTCGCTAGAAGACAATATAGTAGGCAGTCTGCTTATATATACAACAAAGTAAACCGTATACTTAAAATATACCCTATGTTATCTTACACTTGCAGGAAAACTGTAAAAGAATGGTTGGATTCACTTAGCTATGAAGATGTTGAAAACCTTTTCATAAGAATTTGTTAAAATGTTTGGTTCAATTAATGCTGGTTCCTGTATGCGGAATGTTCATACCGATCCCAAGGAACCTTATCCGTAGGGCATACATGTAACCAACACACGCACACATGCACACTCCCATACAGACACGAGCTCGTATACACACATAAATACACTCATTCACACACTACGTACATATACATGTACACACACACATACACACACACACACACACACACACACGCACACACACACACACGCACGCACACACATGTACAGACGCACACAAACATATATACACACTCACGCACATTTTATATACTACCATACATGCTTACATGAAAATAGTTCATTGCCTCTAGAGCCGCAATTTAAATTTAAATTTGAATTATATCAAAAATGTTATATTTCAATGTAAAAAAAAAAATGTAAACCATACTATCCTAAACTAACCTTTTAGATATAATATACCTACCTAGTTTATCTTATTTAGCCAACTGTAAGGGAAGTAGCGAGTTATTCCCAACACAAGTGTCTCTGACTACTTAAAGGGAAGACTCGACAAATATTTGTAATAGGATTTTTGGAAATAAAGGAAATTTTAATTAATTTAATTAACGTCCTACGGTAAAATATATATCAGGAAAAATGAAAATTTGCCTATTATCGTTATTAAAAATGAAGCTCATGTTAATAGTCTTATGCAAAAGGAGTGACTATTTTATGTTACTAATTTAATTAACTTGCAACATTTTTTTTCAATTTTTTCTTTTTGGTAATAAGGCAGATTTTCACAGTCGCTATATTACTTATAAAATATGTAATTATAAAGCATGTATTAACATAGTAATCATTGCTGCAATGAATAACTTCACTCATATACAGAAATGCACAATAATTCTAAATACACAAACTATATATACCACTAACCAAATAATAAACATTCTTCTCTGCAAAATACTAAGGCATACGTACAGTTTTTTAATCGGTTTCTTCATCTCACTAATTACAAATATCGAAAAAAATATAATGAATTATGTAAAAATATATCGTAACTTAACAGTCCATGATGAATAATAAACTTCAAACTTTGAAAGAGATAGACAGTAGCGAAACTGCTACCTCTATTTATTGCAATATTGATGAATTACCTAAACACTTAAACTCAAATAATGTAAAATTCACTGTTGTGTCCCAAAATATAAGAAGTGTGTACCGCAACCTTGACGACCTAACCTTAAACTTACTTCAATTTAAATTTAAGGTGGATATAATAATCCTTACCGAGTGTAAAATGCATATAGATAAACCTATTCCAAATATTAATAATTACAAAATGTATTCGACGACAAATCACGTGAATCAAAACGACGGGGTAGTCGCATTTATCAAAAATGGCGTTCAAGCCCATGTTAACGAAATAATATTATCAGACGCTTCCTGTATTCAAATTACTACGGCTTGCTTCGTGATTTTAGGTGTTTGTCGATCGCCGGCTAACAATAATGCAGATGCTTTTATTAACTCTATGAACAACCATCTAGAGCTACTTAAATCCCGACGAAATGTTATACTGACAGGTGATATAAACATAAACATAATTGAAATAATACTAGTTTTAACGGAATTTATCGCGTATATTTAACTTTTTTACCATAAACATAATTCCAAAAGTATCTGAACAAACATATGAGCGAAACAATAGATGTAATTATCTTAACGCTTTATCCCTTCACGGACTACTTCCTGGACACTACTTACAAACAAGGGAAAATAGCTGCATTGATCACATTATTATAAAACTTGAAAAAAAGAAGTATTCCGCCTTTACTGCAGTTCTTAACACCACAATAACTGATCACTTCATGATATTCCTATCGATTTCTTGTAATAGAAATCATAACGAGAATAGACTTTACAAAACTGTCATAAACTTTGATAAAGCTTATCATAGTTTAGTTTTACAAAATCTTTCAGAGCTAAACAAACAAAGTGACCCTAATACCTTTGCAAACATATTGATTGAAAAGATTCAAACAGCCCTAAAAGAAAACACCAAAATCACCCCCATCACAAGTAATAAACGCCTACTTAAACCGTGGGTAACTGAGGGAATTTTACGCTGCATCCGCGTAAGAAATAATATGCAAAAAAAGCTACGTTCTAATCCATGTGATGAAATTTTAAAAATTACATATAAAAGGTACAGAAACTTCTGTAACAACCTGGTCAAAAAATGGAAACGGCAGTATTACAAAAAATAACTACTTCTTTCTACGAATAACACAAAATTATTATGGAACACAATTAACGACATAACACAATTTAAAGCTCCAAAAATTCCTAGCTCTGATCTTCTTACCCTAACACAGAATCCTTTACATTCAGTCAACCAGGTAAATAGCTTCTTTTCGGTAATAGGAAAATCTCTCGCCGAAGCCATTATCAATAATGGTAACATCCAAACCTCTACTAACGTAGTTATTGCTAACTTTCAGATGAATTCATTTGTCTTATTAAATACAGATCCAACTGAAGTAGAGAGTACACTTATGTCATTAAATTCAAATAGTGCAACAGGATGGGATAATATTCCGACTAATTTTCTTAAGAAGTCTAAAAATATTGTCGTCATTGCAATTAGTAATTTAATAAAATTAAGCTTCGAAAAGGGTATATTTCCGGAGGCCTTTAAAAAATCTATAATCACACCCGTATATAAGAGTGGTAACAGAGATGAAGTAACTAATTATAGGCCAATATCAGTATTAACGTCAATTTCTAAAATTATGGAAAAAATATTAAATAAAAGACTACTAGGCTATCTTAATAAATATAATTTAATTTCAAAGTCGCAGTATGGTTTTCGACAGGGTTTATCTACTGAAGATGCTGTTGGGGATCTTACTAAATTAATTGTGCAGGAAATTGATAAAAATAAAAAATGTATAACAGTATTTTTGGATCTAAAGAAAGCTTTTGATACAGTCTCCGTACCCATAATATTAAAAAGACTAGAAAGCATTGGCTTAAGAGATAAAACTCTATCTCTTTTTGGCAGCTATCTTAGAAACAGAAAACAGTCGGTAAAATTGGAACAACTGTAAGTGAAACTGTAACTGTTAACTATGGAGTCCCACAAGGAAGTGTGATGGGTCCAACTCTATTTTTGATATACATTAATGAACTATGTAATATGAAACTGTACAATGGGCAGATTTTTTCATATGCAGATGATACTGCCATTGTATTTACAGGAAACACATGGGAATCCGTAAGGAAAGCAGCAGAATTAGGCCTTGCTAGGGTTGCAAATTGGCTCAATCAGAATCTACTAACCTTGAATATAATCAAAACTAAATATATCTGCTTTACTATGTATAACAGCACCCAACCTACACCTGATTTTCATATTAAAATTCACGATTGCTCGGACGTCCAAAGCTCTAGTTGTAAATGCTCCCAAATAAATAAAGTCTCAAATATAAAGTACCTTGGAGTCATGGTTGACCAACGACTATCTTGGTATTCACATCTAGAATTAATGGAAACTCGGCTCAGAAAACTTATTTGGATATTTAAGTCTCTACGACATGTCTCCACGAAGTCTTTACTTAATAGAATATACATAGCTCTGGCTCAGTCAACTTTGGGCTACTGTATTCCTATATGGGGTGGGGCAGCAAATACTAGGTTCCTTGAGCTTGAAAGGGCTTAAAGATGCTTAATTAAAGCTATGTACTTAAAGCCCTATAGATTCTCTACAACTGAACTTTATGAATGGAGTAATTTACTTTCGGTAAGAAAACTTTACATTTTAGCAACAGTTTTAAAACTTCATAGTTCCATAAATTACCACATATCTTCAATCACCAGACGTAGAAAATATAAAATACCCTACGAAGATTCATTTAAGACTAAGTTTGCATCAAGACAGTATACTAGACGTTCAGTTTACTTATATAATAAAATAAACCAAAAAATCAATATTTACTCTATGAATTACCATGACTGTAAAAAAACCATAACAGACTGGTTAAGAAAACTTTCCTACGAAGAAATCGAATTCCTTCTCGAAAACACTGCCTTACGAATTTTTACATTCATACAGACTTCCCACGCTCATCCATACACACACACACACACACACACGCACACACGCACACGCACACGCACTGTTACATCCCTAATTTCACTGTCACATCACTATTTGTTGAAGTAAAATGCTGACTTGCAATTATTGCTGGTTCATTCAAATGCAATATTGAAAATCAGCAATAATTTTGCTATAAATACGCGAGACTTTCCTAAATTCAGTAAGTTGGTTGTTCTTTAGCTAAACTGCTCTCCAGCTACGGACCCGGTTCTTGCCTGCCGGCTGGTTACCAGTGAAAGCTAAGAATACACTCCGGGTCTACTCTGCCCTTCACTAGGGCTATCGCGCTGTTATAATCCAAGTCGCGTATAAGTTCATATAATAGTAGAAATTCTGTGTCCGAATTTGTGTAAAATTAAAATATTTAATTAATAAATAATTGTCGAAATTCAGTACTGTGTTTTTTTTTATAAGTGCTGAATAGGACAATCTAACAGCACGCACGCACGCACACGCACGCACGCACGCACGCACGCACGCACACGCACGCACACACGCACGCACACACGCACACACGCACACACACGCACACACGCACACACGCACACACACACGCACACACACAAACACACACGCACGCACACACGCACGCACACACACACGCACACACACACACGCACACGCACACACACACGCACACACACGCACACACACACGCACACACACACGCACACACACGCACACACACACGCACACACACACACGCACGCACACACACACGCGCACACACACACACACACACACACACGCGCACGCACACACGCGCACACACACACACACACATTTTTTCACACTATCACGCAAATATCGCTAATTATACCTTACATGCAGTTGTGCTTTGTTTAGCTTTTGATTTTTTTAATGTTTTTTTTTTGTTATTTTATTGTTTTGTGTTATATACTTAATTCTAATTTAAAGTAGTAATATAATTGTAATAAGGAAGAGCGGGGCCCTCTACTACAGGTATCTATTTACTTAAAAGAGGGTGCCCAACAATATTGTAACAACTTACTACTTGTTTTAAAGTAATAAATTATCATTATCATTATCATTATCGACGGATGTTGACGGTTATTTATTATTATTATTATTTATATGCTTCCACGTGCGTGAGTTAAGGCTGAGCACCCCTGCCAAATCTCATTCGTTCGCACATCATCAGCAATCCCATCTGGGTCAAGCGTATGCAGTAAATAAGCTTAGTAAATAGTTTTGTTGCATATAATTTAAGTATAAATAGACAATTGTAATCGGTTAATATCGAATATTGTAGTAATAAACTTCTTATTGTAACTCTGTCAAAATAAATAAATATATTTTTTAGTGAAGTTTGGTTCATTATCTTTATATTTCGTGGTGAATAAAAGTTTTCGCAGAAAACTCGGTCGTATGTCTCAACGTTTTAATCGGTAAAAAAGGAACAAACAAATTTATTAAGGAACAGACCAACTTCAAGGACGGAGCACCAATATTCCAGAAGCAGCATGAGGAAAACTGCAACACTGTGAGTAGATCTTCTTCACCAAGCTATATTTTCCTACCCATCTTATTTTTTGTGTGTTTATATTCTGATTTTTGTGGGATTAATTACGCCCAATTACTAGATAAATTCACACTTAGTTAATTATTCTAATTAGTTAAGTAATTGAGGAATTTAAATTATTTTATTTAATTTCCTTATAAGTTCACTTAATAATAACCGAAGAGTATTTTTATTGGTAGTGTATTCTGTAACAAAAATAAAGAAAAATGGAAAATTTAGTAAGAGTTCCTATGGGAATGATTAAAATATTCCTAATTTTGATGGTGATACTAGACTTTTACCACTCTTTATAAAAAATGCGAGTACACACTGCATTCATTCCAAGGAAGCCAGTTACAAAACGAATATTTATTCCACGTTATTACAAGTAGGTTATGCAGGGAAGCTGCTAATCTAGTTGGAGAACGGTATCATATTAATAATTGGGACAAATTGAAAACATTACTAAGCCAACATTTCAGTGACGCGAGTTCCGAGGAATGTTTGGCTTTGGAACTCGAATCCTTAAAATTAAACCGTAATGAAAATTACCAGGAATTTTGTCACAGGATACAACATTTGAGAAGTGTCTTATTTTCTAAGGTTAGCGAAACGATTGACGATCCGAACTTACGTCTAGCAAAACAATCTATTTATAACCATAGTTCACTAAATGCGTTTCTTTATAATTTACTGGCATATTTAGTTAGACTTGTGAGATTACTGATCGTGACTACTTTAGAAGACGCTTTGAAATTTGTCTAAGAAGAACAAAACTTTCAGTTAGTTAATGAAAGTAAAAATTCGCGGTCTAATCGAACAAACTTTAAGCCGAGTCCTAACAATAATCACACTTATTCACCTAGAAATGTTCCACATACGGAGCAATCTAGTGCAAATACATACAATAATCAGAACAATTTGTCACCCTACGTTAATAATAACCGCTCTTTTAACTCGTCAAATAAATCACTCCAATTTAGGCAAAATAACAACTGTAACAATAGCCATCGCAATAATTATCAACAACAATCGACCACTAGGTCACCAGTACCGCCGGCACCGGGCCCGATACAGCGTAGTCAGTCTTTCGCGGACAATACCCCTGCACATACTCAGCGTCTAACGCAATACCAATCGCCATCTGTGGTGTTCAGTTCGAACACCGATGTAACAATGCGAACTGCTAACTCAAGGAGAATAAACTATACCAATAGCGAAATAAATCAACCTCGCAATTCACAACAATGTATTGCATGAAATCGGTATAATAATTCGGTTTTGGCTGAAATTGAAAATTTTCACATATTAGCCTTGACGAGACTAATAGAATAAAAATTAATTGTACGAAACTTTTAAATTTACCACATATCCTTATACCTGAACTAAAAGCTGTCTTTATGATAGACACTGGTAGTACTAGGTCATTTATTAGTCCAGAACTAGCAAAAAAATATTATAGTGATTCGGTACACTTAGAACCATTTGAGGTTATTAGTACTCACGCTGCCAGTAAACACGGAGAAGTTGTCTACGCAAAGTTACCAAGTATCTTTCACAGTCCACAAAAACACAAGTTTTATGTATATAGTGTAGACGAAAGGTACGATGGGTTAATAGGTAGTGATCTCTTAAAATTGCTTGACGCTACAATTGAAAAACCTCACTTTATATACAAATAATACTAATATCCCAATTATTTACGCACCGCCAATGAGAGAGACATATAATCTGCCTCCTCGCTGCGAATTTAGAGTTAAATTACCAGTCAACTTATTAAATGGTGAAGCTATATTAAATTACGTACAGTTTACAGAAGGTATCCGAATGCCTGACGCGATAGTAAATTGCAAAGATGGTTTTGCAACCACAGTTGTACAAAACTGCACAGACAGTGAATAAAAATTAGTGGTCACGTCACCATTTAAAGTTGAAATTTTTCATGACACATATAACAATAACTTGAATTTTACAAAAATTAAAAATAATAATTTAGATATATTACTAGAGGAAAACTTAAATAAATTAAGACTAGATCACATGAACGAAGAGGGAAAATCGGTGATAGGTAAATTGTGTAGGGAATATAAGGATATATTCTATTGTGAAAACATACCGCTATATTTTACAAACGACGTTAAGCATAAGATTAGGACGAAGAATGAGGACCCTATTAATATGAAAGCCCATAGATTACTACCTGCACAAGCTAAGGAAATAAAGCAACAAGTAGAGAAAATATTGCGAGATAATATTATCCAGGAGTCTCTTTCTCCGTGGTGTGCACCGGTGCACTTAGTACCAAAATAATTAATGCATCGGGCTTACAAAAATGGAGAATGGTAGTTGATTATAGGCAATTAAATGACATAACTACAGATGACAAATACCCACTCCCTAATATTAACGATCTATTTGACATTCTAGGAAAGAGCTTATATTTTACTGCTTTAGATTTAGTTTCCGATTACCAACAGATAGAAGTAGAAAAGGATGACAAACCAAAAACAGCCTTCAGCACACCCTTCAGTCACTTTGAATTCAATAGAATGTCCTTCGGTTTAAAGACAGCTCCTGCTACTTTTCAGAGAGCAATGGATAACGTGCTGCGAGGGTTACAAGGCTTAGATTGCCTAGTATATTTAGATGACGTTATAATCTTCTCTAAAAGCCTACCAGAATATGTAAAGCTCAAAACCGTATTCGAAAGATTTAGAAAAAGTAACCTTAAAGTCCAACTTGATAAGTCTCATATTCTTCGGAAAGAAGTACTTTATCTAGGCCACACTATAACAAGTGAAGGATTTAAACCCAACAATAACAAAATTGAAGCAATATTAAAATATTCCCTACCACAAACTTAACAGACTTAAGGAGTTTCTTAGGTCTTGTAGGCTACTATAGGAAGTTTTAAAAGATTTCGCTAAAATCACGAAACCGCTTACGACTTGTTGCAAAAAGAACCGTAAAATAATAATTAATGATGAATACATACAAAGCTTCGCAACATGTAAAAAATTGCTAACCAATGCACCCCTATTACAGTATCCAGACTTTGACAAACCATTCATTTTAACCACCGATGCATCAAATTTTGCAATAGGAGCCGTATTGTCACAAGGTACAATAGGAAACGATAAACCTGTGGCATATGGGAGCAGAACGTTAAGTTGTAGTATGGGGAGTCAAATGTTTTAGAGCGTACTTATGTGGTCGAAAGTTCACCATTTTCACGGACCATAGGCCATTGGCATGGTTATATTCGCTTAAGGAACCAAACAGTAAATTAGCCCGCTGGAGGTTAAGACTTGAGGAATGTGACTTCAAAATTAAGTACAAGAAAGGCCAACATAATATAAACGCTGATGCCCTTTCTAGAATTAGAATCAATGTCATAGATGACGATTTAGATTATATCTTCGTAAATACTGACGATAATGCTGAAAGACTTCGAGACAAACTTAAAGAATTAAATTCTGAATTCGTAACAATACGAAAAAGAAAACAAAAAGAGGATTCAGTTACGTCAATTTCAGATACGGAAAGTGAAAAACAACTTTAATTGATGGAAATCTCAGATGATGGTGCTACAGCAAACCCCATATCTAATAGGGAACACGAAGGCATTCCGATTTTAAACGAAGCAATAGACTCCAAACTCTAATAAATTTTCGGTCAAAGACATGTCTAACAAAAAACAGCGTATTTTAGAAGCCATATGCCAATAAATAATGAAACATTAGTTAAAGACTTTCTTAAAGAATATGTAGACGTTAAAAACAAATATTTCATCTATTTCGAAGACCCAGCTTTAAGAATAAATTTTTCAAACGCATTAATTCAATTATATAAGAAAGGAGCTTGCAAACTTGTTGAATGTACTGAAAGAATATAAGAATTAACTTAATCGATTCCGAGCAGGACCAAAGAGAGATAGTGATAACATATTACGAGGCTAAAACTTGTCATAGGGGGATCCAAGAAACATTAATAAATTAAAACGGCATTATTGGTGGCAAAATATGAAAGAAACAATAACAGCTATAATAAATTCTTGCCAACAATGCAAAAAGATTAAATATGAAAGAAAACCTATAAAACCTCATATTCAATTAACACAGAGTCAAAGTACACCGTTCCAAGAAGTTTTCATAGATCTACTATTCATAGAAAGTAAATATTATTTGACAATTGTTGATGCTTTCAGTAAGTTAGGACAAGCAATAAACATCCCAAATCGCAGTACCCCTGAAGTTGTAAGAGCCTTAATTAAATATTTTGTATCTTGTATGGTTTACCACAGAAAATAAATAGCGACTCGAGTACAGAATTTAATAACGAATTAATAAAAGAACTTTTAAATCTTCATAAAATAGAGCTCCACATAGGAACACCAAATAACCCTAGTTCCATGGCAATAGTTGAAAGATTCCACTCCACCATTAACGAAATATATAGATTAGCTAAATAAGATAAAACAGATCTTGATGCCTGCTCTGTGATGACATATGCGATAATGGCTTTTAATAATAGTATTCATTCCGCAACAACCTTTACACCATTTGAAATTGTTTTCGGTACCACTGATTCAGGTAACGTCTTCGATATAGATAGAGAACGTAATTTGGTGCAAAAGCTCTTAGAAGATCATAGAAAACGTCTTAAAGTTCTTTATGAATATGTAGCCGAGAAATTACAGACAGATAAGATTAAGGTCGTAGAAAAAGAGGAGGTGAGGAAGTCCCAGAAATCAAAGAAGGGGACGATATTTTTATGAAAACTACTAGAACAAGAAAAACAAAATATAAGTCACGTTTTGAAAAAGCCAAAGTCATGGGGAAACCGGATCATAATATAATACCCGTTAAACTTAATAAGAGACCAACTAGAGTAGCTATAAAAATATTAAACGTCCTCCACAGGTCGTGGCTAGTAATTCTGGCGTTGGCAAAACTGTCCAACGGCCTAGATGTACAGAACCTGAACACGTTTTACACGTGGAACACCTTTTATACGTGGTAGAGCCATGCTGCAGTTATATTAGACGTATAGCTGTAGCACGAATGTGTCGGATCGACTGAGGAAGGGCCACGCTCTCACAGAATAACAGCGTGAAATAGTAGTTTAATGCTACTGTATTTCGTATGGTGAGTGTAGAGAACCGTAGACCCATTTTACTGGAAACGAGGCATTCCATCTTAGTCCTCACGAGTGACAACGCATCTGCATTTTGAATCGTAATCGAAGATAGATGTAGATGTCTATGGGCCACAGCAACCACTTACCGTCAGGTGGAGTGTGTGCTCGTTTGTCACCTTATCCTATAAAAAAATCACCAATCCGGGGATAGCTCCTCTGAAAGTTGGGATGGCAGTGATCAAGAATAACTCGTGGATCATTTTGAAAACATTAGATTTATAGTTGGTAGTTGAACAAATAGATATTAACACTGAACAATATAAGTGCGTAAGTAAGATTATTAGTAATAATAGTGAAGTTGGAGATGAATTTAGGGGGTTAATTAAGCAAATAGAAACATCCATAGATTTAACAAGTAATTAAATACATCAGATTTTACCTATATCTAAAATAAGTAAACGAGCCATATTTAGTCCTTTAGGTTCCTTATTTAAAGTTGTCTCAGGTAACTTAGACGAAGAAGACGCTAGGCACTTCGACTCACAAATAAGTCAGGTGAATATTAGAGAACATTTGGTCGAACGCCGAGCCACTTTGCTACAACAAGCATTTAACAAGCTTGTTAATGCGTCGGAAGACATAAATTCGAATGTCAATCGTTTACAAAATCAGGAAATAGATTCTATACTTCATAAGGAAAGGTCTCTAAAAAATGTTGTAACAATATTAAATACTTTATATCAAATTTCGAACAATTTTCGACACATAAAAAGATGTAATACAAGAAATAGAAACAGCTATTGCTTTTAGTAAATTACATACTTTACATCAATCAATCATAAATTCAACAGAACTATTAAATATGTTAATAAATATAGAAAAATATGCCAATTTGATTTACCCAGCAAATAAAGAAAATTTAATTAAGTTAGAAAGAAATATAGTAGTTAAATCGTTTGTCAATAGGAATAACTTAGTTTTTGTATTATATATCCCACTAATTGATAATTGAACCAGACATATACACATACTACAAAATAATACCAATTCCAATATCTAATTCCGATGTTAACCATATCATAATCCCATCATATCCTTTCCTATTGGTGACAAGATTGAAATACCGATCAGCGGTGAGTCCTTGTGAAGAAATCGACGATGAAAAGTTCTTATGCCCAGAGGAAAGTCTCGCAGAGTATCCAGCTGAAACATGTATTGAGCAAATAATGCAGATAAAAATCAACCACAATAGCTACCAGCAACATAATATACGATTGGAGAATTTGAAAATTCAGAGGATCTTCAAAAACTATTGGCTACTGTATACCACTAAGGACTTGATAATAACTGAACACTGTCCAGAACTTGCATAAAAATACCAAGTTCAAGCCATATATATAATGATACCTAATCAAGAATGTAGAACATAGGTTGGAGACACATTCATCAACGCTCCGAGGTACTTTGCGAATATCGAACTTCAGCTTCCCACAATCGAGATGCCAACCGTACGAGAGGATGATATCAAGAAAGAAGCAAAACAGTTAGATTTAAGAAACGTGGACTTCAGTGATAAAAAAGAACTAATAAATAGTGCTAAATTCAGTGATAACGAAATAAATACAAAATTGTTGGTAACAAGTGAAATCAGTGTATGGACCATAAGTTTATATCTCATTATAGTAATCTGTATAGTATTTACCATTTTTAAATTCAAATTATGGTATCGAAATTCTCCGAAGTCGCTTGAGCCACCTTCGGATAATTTCTCTCTTGAGGGGTTAAGGCTGAGCACCCCTGCCAAATCTCATTCGTTCGCACATCATCAGCAATCCCATCTGGGTCAAGCGTATGCAGTAAATAAGCTTAGTAAATAGTTTTGTTACATATAATTTAAGTATAAATAGACAATTGTAATCAGTTAATATCGAATATTATGGTAATAAACTTCTTATTGTAATCTAATAAATAAATATATATTTTTATTGAAGTTTAGTTTATTATCTTAATTCGTGCGTGTTTTTTCTTAAACTCCTTTTCTACCCGGTTGTCAGTGACAAGAAGGAATTAATGGAATGAATGAAAGGTATTATAGAGGAAATCTTATTCGTCAATACGAGTGACCGGGAAAGCGCGGAATATTTAAATTTGAGAAGTGGCGATAATATTCAGCAAGAAGAGTTTTCGCAAGAGATCGAAGATCGCAAAACAAAACAAAGCGTAAATACAAGAATAAGATAGTAAACTTACAACCCTATTTAGATAAAAAAGGCGTTCTAAGAGTTGGTGGTAGACTGAGAAACGCATAGATAAGCATGGAAATGAAGCACCCAATCATCATACTACAGGCAAATCATCTTACGGAGTTGATCATAGATGAAACCAACAGTCTTACATTTCACCGGGGACCTAGATGAACAGCACTATTAATTCGTTAGCAGTACTGAATCGAAGGGGGCAACAGGGCCACTAAGAAGCATTTACGACAGTGTGTGAGATGCAGGCGGTTTGAAGTGCCAGAAGTAACCCATCTTGCCTGTTTTCTCACACAGGATTGGATTATACCGGCTTCACCATGATCAAAAGCAGTAAAGGACGAGGCATTTACTGTAAAGGGATATGAAGCGGGTGCATGGCTACTAAGGCCGTGCACTTAGAACTAAATTCGGCCTAACAACGTCATCATTCTTAGCGGCTTTTAAGAGGATGGCTGCCAGACGGGAAACGCCAAGTTACATTTATAGTGACAATGGCACCAACTTCATTGGGGCAAGCAGAGTCCTAATACAAGAGTACAAAGAAATTATATCGACTATCAACCGAGATAATCCAGAGTTTATGCAATAGATCACATACATGCACATACAGTGGCATTTTAATGCCCCTTTATGGCCCTTAGCAGGCGGGTTATGGGAGGCGGCCGTTAAAAGTCTAAAATATCACCTGAAACACGTCATCGGTGAACAGAGCCTGAGTTATAAGGAGTTCACCACCATATTGTACTAGCTAGAAGGCTGCTTAAATGCAAGGCCATTGTGTATCATGAATGAAGACCTGGACAACCTAGTCTATTTGACGCCAGCACACTCCTTAGCAAGTGGACCTGTGTTGACGAAATTTGATACAGAGCAAGATCTACGAACAAGATGGTACCTTTGTCAAAAAAATTACTGCGACATAATATGGAAACAATGGCGTTCAGAGTACTTGACTCAACTAAATATACGAAGCGAGTGGCAAAGGGAACAAAGAAATATCAAGATCAACGACGTCGTGCTCGTAACCACGAAGACAACTTACCTCCAGGACGGTGGGTGATAGGTCGCGTCGCCGAACTTCATCCGGATTCTGATGAGCAAATGAGAGTGGTCACAATGAAAACTAAGAATGGCTACCTCAAAAGGCCGGTAGTGAAATTATCGCTACTACCTGTAAATCAAGACTCATATTGCAGCAATAATAATACAAACAAACCATCATCAATCAATAGCGATCAACAAACAGGAGAGTCTCAATCTGTTAAGAAACCTCAAGTTCATTTTTCGTCTGTGGCGTTGGCTATGTTATTTTTCTTGAGCATACTTAGCACTTCATCTTGCTCCTTTCTTAACACACCTCTGAAGTCAAACCAAGAAATATATTTCTACAAAGTCTCTAACATCCAAGTAATTAGAGACGAATGGACCATGGTCGTCTATTATGACATGAGCCCCTACTGGCAAGGGATGAAGTCCTTTGAACAATATTTTAACTACTTTCAAGGAACATGCGACAAATTACAAGACAACCAATGCAACCTTATACTGTGGAAACAACGTCATAGTTACTCCGAGTTCCAGCATTATTATAATACCATGACACAACATTCGCGCTAGCGCTCGTACCACGGCCTAGAGATATACCAAAAAGACATAACACTCATCCGTGATAATTAGAAATATTTGGTAACATTGTGGTAGAATCAAACATCTATAGTCGAGGCGGTGTATACCATACTTAAAAGGAGTGAAGAAGCTGTGAACAAGCAGCTTAAGTTAATAAACAGACAAAGGTTTAATATAAAAAACGCCGTGTATATATTAAACTCAGAGGTCGTTAACATGTCTCAAGTGAATCAATTAAATTTGACAGCCGTAGCTGCAAGCAACATGATACAGGAATTACAAAGCGTGCAGGAATCATTGCTGGCCACTTCAAAGTATTTCTTAACAATAAAAGACAGAATTTATGAAGATTACCTACTGTTCAAGATAAAAGTGCCGGTCATCTGTAGAGATTACTTCGAAATATTTCATCTTATTCCAGTACCGACTAAGATTAATAAAAGCAAGGCGGTTAACACGATATTAATATCGAAATACGTGGCCTTAAGCCTAGCAAAGGATGCGTACATTTTGATGGATATAGATGAAATTTCATCATGCATCAGCAATATGACATTTATTTATGTCACTTGACGAAACCAGTTTACCATCTCTTACAAGACGAGAAATTCTGTGACTTCAATAATAGTAGAGAACAGTGAAAAAATATTCTGGACTCCTGCAATAATAAATGCACTGAATTAAACAATATAAGCAAGTACTTTTACTTTTGTTGTAAGAGGCGTAAGTTACGAGTGATGTGCGTGGATCAGGTGACCACGCCACAGCTGGAGCGCACTGGCATCGTCAGCATTTCACACGAGTGCATTGTCAAGTCCGACCTATTTACGGTGCACGCTCGTAACCTTGACCGCAGCATTATCAAGACGAGCCCAGACATCAAGGTTGAAGACCTCAGTGCGATAAACAATATCATCAACGCGTCGATCTCGATATCGTCTTTATTAGATGAAACCAACAACGATCGTCAAAAACAATTTTCGGACTTAGAAAAACTGCTTAAAGATTTGAAAGGGCAGACGGTGTTGATAAGTGATGTTTCATACCATTATGTGCATCATTATGCTTTCATATACATCATGATCGGAGCAGCAATTATAGTGGGTGCAGGCCTGGCATGGTGGAGAATGCGACAAGCACGGTTAGCAAGATCCAACCAATCGGCAGTACCCCTGGCGGAGGACCGCACTACGGTTTGGCTCTCCTCCGTCCGAAACAGCATTTGTGAAGAAGAATCGAGTGATCGTAATTATCATGTTACCAACCAGCTATACAGTGTTCGAATTGTAAACAGGTCTATGTCGTCCATAGCCACTCATACATCTTTTCTCAAGCAATCGTGATCAGCATCCCGCCCTCTTCTGGCGGCCCGAAGCGTAATATACGATGCAACACCGTGCATTCTCTCGCGTCGGCATTTCAGTAATTATCTAATAGGTACTATGCGCGACTGACCTCATTCATTAATATTTTAGTGCTTTGGAGTTTGCCTTCTAAGACGGCCGCGTGACTCAACCTCATATTTTACCAAGTTTCGTATATTGTAAAATCTTAATAAATCTTTGTTTTTTCTCAAGATTGTGTTCCTGAGAAAAAAACAAAGATTTACTAAGATGCATATGCACATAAAGAGTTTTCGTCCGAGCGTCGAGTAATAGACACCTGTAATTCTGTTTTTAAAGTTATTAATTCGTTTCAAGCAAAATTCTTAGTTATTAAGCATTAATTTTCTTCTTACTTTGTTTAATTATCGTGTAGTATACAATGTGTGAAATTCTAGTTCAATCAGTGTTCTCTGTCTGAAGATACTTAGCAAAAACTTTTAAAAATTATGTGTTAAACGGTCGTTTGTTAACCTTGTTTAGTAATCGAAGCGTGGAAGTGCTGTTGTACTTCACATATAAAAAACATTAGTTCGTTGACCTCATTTACTACAGATCGTCGCTAGCGTAAATATTAGTGTCTAATTTCACCACCTGACATAACATAGACTGAAGCGCAGGAACAGAGCATGTGGTAATACGCTGAGCGTCGTGGGTTAAAATCCTAAACTAATTTTTTTTTTGTTTATTTAGTTTTTTTTTGTAGACAATTTGTATCATTAAATCATGGCTAACTTTGAATGTGCTGGGTGTCCTAACGCACTGGATAACTTCATGTCATTGCAATGTCACTGATGCAATGACAAATATCATGTAGCATGCACGCGAATCACAATGCAAGATTTTAACGTGATGAGCTCGGAAATGAAGAGTTTATGGATATGTGACGTTTGCAGGCGTAAACAACCAAGAGGTGATCATTCCAACACTCCAGTTCGAAACTCACCGGTGGAAATGGAAATCGTAACTCAACGTGTAAAAAGTCGTTCTAATTGCTCTTGTTTATCGGCTAGTAATATACGTGAAATAATTATAGAGGAATTGCGCAACATTTTTAGTAACGATTTACATCCTAAAAGTCACGAAATAAAAAATACACTTGCCTCATTTGAAACTTGTTTGTCGTCGTTAAACCAAGGTATAGATAAAATTAAATCCGATCATGCTAATCAATCTGCACAAATGCAACACATTACTAAGGAGAACGAAACTCTGCGTGCAGCTAACAAGAGTATCATAACTCGTCTTACGCAACTTGAACAGCAGACACTACACGAGCTTCAAATATTGAGATCCAATGTGTTCCAGAGAATAGACAAGAGAATTTAGTTAACACAGTACAACAACTAAGCAATATCATAAAATGCCCTATAGCCCCAGAAAATATACATTTTTGTGCAAGACTAGCGAAAATGAATACCAAAAGCCCTCGACCGAGATCGATATTAGTAAAGTTCAGTAGTCCAAGACTACGTGACGAATTTTTAGCAGCTACCATCAAATATAATAAAAAAAATAGTACGGATAAGCTTAACACTAGCCATTTGGGAATCACAAGCGCGAAAAATACTTCAATATACGTTGCTGAAAATCTTACACCAGAGGGAAAATTCTTACATGCTGCAGCTCGCCGTAAGGCAAAACAGCTCGGTTTCCGTTTTTTTTTTGGGTTCGTGATGGAAAGATTTTTGTTAGAAAATGTGAAGGATCAAACTACATCCATATACGAAATCATGATACTGTGAATAATTTGTCATAGAGTGGCGCTAAATTCGCTAAACTGATTTTTTTATTACATAAAGGCACTTTACAGAATAAAATTTCTATTTACTGCCAAAATCTTCGAGGTTTAAGATCAAAAACAATTGATCTATTTAATAACATAGTCTGTAATTCATACGATATTGTAATTATGACGGAAACGTGGTTAAATGGGAGTGTTTTCGATTCTGAAATTTTTGATGATCGTTATAATGTTTATAGACGTGATCGGGAGAGTAGTGGTTTTCACGCTTCATCGAATGGCGGGGGTGTACTTATAGCTGTATATAAGCAAATAAATTCGGAGCGGCTCTTTAGTTTCGAGTCCAAGTGCAAGGATCTTTGGGTTTGCGTAGAAGTAGAAAACGTCCAAGGCAAGTCTGAAAGACTTTATATATGTGCTGTGTATATTCCCCCACCCATCCAAAAACACATTTTTGAGCATTTTATTAATAACTCGATTCGAGTATTGGAATCACTCGATGAAAATATAATTGTTGCTGGAGATTTTAATCTAAGTGGTATAGTCTTTAGAGCCCCACGGGCATCTTTGTGCAAAATACTCCAACAGCTATCTACAAAATCTCTTAACAGACTTTCTCTCGTGCAATGAATTGAACCAATTTAATCTAATTAAGAACTCTAAAAATAAAATGCTTGATCTTGTCTTGTCTAATACTAACATTGTTGATATTTTGTCATGTCCTGATCCTTTGACATGTGTTGATCCCCTTAATCTGCCATTAATTTTTTCGATAGACTTTACAGATCCGGCACTCCGGCTGATTATGAAAATGTAAGGAAAGATCTAAATGAAATTGATTGGAGGGAAATTTTGGGTGAATGTCTTTGTGTTGATGATATGGTTGCAGTATTTTATGACATAATTCGTAAGTTAATACGGAAATATGTACCTAAGGCTAAACCGCGTAGTCATAAATACCCAGTTTGGTTTACTCCGTGCCTGATAAAACGTATTAAAGAAAAATATAAATATAGGATGAAAGTTCGCAAATATGATAATCGTCGCGGTAAACTCTGTTTTGACTTACTGAAAAGAAGATGTGAGGAGATGCTAGCATACTCCTACGCTAAGTATATAGAATGCCTTAAACTCTCTTTAAAGTCAAACCCAAAGTTGATTTGATCATTCCTAAAACAAAAGAAAGGTAAAAGTTCGTATCCTTCTAAAATTAAAGACGATAATAAATTTGTTATCTTATGAACCCTTGTTGCAATGTGTACTTTTATTACATATCTTATACAGTGGACCAGGTTTACAATGTTTTAAAAAGGAAAGAAGCCCTTGTGCTGCCTTTGTTCAAAACTGGAGACAAAGAGGAAGCTAAAAATTATAGACCAATTTCCACTATTTCTGTTTTTTTCAAAAGTGTTTGAGAAATTTATATGTCCCGTTGTTTCATGGCACTTTAAGCAATTTGTTACATCTGAACAGCATGAGTTTGTGAAAGCTCAATCAACAGTAACTAACCTAGTTTCCTTTGTGGAAGACATTACTGAATCTCTTGATACTGGCCAATCCGTTGATGCAATCTACACAGATTTCAGTAAGGCCTTTTACAAGGTTGATCACTCTATTTTACTTGTCAAACTCAAAAGGATAGGTATAGCAAACTCTTTGCTGGACTGGTTTAAGTCATATCTTGCCAATCGGTCGTCAACTGTTGTTGTTGATGGTTATGCTTCTGAGCCGTTTTTTGCCTATACTGGCGTACCTCAAGGATCTCAACTTGGACCTTTGTTGTTTAAAATTTTCATCAACGACATCAGTAATTGCTTTAAGAATTCAAAATCTTATTTCTTTGCTGACGATCTAAAGATCTTTAGACCTGTCTCCTCAAATTCTGATGCAGAATTCTTACAGGAAGACTTAAATAACTTGACATTATGGTGTCGTAGTAACGGTATGATGCAAAATGCTGACAAATGTCATGTTATAAAATTTTCTAGAAAGAAAACATCTCTTGCAACAACATATTACGTTGATGGTCGTATTCTGTTTGAAGTTCCTCACATACGCGATTTAGGAGTTATGCTTGACAATAAGCTTCATTATAATATCCACATAGATAACGTTGTCAAGAAGGATTTTAGGACTGTTGGTTTCCTCTTCCGTAACTGTAAGCAATTCAGCGATACTCGCACTAAAATAATTATTTACCCAGCCTTGGTGCGAAGTATCTTGGAATACTGCAGCGTAGTATGGAATCCCCACTTTAATATTTACTCACATAGAATTGAAAGGATACAAAAGAGATTTCTTTTGCATTTATCTTACGATCATAACCTAGTTAAAACTCTTAGAACTTACGAAAATAAGCTAAATTACTTCAAGCTTCAGCCACTTTCGAATCGAAGACAGCTCCTTGACCTTATTTTTTTGTATAAGTTGGTGAATGGCGTCATTGATAGTTCTTAGTTACTAGCCAAATTAAATTTTCGTACCCCATTGAAGTCAAAAAGGCTGTCGCCTTATAGACCATTCGTAGAAAAGAGCACACGTTCTCGTCAAGCGCACTATTCTTCGATTAATAGATTGATGTTGAGTTTTAATGCTATATATAAATTATCACATAAGAATAGTATTGGTGCCATAATGACTACTGATAACAAACATAAAGATAGAAAAGTTGATATTGACATATTTTCAGATAATCTTTGGAAATTTAAACGTCATTTGTTACATTTATATTCCTCAAATAATTGTAATTCACAGTAAAATTAAATTATTTTTCTTTAAGCTAAATTGTGATTAGGTAATGATTGTATATTATAATTTATTAAAGATTTTATTTTTGTTATGTTTAACGTTCATAAAATTTCTAATGTTAATTAACAATAGTGGAATATGCATGATTTAATTGAATTAATTATATAACACTAAATTCTGATATATTTATTGATCTCCTAATTTTGTATTCAATTTATTCACTGCATATGTTTACTTGTGTCTATTTTTTGTAATGAAATGTGGGTAACACCTATAATTAAGTCTACACATAGTTTTTACGATTTTTTGCAAAAATATTATGCTTTTGCACAGCTGATGCACAGGTCTCCTAGTTCGGCTGCAGATGCTATGTTTTCAAGTATATGTACTAATGTAGCTTTATTAAATAATGTTATGCAAATATCGTGATGTACAACCTCTTGGAAATAAAGAACTTATTATTATTATTATTATTTTGGGGTATCTATATAGTTTTCTCATCTGGTTGGGTCCCATAAATATATAATTATAAATGAAAATGAAAAGATAAATATACATAAATATCAATAACATAAAATAAATATAAAAATACATAAATAAATAAAAGCCCAACCAGATGGACGCCCTCGGCAGGGGAGACCAAACGGCCGAGGGTTAGGGGGAAAGGGAAAGAAACCGGCGGACGATGCGGGCGGTATCGAGGAGCACCGCCTTCTGCATTTGAGCCTGGAGCGGTCCGCCACGTAGTCCCAGTCGCCTCAGATGACCCGAGAGGCTGGCTGGGATTAGCCCGTTTGCAGAGACGACTACAGGAATAATTTCGGTCGGCAGACCACCCCACATGTCGGTCACCTCGTGAGCCAGGTCCAGATATTTTGTTTGCTTGTCTGTTTCGGCTTTCACGAGGTTCTCGTCATACGGAATGGTAATGTCGACCAAAAATATCCTTGACTGTGCCCGGTCCATCAGCACAATATCAGGCTTATTCGCAAGAATAGTCCTGTCTGTGATGATGGCCCGGTCCCAATAGAGCCTGGCGCGATCATTTTCGAGCACGGCTTCCGGCAAGTACTTGTAATACGGCAATTTTCGATCCACGAGACCGTATTTCAGAGCGAGCTCCTGGTGAAGAATTCTGGCTACTAGGTTGTGCCTGTGCAAGTACTCAGAGTTAGAAAGCGCCGAACAACCGGAGATGACATGCCTAAGTGACTCACCGGGATGGCGACAAGCTCGACAGATGTCGACGGTGCCATCCTTTAGGATGTATCTCCGATAGTTGTTGGTCTTAATAACCTGATCCTGTATTGCACAGACAAAACCCTCGGTTTCCCCGAAGAGATCACCAAAGCGTAGCCAGTGGAGGGAGGCTGCTGTGTCTACGAAAGGCTCATGTAGAGCCTTGTAGAACCTCCCGTGGAGCTCCTTCTCCTTCCATACGGTCTCCCGGTCGGAAATGCTCTGCACTGCCGGGTTTTGCCATTGCTCGTTGGCTAAGGATAGAGGGGTAAGTCCTTTATCACAAGAAATGACGTCTTTATAGAATGGATCATCCGATCTCACCAGGAAGTAATCACGGAGGCTGCACACTTCGCGATTATGCATGGTGAGCGCGCTCAAGAAGCCACGCCCACCATGCTTTCGCGGCAAGTACAGCCTCATTACCGACGATCTCGGATGATGCATCCTATGGGACGTCATTGTAGTGCGGACTTTTCTATCCAGGGCGTTAAGTTCAGTCTGACTCCACCTGAGTATGCCAAAGGTATACATGAGGACAGGCATGACCCAACCGTTATATGCGTGTGTCCTATTCACACCGGACAAAAGGCTGTTAAGCACTTTGGTCAAGCGTGCATAAAACACGTCGCAAACTGACTGTTTCATACCAGCCTCATCGATACCGATGTTCTGTGACATACCCAGGTATCGGTATGTTTCAGCCTCGGAAAGGGTTCTTAAGTTGACGGGCATAGATAAGTCTATGCCCTCAGAGTTAGCAACCCTTCCCCCTTCAACATGGAGGACCGCACACTTATCCGTCCCCAGCTCCATTCTAATAGAATTGCTAAATTCACACGTGATGTTTAGCAATTCCATAAGATAGGAGCGACTGGAGGCGAATAATTTGAGGTCATCCATATAGAAAAGGTGGGTCACTTTTGTACCTCCTTTCCGAAGCTGAAATCCCCTCCCGGAGCCCTCCAGTAAAGTACTGAGAGGGTTCAGGGAGAGGCAAAACCAGATTGGACTCAGACAATCGCCCTGGAAGATACCCCTTCTTATCCTTATGTGGTTCTCCGCAGCCATCATCCGCTCGCCCAGATAGCAATTATTATTATTATTATTATTATTATTATTTTTGTTAGTGTAAATATTGTCTTGTTAGTGTTAAATAAATAAATAAAGGAAATCATCAGATCAAGTAAAGGGTGTTTGCTATAACAAGACGAAATAACGATAGTTACTGTTTTAGGCAAATATGAAATAAAGTCACATACGTACGTGTACTAAACTTCAAGTCACGTCGATAAAGTGCACACTAACACCGTTATGTAATGATAACTTTTTAGTGTAATAAAACGAAATCAGAGTAGGATTCTCGAAAACAACGTTCGCAGTTAACAAAACAAAAAACTAATAAATATAATGAGAGAAGAAATAGAATACAATAGAAGAAAGAATTATAAAGGAGCCACGGAGAATTGATCGTAACTTAGTGTGCAATGTACTCAGACCGCAGAGTCTGCATAGTAGCATAGTATACATAGATATATTTATATAATAGTAAAGGTACGATTCATTTCGCATCTGGTAAACGAAGTACGGAGACTAGACCACAATTATTCCACTCCCTTGCTATACGTGTTACAAATGACGAAGCATACCGTTTTGTTATAATGCATGAAATATCAACAACAAAGGGGTGAAGACCCGCCAACTCCCTGGTAGACCGATGAAGGAAAGGAGAGAAAGCAATAAAGCATTTAATTCTTGCGCACACTGTATTAAGTCCGTAGAGTTCATCTAGTTATATGCATAGACGTCTATAAATGGTAGTAAGAAACTTGCCAGCAGCAAAGAAGTAGTCGAGTATGTTAGCCCGCTCGTAGGAGAATCCGTCGGCGGCGCGCGCGGGCTCGCGCAGCAGCGCGTGTGTCATCGCACAGCGCAGCACGTGCGGCGCGCACGCCTCCTGGTGACATCATTCGAAATTCCTGTTAAATAAAAAACTCAACAACTCGATATTTTTACACTATCCCTTGAAATTTTGAGTTATTGAGATTCCACTGTATATTGCTTAGGAGTTATTGTCCTATAACAACGTAATAAACTCGCATCTTTATAACCGATGGTTTTACGAGCCATGCTGCAATTATATTATGGTTGTAGCACAAATGGGTTGCCTTGACTGAGGAAAGACCAAGCTCTCACAGAATACCAGCATGAAATAGCAGCCTAATACTGCTGTGTTTCGTATTTGGTGTAAAGAACCGGAGATCTCTTTTTACTGAAAACAGTACATTCCATTTTAGTCCTCAGGGATGATAACGTATCTGATTTTTAATCGAGGATAGATGTAGATGTTTATGGGATACAGCATCCGCTTACCATCAAGTGGATTTTATGCTCGTTTGTTACCCCTATTCTATGAATAAATAATCTACCCGCGTTTACTTTTAAGCATACTTGCTTTGCATATTCTCGTTTTCATGTAATGTAAAAGTGACTTATGTTTTAATGAGAAATTAAGTTCTTTAAAACTGAAGTAATCCTACAAATAGATGCTGTGGCCCATACACACGTATATCTATCATCAATTAAGAATCAAAATACGGATGAGTTGTCTAATGTAAGTACTATTACCAAAAGTGAAGTTCTTCGCTTCTTCGTACTAACCATGAGAAACACAGGTATTCTATGCGAGCGTGGTACTTCCACAATGGAGCTAACTCATTCTTGATGAAGTCATAATACAGCTGCGGCGTGACAACACCACAAAATCGATCAAGTCAGCTTTATTTGGTTTTATCTGTATGGATTTATTTCAAAGTCAAACCATAAAATAGTTCAAAAAATTCAAACCTTTTATTAAATATATAATAAAGCATAAATATTCTGCCCTTTCTAAACAAAATATTTTGTACTATCTTTTACCCATGACTGTACGCATAAAACTTTAAAAAATCAGATCTATAATAGTGCTCTTAGAGCAAGTATTTATCAATTATCGAAATCACTTGAAACTTAACTGTTTGCGATTATCACGAAAACTATGTATTTTTATTATTATTTTATATTTCTTTACCTTATGTTTTTGTTTATTTTTGAACAAATTTATCTCTAGCTTTTAACGGCTTATAAAAAAACATGCGTGACCCACGCTATAAGAGAAACCTTCTTAAAACTTCGATAGAATGAGACGAATGCAGAGTATCAGGAGTAGAATAATTGTAGGATTTGTGTAATTAAAATATGAAATAAATTTATAAAAAACACTGTATTCTGTATTCTGTCTCAATCTCTCGCAGACTTATCTCTATAGATGTAAATGTTTATCTCTTTATGTGACGCTTTTTCGTTTCATCGAGTTCCAAATTACAACAATTCTGAAAAGTTTTGAAAGCATTGTGGAGCAGCTGCGTTCTTACGAGTTTCACATTGGGAGGTTCTCGTCGCAACCACCGAAGCTCATCTTGAAGTCGGGTGCGCAGTTGTTTATTTGCTTCTACATCCAAATCAATGTCTGATACATCCAGTTTTTCTTCAAATTCTTCTTCTGACTTATTATCTTCTTCAAAGTCGTCTTTATCGTCTAAATTTGTGTTTTTTTCCAAATCTTCAGTAAATTTACATGCTAAAATAAAAATGATTTGGAGTTTATTTTCTCATAGAAGATTTCGGTATTCTAATTATCTACACAAATGATTACTTCTACATAATTAAAATGATTATTAAGTTTGAGACAGGTAATCTATTACTCTCGTGAATTTACGATGTATGTGAAATTTTCGTCATCCAGTTATGAGCGAATCAAATTTATTTCTTCGAATATATAATTTTCTGCGTAATTATACATGCCATGCAAGACGAAATGGTTGCTTGCACTATAAATAAATTAAAGTGGCTAATTATTTTATGTGATAAGACTTTAAAGCAATTCACACAGTATCACAAGGACAGGATCCTGGATCCACGGGATTCTTACGTAGTACATGTATTGAGTATTATCTTATACTGGCCGCGTACTAATGAGACTCCTGTAGATTTCGTAGATGTCGTAAGAGACTCCTTAAATGTTCTAGCCACAGCCTCAATAAACTAAGATACGAGTTTATATTACCGCCTTTGTATAAAGTACAGGTAGTTGGTTACCTTCACTGCTGAGTATAGACCTCCTGTCATTTCTCATAGGGTAATTATTAAAGAGAGTAGTTATTACGTCGCTCTACGATCTTGAAATATTTTATTTCTCAGATGTGAAGAAGAAAGGTTGAAGTATTCCTTCAATAACGAGCACCGCGTAATTAAAATTACAATTAGCGTACTGTGAGATTTGCAGACAACAGCAGGACTTACTATGTTTCTGCATGTGTCTGAACAAAATATTGCATTAAAATTATAATACGTTTTTTAAGTACTAAACTTAATAATGATTTTAATTTTAAAAAGTAGAAAAACAAATCACAACATTGTGAGTATTACTATTGTTTTTCCGTGAAGTGACAATACGCTTGCCACAAAGCTCCAAAAACCGACAAACGATGTAGATGAAAGGTTCTCAATTGGCAGGTAGTATGAGGTACATTTAAAGGCATGTTAGTTGATAGATGCTGGTGGATAAAACCATGTTTTGTGGTATTCCTTGCGCAAGGTCTATTTTCAACAGTTTAAAATACAGCCTATTTACATCCCAATGCTGGGCACAGGCCTCCTCTTATTTAGGAGGGTTTTCAGCAATGAACTCAAAAAACTGTAATGATAATTATTAATTTCATAAAATACATACATAAACACTCATGCCTGTCACCCAGAGGGGTAGGCAGAGACTACGGACTTCCATTTGGCACGGTCCATGCTCATGCTCGTCGGTTAAGGGTACTTCTAACGTGGCCCATTTTTAGAATATCGCCAATTTGGTCGATAAACTTTTTCCTAGGGCGTCCCTTCCCGATTCGACCGTTCACATTTGCCGTATAAATTTGCTTTGTCACTCTTTCCTCATTCATTCTTTCTACATGACCAAACCACCGAAGCATTCCTTTCTTAATCCTGGTCACAACATCATCTTGCATACCACATTTATCTCTTATCACGCAATTTCTCACCCTGTCATTCAGATTCAACCCTAGCATATTCCTTAAAGACCCCATTTCTACAGAATTTATTCTACTTTCGTGCTTCTTCTGCCACACCCAGCTTTCACTACCATACATTAAAGTAGGGACTAACACAGCATCATGAATTACCATACGTGCCTTTTTTGACACATTCTGGTTCTTCATAATAGAGTGTAGTGCCCCTTTCACTCTATTCCCTGCATTTACTCGTCGTTTTATATCCCTATCATATCTACCATCCCTGCTAAATATACATCCCAAATACACAAACTCATCCACTTGCTCAATTAACTCTCTTTCTATTCTTATTTCACATACCGTTTTGCTTTCTTCTCTTTCAAAAACCATCACTTTCGTCTTACTTGCGTTCACTTTTAATTCCCAGTTCATTAATTTAACCATCATTTGCAACTCAGCCGCCGATGACGCAAATATGACTTGATCATCGGCATATAAAAGGCATTGGACGGTTTACTCGCCCATTCTTAACCCACATTCTTCATCTTTCAAAGTTTACAAACACCTGTCCATAAATAGGTTGAACAGCCAAGGGGAAGCTACACAGCCCTGTCTGACACCTTTTTAGATACCAAACCAGTCCGAGTGGACTCCATTGATCCTGACACAGGCACTAGAGTCCCTATAAAGAGACCTTAATGCCTGTATCAAACCAGCGCTCAACCCATATGAGTTCAGTGTTTGCCGTTACATATCCCTGTCCACTCTGTCATAAGCCTTTTCCAAGTCCATGAACGCACAAAAAGCTTTCTGGTTTTTAGCCAAAAACTTCTCCGCAATCATGCGCATGGAAAATACTTAATCTGTACACCACATTCCTTTTCTAAAACCCGCTTGCACATCTCAAATTTTTCCATCAGTTTCTTTCATAACTCTTTCAATTAACACCTTAGCATACAGTTTACCCACAATACTAAACAAGCTGATACCACGGTAGTTTTTGCAGTCCTGCTGTAACCCTTTTCCTTTATATATTGGTACTATAACTGCTTTACACCAGTCATCCGGTACCCGTTGTAGTTCCCAACATAAATTAAACAAGGTGTACAGCAGGCCTGCCACCACTCCCTCTCCAGCCCTTAGCATCTCGAGTGATTCTCTATCATATCCAGCTGCCTTACCTGCTTTCATGCTTTTCATTGCTTTCATTATTTCATCTACACTTATCTCTATACCCCTTTTCACTTCTTTCGGAATTTCTAGTTCATTTAATTCAGACGACTCTTCAATCATAAACACGCTTTCAAATTATTCCTTCCATCTGTTTAAATTCGTTATTTATATATATATATATATATATATATATATATATATATATATATATATATATATATATATATATATATATATATTGTAATTATTAATTTCATATTTATTATTTCCTTTCAAAGCAAGAGTCCCATATCTACCTATGAACTATTTGAGGGTTAACAGAAAAGATCTGTTAACAAAATGTATAAGGGAATATTAGAAGTGAATCAGAGTAATACATAAAGAGGATCCTCGAACTGAAGTGGTAATGAGCTTGCCATAGATATAGCTCGAGGATCAAACAACCAATGAAGCAAAGCAGCGTTCTAAATGAAACCCGTCCCCCCACTCGGGCTCATGAACGTGATTTCTCGTCTTTGCAGGAAGGTTATGTTAAGTGGTAATTCAATAATTCATTTAACTATCTGCAATTATGTGATAATGGAGAAAGAATGAAGAAACTATATGATTACGTGGTAGAAGTAAGTGCATCAGCTCGTCGACAGGATCGTCCAGCAACTGCGCTCCTGCGAGCCCGGCGTCGCGTGCTCGTTGCAGCAGCGTTATCTCCATGTCAATGCTCACTTCGGCGCCTTGGTTATTAGAAATTATATATACAACTTTAAATGTCGAAAATAATTAATGTGAGTTATTTATGCTCGTTTGTTACCAACACGTTGGCTAGATATAGCTAGTACCTAGATGTTACCAATAATCGATATTCCAGCTAAAATTTTGAAGTTTAATAATTTTTACATTCAGAAACAAATTGAAGATTGAACGGCTTTATAACCAGTTCTTGTGTAACAGATTAAATATTATTAAGGAATTTGCAGATAAATTTTAATTAAATAAGCGTAGTATACCGTGTGATCTGCGATGTGCGTGTTCTGACCTGTAGGTGTCATAAGAGCCTATTCTGGGACATTCAGAAAAAAACCACAATAGTTGTTTATCATAGTTGCCACGCTTGACAGGCTTGTTAGCAACCGCAGTTTTTTATTATTTTAAGCGGTGAGCAGAAAGATGCCAGTGTCCATCTCCCGTTTTAATTTCCTGTGTTGCCTCTTACAACACTCACGGGATATTTTGAGATGGTAAATTCTCACAATAATAGGGTAAAGTTAAACATATATTTGTGAAGAAATTGAATAGATTTAAAGCTATGACCCAACAAGCAGAAGTATATAATCTGATCACCTAGCCACGCGACATCATAAACCTTTACTTTAAAAGGACATATGTAGGCTGTAACTTTTTTAAAGTTACAGCCTACATATGTCCCTCACGTACTATGTCACTGCTGGGCACAGGCCTCCGTTCATTTCTGAGAGGGTTTTACGGCAAGGAATTGTCCGCCGTGCTGCCCCAATACGTGTTGGTGAACTTCACATGTCTTCGAAAAATTTTTTTCTTACTTCTCTGACATGCAGGTTTCCTCACGATGTTTTCCTTCACCGCTGAGCGCGTGGTAAATCAGCACTTAAAATTGCAATTAACAATTTTCATTGGTACCGGCAGGAATCGAACCCAGTTTGCTCGCGTACTGTGAAATTTACAGCGAGCGCTAACAATGCAAATATGAATTATGAGAACGTACATCTACTCTTTATTAAGTACATCTGTTTTATACAAATTCTGTAAAGTGTCAATCTGAAAATCATGGAATATAGTTATAATAAAATTTTTAGGTACATTCATTAAATAACATGTAACATCTTCTAGATAAAAATTTTAATACATAAATAACTATATATATTACTGTAATTTAATTATTATATTAATTTTATTTGTAAAAAAGCTGATAATCTAAAACCTATACTGCAATGCAATATTATTTAAATTATACTAAGTCACAAATTTACCTCTCTGCTTCGTAAGTGTTATTCAGCATATTGTGAAACTCTGTTATTGGCTAAGTGTATATTTTTTAAGCATTTTGGAAAAAAATGCTGTTGAGTTTCCTAATACAAAAAAAAATTAAAAAGAGCTAATCCTCACCAGGAACACGTGTGATATATTCGCGCAGCCATTTCACAACTCCTGCAACGCCCCAATGGCGTGGTTCAGCGCCATCACCTCCTTCGTCATCAGTCAGTTCATTGCCAACTTCGGCGGTTGCTGGTAGTCGCCACAAGGTTAGTTCACCAGTCAAAGTTCCGGCCACCAGCACGGAAGTGCCGAGAAGCGTGGCTGCCGTGGCACCAGTGGCACCGCCAACTGGCACCGCGGCTAGAGCTTCTGTTCGACCATCGGCAGTAAGACGCCAAACTCGCGCCCACCCATCCGCGCCACTAGTGGCCAGATGCACTGATTCATATTCGCCCACTCCAAACCTAACACTTTCAACAGCCGCACCATGAGCTTCTAGGTAACAGAGTAAGGACATAGTGACGCTTGTCTCTCCGCTCGTATTTTCCTCGAGTTGGATCTTCCATATTTTTACTAACGCATCTCGACCAGCCGACGCCAACGTATATGTATTAGATTCGTTCCAGTTTTCTTTCGGCACGAAGTCGCAGCTTAGCACGCCTGTTAATATTTCGTAGTATAATTGTAATTTGGTGTACTTATTAAGACGTTGTAATATAATAGGTTGAAATATAATATTATTAATAAAAAGCCTATGCTCAGCAGGGGACTTCTGATAGGCTGCAATGATGATGAAACAAAAGATGCGTAAAAAAATTGTCATATATTAAAGAACACGTGACTAACAAATACTCGAATAAGGTAAACACTAGCTATGTAGGTAGCAAGTTAGGTAGGGGCTACGGAATATTTGAATCCCCACTTATTTCACAGTAATTAATCCTATCAGTCTACTAGGTGCTAAGCAGCGTTTTCTGTCTTGGCGTCCGTCTGGTATGGTATCATCTTCATAACTATTATGCCGCCAATTAATAGTGCTGTCTCGGTCTGAGATGTTGTGACCATGAATCTGTAGGATTATTTGTTTAGAGTTGGCTGCTAGTTACAATAGGTTTCAATAGCCATTTACCATCAGAAGGAATGTAAATTCGATTTTTGCTAAAGTTTTATAAAAACATTGGTGTTTGGAAATCCGGATTCCTAGAAATAGTTCTGTACTGGGAATTTCTTTCTTTATTTCTCGGTAATCTCTCATGGAATATTTTTTTATAGAAGAGGTGGCAAACGAGCATACGGTTCACCTGATGTTAAGTGACTAACGCTGCCCATGAACAACCGCAACACCGGGGGAATTGCAGGTGCGTTGCTGGCCCTTTTATATAGGAGTAATCTCTTCCCTTGAAGGTCCCTAAGTCGTCATCAGTCATTAGTCCGGAAAAATCGCCGGTGGTAATGAATAGTTTACAGAGAGGTCGTACGCGGAATAAAATTCTTAGCGAAACGTACAGTGGTGAACCGCCAAGCGTCCTAATGGTGTCGATGATATCTGGAGGTTTGCCGCGTTGTGTGTTCACGAAGTTTGGCGGCTGGGATTAATCCGAACAATTCCTCAGAGCACTCCCAGTTGTATATGCGAAAGAAAATGCAAAGAGATGCAACATCTCTTCGCAGAGCCTGTGAATCGAGCCGATCGAAAAGCACTCGGTCGTTGACGATTCGAGCCACTCTGCGCTGGATGCGGTCAAAAGGCAGGAGCTGGCACTGGGGAGCCCCAGCCCAGACATGGGAACAGTATTCCATGTGAAGCCGAACCTGCGCCTTGTAAAGTTGCAGGTGGTGTGCCGGCATGAAACACTGTCCCGCTCTGCTGATCACGCCAAGCTTTTAAGAGGCCAATTTGGCCATCTCTTCCAAGTGACTACGAAATTTCACATCATTCGGTATGTCAACGCCGAGGATTCCGATACTGGCTGCGGTAACATGGAGAGTGCCTTAAAACTGAGGAGATACAACTAAAAGGGTTCTTTTTAGCGGTTACCACGCAAACTTGTATCTTCTTAGGATTAAACTGGAATAGATTTAGTCGCCCCCAATACGAGACTTAGTTCAGCAAAGACTCGACTTTAGACACAAGTTTGTCTTGGTATTCGGAGACGTTTTCCTCGAGAAATATTGGCACGGCCGGAGTACAGAGCATCATCAGTGCTATCCTCTGCATAGTAATGAATGTTACCGGTTTGCAACATATCATTGATATGCAGAAGAAACAGCGTTGGTGATAGCATGCTGCCTTGTGGAACGCTAGCATTAATAGGCTTGTAATCGGAGCTTGCACCGTCTACAACGACCTTGATGCTCAGATCTGCAAGAAAGCTGGCGATCAATTTAAACAATTTTTCGGGAAGGAAGCTTCGAAAAAAGCGCTTTGTGTCAAATTGGATTAAAGGCCTTCGCAATGTCCAAACTAACGGCCAATGCCTCCCCCTTGGCCTCTTTTGCTTTCGCCCATCTATGAGTCAGGTAAACCAGAAGATCACCAGCTGATTGACCACGATGAAAACCGTATTGGCGATAACTAATCAGTTATTGATCCTCAAGATACGTTATGAGCTGCCCGTTTACAATGGACTCCATTGTTTTGAAGAACAAGGATGTCGATAGGCCTCTGGTTGGACGGGTCCGAGCGGTCGCCCTTTTTAGTGATCCCGATCCCAGTGCCAACTCTGGAGCACACGTCCTAAGCACAATTGTGGGGATTCCGTCAGGCCCACTCGACTTGTTGATGTCCAGGGAGAGGAGTTCCTTGCAAACAAAGTGCCTTGTAAACCGCACCTCCGGTATGGAGCACTCACACCGCGGGATTTTCGGCGGCGTACTCCCCCCGTCATCGAGAGTCGAGTTAGACGCAAAGAAATAGCCTAGCAGATCAGCTTTCTCCTTTGCGGCATGGGCCCGTGAGTTGTGCACCCTGCGCAGAGATGGAAGAGATGGCTGACAGAGTTTCCCCTGGATAGCCTTGGCGGGAGACCAAAATACACCAGTTCCAGAATGAAGGCGAACTAGTTTCTCACCAATTCTGCCTATGTACTCTGACTTTTCTATGGCAATGACTCTTTTCAGGAACCTGGAGGCGGAACTATACTTCTTTTTAGAGCGCTGGTGCTTACATTCCGGAACGTTGATGCGTCAACTTAGGCCCGGTAGAACTCCTGCTTATAGCATAATGCTATTTTACAAGAGCGACTAAACAATGGCTGAGACTTGCCTCCGATGGCCACCACAGAGGAAGAAATAAAAAGTTTCATAACCTGAAGTACCACATCAGCGACAGAATCAGCAACAACGTTGGGATCGTCCGGCGAGAAGCAAACCCGCCCCCAAGGGTAGGATGCAATGAAAGACCGCATCCTATCCCAATTGTTTGACATATAGTGCACAAACACGGCGGCAGCCTGCAGAATGCAACCGCGATTTCAGCATGAGTTGCACCACACTCTGGACAAGACAATGATCCGAGGAGCCTAAAGGGGCATAGACGGAAATCTGATATCCATCCGGACGAGAGGTCAGTATAAGGTCCGACAGAGAAGGTGCGTGATCCTCCACATCTAAAATCCGCGTAGGCGAAGTAACCAGTTGTGTTAGACCACATGCCAAGGCAAAATAATGAACAGATCTCCCCATATGCCATTCGGCGTGATGAAAATCGCCAAAAATCACGATGTCTGCGGAGGGGATCTGCCGTAGCAATTAATTTGTAGCCATTTGGATGTTGTCGAAGAGTTGGTTTATCTAGGCATCACTGCTATGGGACCTATAGACGCACCCGTAGACGCGCTGATGGTTGTCGCTGTCTACGCGTAGCCAAAGGATGGACAGGTCCGAAACTTCAAGACTTCCGAGGCGTTGAAAAAGGATGTCCTCTCAAACGTATATGCAAATTCCAGCCCGAGGCACATAGGAGTGTTCCAGTTTGTACCCCAAGTAGGAGAGACACGAAGCATCAGCCGGAGGGGACACCTGCGTCTCGATCAGAAAGAGCAGAGCCGGCTTTGCCGTCTCGAGATGATAGTGGACAGCGGCGGTGAATATAAAATTACTATTTGTAATGATTTCTTAAGAAAGTTCTTCACAATATATTGATGCGCCCTATTGAGAACAACTTGTGCCAGCAGATGTTGACGACGATAGTATCTCATAACACAATAATTTGAAGTACACATCACAAAAGAGTAATTGTTTCATCGTATCAAATAACAATTCATATATGCAGACATTTAGTACACAATTAGCATTACTTTTACGTATTAAAATCTACATGTCACGATGGCTAGTCTCAACACAGACTAGCCATCTGCGCAAGCCTATTCTTGCGATACTCTTGGATACTACAATCCTGTGCACATGTGTACCACTCTTCATTCTCTCACTTTCATTGTCCGTTGGGCCTGCAAACCAAAGTGACCGGAGAGAGATCAGGCGCAGAATCCACGTGTTTACGTGATTTCAGAGGTACGGAGTTTAATTAAGTCGCGGAGATAAAATACCTCCAACTTTCCGACACCCGGCTGCAAATGAGAATTTCTTGACAGAAAACTCAATTACTGATTTTGACCACAACCGGAATTTGAACCCGCGACCGGATTCAGAAACGCGTTTAATACCACTAAGCACTTAGGCAGTCTGTATCACACAATAAAGTAAGGGTCGCACCGAGGTCGTGCGCAGCGCGGTGCGTGCACAGCGATGCGGCGGCGGGTGGCGGTGCCAGCACACGCAGCTCACCACCCGCTGCACCCGCTGCGCCCACGCGTCCGTTCACTGCCCACGCGCAGCACATCGCCGCACTCTCGAACGCCTCGTACACGCTGGAACGTGCACCCTGGCGTAAAAGACGACCCTTCTCCTATCTGATATTTAATCACAACTACGAATCTTTTTCACGAATCGATCGGTTCGACCGGAGAAGAACCACACACTCCAGAAAAACTTAAAATAGTAGCTTAATACTGCTGTATTTCGTATGGTGAGTTTAGAGAAAACAATAAATCTGCATTTTGATTCGTAATTAAGGATAGTTATACTAGATGTCTTTGGGCCACGTAACTCGGCGCAGCGGTTTCAGGTTAATAATACGTGGTCGTAGTAAAGTGGTTATACCAGCATCTATGGAAAGCCATAAAATATATTTGGCATATCCCATAGTAGTCTCTTACAACTTGCAGTCTAATCAGGAATCTACATCAGTATGGTGTTTATAATTTATTTTGCAGAAGAGAGTCATACGAGCAATTTATAACCTATGTCTGAAGGAATCCCTTAGAGTAAATTAAAAAAAATATTAACGTTGACTTCTGATTGTTTTAATGCAAATTTTGATGTATGTTCACAAAGACAAAAATAGTATTATTAAAAATAGTTTTAAGTGTAAGTAAATTATACCAGTTACTCGACTCCAAAAAGTCAGTAATTCCTTCATGGGGCAATGTATACGCTTTTATCAAAAAGTTTAAAAATTTTATTAAGCTAAAATTGTTTATTAATGGTTATTATACCACTAAACAGCACATGTGGTTGGGCGACGGACCTAGGAGTTCTTGAGTCCGATTCCCAGGTCGGGCCATGACCCTATTATGCGAGATGTTACTAGGTGAATTGTATGTGCGGTTTCCTGATACCCCAAAACAAGATGGCTTTCATCGCACGCGACAGTTTGGACGATGCACTAGCTCTTCCTAATCTACTACTTCACCAGTGTCAAGGTCAAGATCTACTTGAGCCGGTAGGAGAGAAAATGTGACGCGGAAAACAAAAACAAAAAAAGGCTCAAGTAAAATAACAAAAAAAGAAGGGAGAAAAGGAAAAATGCACTTACCAGGATGGAGTTCCTTTAGATGCCGCGGTTGACGCTCCTGGTCTGGTGGTGTGTTGGAAGAGGGCGTTGCGTGATGACAACTTGCACTATGCAAGGCGGTTATTATCTAGCGGTTCTGTGGCCGACTGCCACAGAGGTGCAATAACAACTAGCGGAGTGAACTACGATGCAAAAGAAGAAGCGAGCGACGGCAGTGCGTGTCCTTATATTAACAGGCCACTTCCATCTCGGCGGGGCGCATTCCTCATTAGCCAAAAAGGTGGCACCATATTTTAGACCCTCCTCCCCTTCAGTGCGTTTGGAAGGAATGTGAGTATACAGGAAGGGGAGACACTGGCGAACAATAATTAACTGAACAAAATGTATGAGAGTACCCGATTCTTTTTCCGCGCAACCAACATGAGTACATTGAAAATAACCTCTGAGAATGAGGTGTTCGCTCCGATGCTGTTTCTAATGTCCGGTTTTTATTTATTTACTAACTTTTACAAAATTTTACATTATATTAACATTATATAACATTATAATTTCGCCAAACTCTATATAGTCAACTGTCGAATAAATATCACCATATTGTAGCAGCCAAATATGTTACAAAATACGGTATTTGATCACTTAATTATTGAAATGAAATTCTAAATATTACGCGTATAAATTTTTCAAATATTATAAATGAATTTTGGAGTTTCACATACCCTATCATGTATCTTCCTTTAAAATACTTTGATATAAATAAATTCAAATAAAGCTAGAAAGTAATAATGTTTTTTTTAATTGTTAATTTACAATCAGTTTTACCATGTCTTAGCCAGTCTATTTCATTAAAAAGCTTTGATTAAAGAGCAAACCAACTGTATGAAGGAATATATGGCCGGCATGATTTTTTAAAATAAAATCAATTTACAAAATTGATTTTATTTTAAAAAATCATGCCGGGTTTCTGCTGCTTCTTCCGTCACACTTACACACACACACACACACACACACACACACACACACACACACACACACACACACACACACACACACAAATTTCTAATAATTAACTTGAATACATGAGGCAATTGATTTTTATTTATATGTATTAAATCCGGACGAAAGCCCAATGCGAAAACTTTTTCGCTCGGGTTTTTTATTTCATTTCGCAGAGTGCTAAATAAAAAGATGTAAAGCCGGATACCTGATTTTTTTATTTTTGACTTAATGAAGCATTGTTTACGACATAAAAAAGTCACCAACTCTGCGTCTTTTCTTTTACAGCTCCTAAAGTATAATAACAAGAGCCAATTTACGTATATAGATTTATTTTTACTAATGTGTGATTTCATACACAATCAGCATAATAATGTGCTTATTGGTGGATAGTACAAATGGTCATGCCTCAGGGCACAATTCTCGGCCCCTTTCTGTTTCTTGTCTATGTGTGTGTGTGTGTGTGTGTGTGTGTTTTTTGCTGATGATACATAATTAATTCAAACAACAATTACTATGGAAGAATTTAAGTCTTGTTAATACTATATCGCAGATGTAAATATATATTGTTAAAAAAATCCTGAATAAAGAGATTATTATTATTATAATTTATCTCAGAATAAAGCAAAGAACGAGACACAAAGCCTCAATGGGATCCCCCTAGATCTTAACTAACAGGCAGGATTATTTATGCAGCGTATGCTAAAAAAAAGATTAGATATCTTAACCCCGTTGAAACAGCTACACTAGTTATATGTCAATTTTTTTTAAATATTTTAAATACATACTAGTAATAACACAGAAATAACCTTATTACTATTACTTCCAATTTTCCGATAATTTTATGTCAAACGTCAAAAATATGTTTAAAAAATTCAAAAGTACACGACTCATAATGCTCATGATAAGATCGTGAAAAAATGCAGAAAGAAATTTTCAATCAACAATTGATTTTTTTTTGAATTTTACTATTATCGTTAATTGAAAATACTTTTAACAGAATTATCTTAAAACGAGTAGTAATCAACTTTAATATTACTTTATTTTTAGGTATTTTTACTCATAATTATCGTAAAAACTAGCCTTTTTTACCTGGCCCGTTATATTTTTTCCTCATCAACTTTATTTAATTATCAAAATGTTTTTCATCTAGTCATAACCAGTACTTTATTTAGCATATATATTATTTAGCATTCACCAAAGTACAGCTTCAGGTCACTCTATCAGGTCCGAAGGTAAGATCTCGTCATAATTAACGAAACGAAGCCAAACTCGGCAAAACTAGTTCTACTTTTCGAGGAGTAACAGTAGCAGATACCGAAGTACACCTTTAGGGCATTCCATAAAGTCCAAGACGAATAAATATATTTGTATACAAATCCTACTTACTTTTAGCGAAACAACATAATATTGCAAATCTGTGATTTTAAAAACAGTAATTTTTTTCTTACATTGGTCATATGTGTATCAAAGGAGACATGCGTTTTTGGGCCCACTAGGAATTGTAATGACCCTCAATAGTATTACACAAAAAATAGATACCAATTTATTTTTATAAATAGCCTAAAGATGTCTTTAAATCTAAACAGAATCAAGCAATGTGAAAAAAAGAGTTGTTTTGATATTAATGTTCAGGTCATTGGTTCTGATAATGTAATATTTTAAAAATAATTAATACAATTATTTTTAAAATTCGATAGATAGAGATTTCTAGCTTGGAATAAAATGGACTCGAGTTAAATCGAGTCAAAAGTCAGGTAACTCGAATTGAACTCGAGTTACAAATTAGCTAAACGAAGCTGTGTCCATTTGTCACAAATTATATATTTATTTAATTTACAGAAAAGAGGGTAAACGAGCATGCGGCTCATCTGACGGAAAGTGACTACCGCTGACCATGAATAACCGCAACACCAGCTTCCATTGTATACAATTATTATTACTAAACTCAATAGTTAGTGATATATTTTTGGTTTGCGTATCAACAATCTTTATAAAATAATATCACCCCAACGTAATAACGTACGTTTTATTGTTTTAAATGATTTGAATATCACAAATTATACTTGATAAATTTAGATCATATATAATATCAATTGATATTACATAATATATGAATTGTTTGAATCAGTAAGTCGAGTTCATCACCAAATTGTAAACAGACACTGCATTGATCGTAAGATCGGGTCAATTTATGTATGTATGTCATTCTAGTTGTACGCGAGTTTTGAGTAAATCAACTATTTTCAGTCCCTGAATCGAGTAAAATTTTATTACGAGATAGTTGGAATTAAGAGTGGTGATTACTTTAGTTGAAGCATTTTAAATATGTACCTATTACGTGGTAGAGCTACGCTGCAGCTATGTTATGTTTGTAGCACGAATGGGTCAGTTCAACTAGGGAAGTACCACGCTCTCAAAGAATACCAGCGTAAAATAGCAGCTTAATGCTGCTGTGTTTCGTATGTTGAGTGTTTCTTTCTTAGTCTTTGGGTGTGACAACGTATTTGAGTCTTTGGGTCACAGCATCCACTTACCATCAGGTGTACTGTGTGCTTGTTTGTCACCCTTATTCTATAAAAACAAAAATAAACCTTTATTAAATAAGTAATACGTGGCAATATAAAATGAAATAAAAGTATTAAATAACTATAAATTTGTAGTATTTTCATGTTCTTTTTCATGTTTGTAGTATTTAAAATCTATGAACTGCTACATATCTTACAAACACTTTCTTCAGGATATTTTTTTTTGAAAATAAAGCCACACTTTTTTTTTTGTTGTTTCATTGCTATCCCTCATACTTTAAACAAACAAGTCAAATGTCAATCTCAGTTTTCTGGTATGCAGTGTTTATACGAAGTAACAAAAACAATCAGTAATGATTGTACAACCACAATATTATAAATCAAGCTAACACTTCTTCATAACTTCATATTTGTTTACAACATGCCAGATGCAAGTTTGAATTTGGATGTAACCTTGATATCGGCCGCGGCGACTTATATAACAAGTAAATTAGTGAAGTAACGTCTATCTAGCGCTCTCCGAATTTATACGGTGCGCCGAGTTGACTCGGCAACTCGTTAAAATTTATTTTCACTCAATTACCGAATTGGACATATTCAATGCATTCACTCGAGTAAAAAAAAACGGGGTTTAAGTAGCATCACCATTGTAAGAATAAGCTCTGTGATTATATACTTTTTGATAGTATTGTTACAAGCTTAGGGTTCGTGACAATAAAAACTGCCGATTAAATTACCAAAATTAACACTTTAATTCACTTTACTTAAAAGACACTAACAATTAATCACACTGATTCACTTTATTTCGCACCGAAGCTCGCTTGTCTCGCCAAATTCAAAACTGCCCCGATCGCGTCTTGCAACGCCTTTAAATACACCTTTTTCACCGAAACATCCAGAATATTCAAATAAATACACGCGCCAACTGACCAGGCGCAGAAAGTTCGAGTGTAGGGCTTCTAGAAAGCTTAACTCTTCTGTTCGATACTAGATGGCACTGTTGGTCAAAAGTCAAGATTGACATTTGTTAGGAAGCCCTCCTTGCTCTGGTCCCGACACTAGATGGCGCTAGTTTCAGGTACCTGACGTCAACATAGGCGCGTAACACTGCCCCCTCCGAGACATGCTCGCCCCGAGCGTTATCGGCCCCATAATAACGCGCCAGTAAATCCACATGGACAATCTTAGGAGTCCCTCTTGCGCCTTTCTGTATCCGGTAGGTTACATCGTTGATCCTGGTCACAATCCGGTACGGGCCGTCCCATTTAGCTAGAAGCTTAGGAGATTTCCCTTTGCTGTGGACTGGATTGTGCAACCACATTATTGAACCTTCGTCGAACCCTTAGTTGTTTATTTTGCGGTCATACCGGGTTTTCATCTTATCAGACATTTGCTGGCCCGATTGTCTGACGTGCTCATAAATGTCATTCATTTTGTTCCGCAAGTCATTTGCATAATCGATTATACTGTGTTGGGCATCAGGTGGTATCCCGGTGATCAGGTCTGCAGAAATACGGGTGTATTTCTCTTCAAAAGTTTGCGAAAGCTGGTGTCACTGATGTACTTTCGTGAAGAGTGCTTCAGTATGACAAAAAAACGGTTGTATGTACTTGTCCCAATCTCGTTGCCGATTGTCTACAACTTTTGCTAGGTACCTCTCCAATGTCTGATTAAATCGTTCTACCATTCCATCAGATTGCGGGTGATAAGAAGTCGTTCTTGTTTTATGAGTACTCATAACTCGACAAGTTTCCTGAAATATTTGAGACTCAAAATTCCTTCCTTGATCGCTGTGAATCTCTAAAGGTACTCCAAAACGACAGAAGACTTCATGAACTAGTTTATCTGCAACTGTTGAAGCTTCTTGATTTGGAATGGTGAAAACTTCTGGCCACTTAGTGAAGTAATCCATCACAACCATGAAATACTTGTTACCGCTTTTACTCTCCGGAAACGGCCCCGCCACGTCAATGGCTATTCTGTCCCATGGTGCACCAACACTACTACGAGTCTGTGGTCCCTTTACAGCCGCACAACTTGTACATTTGCGACACCAGTTCTCGACATTGTTTCGACAGTGGACCCAGTAAAACCGTTCTCGGATCTTCAGTAGAGTTCGTTTAACTCCCATATGGCCTCCTGAACAATCATTATGGTACAGCTGTAGAACATCCGGTACTTTAGCTTTAGGGACAACCATTTGCAAATGACAGCTGTCTCCCCGAACATTTTCCCATTTACAGCACAGAACTCCATCCTGAAGCAACAAGCTGTCCCACTGGGCCCAATGGCGTTTAGTGGTCGAACTCATCGCTGAGACGTCGCTCCACTTGGGCTTGGGAGCACTGGCCTTCATCCATTCCAGAATCGGCTTGATATCCGGATCTTCCTGCTGTGCTCTTTGTAAGCTGTCCTTCCACTCGTTGCTGAAGAGGTATGTCCTGAGCATCCTCACGGATACCACTTCCTTACTCTCTTGCCTAGTACAATGTTTGCAATCTTCAGGACAAGGTCTCCTTGACAATGTATATGCGTTCCCATCGTGTCAGGGAGGTTGTAGCAGCTACAGTTCACGACCGCAATAATGGATACAGCCCTGGATGCTATGGCTGTGGGGCAAGTTTGGTAAACAGGAGATCGCGAGTTCGTATCTCGTCGGGGCCTCCAGAACTGTTAAGGCCTGGTCGCGCAGGCCTAGTGTGAGAGCAGTCATTGCCTGACTTTTATTCCAGTCGTTTGCCTTCATAACAGCCTCGAACTCGATTTTGTAGGCTGACCAGGAGGAAGTCCCGTCGAACGGTGGTACCTTGAACCCACGTAGAGAAGGTGAAGTAGCTACTAGGGGAGCTGTAGTTCTATCCCTAAGTTTGAGTTTGTCCAGTGATTTCTTCATGTCAGCCATTACGTTGTCAACCCGATTGTTCACTTGTTCGATTCGAGTTTCAGCTTCCGACAGGCGGTTGTCATGTTGAGCAACCCTATCCTTCACCTCCTTCATCTCTTTCCCGAAGATAGCGTGAATGTCCTTCATGAGGAGCATCTGCTCCTCCAACTGACGAACCTGTTCCTCCTGTCGCCGAGCCTGTTTCTCCTATCGGCGAGCCTGTTCTTCCTGCTGCTCTTTCAACCAACGGACCTTCTCCTCCTGTCGGCGAGCCTGCTCTTGCAGCATCACCATCAGAGCACCTAAATCAGGTGCTGCAGATGTAGGAGCCACAGGCCTGCAGCCGGTGGCTGGCCCTCCGACGTCTGTGACGTTGCACCACCAAATCTTCTTTGGTCCGTCTCCCGCTGGCGTTGACTTCGGGTACGGTCACCCTCCGTTTCCTCCTTAGGTAAAATCGGCATGATTTAATCCCACTTCTGATACCAATTGTTACGAGCTTAGGGTTCGTGACAATAAAAACTGCCGATTTAATTACCAAAATTAACACTTTAATTCACTTTACTTAAAAGACACTAATAAGGTAATTAATCACACTGATTCACTTTATTTCGCTCCGAAGCTTCGCTTGTCTCGCCAAATTCAATACTGCCCCGATCGCGTCTTGCAACGCGTTTTAATACACCTTTTTCACCGAAACATCCAGAATATTAATATATTCAAGTAAATACGCACGCCAACCGACCAGGCACAGAAAGTTCGAGTGTGGGGCTTCTAGAAAGCTTAACTCTTCTGTTCGATACTAGATGACGCTCTTGATCGAAAGTCAAGTTGACATTTTCTATGAAGCCCTCCTTGCTCTGGTCCCCTGACAATAGATGGACTAGTTTCAGGTACCTGGCGGCAACTTAGGCGCGTAACAGTATCAAAATAAAAAATTATATACTTGTTTGTTTACAAGACAATAAAAATCGTCTCATCGCTGCTAAAGTATTTAAGAGAATATGGATATAATCGTGCAGGTTAGCCAAATATTAATATTCAACATTACGTGTGTGTGTTTTTATTTTTATTTTTTGTCGTAAAATTCGCCAATAAAACTGACTAGATTAGGTTAATTAATATAAGTGTATGTATGTAACGCAAGAGTTTACTTTTCCACCTAGCGTTTGTGAAATTATATTATTAATTGTGTTGAACTACCATAAAGAAATGACAAACAATTCTTAGAACCTTATTAGTATGCTAAAAGTGACAAATTATTAACTTTATGTTATTAATAAAATCTAAATTAAATGATAGATATACTAAATATACAAAAGAAGTTTGTTGTGTATGTTTAAAGAAAATTTTTGGGTAGAGAGATTAAAGGAAGCTTCTCAATTTGATATACCTTCATTGGCTTTGAAGAGCGATTCATTTAACTGCATTTATGTACAAATAGGTACCTTATGTCTTCAGAAAGTTGCATAATACTAAATGGCTTATTTAGAAAGCCAGATATGGATCTTGAAATAATACTAGTTTTTACGGAATTTATCGCGTATATTTAACTTTTTAAATACCCGACGTTTCGAACGCTTTACAGCACTCATGGTCACGGGCGGGACTGAGATGTTCAACGTCCATATGTCATAGTTAACCGCGGTTACCATAGATTAAAATTTAACTTTTGTTGCCATATGTCATAGTTAACCGCGGTTACCACAGATTAAAATTTAACTTTTGTTGTTTTGTTTTTGTTGAACAAAAGTTAAATTTTAATCTATGGTAACCGCGGTTAACTATGACATATGGTCGTTGAACATCTCAGTCCCGCCCGTGACCATGAGTGCTGTAAAGCGTTCGAAACGTCGGGTATTTAAAAAGTTAAATATACGCGATAAATTCCGTAAAAACTAGTATTATTTCAATGTGTAGTGTTCGCGTAAATATAAGAAATCATTACAGATATGGATCCTCATTTTTTACAAGTATTAGTAGATAAGTCAATATATATGGTACATATATTTATATGTAAAACTGTATCAATTATTTGTACCATACGCAAATATAAAATTTGAATAATATTACGTCATAGTATATAAGTTTGCATAATAATAATGTTTGCATAAAAAGTTTAATGGTTATAACCTTGATGTTTTAGGATCATACCCTGTGATAGAATCAGATGCTTCTATTATGCTTAGACAGCTGTATGGTTAACTCTGCAGAAAGGAATATTATTTGGTCATCTACGACCAGAAGAATGAGATGAATTGAGAAATCTGCAACCCGAATCGAACAAGTGAACAATCGGGTTGACAACGTGGTGGCTGACATGAATAAAACGCTGTACGACCTCAAACTTGGGGATGGAACAACAGCTCCCGTAGTAGCTACAACACCTTCGCTACGTGGATTCAAAGTGCCGCCGTTCGACGGGACTTCTTGCTGGTTGGCCTACAAAATCCAGTTCGAGGCTGTTATGAAGGCGAACGGCTGGAATAAAAGTCAGGCCATGACTGCTCTCACACTAGGCCTGCGCGACCAGGCCTTAACAGTTCTGGAAGCTCTTGGTGAAGAACTGACTTATGAGCAACTCCTTGATATGGCGACGCTTACCTGGAACACGTCTTTCGTGCGCAGCTTAAAGATCGTGTGCAGCGCATCAACGAAAACCTGCAGCAGTGGGCTCTAGAAGTGGAGAAGCTGGTGCGAAAAGCATACCGGTCTGCGCTCATTGAAGGGAACCTGGTGCAGACATTCATCGACGGCATCCGCGACCTGGAAGTCAGAGCTGCTGTGAGGCTCGGGCACCACGAGACGCTTAAGGACGCCTTGGCCCATGCGCCGGAGATGGAAGCCGTGCGGCATGATCATCGTTTCCATCGCGTCAGGGAGGTTACAGCAGCTACAGTTCGCAACCGCAACAAAGGATACAGCCCTAGGTGCTATGGCTGTGGGGAAAGGGGCCATCTCGATCCAGCCGCCCTAGGCAAACTGTAGAAAGGGTAGTTGATCGATCTCAAGAGGGTAGTGCAGCTAACGGCTCCGCCTGGCGGCGGCAGGATCATTGTTCCCCTCACGTTAGGGAGGTTGCAGCAGTCTCGGTTCGCGACCACAATAAAGGATACAGCATTCGGTGCTATGACTGTGAGGAAAGGGGCCATCTTCGATCCAGCTACCCTAAGCGAACCCTAGAAAGGGAAGGCGAAAAATCTCCGAAGGCTAATATCACCGCCCAGCAGCAGAAGGAATACGACTTTGAGATCGAACATCGCAGCGGGAAATCTCATGGCAACGCAGTTGCATTGTCAACAAGAGCTTGTCCTGAAGATTGCAAACATTGTACTAGGCAAAAGAGTAAGGAAGTGGTATCCGTGAGGATGCTCAGGACCGACCATCTCAGCAACGAGTGGAAGGACAGTTTACAACGTGCACAGCAGGAAGATCCAGACATCAAGCCGATTCTGCAATGGATGAAGGTCAGTGCTCCCAAGCCCAAGTGGAGCGACGTCTCCGCGATGAGTTCGACCGCTAAAAGCTATTGGGCCCAATGGGACAGCTTGCTGATTCAGGATGGAATTCTGTGCCGTAAATGGGACAATGGTCAAGGAGACAGCTGTCGTTTGCAAATCGTTGTCCCTAAAGCTAAAGTGCCGAATGTTCTACAGCTGTGCCATAATTGTTGTTCAAGAGTCCATCTGGGAGTTAAACGAACTCTACTGAAGGTCCGAGAACAGTTTTACTGGGTCCATTATCGTGACGATGTCGAGGATTGGTGTCTTACATGTACAAGTTGTGCGGCCGTGAAGGGACCTCAGACACGTAGTAGAGGAGCATCGAAATTGTACAATGTTGGTGCACCATGGGATAGGACTTTAGGGCGGGGGTTAGTCTACTCCCAACTTTTTGATTTTATAAATAGGACTAGATTAACACCTACTGCTCTCCTGCTGCTGCTGCTCTCCTGTCCGGCGAGCAGTTTGGCGTATAGCTCTGGGGGAGAGCGCAGGTCGTGTTGATCCCCAGGGCAAGTATGAGGAGTTTTCCTTCACGTGGTTGCCGCCTGTTATTTGGTCTGGTTCAATAGGAAACAGACAGAACGGAAACACTCGGACGATTCTCTTTTTCTTTTCTTTTATCCCTCCCCCTTTTCCCATCCCAACCCAATCCAAGGTGTCAAGCGTACCGTGCCGATGGATGCGTGGCTGGAGGGAGTCCAGTCGCAAACGGTGCCTACCCAAGACCAGGGCGATTCGGGTAGTATTTTAGCCCTTCCCTCGGCATGCGGGGCTCTGCCGGGGGTGACCAAGTATTTCCCTAGCTACTCGTGGGAACAAAATGGATGAAAACCGACATTTTGAAAAAGATATTAAATCTCCTTTAATGGAACTATCTGCAGGCTGGAAGAGGCTCTTTTAGCCTCACCAACACCCTGCAACAGTGCGCCCCAACCTGGGACGAGCCGTGAAGTGCAGGGCACGTTTGCAGCCGAACCACAATCGGAAATGAACCAGGGAGGGGAAAAGAAAAAGTTCGCTAGGCCTTATAAGCTTAGTGGGGCTGCGAGGAAAAAGTACCGAAGGCTGATAGCAGATGAGATTGCAGCCGAAGAGGCCCTCTCTCTCTGCCAGAAGCCTTGGGACGAAATTCCTCTGTCCAAGCCTCCCCCAGTTCCGAAGGCGAAAAAACGCAATCGGTCTGAGGAAGAGTCCCCCAAAGACCAGCCCAGGAAGACTGTGAAGCTGGCAACGGAGGAGAAGAAGCTCAGCTTCAGTGCCGTAGCTGGCTCCACGCGTACAGGAATTCGCAATTCGAATCCTATGAGTGTGGAGCAGATGCGGCTGGTCCACCGGGCACTAACACAGGCCATCGCTAAGACGGCCTGTGGGTCGCAACCGGGAATGGGCCCAATATTTTCCGGTTTCACACACAAGCCAGGTTGGATTCTGGTAACGTACCTGAATAAGGAAAGCCAGGACTGGATTGTGGGTGAAATCGGAAAACTAAAGCCCTGGCCGGAGGCAGAGCTCTCGGTAATACCCGAGGGCGAACTGCCTAAGCATACGCTGGGCATTACCTACTTGCCCCGCAGCGAAGCCGACTCTCCAGAGGAAGCGGATGTGCTGTTGAGGGCACAGAATCAAGGGCTCCATACTGAGTTGTGGAGAATCCTCCACCGTAGGGACGAGGAGAATGGGTTCCTAGTAACCTTTTCTCTCGACGACCCATCGGCGGAGGCTCTTAGGAAGGCAGGCAGCAGAGTCATCCTTGGTTTTAAGATGATAACTTTTAAAGTCAGGGAAGGCTCTGACGCGGCAATGGAGCCCGAACCGCCCCAACCCCAACCCCAATCCCCCCAGCCCTTCACCTCTCGGGGTGAGGCTGGAACGCCACCGGTGAGAGTGACGAAGACCCAAGGCGAAGATTTCGCCTCGGTTCGACGGCCTCCGCTGGTGTCGTCCAGGCCATGGAGAGGGGAGGTGGGAGCGGTTCGAAGAAAGGTAAGGCGGGAGTCAAGTTCGCAGGAAAAGGACGTCCTCGTCCTCAACAGGCGGAAAAGACTCCTGCCCATCCACGCCCATAAATCAGCAACTCAGCCAACACATTCACCTATATGAGGCTCAGTTTGGTTTCAGGCCGGGGATTTCAACTGAAACTGCCATACTGCGACTCAAGCATACTGTCCAGTATTACACTACGCGAAGAAAATCGGTTTATGCGTGTTTCTTGGACCAGTCAAAGGCATTTGATCTGGTTTCGTACAACGTGCTATGGGACAAACTTAACCAGGAAACTAGCACACCCAAAGAGGTAATTAACCTCTTCAAGTATTGGTATCACAACCACGCTAACTGTGTGAAGTGGGCTGGCTCATATTCGTTGGAGTACAGGTTGGAGTGCGGGGTGAGGCAGGGCGGCCTTAGCTCCCCTCAACTTTTCAACCTGTATATCAACGGTCTGATCGTGGAGCTCAGTGATGCCGGAGTCGGCTGCTCAATTGACGGTCATTTTGTTAATAATATAAGCTATGCCGATGACATGGTGTTGCTGGGTCCTTCGATCAGGGCCCTCGAAACGCTAGTGGGCATCTGTGAAAGGTACGCGGCGGCTCATGGTCTCAGATATAATTGTAATAAGAGTGAACTACTCGTGTTTAAGGCTGGAAATAGAAAATCTAAGTCTGTTCCACATGTTAAACTTGGAGGAGTTACACTGAGTAGAGTCACCAAATTCAGATATCTGGGACACTGGGTCGCCGAGGACCTTTCTGACAATTTAGATGTTGAACGGGAACGTAGAGCGTTGGCAGTGAGGTGTAATATGCTTGCCCGCAGGTTTGCTAGGTGTACGAATGAAGTTAAGATAACGTTATTCAAAGCTTACTGTCAGACATTCTACACCTGCAGCCTGTGGACGAAGTGTATTCACCGAATTCTCAATGCGCTGCGTGTTCAGTACAACAATGGATTCAGGATGTTGTTGGGGCTGCCACGCTTTTGCAGCGCATCGCGTATGTTTTCTGAGGCACGCGTGGACAGTTTTGCAGCAATATTACGCAAAAGAATAGCCTCATTAATGCGTCGCGTGCGAAACAGCACCAACGGCCTCCTAGCTTCCATATATGGAAGGCAAGATTGCCCTGTGATGAGGTACTGGAACACAGTGCATATGGGTTCCAGACCCAATATGTTTAATAATAAATAATAATTTTTGTGTAGTAATAATTTATGTATTTTGTGAATCTACTAACCCCTAGTTTTTAAGTTTTAAGTGTACTAACAAAATGGTGTACTTAACTGAATAATGAAATAAATAATAATAATAATAAATGGCAAAACCCAAGGGTAAGACGAGGGTCCTCCAAGCAAATCTTCACCATGCAGCAGCTGCTTCTGCCATGGTGGAGGTTTGCTTTGCAGAGGACGATATTGACCTCGCCCTTATACAAGAGCCTTCGGTGGCCAACGGTCAAGTTCTGGGATTGACGGCTGCCGGTAAGATTCTTGTCAATACCAAAGGCAGTAGACCCAGAGCTTGTATAATTTATAATAAAATTATTGAACTTTTAGCTGTTCAAGAGTACTGCAATGATGACCTGGTTACAGCCTTCATAAATCTCAAGGGATGCACAGGGGCCAGAGTAATCATTTGCTCAGCCTATCTTCCCGGCGAGAACGCAGATCCTACCATCGAGTTAGAGCGAGTGGCGGAGTTCGCCCGAAAACACAACGCCGAACTTGTGGTGGGTTGTGATGCTAATGCTCACCACACAGCCTGGGGAAGCACCAACATCAACGAAAGAGGTGAGTTACTTTATGATTTTCTCATCTCCAACCGCCTGGTAAGCCTAAACTTAGGTTGTACACCAACCTTTGTAACGCGTGCTAGGCAAGAAGTGTTAGACATAAACTTTGCTACCAATAACATGTCCAGGCGGATAAATGACTGGCATGTTAGTAGCGAAAACTCGATGTCTGATCACAAGCACAATAAGTTTGTGATTGGAGCATCACCATCCTTTGAAACCGTTACTTTTAGGGATCCGAAAGCTACCTCCTGGGATATCTATAGAGATGGCCTAAGGAGGAATTTGGAAACGTTTACTAAAAGCATTAAAACAATTGAAGGTCTGGAGCTAGCGACGGAGACAGTAACCGTAGGTATCCGTGAAGCCTTCGAGGACAGTTGTCCCGTCAAAACCAAGACTTCAACACGACAAGTTTTTTGGTGGAATTCTAAGCTGAAAGACCTTAGGGAAAAGACCAGGAAACTATTTAATAGGGCTAACAAAACAAAAAGAGTGGGAAATTTATAGTGCAGCCCTAACTGAATATAATAAAGCAATTAGGAAAGCCAAGAGAGCATCGTGGAGGAAGCTATGCGAGGAAGTTGAGTCTTTGCCTCGCAGTGCAAGACTACACAAGATGCTATCGAAAGCTAAACCTAATCAGATCGGGCTTCTTAAGAAGCCGGATGGTAACTTCACTAATAGTGAAACAGAAACATTGGAGTTACTAGCGTCAACCCATTTCCCAGGGTCATATAAAACTTCAGCCTTTAACTCTTTCAGAGCCCTACAAAGGCCTTGCAATGAGGACTGGCGTAGGGCTGCAAAGATAATAAGGCCAAACCTGGTGCAGTGGGCTGTTGACTCCTTTGAACTATTCAAATCAAGCGGGGAGGATGGAATAATTCCCAGCCAACTACAGAGGGGTATCGACATCCTTCTTCGTTATCTGGTGAAAATATTCAGAGCAGGTTTTTCATGGGGATATATTCCAGAACGATGGACAAATGTCAAGGTTCTATTTATACCTAAGGCTGGTAGAAAGGACTACGTCCTTTAGACCAAAGTCCTTTAGACCTATAAGCCTATCTTCTTTCTTCTTAAGACATTGGAAAAGGTTATAGATAGATATATAAGGGATGTAGCTCTAGCTACGAGGCCCATACATTACAACCAGCATGCTTACCGCAGAGGCAAATCTACGGAAACAGCCCTGATCAGTGTCATTGACAGGGTCGAAAAAGCACTGGAGGATAAAGAAATAGCTCTTTGTGCCTTTCTAGATATTGAGGGCGCCTTCGACAGTAGCCCCACATCACTGCTGATTGGGGGCCTAACATCTAAAAATGTTGACCCCACAACCATCAGATGAATGAAGTCGATGCTCTCAAACAGAAAGGCAAAAATAGCGCTGTTTCAAACCTATATTGAGGTTGCAACCACAAGAGGCTGCCTACAAGGAGGTGTTTTGTCACCCCTTCTTTGAACTCTTGCGGTTGATCAACTATTGTACAAAATGGCAGACCTACGCATTGACACATTGGGTTATGCCGATGACCTTGTGATCATTGCAAGGGGCTTTTGCCAAAGTACTTTATCTTCAATAATACAAAGAGCCCTAAACACCAAAAATAACTGGTGTAGGGATAACAGTTTATCAGTTAATGCTGATAAAACTGTTATAATACCCATTACCAAAAAGAGACGGTTGGACAAATTAGTCCAACCAAAACTTAATGGCAAAGAAGTACCATTTTTTACGGAAGTTAAGTACTTGAGTGTAACAATCGACCAAAAACTAACGTGGAACTCTCACCTTAGCAACGTATGCCATAAGGCAAAAATTGTTTTAGTTAAGTGCAATCGTTTGGTCGGGAACAACTGGAGCTTGCGTCCTAGTATGGTCCTATGGCTGTACGGCAGCATAGTGAGGCGGATTCTCACCTACGCCTCTATTGTCTGGTGTAACAAGGCCAACCAAAAGACGACTGCGGACAGACTAAATAGTCTACAAAGGACTGCCTGCCTAACGGCAACTCGAGCTATGCGATCATCGCCTGGAGCGGCTCTTAATGCACTTCTATGCCTAACGCCCATAGATCTTTATCTAGACAAGGAGGCGAGGGCTAGTGTGTATAGGATTAACGCCCAGGGCGGTCCGAGCTTGCTCTCCTACAGATTGAGATCCATGCTCGACTCAATTAAGGAATCACCGGTCTTAAGCATGATCTCAGATATCATGCGTCCACTATACACTTTTGATAAAAAGTATATAGTGGAATTACCTTCCAGAGAAGACTGGCTGAATGGCCAGGTTATCTGTGATGTCGGTAGCCTCATATGGTATACCGATAGGTCTAAAATGGGCCTCGACGTAGGCTTTGGAATTAACGGTGAACGCCCCAAATTCAAATTTAGTGTGAATTTGGGTAGATACACCTCTATTTTCCAGGCAGAAATTTTCGCCATACTTCGGTGTGCGGAAATCAATCTGCGAAAACACTACGTCAACCGTAAAATTTACATAAACTCTGATAGTCAAGCGGCACTGCTAGCGCTGAGATCAAACTTAGTGAACTCAAAGCTAGTTGGAGACTGCGTGAACCGTTTAAACGCCCTGGGTTGTAACAACAAGGTCGTTCTAAGATGGGTTCCGGGTCACGAGGGCATTGTAGGCAACGAATTTGCCGACAAACTCGCACGGGAGGGCTCAAAGTGCACACAATTTGGACCCGAGCCATTTTGTGGAATCTCAAGAAGCCTAGCCCGATTGACCCTTGAAACTCTTTATCACACTAAATCACTTAAGGTCTGGTCTGACACACCAGGCTTAAAACATTCTAAAACCTTAATCCGGGCTTTTGATCGTAAATTCGCTTCAGAATCCCTGGGATTAAGTAAAAATAAATTGCGCATTCTGGCAAGAGCCCTAACTGGACACTGTTGTCTTAAAAAGTACATGTCCATCCTGGGACTAAGCAACTCAAAGATGTGTCGGTTCTGTTCCATAACGGAAGAAACACCTCTACACATCCTAACCGATTGCGGATCCTTAATGCGCAAACGTAACACTCATCTGGGACACTATCTACTCCGCCCAGAGGAAGTGAAATTGCTCACGGCTAAGCAACTCCTTCAATTCATTGAAGACATAGGGCTTAGCAGTGAACTATAGCCATAGCAGCGATCACAATAGATCTTCTAGGTCACAGTGATACTGGTCTCTTTACCTAGACCTGCATAGCTGCTCGCACATAATAAAAAAAATGGGATAGGACAGCCCTTGACATTGCGGAGTCGTTACAGGAAGGCGCAAGAGGGACTCCTAAGATCGCCCATGTGGATCGCCTGGTGCGTTATTATGGGGCCGATAATGCTCGGGACGGGCATGTCTTAGGAGGGGGCAGTGTTACGCACCTTAGTTGACGTAATGTACCCGGCACTAGCGCCATCTAGTGTCGAGGACGAGAGCGAGGGGAGCTTTCACGAAAACGACATCACTAATCTTTAAACCGACAGCGCCATCTAGTCCCGAAACGAAGAACTAAGCTTCTACAAGCTGACACTCTGACCCCTTGCGCGTGTTTACTTGAATATTCTGGATGTTTCGTTGCTAATTTGTATTTATATGCGCTGCAAGATGCGATCAGGGAAGTATTGAATTTGGCGAGACAAGCGAAGCTTCGGAGCGAAATAAAGTGAATCAGTGTGATTAATTATTAGTGTTTTAAGTTTAATTAGTGTAAAGTGAATTAAAGTGTTAATTTTGGTAATTCAATCGGCAGTTTTTATCGTCACGAACCTCAAGCTCGTAACAATACGCCAGAAAACGCAAAGGGATGCAACATTCCTACGCAGCGCTTGTAAATCGATCCGGTCAGAAAGAACTCGATCATTGACGATTCGAACCGCTCTACGCTGGATACGGTCAAGTGGAAGGAGCTGGCACTGTGGTGCTCCAGGCTTGAGATACTCGTAAGAACAGTATTTCATGTGAGTCTGAACTTGGGCTTTCGCTCTGCTAAGCACGCCAAGCTTTTTAGAGGCGAATTTGGCCTTGCCATCAAGTGACAATGAAACTGCACATAATTCGATATGTCGACGCCGAAGATTCCGATGCTAGCTGAGGCAGCAAAGGAAGTGCCTAGACTTGAGGAGATACGACAAAGGGGTTCTTTTTAGCGGTAAAAGCGCAAACCTGTGGCTCAAGATATGCAATAAATGACATTCACTTTTTAAATACTAAGAACTTACACGAGCTAGTAGTATCACTTACTCCACAGAATCAGTTATTCATTTTAGAGATAAAACAGTATACTTTTAAAATCCCAAAAAATATATAAAATTTTTCGCCAGCCAAGATCAAAAGTACAAACATAGATTTTATATAAAAATTTTATTTCGTTTTTTAACATTAAGGAATTATGTTAAAAAACCATGTGAATAAGGTGAATACTACGAGGCCTTATATTTTTGTGTAGTTAATTGTGTAACATATTATATGAGTATATACTGTTCTTTTCCTTATAACTTAATATTCTTTACAATACCACTAATATTTTATATAATTTTAAATAATTTAAAACAAACCCGGAATCAACCGGCACAGGATGCCAATGGGCGTTAAATTATATGTAATAAAAATAACTATTGATAAAAATTGAAATAAATAACAAATAAAATAAATGATTGTCTCACTGGATGGGCTCGGAGCTGTGTTGGTCGAGGTTCCAGAGTGCGAGCGCGCCGTCGTCTGTGGCGAGCAGCAGCAGCGGCGGCCGGTGCGGCGACACGCGCGCGCAGCGCACGCCGCCGCCGCCCGCCTCGCCGCCGCACACGCTCTCGCCCGACAGCGACAACAGCTCGCAGCCAGACTGCAAGCGATCACTGTGTACTCAGTGCCAGATCAAAACCACTAACCACGTCCTAAGCTATCTACGTCGATAGACCTGGCCATTTTGACAAACGAAGAACATAGTCCACCCACCTGAAAGTAATAATTGAGTTTACAGTCCTGCATCAACACTTACACTTTAAACAATTTAAAGGCTACATGCGGTGTCACCTCTGAATACTAAAAATGAATTTCCTATTTTGATATATATATATATATATATATATATATATATATATATATATATATATATATATATATATATATATATATAATGGATGGATGGTATTATCCTCACCTGAACGTCCCAGAGGCGTGCGCGACCGTCCAACCCCGCGCTAAGCAGCATCGCGCCGCTGGCTCCGAGGTCTACCGACATTGCTGGGTAGCGATGAGCCGCCAACACGCGCTCACATAGCAACGTTTCAAGTTGGTTACTCCAACGAAAAATTCGCACAGCACCATCGCTAAAATATATTGCTAAAATGTATACCTTAGTAACGATAATTAATAGCATCAGGCGTTATTTCGCGCTAATCCATTATTATATTAAAGATGTTAAATTTAATTAGCTAAGATCCGAGTTATGAAATTAAATGATGTTTCTTACCAAATTTAACGCGCAACCTTCCAACTTACCTTAATTGCATGCACTATCCCCGTCACTACTTATCCCAACATCACTCCACTAAAAAAGACACACCACTATTGGCTATACGACACGTTTTTTGCCTCTAAATGAAGAATGTGTAGTGAGATGAACTCTGCGGTGGTTTTCATCATCCACACCTTTTTAAAGTTTTGAATATTAAAAATGATAAAATAAAAACTGTGTTTAGGATACAAACCTACAAGCTGTCACAAGGATGTCCTTGTAAGTAGCGATGGAGTTGATTGCGCCCACATGTATGTCTGTAGAAAACCACAGTCGTTCTGCCTCGTTAAAACCTGCGTCGTCTCCCGAAGTAGTAGCACTTTCATCGTATAGAGCTTCCTCGTTCACCGGTTCGATGCCCTAAAAAAAAATGCCTCACAGTTTAGAGAGTAATTATTAAGGACCATTATGAGATTTCTTACCTCAAGGTCACCTAAACCGAAATGAGTTAGAATGGAACACGGAGGCTCGATATTGTCTTCAAGTGTGAAGTCACCCAAGGACCATGTGCGCACCGTTCGGTCGTTTGAACCTATACATAAACAATAAAGAAGATTACGGACCAAGTTGAAAAGTCTAACATGGTGAATTTTTTCTGGTCTTAATACATTCAGATTAGACTACAAAAGTGGTCAAAGCAAAAACAAGAACAGCGGTGTTGTCACAGTAAAGAAAGGTGCCGATGTTCAACACCCGCGTACAAAACAAAGAGCAGCTACTCAAACTAATCCGTTCCCTGTGGTCAATGATTACCGCATGACGCGTGTTACATCTATGAACCTGATAACACTATTTAAGTAACTACCCGTAAGTAGAAAACGTAAGTCCGGCGACAGTACGGCGCACGTAAGGTAGCGTGCGTGTGCGTGTAAGACTCGGAGACAGGTGAGTGTGCGTGGCACCCACAGGCGGGCGGTGCGGTCGAGCGACGCGCTGACGAGGGAGCCACCACGCGCCCAGTGCAGTGACGTCACCGCCGCGGTGTGCCCGCAGAGCACTGCACCGGTGGTCACGCGTCTCTCTATCGCTTCGCCGGTCACGCACCACAAGCGCACGCGAGCGTCGTGCCCCCCAGTGGCGGCCACGTCTCCCACATCGTTAGCCGCAGCGCACAGCGCGCCAAGATCATGCGCGCCATCTTCCCACAGCAGTGGCGTTACCTCACGCGCAGACTCGTTGCTAGCAACCACTTCTGTTAGACAATAACACGTTAACGTCTTAAGATTCTTCCATCATTACAGTTTCTTTGAAAGCAACTACTCGATATTATTTGCAAATTCAAAAACGCCAACTATACATTCAATTATATATTTCTGCTGGTATTAACATTTACCTTAACCGCGACGAACGCATACTCGTGAACATACTCATAACACATAATGTTATATATATATATATATATATATATATATATATATATATATATATATATATATATATATATATATATATATATATATGTATATATATATATATATATATATATATATATATATATATATTTATATAAACACTCACACCTTTATCATTTAATATACAATTACTTATTTAATAAACAAATTTGAATTAAACTTTTAATTATCATTGCAAATTTGTTCAATTCCCGGACGGAAAGGTAGCTGGTGAGCATTTTTAAATAAACTGAAAACCACTTTGTCGACTACTAAAGTCTCGTTTGTGTATATAAGAAGAGTAAAGAAGCAGGTGGAAATGACGTTAGCATTTGTTAAAGATGTTATTCCAATCACAATCGTAATGCGCCAATTACAACAATTATTTTCGCCTTCGAGATATAAAGTCTAGTTTATTTTTTGCGAAACTGAAAACTAATTTCAATTGAAAATATAATGTCAGATAGGATTTTTTATTTACTGAAATAACAATTTTGGTATGATAGTGGAATCTGCAACGCGATAAAACCTTTTACTAACTTCAATTGAAGAGGGCTACAGATGCATTGTCGACTGTGAGAAGTAAATTGTCTGTTACTATATTAGCTCTCCATTCTCTCCAAATCGAATCATATAGCAGATACACTGCTATTTGGTGACAAAAATTGATAAAAAGCGGTACCTTCTACAACGGATTCCCAGACGTAAATACTATAGGTTGTATTAAGGTACATTTTGTAATTTTCCAAAATCATTATCTATCATTCAGACGGTTATCAGGTCTCCATCGCTGGCCCTCTTGGCTTTTCGGAGTTCAGCACCACTCACGTTCCAATCGCGATTGCGTTCAGCACTATAGGTCAGCGACTTGATACAGAATGTGTCATTTTTGAATTTACCTATTTGCTTACCTCTCATTGGATGATCCCAGCGTTGTTGATGATTGTGTCACTGATGTGATGCTTCAGAGAATGGACCTATTTATTCCATCGGAGGCAGATCTCAGCCTCGTTTATATTGCGTGTGTGAAACAGTATTACACAGTAAGCGGGAGCTGGGGGAGGGAGCTGGGATGACGGATCGGTGGCCCCGAGTGTTAAAATAATTATCAAGTATTTTTATTCGCCGAGCCAAGGACGAAAAAACTATTGGATGGCTCAACACATATGGATAATACTGAAAAATATATAGATAGTTTGCTTTCAATTCTCACCGTTCATGTCATAAACTTTAAGCGTGCCACTCGTGCACGCGACGAGCAACAAGGCGCCGCGGGCGAGCGTGGCCAGCGCGTGCAGCGCGCCGTCGCACGGCACTAGGCGCACCAGCAGCGTGCCGCGCCGTACTGCCCATATACACAGTACTCCGTCATCATATCCTACCTGACGATCGGAGTATATTACATTAGTATAATGACTTGATTATCGGCCTTCTATATCGTAATTCATCTTCATCTTTAATATATAATATATGTTTAAGTGATGACGTTTAATCATCTCTATAGAAATTATGATGATGGCTGAGTGCTACCATCTGTTTGGAATTATTAATTAATAAAATTAAGTCGAGTATTGTTTGTCTGGTGTAAAAAAGATTTTTATACTCATAGAAGGCATAGGATTTTTCTAGCAGTTGCCATGATCGCATCTTATGACACCCACGGGATAAATTGGGGATGTATTCTCTTACCACCACCACTCGGCAATATTGTTTTATATTTATTGATAATAGTAAAGTACAACGATACATTGTCGTTAATACTCATCTTTTAGTACTGCTCCGTACTCATAAAATGAATCGAAGACTGGCTGTCAATCACAACTCACATGCTATTTTCTTAAACTTTTTTTTTGCCTTCGATTATATTATGTGTGATTGCATGAGCATTAAAGAAAAAGTTCAAAATGCAGGAAATTTATCTCATCACCTTCTAATCCAAATATTGATATGCAATAAAATAATGGAATACGATATTACAATAAAATAATAATAGAATGTAATGTACAGGCTTATATAAAACGTATACGTTGTATATAAGCCTGTACATTGAAAGGAGATGCGTCTTCTTTCTGTTTCTTGTTTATATTAATGACTTACCTTACATAGTAGGAGATGTTTATGATAAATTATTATTTGCTGATGACACTTTATTGGTTTTTAAGTTAGAACGACAGTTACTTAAATATGACGAAGTAAATAATGATTGGTTTAATGTTAATAATTTGCATTTAAATGGAACTAAAACTAGATGTATGAAATTCGTAACTTCAAATGTTGAACATATTAAAACTAATGTGATTTTAAATGGGAAGGAACTGAGTCTTGTCAATACACCACAATTTTTTTTAAATTATACTAGACGCGAAGCTTCAATGGGGACTATATATCAAAACCAGAAGCAGACTTAGTTCTGTATCGTATGCTGTAAAAAAGATTAAAAGTCTTTGAATAAAACTTCTGATGGTATCCATCATGTGCCAAACCACCGGGGTTGTATGGGTTACCGAAGATACACAAACCAAATGCTCCACTACGTCCCATAGTGAGCCAGATCGATTCACCAACTTATAAGCTGGCACAATACTTAGCAAAAATACTATCACCACTGAGAGGACATACCAGAGCACACACAAAGGATTCTTACCATTTTGTGAGTGAGATAAAAGACCTACATCTCGCTAACACTGAAACTATGGTCAGTTTTGATGTTCAGTCACTATTTACATGCCTACCTATTGTGGACTGCATCTCAATTGTAACTAGGAAGCTAGAAGAAAATAACATGCCTCTGGCTATCTGTTGTGGAAGGAGGAGTTCTACAAGCAAGTAGATGGTGTGGCGATGGGCTCACCTGTGTCTCCCATAGTCGCCGACATATTCATGGAGGACTTTGAGGAGAAAGCCCTTCTTACTGCTACTGTAAATCCAAGGTTCTACAAGCGGCACGTAGACGACACTTTCAAAATTTTACCATCTGACAAAGTAACTGCATTTTTAGACCACCTTAACTCCATAAACTCTAAAATACAATTCACAATGGAGTTAGAGGCAAATAATTCTTTAGCCTTCCTAGATGTTTTAGTTATCCGAAATGCTGATAACACTATTGGTCACACTGTGTATAGGAAAAAGACCCATACCAACCGATATCTAAATGGTGAATCTCACCATCATCCTTCACAGTTAGCTACCGTGGGTAAATCTTTGTTTCAGAGAGCACGAGGGATCTGTGACAGAAAACATCTGGCCGCGGAGCTTCAGCACGTCAAGCAAGTATTGCAAGACAACAAGCTTCGGGTCCCGCGCCTACGTCACAGTGAACGAGTGAAGCCGGCCACAGTCGAGCGCGCTCCTGCTCTACTACCATATGTCAGAGGAGTCACGGACAAGATTGGCTACATCTTGAAGCAAACGTCCATTAAGACGTACTACAAGCCGCTGAAGAAGATTAGTCAATTTTTACCATACATCAAATGTAATATTCCTCTACAAGATGCAGGTGTGTACAAGCTATATTGTGAATGTGGTCTCTCTTACATAGGTCAAACAAAGAGATCTATAAAAACCCGCGTGAAGCAACATATAGCTGATGTGAAGCACCGACGCTCCGGGAAGTCTGCAGTCTGCGAACATGTTCAAGATCGTCCCCACCATTACATCAGATTTGATAAACGACAAATTCTCGCAAAAGAACACCGATTCCTACCAAGGATGATACGCGAGGCTATTGAAATTAAAAAACATCCAAATTTCAATAGAGAAGATGGTTGGGTGCTACCATCTGCTTGGGATCCTATAATTAACAAAATTAAACCCAAACCCAAGCATACCACTGCAAGACTTCATGACACTATAAGCTCGTTTTGCGTAAATCGGACCAAAAATTAATATTAAAAAAACTGAAGGTAGCCGGACTAACTATGACATTGGGACGTCAAACATCTCAGTCCCCCCCGTGACCATGGGTGCTGTAAAGCACCCGAAACGTCGGGATAACGGGGGAAAGTAATTAAACGCGATAAAATCCGTAAATAATAGTTTTATTCAATGTGTAGTATTCGCGTAAATTTAAGAAACCATTATTAAAAGTCTTACCTATGTTGAATTTATTTATATATTATTTATATAAATTAATTGCATATCGTATTTTGCTATGGAAACACGCTACTGACGCTGAAATTATAATTTTTTAATGTAGACGGTCTTGAGAGGAATCTATGATTTAAAATCTAAGAAGTCTCTTAGACAAAAATGTAAGGAAATTAACATATTAACTTTGACCTCTCAATACATTTATGAAAATGTAATGTACGTTCATAAAAATAAAAGTAATTTTACAAAAATAAGTGATATTTATTTTAAATACTAGTAACAGAGACAGTTACTCCACTTCACCGAGTCTTTCCGAGTAATTCATTATTGAGGTGATGTACACGCTTTTACAACAAAATACCAGAAATATATACAAAAATTTAATCTGCTCAAAGTTCAAAAACTTTATTAAACTAAGTATATATGAGTGAGATGATTGCTACCAAGCTATTTCTGATTTGTTTTATGTTAATCAGTTGTGTAACAAACATGATTATAAGCTGTTATTTTAAAAAATAATTCCCGCTAGGTTTCTTGCTGGTTCTTCCCAGGACATGAGTTTTTTCCTAATCAGTGGTAATTATATAAGAGAGTGAATTTCAATAAGTATATTTTTTCTATGTTTAATAAAAAAGTTTCTGTTTTTGTTTCTAGATACCGTTATAGCAGGAGTACGGTATCCAAAAATGCTGATTTGTTGCCGTAAGGGCGGCTATGAGACTCATTTGACTCACTACCGAGAATATTTCAGACCGAATAAAATGGAGATGGGTGAGCAGGAAAATGGACTCGGGCAGTAGTCTAGATATAGTGTAGAAGAAAAAGATGGATTCGATATTGCAGTTTGTATAAATTTGGGTCGTTACCAGGAAGAATTATTTTTATTCTATTTACCTCTGTCGTTTCTAACGACAAAATCGGAAGTAAGAGTCAATGGTTTCATTTTTTACAATTCTTCAGACCGGGCAAAGTAGAGACAGGGAGGAGTTGGAAAAGTAAGAAATAAAATCACTTAAAAAAATAAAATGGAATGTGAAGAAAAAGAAATAGATAATCTTTCGTTAGAAATTTCTTAAATAAAACTAATTACAACATTTCTTCATGGGAGACTATAAGACAATGTAGTCATTATCAGTTAATATATGCCTTGTAGCCAAGGTCCCTTACAACAGCCGCGGGATAACATGACAATGCAATAATGCAATCGCCTTCGGCAGAAGGCCTGGTATCCAATGCGATAGTGAACAGGTCCCACCAGCAGTCGCGTGGCGAGCCAGGCGAGCGCGCGCGCGGCGGCCGCGGCGGGTGCGGCAAGTGCGCGGCGCGGCGAAAGCGCGCGCGACCACACGCGCGCGGCTCCGTCCACGCCCGCGCTGGCCAGCAGCGCGCCGCTCGCCGCCCAGCGCGCACACGTCACGCCGTAGCGGTGCGCGCGCGCCGCATCGCCCGCCTCCACCCACCCTGCACCGCACCCGCCACATCGAACACACGCACACAAATGTACTGCACAGCCACAGTGCTAAGGGAATTGTAGGTGCGTTGCCAGACTTTTAAAAAGGAGTAGTTTAATAGCTAATATTCCACTAGGAGAGCCTAGCTAGCCTAACTTAATTTACATGGGGAAATGCCTACGCATATCCACCTTGTAGGGTTTATGTTAGACTCGTACCGACTGACACTTTATAGAGTTCCACCATCGCCGCATAATGGCAGAGCCACGGCAACAGGACTTTCGCCCAGCCTGCTGTATCGCATCGACACCACGGTAGGGAGGGGAATTATCCGGAATAATTTCTGCCGCTAAATTTCACCATTGCATATCGCGATAAAACTCGCGATTCTATCTATATCTATACCATCTGGACGATTTAATAGAATGTTCGGTCATCTGTGAGATTTAACAGAATTTTTCTTCCTCGCACAATTTCCTTGTGTAGTTGACTACCACCAGCGATTTTCCAGCATCGATACAACTTATGAGCTTTCAAGAAAAAGTCTACTCTTTTTAAAAAGCCGACAACACGCCTTGAATGCAACTGAATTTTGCAGTTGTGCATGGACGGCGGTAGTCACTTGCTACCATCAGGTTTGTATGCTATCCTTTATATATAAACATAACTAGGTAATTTATCGATTCTATCAAACGAAGAAAGAAAGAACATTTTTATTCACTACCTAAAAAGAATAAAGAAATAATGTGTTTGTTCATTATTACAGCTTCCTTTACAAAAAAAGGGAAATCCTTATTAAAAAACTTCTTACTCTAAAAATTTTGTACGCAACGACAAAAAGGCCACGGACTTAGCATAATGCTATAGTACAAATTCAATTAGTTTTGAGTAGGCAATAGGACTCCTTTTCAGGCTTAGAGTTCGTCCGAGTGGGTAGCACCTAACTGTGTACACATCCTACACACGTACAGGATACATCTCATCTATTGCTGCTGCAGTATTTACTGTTTAAAATATCTTGTCTAAAAGGTCCAGACACAGAATATTTACAAGATGTTGGATATATTTTAGGCCGTAGGCTTCTTTGTTCAAAATTGGCTGTAGGTGTTTATAAAAATGATATAATAACGAAATTACAAACTCATCCACCTGATGGCTCTCTATACCCTTTAGACACGATAGTACCACAGTTATTTATGGATAGTTGTTTGCAAACTTTGAAAGTTGAAGAATGCGGATTAAGAATGGGTGAGTTAACCGTCAAATACCTTCTGTACGCCGATGATCAAGTCATTCTTGCGTCGTCGGCGGCCGAGTTGCAAATGATGGATACATTAATGAACGGATCATTAAAAGAAAGGGGTATGAAAGTGAACGCAAGTAAGACGAAGGTTATGGTTTTTGAAAGAGAAGAAAGTAAAACGATTTGTGAAATAAGAATAGAAGGGGAGTTAATCGAGCAAGTAGATGAGTTTGTATATTTGGGCTGCGTATTTAGCAGGGATGCGAGATATGATAAGGATATAGAAAGACGAGTGAATGCGGGATATAGAGTAAATGGGGCCTTGCACTCTATTGTGAAGAGTCAGAATGTGTCGAAAAAGGCACGTATGGCAATTCACAATGCTGTGTTGGTACCTACTTTAACGTATGGTAGTGAAAGTTGGGTGTGGCAGAAGAAGCACGAGAGTAGAATAAACGCTGTAGAAATGCGGTCGTTAAGAAGTATGTTAGGGCTGAATCTGAATGACAGGGTAAGAAATTGTGTAATAAGAGAAGAGTGTGGTTTACAAGATGATGTTGTGACCAGGATTAAGAAAGGAATGCTTCGGTGGTTTGGTCATGTGGAAAGAATGAACGGGGAAAGAGTGACAAAGAAAATTTATGGTGCAGAAGGGAATGGCAGAGTCGGAAAGGGACGTCCTAGGCGAAAATTTATCGACCAAATTGGCGATTTATTGGAAACGGGCCAAATTAGGAGTACCCTTAACCGACGAGCATGTATGCGTAGGTGTATGGATGTGAAGGAGGCGAGAGAGGTGTGTCAGTATCGTGCCAAATGGAAGTCTGTAGTCTCTGCCTACCCTTCTGGGTGACAGGCGTGAGTGTTTATGTATGTATGTAGTACCACAGCTACTTTACTACTTCGATTAAAAATGATACCCACACTAGAATTTTCCCCTATATCATGGAGGCAGTTTTTCACTATAAATAAAATAAATAAAAACACCAGGACAAACGTCAAGACCTGGAACAGTTACCATACATATTCCAAGCAGGATTCAAACCCGTGGCTCCCAGCGCTGCAACTAATTGCTGAGCCACTACGCCACAGAGCTGTGTTGTAATAGCTACTGTATTTTAGTCTGCAGAATTTGGAGACCTATTATAATTGCAGGTTATAAAGCAATTTCATCATCATCACTACATCACGAACTATCTTGTTGTACTAGTGGCCGTATGTGCGATTGCTCATTAAGTACGTTATGTGGCAGCCAATGCTCTCTTTGAACAATTCAAAGGGAAGTTAACATCCCGTTACATGAAGCCACTGCAATTTAGGCGTCGATAATATCGTTATTCTGACATTTGTTAGTAAACGTACCAGCGCCGGTCTGCCATCGCCACAGCCGCAGCGCGCAGTCGCCGCTGCCGGTTGCCAACAGCCCACCGCTCACATCTGCGCACGACACTTCTCCACGATGAGCCCGCAGAGTATGCACCAGAAGAGGTTCCGTTGTCTCTTCCGACATATCAATATTTGAGAACGCACGCTCTCACCGGACATCAATTGCGACTAGATTACCGAGATAAACATAATGCTTATTGTTGAATATATATAATACCAAACATGAACTTTACATCACTTTAATAGCACCTGCTATCTGGTTCTGGTACCTAATAAACCTATACAAAATGAAGGATACCAAAGAGAATACGATATTATGTAATTATTATTTACATAAATTTAGGACTAGGATTGATAACGTACTTTCACCGCCACGTCCGCGCGGCGCTGACTTCGGTTAAAATGACACGTGTCCTTGCCGTCCATCGATCGTGCCGCGGCTACATAATTGCTTCCACGTCAACTCAAACCGATTACAATATCAACATCGAACTTTAAGCTCTTATGTTATTCAGAAAAAAGAACTATCATTATGTTAGTTTCGATTTTTAAACAATATTTTATTTGCCATAAACCGTTCATTGTTCGATAATTTGATTTTAATTTCACTGATACAAAGAGCCGTGATAAACTTTATAGAACGCTAACAATCTAAGTTTTTATCTAAAAACATTCCGCAGTACTATTGAAATGTTATTCATCAAAATCACCATCATGCATAAAACTATAATTCATAATAGTACATAACAGCGTAACACTGAAAATAGGTCATTCATTTATTGAAACCTCTCAAAAGTCCTCTGCTGAACATAGGGGGGCCCCCGTGGTTATCTTATAGGGGGGATATTTTGCCCTAGTTACCAAGCTACGTAGGCGGTCCCATAATGAATTGGCCTAACTATCAACCAATGAAGGAAATGAAACACACTTCTGACATCTGTGAATCAACATCTCTAAACCTTTATAAAAATAATCACATTTTTTATCCTCAAAATGACTGAAGACGGCCGCCTGCAACTCTTCATCGCTTGAAAATTTTCTTCCTCTTAAGTCCCGCTTTAAATTTGGAAATAAATAATAGTCGGACGGGGCCATGTCTGGACTGTAAGGTGGATGTTGAACTTCTGTGAACACGCATTGACGAACTGCATCCTTCGAAACACCAGCGGTATGAACAGGGGCGTTGTCATGGAGCAACAGGACACCTTTAGATAGCTTTCCTCTTCGTTTTTCCTTTATCTTGTCTCGTAATTTATATACTAAAGAAGCATAATATTCGCCGTTCACGACTGTATTACGTTCTTTAAAATCCACCATCAAAATGCCTTGAAAATCCCAAAATATTGTGCACATCAGTTTTTTAGTCGATTGTTGCACCTTTGCCTTTCTAGGGGGCTTTTCACCCTTATAACGCCATTCCATTGACTCGCGCTTGCTTTGTGGATCATAATACAAGATCATAGTTTCATCACCAGTCACTAGCCGCTCGATCACAGTCTTTGGATTTTCGCCACAAAGATCCGAAAACTCCGAAGCGCAGCGCACTCTTTCCTGTCTCTGTACCGCTGACAGAAATTTCGGTACCCATCTTGCACTCACTTTTTTCATGTGAAGATGTTCATGGATCGCGCGATGAACGGTACTCTTAGAGAGCCCAAGCCTTGCTGCAATTTCTCTAATCTTCAAACGGTGGCCACTCAGAACCTCCTCTTCGATAAGAGCAATCGTTTCGGGAGTGAGCACTTCCACAGGTCGACCGTCGTGGCCAAAGTCTTCGACGGTTTCTCTCCCGAGGCGAAACTCTTTCACCCAATTTTCCACTGTGCTATAGGAGGGGGCAGACTCCTTATACACTTTCTTTTATTTGGGCAGGGGATAAACTTTCTTTAAACATAAACTTTATGACACTTCGATACTCAGTTTTCGATATTTTGAAAAAATACGCGACTCTGGTTATTCAAATGCCTGTTAAACTAAGACTAAGCATTTCATGTCGATGCATGTTTCTTATATTAAGTGCATGATAAACGTAGTATTTAATGCAACACAACATGTAGCGACATGTCGCGTTGAAATATATCAGGCCAGTTCATTATGGGACCGCCTGGTAAGTGGTCTGACAGGCAGGTTGGTAATGGCCTTTTTTTACTTCATTTGGAACACCAACAGCATATAAACGTTACATGAGTAGAATTTGGACATTTCGACAAAACCATTTACAGATATTCGCATACGGTCAAATTTAAATCGTTTTAGTTTTTATTAGGATGATGATGCCAATCTCCACTTTCATTTCAATCTGTCACCTCTTATTACACTAACGGGATGTTTGTGGATTCACATACTCTCTGTATGTTTCATAAGGTACTCACTCTGTCTGATGGAGGAGTTACTTACTCCTCCATCAGACAGAGTGAGTACCTTATGATCGCGTAATAATTTGTAACTTTCTTCTCATCATTTCAGATCACTTGCACAAGGAGCGTTGAGCACGCTCTGAGCTGTAGATCGTACCCAGCAAATAATCTCCCTGTTGCCTTCAAGGTTATATATACTAATGTATACTTTTTGAATTCGTTAGTTTTCCTGTATTTCTTTTTATACTACTCAATCCACTGCAATTTTAGCAGACAACTTCGAAAGGAGGAAGTTTGACTTTTTTGTATGTTACGCGATGTCATCATGGATTTTAAACCGATTTCAAAGATTTATGAGATTTTAATAAATAGGTTAAACTTCAGTGGTCCCAAATAAATTTGGAGGCCTTATTCCACTTTTAAGGTGTGATAAAATCGAGAATGAAGTTTTTAATGTCCTTCCTCCCCTTCAGTTCGCCGTAATGTACGGTACATACGTAAGTAGTACGTGTTTGGTGGTGTTGATTAGGTCAAAATAATACTTATCACACAAAATATATTAAGTGCAAGTACCAGGTTTATAGAAGTTCATAGTTTTACGATAAAGTTAGACGCGTTAATTAGAGAAGGATATCGATATTTTGCAACACCCTCCTCTTGAACATTAAAAGTGAGATAGTGAATGCGAAATTATCGTTGATTCTAATTATTTCGCCACGCCCATTGACAAATAGGTGCGAATGCTTTGTTTGTGTACTGAGTTTAAAAAATTCAACTTTCAACAGTTTTATTTACGTCTGTATCTCTGAATATCAACAGAATAGGCCTAGGTACACCCTTAAATTGTAATGTCACTTCAGCGTACCCCACCTAACTTTAATTCCTCCAAACCACCTAAAGAGCGAATCTTAACCCAATATTCAGATACAGAATCCGAAAAAATTTATTCTTATGATCCAGAATACTTTAAGTATATTACCAAGAGTTATAAGCGAAGACACAGCTATATAGTTGGCGTGAACCACTCGTAACACAAGCAATTTTAGCTTGAATAAAATTGAATAAAAATTTTAGCTTACCACGAGTGGTTAAGAGGAATATTAGTAATATTTATAGCATTGTAAATATTCTTTCTTTTAAGAAAAAAAGTTAGCCATTAAATTAAAGAACTGCTAAGTGATTTAAAACAACAACAAACTGCGAAATTTAATAAATTAGAATCGGATATGTCAACATTAAAAGAATTATACTTGGAAACTCAAAAGTAATCTGTTATTAAAAATATATGAAGAGCAGCAGGAAAACTCGGAATATTATTATAAAATTAAAGTATTGGAAAATAAAATAGAATATCTAGAGCCAAATGCCAAAACTTCCTCCATCGAGCTTCATAATATTCCAATAACTCAATCAGAAACCAGTCTTTGTTGTGTAAACTTCTAAGAAACATTAGTGAGGTTTAAAATGTGTCATCCATCTTAACAAGTCTTAATTTAAATCGAACTCTCCAAGTCATATCGTAATTGATTTTACCACTTCTCTAATGAAAGACAATTTAATTAGATCTGTGAGTGCATTTAACAAAGAGAATAAGGATAAAAATTTAATACTTCTCATCCTAATATAGACTAATCACCAAAACCTATATAAAAATTTCCAAATGCCCAAGAACTAAAACACAGGGACAACACTGCCTTGCCAGGTAACGTACAAAGAAGAATTAAATATAGTAACTGCTGGACTTTATTCCTCACACATGCAGATTCCCTCACGATGTTTTTCTTCACCGTTTTATGCGTGTGTCTTATTCACACCGGAGAAAAGGGTGTTAAGCATTTTGGTCGAGCGTATATAAAACAAATCGAAAACTGACGGTTTCATATCAGCCTCATCGAAACCGATGTTTTTTTTTTTATAAAAGAGGGGGCAGATGATCATGCGACTCACCTGATGGTAAGTAACTACAGCCGCCCGTAAACAACCGCAACAGTAGGGGAATTGCAGATGCGTTGCCGGCTTTTTAAAAAGGAGGAAGCTCTTTTCTTAAAGGACCCTAAGTCGTATCAGTCCGGAAAAGTCACCAGTGGTAAACAATTCCACAGAGAAGTTGTATGAGGAAGAAAACTCCCAATAAAACACACAGTAGTGGACCGCAAATATACCGAAAACGCTTTTTCTAAATAAAGCCGTCTTTAATGAAATTGTATGAGTTTTATTTTTACGTCGATTGATTGTTATAACGTAATCATTAAATATTTCAGGATCAGTTTTTACAAATGTCACAACTTCATAAATATACATTGCGGGAAATGTCAATATCTTATTTTTTTTAAAATTGTGGTTTACAGCTTTCTGTATTCGATATACTTGCAACAGCACGCACACACTTTTTTGTGCTTTAAATATATCTTCGCGCCTTGTAGCATTGCCCCAAAAAAGTATGCCTATAACTTTGGATAATGCATATAAAGCGTATGAAAACTGGTTTAACATTTTGCAAATATATTCTGTATGAATCTTCCACTTTAATTTGTTATCAATATTTATATTAACCTAAGAATTTCGCTACTTTGGTTTCACTAACCATCTCACTATCGTTATTAATGTTAAGTAAATCAAGGGGTAATTTTTGTTGATAAAAATTCATTATTTGAGTTTTCTTAAGTTTATTATTATATTATTTGACTTAAGTCCGCTAATTACACTCTTCAGGCGGTTATTAATTTAATTTTCACAACTATTTATGTCTGTACATGTAAGCACCATAGAGCTATCAACTGCTAATAGAGTCATAAGAAAGCTTACACTTGATTAAAACTACTTTTACGGATTTTATCGCGTTTATTTTTACTTTTTATTTTTAATTCCCGACGTTTCGGGCGCTTTCCTGCACCCATGGTCACGGGGGACTGAGATGACTGACGTCCCGATGTCATTGTTAAACCTGGAGTACCTTCAGGTTTTTAATTATTGTTTATGGTCCGATCTATGCAAAATGAACTGACTATGTCCTGAGGTCTTGCAGTGGTATGCTTGGGTTTAGTTTTAATTTTATTGATTATAGGATCCCAAGCAGGTGGTAGTACCCAGCCTCCTTCTCTATTGAAATGAGGATGTTTTTTAATTTCAATAGCCTCACGTATCATCCTTGGTAGGAATCGGTGTTCTTTCGCGAGGATTTGTGGTCTATCAAATCGAATATCTAGAGCCAATAATGTAATGGTTGGGGCCGTCGAGGATATGATCACAAACTGCAGACTTCCCGGAACGTTGATGCTTCACATCAGCTATATGTTCTTTTACGCGGGTCCTAATTGATCTTTTGGTTTGTCCTGATATGTTCTTTTACGCAGGTCCTAATTGATCTTTTGGTTTGTCCTATATAAGAGAGACCACATTCACAATCAAGCTTGTACACTCCTGCATCTTGTAGAGGAATATGACACTTGATGGATGGTAGGAACTGACTAATTTTCTTCGGCGGCTTGTAGAATGTTCTAATAGAAGCTCGCTTCAAGATATAGCCAATCTTGTCTGTGACACCTCTGACATATGGTAGTACAGCAGGCACACGCTCGACTGTGGCCGGCTTCACTCGGTCACTGTGACGTAGGCGCGGGACCCGAAGCTTGTTGTCGTGCAGAACTTGCTTGACGTGCTGAAGCTCGGCGGCCAGGTGTTTGCTGTCACAGATCCCTCGTGCTCTCTGTAACAAAGATTTGCCCACGGTAGCTAACTGTGAAGGATGATGGTGAGATTCACCGTTTAAATATCGGTTTGTATGGGTCTTTTTCCTATACACAGTGTGACCAATGGTGTTATTAGGATTTCGGATGACTAACACATCTAGGAAAGGTAAGGAATTATTTGCCTCTAACTCCATAGTACATTCAATTTTAGAGCTTATGGAATTAATACGTTCTAAAAATGCAGTTACTTTGTCTGATGGTAAAATTGTGAAAGTATCGTCTACGTACCCCTTGTAGATCCTTGGTGTAACAGGTGCAGTAAGGAGGGCTTTCTCCTCAAAGTCTTCTATGAATATATCGGCGACAATGGGAGATACAGGTGAGCCCATCGCCACACCATCTACTTGCTTGTAAAACTCTTCCTTCCACAATAGATAGCCAGATGTAATGCAATGTCTTAGTAATACTGCATATTCTGCTGGCATGTTATTTTCCTCTAGTTTCCTAGTTATAATTGAGATGCAGTCTTCAACAGGTAGGCATGTAAATAGAGACTGAACATCAAAACTGTCCATGGTTTCATTGTCAGTAAGATGTAGGTCTTTTATCTCACTGACAAAATGGTATGAATCCTTAGTGTCTGCTCTTGTGTGTCCTCTGAGTGGTGATAATATTCTAAGTATTGAGCCAATCTGTAAGTTGGCAAATCACTCTGACTCACTATTGGACGTAATGGAGCATTCGGTTTGTGTATCTTTGGTAACCCATACAACTTCGGTGGTTTGGCACATGAAGGTATTATCGAATTAACCTCCAGATTCAATTTTTCGGAGTATTTCTTAACTAGATCGTTTCATGTTTTAAGCGTATTTGTTGTAGGGTCTGTTTTGACCTTTCGATAAGTAGTTTCATCCGACAAAAGTTGTTGTATTTTAAAATTGTAATCTGACGTATCCATTATAACCGTAGAATTACCTTTATCTGCGCGGAGAATCGTAAGCTTACACTGTTAGGTAAATCATTAATATATACTCAAAACAATAAAGGACTAAGTACGATTCCTTGAGAAACACCAAAATTTGGGGATCGAGGATAGGTCCAATAAATATATTCATTTTTAGTCTTTGGACAAATCCGTGATACTTGAGTAATTTGAATGTTGTCTATCAAGTATGAATTTATAAGGTCAAGTGTCTTGCCTCTTACCCCGTATTTATTTAATTTTATAACCACTCTAACGTCCGCCTCGCGCGGGTAAATATGCGTCAAATGTCCGACTACTCGCCGCCTCGAGCCACGCGAATCTGTCCCCGCTGCTCGGTAACAAAAACCCTTGTAACAGCTAAAATATTATAGCTACAGCAATGATAAGAATATTGAAAAATATCTGAACGTTTATAGATTGAACTTATCTATTTGAAATCGATAGTGATGATCTATTATACTTAAAATAAGGTTTAATGTAATTCGTCAATTGGGCATCCTTATTTCTTATGCAACGCTATAGGCTGGGAGTAATCTAAGGTTTGAAAATTTTCTTTTTCGAAGGAACTTTTTTATCTGTCGAGTTATCAGAAATGGCTAAAGTTACTAATTGAATGAATTGATCGGTAGCTATGTTTGCATCTCTTATATAAAAAAGGGGTGAAGTCCAGTTGTAATATTGATTTGTCAAGCCCCTCATAGTCAGTCCTGGTGGCGATTGAAGTTGGGACCGTTCTTATACGTTGAGTGTGTATACAAAGTAATGTGGAACAGTGATCAGTTACTGTGGAGCTATAGACAAAAGTAAGAGTGGAAGACATTGCTCTTAGCATCCCGTAATCCAAGCAATTGCTGCTCCTGGTTGAAAGAATAATATATGTGGTAAGCAAGACAATTCGAATATTCGTGAGATCGCGTGCCAGGCGTATCGGGTCTAATCTAGATTTAAAATACCTCTTTTGGCAACAGATTTGAATAAACTTAGTGATAGAACAATGTTATTAAGGCCTAAGAGAAGACAATTGTCACGTCGGCATTTATCTTTATTATGAGCTCATAAGCTGATTGGTGAAAGGTATCTATCTACAATAGCTCACGGATGATTGAAACAAACTCTTCAAGCTGCTAATACAGAAGTAGATAATTTGATACTTCAGAACAGTGACTTGCAAAGGGAACTAGAAAACTGCCAGATGGTTATTAAATCACTAAGGGCTATACAAACTTTAGGACCTGAAAAAATATGCGGTATGTCACCCAAGCCAGCTAGCAGTTTAAACAAAACACAACTTTTTTATAAAATTCAAAAAAACGCAGTAACTCCAACCGATGATAATCCGATCTCACAAAATATTAAAATAAAAAGAAATAAAAGAATTAAATTGCTATTAAAACATAAAATTAAATATGCGACTAAAAAGCTTCTAAAAAAATTAAAATACAAAATAAGAGGGTTCGAAAATTACAGAAAGAACTGAAAAACTTAAAGATAGAGAAGAATAGAATATAACATAAATTATTAGAATTGGAAACACTTACTGAACTAAAAATATCAACGAAGGTCCAGAAAAAACAAGAAATAATACATAAGCAGGAAAACTACTCTTCAAAGCTGCAAGGAAAAGGAAATAAAATAGAAACATCAGAAAGAGACAGGGCACAGAGCGGAAAAAGAAAAGAGAGCACAAAAACACTGACAAGAATAGAAATGTTTTCGGGCAGAATAGGGAGTGGACTAGCAATCAAACTAATGCAACAATTGGAAAATACAAAAATAACAAATTACTGTCAACCAGGGGGAAATCATAAACAAATATCGAAGCACTTTGATTTATATACCAAAGATTTGAAAGAAAATGACTTAGCGGTAATACTAATAGGAAACTACGACATTAAAATGGGGACATCATATGTGGATGAAATTCGAAGAATTGTGAGCAAAGAAAATAGAAAATTCAACATTTTGTCAGGAAGTATAATATACGACAACATAAATGATGATAAAATCTTTACTATTAATAAAGAACTCTTTAATCTGGCTGCGGTATCTGAGAATGTCAGATATCTTGAAATAAATGTAAAAGTCAAGGTAAAAGTAAAAAATATAGTGAATGAGGAAACTGTTATAAGTATCAAAGATAGTCACTTTTATGCTTCGTCTTGTTTGCACTTTATAAAATTAAATTCTAATTTAAATTGTTCACTAATTTTTAGACACAACCAAGACTCCATTAACTGGTTAACGATTGTGCAGGCTAATATTCATAGTATTAATAATAAATATTTAGAGCTAGAATTATTAACAGAAAATACAACTTGTGATGTTCTTTATCTAACAGAGACTTGGACCAATGAATTAAAATTAGGCGTAATGACTATCGAAGGCTTTATACTTGTATCATATTACAATAGGATGTTATTTGAACATGGAGGTACAGCTATTTTTGTTAGACACTCACTTGAATATAAAGTAAGACATGACATTGTAAAGTTGAGTATTGAAATGAATTGTGAACTAGTGGCAATTGAAGTAAAATCGTCTATATTAGTTACTATTTGTGTATATAGACCTGATCTTCTTCTTCTGACTGTGGTTGCTATTAGACTTGTGTTAGTTACACTAATTAAATATTCCTTTTAAATAAACCGTCAACTTTAATTAACAGTGAAGTACTAGGAGTTCATATAATCAATGTGGTGTCTATCCGTGACTGCGTGTGTATCGTAGTACATTTGTTTTTTGCGCATCGGCTGACCGCGTGTCGTCTTTTGTTCTCTGAACAACCTACTTATAGTGTACTTCTACCACAACGAAAACTACGGACTTAAAAAAAAAGATCATTATGTCGATAATACGTGGATCACCCCCAGGAAGTAAAGTGCATCAAGTGTCGTCGGAGAGTTATATTTCAAACATTGAACCTGAAAATCCACTGAATTATGTAGGGAGGAGACAGAAAAAACCCAGAAATGAAGACCAAAGGAAAGGTTTTGATGATTCCCTTAAAGATGAACTATTATCCATGCTCACAAATTGGAAGAAGGATCAAGATCTTATTTTGAGTAAATTGTGTTCAGATATTGCCGAACTTAAGCAACAAAACGCCAACATTCAATCAACTAATATTGAAATGGAAAAGACTTTAACGTTCATATCCACACAGTATGAAGATATTGTGACGGCCCAATATTATTATTAATAATTAAATTCAATATAAAGGGGCGTCAAAAATAGTCTTAAAAGATATATATTATGAAATTAAGTCAAATTAATAAACATAAAGTTAATATATTTCAGACATTATCCCAATAACATAGCAAATTAAGGGCAAAATTATTGTTTCTCGTAATAAGTAAATTTATTATTAAAAACTTGTAAAAAATATTTAAAATAAGATAAATAATAGAAATACAAGTCAAAAAATATTATAAAATTAAGTTAAATAACGTTTATAAGATAATTAGAAAATTTGTTAAAAATTGTTTAAGTCATGGGAGGTGTTCGTGTATAAAAGAAAATTTTCCTAAGTTGTGGAAGGAGTTCACGTATAGATGAAATTTCCTAAGTTGTTGAAGGAGTTCATGTATTAAAGAAAATTTTCCTAAGTTATGGAAGGTGTTCACGTATAGACGTCTTGTATGGAGGAAGCTGCCGGAGGTACATACCTGCAGTTGTACATATATATGGGGTGGTCGGGAGCCTGACTGCCTGAAGTACTGTAGCACAATGACTAGTCCTATATTAGGGACTTATAATATTAAACTCAATGATACAAAAGCAATACTGTAGAAGGTCTCCATGATGAATTTGCATTACAATAGTAGGGTCGTGGGTTCGAACCTTATATATGAATGACTTATGAAAGTAAGGTCTATGATTCAAAAGCAATACTATAGAAGGTCTCTGTGATTAATATGCTTTACAATAGTAGGGTCGTGGGTTCGAATCCTATATATACATGACTTATGAAAGTAAGGTCTATGATACAAAAGCAATATTATAGGAGGTCTCCTTGATGCATAAGCATTGTATGGGGTGGTCGGGTGACTGACTGCTCCTAGTACTGTAGCAAAATGACTAGTCCTTATTAGGGACTTGAAAAGGAATATTATGGTGGCGTGTGTGCTGCTTCACGAGCAATTGGTCCGAGGTAAACTTGGACTCGCTAACCGATGTGTCCTAGACATATCATCTTAGTGCCGGTGGTAAGCGGGTTTGTTGTAGTAATACGGCTTTCCCGTGGACATCGCACACTCATACCGTTTGTGGGCGGCGTAGTAGCGCATAGCGATGCGTCGTCTATATTTCGGATGGGAATGATGAGTGTGTTTGGTAGCACTTTTAAGTGTAACAGGCATACTCAACTTCATGTCTTAGTGCATTAGCGCTATGATACGTGGAGTTTTGTCCACTGGCGTCTTAGTAGCGTGCTACTATGATACGTTCGTGCAGTTTTATACAACAACAATCTTAGTGCCGGTGGTAAGCGGGTTTGTTGTAGCAATACGGCTTTCCCGTGGACGTCGCACACCCATACCGTTTGTGGGCGACGTCGTTGCGCATAGCGATGTGTCGTCTATCTTTCGGATTGGGATGATGAGTGTGTTTGGTAGCACTTTTAAGTGTAACAGGCATACTCAACTTCATGTCTTAGTGCATTAGCGCTATGATACGTGGAGTTTTGTTCATTGACGTCTTAGTAGCGTGCTACTATGATACGTTGGTGATATTTTTAATATAACGATATTCTTTGCCGGGTGGGACTCCCGCTACTCTATGCCTAATTATTCTTTTCTTTGGGAAAATAAAGTTTCGTACATTTTATTTATTTTCTCTTATATCTTCGATAGTATTTACACTTTATATATGCTATTTAAGCTTTCCAATTACTACACTACATACTACATACTTATTTTTATTTAACTTGCAAATTTATTTGTTTTACATATTTATTGGCTTACAACTATTGTACTTATCATAATTTCTTAATTCCTACGATTTATATTTCTTAGTTTTATTTGAACATTTATAAGTCTAACATCAATATATGCCTACTGTTTTCTATCGTCTTATATCTAACATTTTTCATTGCCGTTTCTTAATTCTATTCTTATATTTATTATCTGTACAGCAGTAAGAACTTATGTCTATTTATTTTTAACATTTGCAATTAACAATTTCACAGGTCTTAACTATTATGCACTTATCAGGATTGGTGAATTGTCATGTGTCTGATTTTCTACTTCCTTCTATATTTTGGTCACGCTTTTCCTAGGCAATGATATATATACTAAACTTATATATATATATATATATATATATACATATATATATATATATATATATATATATATATATATATATATATATATATATATATATATATATATATATATATGTATATATATATATATATATATATACTATCCGTTTCTTTTGCTGGTTTTATTTCATGCTGTTTTTCTTTTGTTTTGTGTTAGTGTTTGTGATTCATGTAAGTGTTACTGTGCTGATATAATCGTGTATATTCAATATACATTCTGTATATCAGTTTGTGTTCATTTTGTCGTGTATTTCATGTTTGTGTGTGTAGTGTTTATATTCCTGTATGCTTTTGTAGCTGTTTGTACGTGTATTGTAATTTGTTGCAGATGGTTCAGGCATAGGCCGTGCAAACACACGAGCCAAAAAGTCTCACTTTTTCCGTACCGGGCAGTCAGCACTAAATGCATTGTGGTCGGTCCTCCGCAACCCAGAGTGTGAGCAGTTGCAGCACTGTGGTTCATTCCCTGCGGAAATGCGGTTTCGAGGTTTGCGAGAATTGCATTTTTCGCGGAGATGCGGTCCTCCACAGTTGCTACATTTGTCCACACTCTCGGTGCAAAATTTCCGACCATGTCCAAACGCAAGGCATCTCGTGCATTGGATGAGCGGGGACTGGTCCTCGACTCTGACCCTTTGAAGGTCCAGACAGAGGGCTCCAGCCTCCGTCATCCTCTGCCATACGTTAGGCTTCACCTGAAGAATGATGTGAACGGTCTTCGGGTTTCTTGTCCGTTTTTTAAATTTTATTGCCATTTCCATGTCTTCTTCAGTTAGGCCAAAGAAAACGTCTTTGTTTTGAGCGTAGAGCGCCTTAATTATGTCTTCGTCTTCACTGTCTATAAAAACATCTTTTAGGATGACGAGAGGATCCTCATTTTTTATGGGCGCTACTATTAGTCTATCCCCGTGACTCTCAATTATTTGTTGGACTTTCTTCCTCTCCTCTTTAGTGTCGCAACTCAATATAATTTTTTGGTTCTTGGCCTTGCGAACCAGTACCTCTGGCGTCGACCGCTTTTTTCACCCTGGCGAGCACCTCGTCAGCAGTCTCCAGACCACCTTCGAGGGTGACCGCCATTGAGTGAAGTGCAGGGCGGTGAACCGGTTGGGCTGCTACGACGCTGGCGTATGACTTAAGGGCTGGTGCTGTGTTTATTTCGCATACCAGTCCTTTTGTGACCTCCATGAGCTCTTTTTTGGCTGCGATGACATCATCGGCAATACCACCGATCAGATCTTTAACCAGAGCATGCGTTCGACTTTCGACCTTCTCGGTCGTTTCATCTATGGCAGCTCTAGTTTCATCGATCCTATCGATGATCTTGTCGATCATGTCAGAGCCTCGGTCGTCGTTACCATTTAGGAGTCCCTCTATGTCTGTTTTCAGACTTCGCTTCATCTCTTTTATATGCCCTGTCAGCGTCGCTTCCACCCCTCCCAGTTTCTTTATGATAGTCTCTTGCCCTTCGGACGACAAGGTTTTTGGTGATCCTATTTTTAAGGCCTCTGCTTCGAGACGTTGTATGCGTCTGCTGAGCTCGAATATTGCTCTTATGCCCTTGTCTGACTGCACCTCCAGGAAATGTTTTATATCTTTCCTCATCTGAGGATACTCTTGGATCTTCGAGGGTATATCCTCGAAGGTTTTTATCATTTCCTGGAGGAGCTGATCACTCGGCAATGCAGCTTAATTATCTTTCTGCTTTTTGTAGATGTCCATATTGTCGAGCGATCTTCTTTTGGCTTTCGGTCTTTTAATGAATGTCCTGGCAGCATCCTGTACTGCTGCGGTTTTGACGGCAGGGCTGGGGGTGGTGGGCTTTTTGGCAGTGCCAGAGGTCGTGGGTGTGCGGTACATGATTTTTGTGTGAATGTATATGAGTGCGGTGTGTAGTGTATGTTGTTGTGTATGGATCGGGGAAAGTTGTCCTTATGTAAAATATTTGCTAGACCCTGTAAAGGGGGGTCTGTGTCACCTATGAAATAAAACTAGTCAAAAATAAAATAAGGTAGAGTCTAGCTCTACCAAGTTATTCTTATTAAGTAATAATATAAGAGTAACACAGTACAATGTAAATGTTATATAAAGTTTTAAAATTTTTAATAATTTGATTTTTTGTTGTCTATTTTGACTCTACCTAGAGTCCGTCTTTAACCCTGTTCTTCATTCAAATATCAATTAGATTACTTAAATATTTCTTTGCTCTACCTAGAGCCGTCTTTCTAGAACAATTTTAATGTCCTATAATATAAATTTTTTTTAAAAATACTTTATAGAAAAAAGTTACAGGCTAACTAATTTTGGCTCTACGTAGAGTCTGTTTCTAATGACCAACTAAAAGCGCTCTTCGAGCCCTATTTGGAGACCCCAAACACGGTATACCTAGCCCAAGGGATTTCCAAGTTATCGCGCTTCGAATTTTGGTTACAAAAACAAGATGGCTACCAAAATTATGGTTGAAGCGCTGTAACTTCCGAACAAATAGACTTACAGCTCCGTGCTTGGGCATGTTTTGGTCGGCTCGACCGGGGCTTCAATTTCGTGTAGTTTCAGGACTTAAAATTTTTAAGCGCTGAAATTTCCCGAAAGCTAGACTGTCTGTTCCGGCACTGCTTGCTAACGTCTAAGGTCAAAACCCCAGTCCTCTACGACTCCTAGTTCTGTAGTTATGGCCTATTTCAGTTTTACAAGATGGCTGCCGAAATGTCAAATTTGATTTTTGACTGGCAATAACTCAGCTTCCAGTAATCGCAGGAGACCAACGTTTCGACTATACTACTACCCTTCTTCCAGTCTTTCTGAAAGAATCGATTTCAGGATCCTGAAAAACGAGAGCTCAGAATAGCCTGAATTTCCGTAGGTGGCCAGAGATCGATCCACTAATAGTATTGTTGAATACCGCAACTTAATGCGACCTCTACAACCAGAGCTATTTAATTTTAAAAGTTTTCAAAATGGCCGCCGGCCCAGACAGTAAAATGCTATTTTGGCCGGTTTTTAATTGATTTGCCCGTGTTTGGGCTCAATTTATAGGTCTCGGTGTCGACCTTACACTTCTATAAGTCTTGTGGCTTTTTAATCCCCCTATAATTAAATTTTTTCACAATTTGTTACAAATTTTCAGGAATAAATTTGGTTTTTACAGTTTAAATTAAGTTTTAAAATTCTATAAAAATTTACATATGTTAATATTAATACTCTCTAATTATATGTGTATTTTATAATTTAACAACAGCTAAAATAAGGGTAGCACGTACTAACTAAATATTTGAAAATTTTTTAACTCTAAAACTACCTACTAGAAAAATCCAAAATTTTTTACACACGTTCCTTTTATTCTTCTAAACACTATTTTAAATTAAAAGCTAGGGGTCCTCACTTTAGATTTAAAGTTAGTGAGATATCAATTTTTGTCAAAATTTAAAAGTTTAATATCTCATTAACCACTTAACTTTAAGTTGTTCTGAAAGCTGCTCCCGGCTCCTCCCCGCGCGTGCTAACAGAATCCGACTTCAAAAACAGCCGCACGGCTCTGCTTCGCAAAACACGTGCCCACGTGGCACTTGTTTTTTTTTTGCTTTTTCTCGAAGACCTTGGCTCCGAGAAATCTCAATTTTTGCACATAGGTGGGGGCCGCCAGTGGCTTCAAGGCCGCACTTTAAAAAATAGGGGTAACAGCGATTAATCTCGCAGCGTTTCACTTAGAAGTTTTAAAAAAATTTAAAAATCACTTTTTTCACAATATCGCTTTCACAAAAACTCCGATTTTCTTGCGGTTTTCACTAATTTGAACAGCGAGTCAAAGCGCAACTTTTGACGTATCATACACGAAAATCGGTTGCAAAAATCCTATTTTTCGGAAATTTTAAGCGCGGAGCGTCTTAAAACGTGGCGTTCGGGACGGCAATTGACACCGGACTGGGTTAGGTTAGGTTAGGTTCCCCCCCGAACGGGTTCCCGCCTTGTCGTGGCGGGGGGGCCTAGTAGCCGTGGCTTGGTCTCCCACGGTGAACAAAGAGGAACCCACGTGGCTGGCCCGAGGTGAAGGGCCGGCCTGAGGTAGCCACTCCGAGTGGGCTTGGGGAGCCCACTTCGGATGTTTGCTGGTGGACTGCAGCGAGTGGGGACTCCGCACCCTCTACCGCTGCAGCCGAGGTGGAGTCGCGGAGGAAGAGGAGTGTTGGTATGGCGATGCGCCAATCGCCCTATCCTCCGCGACTCTAACGGGGCCGCACCGTTGATGCGGAGGTGATGGGGCTGCGGGGGGAGAAGATTGTCGGTATTGCGAGGCGCCGCTCTCCCTATACTCGGCAGCCGAATCTTGGTTGGCGGCGGAGCCATAGACCAGATCTACCGCTGGGGCGGGAAGGCTGGTACTTCTAAGTGCTCGTTTTTCCTAGCCCCATGGCCTTCGCGCATCGGACACGGGGGCGTCTGTTGCGCAGATGTAATTGGAGGCCGTGGAGGAAGGCGTGCCATTTGTTCTGGTGCGCCTTACTTGGGAAGGAGAACGGGGACAAATATTCCTCTCCCGAGGAGGTGCTGCCATGGGGCGGCAGTCGCTGGTAGGGCCGCGGAAGTGTGCGAAAGCGTTCTCGTAGCCCTGCCAATATGCGACGAAGGTGGAACACCATGGGGTTTTAGTCGGTGCGAGTCCGACATAACCCGTCCTTGCCCCCGTGAGGCGGGTATGCGTAGGCATTTCCCCATGTTAAAAAAATAAAAAAATGGTTAGGTTGGGTTAGGTTAGGTTTTTTTTTTTAATAATAGTTCCCCCTAACATGGAGATCAGGGACTTTTTCCATCTTTTTATTTTTATTTCTTTATTTATATCTTTTCTAATTTTTTATTTTATCTTTTTGCTTTTTTACTTCTTTTTTACTTACATTCTATTACAGTTCTTAAAGGGCATTACCCACTCTTCATTGACATTTCGGCCATGGGTGCCCACATATGAAAGCATATAGATATGATAATATACAATTAAAAGAATGAAATGGTTAAGAAATTGGTTTAAAAAAAGTCGGGAATTTTAAGATATAAAAGTTTTTATTTTCACAAATACAGTTTTTTAACAACTAATTTTACCGATTTTATCGCGTTTAATTTCTTTGATTTTTAATTCCCGACGTTTCGGGTGCTTTCCAGCACACATGGTCATGGTGGATTGAGGTGACTGGTGTACCGAAATCAGTGTTAACTTGGAGTAACTTCAGCTTTTTAATAACTATTTATGGTCCGATATACGCAGAATGAACTTACTGTCTTGGAGTCTTGCGTGGTATGCTTGGGTTTAGTTTTAATTTTATTAATTACAAGGTCCCAAACAGCTGAGAGTACCCAGCTTCCTTCTCTATTGAAATTAGAATGTTTTTAATTTCAATAGCCTCACATATCATCCTTGGCAGGAATCGATGTTCTTTCGCGAGGATTTGTGGTCTATCAAATCTGATATTATATTTATCTTCTTCAGCGGCTTGTAGAATGTTCTAATAGGAGCTCGCTTCAAGATGTAGCCAATCTTGTCCATAACACCTCTGAAATATGGTAGTACAGCAGGCACATGCTCGACTGTGCCCGACTTCACTCGGTCACTGTGACATAGGTGCGGCACCCGAAGCTTGTTGTCGTGCAGAACTTGCTTGACGTGCTGAAGCTCGGCAGCCAGGTGTTTGCGCTCACAGATCCCTTGTGCTCTCTGTAACAAAGAGTTGCCCACGGTAGCTAACTGTGAAGGATGATGGTGAGATTCACCGTTTAAATATTGGTTTGTAAGGGAATTTTTTTCTATATACAGTGTAACCTATGGTGTTAATAGAATTTCGGATGATTAACACATCTGGGAATGCTAAGGAATTATTTGCCTCTAATATAATATCATAATCACTGAATGGAATTTAGCACAGTGGTAACAATGGATAAAATCCATTGGTTTTTTTTTTTGCGCCCGAAGCAATTGGAAAGGGCTACCCTTTATGAAGGGAGGCGGAAAATGCATTACACATACCACGATAGCCGGTCTATCGTGATTATGAGGGACTCACTGCCTACCGGGGGAACCTAAGTGATACCCTCTAAAAACCGCATTTGGGGACTGACAACTGGCTGTTTAAGCTTCTTATGCCGTATCGGAAGCGACCCTCTTTTGGGAAAAGAGGGCGCAGGAAAAATTCATAATTTCCTCCCCAATAAGCTAGCAGGACCTGTAAGCAGATTCCCAGCACTCCTACTGTGGTAGTGGGGGGAAGGCCTTAATAGGCAGACTTGTTGTCATAATGAGATGTGTTCCAAGGGTTTGGGTATGAAAGTGAAAGTCACATTCATACCCAAACCAGGTAGGAGTGTATACGCAAATCCTAAATCCTAGAGACCCATTAGCCTCACATCCTTTCTCCTAAACACTAATGTGTGTAAGGGAATTAAGGGGGTCGACGCAAATTAACTTAATTATTATTATATTATAGGAATTATATATAACTTTTTATTATTCCTTGCCTTTAATAATCACATTATTCCTGCCCACACGCAAAATACACGCTTGGACGTGGAGTTGCGGAAAACAGCCCGTCGTAAACTAACTAACTAATATCATAATCAAGTTTTGATCAGATCTTTAATTTATTTTATGATTTTTTATAGGATAGCGTGACAACCGAGCGCACAGTCCATCTGATGGTAAGTGGTTGCTGTGGCCCATAGACATCAACATCTATCCTCGATTACGAATCAAAATACAGATGCGTTGCCACCCGTGAGGACTAGGATGGAATGCCTCGTTGCCAGGGTCTCTGGTTCTCTACACTCCCTATCCGAAACACAGAAGCATTAAGCTACTATTTTACGCCGGTACTCTGTGAGAGCGTGGTCCTTCCCTGGTAGAGACATTCATGCTACAACTATAACTGCAGCATGACCCTACCACGTACGAAGAATCTTATCTTATATATACAATCTTATACAACATTTGTATCATACACAATCAATACATTATCCAGGAATTGAGCAGGAGGCGAAATATTAGACTGATGCCGTGCCCAACCCAAATACCAAATTACTGTCATAACATGGGCACAGCATCCTACCGTTCGACGGCCGACAATACAATTGCAACAATACTTTTTGATTGCACTTCTACCAGAATCATTGCAGGATAAGGGCTTAAAACATCTATGATGTAACCATCACTACACACAAAAAGGAAAGGCTTTATAAGATTGCTATATTTGTGTAATGAGTAAGTTTTTTTCTGATATAAATAATTGGAACTTTTTTCTATGTATATATATGTACCATCGGCAATTATGACAGGCCTCCTATTTTCTCCCCCATAAAGTCCATTTGGAATGAGAAGATTTCTTTGAGCTATTTCTGCTCGGGATATATGATTTATGCCCGAATTCATAGGAACAAAATCCTGATTAATTATTTCGCGGGCCATATTTATACGCCGCTCTAATGTGCTTCTTGGCACTTGCAATAATGCTGACATGCGTTCGTCACTATCTCCTATTCTTAACTTCATTAAATATGCAGCAAGTGCAAAACAACCCCTATGTTTACTTGACAGTCTAGGAACTACAGAGAGAATTTGTTGGTATTGTGCCTTTGATAAGCCTAGATAATAATGTACAATGTGCTCAGGCATGCCGTCAATATTTTCAAAGTCTATATGATTATGCATATTATCTTTCAATAATGTAGCAAAATCTTCAATTTGTGCTGCACTAAATGTTTTAATAGGATTATATATTGATTCTAAAAGTAAATCCCAAGAGTTACTATTTAAATGGTAGTTACAGATTCTACATTCTGGAGGTACATAGTAATTGTAATCGCAAAAAAGACGTACCCGCAACGCTGTTGGAACAATGAGTCGATTGGAGTCGTTACAACCAGGAAAAAAACATTGATTTTGTGTTAGTGGTGCTCTTACATAATTAGGCAGCATTATACTATGTGATATATGATCTAAGCTTTGTTGATCTGGGTGCAATACATTACCGACTTCAGATTGCAACGAGGATGAACTAGATGATTCAGATGGTTCCCGTTCTGCAGTTGAATGTGATGCTGCTCTATCTAACCTTCGCCAACAATTATGACACATACGAGATGACGATGGCAACTGAAATAATATTAAATACAAAAGTGAACTAAATAAAAATAAAATAGATTTGTTTCCTTTAAACTCAAATACATATAAAATATTTATCAAGTTAATTGTTACTGCACAAAAGCAGATTTAATGGCCTATATTATTTAATAATTAAGCACTTAAAAACTACCAGTAGTCCAAAAACAATGAAAAATCAATTGTCTCATTACTTGGTAGTTGGTAAAAACGGTAGCACTCTACCTGGTGGTGACAAGCTAATCTTATCGCCATGTTATAAACAAGCTTGTATGTTTGTCAGATATAGTTTGTGTGGATGTAATCAGAGTAAAAACATGTATCACTATCAGATATGAGCACACACACTTAATAAATTAAAAAATGTTGAACACGTACCTCACGTGGTGCAATTTGATGGGCAATTTCATTCCTTATGAGTTCCTCACGTGGAGAATCAGACCCAAATAATGTGTGTGATCTTATTCTCAAAAGTGACTTGCCACAGCTGATACATACATGTCCATGACTAATAATTGGTGAATTTTCCTGTTCGCTAGTTGGATGTCGTATTTGATTCCAGGCTGCAGTCCAACATGCGTGGCATACTACACTATCACTCGAAACTTGTACCTAATAAAGAAGCCATAATTATTATATCTATTGATATAATTATAAGACAACTCAGTTAATAAGCATTGCTGCAATTGTAGAATGAAGAAAAAGAAGACATGACACATGATTGTAACTATTTACCTGCTGTGGTCGAACCCATTCTTGTATAAGATTTCGCAGTTCTGGAATTTCCAACAAATGCCTTCGTGTTTTCGCTATATTTAAACAACAATTAACACAGCGAAAATGTCCTCTTGAATGAGTTACCGAGGGCTGGGAAGAAGTCTGATGAATTGTGATTTTATTCTATGACAGGGCTTAGCTGTCAGACTCGATGTTGCCACTTAACTGACATAAAATCAATGAAAGGATATCGATTTTTATTCGATTAATAATATCGTTAAAAAAACAATCTTTGAGGCGCTTTAAGTTCTGCAGGCTTTTTAAAATATATTTTCCTTTATTTATTTAAATGCTATTTGAAATGTATTTTTAGGAACAGTTAAATTGTGCAGTTGCGTTTTGTTAAGCTTTAACCTTTTGAGCGCCACGCCAAAAACGCATTACCGTGTCCTGTACGCCAAAGCGCCAAAACAAAATAGTGTTGCCAAGAGTTGATATATCGATAACGTGAAATAACTTGTTTTTGTTGGTTTTTTATGCTATAAATGACTCTTAATAAACTGTATGTTTTATTTAATGCCGTCTCCCACTCTTTTTATATATGTACTTTGTACATATAAACATAAATAAAAAACAAACAATAGCAATAAAATAGTAGTAAACCACAGCACTACTCTCCATCCTAATGACGACACTGTCACGACTGGACGACAACGGCGTAGCTGACCTTCCTTTTTGAAACATTCTTAGAATGTTGTGTATCGATTTCAAAATCGATCTAACCGAAATATACAGACATCGATTCATAATATTTTATGTGTCGGGGAAGGCGTAGGCCAAGTGAAGCACAGAAGAAAAGTCTTACACTCTTATGACAATGGGGATTTCATATGATGCTGATGCTGCTAGATGATTTTGAGACTGAGAAAGAAAATGGCACAACACAAAATGAAAAATTGCTCTTCACACCCTAAGTAAAAAAACATTAATTGTAATTTTGTATTATTATTAAAAAAGGTACATAATTATTCATTAATCAACAATTGTATATAATTATTCGCACTAGGTAAATCAGCCTTATAATACTAAAATCTTGGTCATGGAATAAATAAACATATTTGTTCACCAATCAATCAAAAATTCAATTCATCAATTAAAAATCAAAATTCATCATCATCGACGCTTTCCAAAATCCGAATGAGTTCTGAGGAATCGTTCATGTTGCATTGCTCTACTTTTCTCGGTAATCACTTATGACGTCATCAGGGTGTCGTCTATCCTTGATCACGGTGCCCAGTGAACTGATTTTCGATGACGCGCTAAAGATGCGCTGGAGCTGAGATATTAGATTTATTATGTGAAGATGATCTGATAACATTTTTTATTCATGTAGCTAATTATAGTTTTATGATTCTAATTTTTAATTTTATTCAAATATCATAAATAATAGAAAAAAAACACCATTGAGCTGAATTTTGGATAGTTTTCAAGAAATCTATGCCTCCCGCGTTTGACACTAGCGGTCAACCATAGACGACTTTGGCGTGCTGTACATAGTATTTGCTTAGATAAAAATCCATTTTTATTAGTTCAATGTTTCTTAGTACTTGTGGCTCTAGAAGACTTGTTTTTTATACTCACATGTTGCTGGGTTATTCCTATTTTAAGGAGTGTAGAATTAAAATACCTGTAATAATTTTCCAATATCTATATTTCATATTTTTAAGAGCCGGGTTTTTGTCAACTATAGACGTCGTTGGCGCTCAGGGCCCACAGGTGTTGGTCAAGTATTGGCGAATTCGGCGCTCAAAAGGTTAAAGGATTCATGGTAAATCAGCTGAGAACTAACTTTGTTTCGTTATCATAACATGATTCTATTTTAAATGTATTGTTATAAGCAGATAAGAATAACTTAACCGATCTTCTTTAAAAACAGATAAGAACAGTTCTTATCTGTTTTCAAAGAGGATCGGTTAAGATTAACAGTTAAATTGTGCCGTAGCATTTGTTACTCTCTAAAGAATTCATTGGAAATCAGCTAGTAATTCGCTTGTTTAATTATCTTAATAAATATACGTTTAATTATCATAACAATTATTTAAAAATTATATTAGCACTGTGATGATGACACCGTAAGTAATCGATCGAAAAAGAGAATCGATTTTTAAATGTGTTTTGTGATTGGCAACACTTTTTTTTATTTACAAACTAATGACATAATGATTTACCTAATTTTTATTATTATGTTTTCGGTACTTTTAATTTGTGCAAAAATATTCCCATTGTTTGAGGACAAATGAATACCGCGATTAATAACCATAAATAAAGATATAATTTTTTAACAAATTCACATTGTTGGGCGTTCCATGGCCGAAAATGGGCAATCCTCTTTAGGTTACACGTGTCTTACATTACTACATTCATCTTTATTACTATATCTTAATCTAATTTTATTCTTAGATTTATCTTTAGCTCTTAGTTTCTGATGCAGTTCTTATTTCTATTTTAATATATCTTACATTGTTATTTATATATTACTTTTTATATTTGTTACTATAACTTAATCTATTTTGATTTTTACTATTTTTACGGGGCTGTTTACATTATATACCTATATATAATTTACAGTTTCCCTTTTTATACTCTTATTTATTCTTTTGTATCACCTTATTAGATATAGTTTTTCAGTACTTTAGGAACCTACTTCTAACATATTTATTTCTTATTATTTTACATATATTTTCTTTACTATTTTTTATTGCTAATTCTATTTCTATGTCATTTCTATGTTTGCTATAGACAGCGCATTCTGTAATAATATGTATTACACTTTCTTCCTTCATCGGATCACAGACACATGCCGGGCTCTCTTTACATTTGAATCGATGCAAATATTCTGAGAACCCGCCATGTCCTGTCATCACTTGCACCGTTAGCTAGTCCATGTATATTTTCCTTATTATAGGATAGGCGCTTAAGGCGTCTGAGAAAAACACTTTTGTTACGGAGGCGGTTTCGCCTTCCACGTAACGTCGGTTCCATTCGTCAAGCGAATTAAGACGGATTTCTCGCTTGACGAATGAAACCGGGCACCTATCATAGTCTGGTTTTCGTTTTAATTTTAGGGCGGCTTCCTTTTCTAACTCATCTACTCTCCCGTTTCCCTCCAGCCCTGCGTGTGCCTTTATCCAAAACAATTTTAACAATTTTCCTTTTTTATTTATTTCCAAAATATTTGTACCGTTAGGGGTACAGAATAGGTGGGTTCTTAAAAAGCCAAGATTTACTGTATTGTAATTATTTATTTATCTTACTTCCGCACACGTACAAGTAATTCTATTAAGGGGATCACTGGCCTGACGTAGGGGCGAAGTCCAAGCGCTGTTCCCCCAAGGCCGTAGACAGCCAGTTAGCAGAAGGGCCGGTGAAGCCCAAGCCGATAGTGATGATGGCCGTTGGCAGGAGGGTAGGCCAACACTCCGTTAGCTCGCGGCTCGGCAGCAGTAGCCCTTAGGTAGCAGGTAGAAGCTTAGGTAGTAGGTAGATGCTAGGTGGTAGTAGGTCCTGGAATTCCAGACGGAGGCCAGCATTAGGGAAACTTCCTATTGCACTATATGCGCCCTAGTCAATTCCAGCACCCCTTGTAGGAAGTTAAAATTCTTAAAACTAAGCACTAAGCAGCCTCAGCAAAAGAGGTATTAATTAAGCAGAACAGTTACAATGTTTTAATAAATAAGAACTCACCCCAGCGGGATCAACTGCACCTCGAATAATTTAAATTGTAGGTAAGCAGGTTCAAAAGTCGTTAGTAGAAGGGTCACGCGCGTTGCGAACTTGAAGCGGTCTCAGGTAGAAATGCGAGAGGAATGGCCCGAACGGGGACTCGCCGTCGTGTCCGAAACCTACCGAGTCTTTTGTTTTAGAGATCGTTGAGCAAAATGGTTCACGCTGCGCGGATTAAATTAACTAGTCTATGGTTCCGTAGAATAACTATTTTTAATTAACAATATGTAATAATTCGTTACTTTTTATTTTTAGATTATAATATTATACTACTATTATTTATTTAAGATTTAAGATCAATCAATTATAAGTGTAAGGGTGCATTCAGAAGCAACGTTACAGTACCCCGCCAACTGAAGAAGGATTTTGCGTCTTTAATAGTAAAATCCGTCTATCTGTTTCTAGTCTACTAGGTACCGAGGAAAATATTTATTTGGTATAATTTACGAGTTTTAGGTCTTTTATGTGCCAATATCCTATAGATTTACCGGTCATATCAGATAATTCGTACACAAGTGGCGATTTCTTAGTAATAATTTTGCATTTAGTGAATTTTGGAGCTAATTTTTTATTAAAGTATTTATCTTTATCACTTTGATAAAATGTCCTTTTCCATACTATGTCCCCTACATTATATTCAGCAGGCCGACGACGTAAACTATAAGTATGACAATTTTTAGAATGTGCTTGTAGTAGAAGGGCTTGCACTTTGTCGAAGATACTAGACAGGCAACCTAAATTCTCAGCATAAGAGTCTCGAGGGTGATAAATAATGTCATCGCACTCAGCATCGGCGTAGTGAGAACCACAAGAAACTAATTCTCTGCCATATACGAGAAAAGAGGGAGTGTAGCCAGTTACTTCATTAACTGCGCTATTTATTGCGAACTGAATTTGAGGAATTAGTTTATCCCACACTCTATGATCATTTTCAATATATGTGGATATCGCAGTAATTATTGTTTTATTATAACGTTCTACCGTGTTTACGTGTGGTGAGTATTTGGGCGTATAGTGTAGGTTAGGTACTTTATATTTAGAAAGGGTGTTCTTTAGAGTAGCGCTAACGAATTGTTTACCGTTGTCTAGTATTACGGTGGAGGGAATTCCATGTACTAAAAATACACTTTCTTCCAGAATCCTACTTACTATTTCAGCTGTGGCTCGTTTTATGGGAAATAAGAGGCAATATTTGCTAAAGCAACATGTAACCACGAATATGTAGCAATTTTGCTTTCTCGTCGGTGGAAGAGGTCCTATAAGGTCCACGCTAATTGTTTGAAAGGGTCTAGAACATACCTTAGGGTGTCCCATAATACCTAACGGAACGTGATTTTGATGCTTATGTGCTATGCAAGTATCACATTCTGAAACAAACTTCACGACATCGGCGTGCATACCCGGCCAGTAATATCGGAGAGACAGGCGTTTGTAGGTCTTGAAGACTCCTAAGTGTCCAGCAGTAGGTCCTGAATGGTTTTCTTTAATGGTTGAATTACGTTGTTCAGCAGGTAATACTTCTTTCCATTCAAACTCTTTTTGTAAGAGGCACTTACTCTTCATAAGCCTATACAGTTTGTCATTTTTAATAAAATAATTAGGGAAGGATGTAGGGGAAGTCTGGCAACCTGTGTAGATTTTTTGATACCACTGATCCGTAGTTTGTGTAGCATTAGGATCATAATCCATGGCAGATACTGGACATGAGCGTGAAAGAGCGTCAGAAATAACATTGTCAGCACCGCGACGATGTTTTATGTCAAAATTAAATGCTGATAATCGTACTCCCCATCGGGCTAGACGGCCAGTAGGATTGCTTAAATTAAGAAACCATTTTAAGGCGGAATGGTCAGTGTATACTGTAAATTTAAGACCATTGTCTAAGTAGCAACGCCAGTGCTCTACTGCTACTAGAACAGCCAAAGCTTCTCGCTCAGTAATGCTATAGTTACGCTCCTGTGCAGATAGCGATTTGCTCATATAGGCTATAGGAAGTTCCACACCATCAACTGTTTGAGTGAGCAGGGCTCCTATACCATAATCACTCGCATCTGTGTGAACTTCAAAGGGTTTGTCGTAATCCGGACAGGATAAGATTGGGGCGGATATTAGGCATTCCTTTAATTTTTTGAAGGAATCATCAGCCTCTTTAGACCAAGAAAATGGGGCAGCTTTTTTTCCAGTAGAAGTTAATTTGTTAAGTGGACCAGCGATTGAGCTAAACTTGGGAATAAATCTTCGGTACCATGAAGAAGTTCCAAGAAATCTTTTGACTTCCCTTTTATTAGTAGGGGTAGGAAAGTTCAATATTGCCTCAACCTTGCCGGGATCCACGTGTAAGCCTTTAGAGTTGACAACATAGCCCAAATATTTAAGTTCGTTACGAAAAAAAATTGACTTCTCTAAATTAATTGTTAGGTTAGCGTATTTTAATTTATCATAGACTTTCATAAGAAGCGAAATGTGATCTTCAAAGTTAGGTGATATTAAAATTATATCGTCAAGAAAAACAAACACAGAATTTTCGAACTCGGGACTATTATTAAACAACTGGTCAACCAGCCTTTGTTGCGTAGCGGGAGCATTGGTTAATCCAAAAGGCATGGTGACAAATCTATACGTGCCGCGAGTAGGTATATAGAACGCAGTTTTGTCACGGTCTTTTTCGGAAATAGGTATTTGCCAGAATGCTTTAGACAAATCGATACTGCTCAAATATTTAGCATTTTTAAGGTTATCTAATATCTTGGAAACATACGGCAGCTTGTACGCATCCTTATGAGTAATAGAATTAAGTTTACGGCTGTCCAGGCAGAATCTCAATTTACCATCTTTCTTGGGCGTCAGTAGTATAGGGGAAGACCACGGGCTCTCGCAAGATTCCACTACATCGAGTTTAAGCATTTCGTCTAGTTGTTCGACAATGACGCGTAATTTATCTGGTGCCAATCTATAGTACCGCTGGCGGATAGGCAGTGAATCTCCGGTATCAATTTGATGTTCTATCAGATGAGTGCGTCCAAGTCCTACTCTCTCATAAGATATTAATTCAAATTTTTTGATAATATTATTTGCCGCATTCTTTTGGACTTCATTAAGATCATCATAAGAACGTAAGGCTGTAGAATCATTATTAAAAGAATATATTTGCTGCTCGTTAGTATGAGATAGTGAAATAGCCCTAGAGAACTTTGGTAATAGCTTGAATTTCTTCCAAAAGTCTACACCCAAAATGAGTGGTGATGTAACCGACGGAATAATATAGGCTTTTAGGTAATTAAGTTGGTTTTCAAATTTAACGGGAAGATTAATATACCCGACCGCAGATAATTTATGACCACTAGCTGAAATAAATGATTGAATGGTGTCGCATTTGATAATGGATAAGTTAGATGAAGAAGGTAGGTCAAGATGAGAGTTGTTACCTAGTATTGTAACAGCTGAGCCGGAATCGAGCAACCCACACATAGGTTTGTCCCCTACTGTGATGGTAACATAAGGGCGTACATCAGAGTTAGGTTTTTTATCGAAGATTGTTGCAATAGAATAACTCGAGAAGTAAATTTTTATTGTAGTTAACCAATTTTTCCAGTCTTCCATATCGAAGTTAGAAGCGGTTTTCGATCTATCATTTACCGCTGACATGCAACAATCTTGGCTATCTAGTTTTTTTGTTTCTGTTCAGAGTTACATTTGGGACAGTTAGGGTAAATAAAATTTTTTAAGCCACATTTAAAACAGACCGGGTAACGTTCCTGTTTACATTGTCTCAACGAATGGTCATTAGTACGGCAACGTGGACAGAAAACCGGTGTTCGAGTTGAAGTACTAGGGTTAGATTCAATAGCTGATATTGGTACATTGGTACCAGATTTATAATTATGATAGAAATTATTATTTGACTGGGTGTTAAATTTTTTATTATAATAATTATTTTTGTAAAAGCTAGGTTCTGATTTTGTATAGGCTAAATCAGGGGCAAGGGTTTTACTTGACGGTTTCGGAGGTTCATGAAATTGAGACGATAGGCACTGAATTTTTTCATAATTAAGGCATAGTTTACGAAGTGTGGCTATAGAATCAACACCGGTAACATATGATGCGAGAACAGTCGCATAGCACGGCCGTATGTTGTGTAATAGAATATCTAATTTATGTTTTTCTGAAAGTGGTGCAGATAGACGTGAGAAGAGTTGAGACATAATTGATAAATAGATAATAATGTTCTCGGATTCACCCTGTGTCCTGTTACGAATTTCGGACATTAGTTTGTAATCGTAGTCAAAAGGTGTGAAATCCTCGCTTAGTAGATTAAGTAATTCCTCCCAAGTACTTACTGTATCACGAACACTACGATACCAATGAAGCGCGTTATCAATAAATAATTCCGATGCACACATTAATAATTTGCTTGAAGGTAAATTTTTAACAGTTTGAAACTCTTTTATCTTTTGTATGAACGCACGAACGCAAGTGGTACCGTCGTATTTTAATTTATACAGCTCGCTAGTACTCGAATGTTCGCACTGCACCGATACAAGGGGTGAGTCACGTAGTGAAGATAAGTTTGCAGAACTAGTTTGCTCAGATTCGGTATTATTAGCAGAGTCTAACTTTTGCATAGAAAATAATTTTGTCGATAAGACGTCGAATTCTTTGTTTGAGGAATTAATCTTTTTTACGAATGAAGGATTAGATTTATCTATTCGTCTTAAACGATGATAAATATGATTATGCAAGGCTTTGGTTCGCTCAAAAAGATTATAATCATATTTTTCGGTTAAGGAGTTAATTCGGGTAGCCAGCTCAGTTATAGAACTTTGAACGCCCTCATAATCCACCGTTATATCAAGACCCGATTCAAAAAGCTCTTCATTAGGTATTAACGAAATAAGTTTTGATATCTGTTTACGTAAGCCTAATACATTAGGAGCCGGTTCATCGCCTCTAATAAGTACTTCGTACGTTAACTCCTGTTTATTGAGCAGAAAATATTTAATAGGGTGAGTTCCCATTGTGTATTTACAACAGAATGCTAAAAACAAGTTAAAAGGAAAAGTAGGATACTACAAGCATAAAGTTACCGCTTCTAAATCTAAAAATCAATCAATCAACCTAAAAACTATATAACTGCAATTCTGTTCTTTACAAAAAAAACTACAACGTAAAATCTAACTACGATTCGGTGTAAACTATTACTAATTTTAATGTAGGTACTTACACAATTAAAAAACAAAATCAACAGTTGTTTAGATGCGAACTGTTACGTATATAATTGCGACTTTTAATAGTTTAAATGGTTATCAGGGTACTTACAATATCTACATTTGTTATATTAAATATATTAACAAAAGAATAGGTAAGTAATAGTAATATTCTTCGTAACAATTGACACTATAATAAAATGGTGGCAAAATAAATGACACTATAATAAACGTTTATTAAACTATAAAAAAACGTACCAGTTCGCTGTTGTGACACCTCCTCGTTCACAACAACATAAGTTGAGAGCTGCAAAGCGAGAAAAAAAAACGAATGTTTGGAAGTAAGATTAACCACGTTGAGCGCCACTGTACCGTTAGGGGTACAGAATAGGTGGGTTCTTAAAAAGCCAAGATTTACTGTATTGTAATTATTTATTTATCTTACTTCCGCACACGTACAAGTAATTCTATTAAGGGGATCACTGGCCTGACGTAGGGGCGAAGTCCAAGCGCTGTTCCCCCAAGGCCGTAGACAGCCAGTTAGCAGAAGGGCCGGTGAAGCCCAAGCCGATAGTGATGATGGCCGTTGGCAGGAGGGTAGGCCAACACTCCGTTAGCTCGCGGCTCGGCAGCAGTAGCCCTTAGGTAGCAGGTAGAAGCTTAGGTAGTAGGTAGATGCTAGGTGGTAGTAGGTCCTGGAATTCCAGACGGAGGCCAGCATTAGGGAAACTTCCTATTGCACTATATGCGCCCTAGTCAATTCCAGCACCCCTTGTAGGAAGTTAAAATTCTTAAAACTAAGCACTAAGCAGCCTCAGCAAAAGAGGTATTAATTAAGCAGAACAGTTACAATGTTTTAATAAATAAGAACTCACCCCAGCGGGATCAACTGCACCTCGAATAATTTAAATTGTAGGTAAGCAGGTTCAAAAGTCGTTAGTAGAAGGGTCACGCGCGTTGCGAACTTGAAGCGGTCTCAGGTAGAAATGCGAGAGGAATGGCCCGAACGGGGACTCGCCGTCGTGTCCGAAACCTACCGAGTCTTTTGTTTTAGAGATCGTTGAGCAAAATGGTTCACGCTGCGCGGATTAAATTAACTAGTCTATGGTTCCGTAGAATAACTATTTTTAATTAACAATATGTAATAATTCGTTACTTTTTATTTTTAGATTATAATATTATACTACTATTATTTATTTAAGATTTAAGATCAATCAATTATAAGTGTAAGGGTGCATTCAGAAGCAACGTTACATATTTCTTCTAGTTTTTGCCGCTAGGGGATGGAGGGAAACGCTCTGGATAACTGTCTGGAGAGCCTATCTTGAGTCGCTATAGATATTGCAGCTCGGTGCAAGATTTTTTAGGGCATAATTTGTTGCTTCATATATGGCCAGCAACTCTGCCTGGTAGACAGTGCAGAAGTCTTCTAGTTTGAATTTTTGGCTTCTTATCTCCGCCGCGTCATTCCAAATGGATAACGCAGCGCCGGCTTTCCCCTCAATTCTACTTCCGTCTGTGTAGATTTTTAGACTCTTATTGTTGTGTTCGTCGACTTGTGCACAATCCTCCAGGCATACAAACTGCAGCCCAACCTGATTCGCGGGGTGAGGTGTCTTCGCGTACTCTAGTTTCCGTTCCACTTCCCGGTCTCCCACTATTCGCTGGGAGTAACCTTTCTTCACTTCATAAAGTAAGCCTGCTTCCCGAACCCTGGGGTCCAAAGGAAGCAACCCAGCGAGTAGTAGGGCCGAGTGGAGGGATACGGTTTTATATGATTTTACGATCTTTTGAATAAACCCGCTTTGTGCCATGTCGAGCTGCTTTTTAACACTCTGTTTGTATGTGGCCGCTGTCCATACACTAGCGGCGTATAATATGATCGGCTCCGTTACCGCTACGTAGATGGTCCTAATGATCTCCGGGTTCAGGCCCCACCAATCTTGGCAGCTCTTGTTAATTGACAATACAAACGTTGTACCTTGTAACACATATTTTTTACGTGTGTGTTGAAGGTCAATTTGGCGTCTATGGTTAGTCCTAATATTTTTATTTCTGTGGACAACGTAATATTTTCCCCGCCCATTTTCAGAAGTGATGAGTCATATTTTATCTTTTTTGTTATCACCATCGCTTTGGTCTCATTTGGTGTAAATTTGAGCTTATTTTTGACTTCCCACGTCTGAACATGCGCGAGGACAGCATTGGCCCGATCCTGCACTTCAAATGCCCTGTCCCCGGAGAAAATGAGGACCACGTCGTCCGCGAAAGCCTGGCAATATTCTCCTTTTTCGCTCAGTTCATGTAAAAGAGGGTCGATCAACAGGTTCCAAAATATAGGACCCCCTATTGAGCCCTGCACACACCCCTTAGCAGTGGCTTTCGTGTGTTCTGCTCCTGCGTACTTAATGCACACGGTTCTATCCTCGAAATAACTGTCAATGAGACGTCGTAAGTTGATTGGGCAACCAGTTTCTGCCAATGTGCATCTGATTCCAGGCCACCATGCGTTATCGAAGGCTCCCTCTATGTCCAAGGATATTAATAACACTATCTTTTTGTCTTCAAGCTTGGTTTTTACTAGCTGTATCATGTCATAGAGGGAGTCTTCGGTGCTACGCTGTGGCATAAATCCGTACTGTCTCCGGCTAAGTGTGGGTACAATGTGCCATTTTATTCGTTGTATTAACATTTTTTCGAAGATTTTCCCGAGCACAGGCAGCAGTCCAAGAGGTCTATATGATTTGGGATGCGTATAGTTCTCTTTCCCAGGCTTTCGCAGCACCACTACAACCGCCTCTTTCCATTTCTTTGGAAAGTGTGCCAAATTAAGACATTTATTGGCTATTGCCAAAAACATTGCCGGGTCCAGAGAAATAGATTTAAAGCAGATATCCGCCGTGAGACCATCCTTCCCAGGTGCCTTTTTGGGGTTAAAACTAGACACAGACCACATCAACTCCTCTGTCGTAAAGGGTGGGTCACATGAGTCATCATGTGATCCTTCATTTACAGTATTCGCCGCTTCTCTCATTTGTCTGTGTCCAATGTTATCATCCCTGGTGTTATCTTCTGGATAAAATATATCTGCCAGCACTTTCGCTGACACCTGATTTCCCATGGTTATGCCATTTACGATTAAGGGAATGTCCTCTTGCCTCTTGGTTGTACGGCCTATGACTCTATAAATCCCGTCCCACATTGATTCCCGCTCTTGTTTGCTGCAGAACTCCTTCCAACTAGAAGTTTGGGCCCTTTTTACTTCCCGTTGGTACTCCTCTTTTGCGCTGAGGTACTGTTCCACAACCCATTCCCGACGAATTGGTGCTGCACAAAATATTCGACGTTTAAGCCTGGAGACTTTCTTCTTGAACTGTGTTAACTCGTCGGTCCACCAGGGCATCCCATTTGCTTTTTGTTTTTCAATTTAGGTATGTGTTTATTACATGCTTCCGTTAGTGTTTGTGTTATTTCCTCTATTTTTGTTTCAAGTTGTTCTTTTGATTATATTTTATCTATTGCTATTTTGTTTAATGTTTTACTATTCCAAACCTGGAGGAGTTTCTCAAGAAACTCACTCCATTTTGCCCTTTTTCTTCTTTTTCTTGTTCCAACTGATTTTTCAAGATTGATATCGAATAGGATTGCTCTGTGGTCCAAAACAGTTATTTCTTCAGAAAGCCTCCAGTTTTCTACCCTCCCTAATAGGTTCGTCCAGCAGGTAGTGATGTCCACGCAACTAGAGAATCTTCTCCCTCCTCTGACAATATCAAACGTGGTATCCGTTCCTCTGTTGAGTATGTGAAGCTCCAATTCGTCGAGTTTGGCAACCAAGTCTGTTCCTCTCGTATCCGTCTCCCGGCTACCCCACCAGGTATTCCATGCGTTCACATCTCCACCGAGTATCACGTTTGCCGTCCCTAAGGCTTCCACTGCCTTTTCGATCACGTCCAGGCATGGGTCGATTGGCTTATCACCCTCCAGATAGACAGACACCACTGCCATCTCCCAGGTCCCCGTCCTCAACTTTGCGACTGCAATATAGTCGGGACACTGGGTTATGTCAATGGTGTCGTCGAACAATACAATGGCAGCTTTGATTACCCTTCCAGTGTTGGGTTCTCTGTGACATTGTATTACTCGTGTCCCTGGGTAGTGTTTCATTTCTCCAATACGACCAATGTAAGGTTCCTGGACCAACGCGAACGATGTTTTTCTCCAGGTTGCCTCGCTGATCAATTCGGCAGTGGCTAACTCACATCTCTGCAAGTTTGCCTGGATAACGTGATACCGGTGGGTGCCCTGATCGAAGTCTCCGCCAGACCTTGAGACCACCTCAGCAATAAGCTACGGTGGATCTTGCCAAGGTCTCCCATCTCCTTCTCACCGGGCATTCTGTGCTGAACGCATTGTGGTCGTTCTTGTCCATCTTTGCCTTTATGCAATTTTTGCATGATGGTGCTTCTCCCGATAGCCAGTCGGCGCACTCGGTTTTGAGGTGTGGGCCTCTGCAGTGGCTGCAGACCTCTTGCGTCTCGTTACATATGCGGTTAGTGTGTCCGTATCCCAAGCACTTTGAGCACTGGACGAGTGGGGATTAATCTGCTACCCTCACTCGTTGGAGATCAATGTGGATCGCACCAGTCTCTGTAAGGCGGTTCCACAGCAGCGGCGAGACCCTCATTACAATGTGGGACGTATTTGGGTTTCTAGTCTTCTTTTTATATCTTATTTCTATTCGGTCTTCGTTTTCTCTTATGTCCCTGAAGAGTTGTTTATTTTGGGCTCTTATTGCTTTGACTATTTCGTCGTCGCTATTGTATTGCAATACGTCCTTTAATATTATTAGCGGATCTTTATTTTTTATCTCTTCTACATTGAGGTGTTATTTGCATTCCTTAATTTTTCTTTGACTCGATTAATTTCTTCCTGGTTGTAGCATCCCACTATCACTTTCCTGTCTCTTTTTTTTTGCTTTTCTTATTTTGTCTATCTTTAGGCCCTCTTCTTTTGCATTTATTACATTTCTGATCTTTTCCATCACCTCATCCCCTGTCTCCTTTTCATCGGTCGATGTGATGGCCACCGAGTGCATAGCCATACTTTCCGAAGGTAATCTTCACGGTTTCCCCGCTAGCATACTCGCGTACGTCCCTCTTTCTTCCTTGTTTTCCTGTTTTTTTCATTTCATCTCTTAGCTTTTCGATCTCTTTGTTATTTTCTTCCAGTAGTTTTCCATGTTCCTCCAACTTCTTTATCTGTTTATTCTGTTCTTCTAGTTGTCTTACTTTATGTTCATCTTCTTGTCTTTCTTCCTTTTTCTCCTGCTGCTTTGACTTACTCTCTATTCCTATATTCTTTCCCGTCTCTGCTTCTTTAACTAACTGATAGAGCCTTTCAATGACCTGCGTCACTTCATTCTTAATGTCCGTTTTCAAGTTTCGGGAATTATTTAGATGCATTTTGGCTTTAGTGAGACAGGCACGGGCCTCCGTCAGACGATCTGCGTATCTAGCAGTCTCTATCTTTGGTGAGCCTTCTGTTACCTACTCTGGTACTTTGCGGGTTGCTCCCTTGCTCTCCTGTTATGCAGCAATTTTTGGTTTGGGACGCACAACCGGTGCTACCTTTTTAGGGGAGTTGTGTGTTGTGGCTACTGTGTCTGTTTTTCCCCCGTCTCCCATTCTCCTATACTTCTCCTTACTCTGGTAACCAGCGCACTCTGATTACTTTTTGGAGAAGGTCATGCCTTTTCTGTCCTAGTTGGTGAGCCTTGAGGGCTCATGTCTTTGGCACTGGTCTCTGTTTTTTTGACGGGGGTACGGATGCCGAGCATATTTAAAGGGAACACGTCTGACGTAAAATTAAATTGTATAAAAAGTATTTAAAATGTAAATTTGTATAAGTTGTAAGAATAAATGTGAAAATATAAAAGCATAAAATTTAACTGTATATTTTTGCAGTTCGACACGGCTGTCGTGAGTTTAAGTTAAGCCTCAGTCAGTTCTCCAACCATATAGAAAGCAAACAATTTTTTAAAATATATAATAAAATAAATTTTATGTAGAGTCTCGACTCGACTTCGTTATATTCACCACAGTTTAAAGTGGCTCGGCTTCTATATTTTTATAAGTTTTTGATTGTCCAATTTAGTGCAATATCGGCGTAACTCTAAGTAGAGTCCGGCTCTATCCAGAGTTCGGCTCTATCGAGAGTCCGGCTCCATCAAGAGTCCGGCTCTATCAAAAGTTCGGCTCTATCAAGAGTCCGGCTCTATCGAAAGTTCAGCTCTATCAAGATTCTGGCTCTTATTTCTAATCTACACTTATATATGTATGTATACACGTCTATGAAAATTTTCTGTCAATAAAAATATGGTATTGTTAATTACTCCACTAAGCTCCTTAGATATAATGATTTTCTTAACAAGACTATTTTTGTTGTCTTACTCTATAATATACAAATTAAATAAATGTGTTATAAAAGTAAAAGTTCCTAAAATATAACACTTAACAATGACTAAAAAATTTTTTGTAAATATTTCCAAAACTTCGACTTACAGGTCAACAGGTCCCTGGCTCTATGTAGAGTCTATTTCTCCTAGACCATTAAAAGCGTTGTTTTTAATGTCGTCAACATTGAGGTCTTTCCCTGCCATCTTTAGTCTTTCCTTAACTCTATTGATCTCCATCTCTGTTCGGCATCCTACTATTATCTTCCTGTCCCTAGCTTTTCTAATCTTGTCTATTTTTAGACCCTCTTCTTTAGCATTCATAACTTACCTTATTTTGTCCATAACTTGGTCTCCTGTCTCTTTTTCATCACTCGATGTAATCATCACCGAGTGTATGGCCGTGTTTTCTGGAGGCGAGACCCTTTGTGGCCCAGCCACTATACTGGCGTATGTTGCTCTATCCTCTTTACTTTCTTGCTTTTTGATTTCTTCCCTTAATTTTTCCATCTCATTTTTGCTTTCTTCTAGAAGTTTTCCGTGATCCTCCAATTTCTTTATTATATTTTGATCTTCTTCTTTCCTTTTCCTATTTTCGTCATCCAATCTTTCCTCTTTCTTTCCTTGGTCTCTCAATTTTTCTTCATTTTCTGTGCTCTTGCCTTTTTCTGTCTCTTTTACCAGATGATAAAGCCTCTCTGTGGCCTGAGTGACTTTTACTTTAATATCAGTCCTTAGGTTTCGAGAGTTGTTGATGTGTAGTTTGGCTTTATGGAGACAGGCTCGAGCCTCTGTCAGGCGATCCACATATTTATTGGTCTCCACTTTTGGTGAGCTTTCTACAACCTCAATAACTGCTTTGCGGACTGTTCCTTTTGCTTCCTGGGTTAGGGCAATTTTCTGTTTTGTTCGAGCCAATGGAGCTACCTTTTTTGGAGATGTCTGTTTTGCCGCTAACATATCTACTTGTCCTGTTTCCCATTCTCCAATGCTCTTTCTTACATTAGGGACCTGTACCGTTTGTTCCTTATTAGTAGAAGGCCCTGCCTTCTCTGTCACGTTCGGGGAGCTCTGAATACTCGTGTTCTTGGCACTATCCTCAGTACTTTTAGTTGGAGTACGGAAACCGAACATTTTGCCAGGGGAAAGCGTCTTGGGTCTCAACAATCAACAAAATAATAAATTAATGAATAATGAAATTATTGTCAATAAAATAAAAGGATTATTTAAGGTTTGTAAAAGTTATAAATGTTTTTTAAAATGACGAGGTTGCAGTTATTTAAAGTTTACTTAATTCAAAAGAACCACAAACACCTCGTCCCGGTCCTTAAAACTATAAAAATATAAACAAAACAAAAAGACAAGAAAAAATTTTTGCTCTATGTAGAGTCGTGACTCTACCTATTAGAATTTTGTCACTCTTTATACACACGATACATATTTATATATATATATATATATATATACATACTATTTATATATATACATATATATATATATGTATATATATAAGTCTGAATAGTAGTAATAAAATATTTAACTTAAATGAGACTCTACCTAGAGTCAGTCTAATATCTTTATACCTATTTTCAGTATTAGTTCCTAAATCTATGCCTTTAATAATAAAATAAAGTAAAAGTAAAATAAAATAAAATCACATATCTTTATAGAGCTCTACATACAGTCAGTCTACATACACACAGATACATAGAGTCAGTCTACATACATACACACAGATACAATTTATTAGGCCTACTTATATACAATTTTTAACAAAAAACCCCGTTCTAATCGGTCCACCGGTTGCTGTGTTTTAGATGTTAGATGTTTTTCAACCCCCAGAGATTAAGTCAATATGTCAACTTAGGGGTAGGGGGTTGAAATTCAGCCCAAACGATCCGGTGGGGGCCGAAGACTATCCGGTTAATGGATTATATGAGGGGTGGTTAGGGGGGGGACCCCGAAAAAATTGTCAAAATTGAGCTAGGAGGCTCCGTTTTCCTGTAAACTGAAAACACAGTTATTGTGCAGTTTTCAGGACCTCCCAGCTCTCACTAAAAAATTTATATCTCCTAAAGTACTCCTTCAAAAATTTTGCAAAAAATAATGTAAGTAGTCTATTAAATGGGGCTGTTTTTGATATATTTTTGAATTTTATTGTCCTGAAAATTTTTTGGTTTTTGGTGTTCTGAAAAACAATTTGTGATTACCAAGAACCGCAAATAGCCTCTAAATCGAATTATATTGATGTAAAAATTTTGACAAAATTTGGGTTTCTATAGTTAAGCCTAAGCTACCTTCAGGAATTTTTTCACAATTTTCAGGAGCACTTTCAGGAAAACAGGTGTTTAACTTAATATTAAAAAAGTCTCTTACTATTTTGTTTGCACTCCAAAAAATTTCAATATTGGTGTCGTTCTTTAGGTCTTGCAATGCTTCATTTGATGAGCGTAAAAAATAGATATGTTCTCGCTGAAAATTTTTTGTAAATCGTCTTTAAAATTTTCAGTTAAGAAACACTTCCTTTAAAGTGTTGTAACTTCTTTGTTTATTGTTCAATTTTCATGAACGATATGTCAAACGTCTTGTATTGTTGTCCTCTTTAAACTGATAATGTCGTAATTAGCCTCAGATGTTCGGGTCAAAAAACACGTGTCCACGTGGTTTTGTTTTTTGGATTATATTTCCGTACGTAAGCGTCGGAAAAATCAGAAAACTGTTCAGGAAGATGAAGCGTGCCGAGATACACCTTATAGCACTATCCATCCGCCGCTGGGGTCGGGAAGGATAGTACTTCTAAGTGCTCGTTTTTCCTGGCCCCATGGCATTTGTGCATCGGACGCGGGGGCGTCTGTTGCACAGACGTAATTGGAGGCCGTGGAGGAAGGCGCGCCATGTGTTCTGGTGCACCTTACCTGGGAAGGAGAACGGGGAGGAATTTTTCTCTCCCGAGGAGGTGCTAGTAGGGACGCGGATGTGTGCGAAAGCGTTCCCGTAGCCCTGCCGATATGCGACAAGGGTGGGACACCATGGGGTTTTAGTCGGTGCGAGTCCGACATAACCCGTTCATGCCCCCGCGAGGCGGGTATGCGTAGGAATTTCCCCATGTAAAAAAAAAGGTTAGGTTTTTTTTTATAATTATTATTTCTACTCTACAGACTCGTAGTCCGTACCCTTTATTACATTTTTTTTATAATTGTTATGACATTAAATATGTAGTTTCTAATCTTTAACATCTCTCCGCGTTTTTTAAATATACTTTTTCCATTAACATAGATTACTATAATATCATGTCTTATATCTAACGGTTAGCGTAATTTTGTCCTAGTTGGTGAGCCTTGAGGGCTCACATGTCTTTGGCACTGGTCTCTGTTTTTTCGACGGGGGTACGGATGCCGAGCATATTTAAAGGGAACACGTCTCACGTAAAATTAAATTGTATAAAAAGTATTTAAAATGTAAATTTGTATAAGTTGTAAGAATAAATGTGAAAATATAAAAGCATAAAATTTAACTGTATATTTTTGCAGTTCGACACGGCTGTCGTGAGTTTAAGTTAAGCCTCAGTCAGTTCTCCAACCATATAGAAAGCAAACAATTTTTTAAAATATATAATAAAATAAATTTTATGTAGAGTCTCGACTCGACTTCGTTATATTCACCACAGTTTAAAGTGGCTCGGCTTCTATATTTTTATAAGTTTTTGATTGTCCAATTTAGTGCAATATCGGCGTAACTCTAAGTAGAGTCCGGCTCTATCCAGAGTTCGGCTCTATCGAGAGTCCGGCTCCATCAAGAGTCCGGCTCTATCAAAAGTTCGGCTCTATCAAGAGTCCGGCTCTATCGAAAGTTCAGCTCTATCAAGATTCTGGCTCTTATTTCTAATCTACACTTATATATGTATGTATACACGTCTATGAAAATTTTCTGTCAATAAAAATATGGTATTGTTAATTACTCCACTAAGCTCCTTAGATATAATGATTTTCTTAACAAGACTATTTTTGTTGTCTTACTCTATAATATACAAATTAAATAAATGTGTTATAAAAGTAAAAGTTCCTAAAATATAACACTTAACAATGACTAAAAAATTTTTTGTAAATATTTCCAAAACTTCGACTTACAGGTCAACAGGTCCCTGGCTCTATGTAGAGTCTATTTCTCCTAGACCATTAAAAGCGTTGTTTTTAATGTCGTCAACATTGAGGTCTTTCCCTGCCATCTTTAGTCTTTCCTTAACTCTATTGATCTCCATCTCTGTTCGGCATCCTACTATTATCTTCCTGTCCCTAGCTTTTCTAATCTTGTCTATTTTTAGACCCTCTTCTTTAGCATTCATAACTTACCTTATTTTGTCCATAACTTGGTCTCCTGTCTCTTTTTCATCACTCGATGTAATCATCACCGAGTGTATGGCCGTGTTTTCTGGAGGCGAGACCCTTTGTGGCCCAGCCACTATACTGGCGTATGTTGCTCTATCCTCTTTACTTTCTTGCTTTTTGATTTCTTCCCTTAATTTTTCTTCACGTGTCCACGTGGTTTTGTTTTTTGGATTATATTTCCGTACGTAAGCGTCGGAAAAATCAGAAAACTGTTCAGGAAGATGAAGCGTGCCGAGATACACCTTATAGCACTATCCATCCGCCGCTGGGGTCGGGAAGGATAGTACTTCTAAGTGCTCGTTTTTCCTGGCCCCATGGCCTTTGTGCATCGGACGCGGGGGCGTCTGTTGCACAGACGTAATTGGAGGCCGTGGAGGAAGGCGCGCCATGTGTTCTGGTGCACCTTACCTGGGAAGGAGAACGGGGAGGAATTTTTCTCTCCCGAGGAAGTGCTGCCATGGGGCGGCAGGCGCTAGTAGGGACGCGGATGTGTGCGAAAGCGTTCCCGTAGCCCTGCCAATATGCGACAAAGGTGGGACACCATGGGGTTTCAGTCGGTGCGAGTCCGACATAACCCGTTCTTGCCCCCGCGAGGCGGGTATGCGTAGGCATTTCCCCATGTAAAAAAAAAAGGTTAGGTTTTTTTTTTATAATTATTATTTCTACTCTACAGACTCGTAGTCCGTACCCTTTATTACATTTTTTTTATAATTGTTATGACATTACATATGTAGTTTCTAATCTTTAACATCTCTCCGCGTTTTTTAAATATACTTTTTCCATTAACATAGATTACTATAATATCATGCCTTATATCTAACGGTTAGCGTTATTTTTTTTGTTTTTTTTTCCTCTATTTTTTTTTTCTTTTTCTTATTTTTTTTTTGGTTTGTTTATTTTGTTCTTTTTTTCTCTTTTTTTTTCATGCATCTTAAACTATGGTTTTAAAACTTTTGTCTACATACTTATAACTAACTGATAACTAATTCATAATTTTTTGCCAGGGTTTTGTTTTTTTTGTTCTTTTTTTCATGCATCTTAAACTATGGATATTAAACATCTAATACTTAATACTTAACTTATAACTAACAACTATAATTTCCAATTTTAATTGTAAGTAAAATTGTTGCGGTTATGTCATTTAACATCCGTTTGATTGTCGTTTACGCCGCTTCGTCTCGGACCACGTTCATAATGTTTCTTGCAACCTTTAGGTCTCGATGATGTATTGCCATTTTCATGTTGTAATTCCTAATTCTGCTTGTGGTGGCAGCCCCGGCACGCAATATGAAACGGGCAATTGCATCTTCCTCACACCAATTGGTGTAGTAGATGCAATGGCTCGTATGGCGCGAGATTGCCACCACTGCATGAGGAATACTGTTATATAGGCGTTGTTTCTCTCTATTAGATCGCACGATTACCACCGTCTCGCTCACGAGCCCCTGAGCTTCATGTATGGTTAGAGTTCGCGATCCCTTCCCTTTTCCGTAGCCCTGGCTGATGAGATTTTCCTTTTCAGCCTGGGTGTGTCCCAAGTATAAAGTATTTTCAAGGGACTTTGGGATCTGTGAACCCATGTACCTCTTTAGCTCTAGAGATCGTAACCTAGTATTGGATGAGTATATACCATCATAGATTACGTTTAGTGCATATGCTACATCCAGTGGGTTTCTGTGCGTGCAGAGCCATTCTTGGTTGATATTAGCCACAAGATTTGGTCGAGTGTATTGCAGTCGGAACAAATCATGCCTGTCGATATATGGCAGCTGGTTGTTGTCCCCTACAATCAGAATCTCGCTTGCACCCGTGATTTGTACTGCCGTTACTATAGCCCCAAAATGGTTCATGAGTGCTTCGTCAATTAAAAGACGAGAGTATTTCTCAGACGCCCTTATGCCATTTACCAAGATTGAGGCCATAGTCCGCACCTTCCTTGCTGCGTCGGCTCGTATACGTGATGCTAGCCTCTCCCTCAAGTCAGTTGCAGCTGCAGTTGTTGTAGTGATTATGATATCATTTTCCTCCGCGAAGTTGTTAATAACCCAGGATGTTTTTCCACACCCGGGTACGCCATTGACCCATGTTATTTTTGGCAACTGCCAATGCCCAAGAGAGCCGCCCTTCTTCAAAGGCATGGACACAGCCTTGAGCCTGTCCAAGATCTCGTCCTCGAGCATTACTCTTGTACACTTTGCTGTTACCACTATGGGGTCCTGAGGAGGTGTTCGAAAGACAAGTTGGCCCTACCGTTCTGTCTCAGTCCCGTCCAAAGCCACAAAACCAACAGTTGCGTTGTATGCCGCCATGTACAATACCGACACTTTCCCTTTAATTACTTCAGCTGTGTCGTTGTTGTACACAGCAGCCTCGAATTCCTCGAGTTTCATCTCAAGCTGATCTTCACAGCCTCGATGAAAATATTCAAAGATGCTCTTACAGGTCATGATGTTAACCTCTCTGGTAGCTTTAATGATAGCTTTAAACTCGAGGAATGCATTTATCCAGTGGTCCAGGGGCTCCGACACTTCCCTGAGACTCGGCAGAGTGACTTGTCCCATGTCTGCTTTCGTCCATGTGCATGGGGATTTTCTTGTCTGACCTTTGGGAAAATACTTTGCGGCGCTCTTAACAGCAGCAACTATCTTCTCTGTTGACTGCAGATATTCTTTTTTCTTCGGGATTATTGCGGGGATTGCAGCAATGACTTGGCCGAAGGTGCTAGCGACTGCTGCTACTTTGTCTATTGTTCTAGCTGGGATTATTCGTGTTCGCTTTTCTTTTTTCCTTTTGGCGTCCATTTTTCGTTGCAAGCGTTCGGATCCACTTAATATTTCTTCTGGGCGTATTTCAGGGTGTTCTTTGCTATTAGTGGGATACGAGCGTGAAGGTTCGTTGGGTCTGAATGGTTTCATAAAACTGAGGTCTTCACCTCTGTCTTCGTATACCACCACCTCATGATATTCTGAGGCTTTTAATACTCCCATGTAGTCTTCTACCTTCCCTTTCTCGTATTCTACCACCATAGCATCTACGCTTATTATTTTTGGTGATACTTCTTTAGCCTCACTTGCCTCCGTAAGCACAGCTAGCATTGAGCATGCCTGAGCGAACTCGGTGACGTCGTCGCCTTTTTCGAATAGTGCAATGGTTTTGTTCCGCATACGCACTATTCGGTAGTGATTGTTTGCTACTGTTATCTTCTGTAGCGCCTCATACCTCTTACGTTTTATGCTCGTTTTGAAGGTGCTGCCTTTCAGGAGTAAGGCGAGGCCAGGTGAGATAATTATTCTATTTGGAGCCATCGCATTGCAGAAGCAAATACCTAGCCTTTCGGAGGAGTCATCCATAAACATGGCTACCGTTTTGAGTCTAATACCTGGGTTGCCTAGTTCAGCATATTCTAGTAGTTTATTTGCAGGCTGATTAATTGTTCTTCTGTATTCTATGTCTGTGGTTTGTGTTATTATATTACTTAAATTCATCGTTTGCTGAGTTAATTCAGAAGAAAGAGTACTGTTTCTTTTAGCAGCTAAACGGATTGTATGTTCTGCAAACTTTAAGAAGTGCGGTCTTTTATCAGCGTCATCCAAAATATTGTGTAATACTTCCTTATTTATTGTTATATCTAGATTAAACTCAAGATCCGTTCTGGCCATCTGGAATCGTGGGCAGTCCAGGATGATGTGCCAAACAGACTCCCTGATGTTGGGGTTGCACTCACAGCCGGGACTGTTTTTCAACTTGAACCGATGTAAGCACTCAGCTATTCCGCCGTGACCTGTCAGGATTTGCACTTGGTAGGGTGTCAGTTTTGCTTTCCTCACGATGCGATAAGCTTTTTCTACATCGGGGAAGAACGTTTTAGTGACTTGCCCTGTACTGGAGGAGTTGTACCTATCCTGCCGTTTCCGTACAGACTCTTCTCTGATCTTTCTTTTGACATAAGACAACGGGACTTCTGCGTAGCCTGGGGTAGTAGTGGCTTGTTGGGCCGCCATCTTTGCTAGCTCATCGGCGCGTTCGTTTCCGGCAGTCCCCACATGCGCTCGTAGCCAGAAAAACCGCACTCGTCTCCCCTGTGCCCGGATGTCTTCTATGCACTCTTTTATATGCTTTGTCAAAGGATGGATCAACTTAGGGTTTCCCAACAGGTCGAGTGAGGACCTGGAATCACTCATAATGTTTACTGTCTTTTCTTTGCTATTCCTTGCCAATTGAACCGCCCTGTAAAGTGCATAAAGTTCTGATTGAAACACGGTGCACGAAGGGGCTAAGCTAAAAGTAGAGTAATGAATTTCCTTGTCTTTCTCCCACCAAGTTAGAGCAGCTCCGACTTTTCCCTCTATCTTGCTACCATCTGTATATATATGGGGGCCGGTAACCCGGCGGGAATCCAAAGATTCAAGATCCGCGCCCTCAAGGAGCTCGTACTCTGTTGTTATGAGTTTAGAAGGGTGTTGAAGATCTAAATAACTCATCTTTTTCTCCAATCTCATTCCAGGTGGTAAATAGTCTAATATAATACCTTTTTTTGTATTGTACAGACTTGCAGCTTCCTGGACTCTCAAGTCCAATGGTAATAGACCTGAGAGTACCAGTGACGCCGTGAGCGATACTGTGCGATACGCCCTGCAGATTTTTTGTGCAAATCCTCTTGAAGATTATGCAGTTGATCGCGAATCATTTGCAGTTCTGTCACTGGAGCCCATACGCTAGAAGCGTACAGCACAACCGGCTCTATGACCGCGACATATATTGTCCTTGTTATTTCTCCATTTAGGCCCCACGTTACTTTTGCGGCGCACGCTAGCTGTTTATAAATTTCCGCAGCTTTTTTACAGACAGCGGTAACATGTGGTTTGAATGTAAGTTTTCGATCTATAATAATTCCCAGGAGTTTTATCTGATCAACCAGTTGCAGTTTGCGCTCTGACATGTAGATTTCTGGGGGATTGAATTTAAGTTTCTTAGTTATTAGCATCGCGTTAGTCTTGTGTGCTGCGAAAGTTAATTTGTTTCCCTCTCCCCATTTTACTACTTTCTTTAGAACTGCATTGGCTGATTCCTCCATAGTACTGACCTTGTGATCGGAGAATACAAGGATTCCGTCATCTGCAAATGCCTGGCAATATACTCCTTCCTCTGTAAGTTTTTGTAACAAGGGATCTAAAATGATGTTCCAAAAGGTTGGTCCTGCGATTGACCCTTGTACACAACCTTTTGTGGTGTCCCTCTCACTTGTTGTTCTGGCATAGTTAACTACGATCTTACGGTCACTAAGGTATGAGTTTATCATTGCGTAGATGTTCCTTGGGCACTTCTTTTTTATGAGCTGGTGCTTGAGTGCTGGCCACCATGCGTTGTCGAATGCTCCCTCTATATCCAAAGAGATGATAAGCACCATCTTCTTTTTGTAGAGTTCTGATCTTATATGGTCCATTAAGTCGTAGAGGGCATCTTCGGTTCCGCGCTGTGGCATGAAGCCATATTGGTTCGGATTTAACTTTGGTAAGATGTACCATTGCAATCGACCCACCATAAGTTTTTCGACTATTTTCCCCAGGACTGGTAGTAGACCTATCGGCCTGTAGGACTTTGGGTGAGTGTAGTCCTCTTTGCCCGGCTTACGGAGAATTATAACGTGTGCCTTTTTCCATTGCTTAGGAAAGTATGCTAACGATAGGCATTTATTTGCCGACGCCAAGAATACCTCCTTTTCGCTTTGGATGGCTACAGTGCAAATATCTGAAGTTAAGCCATCTTGCCCTGGAGCTTTCTTTGGGTTTAATGCTTTCAACACTGTCTCCAGTTCGGCCGGGGTGAAAGCTGGATCTTCCTCAGAGAGGTCTTCTATGTCCTCCGGTTTTTTGTCTTGTACCAGTCTTCGGATTTTCGTGTGGTAGGACTTGTCAGTCGCAACAGAGTCTTCTGGATAAAAAGTGCTTGCCAGAAGCTTAGCCGATTCCTCCGGATTAAGGGTGTCACCTTCGACACTTCTCAGTAACATATCTTCTTGTCGTCTGGTAGTTTTTCTTATCACTCTATATATTCCATCCCACAGGCTTTCCTTTTCTTGCATTGAGCAGAACTCTTTCCAGCTGCTTGTTTGTGCTTCACTGGTTTTTTTCTACATATTCCTGTTTAGCTGTACAGTAGTCTTTTATAACAGATGCCATTCTAATGGGAGCGGCGTTTCTTATTCGCCTTTTCTTTCGCAAGACGTCTCTTTTTAGGTTTTCTAAGGTTTTTGACCACCAAGGAGGCCTGCTTTTTGCCTTCCATACGCCTATTTTTGGAATAGATTTATCACAAGCATCCAACATGGCTTCTGTTTAGACGGTAATTTTGGTTTCCAGATCCTCTTAAGTGTAAATCTGGTCCATGGTTTCAGGTGTTTTATTTTTTTCAGCTAGGGAGATTTTTAAATTCGTTTTAAATTCCTGCCAGTTCGCTTTCTTGGTGTTGTATTTGCGCGTGGTATTAGACTCGAATGATGTTAGTTGCTCGTCTAAGTGCAGAGTAAAAGTGATGGCATTATGGTCTGATGTTGTAAGTCCCCGATCCACACTCCAGCCGTTTATTCTTCCTAGTAGCGACAAGCTGCACGCTGTGACATCAACAATGCTTGTGTATTTTTTTTTTTGTTTCCCCTATACGTCTCGAATGTTGGTGTGTCTCCGGTGTTGAGAATGTGGAGCTCTATTTCGTTTAGGAAGGCGTTGTAAGCTGCACCTCTTTGGTCTTCATGGCTGCTTCCCCACCAGTGGCTCCAAGCGTTGACATCCCCACCGATCAGAAGGTTTTCGGTTTGGAGTTTCTGGCAAGCCACTTTTGTGCGTACCAAATAGGGCTCTATGTCTTGGTCTCCTTCGTAGTAGACAGACACTATTCCTAATCTCATCTTTCCTGCCCTCAGGAGTACCGCCACCTCAGTTTCGGTCACCAATTGCGGGTCATGTATGACCCCCAATCTGTCATCGAAAATGATGATTGCCGCTTTCACGGGTTTTTGGCGCTTAAGGGTGCACTGGATCATTTTTGTTCCGGGGGTCAACTTCATTTCACCACTTTTGCCCACGTATGGTTCTTGTACGAGGGCTATTGAAGCTCCCCTTTCCCTTGCTCCCTGTAGTAATTCTGTTGTCGCTAGTTTTGATCTTTGTAGGTTTGCTTGGATGATGTGCATGCTGTGAGTGTCTGTCTTTGGGAAATGTGAGCTTCTGTCATCTTGGCTGCCCTTAGCAGTATGAAATACGTGACCGCGCTATACTATCCCATTTTTGCCTCTCAGGACACTCATTGCTAAATGCATTGTGTGGGGAAACTGAGCTTTTGCCATGTGCCCTCAAACAGTTCTTGCAAATAGGAGCCTTTTCCTCTAATCTGTGCGTGCATTTTTCCCATGGGTGGTTTTCTCCACAATAGCTGCAGAGATTTTCTTTTTCCTGGCAGATAATTTTGGTGTGACCGAAGCTCAGACATTTTGTGCACTGCACCAAGGGGATTGGTCTTCCACCGGTCTTCTTTGTAGGCCTATATAGATTTTTTCGGCTTCTAAGAAACGCCGGTGCAGTGTTGAAGAGAGTTCTATGATTGGGTGACATTCGTGCGTGTTTCTCGCCCTTTTCCTGTACCGAACCCTCATGACGTTTTCAGTCGCCTTGAGATCCTGGAATAGATGCTTATTCTGTGCTCGCAGCTGTTCCACGATCTCGGCATCGGTATGATATGATAATACGTCTTTTATTTTTATACGTGGATTACTCATTTTGGGAGTCCCTGCCTTGAGTGTTTCATTCTTCTTAACCTGACTTCTTATCAGGTCCAGATCTTCTTTAGTGCCACAGCTTAAAACAACTTTTCGGTTCCTTGCTTTCCTTATCTTTTCTACTCTTGCTCCAGTCCTCTTTATATCAAGTGCTTCCCTGATCGTTTCAATGACATTTTCACCTGTTTTGTTGGGATCCGTTGACGAAACGATCAAGGTGTGGTTGGGCCTCAATACAGGCCTTTCTTTCACTTTTTGAGCATATGTCGGAATTGATTTGGTACTCTTGGCCATCTCTGCCAGCGCAAGCTCCGTACTAAGGCTTATCGCCGGTGGTGGCGTTTTCTGCCAAAGTTCACGTATGGTTTTTAGTTCCGACGAAACTGCTTCCAGACGTTCGTTGGTGAGGGGCTGTAGATGTTCACTAAGGTTTAATGTTAAGGAGCTGGAGGTGTTGTCAAATGTATCTTGCGTTTGTGTGTATTTTATATTTTTAATTTCCTGCAAAATGTCAGTCTTTATATCATCCCACTGCCGTTCGTCGTTGCATTCATATTGGGATGGAGACTGTGTGGTTAGAATTTCTATGGCTTTTGTACTGCTATTTTGGACGAGCGTTGTTTGGTCTTTGATTTCTTTGAGTTCTCGCCAGTGTTCGTCTAGCTGCCTTGTGACAATTTCTAAAGTCTTTAGAAGGTTTTGTCGTTCCTCCGGTGCTCTCTTTTCCGTTATTTTAATAGTTTGACTGGTGAAGCTCTCGGAAAGATCCTGCAATTTTTTGTCTAAAGCCTTTATAGAATTTCCTATTTCTCCAATGATCCTGTGAGGTTCTCTGGTCTCGTATCCCAGCCATTCTCGGATTGACTTAGCTACATCCTTGGCCTCCGAGATGTAATTGCGGGCGTTCCCCATTTCCGTGGAAAGGTTAGCTGTTATTTCTGCTATCTTTTTTGTGTGGGCTCGCTCCATTCTGACAAGTTCTTGGGCATGCCTAGATTTTTCCTTCTCCAAATTGTACTTGTGCCTAGATCTGGAGTCCGAGAGGGCGAGTACCGTCTCATATAGACTCTGAAGGCATTCGAGCGCCGTTGTTTTGCACTCCCTTTTCATATTACCCGCTGTCTCCAGCGCCTCCTTGCCCTTCTGTAACATCTCGTTGGCCAGTTTAGTGGCCAAGTCCATTTCGACTCCTCCATGTCTCGCCGTTGTTCGTATTATGCTTAAGCGTTTTGGTTCGGACGTAAAGGATTCTGATGCAGATGAGTCCTCGTCTGAGATGATTGGACGAGGGGGGACCTTTACATGAGACCAGGCAGCGATCTTTGCGTCTATCGCTGGAGGTTTTTCGACGCCAGTGAGAGAAACATCTGAATCTTCGCTTACTGAAGATCTAACCATTGAGACTTTGGCGAATACTTTTCTCCTTAGAGATTGTGTGGATTTTTGTGAGGAAGGTGGGCGAGACGAAGTGGCACCAGTAGTGGCCGGCAATGACCCTGTGGTGGCCTCCTCCAGGGCCTGAGCGCTTTGATTTTTGTGAAGTTGTGACAAGGTCGCTGTTGATTGTTGTATTTTTATACTATGTTTTTAATGTTATATACTCGTATATAATTTTTTTATGTTATTGTTTACAAATGCTTTTTTTTATTACAATTATCCTTATATATTAAAGTATACTACTGCTGCTACTACTGATGCTACTGATGTTTCTGCTGTGTGAGGACCCTGAGACGAATCTTCAGTTTTCGGTACTCCCGTTTTCAGTGCAGAAGGGGAAAGTTGCTGTTGAAAGGGGAATGTTGTGACGGGAAGCTAGGATTTTTTATTTTTATTTAGAAAATGTGACAGAGCCAAATAATAGAGAATTTTCCCCTGATTTCAATGAGCCGTAGCTCGTTGATCTACGGTGTACCGTACAAGAGTTAAATAGGTATTTTTCTGGGGGGTATGTGCTTGAGCGGGAGGGAGGGACCTTTCGCGTGTCGTTTAAATAAGGTAAGTTGAATTGGTGAGGGGGGGGGTCGACGGGGGGGGGGGGGAGGATAATCCGTCATAACCAAGTTATAGAGAGTTTTCCCCTGATTTCAATGAGATGTCGCTCGTTGATCTACGATGTACCGTTCGAGAGTTAGAGGCTGAGGGGTATTTTGCTGAGGGGGTATGTTCTTGAGGGGGGGACCGACCTTTAGAGTGTCGTTCAAAGAAGGCGAGTTGAGTTGGTGGGGGAGGGGGTTGAGGGAGGGTGTTGGGGGAGGGGGGGGGGTTGTTCGTGGGGAGGTTTGGTAGGATAATCTCAGGAGCCAAATTATAGGGAATTTTTTCCCTGATTTCAATGAGCCGTCGCGCGTTGCTCTACGATGTCCTGTTCGGGAGTAAATGGCGGAGGGGTATTTTGCTGAGGGGGTGTGCGCTCGAGGGGGGGTACCGACGTTTGATTAATGGTAAGTTGAAATGTAGGATGTGTTGAGCGTGACTTCACTTGTAAGTAGTTTATTTCTATTGTTATTAATATTGTCTTTGCTTCTTGCGACCACGTGGTGGTAGCAAACACGTGGTTTGTAGGTTATTTAGCACGTGGTTTTAAGATTCAATTGCTTACAACTTCTTCACTTTTTGGACGATTTTAATGATTTTTGCGCAGTTTAATAGATCTTATGATAAGCTACGCAATCACTTTATCAGAAAATATGTACCTTGTTAAACGGCCGCTGGGGAGGGGCCCAACTTTGGTAGCTTGTTGTTCCGGAACCTGGTTGAGTGGAGAGTTGATTTCAATTACCCGTGTGAACTGCACTAAGCACTTTTAGTATTTATAACTTTTAATCACTTTCCGATACTTTTACTAATTTTAAAGTATTTTTTTTTCGCGGAGCAGATGCTTCTATGTTGAGATTTCGAGGTATACTCGGTTAGGTTAGGTTAGGTTAGGTTAGGTTAGGTTAGGTTAGGTTAGGTTAGGTTAGGTTAGGTTAGGTTAGGTTAGGTTAGGTTAGGTTAGGTTAGGTTAGGTTAGGTTAGGTTAGGTTAGGTTAGGTTAGGTTAGGTTAGGTTAGGTTAGGTTAGGTTAGGTTAGGTTAGGTTAGGTTAGGTTAGGTTAGGTTAGGTTAGGTTAGGTTAGGTTAGGTTAGGTTTTTATTTTTTTTTTCTGTTCTACTGCTGCTATACATGCAGCACCCTTGGTTACTTTTTTTTACCTGTATATTATTATCTTTTTTTTTTTTTCTTTTTTTTTCCCATCTTATTGCTACTTTACAAAGATTACTATAAGCTGGTGTCTACAAAATTTGTTGATACTATTTCGAATGCTTACAAAAATACATTTACTTGTTTCACTATAAATAGTAAATTTTCTTATCAATATTACAAACTTATTTTTGCAAAATATTTTTGTTATTATTTTCCTGTGCTATCAATTATTTTTTTATTTTTTTATTTTTTTTATTTTGTTTATACATATTTACTCCTATCACAAATTTAAGCTATTTTTTGCGTTAAATTCTGTAACAACCTTTTTTTTTTAACAGTTATTTACAGTTACACCTAACTTTATACATATAATAATTACTAAATAAACTTGTTTTTATATTATTATTTTACTGTTTTTATATATATATACTTACTATTATATTAAGTTACTATTATATTATCATAGTTACCTTGTACAATTTTAATGCAATTGTCCATTGCTTTAATTTTATATACTTTTAACTTATAAAACTATGCTATTTTGGACCCATTTGCTTTTCCTGCGGTACGAACGACTATTTCTGCATATTTTAGGAAATGGGTCCGACAGTCATCGTTGTTAATAACGTATTTTAGGGAAGTATCATTTATTGCAATTCCCATCTTCTGCTCGCATTCCAATCTTTTCAAAGCGAATCTCGGGCAATCTATTAACAGGTGTAAAATTGTTTCGTCTATTTCACTACTGCATGCACAAGATGGGGACTGCGTTAATTTGTATTTGAATAAATACGCCTTAAAACCTCCATGACCTGTTAACAATTGCGTCTTAACGTTATCTAGTTTAATATTTTTAAGTGTACTGTGTGCTTGTCTTATGTCTGGAAAGAATATCTTCGTGACTGCTCCTGTTGTAGCTTCATTGTATCGTTGTTGCCACCTCATGCAGGTAGAGTCCCTGATGAGTCGCTTCGCGAAGGACAGGGGGCACTTATCATAAGCTGCAGCTTGTTTGTTTGACAGTGCTGCCTTCTTTGCAAGTTCATCAGCTCTTTCGTTGTCGAGTATACCTATATGCGCTTTGACCCAGTACAACTCAACATCACCGTCTTTATTTTTTAATTCTCTTAAGCGTTTTCGTATTTCAACTGCAAGAGGCTGGAGAGATGAGCTGTCAGTTAGGCACTCTAAAGCTGATCGTGAGTCACTTAGTATTATTGCTTTCTTTAATTTACTGATCTTGCACATCATGTTAAGTGCTTTAAGAATCGCGGTAAGTTCAGCCTGATAGACACTGCAGTAACTTTCTAACCTAAATGTTGATTTGAGTATTTCTTTCCCCTCTCTCCACACACTGACAGCGCCACCTACTTTGTCTTCTAACTTACTGCCGTCCGTGTATATTCTCGGCTTAAGGCCGTCGATTGCGTTTTCTTCTTCTTATGTAACTAACATCTTGAAAGATACACGATACCTTTCCGCGGGATGGGGTAAACAGAATGGGCTTACTGGTTTTTCTATGGTTCTTCCTGGTAGTTGTGTTAGTGGCTTTCCTCGCTTGATTTCATAGAGTGAAAGATGTTCCAATGCTCTTAAGTCAAGAGGGATGATTCCTGATAGTAACACGCTTGACGTGAATGAGATTGTCCTGTGGCCTTTGCAGATCTTAATTGCAAACATTCTTGTAATACGTTCTAATCTTTTCCTCATGTATTCTTTTTTCGCTACCGTGGCCCATACACTTGCCGCATAAAGAATAGTTGGCTCCACTACAGCTACATATATTATTTTCACTATATCTGTGTTAAGACCCCAGTTGGCTCTTGCTGTTCTCGATATGGTTTTATAGATGTTCAGTGCTTTTCTGAGAACTTCATCTAAATGTTCTACAAAATTTAGATTTCTATCAAAAGTAACACCAAGTACTTTCAGACTCGAAGATGGTTTGATAATGACATTATTCATTTTAATTGTAGGAATTTCATAGGATAGCTTTTTTGTGATTACTATTGCTTGAGTTTTATGTGGTGCGAAGTTCAATTTGTATTTTTCCCCCCATGCCACTATTTGTTCTAAAGCCGGATTTAGCTTTTCTTCTACTGCATTAGCTGAATGTCCTTTTGCAATAACAATTATGTCATCCGCATACGCCTGTATACGGACATTTAATTTTGAAATTAATTCGAGAAGGGGATCTAATAGAATGTTCCAGAGGATAGGTCCACAGGTAGACCCTTGTATACAGCCTTTGGTGGTTGATTTTGTGACTTTGTTAGGTTAGGTTAGGTTAGGTTAGGTTAGGTTAGGTTAGGTTAGGTTAGGTTAGGTTAGGTTAGGTTAGGTTAGGTTAGGTTAGGTTAGGTTAGGTTAGGTTAGGTTAGGTTAGGTTAGGTTAGGTTAGGTTAGGTTAGGTTAGGTTAGGTTAGGTTTTTTTTTTTTTTTTTTTTTTTCGCTTTTCCCCGATCATGAGATCACCGGGTCCTTATTAATCTATATCACTCATACATTCCAGTTCTCGCATATATTCGCACTTTCAAGCCGCATACTTGTTCTTTCTTTTATTCATCCACGCTCATTCTTTGCCGGGTGGGACTCCCGCTATTCTATGCTAATATTTATATATATATATATATATATATTTATGATTTTGTTTGGGTAAATAAAGTTTCTCACTATTTTAATTTCTGTTTTTTCTACACGAATATTTTTGCTTACATATGATATCTAACCTTACAAATTTAATGTACTAATTCTTATTTTAATTTACAACTTTCTTGGGTTTACACATTTATTGACTTACATGGGTTACTTATCATTATGTTCTTACACTTTTACATTTCTTATTTCTTAGTTTTATTTTACATCTATTAAACTTACATCAATATATACATACTTAATTCCTATTTCTAGCATTTTTCAGTTATATGTTCCTTAGTTCTATTCTTATTTCTATCATTTGTACAACAGATAGTACTTCCATTCATTTAATTATTGCGTTTACATTTTACAATTTCGTAAGATCTTGTCGATTTGAATTTTGCAGGATTAGTGAGTTTTCTGTCATGTTGTGTCAGATTTTGTACTTTCCTTCTATTTTTAAAACACCTTTGTCTAGCCAATAACATATATATACTAAGTTTATACATATTTATTGACTTTTTCTTTTGCCAGTTTTAGTTTCATACTTCATTTTTCTTTTGTTTCGAGTTACTGTGTGTGGTTCATGTAAGTGTTTTTGTGCTGTATGATATAATCGTGTATATTCAATATACATTCTGTATATCAAATCGTGATCGTTTTGTTATGTATTTCATGTTTGTGTGTATCGTGTTTGTGTTTCTGTGTGTTTTGTGGCCGTGTGTATGTGTTGTGTAATTTCCTGCATGTGAATTAGGCATAGGCCGTGTTTGCTCTAGCCAAGTAGTCCCACTTTTTCCGCACTGGGCAGTCAGCACTAAACGCATTATGGTCGGTCTTCCGCAGTCCAGAGTGTGAGCAGTTGCAGCACTGTGGTTCATTACCTGCAGTAAAGTCTGCGCATTTCTCGCGCAGATGCGGTCCTCCACAGTGACTGCATCTGTCCACACTCTCGGTGCAAAATTTCCGACCATGTCCGAATGCAAGGCACTTCGTGCATTGGATGAGCGGAGACTGGTCCTCGACCCTGACCCTTTGTAGGTCTAGATAGAGGGCTCCAGCCTCCGTCATCCTCTGCCATACGTTAGGCTTTACCTGAAGGATAATGTGCACTGTTTTGGGATTTCTGGTACGTTTTTTGAATTTTATCATCATTTCCTTGTCCACTTCAGGTAGGCCCACGAAAATTTCTTTATTCTGCGCGTAGAGCGCCTTGATTATGTCGTCGTCTTCACTATCAACAAACACATCTTTTAGGACAACAAGAGGGTTTTTGTTTCTCATTGGCGCTACTACCAGTCCATCTCCACGACTCTCTATTATTTCCTGGACTTTCTTCATTTCTTTTTCAGTGTCGCAACCTACTATGACTGTTTGATTTTTGGCCTTGCGCACCTTGTTAATTTTGAGGCCAGTGCTTCTAGCATCGACTACCTTTTTTACCCTGGCGAGCACCTCGTCAGCAGTTTCGAGACCACTTTCGAAGGTGACCGCCATCGAGTGAAGTGCAGGACGGTGGATGGGTTTGGCAGCTGCGACGCTGGCGTATGACTTAGGGACTGCGTTTGTTTCGCATGCCAGTCCTTTTGCGACCTCCATAAGTTTCTGTTTGGCTGTGACGACATCATCGGCAATACCACCGACCAGATCTTTAAGGAGAGCGTGCGTTCGATTCTCGACCTCCTCGGTCGTTTGGTCTATGGCAGCTCTGGTCTCATCGATCCTGTCGATGATCTTGTCGATCATGTCGGATCCTCGGTCGTTATTACCATTATGGAGTCCTACTATATCCGCCTTCAGACTCCGCTCTATCTCATTTAGTCGCTCGATCAGTTTTTCTTCCACCTCTCCTAGTTTCCTGAGGGCCACATCCTGCCCATTGGTCGACGAGGTCTTTGTTGGCGTATTTGTTTTTGGGACCTCTGCTTCAAGACTTTCGATACGCCTACTGAGCTCGAAAATTGCTCGTATGCCTTTATCTGACTGCGCCTCCAGGAAATGTTTTATGTCTCTCCTCATCTGAGGGTACTCTTTGACTTTCGAGGGTATATCCTCGAAGGTTTTCATTATCTCCTGGAGGAGCTGATCACTCGATAATGCAGCGTAGTTCTGTTGCTGCTTTTTGTATATGTCCATATTATCGAGTGATCTTCTTTTGGCGTCTGGTCTTTTAATAAAAGTCCTAGCAGCGTCCTGCGCTGCTGCAGTTGTGGTGGCAGGGCTAGGAGTGGTGGGCTTTTTGGCAGCGCCAGCGGTCGTGGGTGTGCGGTACATGGTGTGTATGAGTGCGGTGTATAGTGTAAGTTGTTTTAGATGTGTCGGGGAAAGTTGTCCCTTGATAAAATATTTGTAAGACCCTGTAAAGGGGGGTCTGTGTCGAGTATGAAATAAAAACTAACCTATCTTATAAAAATAAAAATAAATTTGAAGTAGAGTCCTGCTCTACCAAGTTATTTTTACCTTGCGAAGGTAAAAGGGGATAAATCTAGGGCTTGTGAGCCTTCAGGAGCCCAATTAGATTACTTAAATATTTCTCTTTGCTCTACCTAGATTCGTCTCTCTAGAACAATTTCGATAATGTCTTATAATATAAAAAATTCTTAAAAAATACTTTATTGAGAAAAGAAAAAAAAAATTACGGGCTAACTAATTTTTGGCTCTACGTAGAGTCTGTTTCTAATGAACAGCTAAAAGCACTTTTCGAGCTCTATTTGGAGACCCCAAACACGGTATGCCTAGCCCAAGGGATTCCCAAGTTATCGCAATTCGAATTTTGGTTACAAAAACAAGATGGCTACCGAAATTATGGTTGAAGTGCTGTAACTTCCGAACAAATAGGCTTACAGCTCCGTGCTTGGGCTCGTTTCGGTCGGCTCGACCGGGGCTTCAATTTCGTGTGGTTTCAGGACTTAAAATTTTTGAGCGCTGAAATTTCCCGAAAGCTAGACTGTCTTTTCCGGCACTGCTTGCTAACGTCTACGGTCAAAACCCCAGTCCTCTACGACTCCTAGTTCTGTAGTTATGGCCTTTTTTAATTTTACAAGATGGCCGCCGAAATGTCAAATTTGATTTTTGACTGGCAATAACTCTGCTTCCAGTAAGCGCAGAAGACCGGCGTTTCGACTATACTACTACGCTTCTTCCCGTCTTTCTGAAAGGATCGATTTCAGGTTCCTGAAAAACGAGAGCTCAGAATAGCCTGAATCTCCGTAGGTGGCCAGAAAACGATCCACTTATAGTATTGTCGAAAACCGCAACTCAATGCGACCTCTACAACCAGAGCTATTTAATTTTAAAAAATTTCAAAATGGCCGCCGGCTCAGACAGTAAAATGCTATTTTGGCCAGTTCTTAACTAATTTTGCCAGTGTTTGGGCTCATTTGATAGGTCTCGGTGTCGACCTTACACATCTATAAGTCTTGTGGCTTTTTAATCCCCCTATAATTAAATTTTTTCACAATTTGTTATAAATTTTCAGGAAAATTTGGTTTTTTCAGTTTAAATAAAGTTTTAAAATTCTATAAAAAATTACATATGTTAATTTTAATACTCTCTAATTATATGTGTATTTTATAATTTAGCAACAGCTAAAATAAGGGTAGCACGTGCTAACTAAATATTTGAAAAATTTTTAACTCTAAAACTACTTGCTAGAAAAATCCAAAAATTTTTACACACATTCCTTTTATTGTTCTAAACACTATTTTAAATTAAAATTTAGGGAACCTCACTTTAGATTTAAAGTTAGTGAGATATCAATTTTTGTCAAAATTTAAAAGTTTAATATCTCATTAACCACTTAACTTTAAGTTGTTCTGAAAGTTGCTCCCGGCTCCTCTCCGCGCGAGCTAACAGAATCCGACGTCAAAAACAGCCGCACGACTCTGCTTCGCAAAACACGTGCCCACGTGGCACTTGTTTTTTTGGCTTTTTCTCGAAGACTGTGGCTCCGAGAAATCTGAATTTTTGCACATAGGTGGAGGCCGCGAATGGCTTCAAGGCCGCACTTTAAAAAATAGGGGTAACAGCGATTAATCTCGCAGCGTTTCACTTAGAAGTTTTAAAATTTTTTAAAAGTCACTTTTTTCGCAATATCTCTTTCACAAAAACTCCGATTTTCTTGTGGTTTTCACTAATTTAAACCGCGAGTCAAGGCGCAACATTTGACGTATAACACACGAAAATCGGTTGAAAAAATCCTATTTTTCGGAATTTTTAAGCGCGGAGCGACTTAAAAACGTGGCGGCAATTGACACCGGACTCTGGGTTAGGTTAGGTTAGGTTAGGTTAGGTTAGGTTAGGTTAGGTTAGGTCAGGTAAGGTTAGGTTAGGTCAGGTTAGGTTAGGTTAGGTTAGGTCAGGTTAGGTTAGGTTAGGTCAGGTTAGGTTTTTTTTTTTTTTTTTTTTTTTTTTTTTTTTTTTTTTTTTTATACTTTTATGTTAACTACTACTATTCTGCAGTACCTTTCTTACTTTTATGTTATGCTAAGTATAATTTTAACTAAGTTTTTTTTTTTTTTTTTTTTTTTCTTTTTTTTTCTTTTCGCACTTATAGCGCTTTCATTCCTACTTCAATTGTTTACGTACTATCTATTTTCTTTAGGAAGCATAATTACACTGCAATATTTACATACTTTATAACGCTCACACTTACTATACTATATTATATATATATATATATATATATATATATATATATATATATATATATATATACTATTATATATATATATATATATATATATATATATATATATATATATATATACCATATGTTTCTTTTTATTTATTTATATTCATATATTATTCAGTTTGACGCTTTTAACTTCTATGGCCATGGTTTGTTAGTAACATTATTTTCAATGATATCTTACATACAAGTGTTTCTTTTTAATGGTAGATTTACATGTTTTTTTTTTTTTTCTACTTGCTCTTTTCTTTTCCAATATTTTTCTTTATATTTTTTTTTTTCACTTAAGCTTTTTTTTTTTCTTTTATGCGTTTACAGCAGTTGTGTCTTATAATGAACTATGTTTTGACTTGTATACAGTTTAACTTAATCAAATAGGGTACATCTTAATTTGCATGTTTACATATTAATCACTATGTTACTTAATACTAAGTCATGTGTAGGGTCTATATATATTATATAGTATTATAATATAGTACAATAATAAGGGCTAAGGGCTAATACTGTATAATAATAAGGCTTAATATTAAGTCAAGTCATGTGTCCTTATATTATTTATACAGTTTTTTTTTTAATTTTATTATAATATATCTAATGTATCTTAATTTTATTATTTTATTGATCTAATATATCTTATCATTATATTGTTTTGTTTTGTTTAACTTATTATTTTACTCCCGTTTTCTGCATTTACGATTTTTAACACTTTTAGCGCAAATTCCATAAAGATCGATCGGCAATTATTGTCCTCCATTATGCTAGACAGTGTTGTTTTGCTTACAGTCATTCCCATTTTGCACTCGCATTCGTATCGCATTCTTCCGAAACGCGGGCATTCAATTATTAAGTGTTCGATCGATTGTTCTACCGTTCCGTCACAAGTGCAGCTTGGGGATGACGACAATTTAAAACGGTACAAATATGCTTTATTTCCTCCATGACCAGTAAATAATTGCGTTATTAAGTTTGTTATTTTGATTGACCTAAGTACTTTATATGCTGCGATAATATTTGGAAAAAACGCCTTTGTGATGTTGCTTGTCGGAGTTTCTTCATATTTCCGTTGCCATATTTGCAGGGTAGATTGTCTGGTGAGGTGCTTTGCATAAGACAATGGGAAAAGGTCATACTCTGGTCTTTGCTTGTTGTTGGCTGCTGCACGTTTTGCCAGTTCGTCGGCTCTTTCATTACCGGCAATCCCGCTGTGTGCTTTAATCCAGTATAATTGGATGTTGCCCTCTTGATTCTTATTATCTTTTATATCGTTCCGGATTTCTACCGCTATTGGGTGTTTTGAGGTCGGATCGCAGATGCACTCCAAAGCTGATCTTGAGTCGCTTAATATGTTTACTTTGCGATAATTTTTAGATGTTGCATATCTTATTGCTTTCAATATAGCTGCCAATTCCGCTTGAAAAACACTACAGTAACTTTCTAGCCTAAACATTTTTTTGTATATTTCTGTTCCTTTGGTCCATACTGTTATTGCCGCTCCCACTTTATTGTTGATTTTGCTTCCATCGGTAAAAATTTTGGGCCAGTCGTTATCTATTGTTTCTATATCTTCTTGGATGTTGATGAGCTGATATTTTAATGTTTCTCTCTCTGAGGGGTGTGGTAGGTCAAACGGACTTATTTTTATTTCGAGTTGCCTTCCTGGTAAATGATCTATGGGCTTTCCTCGCTTTACTTCATATAAGTGGGCGTTTTCTTTGGCTCTTAGTGCTAAGGGAATGATTTGTGCAAGTAGTGTGCTCGAAATGAGTGAATTCGTTTTGTGACCTTTACTAATGCGTATACTAAAGAGTCGTGTCAACCTATTTAAGATGCGTTCTATGTACCGTCTGTCAGTTGTTTCTGCCCAGCAGTTGGCGGCATATAGTACAGTCGGCTCCACAACTGCCAGGTAGATAAGTCTTACTATCTCTGAGTTCAGACCCCATTGTGCTCTCGTTGCACGAGATATTGTTTTATATAGATTTATTGCTTTCCTGCTGACTTCATTGATATGCGGTTTGAAGTTTAGGTTGCGATCTATAATTAAGCCTAATATTTTAAGTTGGTGTGAGAATTGTAGTTCGACGCCTTCCAGTTTGATTACGGGGTGATGATATTTTAGTTTCTTTGTTATCAGTATTGCCTGTGTTTTGTGCGGTGCGAATTTCATTTTGTGCCTCTTACCCCATTCTGAAATTATCTTTAATGTATTATTTAATTCTTTTTCTATTGTCTCCCCATTTTTGTTCGTCGCTATTATTAGTATATCGTCTGCAAATGCTTGAACATGAGTGTTGAGGCTTTGTGTTTCTTGCAGCATGGGATCCAGTTGGATATTCCACATGATTGGTCCGCATGTTGATCCCTGTATACAGCCTTTGTTTGTGGCTCGTCTTATTTCCTCTCCCGCATATCTTAGCCGTATCTCCCTGTCAGATAAGTAGCTGGTAATAAGCCTTAGCATTGATGGTTCTACCTGTTTGGCTTGAAGTTCGTTAATTATTACTGGCCACCACGCGTTGTCGAATGCGCCTTCGATGTCCAGTGATACCAATACTACTATATCTTTGTTTTTGAGCCCATTTTTGATACATGTAATAGCATCGTAAAGTGCATCTTCGGTTCCTCTTTGTGGTGTGAATCCATACTGCTTGTTATTGAGTTTCCTTTCATTTCCAAGTTGCCACTGTAATCTGTTAACAAACAGCTTCTCTAATACCTTTCCTAGCACTGGTAAAAGACCTATAGGCCGGTAAGATTTGGGAACAGAATAGTCTTCTTTATTAGATTTTGGTAAAATTTTTATTGTGGCTATTTTAAACCGCTTTGGGAAGTATCAGAGTTGAAGGCATTGATTATACAATGCTAATAAAGTATCTGGTTGGCTTTCATATGCTGCTTGGCATATGTCTGAAGTTAATCCGTCTCCTCCTGGGGCTTTCTTTGGGCTCATGTTTCGGAATATACTTTCTATTTCATGCCTAGTGAATGGTTTTATTTCTATCTTAGAGTTTTTTAATTTTATTGCTAGTTCCTGGGTGGTGGTCCTTAGTACTTTATGTTCTTCGGTGTCAGTTTCAATGGTGTCCCATGGAAAAAGCGTTTCAGCTAGTAGTTCTGCTGATTCTCTTTCGGATAGTATTTTACCACTTGGGTTTCGGAGCAGTTTATCATCTTCTTTGTTGGAGCATACTTTCAGAATGCGGTAAGTTCTTTGCCAGACGCTTTCTTTCTCTTCCGTTGAGCATATGTTTTTCCAGCTCTTTGTTGCTACCTCTTCGATACTTCGCGTGTATTGTTCTTTTGCTTTTAAATATTCGTCTATGACGTATTGTTTTCTTCTCGGATGTGCGTTCTTTATTCTACGTCTTCTTCTAATCATTTCTGATTTTAACTCATTTAGTTCCTTAGTCCACCAGACTGGTGACTTACCAATTCTTTTTTCCCTTAGATGCGGGATTATTTTATCGCTTGTAGATATTATAGCCTGCATGTAGTCATCAGCTAAGTTGTCCAGTTCTTGCTCTGTGTTTATTACTGTGATTTTTTCTCTATTGATACCTATTTCTTCCAATTCTTTAGTCAATTCTGTTTTGAAGTGCACCCAATTTACTTTTTTTGTGTGATATTTTCTTGTAACGCTGATTACCTTGTCTAGTTTTATATTCTCGAGTTCTATCTGATACAGGATAGGCTTATGATTAGATAACGTACAGAATGTGTCGTCTACTCTCCAGTTTTTAATTTTTTGTAGTAGGGAAGCTGAACAAGCAGTGATGTCGATAATGCTGGAACAAAGTATGCCCATTCTATAAGCACTAAACGTTGGAGTCGTACCTATATTTAGTATTTCCAGGTTTAGTTCAGCCAATATCTCAGTTATACAGGTTCCTCTTTTGTCATCTGCAACGCATCCCCACCAGATACTGTTGGCGTTTGCATCTCCTCCTATTATGAATTCGTTGGTGTCCATTGACGTTATGACTTTCTTGATGGTTGACATGTCTTCCTCGATGTCACCCTTTTCGTGTAGGTAGATGTTGATCAGTCCAATCTTAATATGGCCTAATTTAAGTGTTACTCCTACTATATCTTCTGTTAATAAGTCTGGATTAATGGTACATTGGATGTTTGGGTTAGTGACAACAATTGCCGATCTTACTGGTTTTAAACTGTTACTTGTTATTTTTTGAATAACTTGGTACTGAGATCCTAGAGTAACGTGTGCCTTTGATCCCACATAGGGTTCTTGCATCAAAATGATTGAATATCCCTGCATCGTGGCTACCCGTAAACACTCTTGTGTGGCCGCGCGCCCACGATCCAGGTTATACTGAACTATTTTTATCTCTGTATTTGAAGCTAGACAATTTTTGAGTACTGTGGGGGATGTTGTGTCGCCTGACTCTCAGCAATACGAGACAGAGGATCTCGCAATTTTATCCCATTTGATCCATTCTGGGCATTGCGAGCTATATGCTGGATGGGCGATGTTTTCCCTTTTCAAGTTTTTACAATTACAGCACTTGGGGACGGTGTTTTGTTTGGTGCATTCCCTAGTGTCATGTTCTTCTGAACAATATCCACAACACAGTTTATTGTTACAGTTTTTCGCCGTATGATTAAAGCTCAAACATCTGTAACACTGTGTTAATGGAGACTGGTCAACACAAGACACTATCTGGTAACCAATGCGCAATTTCTGTTCCCTTAGTTTTGACCACATTTGAGGTGATACCTCGATAATGACGTTTGTCAATTCTCGTATTCTGCCTTTTGTGCGACGGACGACTTTGACTGCTTTTTGTTCCTCCGTGAGGTCTGTTGTCAGTTTACTATTTTGGCTTGCTATGGCCCTTACTAATTTTTCGTCGGTCAAGTTTGTAGTAACACCTATTAGTCGTAGCTGTGGTTTTTTCACTGAAGGTGTTGACACAGTTAATTTATTACAGGTGTCTCGGATGGCGGTCTTTAGAGTTTGTTGATCTTGTTGGGAGTCGCAATTGATGACAATTCGTTGATTTTTAAGTTTAGTTATTTTGTTTACCCGAACTCCCAACTCGATTGGATCTACGTCCCTCCTTAATTGTTTTATGATATCCTCACTCGAGAGTCGTGGGTCAATGGATTCGAGTATCATAGCATATCGGGGCATACTGGCTATCTCCGCGTAGGTTCGTCTGCGTGGTTGGGAGGATTGTGCTGTTTCGTCAGTATGCGTTGTGACTTCTGCGCTATTGTTATCTATGCTCTTAAGTCTTTGTGAGGGACTAGTGGCACATTGGTGATTTCTGATATCATTAATTTTGTCTTTAATCTCAGCTATCGCTAATTCTGTGCTCAACCCTGTATTGCCCTGAAATGCCATGTGAGTTGTAAAACAATCTCTTGTTTCAATTGTTTCTTCTCTGAGGGTTTTGATCGTTTCAACAACAGGGTTAATCAATTTTTGAATTTCTATTTGAATATTTGAAGTATCCACTTGACACTGCGGTCTGGTCTGTTGGTCGCAAATCATCTCTTGCAGTTCTTGAATATGAGTTGTTAAAGATTCAATACGTGTGTAATAAGGTGTCTGAATTTTATCAATGGGTAATGGATTCTCCTTTATCTCTTTTAGAGAGTCGGCTAGTTTTTCGATTGCAAGATGTACGGATCGCAAGTCATGTGTCATTTCAGTGATTATTTCTTTCACTCGAGTTAGGTGTTCTGAGTTTTCGGGGTAAGGAGTTAGAGCCACTGTGCTTGATTTTGGTGATGCCTTCGCTGCTAATCCATGAACCTCTAGTTGAATTCGGCTGATAGCTTTAATGGGTTCATCCATTTCATAGCTGAGCCAGTTACGTATAGCTTCAGCCGTCTTAGAGGTGCTTCGGACTATGTCGAAGGTTTCTGCCAATTTATTAGCATAAGTTTCTTGTATCTCTATTAACTGCTTGTTATGTGCCCGTTCAATCCTCACTATTTCTTTGGCTGCACGACATCGTTCTTGTTCGAGAGCTAAACGGTGACGTGAACGGGAATCAGATAGAGATAGTGCAATTTCATATAGACCTTGAAGGCACTCGTGTACCTCAGTCTTACATTCCCTTTTCATGTTGCCAGCCTTTTCCAAGGCTTCCTTACCGGAAAGTAGGAATTCGTTGGCCCTCTGGGTAGCAAGATCCATGGATATACCGGCTCGTTTATACGCTGGGGGTAGTATACTCGATCGCTTGCTCTTGTCACTAAGTATACTGTCAGCATCAGACCATTCGTCGTCTGTGCGTGCATGCTTACATTTACCCAGGATTTCTAGTTCCGTCTCCATGTCTTGTGTCACTGAACTGTTTTCGTCGGAATCGACTTCTTTTAATGACGGGTTTTCCTGTTTGTTGTATACACTAGCCGTCTCATTCGATTCTTCAGTGTGAGTGCTAGATGCGTTAGAGCTGGTTGACATCATACTTGCCTCTGGTACAGTGCCCTTGGTTTCATCTTCGGTTGCTTTACTAGAAGAGGCCGCATTTTGTAGTAAGACCTTCCTTCGTAGGGCTGCGCTAGCGACGGGACTCACTCCCTTGCTGATCTTTGCGGCAAGCTTAGGCTTGGTATGTAAAGTGCCAGAGGCAACCGATTTTCCAGACATTTTTTTTAAGGAAATAGGTTTCGCTATATATGTGCTTTGATAGAACGAAATTTGCTATTAAGTTTACTGAAAACCGCGACTCTCTACGACCAACCGTTCCAAAGTTATTGCAGTTTGAAAATAAGCAATATGGCGGAGCAAGATGGCTGACGTTAACTTAAACTTGTTTTTCTGACGTCCTAATGCACCTAGAATAGTCGAGTTTGGTATCAATCTACTCAGCTCGAAGTTAGCTATCTAATAATGGTCACCGTTTTGTTGGGTTAAAATGGGTGTTTTCTGTGGCTTCTAATGTTAAGGATGTTGCAACAATATGTATATTGAAAACCCCAATGTTGTACGACCAATGGTTGCTGAGATATCACCAGTTGAAGTTTTGGTGGTTTTTTCAATATGGCGTCCAATATACAGTTTTCGTCGTAACTCAGTAACGGTTAAAGATAAACCTGTCGACCTTGGTATCGTTGAAAAGGTCTCAAAGAGCTTTATACAAATAAATTACTTGTTTATGTATTTTTTTAATGATTATTAAAATAAATGCCAAAAACAGAAAAAATTCAATATCTTTTAAATTTACTATCGGATTTTTTTGAAACAAAAACCATAATTTGTCTCACTTCCTTCTAAACACTTTAAAAGCTTGGGA